>OX456984.1:37535585-39935585 GCA_949752695.1 Melanostoma scalare
TGCTCCATATCTCGAGAACAACGAGAGATAGACGAAAAATAACGATTTTTTGGGGGTTGTACGTTGGGGGAACTCCATTTGAGACACTTAATACGATCCCATCAAAACATTCCTGAAATCTCACTTTCTCACTGGGTGACCAAAATGTAAAATGCTCCATATCTCGAGAACAACGAGAGATAGACGAAAAATAACGATTTTTTGGGGGTTGTACGATGGGGGAACTCCATTTGAGACGTTTAATACGATCCGATCAAAACATTCCTGAAATCTCACTTTCTCACTGGGTGACCAAAATGTAAAATGCTCCATATCTCGAGAACAACGAGAGATAGACGAAAAATAACGAACTCCATTTGAGACGTTTAATACGATCCGATCAAAACATTCCTGAAATCTCACTTTCTCACTGGGTGACCAAAATGTAAAATGCTCCATATCTCGAGAACAACGAGAGATAGACGAAAAATAACGATTTTTTGGTAGTTGTACGTTGGGGGAACTCCATTTGAGACGTTTAATACGATCCGATCAAAACATTCCTGAAATGTCACTTTCTCACTGGGTGACCAAAATGTAAAATGCTCCATATCTCGAGAACAACGAGAGATAGACGAAAAATAACGATTTTTTGGGGGTTGTACGATGGGGGAACTCCATTTGAGACGTTTAATACGATCCGATCAAAACATTCCTGAAATCTCACTTTCTCACTGGGTGACCAAAATGTAAAATGCTCCATATCTCGAGAACAACGAGAGATAGACGAAAAATAACGATTTTTTGGTGGTTGTACGTTGGGGGAAC
Organism: Melanostoma scalare; assembly: GCA_949752695.1. Lineage (NCBI taxonomy): Eukaryota > Metazoa > Arthropoda > Insecta > Diptera > Syrphidae > Melanostoma > Melanostoma scalare. The sequence continues at coordinate 37,536,393 of OX456984.1, forward strand.
TCCATTTGAGACGTTTAATACGATCCGATCAAAACATTCCTGAAATCTCACTTTCTCACTGGGTGACCAAAATGTAAAATGCTCCATATCTCGAGAACAACGAGAGATAGACGAAAAATAACGATTTTTTGGGGGTTGTACGTTGGGGGAACTCCATTTGAGACACTTAATACGATCCCATCAAAACATTCCTGAAATCTCACTTTCTCACTGGGTGACCAAAATGTAAAATGCTCTATATCTCGAGAACAACGAGAGATAGACGAAAAATAACGATTTTTTGGTGGTTGTACGTTGGGGGAACTCCATTTGAGACGTTTAATACGATCCGATCAAAACATTCCTGAAATCTCACTTTCTCACTGGGTGACCAAAATGTAAAATGCTCCATATCTCGAGAACAACGAGAGATAGACGAAAAATAACGATTTTTTGGGGGTCGTACGTTGGGGGAACTCCATTTGAGACGCTTAATACGATCCCATCAAAACATTCCTGAAATCTCACTTTCTCACTGGGTGACCAAAATGTAAAATGCTCCATATCTCGAGAACAACGAGAGATAGACGAAAAATAACGATTTTTTGGGGGTTGTACGTTGGGTGACCTCCATTTGAGACACTTAATATGATCCCATCAAAACATTCCTGAAATCTCACTTTCTCACTGGGTGACCAAAATGTAAAATGCTCCATATCTCGAGAACAACGAGAGATAGAAAATAACGATTTTTTGGGGGTTGTACGTAGGGGGAACTCCATTTGAGACGCTTAATACGATCCCATCAAAACATTCCTGAAATCTCACTTTCTCACTGGGTGACCAAAATGTAAAATGCTCCATATCTCGAGAACAAAGAGAGATAGACGAAAAATAACGATTTTTTGGGGGTTGTACGTTGGGGGAACTACATTTGAGACACTTAATACGATCCCATCAAAACATTCCTGAAATTTCACTTTCTCACTGGGTGACCAAAATGTAAAATGCTCCATATCTCGAGAGCAACGAGAGATAGACGAAAAATAACGATTTTTTGGGGGTTGTACGTTGGGGGAACTACATTTGAGACACTTAATACGATCCCATCAAAACATTCCTGAAATCTCACTTTCTCACTGGGTGACCAAAATGTAAAATGCTCCATATCTCGAGAACAAAGAGAGATAGACGAAAAATAACGATTTTTTGGGGGTTGTACGTTGGGGGAACTACATTTGAGACACTTAATACGATCCCATCAAAACATTCCTGAAATCTCACTTTCTCACTGGGTGACCAAAATGTAAAATGCTCCATATCTCGAGAACAAAGAGAGATAGACGAAAAATAACGATTTTTTGGGGGTTGTACGTAGGGGGAACTCCATTTGAGACGCTTAATACGATCCCATCAAAACATTCCTGAAATCTCACTTTCTCACTGGGTGACCAAAATGTAAAATGCTCCATATCTCGAGAACAACGAGAGATAGACGAAAAATAACGATTTCTTGGGGGTTGTACGTTGGGGGAACTACATTTGAGACACTTAATACGATCCCATCAAAACATTCCTGAAATTTCACTTTCTCACTGGGTGACCAAAATGTAAAATGCTCCATATCTCGAGAGCAACGAGAGATAGACGAAAAATAACGATTTTTTGGGGGTTGTACGTTGGGGGAACTACATTTGAGACACTTAATACGATCCCATCAAAACATTCCTGAAATCTCACTTTCTCACTGGGTGACCAAAGTGTAAAATGCTCCATATCTCGAGAACAACGAGAGATAGACGAAAAATAACGATTTTTTTGGGGGTTGTACGTTGGGGGAACTACATTTGAGACACTTAATACGATCCCATCAAAACATTCCTGAAATCTCACTTTCTCACTGGGTGACCAAAATGTAAAATGCTCCATATCTCGAGAACAAAGAGAGATAGACGAAAAATAACGATTTTTTGGGGGTTGTACGTTGGGGGAACTACATTTGAGACACTTAATACGATCCCATCAAAACATTCCTGAAATTTCACTTTCTCACTGGGTGACCAAAATGTAAAATGCTCCATATCTCGAGAGCAACGAGAGATAGACGAAAAATAACGATTTTTTGGGGGTTGTACGTTGGGGGAACTACATTTGAGACACTTAATACGATCCCATCAAAACATTCCTGAAATTTCACTTTCTCACTGGGTGACCAAAATGTAAAATGCTCCATATCTCGAGAGCAACGAGAGATAGACGAAAAATAACGATTTTTTGGGGGTTGTACGTTGGGGGAACTACATTTGAGACACTTAATACGATCCCATCAAAACATTCCTGAAATCTCACTTTCTCACTGGGTGACCAAAGTGTAAAATGCTCCATATCTCGAGAACAACGAGAGATAGACGAAAAATAACGATTTTTTGGGGGTTGTACGTTGGGGGAACTCCATTTGAGACGCTTAATACGATCCCATCAAAACATTCCTGAAATCTCACTTTCTCACTGGGTGACCAAAATGTAAAATGCTCCATATCTCGAGAACAACGAGAGATAGACGAAAAATAACGATTTTTTGGGGGTTGTACGTTGGGGGAACTCCATTTGAGACGCTTAATACGATCCCATCAAAACATTACTGAAATCTCACTTTCTCACTGGGTGACCAAAATGTAAAATGCTCCATATCTCGAGAACAACGAGAGATAGACGAAAAATAACGATTTTTTGGGGGTTGTACGTTGGGGGAACTCCATTTGAGACGCTTAATACGATCCCATCAAAACATTCCTGAAATCTCACTTTCTCACTGGGTGACCAAAATGTAAAATGCTCCATATCTCGAGAACAACGAGAGATAGACGAAAAATAACGATTTTTTGGGGGTTATACGTTGGGGGAACTCCATTTGAGACACTTAATACGATCCCATCAAAACATTCCTGAAATCTCATTTTCTCACTGGGTGACCAAAATGTAAAATGCTCCATATCTCGAGAACAACGAGAGATAGACGAAAAATAACGATTTTTTGGGGGTTGTACGTTGGGGGAACTCCATTTGAGACGCTTAATACGATCCCATCAAAACATTCCTGAAATCTCACTTTCTCACTGGGTGACCAAAATGTAAAATGCTCCATATCTCGAGAACAACGAGAGATAGACGAAAAATAACGATTTTTTTGGGGGTTGTATGTTGGGGGAACTACATTTGAGACACTTAATACGATCCCATCAAAACATTCCTGAAATCTCACTCTCTCACTGGGTGACCAAAATGTAAAATGCTCCATATCTCGAGAACAACGAGAGATAGACGAAAAATAACGATTTTTTTGGGTGTTGTACGTTGGGGGAACTACATTTGAGACACTTAATACGATCCCATCAAAACATTCCTGAAATCTCACTTTCTCACTGGGTGAACAAAATGTAAAATGCTCCATATCTCGAGAACAACGAGAGATAGACGAAAAATAACGATTTTTTGGGGGTTGGACGTTGGGGGAACTCCATTTGAGACGCTTAATACGATCCCATCAAAACATTCCTGAAATCTCACTTTCTCACTGGGTGACCAAAATGTAAAATGCTCCATATCTCGAGAACAACGAGAGATAGACGAAAAATAACGATTTTTTGGGGGTTGTACGTTGGGGGAACTACATTTGAGACACTTAATACGATCCCATCAAAACATTCCTGAAATCTCACTTTCTCACTGGGTGACCAAAATGTAAAATGCTCCATATCTCGAGAACAAAGAGAGATAGACGAAAAATAACGATTTTTTGGGGGTTGTACGTTGGGGGAACTCCATTTGAGATGCTTAATACGATCCCATCAAAACATTCCTGAAATCTCACTTTCTCACTGGGTGACCAAAATGTAAAATGCTCCATATCTCGAGAACAACGAGAGATAGACGAAAAATAACGATTTTTTTGGGGGTTGTACGTTGGGGGAACTACATTTGAGACACTTAATACGATCCCATCAAAACATTCCTGAAATCTCACTTTCTCACTGGGTGACCAAAATGTAAAATGCTCCATATCTCGAGAACAACGAGAGATAGACGAAAAATAACGATTTTTTGGGGGTTGTACTTTGGGGGAACTCCATTTGAGACGCTTAATACGATCCCATCAAAACATTCCTGAAATCTCACTTTCTCACTGGGTGACCAAAATGTAAAATGCTCCATATCTCGAGAACAACGAGAGATAGACGAAAAATAACGATTTTTTTGGGGGTTGTACGTTGGGGGAACTACATTTGAGACACTTAATACGATCCCATCAAAACATTCCTGAAATCTCACTTTCTCACTGGGTGACCAAAATGTAAAATGCTCCATATCTCGAGAACAACGAGAGATAGACGAAAAATAACGATTTTTTGGGGGTTGTACTTTGGGGGAACTCCATTTGAGACGCTTAATACGATCCCATCAAAACATTCCTGAAATCTCACTTTCTCACTGGGTGACCAAAATGTAAAATGCTCCATATCTCGAGAACAACGAGAGATAGACGAAAAATAACGATTTTTTGGGGGTTGTACGTTGGGGGAACTCCATTTGAGACGCTTAATACGATCCCATCAAAACATTCCTGAAATCTCACTTTCTCACTGGGTGACCAAAATGTAAAATGCTCCATATCTCGAGAACAACGAGAGATAGACGAAAAATAACGATTTTTTTGGGGGTTGTACGTTGGGGGAACTACATTTGAGACACTTAATACGATCCCATCAAAACATTCCTGAAATCTCACTTTCTCACTGGGTGACCAAAGTGTAAAATGCTCCATATCTCGAGAACAACGAGAGATAGACGAAAAATAACGATTTTTTGGGGGTTGTACGTTGGGGGAACTCCATTTGAGACGCTTAATACGATCCCATCAAAACATTCCTGAAATCTCACTTTCTCACTGGGTGACCAAAATGTAAAATACTCCATATCTCGAGAACAACGAGAGATAGACGAAAAATAACGATTTTTTGGGGGTTGTACGTTGGGGGAACTCCATTTGAGACGCTTAATACGATCCCATCAAAACATTCCTGAAATCTCACTTTCTCACTGGGTGACCAAAATGTAAAATGCTCCATATCTCGAGAGCAACGAGAGATAGACGAAAAATAACGATTTTTTGGGGGTTGTACGTTGGGGGAACTCCATTTGAGACGCTTAATACGATCCCATCAAAACATTCCTGAAATCTCACTTTCTCACTGGGTGACCAAAATGTAAAATGCTCCATATCTCGAGAACAACGAGAGATAGACGAAAAATAACGATTTTTTGGGGGTTGTACGTTGGGGGAACTCCATTTGAGACGCTTAATACGATCCCATCAAAACATTCCTGAAATCTCACTTTCTCACTGGGTGACCAAAATGTAAAATGCTCCATATCTCGAGAACAACGAGAGATGGACGAAAAATAACGATTTTTTGGGGGTTGTACGTTGGGGGAACTCCATTTGAGACACTTAATACGATCCCATCAAAACATTCCTGAAATCTCACTTTCTCACTGGGTGACCAAAATGTAAAATGCTCCATATCTCGAGAACAACGAGAGATGGACGAAAAATAACGATTTTTTGGGGGTTGTACGTTGGGGGAACTCCATTTGAGACGCTTAATACGATCCCATCAAAACATTCCTGAAATCTCACTTTCTCACTGGGTGACCAAAATGTAAAATGCTCCATATCTCGAGAACAACGAGAGATGGACGAAAAATAACGATTTTTTGGGGGTTGTACGTTGGGGGAACTCCATTTGAGACGCTTAATACGATCCCATCAAAACATTCCTGAAATCTCACTTTCTCACTGGGTGACCAAAATGTAAAATGCTCCATATCTCGAGAACAACGAGAGATAGACGAAAAATAACGATTTTTTGGGGGTTGTACGTTGGGGGAACTACATTTGAGACACTTAATACGATCCCATCAAAACATTCCTGAAATCTCACTTTCTCACTGGGTGACCAAAATGTAAAATGCTCCATATCTCGAGAACAACGAGAGATGGACGAAAAATAACGATTTTTTGGGGGTTGTACGTTGGGGGAACTCCATTTGAGACGCTTAATACGATCCCATCAAAACATTCCTGAAATCTCACTTTCTCACTGGGTGACCAAAATGTAAAATGCTCCATATCTCGAGAACAACGAGAGATAGACGAAAAATAACGATTTTTTGGGGGTTGTACGTTGGGGGAACTACATTTGAGACACTTAATACGATCCCATCAAAACATTCCTGAAATCTCACTTTCTCACTGGGTGACCAAAATGTAAAATGCTCCATATCTCGAGAACAACGAGAGATAGACGAAAAATAACGATTTTTTTGGGGGTTGTACGTTGGGGGAACTACATTTGAGACACTTAATACGATCCCATCAAAACATTCCTGAAATCTCACTTTCTCACTGGGTGACCAAAATGTAAAATGCTCCATATCTCGAGAACAAAGAGAGATAGACGAAAAATAACGATTTTTTGGGGGTTGTACGTTGGGGGAACTACATTTGAGACACTTAATACGATCCCATCAAAACATTCCTGAAATCTCACTTTCTCACTGGGTGACCAAAATGTAAAATGCTCCATATCTCGAGAACAACGAGAGATAGACGAAAAATAACGATTTTTTGGGGTTTATACGTTGGGGGAACTCCATTTGAGACACTTAATACGATCCCATCAAAACATTCCTGAAATCTCATTTTCTCACTGGGTGACCAAAATGTAAAATGCTCCACATCTCGAGAACAACGAGAGATAGACGAAAAATAACGATTTTTTGGGGGTTGTACGTTGGGGGAACTCCATTTGAGACGCTTAATACGATCCCATCAAAACATTCCTGAAATCTCACTTTCTCACTGGGTGACCAAAATGTAAAATGCTCCATATCTCGAGAACAACGAGAGATAGACGAAAAATAACGATTTTTTGGGGGTTGTACGTTGGGGGAACTCCATTTGAGACGCTTAATACGATCCCATCAAAACATTCCTGAAATCTCACTTTCTCACTGGGTGACCAAAATGTAAAATGCTCCATATCTCGAGAACAACGAGAGATGGACGAAAAATAACGATTTTTTGGGGGTTGTACGTTGGGGGAACTCCATTTGAGACACTTAATACGATCCCATCAAAACATTCCTGAAATCTCACTTTCTCACTGGGTGACCAAAATGTAAAATGCTCCATATCTCGAGAACAACGAGAGATGGACGAAAAATAACGATTTTTTGGGGGTTGTACGTTGGGGGAACTCCATTTGAGACGCTTAATACGATCCCATCAAAACATTCCTGAAATCTCACTTTCTCACTGGGTGACCAAAATGTAAAATGCTCCATATCTCGAGAACAACGAGAGATGGACGAAAAATAACGATTTTTTGGGGGTTGTACGTTGGGGGAACTCCATTTGAGACGCTTAATACGATCCCATCAAAACATTCCTGAAATCTCACTTTCTCACTGGGTGACCAAAATGTAAAATGCTCCATATCTCGAGAACAACGAGAGATAGACGAAAAATAACGATTTTTTGGGGGTTGTACGTTGGGGGAACTACATTTGAGACACTTAATACGATCCCATCAAAACATTCCTGAAATCTCACTTTCTCACTGGGTGACCAAAATGTAAAATGCTCCATATCTCGAGAACAACGAGAGATGGACGAAAAATAACGATTTTTTGGGGGTTGTACGTTGGGGGAACTCCATTTGAGACGCTTAATACGATCCCATCAAAACATTCCTGAAATCTCACTTTCTCACTGGGTGACCAAAATGTAAAATGCTCCATATCTCGAGAACAAAGAGAGATAGACGAAAAATAACGATTTTTTGGGGGTTGTACGTTGGGGGAACTCCATTTGAGACGCTTAATACGATCCCATCAAAACATTCCTGAAATCTCACTTTCTCACTGGGTGACCAAAATGTAAAATGCTCCATATCTCGAGAGCAACGAGAGATAGACGAAAAATAACGATTTTTTGGGGGTTGTACGTTGGGGGAACTCCATTTGAGACGCTTAATACGATCCCATCAAAACATTCCTGAAATCTCACTTTCTCACTGGGTGACCAAAATGTAAAATGCTCCATATCTCGAGAACAACGAGAGATAGACGAAAAATAACGATTTTTTGGGGGTTGTACGTTGGGGGAACTACATTTGAGACACTTAATACGATCCCATCAAAACATTCCTGAAATCTCACTTTCTCACTGGGTGACCAAAATGTAAAATGCTCCATATCTCGAGAACAACGAGAGATAGACGAAAAATAACGATTTTTTTGGGGGTTGTACGTTGGGGGAACTCCATTTGAGACGCTTAATACGATCCCATCAAAACATTCCTGAAATCTCACTTTCTCACTGGGTGACCAAAATGTAAAATGCTCCATATCTCGAGAACAACGAGAGATAGACGAAAAATAACGATTTTTTGGGGGTTGTACGTTGGGGGAACTCCATTTGAGACGCTTAATACGATCCCATCAAAACATTCCTGAAATCTCACTTTCTCACTGGGTGACCAAAATGTAAAATGCTCCATATCTCGAGAGCAACGAGAGATAGACGAAAAATAACGATTTTTTGGGGGTTGTACGTTGGGGGAACTCCATTTGAGACGCTTAATACGATCCCATCAAAACATTCCTGAAATCTCACTTTCTCACTGGGTGACCAAAATGTAAAATGCTCCATATCTCGAGAACAACGAGAGATAGACGAAAAATAACGATTTTTTGGGGGTTGTACGTTGGGGGAACTACATTTGAGACACTTAATACGATCCCATCAAAACATTCCTGAAATCTCACTTTCTCACTGGGTGACCAAAATGTAAAATGCTCCATATCTCGAGAACAACGAGAGATGGACGAAAAATAACGATTTTTTGGGGGTTGTACGTTGGGGGAACTCCATTTGAGACGCTTAATACGATCCCATCAAAACATTCCTGAAATCTCACTTTCTCACTGGGTGACCAAAATGTAAAATGCTCCATATCTCGAGAACAACGAGAGATAGACGAAAAATAACGATTTTTTGGGGGTTGTACGTTGGGGGAACTACATTTGAGACACTTAATACGATCCCATCAAAACATTCCTGAAATCTCACTTTCTCACTGGGTGACCAAAATGTAAAATGCTCCATATCTCGAGAACAAAGAGAGATAGACGAAAAATAACGATTTTTTGGGGGTTGTACGTTGGGGGAACTCCATTTGAGACGCTTAATACGATCCCATCAAAACATTCCTGAAATCTCACTTTCTCACTGGGTGACCAAAATGTAAAATGCTCCATATCTCGAGAGCAACGAGAGATAGACGAAAAATAACGATTTTTTGGGGGTTGTACGTTGGGGGAACTCCATTTGAGACGCTTAATACGATCCCATCAAAACATTCCTGAAATCTCACTTTCTCACTGGGTGACCAAAATGTAAAATGCTCCATATCTCGAGAACAACGAGAGATAGACGAAAAATAACGATTTTTTGGGGGTTGTACGTTGGGGGAACTACATTTGAGACACTTAATACGATCCCATCAAAACATTCCTGAAATCTCACTTTCTCACTGGGTGACCAAAATGTAAAATGCTCCATATCTCGAGAACAACGAGAGATAGACGAAAAATAACGATTTTTTGGGGGTTGTACGTTGGGGGAACTCCATTTGAGACGCTTAATACGATCCCATCAAAACATTCCTGAAATCTCACTTTCTCACTGGGTGACCAAAATGTAAAATGCTCCATATCTCGAGAACAACGAGAGATAGACGAAAAATAACGATTTTTTGGGGGTTGTACGTTGGGGGAACTCCATTTGAGACGCTTAATACGATCCCATCAAAACATTCCTGAAATCTCACTTTCTCACTGGGTGACCAAAATGTAAAATGCTCCATATCTCGAGAACACCGAGAGATAGACGAAAAATAACGATTTTTTGGGGGTTGTACGTTGGGGGAACTACATTTGAGACACTTAATACGATCCCATCAAAACATTCCTGAAATCTCACTTTCTCACTGGGTGACCAAAATGTAAAATGCTCCATATCTCGAGAACAACGAGACATAGACGAAAAATAACGATTTTTTTGGGGGTTGTACGTTGGGGGAACTACATTTGAGACACTTAATACGATCCCATCAAAACATTCCTGAAATCTCACTTTCTCACTGGGTGACCAAAATGTAAAATGCTCCATATCTCGAGAACAGAGAGAGATAGACGAAAAATAACGATTTTTTGGGGGTTGTACGTTGGGGGAACTCCATTTGAGACGCTTAATACGATCCCATCAAAACATTCCTGAAATCTCACTTTCTCACTGGGTGACCAAAATGTAAAATGCTCCATATCTCGAGAACAACGGCAGATGGACGAAAAATAACGATTTTTTGGGGGTTGTACGTTGGGGGAACTCCATTTGAGACGCTTAGTACGATCCCATCAAAACATTACTGAAATCTCACTTTCTCACTGGGTGACCAAAATGTAAAATGCTCCATATCTCGAGAACAAAGAGAGATAGACGAAAAATAACGATTTTTTGGGGGTTGTACGTTGGGGGAACTCCATTTGAGACGCTTAATACGATCCCATCAAAACATTCCTGAAATCTCACTTTCTCACTGGGTGACCAAAATGTAAAATGCTCCATATCTCGAGAACAAAGAGAGATAGACGAAAAATAACGATTTTTTGGGGGTTGTACGTTGGGGGAACTCCATTTGAGACGCTTAATACGATCCCATCAAAACATTCCTGAAATCTCACTTTCTCACTGGGTGACCAAAATGTAAAATGCTCCATATCTCGAGAACAAAGAGAGATAGACGAAAAATAACGATTTTTTGGGGGTTGTACGTTGGGGGAACTCCATTTGAGACGCTTAATACGATCCCATCAAAACATTCCTGAAATCTCACTTTCTCACTGGGTGACCAAAATGTAAAATGCTCCATATCTCGAGAACAAAGAGAGATAGACGAAAAATAACGATTTTTTGGGGGTTGTACGTTGGGGGAACTACATTTGAGACACTTAATACGATCCCATCAAAACATTCCTGAAATCTCACTTTCTCACTGGGTGACCAAAATGTAAAATGCTCCATATCTCGAGAACAAAGAGAGATAGACGAAAAATAACGATTTTTTGGGGGTTGTACGTTGGGGGAACTCCATTTGAGACGCTTAATACGATCCCATCAAAACATTCCTGAAATCTCACTTTCTCACTGGGTGACCAAAATGTAAAATGCTCCATATCTCGAGAGCAACGAGACATAGACGAAAAATAACGATTTTTTGGGGGTTGTACGTTGGGGGAACTCCATTTGAGACGCTTAATACGATCCCATCAAAACATTCCTGAAATCTCACTTTCTCACTGGGTGACCAAAATGTAAAATGCTCCATATCTCGAGAACAACGAGAGATAGACGAAAAATAACGATTTTTTTGGGGGTTGTACGTTGGGGGAACTACATTTGAGACACTTAATACGATCCCATCAAAACATTCCTGAAATCTCACTTTCTCACTGGGTGACCAAAATGTAAAATGCTCCATATCTCGAGAACAAAGAGAGATAGACGAAAAATAACGATTTTTTGGGGGTTGTACGTTGGGGGAACTCCATTTGAGACGCTTAATACGATCCCATCAAATTATTCCTGAAATCTCACTTTCTCACTGGGTGACCAAAATGTAAAATGCTCCATATCTCGAGAGCAACGAGACATAGACGAAAAATAACGATTTTTTGGGGGTTGTACGTTGGGGGAACTCCATTTGAGACGCTTAATACGATCCCATCAAAACATTCCTGAAATCTCACTTTCTCACTGGGTGACCAAAATGTAAAATGCTCCATATCTCGAGAACAACGAGAGATAGACGAAAAATAACGATTTTTTGGGGGTTGTACGTTGGGAGAACTACATTTGAGACACTTAATACGATCCCATCAAAACATTCCTGAAATCTCACTTTCTCACTGGGTGACCAAAATGTAAAATGCTCCATATCTCGAGAACAACGAGAGATAGACGAAAAATAACGATTTTTTTGGGGGTTGTACGTTGGGGGAACTACATTTGAGACACTTAATACGATCCCATCAAAACATTCCTGAAATCTCACTTTCTCACTGGGTGACCAAAATGTAAAATGCTCCATATCTCGAGAACAAAGAGAGATAGACGAAAAATAACGATTTTTTGGGGGTTGTACGTTGGGGGAACTACATTTGAGACACTTAATACGATCCCATCAAAACATTCCTGAAATCTCACTTTCTCACTGGGTGACCAAAATGTAAAATGCTCCATATCTCGAGAACAACGAGAGATAGACGAAAAATAACGATTTTTTGGGGGTTGTACGTTGGGGGAACTCCATTTGAGACGCTTAATACGATCCCATCAAAACATTCCTGAAATCTCACTTTCTCACTGGGTGACCAAAATGTAAAATGCTCCATATCTCGAGAACAACGAGAGATAGACGAAAAATAACGATTTTTTTGGGGGTTGTACGTTGGGGGAACTACATTTGAGACACTTAATACGATCCCATCAAAACATTCCTGAAATCTCACTTTCTCACTGGGTGACCAAAATGTAAAATGCTCCATATCTCGAGAACAACGAGAGATAGACGAAAAATAACGATTTTTTTGGGGGTTGTACGTTGGGGGAACTACATTTGAGACACTTAATACGATCCCATCAAAACATTCCTGAAATCTCACTTTCTCACTGGGTGACCAAAATGTAAAATGCTCCATATCTCGAGAACAACGAGAGATAGACGAAAAATAACGATTTTTTTGGGGGTTGTACGTTGGGGGAACTCCATTTGAGACGCTTAGTACGATCCCATCAAAACATTACTGAAATCTCACTTTCTCACTGGGTGACCAAAATGTAAAATGCTCCATATCTCGAGAACAAAGAGAGATAGACGAAAAATAACGATTTTTTGGGGGTTGTACGTTGGGGGAACTCCATTTGAGACGCTTAATACGAACCCATCAAAACATTCCTGAAATCTCACTTTCTCACTGGGTGACCAAAATGTAAAATGCTCCATATCTCGAGAACAACGAGAGATGGACGAAAAATAACGATTTTTTGGGGGTTGTACGTTGGGGGAGCTCCATTTGAGACGCTTAGTACGATCCCATCAAAACATTACTGAAATCTCACTTTCTCACTGGGTGACCAAAATGTAAAATGCTCCATATCTCGAGAACAAAGAGAGATAGACGAAAAATAACGATTTTTTGGGGGTTATACGTTGGGGGAACTCCATTTGAGACGCTTAATACGATCCCATCAAAACATTCCTGAAATCTCACTTTCTCACTGGGTGACCAAAATGTAAAATGCTCCATATCTCGAGAACAACGAGAGATAGACGAAAAATAACGATTTTTTTGGGGGTTGTACGTTGGGGGAACTCCATTTGAGACGCTTAATACGATCCCATCAAAACATTCCTGAAATCTCACTTTCTCACTGGGTGACCAAAATGTAAAATGCTCCATATCTCGAGAACAACGAGAGATAGACGAAAAATAACGATTTTTTTGGGGGTTGTACGTTGGGGGAACTACATTTGAGACACTTCATACGATCCCATCAAAACATTCCTGAAATCTCACTTTCTCACTGGGTGACCAAAATGTAAAATGCTCCATATCTCGAGAACAACGAGAGATGGACGAAAAATAACGATTTTTTGGGGGTTGTACGTTGGGGGAGCTCCATTTGAGACGCTTAGTACGATCCCATCAAAACATTACTGAAATCTCACTTTCTCACTGGGTGACCAAAATGTAAAATGCTCCATATCTCGAGAACAAAGAGAGATAGACGAAAAATAACGATTTTTTGGGGGTTATACGTTGGGGGAACTCCATTTGAGACGCTTAATACGATCCCATCAAAACATTCCTGAAATCTCACTTTCTCACTGGGTGACCAAAATGTAAAATGCTCCATATCTCGAGAACAACGAGAGATAGACGAAAAATAACGATTTTTTTGGGGGTTGTACGTTGGGGGAACTACATTTGAGACACTTAATACGATCCCATCAAAACATTCCTGAAATCTCACTTTCTCACTGGGTGACCAAAATGTAAAATGCTCCATATCTCGAGAACAACGAGAGATAGACGAAAAATAACGATTTTTTGGGGGTTATACGTTGGGGGAACTCCATTTGAGACACTTAATACGATCCCATCAAAACATTCCTGAAATCTCATTTTCTCACTGGGTGACCAAAATGTAAAATGCTCCATATCTCGAGAACAACGAGAGATAGACGAAAAATAACGATTTTTTTGGGGGTTGTACGTTGGGGGAACTCCATTTGAGACACTTAATACGATCCCATCAAAACATTCCTGAAATCTCACTTTCTCACTGGGTGACCAAAATGTAAAATGCTCCATATCTCGAGAACAAAGAGAGATAGACGAAAAATAACGATTTTTTGGGGGTTGTACGTTGGGGGAACTCCATTTGAGACGCTTAATACGATCCCATCAAAACATTCCTGAAATCTCACTTTCTCACTGGGTGACCAAAATGTAAAATGCTCCATATCTCGAGAACAAAGAGAGATAGACGAAAAATAACGATTTTTTGGGGGTTGTACGTTGGAGGAACTCCATTTGAGACGCTTAATACGATCCCATCAAAACATTCCTGAAATCTCACTTTCTCACTGGGTGACCAAAATGTAAAATGCTCCATATCTCGAGAACAACGAGAGATAGACGAAAAATAACGATTTTTTTGGGGGTTGTACGTTGGGGGAACTACATTTGAGACACTTAATACGATCCCATCAAAACATTCCTGAAATCTCACTTTCTCACTGGGTGACCAAAATGTAAAATGCTCCATATCTCGAGAACAACGAGAGATAGACGAAAAATAACGATTTTTTGGGGGTTGTACGTTGGGGGAACTCCATTTGAGACGCTTAATACGATCCCATCAAAACATTCCTGAAATCTCACTTTCTCACTGGGTGACCAAAATGTAAAATGCTCCATATCTCGAGAACAACGAGAGATAGACGAAAAATAACGATTTTTTTGGGGGTTGTACGTTGGGGGAACTCCATTTGAGACACTTAATACGATCCCATCAAAACATTCCTGAAATCTCACTTTCTCACTGGGTGACCAAAATGTAAAATGCTCCATATCTCGAGAACAAAGAGAGATAGACGAAAAATAACGATTTTTTGGGGGTTGTACGTTGGGGGAACTCCATTTGAGACGCTTAATACGATCCCATCAAAACATTCCTGAAATCTCACTTTCTCACTGGGTGACCAAAGTGTAAAATGCTCCATATCTCGAGAACAACGAGAGATAGACGAAAAATAACGATTTTTTGGGGGTTGTACGTTGGGGGAACTCCATTTGAGACGCTTAATACGATCCCATCAAAACATTCCTGAAATCTCACTTTCTCACTGGGTGACCAAAATGTAAAATGCTCCATATCTCGAGAACAACGAGAGATAGACGAAAAATAACGATTTTTTTGGGGGTTGTACGTTGGGGGAACTACATTTGAGACACTTAATACGATCCCATCAAAACATTCCTGAAATCTCACTTTCTCACTGGGTGACCAAAATGTAAAATGCTCCATATCTCGAGAACAAAGAGAGATAGACGAAAAATAACGATTTTTTGGGGGTTGTACGTTGGGGGAACTCCATTTGAGACGCTTAATACGATCCCATCAAAACATTCCTGAAATCTCACTTTCTCACTGGGTGACCAAAGTGTAAAATGCTCCATATCTCGAGAACAACGAGAGATAGACGAAAAATAACGATTTTTTGGGGGTTGTACGTTGGGGGAACTCCATTTGAGACGCTTAATACGATCCCATCAAAACATTCCTGAAATCTCACTTTCTCACTGGGTGACCAAAATGTAAAATGCTCCATATCTCGAGAACAACGAGAGATAGACGAAAAATAACGATTTTTTTGGGGGTTGTACGTTGGGGGAACTCCATTTGAGACACTTAATACGATCCCATCAAAACATTCCTGAAATCTCACTTTCTCACTGGGTGACCAAAATGTAAAATGCTCCATATCTCGAGAACAAAGAGAGATAGACGAAAAATAACGATTTTTTGGGGGTTGTACGTTGGGGGAACTCCATTTGAGACGCTTAATACGATCCCATCAAAACATTCCTGAAATCTCACTTTCTCACTGGGTGACCAAAGTGTAAAATGCTCCATATCTCGAGAACAACGAGAGATAGACGAAAAATAACGATTTTTTGGGGGTTGTACGTTGGGGGAACTCCATTTGAGACGCTTAATACGATCCCATCAAAACATTCCTGAAATCTCACTTTCTCACTGGGTGACCAAAATGTAAAATGCTCCATATCTCGAGAACAACGAGAGATAGACGAAAAATAACGATTTTTTTGGGGGTTGTACGTTGGGGGAACTACATTTGAGACACTTAATACGATCCCATCAAAACATTCCTGAAATCTCACTTTCTCACTGGGTGACCAAAATGTAAAATGCTCCATATCTCGAGAACAAAGAGAGATAGACGAAAAATAACGATTTTTTGGGGGTTGTACGTTGGGGGAACTCCATTTGAGACGCTTAATACGATCCCATCAAAACATTCCTGAAATCTCACTTTCTCACTGGGTGACCAAAGTGTAAAATGCTCCATATCTCGAGAACAACGAGAGATAGACGAAAAATAACGATTTTTTGGGGGTTGTACGTTGGGGGAACTCCATTTGAGACGCTTAATACGATCCCATCAAAACATTCCTGAAATCTCACTTTCTCACTGGGTGACCAAAATGTAAAATGCTCCATATCTCGAGAACAACGAGAGATAGACGAAAAATAACGATTTTTTGGGGGTTGTACGTTGGGGGAACTCCATTTGAGACGCTTAATACGATCCCATCAAAACATTCCTGAAATCTCACTTTCTCACTGGGTGACCAAAATGTAAAATGCTCCATATCTCGAGAACAACGAGAGATAGACGAAAAATAACGATTTTTTGGGGGTAATACGTTGGGGGAACTCCATTTGAGACACTTAATACGATCCCATCAAAACATTCCTGAAATCTCATTTTCTCACTGGGTGACCAAAATGTAAAATGCTCCATATCTCGAGAACAACGAGAGATAGACGAAAAATAACGATTTTTTGGGGGTTGTACGTTGGGGGAACTCCATTTGAGACGCTTAATACGATCCCATCAAAACATTCCTGAAATCTCACTTTCTCACTGGGTGACCAAAGTGTAAAATGCTCCATATCTCGAGAACAACGAGAGATAGACGAAAAATAACGATTTTTTGGGGGTTGTACGTTGGGGGAACTCCATTTGAGACGCTTAATACGATCCCATCAAAACATTCCTGAAATCTCACTTTCTCACTGGGTGACCAAAATGTAAAATGCTCCATATCTCGAGAACAACGAGAGATAGACGAAAAATAACGATTTTTTGGGGGTTGTACGTTGGGGGAACTACATTTGAGACACTTAATACGATCCCATCAAAACATTCCTGAAATCTCACTTTCTCACTGGGTGACCAAAATGTAAAATGCTCCATATCTCGAGAACAACGAGAGATAGACGAAAAATAACGATTTTTTGGGGGTTGTACGTTGGGGGAACTCCATTTGAGACGCTTAATACGATCCCATCAAAACATTCCTGAAATCTCACTTTCTCACTGGGTGACCAAAATGTAAAATGCTCCATATCTCGAGAACAACGAGAGATAGACGAAAAATAACGATTTTTTGGGGGTTGTACGTTGGGGGAACTCCATTTGAGACGCTTAATACGATCCCATCAAAACATTCCTGAAATCTCACTTTCTCACTGGGTGACCAAAATGTAAAATGCTCCATATCTCGAGAACAACGAGAGATAGACGAAAAATAACGATTTTTTGGGGGTTGTACGTTGGGGGAACTCCATTTGAGACGCTTAATACGATCCCATCAAAACATTCCTGAAATCTCACTTTCTCACTGGGTGACCAAAATGTAAAATGCTCCATATCTCGAGAACAACGAGAGATAGACGAAAAATAACGATTTTTTTGGGGGTTGTACGTTGGGGGAACTACATTTGAGACACTTAATACGATCCCATCAAAACATTCCTGAAATCTCACTTTCTCACTGGGTGACCAAAATGTAAAATGCTCCATATCTCGAGAACAACGAGAGATGGACGAAAAATAACGATTTTTTGGGGGTTGTACGTTGGGGGAACTCCATTTGAGACGCTTAGTACGATCCCATCGAAACATTACTGAAATCTCACTTTCTCACTGGGTGACCAAAATGTAAAATGCTCCATATCTCGAGAACAAAGAGAGATAGACGAAAAATAACGATTTTTTGGGGGTTGTACGTTGGGGGAACTCCATTTGAGACGCTTAATACGATCCCATCAAAACATTCCTGAAATCTCACTTTCTCACTGGGTGACCAAAATGTAAAATGCTCCATATCTCGAGAACAACGAGAGATAGACGAAAAATAACGATTTTTTGGGGGTTGTACGTTGGGGGAACTCCATTTGAGACGCTTAATACGATCCCATCAAAACATTCCTGAAATCTCACTTTCTCACTGGGTGACCAAAGTGTAAAATGCTCCATATCTCGAGAACAACGAGAGATAGACGAAAAATAACGATTTTTTGGGGGTTGTACGTTGGGGGAACTACATTTGAGACACTTAATACGATCCCATCAAAACATTCCTGAAATCTCACTTTCTCACTGGGTGACCAAAATGTAAAATGCTCCATATCTCGAGAACAACGAGAGATAGACGAAAAATAACGATTTTTTGGGGGTTGTACGTTGGGGGAACTACATTTGAGACACTTAATACGATCCCATCAAAACATTCCTGAAATCTCACTTTCTCACTGGGTGACCAAAATGTAAAATGCTCCATATCTCGAGAACAACGAGAGATAGACGAAAAATAACGATTTTTTGGGGGTTGTACGTTGGGGGAACTCCATTTGAGACGCTTAATACGATCCCATCAAAACATTCCTGAAATCTCACTTTCTCACTGGGTGACCAAAATGTAAAATGCTCCATATCTCGAGAACAACGAGAGATAGACGAAAAATAACGATTTTTTGGGGGTTGTACGTTGGGGGAACTACATTTGAGACACTTAATACGATCCCATCAAAACATTCCTGAAATCTCACTTTCTCACTGGGTGACCAAAATGTAAAATGCTCCATATCTCGAGAACAACGAGAGATAGACGAAAAATAACGATTTTTTGGGGGTTGTACGTTGGCGTTGGGGGAACTCCATTTGAGACGCTTAATACGATCCCATCAAAACATTCCTGAAATCTCACTTTCTCACTGGGTGACCAAAATGTAAAATGCTCCATATCTCGAGAACAACGAGAGATAGACGAAAAATAACGATTTTTTGGGTTGTTGTACGTTGGGGGAACTCCATTTGAGACGCTTAATACGATCCCATCAAAACATTCCTGAAATCTCACTTTCTCACTGGGTGACCAAAATGTAAAATGCTCCATATCTCGAGAGCAACGAGAGATAGACGAAAAATAACGATTTTTTGGGTTGTTGTACGTTGGGGGAACTCCATTTGAGACGCTTAATACGATCCCATCAAAACATTCCTGAAATCTCACTTTCTCACTGGGTGACCAAAATGTAAAATGCTCCATATCTCGAGAACAAAGAGAGATAGACGAAAAATAACGATTTTTTGGGGGTTGTACGTTGGGGGAACTCCATTTGAGACGCTTAATACGATCCCATCAAAACATTCCTGAAATCTCACTTTCTCACTGGGTGACCAAAATGTAAAATGCTCCATATCTCGAGAACAACGAGAGATAGACGAAAAATAACGATTTTTTGGGGGTTGTACGTTGGGGGAACTCCATTTGAGACGCTTAATACGATCCCATCAAAACATTCCTGAAATCTCACTTTCTCACTGGGTGACCAAAGTGTAAAATGCTCCATATCTCGAGAACAACGAGAGATAGACGAAAAATAACGATTTTTTGGGGGTTGTACGTTGGGGGAACTCCATTTGAGACGCTTAATACGATCCCATCTAAACATTCCTGAAATCTCACTTTCTCACTGGGTGACCAAAGTGTAAAATGCTCCATATCTCGAGAACAACGAGAGATAGACGAAAAATAACGATTTTTTGGGGGTTGTACGTTGGGGGAACTCCATTTGAGACGCTTAATACGATCCCATCAAAACATTCCTGAAATCTCACTTTCTCACTGGGTGACCAAAATGTAAAATGCTCCATATCTCGAGAACAACGAGAGATAGACGAAAAATAACGATTTTTTGGGGGTTGTACGTTGGCGTTGGGGGAACTCCATTTGAGACGCTTAATACGATCCCATCAAAACATTCCTGAAATCTCACTTTCTCACTGGGTGACCAAAATGTAAAATGCTCCATATCTCGAGAACAACGAGAGATAGACGAAAAATAACGATTTTTTGGGTTGTTGTACGTTGGGGGAACTCCATTTGAGACGCTTAATACGATCCCATCAAAACATTCCTGAAATCTCACTTTCTCACTGGGTGACCAAAGTGTAAAATGCTCCATATCTCGAGAACAACGAGAGATAGACGAAAAATAACGATTTTTTGGGGGTTGTACGTTGGGGGAACTCCATTTGAGACGCTTAATACGATCCCATCAAAACATTCCTGAAATCTCACTTTCTCACTGGGTGACCAAAATGTAAAATGCTCCATATCTCGAGAACAACGAGAGATAGACGAAAAATAACGATTTTTTTGGGGGTTGTACGTTGGGGGAACTACATTTGAGACACTTAATACGATCCCATCAAAACATTCCTGAAATCTCACTTTCTCACTGGGTGACCAAAATGTAAAATGCTCCATATCTCGAGAACAACGAGAGATAGACGAAAAATAACGATTTTTTGGGGGTTGTACGTTGGGGGAACTCCATTTGAGACGCTTAATACGATCCCATCAAAACATTCCTGAAATCTCACTTTCTCACTGGGTGACCAAAGTGTAAAATGCTCCATATCTCGAGAACAACGAGAGATAGACGAAAAAGAACGATTTTTTGGGGGTTGTACGTTGGGGGAACTCCATTTGAGACGCTTAATACGATCCCATCTAAACATTCCTGAAATCTCACTTTCTCACTGGGTGACCAAAGTGTAAAATGCTCCATATCTCGAGAACAACGAGAGATAGACGAAAAATAACGATTTTTTGGGGGTTGTACGTTGGGGGAACTCCATTTGAGACGCTTAATACGATCCCATCAAAACATTCCTGAAATCTCACTTTCTCACTGGGTGACCAAAATGTAAAATGCTCCATATCTCGAGAACAACGAGAGATAGACGAAAAATAACGATTTTTTTGGGGGTTGTACGTTAGGGGAACTACATTTGAGACACTTAATACGATCCCATCAAAACATTCCTGAAATCTCACTTTCTCACTGGGTGACCAAAATGTAAAATGCTCCATATCTCGAGAACAACGAGAGATAGACGAAAAATAACGATTTTTTGGGGGTTGTACGTTGGGGGAACTCCATTTGAGACGCTTAGTACGATCCCATCAAAACATTACTGAAATCTCACTTTCTCACTGGGTGACCAAAATGTAAAATGCTCCATATCTCGAGAACAAAGAGAGATAGACGAAAAATAACGATTTTTTGGGGGTTGTACGTTGGGGGAACTCCATTTGAGACGCTTAATACGATCCCATCAAAACATTCCTGAAATCTCACTTTCTCACTGGGTGACCAAAATGTAAAATGCTCCATATCTCGAGAACAACGAGAGATAGACGAAAAATAACGATTTTTTTGGGGGTTGTACGTTGGGGGAACTACATTTGAGACACTTAATACGATCCCATCAAAACATTCCTGAAATCTCACTTTCTCACTGGGTGACCAAAATGTAAAATGCTCCATATCTCGAGAACAAAGAGAGATAGACGAAAAATAACGATTTTTTGGGGGTTGTACGTTGGGGGAACTCCATTTGAGACGCTTAATACGATCCCATCAAAACATTCCTGAAATCTCACTTTCTCACTGGGTGACCAAAATGTAAAATGCTCCATATCTCGAGAACAACGAGAGATAGACGAAAAATAACGATTTTTTGGGGGTTGTACGTTGGGGGAACTCCATTTGAGACACTTAATACGATCCCATCAAAACATTCCTGAAATCTCACTTTCTCACTGGGTGACCAAAATGTAAAATGCTCCATATCTCGAGAACAACGAGAGATAGACGAAAAATAACGATTTTTTGGGGGTTGTACGTTGGGGGAACTCCATTTGAGACGCTTAGTACGATCCCATCAAAACATTACTGAAATCTCACTTTCTCACTGGGTGACCAAAATGTAAAATGCTCCATATCTCGAGAACAAAGAGAGATAGACGAAAAATAACGATTTTTTGGGGGTTGTACGTTGGGGGAACTCCATTTGAGACGCTTAATACGATCCCATCAAAACATTCCTGAAATCTCACTTTCTCACTGGGTGACCAAAATGTAAAATGCTCCATATCTCGAGAACAACGAGAGATAGACGAAAAATAACGATTTTTTTTGGGGGTTGTACGTTGGGGGAACTACATTTGAGACACTTAATACGATCCCATCAAAACATTCCTGAAATCTCACTTTCTCACTGGGTGACCAAAATGTAAAATGCTCCATATCTCGAGAACAAAGAGAGATAGACGAAAAATAACGATTTTTTGGGGGTTGTACGTTGGGGGAACTCCATTTGAGACGCTTAATACGATCCCATCAAAACATTCCTGAAATCTCACTTTCTCACTGGGTGACCAAAATGTTAAATGCTCCATATCTCGAGAACAACGAGAGATAGACGAAAAATAACGATTTTTTGGGGGTTGTACGTTGGGGCAACTCCATTTGAGACACTTAATACGATCCCATCAAAACATTCCTGAAATCTCACTTTCTCACTGGGTGACCAAAATGTAAAATGCTCCATATCTCGAGAACAAAGAGAGATAGACGAAAAATAACGATTTTTTGGGGGTTGTACGTTGGGGGAACTCCATTTGAGACGCTTAATACGATCCCATCAAAACATTCCTGAAATCTCACTTTCTCACTGGGTGACCAAAATGTTAAATGCTCCATATCTCGAGAACAACGAGAGATAGACGAAAAATAACGATTTTTTGGGGGTTGTACGTTGGGGGAACTCCATTTGAGACGCTTAATACGATCCCATCTAAACATTCCTGAAATCTCACTTTCTCACTGGGTGACCAAAGTGTAAAATGCTCCATATCTCGAGAACAACGAGAGATAGACGAAAAATAACGATTTTTTGGGGGTTGTACGTTGGGGGAACTCCATTTGAGACGCTTAATACGATCCCATCAAAACATTCCTGAAATCTCACTTTCTCACTGGGTGACCAAAATGTAAAATGCTCCATATCTCGAGAACAACGAGAGATAGACGAAAAATAACGATTTTTTTGGGGGTTGTACGTTGGGGGAACTACATTTGAGACACTTAATACGATCCCATCAAAACATTCCTGAAATCTCACTTTCTCACTGGGTGACCAAAATGTAAAATGCTCCATATCTCGAGAACAACGAGAGATAGACGAAAAATAACGATTTTTTGGGGGTTGTACGTTGGGGGAACTCCATTTGAGACGCTTAGTACGATCCCATCAAAACATTACTGAAATCTCACTTTCTCACTGGGTGACCAAAATGTAAAATGCTCCATATCTCGAGAACAAAGAGAGATAGACGAAAAATAACGATTTTTTGGGGGTTGTACGTTGGGGGAACTCCATTTGAGACGCTTAATACGATCCCATCAAAACATTCCTGAAATCTCACTTTCTCACTGGGTGACCAAAATGTAAAATGCTCCATATCTCGAGAACAAAGAGAGATAGACGAAAAATAACGATTTTTTGGGGGTTGTACGTTGGGGGAACTCCATTTGAGACGCTTAATACGATCCCATCAAAACATTCCTGAAATCTCACTTTCTCACTGGGTGACCAAAATGTTAAATGCTCCATATCTCGAGAACAACGAGAGATAGACGAAAAATAACGATTTTTTGGGGGTTGTACGTTGGGGGAACTCCATTTGAGACACTTAATACGATCCCATCAAAACATTCCTGAAATCTCACTTTCTCACTGGGTGACCAAAATGTAAAATGCTCCATATCTCGAGAACAACGAGAGATAGACGAAAAATAACGATTTTTTGGGGGTTGTACGTTGGGGGAACTCCATTTGAGACGCTTAATACGATCCCATCAAAACATTCCTGAAATCTCACTTTCTCACTGGGTGACCAAAATGTAAAATGCTCCATATCTCGAGAACAACGAGAGATAGACGAAAAATAACGATTTTTTTGGGGGTTGTACGTTGGGGGAACTACATTTGAGACACTTAATACGATCCCATCAAAACATTCCTGAAATCTCACTTTCTCACTGGGTGACCAAAATGTAAAATGCTCCATATCTCGAGAACAACGAGAGATAGACGAAAAATAACGATTTTTTGGGGGTTGTACGTTGGGGGAACTCCATTTGAGACGCTTAATACGATCCCATCAAAACATTCCTGAAATCTCACTTTCTCACTGGGTGACCAAAATGTAAAATGCTCCATATCTCGAGAACAAAGAGAGATAGACGAAAAATAACGATTTTTTGGGGGTTGTACGTTGGGGGAACTCCATTTGAGACGCTTAATACGATCCCATCAAAACATTCCTGAAATCTCACTTTCTCACTGGGTGACCAAAGTGTAAAATGCTCCATATCTCGAGAACAACGAGAGATAGACGAAAAATAACGATTTTTTGGGGGTTGTACGTTGGGGGAACTCCATTTGAGACGCTTAATACGATCCCATCAAAACATTCCTGAAATCTCACTTTCTCACTGGGTGACCAAAATGTAAAATGCTCCATATCTCGAGAACAACGAGAGATGGACGAAAAATAACGATTTTTTGGGGGTTGTACGTTGGGGGAACTCCATTTGAGACGCTTAGTACGATCCCATCAAAACATTACTGAAATCTCACTTTCTCACTGGGTGACCAAAATGTAAAATGCTCCATATCTCGAGAACAACGAGAGATAGACGAAAAATAACGATTTTTTGGGGGTTGTACGTTGGGGGAACTCCATTTGAGACGCTTAATACGATCCCATCAAAACATTCCTGAAATCTCACTTTCTCACTGGGTGACCAAAATGTAAAATGCTCCATATCTCGAGAACAACGAGAGATAGACGAAAAATAACGATTTTTTGGGGGTTGTACGTTGGGGGAACTCCATTTGAGACGCTTAGTACGATCCCATCAAAACATTACTGAAATCTCACTTTCTCACTGGGTGACCAAAATGTAAAATGCTCCATATCTCGAGAACAACGAGAGATGGACGAAAAATAACGATTTTTTGGGGGTTGTACGTTGGGGGAACTCCATTTGAGACGCTTAGTACGATCCCATCAAAACATTACTGAAATCTCACTTTCTCACTGGGTGACCAAAATGTAAAATGCTCCATATCTCGAGAACAAAGAGAGATAGACGAAAAATAACGATTTTTTGGGGGTTGTACGTTGGGGGAACTCCATTTGAGACGCTTAATACGATCCCATCAAAACATTCCTGAACTCTCACTTTCTCACTGGGTGACCAAAATGTTAAATGCTCCATATCTCGAGAGCAACGAGAGATAGACGAAAAATAACGATTTTTTGGGTTGTTGTACGTTGGGGGAACTCCATTTGAGACGCTTAATACGATCCCATCAAAACATTACTGAAATCTCACTTTCTCACTGGGTGACCAAAATGTAAAATGCTCCATATCTCGAGAACAACGAGAGATAGACGAAAAATAACGATTTTTTGGGTGTTATACGTTGGGGGAACTCCATTTGAGACGCTTAATACGATCCCATCAAAACATTCCTGAAATCTCACTTTCTCACTGGGTGACCAAAATGTAAAATGCTCCATATCTCGAGAACAACGAGAGATAGACGAAAAATAACGATTTTTTTGGGGGTTGTACGTTGGGGGAACTACATTTGAGACACTTAATACGATCCCATCAAAACATTCCTGAAATCTCACTTTCTCACTGGGTGACCAAAATGTAAAATGCTCCATATCTCGAGAACAACGAGAGATAGACGAAAAATAACGATTTTTTGGGGGTTGTACGTTGGGGGAACTACATTTGAGACACTTAATACGATCCCATCAAAACATTCCTGAAATCTCACTTTCTCACTGGGTGACCAAAATGTAAAATGCTCCATATCTCGAGAACAACGAGAGATGGACGAAAAATAACGATTTTTTGGGGGTTGTACGTTGGGGGAACTCCATTTGAGACGCTTAGTACGATCCCATCAAAACATTACTGAAATCTCACTTTCTCACTGGGTGACCAAAATGTAAAATGCTCCATATCTCGAGAACAAAGAGAGATAGACGAAAAATAACGATTTTTTGGGGGTTGTACGTTGGGGGAACTCCATTTGAGACGCTTAATACGATCCCATCAAAACATTCCTGAACTCTCACTTTCTCACTGGGTGACCAAAATGTTAAATGCTCCATATCTCGAGAGCAACGAGAGATAGACGAAAAATAACGATTTTTTGGGGGTTGTACGTTGGGGGAACTCCATTTGAGACGCTTAATACGATCCCATCAAAACATTCCTGAAATCTCACTTTCTCACTGGGTGACCAAAATGTAAAATGCTCCATATCTCGAGAACAACGAGAGATAGACGAAAAATAACGATTTTTTGGGTGTTATACGTTGGGGGAACTCCATTTGAGACGCTTAATACGATCCCATCAAAACATTCCTGAAATCTCACTTTCTCACTGGGTGACCAAAATGTAAAATGCTCCATATCTCGAGAACAACGAGAGATAGACGAAAAATAACGATTTTTTTGGGGGTTGTACGTTGGGGGAACTACATTTGAGACACTTAATACGATCCCATCAAAACATTCCTGAAATCTCACTTTCTCACTGGGTGACCAAAATGTAAAATGCTCCATATCTCGAGAACAAAGAGAGATAGACGAAAAATAACGATTTTTTGGGGGTTGTTCGTTGGGGGAACTCCATTTGAGACGCTTAATACGATCCCATCAAAACATTCCTGAAATCTCACTTTCTCACTGGGTGACCAAAATGTAAAATGCTCCATATCTCGAGAACAAAGAGAGATAGACGAAAAATAACGATTTTTTGGGGGTTGTTCGTTGGGGGAACTCCATTTGAGACGCTTAATACGATCCCATCAAAACATTCCTGAAATCTCACTTTCTCACTGGGTGACCAAAATGTAAAATGCTCCATATCTCGAGAACAACGAGAGATAGACGAAAAATAACGATTTTTTGGAGGTTGTACGTTGGGGGAACTCCATCTGAGACACTTAATACGATCCCATCAAAACATTCCTGAAATCTCACTTTCTCACTGGGTGACCAAAATGTAAAATGCTCCATATCTCGAGAACAACGAGAGATAGACGAAAAATAACGATTTTTTGGGGGTTGTACGTTGGGGGAACTCCATTTGAGACGCTTAATACGATCCCATCAAAACATTCCTGAAATCTCACTTTCTCACTGGGTGACCAAAATGTAAAATGCTCCATATCTCGAGAACAACGAGAGATAGACGAAAAATAACGATTTTTTGGGGGTTGTACGTTGGGGGAACTCCATTTGAGACGCTTAATACGATCCCATCAAAACATTCCTGAAATCTCACTTTCTCACTGGGTGACCAAAATGTAAAATGCTCCATATCTCGAGAACAACGAGAGATAGACGAAAAATAACGATTTTTTGGGGGTTGTACGTTGGGGGAACTCCATTTGAGACGCTTAATACGATCCCATCAAAACATTCCTGAAATCTCACTTTCTCACTGGGTGACCAAAATGTAAAATGCTCCATATCTCGAGAACAACGAGAGATAGACGAAAAATAACGATTTTTTGGGGGTTGTACGTTGGGGGAACTCCATTTGAGACACTTAATACGATCCCATCAAAACATTCCTGAAATCTCACTTTCTCACTGGGTGACCAAAATGTAAAATGCTCCATATCTCGAGAACGAAGAGAGATAGACGAAAAATAACGATTTTTTGGGGGTTTTTCGAAGGGGGTACTCCATTTTGGACTCTTCATACGATCCCATCAAAAAAATCCAGAAATCTCACTTTCCTGGGTGACCAAAATGTAAAATGCTTTATATCTCGAGAACGTTCCAAATATAGTGCCCCTTACGTTATCGTTATTTTTCGTTTATCTCGCTCCGTTCTCGAGATATAAAGCTTTTTGCATTTTGGTCACCCAGGATGGTGAGATTTCAGGAATGTTTTGATGGCATCGGATGAAGCGTCCAAGGTGAAGTGTTTTCTTTTCTTTATGGAATTTTTAAATTTTTGGTTCGTCGAATACAAAGATATCATGAAATCGTTGCCCAAAACCCAAGTCGACTAATACGTGGTTCCATGGCTCCTTTGAAACACTGAAGACAGAGAGAGAAATAGAGAAATAAATTAAAGCGTAAACCAGAAACGTGTTGATAACTTTTTTGATTATTCTTAGTTTTGAATAGAAGTTATCAAAACAAAGTTCACAGTTTCGAATTGAAATTTTTATTTCTAAAACGATTATAAATAATCCATAAGTACAAACGTTTTACAACTACCGTAAATAATTTATTAGCCTAAAATTACACAACTTAAAACAATCGCTTTAATTTATCATATAATATCATACATAATTGTAAATACTTACATTTTGCTTCTTTTCAACAAATGTTAGGGTAGGTACCTCTACATCTTGCACACAGTTTAATTCAATAAAATTATTCACAATTGCGGATTTTTTAAAAATAACTGGGACATTTTACAAACACAATACCTAAGATATGAGTTGATATCATCTGATGCAGAGTATTTTATGAACATTGCATTTACGGTATTCGACAAATAATAACTTATATAAAAAAAACTAATTCTTATGTTCATAATGTGGACTTGAATATATCTGATTTGTTCCTATTTCTATATCAGCATACCGCCGGAGAAATACAAAAGAGATCCCAGGAGTTTAGTTGGATTTAAGTAG
The DNA here is from genome assembly GCA_949752695.1 of Melanostoma scalare. Classification (NCBI taxonomy): domain Eukaryota; kingdom Metazoa; phylum Arthropoda; class Insecta; order Diptera; family Syrphidae; genus Melanostoma; species Melanostoma scalare. The sequence continues at coordinate 37,565,829 of OX456984.1, forward strand.
TTAAGCCCCATGGTGAAGTAAAGATGACAACGGGTATACAGTACCAGAATAATTATTGTGATTAAGTTTGGCGCCTAGTTTTCTCTGTATAATTTAGACATTTTAGTTGGTTTTGGTTACTCTTATGCTGAATCATTAGAATTGAGGAACGGCTTGGATTTAGATTCTGGAGAGATCTGCTCCAAATGTGGCATGGTTTGACTGTCCTCTCAATGGGGCTCTTCTGTATGTCCTCTTAGTGTCTTTGTTTTAAGTCTTTATTTGATTTTCTACTCATGGTATTTTTGATATAGTTGTGGATAAAAGTTGCACAATGCATATCGAAAATAATGCTGAGGTAAAATTTGTTGATTCATGTTCTTAATCCATATTGTGGGGACTTGATGTTCCACCTAAAATGAAAGATGGACTATGTGCTGAGAAACTGTCTAGATCTAAGGGTCCATCTCCCTTGTCATTCAAGGTAGAACCATCTTGTTTCATCATCATGCGACGCCACTTAGCCCTGGCGTTTTGAAACCAAACCTAAAGAACAGAAAAAGAAACAAATATATAAGTTCGGATTGAGTTTAAGTTCGGATGTTTAATTTGATTTTACCTGAAGAACTCTCTTTGGTAGGCCAGTTTTTTGTGAGAGCTGCTTAAGATCTTTTGCATCTGGATTGTGATTGATGGCAAAATAGGATTTCATTGTCCGTAATTGGTGATGTTTGAAGGATGTTCGCATTCTTTTTGTGCGCGATGATGAGCTCATGTGTCCACCCCGTCCAAAGTCCAGATACTCGGAATTCAAGTCTGAAATTGAAAACAAAAGTCAATAACAAGTAAATTCAACTCTCCTCCTTTCAGGGAAACGTAAATTAGGTTTTATTGATCTTCATAGAACAAGAAGGAATGAATTAAATGTTGAAAGGATTATAAATGGTAAAGCAGAAGTAAATGAAAGATTAATTAAATTTCCAACAATTAAACAGTTTTTATATATTTTCCTCAAAATAGAAGTGATCTCAAAAATTGAAAGCTCCGTGACTATATTATATTACAAACTAATCGACTGAGAAATTCAGGAGGGACGAAAAACTATAGAACTTTGACAACACGAAATATTATGCCTTTACATTCAGCTCCGTCAAGCAGTTAAGTGAAGTAATGAAACATTAGTGCATCTGTTATAAGCTTTAACATAACTTCGTTAATCTGTTTCAAATTGTGCTTTCCCTATAACACCAACTTCATGTTCATTTAAGAACTTAGCTCCATCACTAAATCCAAATCCAATTCCAACTCCAATTCAAACCCCAACTCCAACACTAAACCCAAATGCAACTCCAATTCCAACTAGAGCTCGAATTCCAACTCCAATTCCAGGTTAGGTTAGGTTTAAATGGCTGCTGTGATACCATAAGAAGTATGCGAGGGAGTACCTTACTTATCAAAACCATTTGGAGCTTTTGATAAAGCGATAGAGGTGAAGGGTATCTGTGTTGGCCATCGCCAGATCGCTTAGATCATCAAGGAAATATTTTCTAGATGTAGTTTTCTTTTGAGAGAGAATGTAGGACATGAGCAGAGGAGGTGTGGGATTGTCTTCTCATCTAAGCAGCTTCTGCAGAAGTCGTTAGAGGAAACGCCGATAAGTTTGGATGTAGCGATTGGTTAACCTGCTGGTTGAGATCGGTAGAAGGGTTCCATTTGTGGCTAGTTTGCCGGCTTTGCAGTTACCTACGATATCTCTGTGCCCCGGCACCCAAATAATGTGAAATAGGCGACAGTTGAGGGCAGTTACTGAGTTCGTAGAAACAGCGCCGAGTGATTTGAGGGCTGCTTATTGACTGTCTGAGAAGATTCGGGTATACGTTTTCTTTTAGCCACGATAGGACCTCTTTGATCACCAGAATTTCCGTTTGGAACACGCTATAGTGGTTTGGAAGGTGGAATAAGATACTAAGATTGAATCTGTCTGAGTACACCCCGGAACCGACCCCTTCTTCGGGTTTTGAACCATCTGTAAAGAAATTAATTGAATCATCTCTCAAGAATTCTTCATCTTCCCACATAGTTCTCGGTGGGATTGAAACTTGGAACTTGTTTTTAATAACATATTGGGGAATGGCGTAGTCGGAGTGTTCATCTGAACAGATTCAGGATTGTAGCGTGACCGATGTTATTGTTAGTCCTTTGGGAGATAGCTCTGATACGAATGGCTGACCTAGCAGCTATTTGTTTGCTGAAAATATCTAGTGGTGTGAGATTAAGGAGTATGTTTAGGGTAGCTGAGGGTGTTGGTTTCAGTGCTCCGCTTATACACAAACAGGCTGTTTGTTGGACCTAGATTATCGCAGCAGGTCCTTTTATCAATACCGGTCAACCATACCACCACTCCGTATTTGAGTATTGGTCTGATGACTGCGGTGAACAGCCGAGCCGGTGGGTTATTTGAGGGGAGAAACCCCATTTATTACCAATGGCTTTTTTACCGGAAAAGAGGGCTGCGGTGGATTTCCTGATTCTTTCCTGTTTATTGGCTTTCCAGTTTAGCTTTTTGTCTAGGCTGTTATTTAGCTTCGTCTGAAAGCTTAAGTGGGATTCTATTGATTGATGGAGTTGTTAGTTGAGGAATTTTGTATTTCCAGGTGAAGAGAACGAGTTCAGTTTTCTGAGGGTTGACCCCTTGATCCCTTTTTCCTGGTCATTTAACTAGGTTGTTTAGAGCGGTTTGGATCAAGTCCGTAAAGACGTGAGTATGTTTAGCTGATATCGCAATGGAGACGTCATCGCATATGCAATCATGAATCTCTTCAGCTTCCAAGCTAACTAGAAGTTCGTTTACGACTAGGTTCCATAGAATAGGGAATAGGAACTGTAACACTAACTCCAACTCCAACTCCAACTCCAACTCCAACTCCAACTCCAACTCCAACTCCAACTCCAACTCCAACTCCAACTCCAACTCCAACTCCAACTCCAACTCCAACTCCAACTCCAACTCCAACTCCAACTCCAACTCCAACTCCAACTCCAACTCCAACTCCAACTCCAACTCCAACTCCAACTCCAACTCCAACTCCAACTCCAACTCCAACTCCAACTCCAACTCCAACTTCAACACCAATGGCTCATACTGTACTTCGATATTAAAGTACGATATTGACGTTTCTTGAAACTTAAATTGGACAAGGTATATAAGTCAAACCAATGCGAATCTGCAAGCGCTATCTAGAAACTGGTTGCAGTGCTGCCATAGTCAGAGCTGGAAGCTATCGCTCCTTTCATTGACAGTGTCTCCCTTTTTTCCGCCGAAACAAAAAAAGGCTTCTCCCCGAGTTCCCCGAGTTTCAATGAACTGGTATTCATACTTCGCTAAGAAAGTCACAGTTCAAAGACTGTCCTCTTCAAAGGATGTATGTACATAAGACAACTTGTTGTATCGCATAACTCCCCGTGCAGTGTCGGGTTAGAATAGCACTGCAGCGCCTCCCCGCTTGTCGTAAAACGCGACTAAAAGAACAATCATATCTAGACGACTAACATCAAAGTGAGTCTAGCGACACACATACCACCTAAAAACTCTCCCCAAGTATGCATGCAGATCCCGGGGTTTACACGACTGGAGATCACCGGTGTAGTAAAAGGAAAATCAAACTCATTAAATGGAGCTTGCATGTATCGAAAAGGATGAAAGGAAAATTTTTGAAAAATTTTGAGCATTATGGAAGTACTTGCAAACATAAGAAGCACTACCCTGCCAGGCAGTTCCATTACTATGCATGGAGTTGATCCTGGACCGAGCGGCAATGTTCGGGTCAGAGCTATACGGATTCCGGGGGCTAGCAAAGTAATGCGACGAGTTGGACGAATATTTAGAGTCGCGAGTTGGAACGTTGGAAGTATGACTGGTAGAAGTCTCGAACTCGAAGAGATGATGAGAAGGAGGCGAGTGGACATCTTGTGTGTTCAGGAAACGAAATGGCGAAACGCAGCAAACAAAGCCCGTTTCTTAGATGCAAGGACCAAGGCTTACAAGATGTTCTACTATGGAACAGAACAAGGTAGGAACGGAGTCGGTATCATCCTTGACCAAAGTTTATGTAACAGGGTGTTGACCATTTTGAAGTCCAGTGACCGTTTGATGTCTCTTAAATTGGTGATGGAAGGAAAGGTCTGGAATATAATCAGTGCATATGCTCCCCAAATAAGGTGTGAGCAGGAGGAAAAAGATGCATTCTGGCTTGATTTTCATAACCTACTTAAGAACATCCCAAAAGAAGAGTATTTGTTTGTTGGAGGAGATTTGAATAGACATGTCGGGAAGACAAACGAGGATTATGAAGACTGCCATGGAGGTTTGGGATTCGGCACCAGGAACACTCCTGGTGAAGATATTCTAAATATGTGCAAGTCATACGGTCTAATCGTACTAAATACCATGTTCATCAAACAAGACCGACACCGAGGAAATGTAACCCAGATTGATTACCATTTGGTAACCAATTACATGAAATCTCGGGTGAAAGACTGCAAAGTGATACTAGGAGAAGCTGCCGCTCAACAACACAGTCTGCTTTTAACAGAATTTTTAACGGATGCGGTGAAGGAAGTCAAACAAACAAAGGCTCCTAGGAGAATCAAGTGGTACAATCTGGAGAAAACCAAAGGACAGCAATTCATTTCGTATATGCAAAGTCAGCTGTGTAATACCATCGACGCAGTTTCAAATGCAATCACGGCACAAAATATGTGGGATCGCCTACAACGAACCTGCTTAGAGAGAGCCAAATCACTGTTAGGAGTCTCAAAAGGACACCACCAACAAGCTAAAGAAACCTGGTGGTGGGATGATGAAGCTAAAGCAGTGATTAGAAAGAAGAAAGCAGCTTTCCAAGCTTGGTCGAAGTGCCCCTCAAGAAATACAAATGAAAAAGCGCGTTTCAAAATGGAATACAAGAGCTGCAGAAAAGAAGCGAAGAAAAAGTGCGCCCAACTTCAAGCAAAAAGCACGGAGGGCCTGTATCGAGAGCTGGAAGAGATTTCTGCCCCAGCTGCTGAAGCAAATTTGGCAATCCGAGAGCTTAGACAAAGCAACTTGAATAAGGGAGCACCCATTTTCAAAATAGCCGCTCAGAGAAGGAGAAATGCGCAGGAGATTCGTTCGCCAAAGTTCATAAATGATGCTCAAGGACTGCTACTTGTGGATGACGACAAAATTCTTCACAGGTGGCGACAGTATTGTGATGATCTTTTGAATGAACAGTTTCCTCGGTGCCACTTTCCAACAGCTGCACCTAACTTTACGGAAGTATCCGACATCACAGTCGAAGAAGTTAGGGAGGCAGTTAAGAACAGGCAAAGCGATTGGGCCAGACGAGGTACCATATGAGTTTTGGAAAAATATGGGAGACATCGGGTTGAGATGGCTCACGATTCTCATCTCCAAACTTATAAGAGGTGACAGTTTGCCTAATCAATGGAGGGAAAGTTTTCTTCTTCCAATGTACAAGGGAAAGGGAGATACCAGAAGCTGTGACAACTATCGTTCGATCAAGTTGATGTCCCACACTATGAAGATCGTTGAGCGGGTTTTGGATAGCCGACCGCGGAAAATAATAAAGCTGTCTGATGACCAATGCGGGTTCGTCGTGGGTAAGTCAACTACAAACGCAATCCAAAGTATAAGGATCATTATGGAAAAACACCGAGATGCCTTAGAGGATTTGCATATTGTGTTGGTTGACTTCGAAAAAGCATTCGATCGACAACCACGAGATCTGATATGGGTGGCCCTCAGACACCGAGGAGTTCCTGAAGCCTATGTGCGTATAATTATGGACGTGTACGAGGGAGCAGTTACAAAAGTCAGATGCCCACCTGGAGCCACCGAAGAATTCCAAATAACAGTAGGTGTACATCAGGGAAGTGTCTTGAGTCCACTGCTCTTTATTACTGTTCTGGATTATTTGCTCGAAGGAAAAGTAACGGACAATAAAGTACAACAATTATTCTTTGCTGACGATGGAGCCATCATAAGCGAAGATCCTACATCCCTGCAACGAGCACTTGACGTTTGGATTGATGTTCTGGAAGGAAATGGGTACCGTATTAGCGCTAAAAAGACTGAATACCTGTGCTGCCCTTTTTCTGATCCAGACAGGCCTATTCCAGACATTTATTTGAATGGAAATGTGCTTCCCAAGTGTGAAAAGTTTAAATATCTGGGATCTAGGATCAATAGTGAAGCAACTTGTGATGACGACATCAATCATCGAGTAAGCGTAGGTTGGATGAAGTGGCGAGAAAACTTCGCTATCTTCTGTGATCGAAAAATGCCCCCTAAGCTGAAGGGAAGACTCTACACAGCAGTTGTCCGTCCAGCTCTGACATACGGTTCACAATGTTGGACAATGTACAAAAAGTATGAGAGCAAATTGACGGCAGCCGAAATGAAGATGCTTCGGATGACAGCAGGAGTAACAAAGCTTGATCGAATTAGAAGTACTAAGATCCGTGGAAGCCTTCATGTCAAAAGTACCATCTTGGACAAAATTCAGCACGACCGGCTCAGTTGGTATTGTCATGTTCAAAGGAGAGATCCGCAGAACCCCGTCCAAAAGGCAATATCGTACAACGTTTCAACAAATTTGCGACGAAAAAGAAAAGGCAGGCCAAAACACTCCTGGTACAAGCAAATGCAAAAACAGCAGCATTTGGTTGGCCTCAGACATGGAACAATCCAAAACCGGGAGGCTTGCCGACGCTTTCTGAGGTCAACGCGGCGTACCCCACAGGCGGATCACTAGTGTGAAGCAGAAAAGTGGGAGAGTTGTGATCGCTTCAAGATCACTACTCGTAACGCCGGAAATGAAAAGAAGAAGAAGTAATTTGTTTTCTTCAGCAAATTACTGAGTTCTAACTTATTTACTCGTTTTCTTATAACAGTTTTTTCAACCCAACGGTGGCACAACAAATTGAAAATGAGCAAATTATTCTCCATTCAAATTTTTTTGCATTTGTGCGTGAATTCAGAGTAGATCTCCCAAGGAAATGGGAGTAGATCTTTGGCCATTAGAGTAACTCCGGATGTACTCTTTTTTTTCAATCTAACATGGAAAATGGGAAAGGAGTAAATATTTTCACAAAAGGAGTGACTCCTTTCGTTAATGAAAAATGATATTAAGAGAGCCAAGTAGACAAAGGAAAGGGCGATCAATTCTTTTTGAGTATGTAAATTTCTGTACATCATCATCAGCAAACTCAAAAATGCAGGTAGCGCAGCACAAAGTACAAGTGTGATAGAGCCTAGTCATTGCCAGGCGGTTTAATGGGATACTATCAAAAAGCATGAATTGGGAAATTTCTGCACCGACTCCTAATGCAAACCGAGGTATTCAAGAAATACTAAAAAGCAGCCTGGATAAAGGTGCAATTATTTTCAAACTAGCTGCTTTAATAAGGAAAACCGTTCAGGAAATTTGTTCGCCGACGTTCGTGAAAGATGCTCAAGGACAGCTCCTTGCGTATGACGACAAAGTTCTACATAGTCGGCGACAGTATTGTGATGGCTTTTGGAATGAATAGTTTCGTCCAGAGCACTTTCAAGAAGCTGAACCTTACTTTAGGGGAATACCCAACTTCACATTCGAAGAACTAAGTGGAGCAGTTAAGAACTCCAAATAAGACGAAGGCGCTTGACCAGACGAGATAAGATATAAGTTTTGGTAAACTTATGAATGGCTCACTATTCCTATCTCCCAGCTTATAGTATGTCATATTCTGCGTAAGCAATGGAGTTAGAGATACCTTCTACCAACGAACAAAGTAAGGGAGATAGTTGCGAAAACTATGTATACCTACCTTTATACAAAGCCGATGTCCCCCACTTTGACCATTATTGAGCTGGTATGGGGTAGCCAACTGTCGCGGGTAAGTCAACAACAGATGCAAACCAAAGTATAAAAATCCTAATGTAAAAACATCGTGATTTGAAGATTTGCATGCTGTGCTGGTTGACTTCGAAAAAGCATACGATCGATAACCATGAAATCATACATTGGTGACGCTCAAACAACAAAGAGTTCCAGAGGCCTATGTGCGAATGATCAAAAATATGTATAAAGGTAGGATGTCCACCTGGAGTCACTGAAGCATTCCAAGTCACACCAAAGAACCGTCTTTAGTCTTTTGCTGGTTTGTCATCACAGGCCTTGTCTACCCGCTGGAAGATAAAACCCAGATTACTAAAATGCGTCAACTATTCTTTGATGACGATGTGGGAAAGAAGAAGAAGTGAAGATATTCTTCCCTGTTAAAAGCACTCAACCTGAAAAGGTTTAAGAAGGTAGTGGATACCGGTATTAGCCTAAAAAATATTGAAGAACGTGTGTTGCCCATATTATGAGCCACACATGCCTATTCCAAACATTTATTTCAGTGGAAATATGTTTCCCAAGTGTGAAAAGTTTAAATATTTGGGATCTATGATCAATAGTAAAGCAACTTGTGATGGTGCCACCTATCATCGAGAAGGCGTAGGGTGGGTGAAGTAGCGGGAAAACTCCACCATTTACCATTAAGCAGAAGTAACAAAGCTTAGTCGTATTTGAAGTACCAAGATCCGAGGAAGCCTTCACGTCAAAAATGTCTGGGAAGAAAAAGAGCTCAGCTGGTATTGTCATGTTCAAAGGAGAGATTCAGAGAACACAGTCAAAAATATCATACAACGTTCAGACACATTTGCAAAGAAAACCAAAGCAATGCAACGATATCTGAGCATTTGGTTGACCTCAGACATGGAACAATCCAAAACCGCGAGTTATGCCGACGTATTCTGGGCTTAACGCAGTGGGCGTACCTCACGCGGGAATCACTAATGTGTAGCAGATAAGTGGGAGAGCTGTGACCCGCGCGAGATCACAATGCATATAGAGTCCAAAGAAGAAGAAGAAAAGATAATGGGAATTAATTTTCTAGAATCTAGAGCCTTTTTATGATACATACCAAGTTGGTGTGAATCCGCTCTAGGATACAAATGCACTTTTCCAATTTGTACGAATGTAGTCTTTCGTTTTAAAATTCGGTCGGATATCAGAACAGCTGTATACGAGTATGTGGGTACGTTTTTGTTGAAACAAAACATAACTATCATGACCCAATGCAATGCTCTTAGATGAAACATTCTGAGCTCTAGATAAAATCGTTGTTAACGTCTGCATTTAAAATTGTAAATCTTTAACTGTATCATGACTGCCAGAAGCAATAAAACTGATTTAGAGAGCCCTTTTTGGTATGGTGAACTCCGAAGACAGTGAAATGGTTTCGTCGAAGCTATCGACTGAATTTGGTTTGGCTCTGTTTTGTGCCGTAAAGTCTTGTGTGTAATGCTTGATCTTTTCAGGACATCTTGCGGAAGAAGTTTATAGCACTTTTATTGCCATGTTTATGAAGGCATTTCATTTTTGTTTTCTGTTTTTTTTTTTCTTCTTTCAAGTGCCTTGGTACAAAGCATCAGTTCAGTTGGCGCCATGATGAGCGCAAATCATAAACTTGCAGTTAAAACATGTTATATTCCCCCATAAGATAGAAGTTTTGTTGTGTGCAAAACTGATCTTGGGAGAATCATACTGATCGTTTAGGACCTACAACATCGTAAAAACAAAAACATTTTATTTCTGTTTCAATATAAACACAAAACGATTTTCCTTGGAATTTAAATTTTAAGTCTGTGAACTGGTTTTGTGAGTTGAGAGAAAAAAAAAGTTCACATTCACACAATCATACTTTACTCGACGTGTACCCTACAACTTTCTTTCATGCGATTCGTGGGCATCATTTGAAATTCAAGAAAGAAAAAAATAATTAAAACGCTCATCTTAATGAGTTGAAGTGATGTAAACCTGCACCGTGGGAACAATGTACAGAGATGTAGCAAAGTCATAAACTTCTGACTTTTATGAAAGATTAAATTGCTAACAAACTTAATTAAATACCATCAGCCGACTTACAGTTTTAAAGGGTGATTTTTTTGAGGTTAGGATTTTCATGCATTAGTATTTGACAGATCACGCGGGATTTCAGACATGGTGTCAAAGAGAAAGATGCTCAGTATGCTTTGACATTTCATCCAAACATGCCAAACGATCTGCCACAACGTCGAATTTTCAGTGAATGGGCCCTAGAAAAGTTGGCAGAAAATCCGCTTTTTTATCGACAAATTTTGTTCAGCGATGAGGCTCATTTCTGGTTGAATGGCTACGTAAATAAGCAAAATTGCCGCATTTGGAGTGAAGAGCCGTTCAAGAACTGCCGTTCAAGAACTGCCCATGCATCCCGAAAAATGCACTGTTTGGTGTGGTTTCTACGCTGGTGGAATCATTGGACCGTATTTTTTCAAAGATGCTGTTGGACGCAACGTTACGGTTAATGGCGATCGCTATCGTTCGATGCTAACAAACTTTTTGTTGCCAAAAATGGAAGAACTGAACTTGGTTGACATGTGGTTTCAACAAGATGGCGCTACATGCCACACAGCTCGCGGTTCTATGGCCATTTTGAGGGAAAACTTCGGAGAACAATTCATCTCAAGAAATGGACCGGTAAGTTGGCCACCAAGATCATGCGATTTGACGCCTTTAGACTATTTTTTGTGGGGCTACGTCAAGTCTAAAGTCTACAGAGATAAGCCAGCAACTATTCCAGCTTTGGAAGACAACATTTCCGAAGAAATTCGGGCTATTCCGGCCGAAATGCTCGAAAAAGTTGCCCAAAATTGGACTTTACGAATGGACCACCTAAGACGCAGCTGCGGTCAACATTTAAATGAAATTATCTTCAAAAAGTAAATGTCATGGACCAATCTAACGTTTCAAATAAAGAACCGATCAGATTTTGCAAATTTTATGCGTTTTTTTTTTAAAAAAAGTTCTCAAGCTCTTAAAAAATCACCCTTTATGTTACGAGTATCTATGTGCGAAAAGATTTGATGGATTTATCAAGCCTTATGTGGTCCAGTGAGCTTTCAAGTAAAAGATATTTTTCCTAGAGAATCAAAACGATTTGCTCGAGATATTTAAGAATTTTAAATGTGCTTTATCTACACAAACATTAAACTCGACTTTAATAGTGGCCCCCTGTCTCCTAACGAGTAAGATGAAAAAGTACTTGAGATTTAACAGGCCGGAGATATGCAGGGAATCCGAGCTGAGGTTGTCATGTCAATCCGGATTTGGAAAAGGTTATGCGATACAACTTCTTCTTTTCATTTCCGGCGTTACGAGTAGTGATCTTGAATCGATCACAACTCTCCCACTTTACTGCTTCACACTAGTGATCCGCCTGTGGGGTACGCCGCGTTGACCTCAGAAAGCGTCGGCAAGCCTCCCGGTTTTGGATTGTTCCATGTCTGAGGCCAACCAAATGCTGCTGTTTTTGCATTTGCTTGTACCAGGAGTGTTTTGGCCTGCCTTTTCTTTTTCGTCGCAAATTTGTTGAAACGTTGTACGATATTGCCTTTTGGACGGGGTTCTGCGGATCTCTCCTTTGAACATGACAATACCAACTGAGCCGGTCGTGCTGAATTTTGTCCAAGATGGTACTTTTGACATGAAGGCTTCCACGGATCTTAGTACTTCTAATTCGATCAAGCTTTGTTACTCCTGCTGTCATCCGAAGCATCTTCATTTCGGCTGCCGTCAATTTGCTCTCATACTTTTTGTACATTGTCCAACATTGTGAACCGTATGTCAAAGCTGGGCGGACAACTGCTCTGTAGAGTCTTCCCTTCAGCTTAGGCATTTTTCGATCACAGAAGATAGCGGAGTTTTCTCGCCACTTCATCCACCCTACGCTTTACTCGATGATTGATGTCGTCATCAAAAGTTGCTTCACTATTGATCATAGATCCCAGATATTTAAACTTTTCACACTTGGCAATCACAAATAAATGTCTGGAATAGGCTTGTCTGGATCAGAAAAAGGGCAGCACAGGTATTCAGTCTTTATAGCGCTAATACGGTACCCATTTCCTTCCAGAACATCAATCCAAACGTCAAGTGCTCGTTGCAGGGACTTGGGATCCTCGCTTATGATGGCTCGCATCTTGCTCCTTCACTTTCAAAAAACGGGGTTGATTTCGCCATTTTGTTTATTTGGCACACATGATTTCTGGGTTCCTTCTCATCATCTTCGAAATTATACCTCTTCCAATCCGACTCATTGTTTTGCTAGCCCCAAGTATCTGTGTAGCTCTCTTTCGCTCAAGCAATCCTTTGGATCAGTGCAGTAGCAGTATAAGTGACTTGTAGGATAATGCATGTTACTTGAAATTTTTACTAAATTTCGCATACGTATTTTCGTTCTTCGACACGTACATTTAGCGTGTTTTGAGTTTGATCTCTCTTTACTACACCGGCACCGGTTACCTCCAGAACTGAACAAATTGATTAATTCTTATAAATGCCTTTGCATCCAAAGAAGTGTCCCAAAAGAAGAATAATTGGTAACGATTTACATAATATGCACTTGTTTGTAACTTAGCCAGATTAAATGTACGGAAAGAGTTTTTTGTTTAACAGGCCATTTGGGTTTCATTTACCTACTTCCAATAATGGCAAAAGTCTTTGAAAAATTGCTACTGAAAAGACTAAGCAAAGTCATAGAAGAAAGAAATCTAATCCCAAATCATCAGTTTGGATTTAGAAATAAACATTCCACGATAGACCAAGTTCATAGAATAACGGATGCAGTTGAAAAAGCATTAGAAGAAAAACAAGTATGTTCGGCTATATTTTTAGATGTTGCTCAAGCATTCGACAAGGTATGGCATGAGGGGCTAGAGTATAAACTGCAAAGGGACCTACCCAGGCAGTACTACGAAATACTAAAATCTTATATCTCAAACCGGCTCTTCAGAGTACGGTATGATAAAGAATATTCAACGCTATGTAAAATACAAGCCGGTGTTCCACAAGGAAGCGTCCTAGGACCTACCCTGTATCTGCTATATACAAGGGATATTCCAGTGGATAACAACACCATTACGGCTACTTTTGCAGATGATACTGCAATTTTGGCATCCAGTAAGTGCGTCGTCAAGGCTGCTGAGAAATTGCAAAATGCCGTCGACACCGTTAGTGATTGGACCAAAAAATTACGTATCAAGCTCAATGAAGCTAAATCTGCACATATAAACTTTACAAATAAAAAGTTAAGCTACGTACAAATATTCATCAACAATCGTGCTGTACCTTACGCCAACACGGCCAAATACCTTGGGATGAATTTGGATGCAAAGCTAAAATGAAAAGAGCATATCAAAAAGAAGAGGGAAGAGCTCAACTTGAAGTATAGAAAAATGTACTGGTTACTCGGTAGAAATTCTGACTAATCTGTCGAAAATAAAATAATGCTTTATAAACAAGTACTTAGACCTGTTTGGACCTATGGAATCCAATTATGGGGCTCTACAAAGAAAACAAATACTGAAATCATCCTAAAGTTCCAAAACAAAGTCCTTCGTGGAATAGTAAGTGCACCATGGTATATAAGAAATAGCGATTTACATCGTGACCTACAAATAGAAACGGTTACAGAAGTTGTAAGAAAACATGCTGTATCACACAATCAGCGACTGTATAGTCATATCAACTCTGAAATGGAGTCCGTATTAAATACGAGAGGCAATGTTCGGGGATTAAGAAGAATTAAGCCACACGAGCTAATGGTCTAAAAGTCATGGGAAGCATTAAAAGTTTAAGCTTCCCTTAAAGCCATTATATTATTGAGAAAGAAAAATCTGTTGTCGATCGTTCATAGATTGGTTCTGATTACGAGGAGTTTTTAGTGAGGTAAGAATCCCACACTACTTGGTGTCGAATACTGCCAAGTGTCTTTTGAAGATTTCCTCCTGACAAAAAAAAAAAAAGGTTTACCTACTAGTTTTTTTTTTTTTTTTTTATCTAATTTAAAAACTGTGAAAAGATGTGCGTGCATCTCGTCCCGTTTAAGCGGGAAGCCTAATCTTAAACATATTTTCTTAAAACTTTTTTAGGCAATACTTATCGTTAACCGTAACAAAGTTAGACGTGTATTCGGGGTGACTTTGAAAAGTGCTTTTCTTTTTATATTTTTGCCTCATTAATTTTTCAATAAATAGAGAGCATTGGTTAATATTGGTTAAACAAATACAGTCGTATTTATAATCTCATTCCAAAGTATGTCTAACTCTAGACAGCTCTCAGAACAGTGACCAACTCCTAATCGTATTTTTTATGAACACTTCCATCTATGGCTAAAGTGACATTTGATCCAATAAACAACATTTTCGTTGAATATATTGAAAAACACAAACACAATTGAGAGTGTTAAGATTGAAGAAATTTTAGTTTGAAGTGCAAAAATTTGAAACTTCGAAAAGTAATGACCACAAAGTCCAATAAGTTGTTTCACGTTGGTCTAGTTCAAGTCGTATGCAACACTGTTTTAAAGGGTTTTAGTTGTGGTACTAGTTGCGTGATGGTTAGCATGTCTACCGGTTAACCCAAAGGTTCCTGGTTCGAATCCCAACAGAGGCAAAAATGTTTTTCCACGGGTTTTTTAATTTTAATTTAATTTAATTTTGGTGGGGGCAAAACCTCCATTTATTAAGCTTAATACAAGCTATCAACTTACAAACTAAGAAACTTAATAGCTAAGACTTACTAACTAGTTGGAGGGCTTAGGAGACGAAGTTTTAGACAGGGAGTACTCATATAGAAGTCAAAACAAGAGGAGTGGGAGTTGACATTCCTCAGCATTCGGGAGATGGGTTCATTGGAGCCGTAAGAGGTTCGATGGGTGGGAAGATAGAAGAGACGGGGATTCCGGGTGTTACGAGGGTTAGTATTTAGAAAAATGGATTCGTTAAGGGCTGGACAGTCAATGGTACCTGTGAGGATTCGGTGAATGAGAGAACGTCAAATATTTCTCTTCGATCTTTCAGCGTATTTAGGTTTAGAAGTTTGATTCGGTCTTGATAAGGAGGTAATATCAGGGAATTACTCCAATTAAGACCTCGAAGAGCAAAACGGAGGAAACGGCGTTGTATGCTCTCAATTCTGGCAATGTGCACTTGTTTGAAAGGCGACCAGACTTGACAAGCGTATTCAAGAAGCGGACGAACAAATGAAATGTAAAGGGATCGCGTTACGTAAGGGTCTGCAAATTCTTTGGACCATCGCTTCACGAAGCCAAGTGCTGAATTTGCCTTAAGGATTATATCGTCGATATGTTTGAGGAAATTCAGCTCACGGTCGCAAATAATCCCAAGGTCCCGGATCACCTCAACGGTGGAAATGATTTGACCGTTTAGAAGATAGAGAAGGGGAGGAGATTTGGTGCGTTTACGTGAGATGGTTATTGATTGGCACTTGGCAACATTTAGCTCCAGGCAGTTTTTGGAGCACCATATTGAAAAATTGTCGAGGTCATGTTGGAGGTGAGAAGAGTCTTCAGAAGAAGAAATGATCCGGTAAAACTTCTTAAAGTATCGTCCGCATAGAGAGAGATAGAGGAGTGTTTAAATGATCATTTCAATGTCGTTAATACTAAGAATGAAGAAGAAAGGGCCTAAATGGCTGCCTTGGGGAACACCGGATGTAGCTAAAAAAACGACTTGAACCGAACGCTGTAAAAACGGGTTTCTAAATAAGAAGAAATCCATCTCAACAGAATGGGTTCAAAGCCGAGGGTGGAAATTTGAAAAAGAATAAGTTTGTGGGAGATTTTATCGAAAGCTTTACTAAAGTCAGTTGAAATTACATCGACCTCTTTTCCATTCTCCAAGGCTGAGAGGGAAAATGAGACAAAGTCAACGAGGTTTGTTGTTGTTGACCTGCCTTTGAGGAACCCGTGTTGTCTAGGGGAAATGAGAGATTTGCAACGAAAACTTAAGTATTCATACAATATGCTTTTGAAAATTTTGGGTATATGCGATAGTTTAGCGATGGGACGATAATTTTTCATGTCGCACTTAGGACCTTTTTTGTGTATAGGGGTTATAAACGCCGTTTTCCAAACTTGGGGAAAAACTCCTAGGGATATGGACAAGTTGAAAATTTTTAAGAGGGGAAGGGAAAGAGTGGAGGAGCATTTCTTAAGAAATATGGCAGGTATACCATCGGGGCCAGGAATATACTCATCATTTAGATGATTTAACTTTTCTTCAATTAGATAGAAGTCAAAGAAACGTGGAAGGAACGGATCAAAAGAAAAATTCGGTAAAAACGAGAAATAGTCTGAGTCAGGAACAAAAGAATCATCCGTGAAAGACTGTTTAAAGTAATTTGAGAAATAGTTTGCTATAGCGAGTGCATCGGATGAGGTTTCGTTATTGAAGGAAAGGGAAGAAGGGTACCCGTCAGATTTTCTTTTGTGGTTAACAAATTTATAAAAAGACTTAGGGTCATTGACAATTTTAGATTTCATTTCAATTAAATAGCGTTGGTAAAGGGTGTTAAAAAGCTCACAGAAGTGTAGATAAGAACCAAGGTAAGCTGAATAGTCAGTAGGAGATCGAGTACGAAGGAAGATTGTCCACAATTTGTTCCTTTTATTTCTTAGAGTACGGAGCCTATGGTTATACCACGGAGGGGAAGTAGAAGAAGTTTTAAGTCTAGAAAGGGGAACGAAGAGGGATATAGCTTTACGTATTTCTCTGTAGAACGCGGATGTGGCATCTTCTACAGTATCAACTTTCGCGAGGAATTGGCAAGTTCTCCGTTAGAGAACCATTGCCATGCTTTTCTTTTTTTGTTTTTTAGCACTTTCTCAATTAGTCGTTCGGAACCGGTAGAAAATTGTAGGTCCCCCCCCCATTTCCTCAAAAGGCATGGTTTTGATAAATGCGCTAGGCCTTGGGGCTCCTCGCTCTGTTTCGCCACCCAAATTATTTATTTAATACACTCGCATATCAAAACACAAATAATGCTACTCTACGAATACACCGTGAACGCCACCATTCAGTTTTTCATTCAAAAGTGACGGTACGTCTGTACGTATATGAGAACTTGTTTAGACAACTGTATCTATAAATACGAAGTTGGCTAAAGCATACCCCATTACTTCCTAGACACCCTCTAGCTGCACAACTGTCTAAGAGTGTTCTAAGCAAATTTTGTAAATACGATTGATAGTCTCTAACCGCCGGAAAATGTTACAGCATTTTCCACTTAATCCATGGAATAAGGCTTAACCCAGCTATTCCGCGTTTATACGGCGGTAAATGTTTACAAAGATATTCTTTTCATCAACATTACTTAGAAGTTAGGACTTACCTATATTTGCTGTTAAGGAATCAATGTCTTTTGGTTTTCTTTTCCGTGGTCGTCCTTTTTGTCGGGGCGCTTGAGGAAGTCCCGATATGACATGAGAAGCTGGCATATACAAACCGGCAGGAACAATTCTATTTGGATCATTAGGACTTGATGAATCATTTGGAGGCGACCCAAACTGGGAACCGTATGAGCACGAATTAGCTAAAGGTGTGGGCGCTGCCTGGGCATCTAGGGAAATTCCATAATGTAATCTAAAACAGAGAGAGTGTTCAATACGTTTGATAAATCATCTCCCTTTGTTCCTTCAATTTACCTGCAAAATATCACCGATTCTCTGATCCCAAATTGGTCGCCTTTGTTCAAAGGCGTATTGCACATTGCACAGCTAAAGCAATTAACATGGAATACTAAATTTCTCGCACGCATCACTAATTCCGATGAACTTATTGATGCTAAGCATCGCGAACATCTTCTGGTACCAAAAAGTCTGAAAAGCAAAAGAAAAGAAAAAACACCAATAAAATTTATAGTTTTCATTGAAATCAAGGTCATTGATTTTTATTTATTTTCGAAGTCAACAAACGTCTGATAAAAGTTAAAATAAGAAAAATACTCTGGCCATCTATCAAATCGCATGATTTTTCAAAAATCGTCAAAATCAACGTAATTATAGTCTACCGCTAATAATGGCCCAATCGAAAATATAATTTAGTGGGTGCGCTCTACAGTAGTCGTCTCGTCGTCATTATTTCGTGTCGAATCCCAATGGCAGACACATCTTTTGAATGGCGTTCGTGAAGAAGTACACAAATATCATCAATGAGAGCAACACAGAAGCTAAAATCAAGCCAAGAAATTATAGTGCAAACAATTCAGTTCCGTCGGTTGGGGAATTCGCCATACAAGACAGAGAAGGTAATTACATCAGAGACATTTATTATTATTTTATCTTTTTAATTCTATATGAACATACATACATACATGCATATGTATATGTACATATTTATGTGTTACCTGCAAAGATTATTATTTTTGATGTGTTAGCATGGACTGTCATTTTGCATTAGCGGAAAAAACTCTGATTAATTTATATGGCCATAATTGAAGAGCTGATTGTTGATTCAACCAAATATTGTCAAAGAGCGGTAAGTTTAAAATTCGTGAAGCTTACTGAGAAGAAGCCTTTTCCGGATAGTTTAACTAAATGGTGCGTCCTGGCAGGCAGTGCTTTTACTTATTTTCAATTCTGTCACCAAAAGCACGCAAATTCTTGAATTTGTTTTGCTTAAAATAAAAATAGTGGCTACTGTTCCTGTTAAAAGCGACTGGACTTGTATGTGAAATGGTCTTTTTGACAGGGAGAATAAGTAACCATATCTATTTTAAAGGCTCCATTCTCGCTGTGCTCTCTCTCTCCTCGGATGGAAAGTATTTGAATTACAAGGACTCGGTGGTAAGTCATTCACTGTAAATTCAAATAGATTTTGTGCAACCTTCCTTACTCTTCCTTACTCCTAACAACAAAATAAGCTGAAGATTTTCTTTGTTATTGTTATGTTTTTGTTTTAGCACTATACAGTTTGGGGTAAACCTGGGCCTTAACCAACGTCTTTGACCAAAATTTACGATTTTTGATGAACTCCATCCAGTTTCGCGAGGTCTTCCCAGTGCGGTTTCAAAAACGCTTTGAGCCGGAGTGTTGTTGTCTACCCGTTTCACATGTCCCAGCCATCGTAGCCTCTGATGCGATCTGTTCTAGCTATGCCCATGTCGTGGTACAGCTCATACAGTTCGTTGTATCTTCTTCTCCACACATTGCCTTCACACAAGAGACCAAGGATTAAGTGGAGTATTTCTCTTTTGAATCAGCCTCATTTACTTTTAAAAACCTTATTCTTCAAATTAGGATGATTAAGGTCTTATAAAGGATTACCTTGGTTTTTCTAGGGAGGGTTTTGTTTCTTAATTGCCTCTTAACCCAAAGAATCAACCAATCAACTGTTGGCAAGTGTTATTTTCCGTCTGATATCCGCACTGAGGTTGTTCACCGTGTCTACAGCAGATCCTAGATATACGAAGTCCTGTGCTACCTCGAAGTTATGTCTGTCTATTGTGACATTTTGGCCAATTCCGCGATGTTCTCTGTCCATGTTTGATGACAGCATATACTTTCTTTTTCCCTCATTAACCATCAAGCGGCCACGCTTCTGTCTCAATACTCCCGAAAGCACCTATGGCATCAAGCTTTTTTCTTGCTAGACGTCAATATCGTCTGCGTAAGCGAGTAATTGTACTTTTGAAAGATTGTTTCTCTAATATTGACGTTTCAGTTTTGTAAAATCTTTTCAAGTATGATGTTGAAGAAATCGCATGACAGTTTGTCCCCTTGCCTAAAACCTTTTTCGACATCAAAGGTCTCGGTGAGTTCTCTACCGACCTTGACGAAGCAGCGTGAATTCTCCAAAGTCATCCTGCATAGTCGTAGGTATAAGGAGTTTTGCAGGGATGCTGAAACTAGACATGGCTCTGTACAGCTCGTCTCTGTAAATACTGTCATACGTGGCCTTAAAATCGATAAAAAGATGGTGTATATTCACAGGGTTTTTCAAAGACCTGGCGTAATGTGAATATTTGGTCTATTGTGGACTTCTCAAGTTGTTGCTGAACCTATCAGGTTGTTGACGTGGGGTTTCAGACGTTCACATATTACAGCAGACCAGATCTTATAAGCGACGTTAAGGAGGCTTATCCCTCTATAATTAACGCAATTGTACTAATTGTTACTTACGATACTAAGGTTCCATTCACCGGGCATGTTTTCTTCCGACCATATCATGCAGATCAGCTGGTCCATGCTCCTTTCCAACTGATCTCCTGCTGCCTTGAGAAGCTCGGCGTCAAGGTTATCTGGGCCCGCAGTTTTTTTTTTTTATTTAAGTTTGCATATGGCAAGCTTAACTTCTTTAGGCCGGGAGGATGGCAATCTTAATCATCGTCCATTTTGACACCAGAGTTTGTGGCTTCATCGTCGTTAGGCAGTCTGCTTTTCTAGATCCTTAGTAGCTGCTGGTCTTTAAAGGCTTGATTGCGAGGCTGTCCACCCTGGTATAATCTTTTTACCTATTGGCAAGACTTTTCAATCTCATTCTTTTCATGGCCAATCTCAATTTCCTCAAACGAGCAAATCCTCTTTTCTCGTTGTACTGGTCATAGGCAGCCCTTGTTCTCTTTTGCATCAACATTTGTCGTGTGAAAACAAGAGCATCAGAGGCTGCGGTTGGCTTGTTGGCATTGCTGCCATTGGTCTTCAATGCTTAATGCTGGCGACATAGGATTCCAGGATATGTAATTGAAAGGATACTGGAATAGGCTTTCTCATTTCCATTTCTATTGCTTTGATTTCATAACGTGGAGTCCTTCAAAACAAAGCTTTCTATCACAGCAAATAGGTTGTATGTATGTAGTTGGACCTCTTCAAGATGCATTTGCTGAATTTGGTTTATTTTTAGCACCGAGTCTTTTGTAAGAAACAATAGTTCGTTCTTCAACCGCAGAACGCTGCACGTACATTCGTAAATTCACATAGAGAAACGTAATATTTCATACTCTCAGCTCAGTTACATCTCCGCGCTACAATTATTAAGGCGTGAACTTTAAAAAACCAAAACAACATTTCCTTCTCATTTTCTTTCAAAAAAAAAAAAAGAAAAAAAACATATAACCGCCTATAAAATCAGTATTTGTCCGCATGCAACCGTGTTCCTCGTCACATCTACAAGATAAAATGTGATGAATACAGGAAGGAGCAAAACAAAAACAACAACAACAACGCCATCACCATCAGCTTCAGCATCAGCAGCAGAAACCAAGACACTAGAATACGCACTGCCTTCTGCACTCTATGATAAATCGGTTAAGAAAAAGATAATAAACATGTGACCGTATCAGATTTCGAGCCCACAAAAACATAATCATATATTAAAACATGTCTCTTTGACATTTCGCTTGCTCTTTTACATGGTAATAATCATAATTCATTTTTCCTTCTCTCTGGTGTCTCGCGTCTGTTGGGGTTTTCGGTTTTCGGTTTTCGTTCTTTTTTCTTTTCATTTTTTTGAATTTTAGTTGGTACAATCGTGAAAATTACGATCTCCACTGGAGATTTTGTCTCAAGTTAAGAATCGTTACTCAAAAAGGCAAATAAAATGTAAAACGAATGAGATGAATAAAAAAAATATTTTACTTAATTTTTTCAACGGGAAATGAATATTTGAAATTTGAATTATGTAGGTACAGAGATTTGTGGTATCCGTGGCATGTCTTAACCCAGAGGTTCGTGGTTCGCATCCCAACAGAAGCAAAAATGTTTCTCCACGGGTATCGCCATTCGCGAGGATTTGGCAAGTCCTCTGATAGTAAATTCATTGCCATGAAGAGTGCTTTCTCGATTAGCCGTTCGGAACCGGCAGAAAATTGTAGGACCCCTCCATTCCCTCGCAAGGCATGGTTGTGAGAAATGCGCTAGGCCCTGGGGCTCCTTGCTCTATTGTGCCACCCTATTTTATTTATTTAGGTACATAGAGTTACGAGTTGAAATTCCTCAATGCTCGTCATAACGTTCACTTCTACAAGGTGTTTCTCATGTCAAGTTCAAAAATATTAAACAGAACTATCATATTCCTCCTTACAACTTGTGAAACTAGTTTCCAGATTACTTTAGAGGACCTATTATTGAAAAGTGATACATAAAAATGTTTGAAAATTATTACAAATACCTTGACGCAGGGAGAAACGCTATGAAACGGACGTTTTCCTTTGAAGCAAAATTACATACCGTAGTTAAAAACCTAGGAACTCGTGAACTGTTCTTAATGAATTCGGATATAATACTGTACAATTACTTATACACCATATTTTATGAAAACAAAAATTAAAATAAAAAATATTATGTTTATTATAACTCACTTATGTCCTTTTCATAACACAGGTAGCATTGAATAGGACAATGGGTGTCTTGAAACGGACTAGGAACCAATGGCATACTTTGAGCGATATGAATACCAAATATTTCACAATTTCTTTGCTATTTGACAAAAAACTTTAATTTAAATTATGTCAAACATTTTAGTACAACATTGAGATCATAAAAACAAAATAAAATAGTGCTAACTAATATTATAAATGTGAAAGTAACTCTATCTGTCTAGCTTTCTATGTTACCGTCTCCCGCCCAAACTACTGAACCGATTTAAATGAAATATTGTACGGAAATAAACTAGAACCTAAGGAAAGACATGGATTATATATTTAGTCCCAATATCCCCACGGGCACGGGAACGTAAACGGGAACTTAGAAACTACTGCACCGATATTAAAAATTATTTCAATTAGTCCATAGCACATCTTCGAAGATCTTTTCAAATAATCTGCTAGTAATTCCTTTCTCATGGGTGAAAATTTGTTTATTTCCAATATTTGGATTATGAGTAAACGTAGTTAAAGATTATTTATAGCTTTCTTAACAATATCCGCCAAATATGATTTCGATATTTTGTATGCTGATGCAACTGACCGAATTGATTGTCCTTTTTTTAGTACTTCTTCCACAGCAGACTCTATAGTAGCTTTTTCTGGACGAATCGATGGCTAGGAATAAATAATTTCAGATATACCTAATATGAGAAGAACATAATAAGAAAATGCAGGAGTAATGAATCGGACAGCGACTGGTGCATTGAATCGGACGGCCGTTTCACTGGGCACCTGTCCGATTCATTGCACATCTAACCTTAAAACTGTTTGACCAAATTCCAAACAATTCGGTTTTGATAAGGCTATAACTCACCGCTCAGTATCTTTTTGACAAGTTTGCACAACAAATAAAACCACCACAGCTTTAGTTTAAGATAAGACTGAGTTTTTAATCACTTTGCAAGTACACGCTTTTTTTTACAAAACTAATGCGTTTTTAACACGTGAGAAAATGTAATCGAAATGGTGGCAACTGCAGACTGTCATTATTGTGGGTTTATCTACGTTCATCATTGCTGCCAACAACCAAAACGTAATTTTTTTTTCGTTCAGAGGTTTTTGAGATATTTGCAGTGTCCGTTTCAATACCCGTCGGTTTCATTGCGTATTCCCCCTACTAAGGAAGCCATATCTTGCCAAATTTGAAAATTTGGACCAAGCCAAGAAGTGGTCTGCCTCTGCAGAGTCAATAGCTTTGCCTCTGAGAAAAACGAAAACCGTCACAATTGTAAACATATTAGAACATCTTCGACGCATGACGTCGTTATACTCGAATTGTTGTTGTTTGAAAACTACTTATATCTGGTAAGGCAATGCTCTGATTTCACAAATAAAACATTGTGCTGCTTCAGTTTGGTCTGTCTGGTTTTGATGATTGGTTTAAACGACCGATGTTGGATAATGTGAACCCTCCGCCGACCGCTTGTCCAACTTGTTGGATGGTTTTAAAATATTTTTGAAAATTTTGAAGTTGGGCGGAGTGGAGGAATCCTACTAATATTATAAACGTGAAAGCTTGTATGTGTGGATGTATGTTTGTTACTCTTTCACGCAAAAACTACTGAATGGATTTTACTTAAACTTTCCAATAATATAGCTTATACATCAGAAAAACACATAGGCTACAATTTATCCCTAAATTCCCACGGGAACGGGAACGTATACGGGAACTTAGAAACTACAACACCGATTTCAAAAATTCGTTTCACCGTTAGAATGCTACACTATCCCTGTGTAACATTAACTTTAATTCATCCACATATTCCTACGGGAACGGGAGTCCTTACTAATATAATAAGTGTGAAAGGAGCTCTGTCTGTCCGTCGTTCTATGTTACCATCTCCCGCCCAAACTAATAAACCGATTTAAATGAAATTTCAAACAAAGATTGTTCAGAACCTGAGGAAAGACATAGACTATATATTTTTTCCCTATATTCCCACGGGAGCAGGAACGTATACGGAAACTTTTACACTACAGCACCGATTTCAAAAATTCTTCCACCGTTGGAATGCTCCATAATCCCGGAGTAACATTAACTTTAACTTATCCACATAATCCCACGAAAACGGTCACCATATTCCCACGGGAACGGGAGTCTTTACTAATATTGAAAATGCGAATGTAGCTATGTCGGTATGTTTTTCGTATGTCTCCCGTTCAAACTGCTAAACAGATTTTATTAAATTAGCTACAGAGATGGTCTAAAACATGCGGAAGGATAAATACTATATATCTATCCTTATATTCCCACGGGAACGGAAATGGGAATTCAAAAACTACGGTCTCAAAAGTATTTTTAACAAGGCTACAAGGTGTTGAAATAGGGGTTGAATGTTTTTTTTTTGGAAATACCGCCATTTTTAAGGCTAGAAGTTTTATTTCCTAAAAAGTTAAAAATGCTGCTGAAAGTCACTATTCCACGCGGACGAAGTCGCGGGCACAGCTAGTATATTATATCATAATGTTGGACGACAAGTCTGATAAGTCTGAACGCAATATATCCGACCCTTCAAAATCCATCAAACGAAGTCTGTCCAGCTAATTGTACAGTGTGAACTCTGCTATTAGCTTAGTGTAAGTCAATGAGAAATTTGGTAGCCATTTTCTATTACAGAAAAATATCGATAGAGACATAGCAATAGAGAAATAGAGCAACAATGACTCGCATTAGGAACTAATGACCGCCTTTTTTTACTTCGACTTCGAGGGCCTGTAATACAAAACTACAACATGAAACTTATGAAACATAAAGATAAAAGTTTGCTTGCTCTTCTGCAAGTGTAATGGAAATGATCCTACAAGTGGCTCTTGACTCGTAAACTTTTAGCTTTGTTTTACAGGACCCAAGTTAATTTCACATAGAGTCTCGCAGAGACTCTTGGTAGAACTGACAAAAATCGAATAGACCTTCTACGATCGCTTTAAATTTCTATTACTTACTTACTTATTTAGGTGGGCATTACAATTCGGGGTGAAGCTTGGCCTCAACCAACATCCTTCGATAACTACTTTAGTTTCGGGCGAGCTCTCTTCAGTTTTGCACACTAAGTCAATTGAAGTCTTCTCCCACTTGATTGCGCCACCTTCCAAGTTTCCATTCCAGTGGGAAAATGGGGATGAAATATAGCTTATGCTATGATACTCGGGGCCAATCATGCTTTCTAACGGTGATACAATATTTGTAATCGGTTCAATATTATTAATATTATGTTCCCGTTCCAATTTCCATTCCGGAGACAATATGAAAGGGAATAATAACCTATGTCATTTCTCATTTTCTAGGCCACTTTTGTTAGAAATTTCATTCAAATTGGCTAAGTAGTTCTGAAGCCTTTTCAATACAAACAAAGTTCTCGTTTACGTTCCCATTCCCGTTCCCGTTTGAAAATTGGCCATTCTCTTGGATCACTCTATCTATCAAAATCCGTTGCGTAGTTTTAAAGATCAAGCATAGAGAAGCGAAAGAGACTTTGTTTTACACTGTGAAAGTATTCGAATCAAATAGATTTTATAAATCTTTTCAAAAGCTAATATTTTCTGCTTCTACAGCAATTACGGCCAATGTCTTAGTGACAGCCTCTGAAAACGGTTTAAACTTTCGAAAAAGGCTTTAACTTTCGAAGTACACGACTGATTGCAAAAATTGGACCCTCATAGGAAAATGCAAAAGATGGAATTAAAATGGTGCAATTGTGTCCACTTTAGTCATAGAATATTGGAAAAAAAGTTAATTTGAATTCAAAGTTTTAAAAAAGTTATTATGTTCTTCGAAGCAGCAGACTTTTGAAACCAGCTGATTTGACTATGCTTTACAGGTTGCCTGACACATTTCGTGTTTCTTGGTCTGCTTTTTTTCTCACTAAACACAACTTTGGATTCCCTCACTTATCCATTCAGGCTGAGAAGATATGAATTTTTTTAAGGGACCCGAATTCAGGTTTTCAAATGTTCAAAGCTCATTTGTGTTGAATACAATTGCAAGTTCCCAGGATATATATGTGCCCGACAGATAGAAAAAATGCATACTAAACTAGTACGCCATCTTCACGAAAAATGGTTGATAGTTGCTAACGGTTATATGGAGTTCGTGGAAACAAAGCCAAATAATGGCTTTAAAGTTTAAACTCATTTGTATTTCAATGACGAAACGAACTCACTTCTCACTTCTGATTGACCTTCTCATCAGAAACGACTGAGTGAATTCGTTTTAAACGAACCAACACGAGTCACAACATGTGCTTTTTTTCTCAAAAGACTCGATTAAGATCGTGTTACACACTCTAGTATAACCCACACAGTGGGTGCATCGTTATATCCACGGATATAACATTTTCTTTGACCCACATTAGGGCCTTTTCTTAAGGCGGAAAGCCAATGTGATAGGTCAAAAAATTTGTTTTAAATCAAAGTTTATATTATGTTCAAAAATATGTGTACAAAATTGCAAGTCAAAATTCCAAAAATTGACTAAGTTACAATGATTAAGAGATACATCATTTCATTACGAGAGATATGGACTAAAATTTTTGTACGCATTTTTCTCGTAACGACTTTTTTTGAGCAGGTCGCTTTTTTTTTTTTTTGTTTTGTTCGTCTTAGTAGTGGTTAAGGTTAAGCCTAGCCGATTTAAAAAATTTTGTTTTTTAAAAAGGTCGAAAAAAACAAAATATTGTCAATCAGTCGCCATTTTGTGAAAAATCAAAATAAAAAAAAACGGCTACACACAACTATAAGTACATTCATACAGATTACAATAATTTTTTTCTTTTTTTTATCAAAGTATCGGTTTTTGAAAAATCGATGCGACCATGGAGGGGGAATTTTTTTAAGGTGCTACGTCATCGTTTATATTGTTAAAGCTATTTAATATTTTTTAATAAAAATTAGTGGAAAAATCATTCGATGTGTAGGTACAATAAAATAAAAAAAAACTCGATCGAAAAATCCACAATTTACTCATTCAAAATTTTTTTTTAAAAATCACTAATTTTTCGGCCGTCACAGTGGCTACCCCCCTTAATGGTTGTCGTAATTTTGACTCTTCTAAATTTGAATTTTCGGGATTTTGAGTTTTCGACAGCTTTGGTTTCGGAATTTCAAATTTCAATACACTGACCGTCCCTCATTTATTCATTTTGCTTGATTGAAATTGAACCTTATCGCGAAGGTGCTGCCAGCACCGTGCTGGTGTCATTGTGTCCGGAAAACATTTTCTACAACTTTAAAGCTCTATTGCTAGTAAGTAGTTCGACAGGAATAGCTGCTGTAACTAGAACGAAATATAGGTACACAATTTTAATGTACAGCAACTGAATCCATATTCTCTTATTTCCTCATCAGTACAGCCATTTGTGTTTTTGGTCAGACCTAATTCAAAATATAAGCGAAGAATCATTACCGTGCTTCTTGTAGCGAGAAGGCTACAAGAAGGATGGCTACAAGAAGCACTGTAATTTGTCTTTGCACTTGACAAATGACAATCAATGTCAACCTTGTTCTTTTAAAATTGAAGTTTGGCGGCAGTGGCAGACCACGGATCGAAGAATACAAAAGCAAAAAAATATGTAGATACATACATAAATAAATACTCGTACCTACATTCAGTATTTATTCTTCCTAAATTCGAAAAAGTTTTAATTTTAAACACCACTTTTTAAAACTCTCAATCCCTCACTAAAAAAAACTATTAATCTTTGAATGATTTATAGTGCTTCTCAGAAAGAGAATGAAAGTGAATCTGTATTTAGTTCGGTTAAAAAAATAAGAGTGAGCAGATTTTAACCCTAATCAAGCCAAACGTCTGTTTCCGGCTTCTATTTTCGGTACATTTTTGTATTTTAGTGGTTATAGTTATTAATTTGCGTTATTTTATTTAACCCAAAAAGTTCCACAATTTTCTATTTCTGTCATCACTTCAAAAGTTCAATGGTTACTACTGAGCTCACTGATGCTTTGTTCTATCCTTGGCTCAAACGCCCATATACAACAACTTTGATTGGTACCTCACCTACATATAACTACAAAACTACAGTTACTCAAGCACACACAATAAAAAAATAACAAACAAAAAACATACAAATCGTTTGGGTTCACTGAAAATATATCATTCTTTGTGCAGTGCAGAAAGAACCAAACAAAGACGGGCGAAATCAAACACTTCGGTGTCAAAAGAATGCAAACATGATCCCTGCGGCGTTCCCACATACGTTTTCCGGACACCCTGCTGTTAGACGCCACATTGATATTTGTAAAAACTGTGAAGTAATCCACCCCTCTTTACACGTGTGGCATCAGCACAACACGAAACACGCTCCTTCTACATTTTCTGTTGAAATAAATTCTGTTTTAAGTGTCGTGGCACTAGGACATGCATTTCATTTTAATTTGCTAGAAAGAAAAATCTCAAACGATTTTTTAAGCATTATATCAAAGTTAACCTGCCTCCAAGCTCTTGTGAAAGATTCCTAAAAAGAGAAAGATAAACCACTCATCTGTGTGAATGTTTGGCTAACCTATAATTATTATTACTAACGTGTTTTTTGTATACCTCGAAATTCGGCGACAACTATATGTATTATCTCTGCATGAGGTACTCAATTGTATTAATATGCAATTGGGTTTAGGGTTAATGCCGAAATTCCCATGATTCGTAATCCATTTCCATGGGGTTGGGAACAGTTCCGTGTTTATTTATCCTTTAAACCCCTACTTATGTCACAAAACATAACAAAACAAAACTAAATGGAAGTAGGGATATCTGCATTGCTGAGAAAGTCGTTACATAAAATTGATCAAAGGTACCTAAACCGATATTTAGATCTTCTTAAGTATTGTAAGTTTTCTAGCTGACCAGATAAATCTCTTTGCATATTTCAATATTTCCTTACCTAAGGAATTATGCTAAAACATTATCAAAAAAGACAATGTCTCGTTTGTTGAGGTATACGGTATACCAAATTACTACATCTTCAAAGCATGGCTCTTAGCAACTTATCGTTTAAGTAGGTATTCTTCTTTTTTTGCAATTATTTTCTTGTTCTTCCCTTGGACTTACATAGTAAAAACAAAAAACTGACAATATTATAAAAATATACAGTAGTTTAAGTTGCAGTCTTTAAGGAAGATAGAAAAAAAATTAGTTGAAGGGCAAAGTTAATTATATAAAAAAAATCTGATAATTTGTTTTAAAAAAATTAAAAATATTAAAAAGACGAAGACTCTACACTCTACACAGCAGTTGTCCGTCCAGCTCTGACATACGGTTCACAATGTTGGACAATGTACAAAAAGTATGAGAGCAAATTGACGGCAGCCGAAATGAAGATGCTTCGGATGACAGCAGGAGTAACAAAGCTTGATCGAATTAGAAGTACTAAGATCCGTGGAAGCCTTCATGTCAAAAGTACCATCTTGGACAAAATTCAGCACGACCGGCTCAGTTGGTATTGTCATGTTCAAAGGAGAGATCCGCAGAACCCCGTCCAAAAGGCAATATCGTACAACGTTTCAACAAATTTGCGACGAAAAAGAAAAGGCAGGCCAAAACACTCCTGGTACAAGCAAATGCAAAAACAGCAGCATTTGGTTGGCCTCAGACATGGAACAATCCAAAACCGGGAGGCTTGCCGACGCTTTCTGAGGTCAACGCGGCGTACCCCACAGGCGGATCACTAGTGTGAAGCAGAAAAGTGGGAGAGTTGTGATCGCTTCAAGATCACTACTCGTAACGCCGGAAATGAAAAGAAGAAGAAGAAGAAAAATATAAAAAAAAAAAACGAAAAAGCTAACCACAATACCTGGTGAATTATGTAAAGAAGTACTGTGCAAAATTTTAAAGCGATTGGTCCAGTAGATTTTGAGATATCGTGCACACGGACTTCAAATATGACGCAAGTCTCAGAAAAACGGTTTAAAAAACGCAGGCAAGTTTTATCGTTTAGCGGCTTACACCAACTGATGTAGGGGAGAGTGTGGTCGAAAGTAACGCGTTGCAATTGTAACATTGAACTTTAAAAGAAAAGTGAGCGTGTAACCGATCATTTTTAAATGTAGAATTCTTCGCTATTCTGGGCTGAATGCACCCACAAAACTTCAACTGTCAAAGTACTGAACTGTACCAAATATAGTTCAAAAGGTGGAATTTGTGTATAAAAGTAAATTTTTTTGGTGGTGAGTTTTTGAATAAATTTTTT
Source organism: Melanostoma scalare (assembly GCA_949752695.1). NCBI lineage: Eukaryota > Metazoa > Arthropoda > Insecta > Diptera > Syrphidae > Melanostoma > Melanostoma scalare. The sequence continues at coordinate 37,596,355 of OX456984.1, forward strand.
TAAATAAAACAATTTCGATTCAGTGGTAACATTACCATTTTACTTAATTTTATTTCTAATTTAATGGTTTAAGTGGTTTTGTAATCGACGCAGTAGTATTTGAATAAACTTCATATTTAATCAAAGAAACGAGATGTGGACAGTTGTAACATTTTTTGAATTGGCAACTGTAACACGTTACAACCGGGGATAATGAGTTTCTCCTTCCGATGTTACTGATAGACCAAATCCATATAACGCTCCAAACATTCTTAAACCATCTCAAATGATAATTTAACATCACTGGAATTAGCGAAGCTTGTGATGAAGATTGATCATCAAAAGCTTCGCTAATTCTTGAAGACATCTCAGATATTAATTTACTTGTTGTTTGTAAGTACTACAAAACTGCTTTTAGTTTTTAATTTTTATTTTATTAATTTTTATTTATTAAATATGAAGTTGAAACGATATCTTTCATTTATTCTTTAAGATTTAGATGGTGTTACAACCGTCCATTTTTTGTGTTACAATCGAAACAACGAAAAGGACGGTTGTAACATTCGACTTTCACCTCATTTCCCCAGCTTTCACCAGAAGAAAATAGAAAGTTGGAAAACTGAGTAGCTTAAAAAGATAGCCAAATATCCACTTGTCAACTTGCGCGTTATAATATTTTTCTATGTTTTTTGGTTCAAAAGTTATAGAACCAAATACGCAAAATGTTACTTTCGACCACACTCTCCCCTACCTATACAGACTAATATACACCATGTCTCAAATATAAATAACAAGACCGGAACAGGCCCGTTTATGAAAAAATTTATTCGGGGTCGAAAAACACAATAAAAGCGAGCAGCTGCCGTCCAGGTAAAAAAACCGACATGGAGCAAAAGACGCTTAAGCCAAAATAAATGAATTAGTGTTTGATTGCATGTCGATAAATAATATAAAGAAAAAAATGATCACTAAATAATCAACACACCATTCGAAAATTATATGACCATACAACATAAATCTAAAATTCAATCAATCTGATCTCAAAGTTTTATTTAACGCTATTTTCATTGGTCGTTTTTATGGTAAGATTGCTTCATAATGCCCCTTCCAACTGTTTTTCTCAACTTGGATCAAAAAAGACAAGTCTACCACATAGACTAAAATCGTTACACGTTAAAGAGATAAACCTAATTCCTAATCAAAAACCATAATGTTCCTCTAAATAATTCTGCTTTATTCCGTTGTTTCACTAAAAATTGTTTAACGCTCCTGAGTCTGACTAAAGTATTTGTAGACTGTTGTAGTCTGTTGCATTTAAAACAATTTTTCACAGTATTGACAAGACATTTTGAGTCATCTAAAAATAACTGAGAAACCTTATCTTGTTCAAGGTGAAGCTTTGGAACAAAACTACCTCGGAGAAGTTCAAATTAATTTTCTAAATGTCAAGGTATAACATTTACTATTAGATACACTTAGTTCAAATGCGTGCCAAAAGTTGAGAAGTATAGGTATTGTTCAGGTGTTAGACCTTGAAATGGTTTTTATCTCAATAACTCGATAATGGAAGAAACATAAACGAGTACAAGCGATGCATTTGCTCATGCAGTGTGTTCTGTACAAAAACTGTCCGAAATCTAAAACGGAATTTCTTATTCTCAATTCGACTAATATGTACTATGTACTATACATATTTACATCGCACCGAAAGCCAATGTTTTAAGAACAAATTTTTTTTTTGGAAATGTATATTCATGTACACATAAGCAGCTACATTAACTATATGTAAACTTCTTTTTTTTTTTTGCCTTGCAAACGCTTGGAAATACGAGTACCGTGTAATTGTGGACCTAGGTTCTTGGTTTGATTATTGTTTTGATTGAGCGAAATCAAAATTTTGAAGTTTATACTCGCACTATATCGCTGGATGTATATAAGATGGAGCAGTTTAGCAACGTTGGAAACATATCCAAATAGCGGAGATAATTCCAATGGTTAGATCTATTTTCTTCGTAAATGTCATCAACTCTTTTACTGAAAATTGATAAGAAAATAATGACAAACCAACATTTTAATTGTTTTCGAATACCTATACATTCGAATTATCGGCCAAAACGGTTATCATGAAACAAATATCTTACAACTCGTACAAATCAAAGGAAATTTCTTAAGCATTACGCTTACGGCGCGCGCCGACTATAAGCAATGTAAGTTTTCAATAGATGTCAAAACTAAACATGACTCTGTGCAGCTCATCTCTGAAGACACTCTCATAACGCGGACTCGAAATCATATAAAAAGATATAAAAGAGGCTTCTTTGCCTTTAACTGACGCATTTTCGAAAGTCTCCCTTTTGCAATACTGAGGCCCCATTCGAGCATGCTTTCTCCCGACTATGTCGTGTAGATCAGCTGGTAAATTCTACTTTTCAATTGATCCCTTGCTTCCTTGAAAAACTTAGCATCAAAACCACGTGCGCTTGCAATTTTATTGAATTTAATCTTACAAATAGCAAGCTTAACTTCTTCTATGTCGGGAGGATAGCATTCTCAATTATCTTCTTGATTGAATGGGGCATTATTTTTCTGAAAGCGGCTCTGTGTCTTCATCGCTGATAGGCAGTCTGTAGAACTGGACAACTGGTCTTTCCAGATCTTCAATAGATACTGAAATTCTACCATTTCCTGCTGGTCTTTACATGATCTTTATAACCTTTGGAAGACTTTCGAATCTCATTCTTATCATGGCATTTCTCAACCGAGAGCTTCTCATATGTTGCTTCTTTTTCATTTTGAAAATTCGGAGTTCTTCTCTTTTTTTCTGCGTATAAATCTTGTTGTTCTGGTCATAGGCAGCCCTTGTTCCCATTTGCATCAAAATTTGTGGTGCTTTTTGCTTGGCTGCATTGGCCTGTCTACATTCTTCATCGAATATTGTTGGCTTCGTCTTGGAAGCCTTGTGATAAATTAGAGGTTGCGATTCTGATGGCTTGAGGACATTGCTGCCACCGGTCTTCAATGCTTAGTGCTGGCGGCATAGGATTCTAGGATTTTTTAAGCGTAGCTTTTTAAAAATCAAATAAAACACTCAAAATTGCATTCCATTGTTTCACCAGCTGTGTGGTATATGGCACCACCGTCTTCATGGGGCAAAAAATGAAGTGTGTCATGGCTCGATATCGTTCGTCGTTGACGGTAACGTTTCTTCCACTGTCTTCTTAGAAGTAAAATTTACCGATGATCCCACCAGGGAATCAACCACCCCAAACTGTGATTTTTCGGGATGCGTCGCGCGTCGGTAATTCTTGTATGGCGTGCGGCTGTTTATCAGAGAGATGAGACAGTTCTGCTTATTTACGCATGGGCTGAGCCAGAAACGATTTTTCGACAGAACAGCAGGTTTTCATGGAAGGCCAATTCACCAAAATTTAGACGTTTTTGTAGGTCATTCGGTTTCAATTCAATGTTATAGGCTTTCAAACACAAATTAACAAGTAAAATTGTCCATGTGGTTGAGTAACACATTGCTGAGAAAGGCGACGAATTGATATTTCACGATCCTCATTAACACTGGACGCTACGACTGCAATATTCTCTTCGGAACGCACTGCCCAACAAAGTAAGTTTGGTACAAAATTTGGTGATAACAGCACGAATTGCTGATTCACCAGGTCGATTATGACGACCTTAATATGGTCGTAACAAGCGATGCACAATTTACACACAGCACGAATTTTGATAGTAAAATTCTTCAAACTTCAAACCATGTTCGCTCGTAAGTTTTTTTTTTGGCAGAGTAGACTGAAAACTTTTGACTTTGACAGATGACGTTTGGACTCTTAAAAAATCACCCATTAATTGAAGGGAAGCTTAATTGGAAAGACATTGGCTTTCTCTATCCTCGATCCCCATCCAAAAGTGAGAAATGAGTAAAATAAGATCCTAGCAAGGTTTTCCCTCTTCTCCCTCCAACATTAAAATCAGCGAGTGGCAAAATGCACCCAAAATATCCAAGTTACACAATAAGACCAGTAGATAGTCTTTTGCCTTTAGATGACAACTTAACTAAGCTAAGACTCAACGAATTCAAGTGGTTTCAAATAGTTTCATTTCCTTCTTAAGATGTAATGGTAATAATTTAGAACCTATTTTAACTCAACCTCCGAAGCTTGGGTGTTCAACTATTGTAAGGTTCGACAGTTTTAACGATTCCTAACCATTTTTTGGCAACTTCACATCAAACATCCAATAGGCCACAAATCATTTCATCGAATATTTCAACTTGCCCTCTGCTACCTGCTTGAGCGCATTTAAAAGTCATTAATTCCCAAAGTACCCTATTCAATAATAAACCACCACCACCACCAACCGCACCGCACCTTGTATAGAAAAATATATATTTGAAAAGTAAAACACAATTTGAGCGTCTGGGTTCTGAGTTCTCGAGGGATATACTTTACACTCACTCGGTCGTACACCGATGTCTATACCTGGCTTTAATAAAAATAAAAATTATAGCCATGTTTTTGAATCTTTGATTGCTCCACAAGAAGTCTAAAATTAAGATCGCTGCCTGATAACGTTTCACCACATTTACGAATTAAAGGCATCTTTTTATTTCATCTGAAGATAACAATCCCACTAATATATAAAGAGAAAGAGAAGAGGAGACACCATGTTCTTTTATTATGACTCTTCTGTATACTTCTGAATACATTTTAGTGTTTATCGGTTTTTTGTATTTTTTTTTTTGTCATATCGACTTCCCTGCCTTGGCCTGCTTGGTATGTTTTCAGTTTCACCTGAGAGCTGAAAGCTGAACTCTTCCGCGCTGTTCGGATGCATGTTTATCACACATCTCTTTGAGGACACATTATTTCACCAGACCGCAGCAGCGCACGATAGAGATGTCTTTAGGTGGTTGTCGTGTCTTGTAATGGTGAAGATGTGTTTTGTTTTTGTTGCCTCTTCAAAATTTGCTAATGAAAATTTTTTATGAACTTAATAGTCACCACTGCGTGGCTGTCTTCGAATCGAAAAAACCGAAAAGCCAGTCTTACATTTACTTCAAAAGAAATAAAAAGTGTCAATATGTGAATGTTATGATTTTAGTATTTTATTGTTTGTTTTTTTGTCAATGCCTGGTGAGGGAGGCTATCAATTGAATATAAAATTAATATTGAGGCGATTAACATCAGTGAGGCGATTAACTTCATTGTTCTGGTGTCTGTTGGCATGGCAATGGCAACATTCAATGAATGCGGTCTAATTTCGAAAAGTAAAAAATATCTTCTTGTTATGTACGTCGTTAGTCGCTTGTTCATTCAATAAATCAATTTGGGATACAACAACTTTCGTATTAATTAAAATCTATTGACAATCTGATTTAATCTTCAAAGCGGGCGCCCAGCGTGAGGACAGTCTTCGATCTATCGATTTCCACGCACATCTACAGATGTTTGATGGTAACATCATTATCATATGATTATTGTTGACAAAGGCTACTTTATTGGACAGCTTCTGGTATTGTAAGGCACCTGTCTAAAGTGAAAGCCTTGAAATTCCCGAAACACTTTAAGATTACTTATAAGGCAGAAGAAGAATTTAAACAATTTATGTGGAAATGTGTTTCCTCTGAATATGACGCTCGCTAGTGTAATTAAAATTAATAACTGCATCACATAAAAAGATTCCGCTGTTGGATTTATGTTGCTTGGAATTGAGTTTCACGCTCGGTGTAGGGTAGTGGCGCATACTCAACCATCTATCATCATGCACATGCTGTATATCATCCGTATAGCAATGTCTCTTTTTTCAAGTAACCACATCTAATTTTGAAACCAGAGACGAGTCAAAGAATGTTTCCAACATGTTTTGTTGGTTGCTTTTTTTGGGGGAGGAAAGAACTAAAGAGCCTTTGATCAAATTTACGGAAGAAAACGTTATGGTGGGGTGAATTTTTTTCACATTGATTGCTTGGCATTTTGAATGTCTTCACTCAAATAGGAAAATCATTTAAAATGTAAATAACAAAAATATGGAAAGAATCAGACGTAGGTACTAGGTACAGGAACTACCTATTTTATTTACTTCTTGATATTCATGGTAACATATAGCAAAGCATAAATAAAATGAGAAGTAAATAATATGTTCCCATAAGAAAAGATTTAATGGACAAAAAGTGAAGAAGCGCCATGAACGCCAATGGATGGGGGATGGTTTTATGAATCCAAAAGCAAAATGGATCTGTAGTTGTTCTCTATTTCCGAGAAATCAAAAATGGAGTTCCGGAGATTGTGCTCTAAGTTGTGAGGCTATAGTTTAGTTTATATGTTGGGGGTAGTAGGTACTAAGGTAAGGCAGTTCTTATTACAAATCTCTAGTCACTTTGTTATAAACCAAAACAAGTTTCACGGTTATTATTTTCGCACAGTTTGATTGAAGTTAAATGTCACGAGTTAGCCGAATCACATGAGGAAAAATAGACTTTAGCAGAAAGACATTGCCTCAAGTGTACTTAAAATAAATATATAAATAGGGTTGTGCAACACTGAATTTACTAACGGAGGACTTGCCTCGCGAAAGGCAATACCAGTGAAAAATCATTTTTGCCTCTGTTGGGATTCGAACAACGAACCTCTGGGTTAACAGGCAGACATGCTAACCATCTCGCCACGATTATTAGACACCCTCCCTAATTTCTAGATAAATTGGAAAACAAATGTTAATGCTGACAAATGCCAATGACGAAAGGGGATCATTTCCAAAAAATCAAAGATAGAATCACGATTAGTATCGCAAAATTCACATCTCCAGGAAACTTTCTAGAAAACATTTTACTTTCACTGTCAAGAAACTTTTCTTTTTTCTTTTCATTAAATTTTAAAAAGTCTTTCTCGCACTTCGATTTATTTTTTGTGTAAATGTAACAGCGTTTCTCTTCCTACACAAACAATATATAGAATATAATATTCTGATAACAGAATAGAATGGGACAAAAAAGCTGAGGAAGATCCATTTTGAATAATTTTTAGAAAAGTGGAGGCACGAGAGAAGCTTCGACTCAGGTCCATATGTTACAACCCAATGTTACACTCCCCCGACTGTGTTTGTCTTTAAATTGTATTTAAGCTCTTAAGTCGACTTAGTAAGTGTTTTTAGCTATTTTTCATTTTCTCAAATACTGCCAACAAAACTTATTGTTTTTATTTAACTCAGAAAGTTATGACCATATTTAAAATAGCCTAAGCTAAGTTTTTAAATAGAGATTGAAAGTTAAGAATTCGTTTTCTGATACACTTTGAAAATGGACGTAAGAGCTTTTGCCTTTTCAGCACAGATAAAACAAAGTCAGGCTTGTTCTAACACTTATAACTCAAGAACGGCTGGACGGATTTTTATGGTTTTTTATTTCTTGCATGTATGTCTGTAGCCCAAATAACATTAAGAGAAATATGCTGGGCCTTGATTTTATCTTTAATATTTGATCTTTAATTAATCGATTAAAAGATGTTGCATGTCTTGCATTCCAATACTTTTTTCTGATGTGTAGTTATATGGAAATCAGCTCAGCAGTGAGCTGATGTCCTCACTGCCGAATTGTTTAAAGCGGCAGGCAATGACCTGGTCAGGAGTATGCACCAGCTCATTTGCAAAATATGGTCAGAAGAAAGCATGCTCGATGAATGGAACCTCAGCATTGTTTCGCCGGTCCTCAAGAAAGGAGACCCTCTGAACTGTGCCAACTACAGAGGTATCAGTCTTCTTAATATCGCATACAAGATCCTCTCTGCCGTATTGTGTGAGCGTCTGAAGCCATTCGTCAACAACCTGATAGGTCCTTATCAGTGCGGCTTTAGACCAGGAAAGTCCACCATAGACCAAATCTACCACCTTTTATCGATTTTAAGGCCGCATATGACAGCATCTATAGAGAGGAGTTATATAGAGCCATGTCTAGTTTTGGCATCTTAGATGGCTGGGTCATGTAGAGCGAATGGACACCAACGCAACGCTCCGGCCCGGAAAGTCTTCGAATCCAATCCCGAGGGACGGCGCAGTAGAGGAAGACCGCGACTCAGGTGGCGCACACAAGTAGGAGAGGACCTCAACCAACTTGGCGTGCAAAACTGGAGGTAGCTAGCTAAGGACCGAGCTGGCTGGAGAAGCATGTTGCTTGAGGCCCTAGTGCCTAGTCCGACCCGGACTGTAGCGCCACCTTAAGTAAGTAAGTAAGTTATATGGAAATATGGTCGATTGTGAACTTTTCCGGTCTAAGGACATATGACATTGTTGACGATGGGTTTCAGACGTTCAGTTCTCGTATTAAAGCAGTTCAAATCTTATATGTAAAGCTATGGAAGCTAGCTGCTCTATACAGTACGAACTCGATTAACGCAACTAATAGAAATTCGGGCAGTTGCAGTAACCGAGGTTGTTGCACTTACTGGGTCATATTTTCTTTGACACAAATTATGTTTGAAATATCATATTTCCTTAAATTTCAAATTTGAAGATAGCGGAAATGTTATAAAAAGAACTTGTGCTTTGTTCTTTGCTTTAGAAATCATTCATATAAAGCCATCTGTGGATACTCAGGAGCCTTCATCGTAACTCGTTTCCCTGGTCCGGACTCTGCTCTAGCCACAAATTGTCTAAGAGCAATTTTCTTTTTTTTTGATAGGGCATATTGTATAAAATTATAGTTTAATAATTTGTGAACATTTGTGAACCCTTTCCTAGTTCTGATAAAATATCACTTCTTTTTTTAGTTGACAATAATTTTTTTTTTTTTGTAACACCCATCCTGTATGAATTTTTAGTAAACACTAACGAGATCGCAACCCACTCAAATAAACACAGATGCATTTTATGTGTTTGTTCATGTTCTTGCAAGAAATATTGTTCAGACAAACTAGATGAAGAAAAGAAGAACGTGAATATAAAAAACGGATAAATAAACACATGAAGTTCCTTTTATCGAGGTAGCTTTTTTGAAAAGTTGCACTTATAGAGTCAAGAAGCGTTACGATTTTAGTGTTGGTTGCGAAAATCGAGGAGTTGCACGAATCGAGGGTTGCGCAAACCGAGTCCGTACTGTAATTGGTGTAATTGTTAGGGTCTCCGAAATTTGTGAAATAATAAGAAAGATTGTATTGATTTCGAAGAAGAAGAAGAACTAGAAAAAATATCAGAGTAGAACTGAACACAAGCACTATCTAATAATTTATTTCAGAAAACTTTAGTTAAGTATAGATTATTATAAATCGGCTTTATAGTTCGTTGTCTTTGAGTATGCAAAATCAATATTTTAAGAATGGCTGCAAATAGTCCCTGGGCATGTAATATGAATGAGCGAAAGAGCTAACTAGCCCTTGGAATTATGGAGCGTAAGTTTTCCTTTGTGTGGTTTTTTAAAACTGCCGAAACAGAGTCTTCATAAAGGGTTAATATTCTTTATGAAGACTGTTTCGGCATCGCTTCCGAGTCAAATGCATTTTCACTTTTATTGTGAATGTAGGTATAAGGGGTGTAGTTTTTAAAGGTTTGGTTTCAAAATTGGCAGCACTGTTTCAGTATGTTCTGACATTTCACAATAAATTGACGCACTTCAGAAAAAAACTAACAAATTCTGCAAATTTATATTGAAAATTATGGTTCAGTTCGCAAAACTTCCTGATTACGCTTCTTACCGGTTTAGATTTAAAATTGGTTCCAGTGATTGCAGTATATTTGTGGTCAGACCATCCTCAACAGAGAGTATCTATGTACAAAAAATATAAATAGAAGCGTTCTCTCAGAGAAAACGCCACTGACATTTTCTTAATCTCAAGACAAAGGCAAAAATGTTTTTCCACAGGTATTGCCTTTCGCGAGGAATTGGCAAGTTCTCCGTAAGTAATTTCATTGCCAAAATGCTTTCTCCATTAGCCGTTCGGAACCGGTAGATACCCTAAATGCCCTAGACCCTGGGGGACCTCGCTCTGTTGCGCGACCCGATTTTTAAATTTATTTATCTTCTAACGCTGCTCAAATAACGCAGAGATTTTTTATTGAGACACACAATTAGATAATCAAACGTCGAAATTGATTAGTGTTTGATTTAGATTTTGTGAATTTTCGATAGTCATTTGGAAACTGCCAATTGCTGTTTAAGGCAAAATCCAAGAATAATAAAACCTTGCTGAAAATTTTGCAATAAAATTATTCAAGGCAGGGCTATACCAAAACAAAAACACTGTTTTAAAGTTAATTTGAATAAGTATATAAGCGTAGTAATTACAAAAATTAAATACCTGCCTCTATCTCCTTCGAATAGAACCACATCGCAGACAATTAGCTTTCTAGAGCAATTTTCTATACAAACTCAAAGAAATGGCAATAAGTTGAACAGATATCAGTTCCAGCACTTCACCAGACCACAAAATCTTTTTTTAAGAAATGAGTGAAAATAAATAATTTCCTTATAATTTTCTTGTCAAGACTTCAAGAGGACGAACTCCATTTTTCGCGACATCACTTAAGTCAGGAGTAGATACAAATAAATGAGTGTGTGATTTAAAAAATCAGTAGTAAAACATATATGGATGCCAAATGTAGGTACGGAGAAGCAAACGTTTTCGATACTCGTTTCACATAAATCAACTTGTAGATAAATGTAAGAGACGGTTGCATAAAAATTTAAAAAAAAAAAAAAAAAAACAAGCAGACGAACAAGCATCATTTCCAGTTTGCGTTTTTAATTAGCTCCCCTTCACAAAGTATCCCCGACAAAAATTTCATATGCGATAGGAGATAGGACTACGTATGAATTTGAGTGTGTTCTGTGTGCTGCCTTCTGCTGCTTATACTCGTATATATTTTTCTTCATTTTCCTTTAATTTGTGTTTTGGTGGTTTGAATGAACTTTCCGAAAAGGAATTACCATTCTGTGTTTTTTTTTTCTTCCTATCTGTGCCACCTTTCTCTTCATAACATACTAAACATCACATCAATTATCTTCTGTACTCCGCAATGAACTTCTAACATAAATTTACACGACACAATGTCATATGTGACATTCCGAGCATAAATCATTGGTCGGGGCACGCTGATGATCACCATCGGAGCAAGAGCTCATGTACGAGTACGAGCGCAGTAATGTATACGATACGCGTTTGGCTAAATTTAGTTGAAAATTTTGTCCTTCGACCCATATGCCTTGGAGGGCATTTAATGAGAAGGAAGCACCGACTTTGTCGTTCAATATTTAGTAAGAAGACATTGCGGTGTATTTCACAATTCAGGTTGGCGTCATATTTAGATTTAATAAGTATAACAATATTCTTAGCAAAATTATGTATAAATTTGGAGTTTAACTTCTGATTTGTTATGTGGAAGGTATAAACAGACTCTACTTTCGCTTTATTCGACATTCACATTACTCCACATGAAAAATATTGACCAATCTATTGCAACAAATGTACCTAGACTTTTGCTTAGTTTACCGCGTTTTATTGCAACACGGTTAGGCTGCGTGTGCAAACCTTCAATAATTTAAATTTCAACAAACCGATTCTACAAAATGGAGGATGTTTTTTTAGATGTCTTGCAATACTTTTTCCGGAGTTGGTCTTTTTGACAGCTGTCACTTGATTTATGCTCAATTTGGTTTGCCATACCATCGTGGAAGAATTAGAGATGCACGATCACTGGGCAACGTTCGGTAAATTGTCTGGAATAGAAATCGCTGTTAACGCCGATTTTTGCATAATTTCTAGTTTTAAACATGTGAGTATCGTCCAATATCGGGCAATTTAACACCGCTGGACTATTTTTTTAGGCTTATGTGAAGTCGCTTGTCTACGCACAGATAATCCCGAGACGATTGAAGCCTTGGAAGAGAATATTCGGCACATTAGTGCTGACATTTAGCCTCAAATGGTGCATAAAGAAGTCGTACCTCTCTTCGTTATCGGCTTACAATGCGTTCTGAGTTTTGTTCCGCCAACCTGTTTATTTTATTTGTATTTATTTGACATCTTTTTGGTCAGCACATCTGGAATTTATAAAGTTTCACCCAACCGTGAAATATCTTCTATACAATGGCATTCTCACTATGGAGATGCCAGAAGGCTGCATTCTAGTGGGATACGCTGATGACGTTGCGGCGGTGATAACCACAAGGGACACCGAAAGTGCACAGAGAAAGCTGAATCAAGTGATCTGAAGAACAAATTCCAGGATGCAGGAACATATGGGCTATCTCTGGCTACTGAGACGGTTATCGATTTCCACATCGAAACCGAAGCAAAAAGAACAAAAACGTGGTAAATAATTATCTGGGAATAAAGCCGCAACAGAGCGAGGTGATCCAGGGCCTAGCGCATTTCTCTTGTCTTGTGAGGGAATGGAGGGGACCAACAATATTCTGCTGATTCCGAACGACTAATCTAGAAAGCGCTTTTCATGGCAATGAATTTACTGTCGGAGGACTAGCCAATTCCTCACGAAAGGCGTTACCCGTAAAGAAACATTTTAGCTTCTGTTGGGATTCGAACCACATACCTCCCGGTTAAGAGGCAGACATGCTAACTATAACGCCACGGGTACCACGCGGTAAAATACTTGGGAATAAAGCTCGACACAAAACTGAGCTTTTGGGATCAGATACGGACGGCCGCTGAACGTGCATCCAAAGTTACAAGCCACTTATCCAGGCTGATGGCAAACGTAGGTGAACCATCTGCGTATCTGAGTATCCACATGATACTTCTTCTGGCAACAACACTCTCAATTCTACTGTACGGAAGCGAGATTAGGACTGAAGAGCTAGATCAAGAAAAGTATCGCGGAAACAACTATAGCATCGGCACACAGGCGCGGTGCCTTGCGAATATCGAGCCCGTACCGCTCAGTGTCTGAGCCAACAGTTCTTGTAAAAAGCAGATGTCGTACCAATTAGTCTCTTCGCAGCACAAGGAAGACACGTAGTACACGGAAAGAAAGTAGAAATCGATGTGGAAGCAGCGAATACGGAAACAAAAGCACTTGCACAGCAGAAGTGGCAGGAAGGATGGCAGTTAAAAAATAGAGGGCGCTAGAATAAAAGGCTGATCGGAAACCTACGCAAATGGAGTAACCGGAAACACGGTGAAGTGAACTACTTTATCACACAGTTCCTCACCGGACACGGCCTTTCTGCGCAATATCGGAAAACGAAGAAGCACTTCGTGTCAATGCGTAGACTTGTTGACGACGCCTACCACAATATGTTCGAGTGCAGAACGTGGGAATCTCTCCGTCAGGAAATAAGTAAAAGTTTCGAAGAAATCAGCCCAAATAATATTATGCAGAAGATGCCGCGAATTGAAAATGAATAAGCACGTATCTGACAACAAAGAAACAAGAAGAGAAACATGAGGAACAAGAAACCGCAACCGAGACACGGACTCTCTCAAAGAAATGCGCAAGTAGCACGGAGGGGGGAGATCAACGAGAAATTTTTGTAATTTTACCCGGTATGCCAATGTAAGGACACATTGGAGAGTCTGGCACAAGAGGAAGTATGGATACTTCCTTACGGTGCGTAAAACATTTCCCAAAACTGTAAAAAAAACCATATGTGAGGTGAGCTGTATATGGAGCCATTTTCTGAATCTTATTCCAACGTAGAAGTATGACATATGCAGTCTGTTGTTTTAGTAGACAAGCAATAATAAGTTAAGTGCAAAAATTTGAGTCTATACATATTCGTTATGCTGCCGTGTCAGTGAGATAATAGGTTTGTCGAAGAGTCGAAAATATCGCTGCCATTCAGAGGTCCGAAGTAAGCGATCCAAATCAGTTGATTCCACTTCGCCGGCGTCCTATTGGGTCCAACGAATCGACCACTGCAAACGTCCCCGCGGTAGCCATATAAACCAAGTCGAGTTCTATTCATAAATGTTTTGATTGTGCTTCAAACTATTTCCTAAAAATCTCAAATAGTTTGCGTTTTAAAAAAAACTTGTCAAGTCCTCATTGGAAAGCCCGATATCACCTCCATAGTATATCCAAACTTTTGATTGATTGATGACATCATAATGGACAGTTAAGTGTCCTAGATTACAATTCCCAACTACTCCAAACCCCACGAATCACAGTAATCAACCTTTACACAAAGCAAAGCCGTCGTTCCTCCACATTGGCCTGGCGAAATTCCACTCAAGAACATCTTTCGCAAAAAATCATAAAATTGACCCCGATTCGAATTGAATTTTTTAATTGCCACAAACAATGGTATAATTTCAGACAATTATAATCCACCAACTTGAGTAAAGTATTGCATTTATATAGCGTGCCTTGAATGCATTCTCAAGTCAAATATATCAGCGAGGTGATGCAAGCGCGCAAAACAGTAGATTCCCAACACACTTAATGCACACAAAACATTGTCTTTATAGATGTTCGTTCCTTTCATAGAGACTTGCGTGTCAGAAAACTATTTTCTGTGCTTCATAGACTTGAACATTGCATAGGTACACATTATGTATGCATTTTCTTGCGAAGCGAAATATAACCAAGAAAACCAGTGTAATTAGTACGACATGTTCAGGGGGATTTCTTGGCACTTCTGCACATCCAAACACACCATAGCCTGTCTTAAAAACAACACAAAACAAAAACAAACATCAGGAAGAGGAAAGAAGCGATGGAGATGATAGAACAGCCACGGCATAGATTGTATTCTCAGATAAAACCTATACCTGCTTGAATGCAAGTGCCATGATATAAAAAGATAGTCAGGAAAAGAGATTATGAATTAATATTCAAAAACTCACCTATAGTAATCACTTTTGCAATAAATATTGCCATCCTTAGAAAAACACGATGACTCCCCTTCCAATGGTTGTTGGCACGTACAGCATTGCAGACAACCGGCATGCCATCGTTTTTCAACAGCTGAGAGGTAGAATCGGTCCTAACAATATGCCCAGTTAAAGATATGAAGTATTTATTTTGAGCTAATGCTATAATTTGGTTAAATAAAAATAAAGAGTTTAAAATGCTGGGCTGCATTACCTGAATGAAACGGCCACATCCGGCGCAGTCCTCAGGGCCGGGTAGTGTGGTCTCGCTGGAGGATTCTGGACTGCTGGGTGGTCCATAGGGTTCGGTTTTGAGTGATACCCCGGAGATCTGGTCATCACTCCCATCCGGACAATCCAGTCTCCCACTCACGGAATATTTGATGAGAGATTCGTCGAAAGGTGCTCTTTCCGGTGCGTCATAGCTGAAAGGATATTTCGAAGCTATACGAAATACTTAATTGAATGCCTTGCTTACCTTCTAAATGAGTCGTTGTATATTGGTGTGGGTTCAAATGACGACTTTCTGCTATGATCACATGTGTCCGGGCAAGAGGAACAGGAACGATAAAGTATGTGGTTGTTGTTTGAAGGTCCACCACATTGACGGGCGATATGCGTTCCCGGTGGTGTTGGACTTCTATCCCGTGCCGGCCCTAAGAACCTTGCGCTCTGCTGCTGCAATTGGCCATCAAGAAAAAAAGTTTTTGTAATTTTATTTAAAAATAAAAGAAAAGAATATTTTAATGAGCTGTAAACGAAAATAGAATTCTAATTCGACACTTTCTCTGCAAAAAAAATCAAAAAATTATCGACCTAGATTTTTTTACTTAGACATTTCTTGAATTTTATTTAAAAAATAGATTTTTATAGACTGGGTTCATGGTCTCAAAGGAAAAGAGTTGACAAAGCCCAGACAATTCAAAACGCGCGGACAGCTAAAAGCTTTCTTGTTAGATTCCGAAATTTACATTGCTTTTAAATGAAAAAGTTAAAATGCTGCAAAGAAGGAAAACTCATTAACACAGGTAGGTCGCTGAAGAGTTTAAATCAGTCTTTAAAAATTGAAGATTATTGCAACGATATTTTTAACTTCGAAAATGATATGTTTAGTATCCAGTTCAGATTGAGATGGTTTCTCTTATTCAGAAACTGCTTCAGATAAGAGGTTTTACTTTTCGAACTTTTTTTTCCATTCAAGTATGAGAACAAAATATTCCAGGAGGAAATAGGGCGGCGTTTTTTATTTATTCTTATAGTAAAAAAGGCAAACATGACAGAAACCTATTGTCTAGATCAAGACATACGCTCCGAAAATCCTATGATTGAACAAAACTAAGCTTAGCTTAAAGGACTTCACGAAGGCTTTTTGAAATGTGTTGAACGCAGGCGGAAGACGACGCATCCGTTATGAATCGGCAAAAAAATGTTGTGGTTCTTTTCAGGTTAATAATGGCAGCGAGAAATTCAATTGTTACTACTTTGCTTTACTATGTTAGTAATCTAAACAACGGGTGCCTACAACCAGTTCAAGGAGATTTACAATGACCAGAGAAGGGAAGAACACCGAGTTTTCAAAAAGAAGCAGTTTCATGAGAAGCGCTCGTTCGAGAATTATGAGAGGTACAATGATAAGTTTTATTAAAATTCAAAAAGATTATGCCTGAGTCGCAAACCTCGAACTCAAGCCTGTAAAGACCAACAAGAAAATATAGAGATAGAATTGCAGTCTCTACTGAAGATATGGAAAAACCATTTCTGCAGACTGCTAAGCGACGATGAAGACAGAATGCTCCATTCTACATGGACAATGGCCAAGAATGCTGTTCTTCCAATTAAAAAGTTAAGATTGTGCTATATGTAGGTAGGCTTAAATCAAAGGTCTTGATGCCAAGATTTTGAACCAAGCTGGAGATCAGTTAGAAAGGAGCATGCACGAGCTGATATGAATGAAATGGTTGGAAGAAAGCACACCCAAAGAATGGAACCTCCGGTCTTAAAAAGGAAGATCCTTACAAATACGACAAATAATGAGGAATAAGTCTTCTTGATGTCGTGTGTAAGATCAATCTTGTCTGCTCCAATATATGAACGTCCGAGACCCCGGTCAACAATTTGATAAGTCCTTATCAATGTAGTTTTAGATCAGAAAAGTCCACAAGAACGAAACTTTCACATAACGGCAGATTTTGGAAAAAACCAATATAATATCGATACACAGATACCATAATTTTATCGATTTCAAGCCCGCGTTTGACAGTACTTACAGTGATGAGATGTATACAGAGCCATGTCTAGTTTCGGCAAAGCTGAAAAACTTATACGACTATGCAGGCTGACTTCGGAGAACTCATGCTGCTCCGTCAAGGTCGGTAGAGAACTCACCGAGACCTTTGATGTCGAAAAAGGCTTTAGGCAGAAGGTGACAAACTGTCATGCGATTTTCTTAACATGATATTTGAAAAGATTGGAAAAAATTCAAGTGCCAACACCAGAGAAATAATCTTTCAAAAATCTATACAATTACTCGCCTAAGCAGACGATGTTGACGTAATGGGAAGAAAAAAGCGTGATGTCACAGGTGCTTTTGCGAGCATTGAAACAGAAGCGGCGAAAATGGGGTTGATGTTTAATGAGGGTAAAACGAAGTATATACTATCATCAAACAAGGACAGAAACCATCTAAAAATTTGGCATCGCAATACAGACATAACAGATAAAATCGAATTAGTAAATGACTTCGTCTACCTAGGATCCGCTATAGACAAGGAAAACAACATCAGTACGATGCGGAGATCAAACGGAGAATTACTCTTGCCAATCTTGACTTATCCAAAGCGGATGAAGGAAGCCCTTGGTTGTTTCAAAAGACAAATAGTCCGATTCTCGAAAGTTCATCGCAGGGAATTCACAGAAGATTAAGGCTTCTTTGGAGGTGCTGTAATTTAGTGGAAGAGTAACCCAACCGACTTAGAGTGCTAAACTGCAGAGAGATCGCCTAAGATCATATTTGTTGTTGATAGATTTTAGTTCAGTGCAAGTTCACTCCGGACTGTAATGCCCACCTAAGTATGGAACTTTGACCCCTCTATTTATTAATAATGTATGACAATTAAACGTTGCCAAAGTTGAAAATTAATTGAGCTCCTTTCACAGCGTTTTCAAACGTTTTAGTTCGAACTTTAGGCAAAATTCAACCCGAAACCCGAACTCTTGTTAGATATTCTTTTTAATAGCATCTTGTAGCTTGTATTCATTGAGATGTGCCTCCTTGTGTAGACGATATAGAGAGGGTGATGTGATACCTTTGGGTCAACTGTTACAATTGGCTTCTGTTCGGTTTAATAACAAGATGGATAGTAAGTTGCCGACGGTATGTATACTATTTCTCTGAGCTCTATAAGATATAAAAAAAAAACTTATACCCAAATTGGACCAGAGTCAAATGAGAGTGCCCTAAAGGTAATCTTTTTACCTAACAGAAAAAAATCAGAAAACTCACGAGGTTTACAGTTGCCAATGGTGAAATTGTAAACCGTTCTGAATGCGATAAAAAACAAATGACAGATCATGGCATACTACAAATTGCCGAAACGCCACTGCAAAATCATATCATACCTATTGGAAAATCCTTTAGTTTAACTTTCACAGGATAAATATGGAACATTACCTTACCATTGCATAGACTTAAAGTGTTACATGGGTTTCAAGGGGAAAACGGGCTGTTTTCAACATTTTTTGTGGATAAAAAAAAAGATATTTTGTTCAAACTATTTGAAGGGACATGCATTCTAAGATGCACATTATTTAACAGTTTGTGAATTTTTTTTTTTATATACCTATGTACATATATTCAAAGTTCCAACGTTGTGATGTCAATTCTGACAAAACCTCAGAAAAAAGAGGCGTCTGCGTTGACAGCAGAACTATTTACAAGACCATCTGAAGTGTACAAAAATAAACGCAGACAAAAAAACAAAAATCGAAAAAAAAAGAAAATTTTGGTCAAAATTTCTCAACACTTTTTCTGTAGAAAAAAGTTGTTATCAAAAAAATATCCTTCTTCAAAGTCCTTGTGAATTGTGAAAACCTGTGTCAATTTCATTAAGATCGGTTAACGTGTTTCAGTTTGCCGGCATCGGCCCAGGCATACAGCTCGCTCTCAAGTAAGCCCCGTCGTATGAATAAAAAGGTAAAAAGGTAATTTTTATAAATATACTAGCTGACCCGCCCGGCGTTGCTCGGATCTAAGTTATTTAAAAAAATTGTCAGGAACACCCGCTGGACTAAGCTGAAAATAGCCGGAAAGTTTCTATATAATATATAAATGTTAATGGTAGATGGCCCTTATCACTAAGGGGTATGAAAAATAGATAGTAGCCTATTCTCAGACCTACTGAATATGCGTATAAAATTTGGTAAAAATCGGTCAAGCCGTTTCGGAGGAGTTCAAGTTCGAACACCGTGACACGAGAATTTTATATATATGATTTATATATATGATTGTTTATTAAGTAGATATTGTGCAACAGGGGGCAAAGACTAGTATCCGTAGATCCGACCGGCCATAGCTTAAGTTTTTAACCTACCAAGGCTTTCGGGCGCATGTTGTTTTTAACCTACCAACCCCTTCGGGCGCTTGTTGTTTATAACCTACCAAGGCCTTCGGGAGCTTGTTGTTTCTGACGTACCAAGGCCTTAGGGCGCTTGTTGTTTCTGACGTACCAAGGCCTTAGGGCGTTTGTTGACGTGACTACCTATAGGGTGTATTGTCACGATCGCCGCCCGTGCCACTGGTGGCCGAATAACTGACCAGACCTAACCCGAATATATTTCCTTTTTCCTAGGTGACGAGACTTCTAAACGTACCGACGCAAGAGGCTAAGTACACACCAGCCTTGCCGGGAGTCCTATACGTCCCCTCCTATCACAAGACAGTTCCAGATACGTCGGAAGTTCCAGTATATGAAATTGAATTGTTGTATTCTTTATTATTAAAACTAAACATTGTTAATTGTAATAAACTTATAAGAAAAGTTCTAATAAAAGGAGAGTTTCTGACCTTTCTGAATTTTCGCGTGTTTATTTCACTGACCTTGGCCAGCCGCGAGTTTTACCCCGGCTGGAAACTAAAGCACGTCACAATTTGGCAACCGTTTTCAAAAGTATAGTTTCGATAAAATCGTGTTTAAAAAGTTTTGAGCGATAAAACCAGATGCCCTTGAGTTTGTGATTCCTCAGAGCTGTATCTCCAAAACTATTGCTCGGATCTACTCAAAATTTAGGACAATAGTCTAAAGATATTATATATAAAGTTAATTCTGACAGGGTAGAATTGGTTCAAAGAAGATTTACAAAATACATATTCAACAAAATGAGCTGGGGTTTCTTTCCTGATTACAAAGCTAGATGCCTATTGCTTGGAATAAAATCCTTAGAATCAAGAAGAAAAATTCATGGTGTAATGCTCATAAGAGACTTACTATGCTACCACATAAAGTGTCCAACACTCCTTGCTCTATTACCTATACATGTACCTGCCAGGTCCACGAGAACAAGGATTTTCCTATTTCAAAAAATACATAGAACAGTTTATGGATGTAATGAAACGTTATCAAGATGTATAGCTGATTTCAATGAAGTGCCTTCAGAAATTGATTTTGCAATCCTTAGTAGAAGTAAATTTAAGACTGATTTGTTGTACTTATTTATATTTTAATATTTTATTCTTGGAGCACTATATCTGTTAGCTGTAAAACTGCTTTTAGATAAATGAAATAAATAAATAAATAAATAAATAAATAAATATAAGTAAATAAAAGTTTTTGAAGCCGTGAAAACAAAAAAAAAACAGAAAATAATTAATTAATAGCTTCGAACTTTCTTTCCTTTCAGAAGCCTTCAGCTTCATATCACAAGAATGTCCTCAAAAATTTCAATGAACTCGTTGCAAACAAAAAAAATACTCACTAGTATTTCAAACTCATATTGAACAACTAAATATGAACGATTGACTTTCAATTTTTTTGCTAGAACTTGTCATTGATCGTATTGTGCATTTTGTGAACTTCGCTTTACATTCCAGACCCAAACGTATACAAAGAGCATTACAATAAAAGAATAAGGGCTTAAATAAGTAACGAAAACTTAATCTTTTCATGCATAGTGTGACGTTCACAGATAACCTCTCTTCTCAAGTCAATCGTTTCGAGTTCTGATTTTCAGTTTCACCATGAAACAAATTAACTTTTTTCTTTCTTTGTGTCTGTACCTACTGTGGCTACTGAACGGAATGCTTATCACTTGGTAAGGTTATCTCGCGTTGACCGTTTTGAAAAAAAAAGTTCACTCAATCATACTTTTGGATTGATTTATGCGAATAAAAATTGAAGAATTAATTTGAAGGAATTGTATTGACTTTTAAGTAGATAAGTGCTCTGCTTGAATTAAAGCCTAGAGCGTTAGGGTACCTGCCAATTATGGCGAAGTCAATTTGCGTACAGTTTTCAGTTTTGATTGAAAACATGATGTAAATTTGGTTTGAAAATTCATCTAGTACCTACTGCATTTAGATTTCATGTTTAAAAATTGGGGCCACTTGGCTTAAGCTGTGTTGACAGTTGTCGCGTGGCGTCACACAGTGGCTATTGAGCGGCAATAAATACGAAAAATGTATTTTGGAAAATGCAATGTCTGTATGAACTAAAAAATTTAGAATTTAGAATAGAAATATAAATAAATTGAATGGTAAAAATAAAAAAAGGCAGAAAAATTTTAAATAGTTACTTCACATATTTTCTCTCAACATATTTCAATAAAAGTTTCCCTAAATTTTTGTATTGCTATTCATTATGAGCCTTATTATGAGTTTCACGTGAAATCATTCCCCTCGAAAAAGATCCCATTTCACTTTTCCCTTATTATGAGTTTCGGGGGAAAAATTTTCCATGTTCGAAAAGTTTCCCTTATTATGAGCTATTTTTCCGCGTGAAATGTGAAAACGTTGAGAGCTATTCATTTCACTTATTTTTGTGAGGCGAACAAGTGAAAACCAAAAGCGGAAAAATTGTAAATCTGGAATTTTGTTTAGGTGAAACTCATAATAGCTTTTAAAATTCCGGGCGAATAAAAATGTTCCGGGCGAAGAGCTGTTCACGTGAAACTCATAATAAGGCTGTATATATATCTGCGAATTTTCATAGCCCTCCGCTTTATACTCCAGGTTTTATTCCCTTTTACTTCATATTGAAAGTGAGCACCAATTATATAAAATGCGAATACAAAATCAAAAACTTGTCCGACATGTTTGGCGTGAGAAAAAAAATTGTCAAGCTACTGTTTCAATAAATAAACATACTAATGTGTGTCAAAAACTTAACAAATCCATGATCATCGTAACCAAGAAGAATTTCTTAAGAAACATACATTAGTGAACTGGATTAAGTCGGAGTTCAAAAAGCTTAAAAAGAAATGCGACTAGAGAAATATATGACAATGAATGTTTAAAAAATCCAAGCGCCGCCGCTTATCTGGTTCAGTATGGAAAGATGAGAAGAAATGTATGCTCTATAAAACAGGAAATGCTTTGACAAAATTCGGGACATCCAGAGTTTCTCAAACAGAAGAAAAGTCCAAATTATTTTATAGGGATACAATAATCGAAAAGGATTTTGCTTACACTATCTTTATATCACCATCAATTTGCCGAACAATCAATTCCTACCCGCAGTTGGAGAGAAATTATTTATTGGATGGTACGTTCAGCATTGTTCCGGGTTCCGGCATGTGGATACAAGCAGCTCTTAATAGTTCACGTTGCCCACCTCAGCCATGTAGGTAAGTTAAAAAAAAATTTATGAAATTTTATAAAAAGTCTGATTTGGGTATTAGGACCCTTACTTCTTCAAATATTATGTTCCCTATGCAAAAGCTGGAAGAAATGGATTTCATTCAAGGGAGGATCAATCAGGGATGATAAAAATTTATAATTTGAGTCTATGAATTTTTTTTACCACAAGTTTAACCAAAAGTCAAAGCTCTACTCGTAGGCACATTTTGTTCGCTGCGCTTTTTATTTACCAATAGAATCACATCATGAAGCTAAGAGCGGAGTTGAAAAATTTTTTTTAACACCACACATCCATATTCTCCTGCAAACATTTTTTCCGCTTGAAGCGTAAGGGTCTTAATTTCCGAATAAAATTAGTTTTTATCCCAGAACCGCCCTAATTGGTATAACTATCGCACCTCTTATTGCTTTCAGACGTTTCCTTTTATATTTTTAAACCAGATGAGTAACTGGCAAAACAACATCGTAGACTCCACAGACATTTATGAATCCTTCTCTGATGATGGAGGAATCTCAGATGATTTGAGTGATGGTAGTACCTAATCATAATAGATCTTACGAATCCCAAATTCATTTATACTGCATTTAAAAACCACGAGATATACTTTTAAGCCCGTGTAATCATTTTGAACTTTGCGCAGAGTGTTTTACAACTCACAGTGAACGGTCGATTCAAAACGGGAACAGTACAGTGTTATGTCCGTTTTGTAGACAAATTGTTACGACATCTACTAAAGTTTATGTATAACTTTTATATACCTAGCAGCATAGTTAGATATGCATTGCAGATATAAGAAAACAAAACAAATTTCGAAAATATGTTTTCTTTTTTGTTCACACATTGCTTACACTGAAAATAAATATTTTTTGTTTTAGAAAATAAGTATTTTATTTCAAAACTACAAAAGTCTCCAGAAAAAGGCATTAACAGTTTAACACCCCCGGGTTTAATTGCCATTTCGCTATGGAAATAACACTAGTGGGTCTTATTACCCCAACACCCGTGGGACATTATGCCAACGAGCCTTATTGCACTGCACCCAGTTTTCATATATCGATCGGCGCAGCGCGGCGTGGCGTGGCGTACCCCACTAGCGGAGCATTAGTGTGAAGCAGTTTAGTGAGAGAGCTGTAAACACTTCGAGAACAAGATTTTCGTAGCTCCGGAAAAAGAAGAAGAAGAAGAAGAAGAAATTTATTTTCAAACACTGATTGATAATGAAATTTTGGAATTGTTGAGTAAGGAAGTAAGTAAGTAATGAAAGTAGAATCGGATTGGAATTCTTCCGAGTTTCGTTCAAGCTTCCCTTTTATTCTTTCGTCCTTAAGATTTACGGAGAAGGAATCGGAGGCATTCACTGGGGACCACTTTTATTGTTTAATCTAGTTACAAAGTTGGTCCCCAGGATTTAAAACTGAGTGACATCTTTTTGTCGATCAGGAACACCAATTGCCGTTAAGGACATGGCCTAATCCTCCTTATTCGTATAAACTAGCCTGTTTCGATTGAGATTATTGAATTTTTCATTTTAATTTTCAAGCGTTAGCACTTATACATAAATTAGTATAAAAAACCAGCTAAAATAAAAAAAAACAGACGATTTCTTTTTGGATTGCTTGAAAATCCAAATTTTTTTATTTACAAAAACCCAATAATGTAGCATTGGGCAGAATTTTCAGAAGAGTTCATTACTTTGAGGTGCCCGTGGCGTAATTGTAAGCATGCCTGCCTATTGCGTGGGAAATTTTTGGTTCGAATTCAAGATACACCAAAGAAAAAATGTTTTTCAGTGTATTTTTTTTTTTCTTTCTTAATCCATGAACCTAACTTTAATTTTGTTAATTTTATTAAAACAAAATCAAAATCGTAGACTCCAAACAGTGGAAGTCTTAGGCAGACTCACTTTTTTGACCAAAGTATAACGTTAACTCTGTCCAGTTTAATTTTTCTGTTAACATAATGAGCCATTAGTCTCTTAGCTTCGCTCTTTTTGGCATTGCAAAGGATGGCGACTAAAGTTTTATTGATTTAATGATTTATATTACGTGTACAAGAAAACGTAACTTAGATTAGATTTAGATTAGACTTGGGGGACGGGTAAAGCTTGCTCAGCTGCGGTTCCTGAATGAAACCTATTGTGCCAGCCCATGTGAGGTTTCAGGGCAGTTCTCCTGCTCCTGAATTGAGCCAGAAGTTAGCAATCTTCTGTGGGTGAATGAGTTTAAGTTTATCTATAAGGGGATGATCTCATAGTCAAGTATTTGCTTTCTAAGGCGGAAAAGTGCTGGACATTCTGTAATAATGTGCAGAGATGTTTCTTCATTTTCGAGGCATAGTCTACAGATGGGGTCCGCTACCAGCCTCATTTGGTGAAGATGTTTCTTTAAAGAACAATGACCGGTTAGTAGTCCAGTGCAAATTTTTAGGGTTTTCCTATTGAGGTTCAGTAGGAATTTTGATGTTTTTTCAGTATATTCTGGCAAAAAGAGTTTTGAACAGATTTGGCCAGATGAGTTACTCCAAGCTTTATTTGATTCCTCCAGTAGGATGTTCTTGGCAGTATGTTTGAAGGTGCTTTTATTTACACCGCAGAAGGGTTCAGGACCGACGAATGGTTTAGATGCGCCGTCTTTAGCTAAGATTTCTGCCTTCTCACTGCCATCATAGCCTTTGTGTGCTGGGATCCAATGGAGGATTACAGTGTTTTTCCTTGCTAGTTCAGACAGTGACATGACTGTCTCTTAGACTAGTTTGGATCTTATGACAGGTGAGCTTAACGCCTTTAGTGCAGCTTGGCTGTCTGAAAAAATGAATATTGTTTTGTTTTTCGTGTTCGATGAACATATTATTCTCGAACATTCGTTAATGGCAAAGACTTCAGCTTGGAAAATGGGCCCATACTTACTGAGAAGTTCGTTCGGGGACAGTCGCTGAAAATGCCGGAACCTGTACCAGTTTCCATTTTTGAGCCGTCCGTATACCAGACCATATCTTGCCTTGAAGGATGAGGTTTTGTGTTCTCCCAGTCTTCCCTAGGGGGATGACAATGGAGAAGTTGAGCTTGAAGTTGTACATGGGAATAGTAGCATCCAAGCACATACTAAAGGTATTAAGTTTTTCTAAACTTTCCATAATCAACAGATGTCCTTTCGGGTATGGATGTGAGTTTATGTGTCCTTGATGGAAAAGACGGTGTGTCGCTAGTCTTGCTTCCATTTTTATGAAAAGGTGGATTGGAGGTAGTCCTGTAATGACGTTTAGAGCGTATGTTGGTGATGTACGCATGCATCCAGTAATGCATGTTGTTGCCAATCTTTGAATCTTTTCTAGTTTTTGGATTGCCGTTACTTCTTTCGTTTTTGTCCACCATACAACAGCTGCGTACGTTATTGTTGGTCTTACTACCAGCGTATATAGGTCGTACACCATTTTAGGTTTTAGACCCCAGTTTTTCCCGCATATGCTTCGACAAGTCCATAGAGACTTAGTTGCTCTGCTGGAAATGCGTTCTAGTTCTAGGTTCCATGACATTTTGCTGTCTAGGATGATCCCAAGGTATTTTGATTCCTTGGAGAATGGTATTGTTTCCCCATAGAGAATGGGGAGTATTAGAAGATTTAGTTTTCTTCTTTTTGTAAATGGGACAATAACTGTCTTACGTGGATTGACAGACAGGCCTTCATCTGAGCACCAGCTTTGTACTTTGTTCAGAGCTGTCTGAAGTCTTCTTGATATTAGTGTTTCTGATGAGCCTTGTATGACAATTGCTATATCATCTGCAAAGCCCACTGCATAAATGCCCTGGGTTGCAAGTAATCTTAGTAGGCTGTCTACAACTATTGACCAGATGAGTGGTGAGAGGACTCCACCTTGTGGGCAGCCTCTTGTTGTTAGTGCTGAAATTTCCACTTCTTCGATATTGCTGTGGATAATTCTGCTGTTTAGCATGGACATTATCCAATTGCAAATCACTTGTGGAACGTTGTGGTGCCTTAGAGCACGGTCTGTAGACATAAAGGAAGTGTTGTTGAAGGCTCCTTCTATGTCGAGAAATGCCACTACGCAGATTTCCTTTTTATCGATAGAAAGTTCGATCCTAGTAACTAGGTCATTCAACGCGGTTTCCGTTGATTTCCCTGGTTGATATGCGTATTGTGATGTGGATAGTGGGTGGGTAGCTAATTGCTTATCCCGGATGTGTCTATCAATGACCTTCTCCATACATTTAAGGATGAATGACATTAGACTGATTGGCCGAAAGGATTTAGGGCTTGGATCCAGATTCCTTCCCGCTTTTGGCAAGTAGATAACTGTTACTCTTCTCCAGCTTTCTGGTATGTGACCAAAAGCAAGGCTGCAAGTGAACAGTAACTTGACTCGAAGCAAAAAGTTAGATTTGATTGATCTTAGGTATAAAAGTAATTAAAGAATCAAAACAAGCAATAATGCGTGAATCACACAGCCGCTTTACCTTCGATTTCCTCTGACGTTTATGAGTTCAATCAAATCAGTGCCTACATCTTTACGCTGGTTCATGTACAAGAAACCGTAACGTGATTCCAACTAAAAGCAAAAAGTTTAGTTTGTATGAACTCTTGCTTGCTATGACAATAAAAAACAACAACGAAATCATAAAGTTACTTAGAAGCGAACTAAAAACGCTCGAAAGCATAAAGACACCTCTACAAAATAAGTATGATCAAAGCAAAAACTGACACACAAAACTTTTAAAAAAAGATATTGCAAAAGGGTAACTTTGATTACGTATTATCAATGCTCCTTATGGCAACAAATCTAACCCCGCACCGACCGTCTTACTGTAATCTCCCAATATGGTCTAAGGAATGAATCACATTGGTTACAAACTTGCTCCTCCAAACTTTAGTCTCAAATCTAAATGTGACAACTGACATGATGCAAACAATTCCTCAAAACACACATTCTTCTGTCTGGTAACATAAATCTTTACGATCCTCTCAAACAACTAAGTATAGTCACAAATAGCAGGTTATATTGCATAGTATATAGGTATGTACATTTGTTTTTAAATGTCACCTATTAAGAAGGTGCTAACATGCTGCTAACGATGCAGATCCATAAAATTCAATCAGCTTCTGTGTCTAATGTGATTTCAGCAGCAAATCATTTCTTTATATGGATCGAAACCAATGCCGCCGCCGCATACATAATCGAACGGCATATACTCGTAGTGCACGCTCATGTCAATTTATAGTCAAATTAAAATATGGTGCTTCTGATCTGAAATTCAATAGCATACACAAAATAATGACAAGACTTTTAGAAATACCAGCTTTAGTTTCCACGAGACATCATCTTTTATGAGTGTAGATAGATGTTTAAGAAATTGAAATTTTCTTCCCGTTTACTGAATAAGCAGGTACGGTATCGTATAAAGTAACACTCACCACGTACATAAGAACGTAGATACCATTAATTCATCAATCAATATTTAGAAACTATCTACAAAAGTAAACGCAAAAATGGAGTAAGATGCTTTTATCAAGATGGCAGAAATTTGCTGGGCAACTAATGCGCAAGACAAAATGTGCACAGAATCTTACATAGCCAGTGCTCTTTCCGATTTAAATTTTATTTATATGCCAATGGAAATCTACTGCTGTAATTGGGGGGTGGTGGACACCACCCACCATTTTGGTTTCTTACTTGCGATTTTAGGTAGGTTTTGCAATCGTGCAGGAAATAAAAAGATGACATTACGATGGTAGACAAAACGAAAAACTCAGTCCTGCTATTCTGCCTGTCTGTCTGCCCGCTTATGGATCTACAGCCTGGACCGCTTGGAGGATTTCCTACAAATTTTGCATCATTAAAGGTCTGTAGAGCAACCTAAAGAGGGGTTTTTGGGATTGGGTCTCTAGGTTTTTATATAGAGGTACCTGCGATAAAGAAAACAATAAGTCAAAGATTTTTTCAGCAATTTGCTAAATATTTATTTTATCAGTGATATGAAATTAGGGTGTTCAGGAAGCACTGCTTCAGAAAAAACTATTCTATAAGCAGATAACTGCCATGTGAAAGACTATACATCCGGCAATTCGAGAATTTGAAAAACTTTTTTATTATTTATTGCTGTTAAATTTGACATTATTCGCTTGAATCATGACAATTGATCATTATGTATATTTTTACTTTGTTAATAATTCAACTCAATCGAATCAATTTGTTACAGAAAACAAGCATCGTTTACTTTTAATTTTACACCTGTGTAACAGATGTAAGAGATTAAAAATGTAAGTCCACCTCTCACCTTGTCAACCGAGCAGACGGCATTGTCATGCTTTATTTGATTTTGTTATACATACACGAATTGAATAAGAAAATCAATTCAATTTACTACTTACTACTACTGAATCTCTAACACCGCCACGGCGAGCCAAATGGTTAGTCAATGATTGCTTTGCCGGATTGGATCTCAATGGACAGGTTGTTTTTAATTGAAAATGCTTAGGTATATTGCAGTAGAGTGGGTCAAAAAAATCGATTATTTTTTTTTACAAATGCTACGGAAAAATGGGTTGCTAGACTCCTTAAAAAAATTCTCAAAAATTATGAGCTCTTAATTTTAATATTTAGGTCCTCCGCATCGCAGTTTTGTATATTTTCGTCAGTCCAATAGAAAAAAATTCATACCTCATCATATGAATTTCATTTCTTGTCATTAATATAAATATTATTTGAGTTTTATTTTCACAATTCAAACGGATGAAATGAAATACAAAACAGAAATTCTCTAGGAGAGCAATTTTCACTAGGATAGTGAGTTCTAATGATTAAACATAAGATGCTTAGAATAACTAAAGAAAAATGTTGATAATTTTGAAAATAGAACTCAAATAATAATAATATTAATGACAAGAAATGAAATTCACATGAAATTCATAAATTAAATTGAAAATTTTCGAATATCTCACCAAAAACTTTTAAAATCCGTACACATAAAAGTTTGATGATGAATAACTTTGGAACGGTAAATTTCAGCGCTTAA
Source organism: Melanostoma scalare (assembly GCA_949752695.1). Classification (NCBI taxonomy): domain Eukaryota; kingdom Metazoa; phylum Arthropoda; class Insecta; order Diptera; family Syrphidae; genus Melanostoma; species Melanostoma scalare. Next base: position 37,626,039 of record OX456984.1, read on the forward strand.
ACATAAAAGACCTTTTTTATAGAGCAGTAAATTTCCAACAAAAATTTGTACTGCGCATTTTGTAAATATCATTTATTGTCGAGTTATAAAATTCATAGACAAAAATGAAATTTGTCCTAAAATAATCAAAATTAAATCCTTAATATCTTTCAAATTGTGAGGTTTACGGAAAAAACACAAGATACCTTTTTTGTAGAGCGTTAAATTTCCTAAAAGATTCTTTTGGAACATTTTTCTGTTCAATCGATAAATGATGAGGTATTAATTTTTTTCCATTGGACTGACGAAAATATACAAAACTGCGATGCGGAGGACCTAAATATTAAATTTAAGAGCTCATAATTTTTGAGAATTTTTTTAAGAAGTCTAGCAACCTATTTTTCCGTAGCATTTGTAAAAAAAACAATAATCGATTTTTTTGACCCACTCTAATATTGCAGTGTACAACACCTAACTTTACAAAGCAGCTAAGTTTTTTTTCAAACTGCGAGGTTAAGCTTTATGAAATGTTAATAAATCAGAGCTTAAGTTTTCACTAAAATCCAGATATCATCAACATCTTTGATATTTTTATCAGTTTTAGAAGTTTCATCGCTTGCTTAGCCGTCTCCATCTCCATCTCCATCTCCATCTCCATCTCCATCTCCATCTCCATCTCCATCTCCATCTCCATCTCCATCTCCATCTCCATCTCCATCTCCATCTCCATCTCCATCTCCATCTCCATCTCCATCTCCATCTCCATCTCCATCTCCATCTCCATCTCCATCTCCATCTCCATCTCCATCTCCATCTCCATCTCCATCTCCATCTCCATCTCCATCTCCATCTCCATCTCCATCTCCATCTCCATCTCCATCTCCATCTCCATCTCCATCTCCATCTCCATCTCCATCTCCATCTCCATCTCCATCTCCATCTCCATCTCCATCTCCATCTCCATCTCCATCTCCATCTCCATCTCCATCTCCATCTCCATCTCCATCTCCATCTCCATCTCCATCTCCATCTCCATCTCCATCTCCATCTCCATCTCCATCTCCATCTCCATCTCCATCTCCATCTCCATCTCCATCTCCATCTCCATCTCCATCTCCATCTCCATCTCCATCTCCATCTCCATCTCCATCTCCATCTCCATCTCCATCTCCATCTCCATCTCCATCTCCATCTCCATCTCCATCTCCATCTCCATCTCCATCTCCATCTCCATCTCCATCTCCATCTCCATCTCCATCTCCATCTCCATCTCCATCTCCATCTCCATCTCCATCTCCATCTCCATCTCCATCTCCATCTCCATCTCCATCTCCATCTCCATCTCCATCTCCATCTCCATCTCCATCTCCATCTCCATCTCCATCTCCATCTCCATCTCCATCTCCATCTCCATCTCCATCTCCATCTCCATCTCCATCTCCATCTCCATCTCCATCTCCATCTCCATCTCCATCTCCATCTCCATCTCCATCTCCATCTCCATCTCCATCTCCATCTCCATCTCCATCTCCATCTCCATCTCCATCTCCATCTCCATCTCCATCTCCATCTCCATCTCCATCTCCATCTCCATCTCCATCTCCATCTCCATCTCCATCTCCATCTCCATCTCCATCTCCATCTCCATCTCCATCTCCATCTCCATCTCCATCTCCATCTCCATCTCCATCTCCATCTCCATCTCCATCTCCATCTCCATCTCCATCTCCATCTCCATCTCCATCTCCATCTCCATCTCCATCTCCATCTCCATCTCCATCTCCGTCCACATTTATTATCACTATCTCTATCTGTATCTCTAGTTCTAGCCCTATCCCTAAACTTGTTTCTAGATACATATGCATCAATATCTATTTCTCTTACCAATTCGAAACAGAGTAGTTGGTATTTAACCAGGTATCTGCAGTTGTGTTTTTTATTGGAAATGTTTGATTGCAATGCACTAAGATTTCACAAAAAAAAAACGGATCATAAAAGAACAGCAACAGCGTATCCATTTTTAGTAGTAACAAAAGTAATAAAACCACATCGGCATGTCTGCTTTGCCTGAACTCAATCCAAGATTATTTGGCAAGACAAGCGGTTTAAAAAAACTAACCAATTAGTATATTTTTTGAAATAAAATCTTTTAGAAATACTTGCTTTTTTATCGGTTTCGGTGTCATGTCAATGTCGCAAATTAGTAACTACATACTATTACGTAACGCACATAGCTGTCCTATCAACTCTTAATAAATCATACTGACAAACCAAAAAACACCTGCTTTTTAAATGGAACATTTTGTATGGTGGAAAACGGTACTTATCAAATATGTTTGAATTGACAGCAGAGATTATTTATTATGAGCGAGATTTTGTGTCAATAGCATAAGCAAAAGTTATTTTTGTCTTTGACTGAAGCTGAAGCTGTTTGTTGAGTTGAGTGTGTGTCTATATTACATGTGAGTCACATGATGTGACATAAAACATTTCTTTTTTTTTATTGTTTATTTCGCTTGCCCAAATGAATACCGAAGTCTGAGCAAAAGCTCAACATCATTTATACATCGGTAGTAAAAAAATATTTCAATTACAAAGAATTCTTGATCAAGTTTTTGTTGATGTGTTTTCTCAAAAAAGAGTAATTTCCGAAAGCTTCAGGAGAAGAGGGACACCATTAGGGACAAATTTACTAGGTTTAAAATTAGATTAGATTAGAAGAATCTTTATTGGTACTAAAAAATAACATCGGTACAATTTTAATACAGATTTTTAAGCATGGCTTACAAGCCGTCTGCCGGTAAACTTATAAAAGATCTTGAAGAGATAACAATTTTAGTTTATTTAAAATAAAAATTATAATTTTTTGAGTTTATCTATTCTTGTTAAATTAGTTATACAGACACAAATTTATTTATTTAATAAAAATATAAATTTGTTTAATAAAATATAAAAAAAGAGAAAAAAGGAATTTAACATCAAAAAATTATGATTTTAAAGAAAAGGAAAAAAGAAAGAAGCAAAAGAAAAAAGAGAAATGCAAAGGGGAAAAATATGTTCTGGTTACAATAGTAAAAGTGGGCTTTTAGTTTAGCTAAAACAAAATTAAGTTGTGTGTATTACTCACGACAAATCCAAATAAGTATTTATGTAGTTCTTTGCATGTGAAATATATCCTACCAGCAACTTCCAACCATACTCTCCATTCAAAATGCTTTGATTTTCTTCTAGCGTTAGAGAACTCTTATTAAAATAGAGTTGCCGTATTTCTTGCAAAATAGGACAAACAGCTAGAAAATGAAAAATGTCTTCGTTTTGCCTAAGATTACACAGTGAACAAGTAGGATTAATATCTGTTCGATATGGTCTAAAATTAAGTTCTAGAATTTCCGTTCTAATTTTAAAAATAAGACTCATATCGGAGATAGAAAGGTCTCTTCTAAAATAATTATTCTCGCGTAGATTCAGATTTAAATTTCGATAAAAAATCCTGGAAGAAGATTCCCTCGCTCTTTCAATATGGGTTTGGTACAAACTTTCGTCTACCACTTTAATACAGTCATACAAAATACTTCGCCAATCTTCTACGTTATTTAGACTCAAGCTCATAGAAATATGATGTGCCGAAGCGAGATCTAGCCAGTTTTTGAAAGGAGTATAACCACAGCGAAGAGAAACTAACAGTAATTTTTTATGCAGATTGGTGCTGGGTCTTTTCATTATTTTGGACAAGAAATCTGCGCTAGCTTTCAAATTTTTTAAGTATATTTGTGGTAGACCGGACTCTACATAAATAGCGTAGCTGGGAGTATTTGCAGGTAATTTAAATATGCTTTTAAAAAAGTATCTCTGGATTGTTTCGATTTCTTCCATCCATTGGAATCCGTACACTTCATTGCCATAGCAGAAGCAGCTATTTATTGTGGCATCAAATACTTTGAACTTTGAAGTCGAATCAACAAAGGATTTCGCAAAAAATTGAGACCACATAGTATTGATTGCTACTTTAGCAACTGCCAGTTTTTCTTTTATGTGAGCCTTAATACTCAGATTGTGTGAGATTACGAAACCGAGATATTTAAATTGATCCACAACTTCAAGATTCCTGTATTCCTACCGTCTATTGTCCAGATCCTTAAATTTCTATCGGATCGACTTTGAGATCTAAAAACCATAACCTTAGATTTGGTAGAGTTAATTTTGAGGTCCCATAGATCACAATATTTTTTTAGCTTATTTATTTGCAGTTGAAGTGTCACCGGGTCATCAGCAAAAATAACCAAATCATCAGCATATAACAGCAATTTCACAAATACATCTCCAAAAAATACTCCCCCTGGTAGATTATTCTCAATGTCGTTGATAAATAAAGCGAACATTAAGGGGCTTAAGACACATCCTTGTGGGACGCCCGATTCGGAACTAAATTGTCTTGATTGGTTTTCACCACAGCATACTGTTGCAGACATATTAAGTAGGAGATGTTCGTAGACCCTTATGAATTTAGTTGACACCCCAATTACTGACAGTTTATAAAGCAGTGACCTTCTATTAATGGTGTCAAATGCCGCTTTAAAATCTACAAAAAATGTATATAAAGGTTTTTTTTATCAATAAAGCGCCTGGCTATGGTAGTAAGTGCAAAAATGTGGTCTATAGTTGAGAGATTAGCTTGAAAGCCAGCTTGGAAAGGACTTATTAGGCTATTACAGTGCACCCATCTTGACAGTCTGAGGTAAAGCATTTGAGTGAAAAGCTTTCTCAAGGAGCATAGTACCGAAATTCCTCTGTAATTTTCAGGTTGATTTGGGTCACCTTTCTTAAAAATAGCAGATATTTTAGCCAAGCGAAAACAACTGGGAAAGGATTCCTCATGAAACATTCTATTCAAAATATTTAAAATGAGTTCTAAGAATTCAGTCGTGGAGTTCTTGTAAAATTCTATTGGGATACCATCTGCTCCTGGCGCTTTGTTATTTTTCATTTCGTTGAGTGATTCAAGTAACTCAGGCATTGTAAAAGTCGAATCTAACTCAGGGATGCTTGTGTATGGCAGTGCAAAACTAACAGTATTCTGGGTTGGGTTTAGAAGCAGAAGGTTTTCAAAATGTGAGGCGAGTTGATCAACATTGATGTTATGAGAGACCGACTTACTACGCCCTCTCAAAACACGCACATTACACCAGAACTTTTTAGAGTCTCTACAATTGATAAGGTCTTTAGCCGCTTTCTTAAGGTACAATTGTTTTTTATTATTGCATAGGTTTAAAATTAAAACTTAAACATGTTTTCTTGTCTGAGCACATTTTTTTGCCGGTGAATACAAATCATTTAATGTCGTCAATACTTTTAACCCATTCTTAAAATATACCATCAGTTTTAACCTCTTTTTAATGTATAACTTTAAACGACTTGATCACAAATGACATATATGACTTATGACCCCGCACGTGAGCAGAACAGGCACTTCTCCGAACCCGACAATATGGACACATCCTAAGGAAGAAGGTTGATGAAACAAGTATAGTAATTACAACAGTTTAAAGCACTTTACTCTACTATACTCTTTAAGCCATAAAAAGGTGTGTACCTTTGTTTAAAAAAAGCTGGAAGTTAGAAGTAATACCTTCGAAAGCCACCATGAGGCAAGATTCCATTGCTCCAATCTGGTTTACGTTTACGTTTGATCTTTGACAAACTATACAAGGAGCAAAAGATTTTTATAATTTACTTTACTGAATATTGGGGACAATCGCTTAATGTGATTTGGGACTTTCCCTTTTTGATGTGAAATGTGGGGGAAAAAACACGTTAGGCTTGGAATAGTTTTAAAAGTAAATCATTAACATTTGACAAATTTAATTTTTTTTGCTTTCTTATGCATTCTATAAAAATTATGAAAATATGACTTTGGTTTACAAAACTGATGACTAAGCAAAATCAAACTAATCAAAAATTTAAGCTTTTTTCTGAGATCTAAAAAACCATCCCATCACGAAACTCCAACTTAACTCATTAAAAAAAATATCTCCATAAGCTTATTCCAATAAGTTGAACAAATCATTTTACACACTTTAACTCTACTGTACTGTAGCCCAATGCAACTCAGAACCATCTCGACCCTGATAACAATTATTTCCAATAAAAACTAATTTTGTAACCAACTGGAGAACGGATGATAACGGATCACTGAACTACTTCTGGTTAACAAGAACTTAACGAACAATTTTAGACCATTTTTAGAGATTAATAGATTCGTTGGTGTAGGTGGTGCAAATAAATGAATGGCCGTTTTTACAGTGTGAGTTTAAACAAAATTTCAACTCAACCTGATCTTTATTTTAAATATAAAGTTCGACCCGCTCGGTTCCACAGTGAAGACTGAATTTCAACTCAACTATACGAGAAGTTTACACATTGAACATTGTCATCTGCTTGTTTTAAGTATTTTCTACATTTTTAAAAGTATTCTAACATATCCTTGGAACTGAAATCAAAAAAGACCAAATACTAATATAATATAAAATCTATTAAAAAAAACCTTGAAAAAACCCTTGTTGGTATAACCGCTTAATATAAATTCAAACTAAATTGTTGCCAGTTTGATTGAAGACATCGATGGTTATGGAAGGGACTCCTTCTCAAATAGCAAATTTTTGGCGACACGACGTCAAACACGTTAAGGACATACGGTTCAAGCTTCCATCTCTTAGAAGCAACAAAGTCCTATGTATTTGACTTCAACACGCAAAGTATTTTCGTTCATTTTAAAGCCGGGTACGGATGTATCTACAAAACGAGCTGTGTAGACCCATGTCTATGACACATTCAATTCCCTCGAGATTGGAATTAAAATTAAAATAAATAAAAATCAAAATGATCTCTGCAGCACCTTCGGTATCATCTGTACCAACAAAAAGAGACAAGGACAAAACAAAGAGTTCGGAATGCTCTACGGCGAAATCAACCTATAGCAGAAGTAAATTTGCGTAAAGTGAATTGAGATAAGTGACAGTCAAAGACTTAACCAAATCAAATTTATAGCTTTGATTTTTACATATTCCCTCAAGCGAGCGCTCTTTAGGTCGTCAGTTCACGATATCTGGTGTCGAATTACCGGATCATTGATCGAGTGAGTACTACTTCTCTTTCAAAACTCGCTCTATATTACACAACGTCCGTCAGTCTGCTTTGCATTCATCAACTTCAATTCTTTAAAATACTGATGAAAGAATGTCAAATTGCGGTACTAAAGAGCGCGATAACACGAGAAGTAATCCCAAAAACACATAATTCAGTCACGTATTACTCGATCACGTGTGTGGTAATTTGGCCCCTTAAATATAAATCGAATTGATGTACAATGCCTCATCTGAACAAAATTCCAAAAACTCTTTATAGAAACAAAAGGAGGAAAGCCCAACTTAGGTGGCGCCACTCAATGGAAAAGCACTTCAACCAACTTTCTCTTCATCTTCCTTTTTCGGCGTTACGAGCATCATGATCTCGAAAGGATCACAGGTCTACAGTTCATTGCTTCACAATAGTGATCCGCTCGTGGGATACGCCGACCTCACAATGCATCGCTAAACCTCCCGACTTTGGATTTTCTTATGTTTGAGTCCAACCAAAAACAGATTTCCTTGCATTTTTCTGTCCCAGAAGTGCTTTTGTCTGCCTTTCCTATTCCTCCTTCGTGATCGTGTCTGAAAGTTGTATGATGTTGTCTCTTAGACGAATTAGTCTAAATCCCTTCTTTGAACATGACAACACCAACAGGTCGTACTTTATTTTTTCTAAAATGATATTTTTGACTTCAAATCTTCTTCCACCAACTGCAACCAAATTAAAGCGTAAAAATGGTGGAGAAAACTCTCCGGACATTGAAATCGACGTCGACATATATCTGTCGAGAGCTATAGGGCCAACCAAAATTGTAATGCTCACATTTAAACCAAGCACTGAGCGACAAAGCGATGTAATTAAAATAATAGCCCTTTTTGGTAAACCTGGAAAATATTAAACAGATCAACGCAGCCGCTCTTTATCGCCAAACCTCAATAAGTTAAAAATACAAAAATATACATAGGCGTGTTTCATTATCCTTCAGAATCTGAATACCAATCTCAATTAACTTGTACACGTACCTACTACAGAAACTACTTTTGGCTAGATAGTAAAACATGCATTTTATGATAAGTACATGTTTAAGTTGTTCCAGATCCAGATGGAAAAATTATGTCGTCTTCTGATTTAAAGATACCAAAAAGTTTGCCACAGAAAAAATTAATGTCTATATATACAGGGTGCGCCAGAGAAACTTATTTATTTGAAAGGTCAATAAAAAAAATGTACTTCAGTTATTGTTTTAATTTTTTTTTTTTATTTGAGAATACAATATCCCAATTTTTTTTATGCAGTCTTAAAAATGACATCGGATAAATGGCGACCCCCATTGCGCATACACTGATGAAGTCGATTTTTGAAATGCGTATCCACTCTTCGCAGCATATCAATCGGTATGTTGGCAATGGCGTCGCGAATGTTGTTCTTGAGGTGTGATATGATCCGTGGTCGATAGACATAAACCAGAGATTTCAAATAACCCCATAAAAAGAAATCTCATGGAGTCAAATCTGGAGAGCGTGCCGGCCATTGGAGATCGCCTCTGAGAGAGATGAGGCGGTCGGGGAAATGTTGTCGCAACAAATTCATTGAGTCTCGTGCTGTGGCTCCATCTTGCTGAAACCACACGCTCTTAACGTTCATTTCTTCGAGTCTTGGAAGAAAAAAAAAAAATTCCTCGATCATGTTCCTGTAACGAGCTCCATTCACGGTAACTGCGCGTTCGTTTTCTTCAAAAAAAATAAGGACCAATTATTCCCATTACCGACATCGCACACCAGACAGTAAATCGCTCACAATTAAGTGGCTTCTGGTGAAGCTCCCGCGGATTTACACCACGCCAGGAACGAGTTTGTGAGGAGGAATTTCAAAGCGAGCGCGGAAGGCACGTTGCGTAGCAACAAGCGAGCAACCGTTAGAAAAGAAGCTCTCAACTGCGAAGGCCCGCTGCTCTCTAGACCAGAGCATGATGGCAACTGACTGGAAGGAAAAACAGACTTGGGAACTTCCCCCTCCAGATGCGCCCCCTCTTGCCCCTCTACCCGCCCAACTCACCGCGCGGGAATTTTTTCAAATAAGTAAGTTTCTCTGGCGCACCCGTTACAAGAGTAAATTTCACACATTTCACTAAGTGAGAAGCTAGAATCTCACATCAGACGTCGAAACACTATTATAAAAAGAATTCCACAATAACAAACTTTTAATTTATAGGTAGGTACACAACTTTTAATAGCTAAGGTGCTTTCGAAAAATCGAATTTTGTTTGTCTAATCTTATTGCTTAACATTTCAAGAACGTGTCCCTAAAATTTTTAGACGATCTTAGCAAAATACTTGAAGTTATTGTCTGACAAATCTCCTGTCCTCAAATTCTAAAAGCTGCGAGGGTTAATTTTAAGCGCGTTTTTCTCAAAACTCATTTTTCAAAATCCGTAGGTATTCACTGTCATTTGAAAACTTGATCGATTTATTTCAAACTTTGAATATATATTTTTTAGATATAAATATCTCCCTCTACGTTGAGTTAAATTTTTTTTTTTACATTAAGGGTGTTTCCAAAATGGTGGAATTATGGTGAAAAATAACAGTTTACACTTTAGATGGCCACCAATAGTTTTTAAATAAAAGAAGATTTGATAATAATTTGACTAAATTTAAATAATTTTTTTATTTTCGATAATTTCCGCTCAAGTTACGGTGAACACCAAAAAGTGTTTTTTCCAAGGCGTTCCGTTACAAGCTGTGTTACCGGCCTATGGCTCAATATTTCTGTATGATAAAATTAATATAGTTAAAAGTATGCCCCGTTTAGGTAAGGTTAGGTTGCATAGAGGGTGCAGCCACAAGTGGCAGCACCTCACTCGGATCTCAAGGATACATTGTGCTCCTCGGGAAAAACAGAGGATTGGAGAGGTAGAGGGTTGGGTTGGTGATTGGTTTATTAGTTTAGGGAACCCCCACTGAATCATTTGAAGCCCTGAGTAAATTTCAGGACGTTGCTCAATGGGAGATTAGAGATGTCGCCCAGTTCGTCGAAGAAGCATTCTCTGAGGGTTTTTTTCCTAGTGTGGGCCAAGCTGGGACACTCACAGAGGAAGCGGAATGATCCTTCCTCTGCCTCCTCATCTTGGCATCCTCTACATAAGTCGGATGTGTCGGATGATGAAGCCATTTCTTCAAAAGGTATTAGTCACCAATCAATTCATACCTATATGTATACTTGAAAAAAAAATGTACGCTGAAAACCGAGTGACCCCACCCCCTCTCCCTTAAATAACTGGGTAAATCATTAAGTTCAACAAAAGCTCACGACTAAATAAAGTTTACAATATAATTCATCTGATCAACAGCTAAACGTGTTAACCGCTATTTCAATTCAACAAAAAACTTAATTGCTGCTCATGAAACATCCAACAGAATAAAAGACAGGTGCGTATTCATAACACAAAAGTAACACGTGCGTGCTTATCTCTCTTTCTCTCTTAAACACTCAAACTAATTAGCGAACGTGAGGAGAGGACTGAGGACACTAGTTGAGTATCTAATGTACCATGACTATAGTTAGCGGTGTTAGCACATAATCAATAGGAATAGGTAGAGGTACGTATGTAAATTGGTGGCATATTTGTAAACAATCTAACTAATTATTTACTATCACACGCCATCTTCAACATTAGCTGCTTGTAAGTATACATAGTTCTTATATTCAGCAGCAAGCCGCATCAAAGATAAATCAAATTTGAATCAAGATGAACATGATTTGAACTTCAAAGTTTGTCTTGACAAGCAATTTGTTTCTTTTAATGCCGAGCGCTATTGAATAATTAAAGACAATGCTAATAAGGTCGTATTTTAGGTCAAATGTCATCCAGACAACCTGTTGGTTTTATGAAATTAGAAGATTTTGACAGATTAAACACCAATAACTACAATAACGGAACAAAGAATACGTGATCCTTATGACATACGGACAAATGTCGTTTTGGTTGGGTATTGCGTAGCTCTTCGATTCGTGACGTCATGTCAATAAAAGAGTTATCTTTTTTGATTTACTTCCTCTGTAAGTACCTACACTCGTAGAATGTCTAAATTTTGAGCAATACACAATTACTCTTTATTCGATGTATGTAGATGTTTTATATTAAGCTTTAATTTAATAAAAAAAATTCCATTAAAACACATTAGGAAGGCTACAGGACAACCAAACGACATGAATTGGCATAAGAAGCTCGAAGTATTGATTGGAGCCTTATTTATTGGCTTCCAACTCCCGACGATCAAATAGAATTTTTAAATTCTAACTTATGCAATTTATTCGACACTTATGTTCCAATAAGCCAATTTGCTGGCAGGTCAATTTGCTGCCAACTCGACGCTTCCTTACAGCATATTGGCTCCACCTGAGCTCGAGTCTGCAAATTCTTTGATGAAGCAGATATTTTTTCGAACTCGCTCGGTTGCGAGAGTCCTCAAAGATCTCAACATACATAAATCCGCTGGTCCAGATGGTATCCCCGCCGTTATTCTGAAGAGGTGTTCTTCTACGCTGGCAAAACCACTGCGTAAACTTTTCCATCTTTCCTATTCTGCTGGGATTTTTCCGAGCAGATGGAAAACTGCATTTGTCCAGCCGGTCCCTAAAAAAGGCGAATCTTCCTCTCCTTCCAATTACCGTCCAATTGCACTAACGTCCCTTCTTTCCAAGGTCATGGAAACGTTGATAAATCGTCAACTTATGAAATATCTTGAAGAACGAAAGCTTCTTAATGACCGGCAGTACGGCTTTCGTAGCAAACGGTCCACTGGTGATTTGATGGCTTATCTCACCGAAAAGTGGAACCAATCTTTACATTGTTTTGGAGAAAGTAAGATTATTGCGCTTGATATTTCTAAAGCATTTGATAGAGTTTGGCATCAGGCTCTTTTATCGAAAATGCGTGCTTTTGGTATCGATGAGTCTCTTCTTCGTTGGATTAGAAATTACCTTTCCGACCGTTCAATACAAGTTGTGTTGGATGGCTTCAAGTCTGATACCCACTTAATAAATGCTGGTGTGCCCCAGGGTTCCGTTTTGTCTCCGACTCTCTTCCTCATTTTCATTAATGATCTCTTGTCTGAAACTTCTAATCCGCTTAACTGTTTTGCTGACGACTCGACCCTCAGCTTTTCATATTCGTTTCCAAATTCACGTCCCTGCTCTTCGGATGTGGAACTGGAACGGTTGCGTATGATAAGCTCATTGAATTCTGACCTTGACAGCATTGTTGCATGGGGTCTTATGAACCGAGTAGAATTCAATGCTTCGAAAACTCAATGCTGTCTCTTGTCGTTGAAGCTTAACATTCCCCCATTGCCATTATCCATGAATGGTACCTGCATCGAAGAAACCGAAAAGCTGTCAGTACTTGGTATGTGTGTAAACGATGATCTTCGTTGGAATGACCACATATTTGAAGTCGCCAAAAACGCTGCTAAATGCTTAGGTTTCTTGAGACGATGCAGGAAGTTCTTCACCCCTTCTGATCTGGCTACAATTTATAAGGCCTTCATCCGCCCAAAACTGGAGTATAACTCCCATATCTGGTCAGGTGCTTCTCAAACATCTTTGCGCCTACTTGATAGGGTGCAAAATAGAGCGTTAAGATTGATAGGTGATAGTTCAATCGTAGAATCGATTGATTCTCTTGAACATCGTCAAAACGTTACCTGTCTCACTCTCTTTATCGCTTTTTCTACAAACAGTGCTCTGGTGAAATAGCCAGCTGCATTCCTCCCCTGAAACAATTTAGCCGCAACACTCGCCTCGCTAGGAATGCTCATCAGTTTTACCTTGAGCCCAACTTCGGACGTACAGTCAAGTATAGAGATTCGTATTTCAGTCGCACCACCCGAATGTGGAATGCTTTACCTGGCTCTGTATTTCCCCTGCATTACGATTCACAAAGGTTCAAAAGCAACGTGCATCGGTGCCTCCTTTCAAATCCTCTCCTATTTTCCTAAATGCTCGCACTGTGTTTTTAACATTATAAGGGTAGTCATAACCCCTTGATGTGCGCGTAAATCATAAAAAAAAAATACGATCTAGGACAGCCATGAGAGAAAGTCCACCTTGGTTTACCAATGAAATTCGAAATTTAATATCGCTTCGTGACCGGGCATATAATCAATGGAAAAGGTTTAGGCTCGAAGAGTTTTGTCTTATGTATCGAAGTTATCGTAATCAAATAGTGACCAAAATAAGATCTGCAAAAATAAAACTTTACAGTAAACTAAACTTGATCCAAAAATGAACGGACGTCAATTATGAAAAAATCTTAGGAATGTAGGGCTCTGCAAACAACGCCCTGTTGCAGATGAAAACATTGATGCAGAATCCCTAAACAATAACTTTGCGTCTCTGCCTATTCCTTTTATTAATAATGATTCTCCCATGACATCGGTGTTAAATCCGTCATCTCTTGATGTAAGTTTTCAATTTAACAGTGTAGATTGCTATGAGGTTCTTGAAAGTTTTGTTATCTGTCAAATCAAATGCAGTTGGTATTGACAAAATACACCCTGTATTTGTTAAAGCGCTACTTCCTTTGATTCTGTCTTATATAACACATATTTTCAATACAATCATATTAAAAAGCTTGTTCCCATCTCAGTGGAAGTTAGCCAAAGTTCTACCAATCCCAAAAAAAGGTAGCGGTAATGACTTTAGACCAGTATCTATAGGGGAAGTGGGGGCAAGACCGTTTTTGTACAATATTGTATGAAAAAAAGTTTGAATGGGAACATTTTTTAAACAAAACACGTGTCTTTTGGTATGATCGATTATGTCTGAAAGTATGAGTCAGTTCGGTTGAGACGGAGAGAAGTTACGGTTCTTTTTGTGGTTTTTCGTGAAATCGCTATCGTTCAGGTGCAATGTAATTTTTGTTTTTACCAGTGAATTTCTGTATATTGTTATTTTTTTCTTTTTGGTATTAACACAGTGGATATTGAAAATCATTTACTGTGAGGGAAATCAATCGAAAAGAAAACAATTTTGTCCGAAAATTCGAGAAGGTACGGTAGGACCCGAATGGGGCAAAACCGCATATGGATGGTCTTGCCCCTATGCGGTCTTGCCCCCAATGTTTTCAGTAGCTTACGGGCTAGTTTTTGTTCTATTTTATTTATTTTTTCAATTTTTTTTAGTTAAAAATGGTACGAAATTACATTCGTAAAACGACGCGGCAGTTTTGGCAAGAATCACACATGAAATGCGCACTTGAAGCAGTTCTTAAAAATAAGATGTTGTTTAAAAAAGTTTGTCTTACCTTTAATGTCCCTAAGAGCACCATTAAACAGTGACGTGTATGAGGACTGGATGTTTGAAAAAGCAGAAACCACCAACCAACCATTTTCTGAAGAACAATCTTCCACAGAAGTAGCTGAAAAGCTTATTACAAATTCTCCATCACAAGAAGTTTCTGAAGCATCCCTTGGAAGGGCACGTTCAATTGAACCGCCTGCAACGACAATAATTTCCTCTCAAGAAAACTATGTTAACACTGACTTCGTCGATGCCTTAGCTGCCCTAGACAGCACTCCATCAACACCAGCATCAACAGCTACAGCCTTCATTTTATCTTCTCCAAAGGAGATTGTTAAGGTACCTTTTGGGAAGAGAGTTTCTTCGCATAGATAGTCAAGGAGGGGAAAAACGGCAATATTGGCAAGTTAACCATATATCTCTAAATTGGAAGCTCTAGTTGCTGCTACCAAAGATAAAAAAGAATGTCACCATAACAACCACCAAAAAATTAAGCGTAAGCGTAGATATTAGACTTGCTTTAGATGATGATCTAGTTACGTTTCTTGTGCTATTGGACTTTTCTAAGGCGTTTGACACAGTTGACCATGTTAAACTCTGTCATAAGCTATCAACACGTTGCATGTTCTCATCTCAAGCTGTTCATTTGCTGACTTCCTATTTACAGGGAAGGAAACAATCTGTGGCAATTGGCAATAAACAGTCATCCTTTCTTCCTTTGCTAAGAGGTGTTCCCCAGGGATCGATTCTTGGCCCCCTTATACCTTGACATGGGATACTCATATTAACATAACTGTTGGTAAAGTTTATGGTGCTCTTCGATAACTATGGCCCTATCAAAAATTTACTCCGTTGAAAACCCGCATGCTACTGGCTAAAAGCCTAGTTCTTCCCATTCTAACTTACGGTTGTGAAGTTTTTTCCGACTGTGATGCGAGTAGTAAACGCAAACTCAACGTCGCCTTCAAAAACATCGCTCGATACATATTTAACATTACTAGGGCGGAACATATCTCTATGTATTCTATTCAGCTGTTAAACATGCCACTGGACCATCTCATGCGTTTTCGTTCCCTTTTATTATTGTTTAAAATTATTAATTCCGAACAACCGTCAAGTCTGTTCAATAGGATACAATTTGGTTCTTCAAGTAGATCTCTACACCTCATTCAACCGCGTTTCAAATGTCGTATATCTGAAAGGCAGTTTTTTGTCGGAGCTATTCGACTGTGGAACTCGTTACCTATTTATCTCAGACGTATAGGCAATGAAAAACAGTTCTCTAAAGAACTACGTGCTTTTTACTCTTAGCCAGAAACGATACGCGTTCAAGAGATTTGACACCGACATAGGCATAGAGAATAATGTTGATTTTAAAATTTTGTATCTAAATCAAATCATTGTATTGAAGATCAAAGTATTGAAGATCACATTCCTTTTTTTTCCTTTCTTTTTTTTTCTTAAAGAATTATACAAACTTTAAATTAAGTAGCTTTCTTGCTTTTTTCTTATTTTTTCCTTGTTTTTTTTTTCTCATAACATATTTGTATATTCTTAATTGTTTAATATCTAGCTACTCACTAACTTATAAGATATATTATCTTACGGTGTAAGCTTTCAATGAATAAATAAATACTAAATACTAAATAGGTACTATATAGATATGTGAAGACTTTTCTAGGCGTAGAAACAAGCAAGCTCCCTTCAAGTAAAGGCCGTTCTTACAGGTTTGGGTTTTAAATTAACAACACTGTTTTTTGTTTTTGTCAATTTGACAATCGGTGGTACGTATTTGTGATCATACGTCTTGTCACTTCACAATAAATTGACTTACTTCAGAACAACGCTTGCAAATTGTTACTGTCGATACACATAGCAACGGCCCTTATTGGTAAAAAATTTGACCGTGGGGCCCATATGAATTAAATAACAAATACATACTTATTTTCACCTGCTTAACTTCACTTTGAATTTTTAGAGGACACCCTTTATACAGGGTGTCCCGTAATTCGTTTTACATACTTTGGGATATGATTATTGGTTATATTCTAAGAAAAAATTTGTTCTACAGTAAAGTCCGTTTCTCAAGTTTGACATCACTTTTTGACAATTTAAAAAAAGTCTAACTTTGGTGTACCCTAACCTGTGTTAAATTCGATATCTCTGTCAATACTGATGATAGAGACCTTATCTTAGACTTAATTTTTTGTAGAAATAACAATCTTTAAGACTGTATTCAAGTTGAGCTTTCATAGGTTAAGGGTTGCCAGATTTTCAATTTTAAGTGGTGTCCAAATTTTCTTCCCCAAACAAAGTTTTGACTTTGAGGTCATTTTTTCGCAGAAAATACCTGATAAACATAGAGTTTCTTTATTTTTTACAGATGAACAAAACAATAATAAAAAAAAAACTTATTAATAAGTGCACTCAAAAACCCATACATTTTATGATACTTGGAAAAAACTAAAACAGGTAAAAATTCTAATTTTGTCTTTTTTACGGTTTTTTATTGCAACAATTTGCAAAGGGAGCAGTTTTCCAAGATTGTTTTAAGACAATTTTTATGACTTTGCACTGATGAAATGGGTTGAAAGTGTATTTGACCTGCTACCAAAACACTAATTGACTTACCTCTTCTCAGGGAAATTTTTGGGGCATGAATGTTCAATGGGTCGTATAAAAGGATAAGAAAACAAATTTGTTCATCAGTTTATCAAAACAAGTCACGATTGCAGTTTGACCAGAGAATTTTTTGAAATGCCTTCATTTACGAAAGAAGAATACGCAGACATTTTATTCGTATACGGGTTTTGCAATGGAAATTCAAGAAGAGCACAACGAAGATACCAGGAACTTTATCCCAACAGACGACTTCCTTCTCCATATGTTTTTGGAAATACCTTTCGGAGGCTTCGAGAAACTGGATCAGTATTAACTGAAAGACCTAACGCAGGAGCTGGAGTCATAAGAAGAGTTTCGGTTGATGAAAGAATACTGGCAGCTGTTGAAATCGATCCTTCCACTAGCATAAGACGCTTGGCTCTACAGTATAATGTTTCCAGACAAAGAATCTCCAGAATACTGCATGGCGAAAATATGCATCCATATCACCATACACCTGTACAGGAACTACTTCCGAATGATTTTGTAATGAGAATCGAATTTTGTAACTGGTTGCTAGAGAGAAGCTTGGATGACAACCACTTTATAAACAGAATTCTTTAGACAGACGAATCCCAGTTCACAAGAGACGGTATCACGAATTTTCATAACCTCCATACATGGGCCTCAAGCAATCCACATTCAAGACGGCAAAGATCGTTTCAGCGCAGATTTTGTGTCAATATGTGGGCAGGTGTAATTGGTAATAGATTAATCGGACCTTTCAAATTACCACCCCGACTTAATTCTACAAATTACCTGGAGTTTTTACAAAATGATCTACCATCTATTGGAGGATGTTCCACTGCATCAGCGAGTTTCATCATATTTCCAACAAGATGGTACTCCCGCCCACTATGGTCGTGAAGTTAAGTATTGGCTGGATGAAAAATACGGTGGTAGATGAATAGGCAGAAATGGACCAATTCACTGGCCTGCAAGATCTCCCGATCTCACTGTACTGGATTTTTTTATATGGGGACGAATGAAAGAAATTGTTTACTCTTCTGAAATAACAACTTTAACCGAATTAGAACAACGTATTTCCGAAGGATCACTACAAGTAAGACAAGAGCTATCGAGAGCAAACATCCACAATGAAATCCAAAAACGGGCTCTGGCATGCGTTCAAAACGAAGGAGGGCACTTTGAGCACTTCTTATAATTGTATTTGTATAAAATACATAAGAAACACAATTGCGCCAATTACAAAAATTACAGAGGGATAAGCCTCCTTAACGTCGCTTATAAGATCTTGTCTGCTGTAATATGTGAACGTCTGAAACCCCACGTCAACAACTTGATAGGTCCTTATCAATGTGGTTTTAGACCAGAGAAGTCCACAATAGACCAAATTTTCACATTACGGCAGATCTTGGAAAAAACCCGAGAAAATAATATCGATATTCACCACCTCTTTATCGATTTCAAGGCCGCGTATGACAGTATTTACAGAGACGAGCTGTACAGAGCCATGTCTAGTTTCGGCATCCCTGCAAAGCTCGTACGACTATGCAGGATGACTTTGGAGAATTCACGCTGCTCCGTAAAGGTCGGAAAAGAACTCACCGAGACCTTTGATGTCGAAAAAGGCTTTAGGCAAGGCGACAAATTGTCATGCGATTTCTTCAACATCATACTTGAACAGATTGTAAGAAACTCAAACGTCAACACCAGAGGAACAATCTTTCAAAAGTCTGTACAATTACTCGCCTATGCAGACGATATTGACGTAATGGGAAGAAAAAAGCGTGATGTCATAGGTGCTTTTGCGAGTACTGAAACAGAAGCGGCAAAAATGGGTTTGATGGTTAATGAGGGCAAAACGAAGTATATGCTGTCATCAAACAAGGACACAGAACATCGACGAATTGGACAAAACGTCACAATAGACAGACATAACTTCGAGGTAGTACAGGACTTCGTCTACCTAGGATCCGCTGTAGACACAGACAACAACATCAGTGCGGAGATCAAACGGAGAATAACTCTTGCCAACCGTTGCTTCTTTGGGTTAAGAAGGCAATTGAGAAACAAAACCCTCTCTAGAAAAACCAAGGTGACCTTGTATAAGACCTTAATCATCCCAGTCCTGCTGTACGGCGCGGAAGCATGGACCTTATCGAAAGCGGATGAGGAAACCCTTGGTCGTTTCGAAAGAAAAATTCTCCGAATGATCTTTGGTCCCGTATGCGAAGGCAATGTGTGGAGAAGAAGATACAACAACGAGCTGTATGAGCTGTACCGCGACATGGGCATAGCCAGAAGAGTACGCATCGCGAGGCTACGATGTTTGGGCCATGTAGAGCGGATGGACCCAAACGCTCCGGCTCGTCGGGTGTTCGAAAGCACATTGCAGGGAAATCGCGGAAGGGGAAGACCTCGTCTTAGGTGGCGCAATCAAGTGGATGAAGACCTCAACCGACTTGGAGTGCGAAACTGGAGGAACTCTCTCCCCGAGGAGCCCGAGATCGAAATCGTTATAGAAGGATGTTGGTTGAGGCCCAGGTTCACCCCGAACTGTAATGCCCACCTAAGTAAGTAAGTACATAAGAAACTACTAAAAGTTCTTGGAAAACTGCTCCCTTTGCAAGTTGTTGCAATAAAAAACCGTAAAAAAGACAAAATTAGAATTTTTACCTGTTTTAGTTTTTTCCAAGTATCATAAAATGTATGGGTTTTTGAGTGCACTTATTACTAAGTTTTTTTTTATTATTGTTTTGTTCATCTGTAAAAAATAAAGAAACTCTATGTTTATCAGGTATTTTCTGCGAAAAAATGACCTCAAAGTCAAAACTTTGTTTGGGGAAGAAAATTTGGACACCACTTAAAATTGAAAATCTGGCAACCCTTAACCTATGAAAGCTCAACTTAAATACAGTCTTAAAGATTGTTATTTTTATTTCTACAAAAAATTAAGTCTAAGATAAGGTCTCTATCATCTGTATTGACAGAGATATCGAATTTAACACAGGTTAGGGTACACCAAAGTTAGACTTTTTTTAAATTGTCAAAAAGTGATGTCAAACTTGAGAAACGGACTTTACTGTAAAACAATTTTTTTCTTAGAATATGACCAAGAATCATATCCCAAAGTATGTAAAACGAATTACGGGACACCCTGTATAATGTAATCGGTGAATTGTTTAAGTGCTTTGCACACTTGTGACGTCACAGAGTACAGACAAATGTAATGCGCTCTGAACTTGGTTGGCTTTAGACATGGAACAATCCAGAACCGGGAGGCTGGCCTACGCTTTCTGAGGTCAACGCGGCATACCCCACCGCCGGATCACAAGTGTGAAGCAATTAAGTGGAAGTGCTGTGATCTCTTCGAGATCGCGATGCTCGCACTATACGATATTTTGCATCATCTTTGGATAACAGATGTGGATCTAACCGAAGGAGGAGATTAAGAGCAAGATCCAACCAACGATGTCTCCATAGACTAAACGTAAAGGTAGAACTATTCCTGTTTTCCTCAGACGGCCGGCGCGCGGCTGCTCTATGACCATTGTGACCGTTAAGCAATGACAGCTCTCCTATATATTTGTCAGTTTCATACTATAGTGATGTGATTGGCTTAAGAATACTTCGATAAGTCTCCCGGTTTTAGACTATTTTATATCTGCCCAACTTCTCGCTGATGCATTACCATTTGTTTGAGTCAAAAATAGTAAACTGTCGCAGTAATTTAAGGTTGCTCAGCGTAATTAATTTTAACTTGGGTTTCAGGACGCCGCGCCGACCGTGACATAATTGGTAATTTGTAATGAAGTGCCGTACAACAATGAACTATACTCTGTACTAAAGTGATAAAAAAAACAGTAAATAGGGTGTCGGAACAAAGCTATGGAAGCCTTGAGCATTACGCATTTCAAGGATCTACTACATCTTATGACGTTTTCGAACGGCTAGGTTAGAAAGCGCTTTTCATTGCAATTACTTCCGGTGGACTTTGCGATTCCCCGTGAAAGGCTTTTTTTGTTTCTGAGATTCTATAACCATACTTCTCAAAAAAAAACGAAAAAGAAAGAGAATGCACACAAATTATAAAAACTACCAATAGCAAGTGGTCATCTTTAGAAACTCGCCTGGTTTCCAGGAACATATGGCCAGATTATTTCAAGAAAAAAAACATAATTCACACATTTACACATAGCAGGCCTCAGCTCTCACGGGTCGAAACAACCGAAGATTAAGATGAAGGGTCATTCAACTTGGTCTGTGAGTGTCCAAGATAGGAAAATGCTTGACGAACTCTGCACCATCTTTAACACTCCACGAACAATATCCCAAAATCCGTTCAGGGTTTCAAACCGTTGAGTTAAGCTTCTAAGCCCCCGATGATGATCGATGTCGATATCCCAAGTTCCTTTACTATTGATCATTGATCCTAGATGCTTAAACTTTCCAAATTCTTTTTTATTCAAATAAATGTCTGGAAGAGGCATGTTTAAATAGGAAACGGTCAGCGCGCTCGTATACTCTGTCTTTTTTGAACTAATACTTTCATTGACCGTTAAAGGAATCTATCGTCCTTGGAACACGCTTATGATCGCTAGCAAAGATTAATTGATGAACAGCAGATAGTTTCTGCTTCTTCGTACATATCCTCGATCTGCACATAGGTTTCGGAACTCTTCGTTGTCTGAGGCCACCGATTTCATACTTCGAAGATATCGACCGAATGCCACTTTTGTTTTAATTCTTCTCCAACCGATTGATACACACATGGGGCCATGATATACAATAAAAGTTTTCATTTTCAGTCATTCAAACAATTTTGAGCCATTCTCATTTGGAGACAAAAAAAAATTTCACCCGCGAACGGACTACAATTAATGGGGCTTCGTCCAGAAAGAGTATAGAAGCCTTTTGTATGAGTTTTGATCGTATCCCAGTTGTCTGGCGGGGGACCGTGTAACAAGCAGCGCATACAACGACTCCTTGGACCTGGTTAAATACAGTGGTGACCTTGTAGCATTCCGGGCAAATGATTTTCCGCAAATCACACCCATGAAGTATCGATTTGGGTGCTGGACCAAGTGCTTTAGCTTGTGCTGATGTAGCTCTTCTTCAGCTGACGGCAATGGGTGAATTGCATCTTTTGGTGGTGGTATGTTTCTTCTTCCACAGCTAACACGGAAAATTGACATTTTGTCAACTAAAACCACATGCAAGTCCACTTAAGATTGCATCTATCTAATGAGTTACTCGCTATGAACACAAACTGTTCATCGGAAAGCCGTATTTTTTTTAGCAGTCTGCTACTTAACACCCGTTCAGTGATCTTCACACTATGGGACATCAGCTTGATCTCAGCTTCCACTACTTATTTCTTTATACATTGGAAGAAGGTAGCTTTCCCTCCATTGATTTAGTAGACTATCAACACTTTTAAGCTTCGAGGTGAACTGATCGTGAGCCATCTAAGCCCATCTAAGCCCGTATTTTTCCAAAACTAATTCGTATCTCGCCTGGTAAGGCAACTTTGCCTTTTTATGAGTTTTAACTGTCTCTTTGGCTTTTTTGACAGTGATGTCGGATAGTTTCGGTTAGGTGGGTGATTTCGAGGGAAATGTTCGTTTAAAAGATCATTGCAATACTGTCACCACCTATAGAGAATGGTGTCATCAACTTCGATGAACGAGTCTTCAAAGAACATGTATTTCTTATCTTTCCATAGAAACAAATTGCTTCATTTCAAGTTTTTGATATTATTTCCTTTTGCCGCAACTTACTGAATTTGTTTTTGTGAGGAAAAACTGCTCTGTTCAAAGGCTAGCGTGGTGTTTTTTTCTTTCTTATTAAGTAAAGAATTGAATCGTTCATTTCAACTCTAAAATCAGAACTTTCGTTTTGGCACAGAGTCTTTAAATCTTTTATGTAAATCTTTAAAGAACCGTTTTGGCAGATCCGAAGTTTTGTTTGGCTCTCACACTGGCATTAAAATGGGATTAACCGGCAAAAGTGATGTCCCTATGGCGTAATACTCAGTATTTTGGTGTACCTAGCTTACTGCTTCTTTGTTCTGAGACAATAACCATGAAGTGTTAGATGCTGGGTTGAGACATCAAATGTGATACAGGCCGATGAATATCTTGTGGAAGTTTGCAGCTGATATCTTACTTCGTCTAATTGATCCTCTAAAGAAAACTTATTAAGATTTTGGCAGGTTGATTATAATATGCTTTCAGAGGCGTCTGGCATGTTCTGCTGGGAGCAATGATTGGCGACATCGATGTGTATGGAAGAGAATCTTTCGCAAAGAACGATGTGAAATATATAAAGAGCATAAGATCCAAGCTTAGATCTTTTCGCAACAACAAAAATTCCAGGTATTTATACTCGAGAAGCACAATTTTTTTTCAACGCCGAGTACGGATGTGTTTAAAGTACAAGCTCTACAGAACTGTTTAACTTTGCTATTCCGGCTTAACTTATTCGGCTTTGGTTAATTATACTCCTTTAAGATCGGAATAAAAAGAAATATAAACCAAGCGATCTTTACATCATTGGTCTCATCTATAGGAACAAGGACCCAAGGACAAGGAGCAAGGAACTACCAAGACTTTAAGGAGACACGAACCTAGCAAGAAAAACACATACCTATTAAGGTGGATCTGCGTAAAGTGAATTGGAGTAGGTGACAATGAAAGACTTTATACGATTGAATGAAATTTGGCTTTCATTTTCATTATGATGTCTGGCAAATGCAGAATAAATGTCTACCATCTGTACATATTCAATCTTAACGAAACTTCAAGAAGATGGAAAACTAAGGTGGTGCTTTTAAATCGACAGCACGTTCGTGACGGAATGATTAGCATGTCTGCCAGATACGTAGGAGGTTCAAGGTTCTCACTCCAAAAAAAATCAGAAAATAATGTTTTTCACCAGTTTCGCCCTTCATTAGGAATTGGCGAGCCTTGGAGAATAATTACACACTGCCGTGAACGGTGAACAGCGCTTTCTAACTTAGCTCCATTCGGAACTGACATATGTAGAATTGTGCGTCCTTGAATGTGTTAGGCTTTGAGGTTTCCATAGCTTTGTTGCGTCACTTTATTTATCTATTTATTTAACGTTAAGAAGTAACCACTTATATGAAGCGTAATACACCACTTTGGCTTCAGATTGACTCCCCTAAGCTAAGGTTCCTGGTTTCAAATACAATATACGCAGCCCTTCTATACGTATATTGTATTTTTAACTAGGCATCGAGTAGGTGACTACATATACTTATATGTAGTTGGCCCAGATTCCAGATTCCAGATTAAGACGAATATCGCCAATCGGTCAATCGTCGATTGTATCGTAAAAAGATTATTTCATCTAATTTCGCTTTCGGCGATTGAAGGATAGCTGATTTATTATCGTCTTAAAATTTTTTGTAACTTTCCGCTGGCGATCAAAGAGGTTCTATCGTGGCTCAGAGAAAACGTGATATCTTCAACGAATATCCGTACTTTCTCGGATAGCCAAGCAGCACTTCAATCACTTGGTAATGTTTTTACAAACTCTGTAACCGCCCGCGACTATCGATCGTCTCTGATGAAGAGGACGGAACACTTTAACATTCACCTCTTTTGAGTGCCGGGGCATAGAGGCATTCGAGGAAACTGCAAAGCCGATGAACTCGCCAGGAAAGAAACCCTCATGCCAATGTCACCAAGCAAAACTACAATTGGCATGCCTATTGCTACGTGTAATTTAATGCTGAAGCAAGAAGATATAAAGATAATAGATGGACAAACACCACGACTTGCATGGCTACCAAAGAGATCTGGCCAAAGCTAGACTTGAAACGTTCCAAAAGTTTGCTTTCCTGAAATAGATTGCACTTTAGCTCCGTATAATTGTTGTTATAACCAGACACTCTGCCTCATAGGTAGACATGCCGCAAGGCTCAATGTTCCATCGATCGATTTTTGAAGCTGCATGGATGAGGAAGAAGAAGAAACCATTCCACATATTCTTTGTACATGCCCTGTCCTCTCTCAAAGTCGCAAAGCATTCTTGGGAAAGTACTTTTTCGACAACCCAGGTGATCTTAGAAACATAGACATTCGTAGTCTTCATTGCTTTATAGAAAGCTTAAATCGGTTTAAATAAGAGGCAATTCCTCAATTTTCGTTTTCCCGACAGCCACCTTAACCTAAGCTAACCTAACCTTCCACGGTTTTGAAACATTATGGAATGACCCTCGCTGTCTTAAATGCTGAAAAAGGCAGTTTCTTCGATTAACCGAGCGTCGGTTTTTCTGATTCTGAAAGCATTACCCACGTGTGCGTTCTTCTACTTCTGTATAACAAAAAACAACAACGAATATCAATGAGTTTTTGAAAGACAAACAACACCAGTCCTAAGAAAAATGTGACAGTTGGCAATTTTTTGATAGAGGATCATCCAAGCGCCAGAATCAAACTAGAGTTAGCTCACCAAACCAACTCTAGTATATAGGTATATCCTCTACTACTGGAAAACCTGCCCCATTGGGGACCTGTAAAAAGTTATCTTCAAATTAAGTTGCTTACCCAATGCATCACAGGGCGCTCTTCAGTACAGACGCCCATGTGCGACTGTTGAGGTATAACGTTTGTAGCCCCCAACGATACCTTGTGAAGAGCCTGCACGACTGCTTCTTTATGCCAAGCTAACAAAAAATGATTCTGATTCCAACTTCCGTATGAATTGAATTTTATTCCACAATCTCGTTATCAATCCGCCGCTGGAAAAAGGAGTTGAATCTCATCTGCTGTCTTTTTTTTATATTGCCGAACTACCGACCGAATGCAAGCACACGATGAAGTTGTCAAAATACATTTGGCACTTTTCAATGACAGCACTGACACTCTTGCAACATTATTTATTACGTTACACCACGCACTCACTGCTTCTTCTTTTTTTTCACTTTTTTTCTACTTTTTTTTTGTGAATTAACGACTTTATTCAATTTAGAAAAACTGATGATCAAGGGTCTCGCACTTAAAACAAAAACGAATTCCTCAACTACCAGAGGGGCACCTTTACGACATACCTACTCCCAATTTCTTTTTGACGTTCCACAGACACCGACCGACTGCAGGTAGGTTTAGGTTGATAGGAATACCTAGTTTGGTTAGATTTATGTATTCTTTTTCGAACTAAAAAACAAACGTCTTTAACTTAACAAACAAAAAAAAACAACCTAATATAATTGCTTCTATGCACGCTGGACAATATTTAAGAACTAATTTATGGGAGAGCAATAAACTTGAAATGGATCGATGTCCCCGAATATACTACTAGCACTAGAGGTATGTTGAAAATAAAACAAAACATTAAATAGATGCCCACTAGAGATAACAGTCATTTGAGGGTTCCTCTGACGTCCTCTTGAGATTCGCCTGATAAAAAATAATTTATAGCTTCTCCGAGATGAATTGAAGTTGAACCAAACTGCAAACACTGACAACAACAATGCACACTAGCACATATCTTATTTTTATTTAGATACTTTTTTTTTGTTGTATTATTTGCCACTATACACTGGGCTTTTTTATTTTAAATATTTTTTGACATTTCACTGAAAAGGATTTTGACAGCTCTTGCGATTTTTTGTATGAAAATAGATAGCACTTCTCACAGTTGCAATCGCGGCGCGACAATTGCAGAAAGAATCAAACGTATCTTTTTCGCGACTTGAACAAAATCACTAACGGATTTTTTTAACAGCGTTTCGGTGAGAGTTTCGCTTTCGCCACACAAAACACAATACACAATACAACAGAAAACGCATGCGTTCTCCACCGCACATCAACCACGAATATACTTATGCGAAGAAACGAAAGAAAATGGGAGGCGTCGCCACCGTCGTCGTCGCGTCTATGTACAAACTGCGTTTACCGGCTTCATTGTGTCTCTTTCATGTCACTACCTTTGTGCTACTCTAAACTGGATGGACTGTGATTGGTGGGGATTGAGAAAAATGATTCGCTGCACATCAGCCCAGACTTCATTACAAAAAAGGCGTGGTGAATTTTGCCATAAATGTCAGAGTGACAAAGCGAGAAGAGGCCAGATATACTGGTTCTTGGCGAAAATCATGTAGATAATGTATTGCAATGTTTCATATTTCGATGGGTTCAAAGATAGAGAAAGGCAAAGGGAAGGAAAAAGCAAATCGAAACGACGAAGATGGTAGTTAAAGCTACAAAAATGGGCATTTCGCCAACTTCCAGTTTTATTTGCATTTTTCTTCGTAACTTGTGCATGTACTGGCTTTTTACAAAGCACATACAGCAATGGCGAACAATGTGCTTGTTAAGCTGAATAAATAATAAAAGCACACAAAAAAAAAACAAAATAAATAAATTGATGTAGCTGCGGCTATAGATGGTTATTGACGAACCGAACCGCAGCTACCGCGCTCGGTATTTGTATGAACACGACCGACCGACACGATTGCGATGCGTGGGGGGAGGCTGCGCCAGGGGATGGATATGGACGTCTTTAAAAAATGGTAGATTCTCGCTGCACTCTACACGCACCTATGGTTGAGTCAATCTCGAACGAACTCCAAATAATAACTGTTTGCATTGCCCGATAGCCGGTTACGTAGCGCAACGTAGTTAGGTAGGTGTAGGTAGGTAGGTAGGTACCTACTTGGGTATGGGTATTGACCTACGTATTTGTATAAATGGCCAAAGAAAGATTGGCTCAATATGTAAGTTTGTCCGATGCTGGTAATTGATTAAAACGCGCCAAGAGGAAGTGGGCATAAGTGAAACCGATTGATTGGAGCCGTACCTATGCTGTAACATTACCAGATACCTATACCGTGCCTATACGCTGCGCTGTACCTTACGTATAGATAGATATCCGCAGTGGAAATATTTATTTGCTCCTAGTTTATGAGCAAAAGGGATATATAGGTAGCTGCCTCCTTATTTTTCATTTATCTGCTCTCCTCTGTGCAGAATGCGAAGTTTTTCTTCTTTAAATTGCAAATCTTCACGTAGCTGTAGGTAGGTACTAGGTACAGATCTACAGATGGGGAGGAAGGTAGAGGAACCGTCCTATAGATTGTTGATTGTCGAGTTTATGTTGGGGTTTGGGAAAAAAAAACTTTTGTATATAAGTAGGTGGGTTGGAAGGTATAGGTACATACCTATGGAAATAAACCTGATCCGTGGATAAAATGTGCGAGCTTTGGCTTCTTTCTTTTTACCTACCCACTTACTCTGGACACAATGAACGTTAAAAGTTCCTCTGGTTCTGGTTACATATAAACGAATCTAGATGGAATAACTTTAACTGTCTCTGGATAACGAAGACATTAAAGTGGATAGTTGCATGGATAGTTCTGCTTTCGAAAACAGAGCTACCTTACGATTCCAAATGGTCTTTTTAACGAATTTGAAATGACATTAGTTCCGCGAACTGCTACCAATGTAACATTGGCTAAATCAGGAAATTATTCTCAATTTATTCCTCGATCACTTACCCTATGCAACCGAATTATTGATGACAACCGCTGGCATTCCAGAAAGCCAAAACTCTATTTGGCAGTTCATAATATAAAGCCACCAAGATCAGTCATCGATGTGATACCTGAGGTGCGGGTATTGGCACCATTTTGGATCTAACGTTATTAAATAAAGTGTTTACCTATATAGGATGCAACTTTTTTATTTCTCATTCAAAAAGCTGAGATGTAGCAAATACAAAAGGACAAAAACTGTTGATGTCTCCGAGAAGAGAAACCTTAACAGATCTTCTAGTATACCTACTTACTTTTCAATTTGATCGGAGTCTCACAAGTTCTTTGCAACGAACTTATTCGAACACTTCCAACTTAATTCAGTTGGCGATCTGTTCAGGTAAGTTCTTTCGATACAAAGAAAAGCTTATAACTTGAGGGGTTAAAGGTGCATTTGTGAGAGCTCTTTTCCAACGACCTAAGTGATCTTAGTAACATTGTCATCCATAGACTTCATCACCACTTTATAGAAAGCTCAAAATAGTTTTAACAGTGAGGCAATTCCTCAAATTCTCGTAGACTTATTATTGATCTAAGAGCGTCGGTCGTTTTCCCCACAGCAACCTTAACCCAACCTCTAGCCTAGCCTTGGGATGCGGGTCCACTTGAGGACAGAAATACTGAGAGTAACTTTCTGCTTTCTGGCCACTCTCGAGAGCAGATTTCAAGTGGACACAGCCTTAAGATTGAAAGTAGCTAGCGAAGAGTTGACTCAATACTCTAGACATTTGCATTTTTCGTTTCGAGATAAGTTCGCAGAATTCCAACGGAGTTTGTTTTAGCGAGAAGATTTCTGAGAGTCATCATGGCAAAACAATGGACACTAGAGGACAGGAACCTACTCATAGAAACAACTAAATGACTTTTTCGAAATTTTGTCGAATATAAAGAATAGGCAAGCCTTGAACCTATTTACTTTTCAAAGCAGATGCAACTCTAAACATCAACTTTCAGGAAAAATATGTCAAGTGAACGCGGTTATGAAAGTACTCTCAGGAACTCGTCTCTCAAAACTGAATAAATTACCTCGCTTTAGTATACAATCTCAGAAAATCTACTCTCAAATGATCAGGCTTCCGAGTGAACCTCTAGAGAGGTTTACTAACCGAAAAAGGACAGGCACCTCCAAATAAATGAAGAAATAATTAGCATGTCTGCCTGATACGCGGGAGGGTCGAGCCCCAAAAAAATCTATTTTTCGTCGATCTTGCCTTTCGTACCTATACTTCTTCCAAGAGTTACACACTACGATTTCTATTTTAGCCTTTAACTGCGTTAGACCCTGGAAGGCCACAGTTTTGTTGCACCACCCTATTTCGTTTATTTTTTACTCATTTCAAAATAGAGATTGCATTTACAAAAATGCTTCAAACTTTGAAATTTTTTTGAGTAAGCTTTTAGTTCGGCTCCATTTCTGTTTTCATCATGTTATATAGGTAGGTACTCTTTAAAACATTTTTACGTAGGCACTTTCCTTCGCGACGTTTCCAATCATTAGAAGCATAAAGACAACAGAAGATGAGACTGTGGTGATAAGAAAGATAAGGAATGACGTCCCAAACCAGTATTTGGCAACTTTGATACAAAACACAGCGTATAATAATAGATATAAGCTCAATTTTTTAGTCAGAGTTTTTACAAGTAGGTAAATGTCCTGGCAAGAGTTAATGGGTCCTTTCGGCAGTCTACCAAGAAACTTTGTTTTCGGCGTAAGATTTTTTATCTCATGGAACATTACGCGCAATCGGGAACCCCCTTCGAATTGAATTTCCCTCGGAACAAATGCTTTTACTGATAAAATTACCTACACTGCTCTACAAAATTGAACTCTTTGAATGATGAATGAAGTAAGTTATATTTTTTTAAGGTTTTTGCCACGGTGAATCTAAATATGAGCGTACAATTTACCTAACAGTTCACGTTTCTGAAATATTAAGAATTCAAGATCGAAAAAATACAGTTTTTGCTTTCTTTCAGCTTCTGTTTTATAATGAAAAAAATATTAACCCAAAAGCAAACCATTGCTTTTCCGGTGATTTGCTATCCGCCGAATCCATATCTGGTTTCAAAATGGCTCTATTAAATCAAATTTTCGAGATATTTGGCTTCAAAAGTTGCCATCGAGACTGCACCTTTAGACCTCAAAATAATGCATGACCGGCGTCATGCATTATTTTGAGGCATATAGGTGCAGTCTCGAAAGGAAATTGGAATAAGAAAACTCATTTTTTAAAGTTCTCAGTGTGCTGAATTCAAATTCAGTCAGAGAAACTACAAAACTGAACTAGTCTTTTGAGACATTGCGGTTTAAACGTCATAAGTTCACAACACTTTCACATCAAGTGTGTAGCGGCGAGAAATGTTAAAAGGTTACTCTTACTTACTTACATTACAGTTTGGAATTAGCTACTGGGACTCAAGCAATATATTTCGCTAGCAATTTGGATTTCGGGAAGCTCTCTCTTGTGCACTCTAGATAAAGTTAAGGTTAGTTTAAGGTGGCTGTCGCAAGAACGATACCCCTACTTAGACCAATAAAATAGGTCCATTTTGTGATACTACATAGAAACTTGAGGAATGGCCTCTAAACTATTTTGAGCTTCCGCACTTGTGCATTCTAATGTCGCTATTCATTGCTTTAACTCGGGGAAGCATTCATAAACAAAAACCAATGGAACACTTTAAATATTTTCTGTTCAGTTTTAAATTGTCTTTGTAAGCACTTATGGCTGATAAAAAATGTTCCTAAAGTAAAATTTTCTTTGTGACATTTGGACTACAAGTATTAGGGCTTTTTGAGTGGATTCTCACCTCAAATCGAGAAGTAGCTGTCACTCCTTAGAATCAAGAGAAGCAATCTTTTTGCACTTAAAGATCGGTTTGAGATTGCGCCTGGATGCCACTGGACTGACTATTTTCGTCCAATGGAAAGCGACATAAGCCGAGGTCCTTCTCCACTTGACTGAGCTTGATTGAGCTATCCAAGACGAGTTCCTGCACAATGTGTCGTATTTTCACGATGCAAACTCTTCTAAGTATGCCCATGTCGCTGTACAGCTCATGCAGTTCGTTGTTGAATCTGTTTCTCCACACATCGCGTTTTTCTTTCTAAACAACCAAGCGTCTCCTAAGCCACTCTATATAAAGTCCACAATTTCACGCCCTATAACAAGACTGGGATGATCAAAGTCTTATAAACTGTCAACTTGGTTTTCAAAGAAGGAGCGATTGGCAAGAGTAATTTTCCGCTTGATACACGCACTGATGTTATTTTCCGTGCCTTAAGCGGAGCCTAGGTAAACTAAGTCCTGAACTACCTTAAAGTATAGGCTTGTCTATGTTGACGTTTTGTCTAATTGCCCGATGTTCCCAGTCCTTTTTTAATGGCAGCATACTTCGCTTACCCTGATTGATCATTAAACATATTTTTGCCGCTTCTGTCTCAATGTCGCAAAAACTATATCCTGCTGATCAGCTGGTACATGCTGCTTTCCAACTAATCTCCACCTGGCTTGAAAACCTCGACGTCACTTAGAGCAGTGATGGAAATGAAACCCAAATTAACTACCATTTAGGAGCCAAATTAATGAAACCTCGATTGAAAAACTGCAAGTGATACTGGGTGAAGCTGTTGATTAGGCACTCCATCTTCTGTTGACAGAATTTTTAATGAATTCAGTTAAGGAAATCAAACAAACAAGGACTACTACAAGGATCAAGTGTATAAATTTGGCCAAAGAAAAAGGCGAGCAATTCATTTGAAAGATGCAGACAACATCAACACATTCCAAAATCCAAGGAACACAAAGTATGTGGGATTGCCTTCAGTAAAATCATTGCTAGATTTTTGTAGGGTTCAACACTACCAACAAGCGAAAGTAACATGATGGTGAAAGGACGAAGCAAAAGCAGGGATAAGTAAGAGAAAAACAGCTTTCAAGGCTTTGCCAGGGTGCCCTTTGATTTATAAAGATGAAAAGTCTCATCTAGAACTAGAAGCAAAGAGGACGGAGGGCATGTATTGGGAGCAGGAAGAAATTTCAGCCCCGCTGCTGATGCAAACTAAGCTATTCAAGGAATACCCCTAAAAAAAGAAGAAATGCTCAAGAAATTCGTTCGTCGAAGTTAATCAATGAGGCACACAAGGACAGCTTCTTCCGGTTGACGCAAAGATTTGGCGACAGCCAAAGTACAGGATGACAGTTTAAACGAACAGTTTCCTCAAATGCACTTTGCACAAGCTGAACCTAGCTAAACGTAAATATCCAACAATACAATAGAAGAAGTTAGTGACGCAGTCAAGAACTCCAAAAGGGCAAAGGTGGGCAAGCTAGATGAGATACTATGTGCGTTTTGAAAAAATGGGGGACATCGGGTTATGATGGCTTATTCGAGTGTCATCTCCAAGTTAACAGGAGGTAATAGAAGTAAAGCGACCTTTTACCAATGTCCAAAGGGAAGGGGATGAACGAAATTACGGTTACGTTCGTTCAAGACTTTCAACATAACCAAACTGGCACAAGACTGCTTTCTATTCCGAAAACTGATGCAATGTTTATAACGGACGCTACCTATGTCCTTACAACAAGTATCTAAATGAAAAACCCTAATAGGGTGTCTCAGCACTCTTTTGAAAATGAAGAACAAAAGAATTTGAAAATGGGTAATTTCTATATCCCGAGCAGAACTGAAACATGAAATATTACAACAGGATATTTGCTTCTTTTGCAATGGCTTGACACTCCTATACTGGCACTCATATTATGTGTTATTTTTTTAATTTACTCAAACAACCTCAAGTGTTCTTATGACTTATGAGATGACGTACTGAGCTACACTCTGTAAAAGAAAAGTAAAAAAAAAATTCAATTCAGACACGAAAAACAAATAACTTCCCATCGTCGTGAATCGGAAACCGTTCATTTGTACAAATGCGAGTTCAGCACTCAGATCTGCATTCGTGAGTTTGTCGAGCAATCCAAAAATATGCACTCAATACCTGTTTCGACGAGAGCTTGTCGGTTTTAGTATCGGTCGCTGTATTCGCTAACTCAAATATGTCTCAATTTGTTTCCGGGCTCTGAATGTGCTAGCTATTTTTTTATGTTTTGTTAGTTGGAGGATCATTGAAAGCTATTCGAGTGGAAGTTTAACGATGCCGCCACGTGACAAAACAATGCAGACACGCCCTTAATTTGTTTACAAATCACTTCAAATCTGTTATACGCACGAGTACTTCATTACTGCGTACACACTACACACATTACAAAAACCATAAGTTTTCGTAGAGGACATTGCCGGAGGGTTAAGCGTATAAAAAAAGAACTTTTACCGATTTAGAGTAATAGGAGAAGGAAACAGTCAAGTTGGTTGGTTCTTGGTTTTATTGTAGTGACATACCTCGGGGATCAACCACCAAATCGGATTGTTGAATTGAATAGTCCTGTGTGTGTTTTGTGCCCGTGGGAATACGCAATATTACCCTAATAAAACGATAAACGTGTGCACCACAACCCTCTACAATGCTGTCCTATAAATGATGCCGGCCGTGTGCTGCAAACTGCACTAAAGACACATAGCATAGGTGAAATGATCCAGTTTTATGTTTTTCTTTAAGTGTTGTAAAGTAGAATTGCAAATAAAACAGTTTTCGTTGGGATGTGGTATGTGATTGCAAGGGTAAGAGTGCTGCAGGGGTACATATTTATCAGACTCATGAGTACAGGTAATAGGTACAAAGCAATGTGCCTCAGATTTTTTGATTTTTTCTTTTTTTTATAATTTTTATAACAGATAGAAGCTTAAAAATATTTTAGTGCCCTTTGAAAATTGTTTCAGAAGATTACATTAAAAATAGCAATTGTTTAGTAGAATTTAACTCTCTTCTACGTAGTAGGATGCTAGGCACTTCTTCATTTGATATAATAGAGCTTCGCAGTCACCTAAGAGGTGGTCAGGAGATTCTTTCTGTTC
Organism: Melanostoma scalare; assembly: GCA_949752695.1. Taxonomy (NCBI): domain Eukaryota; kingdom Metazoa; phylum Arthropoda; class Insecta; order Diptera; family Syrphidae; genus Melanostoma; species Melanostoma scalare. The sequence goes on from OX456984.1 coordinate 37,660,606, forward strand.
GTAACAGTATTTGCATTGGTCATTGGAATGAGCTTCTGGGACTCAAGCAATATTTTTCGCTAGCAATTTGGATTTCGGGATAAAGTTAAGGTTAGTTTAAGGTGGCAGTTTAAGGGTCGCAGTAAAATTCGAGAGTATTATTTGTTTGTTGGAGGAGATTTGAATGGACATGTCGGAAAGACAAACGAGGATTATGAAGACTGCCATGGAGGTTTGGGATTCGGCACCAGGAACACTCCTGGTGAAGATATTCTAAATATGTGCAAGTCATACGGTCTAATCGTACTAAATACCATGTTCATCAAACAAGACCGACACCTTATCACTTACATCAGTGGAGGAAATGAAACCCAGATTGATTACCATTTGGTAACCAATTACATGAAATCTCGGGTGAAAGACTACAAAGTGATACTAGGAGAAGCTGCCGCTCAACAACACAGTCTACTTTTAACAGAATTTTTTACGGATGCGGTGAAGGAAGTCAAACAAACAAAGGCTCCTAGGAAAATCAAGTGGTACAATCTGGAGAAAACCAAAGGACAGCAATTCATTTCGTATATGCAAAGTCAGCTGTGTAATACCATCGACGCAGTTTCAAATGCAATCACGGCACAAAATATGTGGGATCGCCTACAACGAACCTGCGTAGATAGAGCCAAATCACTGTTAGGAGTCTCAAAAGGACACCACCAACAAGCTAAAGAAACCTGGTGGTGGGATGATGAAGCTAAAGCAGTGATTAGAAAGAAGAAAGCAGCTTTCCAAGCTTGGTCGAAGTGCCCCTCAAGAAATACAAATGAAAAAGCGCGTTTCAAAATGGAATACAAGAGCTGCAAAAAAGAAGCGAAGAAAAAGTGCGCCCAACTTCAAGCAAAAAGCACGGAGGGCCTGTATCGAGAGCTGGAAGAGATTTCTGCCCCAGCTGCTGAAGCAAATCAGGCAATCCAAGAGCTAACACGGAAAGAATTTAAAAATCGCCAATTACGAATTTCTAGTTTGTAATTTGCGAAATCTTTTTTTTTGTAAATTGCACCGCTTTAATTATAAATTGATCGAAAAAATACCAATTTACTCTAAGTGTTATCTCAAATTTCAAAATTTTTTAATTTGTGATTTGCAATCAAGTATCGTAATTTAAGAATTTTGTTCTTTTTAGTAGTTTACAAGCTTTTAATCGCAATCTACTACTTCCGGAGCACAATTTCGTTTTACAATTTATTCATCGTGGTTTATAAAATTAGTATGGCGATTCGCTTTCTCGAAATGCTCAGATCAGGAAATTTAAAGGATGATCTAGATATTAACCCCAGAAAAACGTAATCTACGAAAATCCTGCACAGTAAATTACAAATGATGAGTCGTATTTCTCTTATCTCTTGAACACTACCTTCTATTTAACTGTCTGTTTATGGTCGCATTTTAAGCGATCATTTTTTATTTACTTTCGCAGCTCAATGTTATCATCGCCGACTCACAACCTCAAGACGTCTGGTTCAAATCCACACAGCGCCTAAGTCAGTATTGTTTTCTTTCTCATATGCACCCGACACTGAATCACAACAAAACAATTCACCAGTCCCATATATCGTCCTATAACTACCTATACCATTGGCCTACAATTTGAAAAAGGGGTTGTTATTCGATTTTTGCTTTTACGACAAATTGGTTTTAAATTGCGATTCGCGAGTCACAATATTTTTTTGCTGGAAAATATTAACTGATACTTAAAAATTCTGAAATACGATTTTTGAGTGTCAATATCATCATTTCGCTCTTTTTTTCAAATTGCAAGCAAAAAGTCGCAATTTGCTAATATCTGATCCAAGGTCTAAAACTGGATTCATTTGTCGTGATTTATAGCTGATTTTCCTTGATTTGATTTTGGAATTCTCTGTGCGTTCTTTGGGTTAAGAAGGCAATTGAGAAACAAAACCCTCTCTAGAAAAACCAAGGTGACCTTGTATAAGACCTTAATCATCCCAGTCCTGCTGTACGGCGCGGAAGCATGAACTTTATCGAAAGCGGATGAGGAAACCCTTGGTCGTTTCGAAAGAAAAATTCTCCGAATGATCTTTGGTCCCGTATGCGAAGACAATTTGTGGAGAAGAAGATACAACAACGAGCTGTATGAGCTGTACCGCGACATGGGCATAGCCAGAAGAGTACGCATCGCGAGGCTACGATGGTTGGGCCATGTAGAGCGGATGGACCCAAACGCTCCGGCTCGTCGGGTGTTCGAAAGCACATTGCAGGGAAATCGCGGAAGGGGAAGACCTCGTCTTAGGTCTCGCAATCAAGTGGATGAAGACCTCAACCGACTTGGAGTGCGAAACTGGAGAGAGCTCGCCCGAGATCGAAATCGTTATAGAAGGATGTTGGTTGAGGCCCAGGTTCACCCCGAACTGTAATGCCCACCTAAGTAAGTAAGTAAGTTAAGAACTCCAAAAAAGCAAAGCGATTGGGCCAGACGAACTACCATATGAGTTTTGGAAAAATATGGGAGACATCGGGTTGAGATGGCTCACGATTCTCATCTCCAAACTTATAAGAGGTGACAGTTTGCCTAATCAATGGAGGGAAAGTTTTCTTCTTCCAATGTACAAGGGAAAGGGAGATACCAGAAGCTGTGACAACTAACGTTCGATCAAGTTGATGTCCCACACTATGAAGATCGTTGAGCGGGTTTTAAATAGCCGACTGCGGAAAATAATAAGGCTGTCTGATGACCAATGCGGGTTTGTCGCGGGTAAGTCAACTACAGACGCAATCCAAAGTATAAGGATCATTATGGAAAAACACCGAGATGCCTTAGAGGATTTGCATATTGTGTTGGTTGACTTCGAAAAAGCATTCGACAACCACGAGATCTGATATGGGTGGCCCTCAGACACCGAGGAGTTCCTGAAGCCTATGTGCGAATAATTATGGACATGTACGAGGGAGCAGTTACAAAAGTGAGATGCCCAGCTGGAGTCACCGAAGAATTCCAAATAACAGTAGGTGTTAATTGCTCATCGAGCAATAAAACGACAAAACAAATGTAATTGCACCTTAAGAAAAATTTGTAAAGTTCGCTTCTCGAACTAAACCAAACTTCACTTGTTCTTTAACTAAATCTAACTTCACGTCACTTGTTCTTTAACTAAACGAAATTGTAGACACATGCTTCTGGAATTCCGCCATTTTCTCTCCTTTGCCTTTTTAATGCGAACGTGAAAAGATAGACATACATAGAAAAGAATTGAAATAAGAAACTATTGTAAGTATCTAAATCTAGTAATATGTAATTGAATTGTATTTAACTATTAGTTTCTTACTAATAAAGGATTTTGAAACTCTCTCTCTGCGAGTTTAAGAAACAAAAAAGGAGAGTTCTCAAAAAGTTTCTGCTGTCGCTAAACTGCGGCAACAATTTTCAAAATCAATATTCATTAGAAATATTGTGTGCTCCTGTTTGCAATGGCTCCCAAAAGGATCAATGTGCCTGAATCCGAAGCTAGACAAGTGCCAACTTCAGAATGCGAAGCCCCACCAGAGGAATTTAATTGTCGTTCTTGCTCAGCACCAGACTCCAGTGAAAATATGGTTATGTGCGATAGCTGCGAAAGCTGGCACCATTATTCATGCGCTGGAGTGGATAGTTTTATCCGAGAAGAAGTCTACATCTGTAAAACATGTTGTGCAGGTAAGAATATTTCATATCCTTGGTTTTCAGAAGAGTTATCCGCCCCTGCTGCTACGTTTGCCAATGCTACCACCGAAACACCAACAGCTACTGCAAATGCCGTGGTTACTAATGCTAATGCTACCCCCGAACCTTTCAAAACACCGTCGAAACAGTCTGTGTGCGCATATGCGCCTATTTCTAAATTTGTAGTGCGAACTGAACGTAGGGCCTCCAACATTTCCTTCGGTTCTACCACATCATCTCAGTCAACAAAGTTTCTTCAAATAGAACTAAAAAGATTGGAAGAGGAACGAGTTCTTAAAGAAAAGCGTCATAAGGAGGAACAGGAATATAGGCGAAAGGAAGATAGCGACTACTTGACCAGGAAATATCAGCTTCTGTGCCAAATAGCTGAGGAATGTTCAGAGGTAGGAGAGGAAGGTGGATCCTCAGGTTCTAGGATAGAAGCCCACAGCTGGATTGTTAGCCAACAAAAGCAAAGCTTTCCACAGACAACGAGCGAGTCGGATGCAACACATACAGCGTTACAAAACACCAGTTCTCCTGACTACCATACGAACACCACGCGGTTTTTAGGTACCGACCAACAACAACAACGTGCATCTGCAGTGAACGTTTTGCCACGATGCCAACCACAACGATCGACATCTGCACTGCATGTTATGCCAACATGCGAACAACAACTTGCAGCTGCAGTGAACATTTCGCCACCATGCCAACCACAACGATCGACATCTGCACTGCATGTTATGCCAACATGCGAACAACAACTTGCAGCTGCAGTGAACATTTCGCCACCATGCCAACCACAACGATCGACATCTGCACTGCATGTTATGCCAACATGCGAACAACAACCTACGTCTGCAGTGAACGTTTTGCCACAATGCCAACCACAACGATCTACATCTGCACTCTACGTTATGCCACCATGCCAACCACAACAACAGTCAATAGTGAATGCCCTGCAATCAACATCAACTTTGAACTCTATGCCACCATGCCCACCACAACAACAGTCAACTTTGAACTCTATGCCACCATGCCCACCACAACAACAGTCAACTTTGAACTCTATGCCACCATGCCCACCACAACAACAGTCAACTTTGAACGTAATGCCTACATGCCCACAACAACCTGAGAATCCACAACACACTACGCATCTTCAACAAGCTAACGTAACTACAACCCTATCTAAAAGTAATATTGCAGCTCGACATCTTATGTCCCGCGATCTTCAGAGCTTCGGAGGAAATCCAGAAGATTGGCCCCTTTTCATCTCGAATTACAACCGAAGTACCAATCTGTGTGGGTTCAGTGATGAGGAGAACATGATGCGACTGCAAAAGACCTTGAAAGGTAAGGCACTCGACGCAGTAAGGAACCTGTTAACTCAACCGAATTGCGTAGGTCGTGTTATAGCTACACTTAACGCCATGTACGGCAAACCGGTAATGATTATTCAGGCGGTGCAAAAGAGAATCCAAATGACTCCAGCACCTAAAGTGGACAAGTTTGAAACTATAGTGAATTTTGCTCTGGAAGTACAAAATTTCTGTGCTACTATCGAAGCCTCCGGTCTAGTGGCCTACATTAATAACCCTACGCTTCTTCAGGAACTAGAAAATAAATTGCCTCATGAACTTCGTCTTAATTGGGCTATTCACAAGCAGACCCTCCACGAGTGCAATCTTTCTCATTTTAGTGTGTGGATGTTTCAAATCGCCGATGCTGTCAATGGACTTACAGGTCCCGTGTCAACTACGCCAGCCGTTTCAAGCAAAGTCAATGCGAAAAGAGACCGAGGATATCTCAACGCACATTTCGAAAACACCAAAGCAAAAGACGAGCTCTCTCTCTGCAAATCAAAGTGTTGCATATGCGAGGGCGAATGTAAATCTGTTGCCAGGTGTTTAAAGTTTCAACAGCTGAGTCGAACAGCGAAGTGGTCAACAGTGAGAGAGAAGAACTTATGCCGTAGATGTTTGGGAACGCACGACAACAACAACCGGTGCTCCTCGAATTTGGTTTGCGGTGTAAAGGATTGTAATTTAAAACATCATAGGCTGCTTCACAACAACAATCGCAAAAATCAGAACGTACACACACAACATCATTCGCATAGCCATCGCGTCAGCTCTACTTCTGCTTTATTTCGAGTCGTCCCTGTAACACTCTACGGAAACAATAGTGAGTTAAAAACATACGCGTTCATGGACGAAGGCTCATCCATTACATTGCTGGATCGTGAAGTTGCTGAGCAACTTAATGTGAGAGGCCTGCCTCAACCTTTATGCTTAAAGTGGACAGGAAACACCCGAAGATACGAAAACGATTCTGAAGTTCTTACCCTGCAGATATCGAGCTCAGCACCCCAAGCCAAAAGATACACACTTGCTAACATCCACACTGTCGAAAACTTGCAACTCCCACAGCAAACAATTGACACAGCTGCTCTACAAAAAAGGTTTCGACATCTTAGAGGGTTGGAAATCCAAAGCTATGAAAACGCCGTTCCTCGTCTGCTGATAGGGCTCAATAATTCCCATCTTGGGCTCTCTTCGAAATGTAGAGAAGGGGGTCTCCAGGAACCAGTCGCTACCAAAACGCGACTAGGATGGATTGTGCATGGAAACAGTTCCGACGTTTTTCCTAGATGTAAAAATGTAGAGGAGCCTCACAGTTTTCATAGCTGCGAATGCAACAATGACGAGCTGCAGCGACTGGTAGAAAAGTTTATCGACACCGAACAATTTGGAGAGTCCAGTTCAGAAAATGCGAACTTATCGAACGATGATAAACGAGCCTTAGACATCTTAGACACCTATACAGCTAGAAAGAATGGACGCTTTGAAACGGCCTTACTTTGGAAGTTTGAAGATTTTCACCTACCAAACAGCTTTACAATGGCAAAGAAACGCCTTGCATGTCTCCATAAAAGAATGTTGAGAGAACCAGAGTTGGCAAAAATTATCGACATAAAAATTAAAGAATACGTGAGCAAGGGCTATGCGCGAAAAATTGGACCAGGGGATGCAGTTCCAGAACACAGCAAATTGTGGTATCTGCCCATATTCCCGGTGACTAATCCCAATAAACCAGGAAAAGTAAGAATCGTCTGGGATGCAGCGGCCAAAGTTCAAGGAGTGTCACTGAATTCGTTTTTACTCAAGGGTCCGGATCAACTCACATCGCTAATCTCAGTGCTCTACAAGTTTCGAGAAAATTCTGTTGCCATTTGTGGAGACATTCAAGAAATGTTCCACCAGGTGCGTATCCGAGAAGAGGACCAAAACTTCCAAAGATTTTTATGGAGCACTAGTGCCGAAGTACCACCAGACGTTTACGTCATGAATGTCATGACCTTTGGTGCCACATGTTCCCCATGCTGCGCTCAATACGTCAAAAACAAAAACGCAGATGACTTCTCCGAGGAATACCCAAGAGCAGTACGTTCCATACGTGAAAACCATTACGTCGACGATCTGATGGATAGCGTCGAGACAGAGCAGGAAGCTATTACCTTAGCAAAGCAGATCCGCCATATTCACCTGGCAGGAGGTTTCTATATCAGGAACTGGCTTTCTAATTCTGCCGCCGTACTTAAGGCTCTAAGCTCCGAGCCCGTCGAACAAATTAATCTGAACGTGGACGTTGAGTTGGGTACCGAAAAAGTGTTGGGGATGTGGTGGAATACCTCCAGTGACAATTTAGTCTTCAAACTCAGCTCTAATCCAAAGCAAGCAGAAGTTCTCTCAAGCACGCGTCGTCCTACAAAGCGGGAAGTCCTGAGGATTCTCATGACCATTTTTGACCCGTTAGGACTCTTGGCCCAATTCCTCATGTACGTTAAAATACTACTACAGGATATCTGGCGATCCCAAATTGAATGGGACCAGCAAATAAGAGACGCAGAGTACGAAAGATGGCTGAAATGGGTTCGTTATCTCCCTGAATTGGAACACCTCAAGATTCCCAGATGCTACGTCAGCTCAAACACTATCCAGCAAATAAGCGGCCGACAGTTACACGTTTTCGTGGATGCAAGCGAGACTGGGTTCGCGGCCGTCGCTTATATTAGAACTAGCGATAGCAATAATAACCTTGAGTGTTCTTTAATTGGTGCCAAAACGAGAGTTGCACCACTCAAAAACTTATCAATCCCAAGGCTGGAACTTCAAGCAGCGGTCCTAGGCGCAAGGCTGGCCAAGTCTGTAGCAAACACACATTCACTGAAGTTCTCCCAACAGTTTTTCTGGTCGGACTCCAGAACGGTACTTAGCTGGCTAAGGTCAGATCACAGAAGATATAAGCAGTTTGTGGCCTGTCGCGTAAGTGAGGTTTTGAGTCTTACGCAAATTTCGGAATGGCATTGGATTTCAACGAAGCTCAACGTTGCTGATGAAGGAACTAAGTGGCAACATCCTCCCGACTTCAGCTGCCGGAGTCGATGGTATAATGGTCCCGAATTTTTAAGACTTCCCCAAGAACACTGGCCCAAGGAAACACAACATCTACCCCGAACTTCCGAAGAATTAAAGACACAGTTCCTCAACATCCACATTCAGTCTCCTAGAAACATTTTTCGATTTGATGAGAACTCACGTTGGAATCTACTGCTCAGAAGCTCAGCGTATGTTCTCAGATTTATAAATAACATGAAACTGAAGAAACAGGGGAAAAACATGATCTTTGGACCTCCGAAATGTTCCGAACTCCGACAAGCAGAAAAAGCACTGATAAGAGATGCGCAAGCAAGCATGTACGAAGACGAAATCGCCAACCTGTTGGAAAACAAACCAGTTGAAAAATCCAGTTCAATATTCAAGCTCTGTCCCTATCTTGATCACAACAACATTCTCCGAGCCAACGGGCGAATCAACCTCTCAGTGGATGCAGATGAGTATATGAAACGGCCAATAATCCTATCAAGAAGTCATCGAATTACGTTCCTAGTCCTGTCTGATTTTCATCTCAGATACAACCACCAAAACCACGAGACTGTGATCAACGAGCTGCGCCAGAAATTTCATATACCTCGCATGCGAGCTGCCCTACGGGCACTGAGACTCTCTTGTCAGGAGTGCAAAAATAATAGCGCCAAACCCAAAGTTCCGATCATGGCTCAACTTCCCCCAGCACGACTTGCCTCTTTCACTCGCCCGTTTACCTTCGTCGGCATCGATTATTTTGGGCCTATATACGTTACCGTCCACAGAAGAAGTGAAAAAAGATGGGGAGTTTTGCTTACCTGCTTGACCACTAGAGCAGTACACATGGAGATTGCACATTCTCTATCCTCGGACTCCTGCATTCTGGCATTACGAAATTTTGCTGCCAGACGGGGAACACCACAGGAGTATTTTAGTGACAACGGCACTAACTTTGTAGGCGCGGACAGAGAATTAAGAGAAGCTCTAAAAAACGTTCAACAGGAAAGACTGATGGAAGCATTCACTTCGACAACAACTAAATGGACATTCATTCCGCCAGGATCGCCACATATGGGCGGTAGTTGGGAGCGCCTGGTGCGTTCAATTAAAACTGTTTTGTACAAAATAATGCCTTCACGTAATCCATCTGATGAGTTGTTGAGAAGCATGTTGCTGGAAGCTGAAAATATTGTTAACTCTCGTCCGTTAACCTACATTCCCCTGGATAATGAAAGTGACGAAGCACTAACACCCAACCATTTTCTTCTTGGTTCTTCCAACGGCTCGAAACCTCTCGCAATTTTCGACGATGATGTCAAGGTAGCAAAAAAGAATTGGCTTACGTCGCAGCAGTATGCGGGTATCTTCTGGAAACGGTGGGTAAGTGAGTATCTTCCAACACTAACTAAGCGAACAAAGTGGCACCAACCAGTAAAACCCATTGAGGTTGGTAACGTCGTCGTGATCGTAGACCCTCAATCGCCGAGAAACTGCTGGATTAAAGGCAAGGTCATCAGAACCAACCCGTCCAAAGATGGCCAAGTGCGGAGCGCCACTATTCAGACTCAGACTGGCGTCTATGAAAGACCTGCTACGAGATTAGCAGTTCTAGATGTTCTCAGGAGTGAACCAGTATTGGATGCAACTACAAGGGGGGAGTGTTAATTGCTCATCGAGCAATAAAACGACAAAACAAATGTAATTGCACCTTAAGAAAAATTTGTAAAGTTCGCTTCTCGAACTAAACCAAACTTCACTTGTTCTTTAACTAAATCTAACTTCACGTCACTTGTTCTTTAACTAAACGAAATTGTAGACACATGCTTCTGGAATTCCGCCATTTTCTCTCCTTTGCCTTTTTAATGCGAACGTGAAAAGATAGACATACATAGAAAAGAATTGAAATAAGAAACTATTGTAAGTATCTAAATCTAGTAATATGTAATTGAATTGTATTTAACTATTAGTTTCTTACTAATAAAGGATTTTGAAACTCTCTCTCTGCGAGTTTAAGAAACAAAAAAGGAGAGTTCTCAAAAAGTTTCTGCTGTCGCTAAACTGCGGCAACAGTAGGTGTACATCAGGGAAGTGTCTTGTCAAGTAGTGATCTTGAAGCGATCACAACTCTCCCAATTTTCTGCTTCACACTAGTGATCCGCCTGCGGGTTAGGTACGCCGCATTATTTGCAGCTTGATTGTCCGTCATTATTGCAATGTGTTTGTTTTTATATTTTCTGTCAATGTTTAATTACGCGCATTTGCGTATTGCACAGACTTCTGTTTGGAATATGCTCGACATCCTTCCCATTGGTACTGAAATTTTTGTTCTTGGCCCAAAAGTTCTTGCTCCAGTTCCTTCCGTTGTTTTTGAGCCATCTGTAAAACATTTCACTGCATGAGTCTTAATTGAGTCGGTGTCTTCCTCCCTTTGATACGACTTTTTGTTACTTAGCTCAACGTTGAACAGCTTATCGAAGTCAATGAGGGAAGTCAATGAGTGATAACTCATTCGATATTATATTCTTTTCGCAAGATTTCAGGACACACTCAGTCTCTTTAGGAAATCTAGCCATCGTTGCATATGCGATGCTTCTTATTACCAGGTGCATATAGGTGTCAGGTTTAGCAATACTTATTCTAAAACCGCGGTTGGACAGACAGCTTCTCATTGCTCCTGATATGCATATCCAGGCAAGCCTTTGTACTTTTTTTTAATGCTTTCCTGGTGGTCACCTGGTCAGTTATCTTATTCCAGACCACCGCTCCATAAATAAGGGTCGGTCTTACCATCACTAGATACATCCACCGAATAATGCTCGGTTTACAACCCCATGATCTTCCTGCTATGCTCTTACATATCATTAGTTTCCTTAGCCTTTTAAATTGCTGTTTCTACTTTGCTTTTCCACAAGAGTTTACTATCTAGAATCACGCCTAGATACTCTACTTTTCTTTTTTTTTTTTGGGTTTGATGGTTACTCCGTCTAGTCCTTAAACGAGTCTTCTTCTGGTGGATGGTATAATTCTAGTTTTTGTGGGGTTGATGTTCAGTCCTACAGATGTACACCATTTTTTCGTGATTACCAAGCCCCTCTGTGTTATATCGCATAGGGTTTCTTCTAATTTCCCACAGGCTAATAATGTGATGTCATCAGCATAGCCAATGCACCTTATGTTTTGCATGATTAGTTTTCTAACAGTTCATCTACTTAGGCTCCAAAGTAGGGGTGATAAGACCCCTCCTAGTGGGCAGCCTCTTGTTGTGATGATTCTCTGAATCTTTTAGCTATAGAGTGTGTTTCTGCTGTTTTTGTATTCTAAGCATTGCATACTAACCCACTTTACTACTTCGGAGTGTCCTTCCTCTGAAGTGATTTGTAATTTGTTAACAGCCTCATGCGATTTATTGTCAAAGGCACTCTCAATATCCAAGAAGCAGCCGATCGTTGTTTCTTTTGAGTCGATTATTTTTTGGATGGTGGTTAAGAGATTATATATAAAAATTAAATACATACATAGGGTGGTGCTACAAGACTGTGGAAACCTCAGGGCTTAACCCATTTCCTTCAAGGACCTTCAATTGCATGCCGTTCCGAACGACTAAGTGAGAAAGTGCTATTTATGGTAGTGTATTATAACTCTCAGAGGACGTGTCAATTCCTACTGAAAGATACGCGGTGCAAACATATACTCTTCTTTGATGTTTCTGGGATTCAAACCTCCCACCACGTAACAGGCAGACTGCAAACATGCTAACCTTTACGTCACAGGCACCGCAAAACAATAGCATCAAATGTAAAAGCAAGAGGAATACTTACACAGGCGGATCACGAGTGTGAAGCAGATAAGTGGGCGAAGTGTGATTTCTTCAAGATCACATTGCTCGAGACGTAAAAGGAGCAGAAAAATTTGAATTACGTTATTTAAAAAATACCCATTCTATCTAAAAAGAAAGGTTTCCAAGCCACCCAAGTTTTGCCAATCTGTTTCCAGGAATGTTAGAGAGTTCCTCTAGATCACCAAGGAAATATCTTCCTAGGATTTTCTTCGTTAAGCTAATAGCATTGAATAATTACATTCAGAAGTTACACCGGAGGAAATCGAAACTAGGAGTTCTTATGGTGCTGGTATACTTCCATCGGAGCAAAGGATATTTTTTATTATTGTTTAGTTAGTTACCGACGAGGTTGTTATGATTAAAAATGGTTTTGAAGTGATGATGAAAGTTGAGTATTATGTATTTGTATATAAGAAATATCTAAAATAAAAATAAAATCAAAAAATAAGGTGGCACAACAGAGCGAAGAGCCCCAGGGCCTAGCGCATTTCTCACAACCATTACCTTGTGAGGGATGTAATTGGCCTTGACGTTACTTTGGACTTGACGTTGACGAAATTGAATTCGTTTTCTTTACAAGGAAATACAAAATTCTAAAAATAAACACTTTATTATCTGTTTCAGATGAAGCGAGATAATTGGATCTCATCTTTAATAGAAAGCTAAACGGCAGATTAACTGATGCATGCTCCTCTCCAACTGCCTTGAAAAGCTCAGCGCCGGCGTCAAGGCCATCGGAGCCTGCAGTTTTATTTGATTTTAATCCTAAATTTTGGGAGGACGCAACGGTCCTTAGTTACCATCGTCCAAGTTGAATGGGGCGTTCTGACTGACAGCGGAATTTGAGTCTTCATCGCTATTATGCAGTCAGCGGAAGCGGTTTTTGAGGATCCTCAGTTGCGACTGCGATTCTATCACTATGTTTCCTTGCTAGTTTTAGTAGGCCTTATTTCAAGGTTTGCCACCCTATCATAATCTTTTTGCCTTTTGATAAAACTGATCTACCATATTCTTCAAATGAAAACATCCCCAAAGGAAAATATTGCCAAAAATGTGTTATGTTCTACTTTTTTGGTTTTGTTCATGAAAATTTCACAATTTGCTTGTTGAAAAAACCAAAAATGTCACAGGCTTATCGTTTTTCTGGCTGTGCTGTTAAATTTTATTTGTTGGGTATTTCCGCTTACCCCTTCTTAGATGTCAACTCAGTTCTACGTAATTATATAGATGCATAGGGTGGCGCAACAGAGCGGTGAGCTCCGCGCCTAGCGCATTTCTAACAACCATACATTGTGAGGGCATCTATGAAGATCGTTGAGCGGGTTTTGGATAGCCGACTGCGGAAAATAATAAGGCTGTCTGATGACCAATGCGGGTTTGTCGCGGGTAAGTCAACTACAGACGCAATCCAAAGTATAAGAATCATTATGGAAAAACACCGAGGTGTCTTAGAGGATTTGCATATTGTGTTGGTTGACTTCGAAAAAGCATTCGATCGACAACCATGAGATCTGATATGGGTGGCCCTCAGACACCGAGGAGTTCCTGAAGCCTATGTGCGAATAATTATGGACATGTACGATGGAGCAGTTACAAAAGTGAGATGCCCAGCTGGAGTCACCGAAGAATTCCAAATAACAGTAGGTGTACATCAGGGAAGTGTCTTGAGTCCACTGCTCTTTATTGCTGTTCTGTATTATTTGCTCGAAGGAAAAGTAACGGACAATAAAGTAAAACAATTATTCTTTGCTGACGATGGAGCCATCATAAGCGAGGATCCCACATCCCTGCAACGAGCACTTGACGTTTGGATTGATGTTCTGGAAAGAAATGGGTACCGTATTAGCGCTAAAAAGACTGAATACCTGTGCTGTCCTTTTTCTGATCCAGACAAGCCTATTCCAGACATTTATTTGAATGGAAATGTGCTTCCCAAGTGTGAAAAGTTTAAATATCTGGGATCTATGATCAATAGTGAAGCAACTTGTGATGACGACATCAATCATCGAGTAAGCGTAGGGTGGATGAAGTGGCGAGAAAACTCCGCTATCTTCTGTGATCGAAAAATGCCCCCTAAGCTGAAGGGAAGACTCTACACAGCAGTTGTCCGTCCAGCTCTGACATACGGTTCACAATGTTGGACAATGTACAAAAAGTATGAGAGCAAATTGACGGCAGCCGAAATGAAGTTGCTTCGGATGACAGCAGGAGTAACAAAGCTTGATCGAATTAGAAGTACTAAGATCCGTGGAAGCCTTCATGTCAAAAGTACCATCTTGGACAAAATTCAGCACGACCGGCTCAGTTGGTATTGTCATGTTCAAAGGAGAGATCCGCAGAACCCCGTCCAAAAGGCAATATCGTACAACGTTTCAACAAATTCGCGACGAAAAAGAAAAGGCAGGCCAAAACACTCCTGGTACAAGCAAATGCAAAAACAGCAGCATTTGGTTGGCCTCAGACATGGAACAATCCAAAACCGGGAGGCTTGCCGACGCTTTCTGAGGTCAACGCGGCGTACCCCACAGGCGGATCACTAGTGTGAAGCAGAAAAGTGGGAGAGTTGTGATCGCTTCAAGATCACTACTCGTAACGCCGGAAATGGAAAGAAGAAGAAGAAGAAGAAGATACATTGTGAGGGAATGGATGGACCTACAATTTTCTGCCGGTTACGAACTGCTAATCGAGGAATCGCTTTTCATGGCAATGAATTTACTAATGGAGGGCTTGCCAATTCCTCGCGAAAGGCGATACCCGTGGAATTGCCTCTGCTGGGATTCGAACCTCGAACCTCTGGGTTAGCAGGTGGACATGCTAACCATCACGCCACGGGTACCACATTTGATATAACAAAGAATGAAAATTGATTGTTTGTCAAATAGTGCAGTGGAACAATCATTAAAATTTAAACTTGCCTTCAAAATGGTATCAAGTTGTTCCAAGAACACAAAGTGCACAGATGAAGCATGCAATCGGTGACGTAACCAACAAATTTTACGATCTCGTAGGAAATAAGGCGGAAGCTGTTAAAAAAAGCTATAGATGTACATCTTGTAACAGAACGAACATGCAGTTGGCAACCCAGCCGACATTTGAGAGAGAACTATGTGAGTTAAACATGCTCACTAACTGCGTGAACACAATGGCTCCAGAGACGCAGCCGCAAGAGACGTCAAAACATTAAATACAAGCGAATACAAAAACAACGCAAGACGGAGCTGGACAAGTTAACTTGATTTTAACTCTTGCGGCTCCGGCTCCGTATGCGTATGCGTATGCATTGTGTTCACGCAGTAAGCCAACCATGTGATAGCTTTTAAATGGAGATAGCTAATTTAAATCCATTGGGCGAAAGGAAAATATCCTATACAACCCCTGTACTGCACATTCAAATTGAACAGACTAAAATAAGAGAACGTTTAATTATATTTGTTGGTACCTAAATCCTTAGCAAAACTTTAAATAACCTACTTGCATGTGTCGTCGGCATTAGTTACACTCTTGTGTTTATTATACGTCTTGGTTAATTTGGGAATATTCTGTTATGTTTCCGTCTCCACCATACCTTAATTGACTTCTGAAATATCTTTGGCAAACATATTCTCACATGCTTCCCACGAACACGAACACCCATTTTCCCTTCGAAGACCCCACACGCTAGCAATGTAGAGTCAGATCCACACAGCCGTGTCATCCCATTCACATGTTGTTTGCATATAATGAAATTGTCTTTTCTCAGAAGTGACAGACTAACAGGCAAACTATGAATTTTCGATTCGAACAAGAATTTAAAATATTCCTCAGGTACATCCTGCCTTGGTCCGATATCAAAGACTAGCGTAATTTCCAAACATCCAATTAGCTACCGAATTCGAATTTCGGAAGCTCAATTTTAAGGAAAGGTGGGTCACAACAATCAAAACATTTTATTCGTGAGAAGAAACAGCCAACACAGAATCCAAACTACTGTTTGCCTATAATGCCAATGGTAGCATGCGAATTCGAATACTATATTATCTTAATTTTATATCATTGGAATGTATAGCGTCCCCCGTTGCCTTCGTTGCCCCGGTTTGATCGAGGTCCAAGAATCAATTTTTGTCCACAACTGCCACATAACTACACTAATATACCGAACATTCATTTCAGGCGGATATCGGGAAATTTATGACGAGGATCACACGGAAACCATAATCATAGGTTCGTTTTCGATCGAAGGAGTCGATCGAGCTTATCTGTGTTTTGTATCTCTTTGTTGGTCGCAGAAGTCAAAAGATGTTTGTCTTCTGATGTGACACGAATGCGACTGTTCGAGAAAATAAGCGCCAATTCTGTATTAACATATATTTTAATGAAGTTTAAGGTCACCGGGGTGTGTAGTTGAGTTTTGGAATCGAAATAAAGTGTGAAGTTAGTTAGTTAGTTAGTTGTAATGACTCCTTTATTTCATTGCATTTTAACATTTTTTGAAAAAATAATTCTTAAGCCTAATTAGTATGGCCTGTGTGGCCGTCTACCAGATTGACATTTTGAATTATGTTTACATTAATAGAAATAGTAATAAGTAGTGTTAAAAAAAATATAAAAGACGATAGTTTGAACTAAGTAAAAATTACTAAAAATCTTCTTCAAGAATTGCTTTCCTATATCTTAATGCTGTTATAATGTAGTTGTAAAGTCTGTCCCATCCCTGGTTACCGTTGAGTATGCTGAGCATTTCTCCTTCCGTCATCTTGTCTTTGCTGAAATATCTATACCGGAACTCTGCCAAGATTTGGCATATCGCAATAAAATGAAATGTATCTTCACGCGCTCTTAAATTGCAAAGACTACATAGAAAGGGCAGATCTGGTCGATGAGGTACGAAGTTAAGATCAGAGCAGCTCTCCTCTCGCTTTGAAGATAATGCTTATTTTGTTCAATGAGTTCTTAAAAGGTACGAGTTCTGCTGCAGGTTGAAACTTAGACGACTGTAGTATCCTCTAAACAGAGAAGAGCTGGCTTCTGAAACATATCTTTGAAACAGGGGTTGTCCAAACTTTTCTAGGATTTCCTTGAACTTTCTTCTTAATATGTACGGTTGCTCGCTAGCACTTATATTTATGGTGATGCAACTCGTTGCAGCAAGGTTAGTCCATTCTTCGAACATTGTTCCTTTTCTTTTGATAGAAGCTGTTAAAACTTTTCTTGGTAACCTATTATCCTCCATTTCCATTACCTTTACAATATATTTAAAGTGCATGGCGAGGGTGTTCATAATTAAAGGCGGTGTTCCCGTTTCAAGATAAATCATGTAATTGGGAGTGTTCATTGGTAATCAAAATATCCTTTTAACGAAATATCTTAAAAATTTTTCCACAGGTTCCACGGAGCAATGTCCCCATACTTGCGCCCCGTAGAACAGGATTGACAATGCCGTAGCTCGGAACAATTTTTGTTTTGCGCTGTGTTCAATGTATTTTTTCTTGATGCATTTTTCCCATAACGACGAAATGGCTCGTTTAGCGTCAGTCAGTTTTCCCTCCAGGTGCTTCTTCATGTTCAGATTCGAGGTTATCAGAACTCCTAAATATTTATATTCGCGGACAACTTCGACTGCTTGGCCATCATACTTCCATTTTTCATTTCGTCAGTGCCTGCCACCTCCGCCTCTAAAAATCATCATTTTCGATTTCTGCAGGTAGATTTCAAGGTTCCATCGGTTGCAATAAACATTAAGCCTGCATTCCATCTACCGTTTCAGAGAAGATCACTATGTCCTCTGCATACATAAGTGCTGGAACAGTCATTCCTTCCACAGTGATTTCACCTCTCACTTCATCAGTAATATCATTTATGAAAATTATAAATAGCAGAGCACTCAGAACGCAGCCTTGCTTGAGACCAGTGGTTGTTGTAAACTCCTCTGATATAGTCTCGCCATCCCAAACGTAAGCTACGTTGTTGTCATACATCGCCCTTAGCACGCTTATAACTTTGCTCGACACTCCAATCACACAAAGCTTGTAGAAGAGAGCTTCACGATCAACAGAGTCAAAAGCTGCACGGAAGTCTATAAAGAACGCGTATAGTTTCTTCTGTTTCCTTTTATAGAGATCAGCAATGTTCCATAGAGAGAAAATATGGTCTATCGTCGAGTAACCTTTCCTGAAGCCAGCTTGAAATTCCGATAAAACTTGTCTGTCCTCAACCCATTTTGACAGTCTGTTGTGAATGAGTCCCGCAAAAAGCTTAGCGCAAGTGTTAATTAATTTTTGAAATGCTTCCGGGACTGACGCGTTTTCGAAAATTCGGTTAAATTCAGTTGTAAGTAGGTAGATAAACTTTTCCGTTGCGTGCTTGAAGAACTCGAAGGGGATACGATCATCCCTTGGGGCTTTGTTTAATTTTGCATTAGCGACAACTTTTTCCACTTCTTGGACTGAGAAAGGTACATCTAAATAATCATCTTGAATTGAGGGGGCTGCATATTGTACCACAGGTCCACTTGATGAGGTATTGAGAAGACTGGTGAAATGGTCTCTAAGACTAGATGCATGTAACCCTTGAGCTATGACATTTGTTTTTCCATTAAAATGCTTAACAGCTTTCCAGTACTCTGAAGATGAGTGGGCTTTATTTATAATTTCTATATTTAAGTTCTCAAAGGACACCTTTTTGGAATAGCATAGTCGTTTGAAATTTCTATTCGCATCTGCATATAATTTTTTAAAAACTTGTTGATTCCAGGATCTTAGAAGATCAAGGTATTTAAATGATAAATTTCTTGCTTTTATGCATTCTAAATCAAACCACTTTTGTTTGAATAGTTCTTTATTGCTTCGAGGGCTGCTTTGCGGATATATAAATAAATAAATAGGGTGGCGCAACAGAGCGAGGAGCCCCTGGGCCTAGCGCATTTCTCACAACCATCCCTTGTGAGGGAATGGAGGGGACCTACAATTTTCTGCCGGTTCCGAACGGCTAATAAAGAAAGCGCTTTTCATGGCAATGAATACTAACGGAGGACTTGCCAATTCCTCGCGAAAGGCGATACCCGTAGAAAAAACATTTTTGCCTCTGTTGGGATTCGAACTCGAACCTCTGGATTAACAGGCGGACATGCTATCCATCACACCACGGGTACCACTACTTTGCGGATATGCTTTTTTATTAACTCCTAAAGTATGAATAACAGCCTTCAGTTGTAGATATACTGGCTTTGGCTACGGGTTGTTGGTTCCCGTACAAAGTTATCCCCATGTATAACAAGGTAAGGGGGTTTCTTCTCTTTACCCCTGTCCATCGTCGTCGGAGCCCAAAGATAAAGCCTCTGCTATAAACGCAGTTTATTACGCCCAAACTCACTTATGCATATCGAAACCCATTTCGTTCTTCTAGGGAAAACACTTGGGAGATTCTCATCAGCGAAAAAATTATTCATACATATTTTGAAAGAGCGAATACCTATACCTATGAAAACCTTTTAGTTGATTTTGTTGCTCTTCAGAAGAATAGAATAGTACCCAAAATCCTATACCTATTGCCTACCCATACCCAAGATAGCCTTTTCCATGGGTTCCATTCATAAGCCAAGCCTTGTCATTTGATTTCCGAAACAAACAATACAACCTGTCGGTTAGGTGAAGGGTGAACGCACCTCATAATGCCTCCATATGTCACTTTCTCCCACGATTACAAAATCCTCTTCCTTGTGAAACCGCTTCACCTGATTAATTGAATTACATATGTTAAGGCAAATGCTTATTTTTTCTTCTGCCTATGCCTATAACACTTATCACCCACTCAATCCGTAACAAAAACAAGCAAAAGCATTGATAGTTGCAGTAAAAATAAACAAAATAGACACTAGAGTCGGCGGACTATTGCTTTGTCAATCGAATGGCACACGAACCGATGCGATGTTGGTGTTGACAACTCAATGAGTTTGATGAAAACAGAATATGACATTCATTTGATTCGGAATCATGATTTTATCAATGTTGCACATTGATAATTATCTACCCTACCAAGCCAAGGGAGGTTTGTTTTGAGGGTCGTGACACATGCTATTCCCGCATTCGAGCAGTGAGGAAGTGGTGTATAGAGCAATTGGAGTGGACACAGATGATGTTTATCAGACTAACCAAAACTATTGCTGACACATGTATCCGTTTATTTTGTCATGACTTTTTGTTAAGGGTTACAGACTATACACAGATTTTGTGTAAATTGTATGGACTCCGCCTGGTGCTTAACTCTACCGCATACCGAAAGGGGACGAGAGAGTATAATCAAATAATCAGCCCTATACAAACTACAATATCACAGGGGTTCATTGCACAGGAACACGGAAGAAGGAAACATGTTCTTATGGCAGGCAGGTATGGCAGTTTTCGACACCGAAACGTGTTGTTACGTAGGAATTAATAGTTTGTTGAGAACTTATGGAGAGCTATGGGTGAACCCTAAACCAAAAGTGGTGCCATTTATGCAGAGTTATGAGTGCCCATGAATGATTTAGTTTTCTAAAGAACAAACTGACATAATAGCACGAAAGGTGCCCTCCGTGGTATTCGAAGGAGGAATGGAATGGCGCTACATTCAAATTTAAGGATAAGGTAGGTAAATTTGTTTATTAAAGAAAACAACATCTTTAGACATTGTATATAGAAACTATAGTATTATTATGTAGACTTTTTGACTGGTAGCGAACCTATTTTCTCCGGTCCAACTTAGCAGTCTCCGTTCCAAGTCATTTGTTTCACCATTGTGTGTAGAGAAGCGAACGCTGTGCCACCGTGCTCCTCCTCCGCTCTAAATCGTGTTTTGAACTTACTATGTACGTATATAGTTTCTATATACAATGCTTTAGAGACGGTTGCGGCGTTTATTCTATAAAAATGCGCTCTTGCTATCATAGAAGTAGTCAGGATAGCTGACTGCACAAATCGTTCCGCCGAAAGTGGTAGAAAAACTTGCTTTCGTACTCAGGTGGGCAGTATACTTTGGGGTTATCCTCAACCAGCATCTTTCGCCTACTTTATTCTGATTTCAGGCGAGCTCCCTCCAGTTTTGCACTGTAAGTCGATTGAGGTCTTCTTCTAAATATGTAGTTTATTTTTTAGACGTGTGGTTTACCCAATCTGGGAATCCTTAGTTAGTCTTTCCTGGTACGTACTATAGAATATTCCCTCCATCACAAAGAATTCACTCTGGCCGCCTTCAATAACGTCAGCAACTCTGCAATTACAAAGGCACTGACGAAGCTCAAAGTAGATGGTTCAATAGTGGAGTTGATAAATCTAATGCTAAAAAGCAGGAGAATCAACTCTACTCTAGGAAACTTCTCTGCAAAGAGATCTGTCAGTAGAGGAACACCGCAAGGCGGAGTCCTATCCCCTCTTCTATGGAATATAGTCGTCAATGAACTTCTAGTTGACTTAGAAGCTCAGGGATTCAAAGTGATTGCATATGCAGATGACGTCTCCATTGCGGTGTCTGGCAAACATGCTCACGTCCTTACGGACCTGATGCAGACCGCTCTAAATAAACTTGTAAAATGGGCGGGAAAATGTGATCTAGGGGTCAACCCTAAGAATACTGAACTCGTTCTCTTCACCAGGAAATACAAAATTCCTCAACTAATATCCATCAATTAATGGAATCCCACTTGAACTTTAGAACGAAGCCAAATATCTAGGTATAATCCGAGACAAAAAGCTAAATTGGAAAGCCAATATACAGGAAAGAATCAGGAAATCCACCGTGGCCTTATTTTCCTGTAAAAAAGCCATTGATAAATGGGGTTTCTCCCCCCAAATCACCCACTGGCTCTACACCGCGGTCATCAGACCAATACTCACATACGGAGTAGTGGTATGGTGGACCGCTCTTGATAAAAGGACCTACTGCGACAATTTAAGCAAGGTCCAACGAACAGCCGGTTTGTGTATAAGCGGAGCACTGAGATCAACACCCTCAGCTGCACTAAATACACTTCTTAACCTCACACCACTAGATATCTTCAGCAAACAAATGGCCGCCAGTGCAGCCACTCGTATGAGAGCTATCTCCCAATGGACCGATAACAACATCGGTCACGTTACAATCCTGAATTTATTCGGATCAATCCCCTGTCACTCCGACTACACCATCCCCCAATTGGTTTTTTATAATAAGTTCCAAGTCTCAATCCCACCGAGAACGACCTGGGAAGACGAAGAATTTTTGAGAGATGATTCAATTCATTTCTATACAGATGGTTCAAAAACCGAAGAAGGGGTAGGCTGTGAGGTGTACTCAAACCGACTGGACTGGTGATCACTGGTCACTGCGTACGTTCGGCAAAAAGTCTCGAAACGAGATCGTTATTGACGCCGATTATTGCATAATTGCTAGTTTTAAACTAGGTTATGTCAAGTCGTTTGTCTATACGCAGATAAGTCTGAGACAATTAACGCCTTGGAAAAGATATTCGGTTTGTTATCGCTGACATACGGCTCCAAATGCTGCATAAAATGATCGAAAATTGAGGCTCCCGGCTAGAATTTGTTCGAATCAGCATCAATGGCCGCAGAACTTGCCTGATAACATAATATAACTAAATTATTGGCCATAACATCAACATTCTTGAAAAACACGTCCAAAAAATACACTCTTTACTCGGTCTTCTTTTTTCGCGATATTGCAATCTGCTTTCGAAAACCCGCCAAGCCGGAGCGTTGATGTCCACCCGCTCCACATGTCCCATAGTCATCGTACAACAATTCGTTGTTGTATCTTCTTCTCCACACATTGTCGTCACATACGGGACCAAGATACAACCAAATTCCTTCACCCACTTTGATAAAGTTCAGGCTCCTTCGCGTATGACAGGGCTGGGATGATCGAGGTCTTATAAATCTTATAAAAGTCTAACATTTTTTTAAATAAGGATTTTTTCCTCAATTGCCTCCTTAAACAAAAAAGGCAGCAGTTGGCAAGAGTAATGCGCTGACTGATGTTATTTTCCATGTCTATATAGAGGATCTTAGGTACCTATACGAAGTCATGTACTACCTCGAAGTTATGTCTGTCTATTGTGGCGATTTGTCCAATTCTTCGAAGTTCTCTGTTCTTGTTTGAGGACAACATATTATACTTCGTTCTACCTTCATTACATTAACCACCAAACCTTTTTAGTCGTTTCGCTTTCAATACTCACACAAGCTCTCGGGACATTACGTTTGCTTTTTTCTCATTACGTCAATATTGTCGTCGTGAGTTATTAGATGCACAGACTTTTCAAAGCTTATGTCTCTGATGTTAACGATTGAGTTTTGTACTCCTTTTCGATATCAAAGGTCTCAGTGAGTTCTTTACCGATCTTACGGAGCAGAGCTGCGTGAATTCTACAAAGCCGTGCAGCATAGTCGCACGAGTTTTGCACGGATGCTGAAACAAGACATGGCTCTTTACAGCTCGTCACATAAACGTGGCCTTGAAATCAATAAAAAGATGATGTATATCTGTAATTGCTCACGGGTTATTTTCATGGTCTATTATGGACTTTTCTGATCTACAACAGACAAGATCTTATATTTGACGTCTTTGAGTAGGCTAATATGGATTCAATTGACGCAATAGCGAGAGTCTCCCATTTCAGGATCAACGGTCATGCACCCTTTCAACTATTTCATGCAGATCAGCTGATATCCAGCCTTGAAAAGCTCGGTCTCAAGGCCATCAGCACTTGCAGTCTAAATTGAATTAAGTTAACATATGGCAAGCTTAGCTTCTGCAAGGTCGGGAGAATGGCATTCTTAATCACCGCTCAAGATGAATGAGGCATTCCGCCTTACAGTGGAATTTGTGCCATCATATCGCCGTTAAGCAATCTCCAGCACCTATGTTTCCCTGCTAGTCCTTACAGGCTTTTTACAGGCTTGAGTTCGAGGTTTCCCTCGAAGATCTCGTTATACTGATCGTAAGCAGCCCTTGTTCGCTTTTGCATCAACATTTGTAGTGCTTTTTGTTAAGCTGCATTAGCCTGACTGCATTCTTCATTATGGGTCTCGTGAGGTGGGCCGAGTGAAACCCAGAACCTCAGATGCAGCGGTTTTGATGGCTTCTTGGCATTGCTGCCACTGGTCTTCAATGCTGAATGCTAGCGGCATAGGATTCAAGGATAATTGAAGGGACACTCGATTGAAAAAGGCATTGGCAATCTCTTGCGATTGTAGTTTTCCGACGTCATATCTCTTCACAACGTTAGTTCGTGCGAGTCGTGAACAAGATATCCTCATTCGCACCTTGGCTACAACAAGGTCCGAGTCAAAGTTGGCCCCTCGGAAAGTTCGGACATCTACTATCACACTAGAAGAGTGTCTTGCGTCGACCTTAACATGGTCAATTTGGTTGACTGTTGATTAATCTGGAGATCGCCAAGTACCTTTATGAATTTTGAGATGCGGGAAGCGTGTACTACTTACAACAAGATTTAGCCCCGCAACAAAATCGATTAACATGAGTCTGTTTTCGGAGGTTTTGTCATCCAGACTATGCTCTGCTCACATATTGTATTTCCAAAGATGTCCTCCTAGACACAGTCTTTGGAATTAGATATCGTCTTTCTCATCTTTGGGGCATGTGGGCGAATATTAGGCTAACGTTGGCAAATTTAGCTCTGATAGGGATTGTAGATAGATAGATAGATAGATACAGATTTTTATTGAATCACAGTAAAATTTACATTATACATCACTAGTTTTTACTTAACAAAAATCATTATAGCATGGCAATTGCCGTCTGCCAGATTGACAAATAAAACATAAAATATGTAATGAGCCCTAATCATAGGTACAATTCAATATTAAAAAAGGGATTAACAATTTTTTGACAAAATAGAGTACATAAACAATAGTTAACAAATTTTAACGGAATTGAACAGAAAAACAATCAAAAATCTTCGTTCATTATAGCAATTCTATATCTTAGCGCAATTTTACAAAATTCGTATAGTTTTACAACATCCATTTCATTTAATATACTTATAACTTGATCTTCTGATAAAAAGTCCTTTCGGAATATACTCCTCCTGATTTCTCTGAGAATTGGACATTTTCCAACGAAGTGCACAGTATCTTCTCTTTCTGCCAAGTTACACATATTACACTCCAGCGGTAAATCATCCCTGTGTGGAATGAAATTTAAATTGAGTAGTTCACTGCGTAGTCTGACCATCATAGATATAACGTGTACATTATTTGAATCATGAAAATAGTTATTCTCTGCGAGGTTATGATTAAGTCTGCTATATGTTGTTCTGTGCAAGGAATTTGAAGCTTCTACCATATAATCCGCTCTACATTTCTCATCAACCTTTGAAATGACTTCATACAGGGTATTTTTAATGGCTGATAAATCTCCGATGGATATACTAAAATTAATTTGGCATCCTTCAGCTAAATCTTTCCACTCACGGTACCAGCTATTTTGGTCTTGTATAGCTTTCATGGCCACTCTTTTAACAACACGTGAATCATTCATTTTAAAAATTTTAAGTAAAAAGTCAGCTTGTAACTTTAGCGTTTTTATGAACAATGGTGAGAGACCAGTTTCTAGCATGATGACGTAGTTCGGTGTATTCTGCGGTAGATGAAATATTCTTTTGATGAAATGGGTCAGGAGTTTCTCAACTGAGTTGTACTTTTTACATCCCCATACCTGTGATCCATATAAAAGTATGCTCTCAGCTACTGCTTCAAATACCTTAAATTTACTACTGTGCGCTATAAACTTATTCATGAAGCATTGTTTCCATGTCATGTTTATAGCAGTTTTTGCCTTAACCAGTTTCTCCTTCAAGTGTTTCTCCATATTAAAATTATTTGTTACAGTAATGCCAAGGTATTTGTAGTCACGCACACATTCAACATTTTCGCTATTAAAATTCCATTTTTCATTAGCTGCATTGCGTCCGCCACCACTCTTAATAATCATAACCTTCGATTTATCGATGTTGACTATTAGATTCCATAGCTGGTAATACTGATAAACCCTATTAATCATGAGCTGTAGAGTTTCCGGGGAATGAGCGAACATGACTATATCGTCTGCGAACAAAAGTGCCTTAATCTTTATCCCAGCGAAATCTACTCCACCCGGCAAGAAGTCAAGAAGGTCATCTATGAACAGTGAAAACAGAGTAGGGCTTAATGTACACCCTTGCCGCACTCCCGATGAGGTTTCAAACCACTCCGATAGTTCTTCGCCTGTCCATACTGCAGACCTGGTTCCTCTATATAAATTCTCCAAAACACGTCCAAACTTCAATGATATCCCAAGACTATACAGCTTATAAAACAGTGCACCTCTATCGATTGTATCGAAGGCCGCTTTAAAATCGATGAAAAAAACATAAAGTTTTTTCTTTTGTTTCAAAAAATACTCTGCCAAGGTCTTGAAAATAAAAATGTTGTCGATAGCTGAATATCCTGATCTGAAACCAGCTTGAAACTCCTTCAGCAACTTTTCGGTCTCGATCCAATTAACAAGACGTTTATGCAACATAGTTGTAAGCATCTTGTAAGATGCATTTAAAAAGGAAATTCCTCTGTAGTTTGCTGCATCCAATAGCGATCCTTTCTTGTGGATTGGGAATATAATGGCATCACGAAATTCATTTGGTGATAAATTTCCCTCCAAAACTGCGTTAAATAGTTTTAAAAGATGTTCTTTAAGCAAGGCAGTTCCATATTTAAAGAATTCCACTGGAATACCATTTGATCCGGCTGCTTTCCCATCTTTAAGGGTCACAAGAGTTTCTTCCAACTCTCTAATTGTAAACGGAGCGTCCAAAGATTCGATTATACGTCCCGGTGCTGCAAAGTGCCACATTGTTGGCATTGTTTCAGGATTCAAAAGAGTCTTGAAATGGGAAAGCAGTTCATTTGCCGTCAGTTTTGTGTGGATGGTGAATTGTTTTCCATTCAGTTCCCTTGCCAGTTTCCAAAACTCAGCCGAGTTTTTACAGGAAGCCAATTTTGATGCTTGCATAACGGCATATGCTTTTTTTTTTGGTCTTACATAGCTCTTTAAATTTCATATTGGCTTCTAAATATAAACCCCTAAATAATCCTCTGGTGGAGTTGCGGAAAATTCTCAACCACGCAAAAGATGTTTTTCGTGCCTTTTCACATTCTTCATCGTACCATGGTTCTTTTCTTATTTTGCTTTTGTTTTGGCTGATTTCTTCTTGTGGGAAAGAGGCCTTTACAATCTGTTCCATCTTAGCAAAGTCTTCTATTTGTTGCCGTTGGATTTGCATATCTAGGGATCGTCGATACTGTTGAGCCTTATTCTCCTTCCATTTGAGTTTGGGCAGAAGCCGCATAATAGTAATTGATAGGGATTGTCATAATACCGCTCATTAACCGAGTTTTGGCTGATAACCTTATCCCTGAGTCTACCTCTATCGACAAATCCGCATCCAAACAAGCGTTGCTTCTGTTGTCTGTAGCAATCACCATTGTAGAAGTCGCACTTCAGGGATGGATGCTATGTATGATTTGCAGCTGTTTAGGGCCACCGCTAGCTTTCCGGCTGCAACGGCTTGTCAATCAAACACCTCCGTTAGGCTTACCTCACAGCTTAATCGTTGATAATTATAAAAATTGAAACAAAACGAATTAATTTTTCGATATTCACCCACTTTACGATCGTCAACTTAACGCTGCATGCAGCACGAGTTCGATTTGAGAGAGCCTTTAACTCAATTTGGTGATAAGTTCCTTTTAAACCTAGGTGATTAGTCTACCGTTTCCTCAGTTATTCATTCATAGGTATATTTACTTATGTGCTTGTGTATGCACATAAAAGTAACTCTTCTCGTCCATCTTGATGATTGGTGTGAATCTCTCAATTTATTTTACTTACCGAATATTAGGAAATGTAAAAAAAATTTGTATCATATTGGATTACGTCGGTGTTTCTTTTATTTATTGTGACCATGGCCATAACCTGGGGGCTTCCTTATTTACTTAATGTGTTTAGTGCAGGTTCTCACATTTCCTTCGTAGATACTAAGAAGATTTCTTTTGAAGTCAAACAAATACATAATTCTCAATAAGTGTTGTTTTTTTTTTCCTTTAATGAACTACCTTGTTCAATGAAACACCTCAAGGGTATTTAACACATAAGCACCCAAGTGCTAAAGAAGTAAGTAAACTGAGCTGTGGTCGGTGATTGGGGAGAAGCGTTATGTGATTGGATTTCTATAGTCAATACTTCATAATAGCTACATAAATAACTTCTGGAATGGAAGTTATATTGTGAAAAAAAAACATTTTGTTTTGAATTTGAAAGATAATAAGAGAGATGAATTGAGGAGTAAAAGCGGAAGAGTCAATGCTAAAGGTGGTATCTACGGTGACATTTTGTCAAAATCGACATTTTATGCTTTAAATTTATATTTCCGATAAATAAACAAAAAGACTCTTTGGTAAGGTCAGAAAGTCTCGACGTTACTTAGGGAGCTGAAGGATCGAGTCCTATAGAGTGTTTTTAAAGTGTATCGCCTTCCGCGAGAAAAATGCATGCTCTACGAGACTAATTACATTGCCATTTTAGACGTTTTCTGACATAGTAGTTAAAAATCGGCAAAAAACCCAGTTTCCTCACAGGTTATGATGGTTGAGAGAAATGCAGTAGGGCTCGCCCTTTGTGAGAGAGAGTTTTCCTTTTCTAATAATTGGCACGCACATCAAGGGGTTATGGCTACCCTTACAATGTTATGAATTACAGTGAGAGCGTTAGTAAAATAGGAGAGGATTGATAGATTTAGATTTAGATTTAGATTGACGGGTAGAGCTTGCTCAGCTCCGGGCACTGCGGTGTCTGAATGAAACCTATTGTGCCAGCCCATGTGAGGTTTCAGGACAGTTCTTCTGCTCCTGAATTGAACCAGAAGTTAGCAATCTTCTGTGGGTGAATGAGTTTGAGTTTATCTAGGGGGATAATCTCATAATCAAGTATTTGCTTTCTAAGGCGGAAAAGTGCTGGACATTCTGTAATGATGTGCAGAGATGTTTCTTCATTTTCGAGGCATAGTCTACAGATGGGGTCCGCTACCAGCCTCATTTGGTGAAGATGTTTCTTTAAAGAACAGTGACCGGTTAGTAGTCCTGTGCAAATTTTTAGGGTTTTCCTATTGAGGTTCAGTAGGAATTTTGATGTTTTTTTAGTATATTCGGAACAGATTTGACCAGATGAGTTACTCCAAGCTTTATTAGATTCCTCCAGTAGGATGTTCTTGGCAGTATGTTTGAAGGTGCTTTTATTTACACCGCAGAAGAGTTCACGAATGGTTTAGATGCGCCGTCTTTAGCTAAAATGTCTGCCTTCTCATTGTCATCATAGCCTTTGTGTGCTGGGATCCAGTGAAGGATAAGGCTAAGGCCACGCAGTCAGCGATAAGCGAGCGAGCGATTGAACGATCAGCGATTAAGCGACAAAGTCGAGCGACGAGTGGCCTTTTCGTGAGCGACATTTCTTTAGCGATTAGTTGTTAAAATGCCGTTGTCAAGAGCACTACGTTTATATTTGTTGTCCACCAACCATCTGTTGCTCTTGACGCTAAGCGATAAACTAAAAATTAGAACAAGTTTGGTGACAGAGCGACGTCGTTCAGTCGCTTAAAAAAATCGCTCATCGCTCGCTCAATGCATGGCCAGTTCAATGCAATTTCATTTGTTTTAATTTTTTCATGTCGTTCAGTCGCTTGCTCGCTCGCTTATCGCTGACTGCGTGGCCTCGGCCTTACAGTGTTTTTCCTTGCTAGTTCAGAGAGTGACATGACTGTCTCTTGGACTACTTTGGATCTTATGACAGGTGAGCTTAACGCCTTTAGTGCAGCTTGGCTGTCTGAAAAAATGAATATTGTTTTGTTTTTCGTGTTCGATGAACATATTATTCTCAAAAATTCGTTAGTGGCAAAGACTTCAGCTTGGAAAATGGACGAGTGACTGCCCAGACTTACTGAGAAATTCGTTCTGGGACAGTCGCTGAAAATGCCGGAACCTGTACCAGTTTCCATTTTTGAGCCGTCCGTATACCAGACCATATCTTGCCTTGAAGGATGAGGTTTTGTGTTCTCCCAGTTTTCCCTAAGGGGGATGACAATGGAGAAGTTGAGTTTAAAGTTGTAAATCGGAATAATAGGATCCAAGCACATACTAAAGGTATTAAGTTTTTCTAGACTTTCCATTATCGACAGATGTTCTTTCGGGTATGGATGTGATTTTATGTGTCCTTGATGGAAAAGACGGTGTGTCGCCAGTCTTGCTTCCATTTTTATGAAAAGGTGAATTGGAGGTAGTCCTACAATGACGTTTAGAGCGTATGTTGGTGTTGTACGCATGCATCCAGTAATGCATGTTGTTGCCAATCTTTGAATCTTTTCAAGTTTTTGGACTGCCGTTATTTCTTTTGTTAGAGGATTGATAAGGAGACACCGATGCACATTAATTTTAAATCCTAATGCAGTTGAAACAAAGGTTCAGGTAAAGCATTCCACATTCGGGTTGAACAGCTAAAATATGAAAGTGTACGTCCGGAGTACATACAGTAGGTAAGTAGGTACCTTCTCAAAGAAAAATTGATGAGCATTCCTTGCGAGGGTGGTGTTGCGGATGAATTGTTTCAGAGGGAATGAATCTTTTGAACATTGTTAACTTTGTAAGGCCTTCACAAACCATGAGATTTATCTTACTGTGAAACTATGATGAACAATAAATATTATATGGATATTCTACTTGAGCACTGTTTGTAGAAAAAGCGATTAAAGAAACTGAGGTAGGTAAAGTTTCGACGTTGTTTAAGAAATCAATCGATTCTGCGACTAGGCCAAGCATGGCTGTTGAACTCAAGCCTTGGGCAAATGAAATTTAGAAATTTAAGCCAGATCAGAAAGGGTAAAAAATTGTCTGCATCGTTTTAAGAAACCAAAGTATTTTGCACCATTTTTGGCGACTTCAAATATGTGGTCATTCCAAAGAAGATCATCGAGTGATGCTTGATTTTCGGTTTCATTAAGGCAGGTATGTACTATTTATGGACAATGGCTGTGGGGGAACTTTTTTTTTTTAGCTATAAAGTGACAAACGACAGAACTGAGTTTTCGAAGCTTTGAATTCTACTAGGTTCTTGTTAACATATATAGGGTTTCCCGTAATTCGTGTTACATACTTTGGAATGTGATTCTTGGTCATATTCTAGGAAAAAAATTGGTTTACAGTAAAGTCCGTTTCTCAACTTTGACATAACTCTTTGACAATTTAAAAAAAAGGCTAACAAGGCTGGTGTACCCTGACCTGTGTTCAATTCGATTTCTCTGTCAATACTGATGGTAGACACCATATTTTAGACTTAATTTTTTGAAGAAATAAAAATCATTGAAACTGTTTTTATATTGAGCTGTTAAAGAGAGTAAAGCTTTAAATCTACAGATTAACGGAAGCGATGTCCCATTAATAGTCGAAACCAAAATATTAGGTATTAATCTCCACAATAGATGCGTTTTTAATAAACATGCTAGAAAAGCACTAATGAAAGCAAAAATGGTAACAGCAAAGTTGAAATCTTTAATGCAATCAAAACATATGCCGGGCAAAACCAAAGTTCTTATGTATAAAACATTAATAAGACCCATCCTAACTTATGGATCCCTATCTATCCCCTACTGTAGCGAAAGAGTTGGAGAACTTTGAACGGAAAGTCCTCCGTTTTCGTAGTGGGAAGTTTCGGAAACCGAATAAAAAGTGGTTTTCTAACAAAACGTTGTATGAAGATACAAAAATGATACCTCTTATGGTATATCAGACTAAGCTTCTCTTAGCAAGATTAGAAAGTCTTAGCTCACATCCTAACCCTTTAGTAAGAGCCGTGTTCGATTCAAATAGGAACGCCAGTATTAATGATAACTACTACCTTTCACCAATTAATCTTCTGCATGGTGCATCCATTTCGCAATTGAGACCAGATGCAAATAGAGATCTGATAGTGCCCTTTTATGATAAAGCACTCGCTGTTAATCTTAGAGGATGAACTTATCTCTGACCCAAAGTACATACATAGACCGACGTTGAATACTTTTACTCTTTTTTTGTTTATATGGTACCATAAATTCATTAAGAAGACAAGACAACGTTATGTACTATTCTCGATTGGAATAAATTCCAATACAACTCATTATAATAAAAATAAATAGAAAGATATTTTTAACAATTGTTTAAGTATTGGAAGCTCACAAAAGTGTGAAATTTTTCGTTTTAGTTACATATTTAGTTTTTTAGGTTAAGGTACAAAAATTAGTATTAAGTGCTCAATAGAAGCAAAACTGATTATGTATACCGGGAGCAAGCGTACAGTGTTAAGATATTTCTGCTAAATTTGCAAATTCTCTATACATAATATAATTGTAAATAATTATTAAATAATATTCGTGTTTAGCCAGACATACCTGTAAACAAGTCGGCCATTTTATAAAAACCATAGTAAACAAAACAAATGTATTGATATTTAATGACTCAATAAAAATTGAATTGAATTGAATTATTCAACACACGAGTTGCATGAACATGCGAATGTTGAGTTAGGGAGTGTTCAAGTATTACGTAACGCAATTTGGGGGGAGGGGGGTCTCGTAAAACGTTACGATGCGTTACAGGGGCGGGAGGGGGTATTTCTTACAGGACGTTACGTAACATTTTTTTTTTTTTATTAGGGAATAAAAACTCCCAAATTGGCAACCCCAAAGGTTAAAATAATAATTTTATTTTAAGAGTTTATTATTCAAAAAAAGCTAAAAATAGGAGAATGAAGAACGGAAACAGATGTGTTGTAAAGCATAAAATCTTTAAAAAATAAAAAAAAAAACGCAGGTATTGGGTTTTATCTTTTGTATTATTTAATATTATATGATTACCGCAATGGCTATTAAAAGTATACCAAGGATAAAAACTATAACATAACTTTTTACGACTTTAGGGTAAAAATGGTCACTTGAGTGTTTCGTAACGTTTAGAGAGGGGGAGGGAGGGGGTACATGAAAACGTTACGGTGCGTTACAAGGGGGGGAGGGGGGTTAAAAATCTTCAAATATTGCGTTACGTAATACTTGAACGCTCCCTTAATTGTTGAAAGAATTTCAAAACTTTCCGATAAATTTCTTTTGAAATGTATGTTTGCTGAAAATGACCTCATTCACGAATTTAATTTATAAAGCTGTAACTTATAGTCCAAATTGTCATCTAACTTCTTTTTTTTTATGTTTTTTTTGTTTCTTTTCATTGAAAATCTCTAAAATTGTTTACGAGTAACAATTTATTTGTGAAGTTATCGAAGTATTTAGTCATTTATTGTTATTGTTATTTATTGATTTATATTTATTTATTTATTTATTTATTTATTATTTATTAATTAATTTATTTATTTATTTATTTATTTATTTAATTTAAAGCAATTTCTAGTCACTTTTTATTATCTCTCTAAATTGAAATGGAAGCTTTTCGATCGTAGTTTCTTCCAACAAAATATCTCTTTTTTCTAATAATAAACCTATACATTGTAAAAAAAAAAGATAATATTTCAGTAGAAAGATCATATGAATCAAATTTCTGTATTATATTATGTGCGGTGGCAAACCTTTCGTGTAAAATTTATACGAAATAAAGAAATATATATCTAAATTACCATCAGCGAAATTGAGAAAAACATTTTTTCAGGCGTTTCTGGGACTCGAACCTCGAACCTCCCACGCTACAACCAGATGTCCTAACCATAACGCCACTGGCACCACAGTTTCCTACATAACCTGAAAAACATAAACTCACAATCAATTCCTCTCTCCCCCTCACTTCGTGTTCAAATTTTTTTGCAAACTTGCATCGTATTACAACAAAATACACTCAGCTACCGTATGCACTGTTTCGTCAGACAATTACCGTAAATACCATTGTATACCACTTGCACCCCGATATAACCTACCCGAGCAGAATTAAAACACGAGAAGGTAGCTTTAATGTGAATTATTAAATTTCAACCAACTAGGTATAAAGAATAAGTCATGATCCTTTCTTCATTTGGTCAGGTTTCTCTATATATACGAGAGAGTATAGGGCTGACAAGGACGACGGCAATGCTAAAGTAAACGTGCTCAAAAGCCTATAGGGCAGAGAGACTTCTATTCTTCAGCCCACAAAAGCGATAGGTATTCAGTATTCACCTTTGAAACGAAAACTCTGAATGGCATAAGCAAACCGTAAGGACCTGCACGTGCACCTTAGTCCCCAGTGGGAAACTTTGCTTTGTGCACGTGTGCAGCATTTTCACGTCATAATTTCAACGCAAATGAGACATGTGCACACACGGATGTACGTTGTACCGTTCTACTACAACACAACGTAAGACTTTTACAGGAATTAATTTGACTTCTCTAAAATCCGATTCGGATTGCAACAGCCCAGCAGGGGTGGTTCAAACCACTCGACTCCTACAAAAGAGCGACCCATTTATTTCCACGTCTGTACATTGCATAATATACAAGATCATGTTAAGAGAACTTCTTTCATTTCTAGACAAAAAAAAAAGTTGGGCTTTTGAAATAAATCCCTTGAGCGTTGAGCTCATCTGTCACAACTGCAAAATTCAAGAAAAACTGTTTGTTTTCAAGCAGTTTAAGGCATTTGCATCAAGACCCTTTCCTTGGGTCTCCTCACACTAATACAAATACAACAAGTAACTGGTGGTCAATTATCAATTGTTCTTCTTTAACAATATGGATATTTTGTTGTCTTTTCAACTTGAATACGCAACACTTATGTTTCTCTCCATGGAAGTTAATCCGCTTCCGTTTCCCGTATGTTTACGGACCAACAACTTAATCGCAAAACCAAGTGCGCTCTTCAAATAGAAATCTATCGAGGGATTTGATTTGAACAACCCCCTTTTTTGTATCCTGAGCAAAAATAAAAAAAAAAACATAAAACCATATTGCCAGCATCATCCATACGGTTGTCTGTGATACCTTTACGCTCTACCCAAAGGGGGATGAAAGTTATGTATGAAATCAGAAACCAGGAACCATAAAGGAACAAGATTTCATGGGATTATCCCAATTATATGCGTGCAATGAACGAATGCTGACACCGGCAACGGCAACGGCATCCATCTCAGTACATTTCAATTTGCAAGGGGTAAACATTTTTCTTTTGCTTTCATGTAACAAAAACACAAAGCACACACAACGACAACTTGAACATTTCTTTGGCGAATAATGTTACCAATGTGCAGTGTCAATTGCTTCTATTAGGGAGAAATTTGTCAGACGCTAGGGTTTAGCTTCGAAAAAGGGGGCTGGAGATGAACTGTCATATGTGCTTAGTTATGCTTATGAGCGATCAATTATTATTTTCTATTTCATTGAAATACATAAATAAATAGTCAGCCTTATTGCGAACATCAACTATCAAATGATTGACGATTGATAAAATTTATCAATTGAAACTCATGTTGTGAAAACTGATTGATAAAATTTTGCGCTATTTTTCCACTTTGACATATTTTCTGATTTATGTCAAATTGTGGGTAGGAAATTATTTCAAAAAGTTTAGAACAAAGTTGACTGACTGACATCTCAGCTTTATTTTGAGTTTTCCATTTTTACTTGTCGATCCACTACTCTTGTTGCGGTAAATTTTATCACAAGTTACACCTTCATCATTTCCCATTTCAAAGAAGTGGAAAAGTACAAAGCAACCCAGTCCATCAGCTAGTGTTGTTCCTCAGGGCATCTTGGAAAAGCAACACAAATAGGTAAACCTTCATTGAGCCTGTAGACGACTAAAGACTCAAACAACAGCGGTGGTAGGAGTTAGGAAGGTACTGGAGAGGAACTTGCACGATAAAGAGGAATGGCTACTCATTTGCACTGTAACGCACTAAGCATAGTACGACATTAACATCACAATTATGAATATCACAATTGCAAGAACTCCTTGGTAAGAGCCAAGAACTCAAGTTTGGCACTCTAAGTTTGTTGAGGTTATCTCACACTTGTTTGTGTCTTCCTACTCTGCGATTTCTCTTCTAGCTATGACCGTTCCACGGTACAACTCACATAGTTTGTTGTTTTTTTTCCCCACACATTATTTCCGTATCTATAGCGGATTCCTTTCGCGAGGAATTGGCAAGTCACCCGATAGTGAATTCAATGCCATGAAAAGCGCCTTCTCGATTAGTCGTTCGGAACCGGTAGAAAATTGTAGGTCCTCTCAATTCCTTTACAAGGAAGGGGTTGTGAGAAAAGCGCTGGGCCCCGGGGCTCCTCGCTTTGTTGCTCCTTTCGGAACCGGTAGAAAATTGTAGGTCCTCTCAATTCCCTCACAAGGAAGGGGTTGTGAGAAAAGCGCTGGGCCCCGGGGCTCCTCGCTTTGTTGCTCATTTCGGAACCGGTAGAAAATTGTAGGTCCCCTCCATTCCCAGGCTCCTCGCTCTGTTGCGCCACCCAGAGGCGGCGTTAAGCGTGGGCGACGTGGGCCACCGCCTACGGCCTCGCGGTACAAGGGGCCTCGCGACTCAAAAATGTTTAAAGCGAGAATAAAACAAAAAACCAGAGTGCGGGGAATCCCCGGTTATTCCGAATAGCACAAATGATCCTCCAGGTCGACGTGCTAGTAAAGGTGCTCTACCTTCGCTCTATCTAGTTAGAAAAAAACCTACTAAAAAGTATTTTGATCTGTAAAATGTTTTGAAAGATTTCTCACAAATGCGGTGGTAAAGAACCATCACTAGCCTACACAACCTCTTTTGGGTGCATACTGCATATAAACACTTCCTAAAGAAAAACAAAAGCTTTGCATTTAGTTCCTTAAAGAGATACTTTATACTGAGAACTTTTTTGTTTCTGGATGCAGGTACCAAGATCAGAATTCAATGTGCTTATCATACGCGATCGTTCCAGTTAAACATCCGAAGAGATAGGACATTGATTCGGAAAAGAATATGACAAAAATATCTGCTTTATCGCAGGATTTGCAGTCTCAAGCTCAGGCGGAGCCGATGTGCTGTTAGGAAGTGTTCAGTTGGCACCAAATTGAGCTGCCTGCTAATTGGCTTTGTCGATGGAGCTGTGCAGTCATTGAAGACGAGCGTTGGGACCGATGACGTGGTGGAGTCCTTAATTACTTACTAAGGTGAGCATAACAGTTCGGGGTGAACCTCGGCCTCAACCAACATCTTTTTATAACGACTTCGATTTCGGGCGAGGTCTCTCCAGTTTTGCACTCTAATTCGGTTGAGGTCTTCTTCCATTTGATTACGCCACCTAAGACGAGGTCTTCCCTTTCCACGATTTCCTTGCAATGTGGTGCTGTCCGTGTCTATAGCGGATCCTTAATAGATGAAGTCCTGTACTACCTCGAAGTTAAGGCTGTCTATTATGACGTTTTGTCCAATTTGTCGATGTTCTGTGTCCTGTTTGATGACAACATAAACTTCGTTTTGCCCTCATTAACCATCAAACCCATTTTTCCCGCTTCTGTTTCAATACGCACAAAAGTACCAATGACATCACGCTTTTTTCTTCCCATTACGTCAATATCGTCTGCGTAGGTGAGTAATTGTACAGACTTTTGAAAGATTGTTCCTCTGGTGTTGACGTTTGGGTTTCTTACAATCTTTTCAAGTATGATGTTGAAGAAATCACCAGACAGTTTGTCGCCTTGCCTAAAACCTTCTTTGACATCAAAGGTCTCGCTGAGTTCTTTACCGTCCTTGACGGAGCCGCGTGAATTCTCCAAAGTCATCCTGCATAGTCGTATGAGTTTTTCAGGGATGCCGAAACTAGAGATGGCTCTGTACAGCTCGTCGCTGTAAATACTGTCATACGCGGCCTTGAAATCGATAAAAGATGGTGTATATTAATATTATATTTTAGGGCTTTTTTCCAACATCTGTGAAAAATTGGTCTATTGTGGACTTCTCTGGTCTAAAACCACATTGATAAGGACCTATCAAGCTGGGATTACAGACGTGGGGTTTTAGACGTTCACATAATTACAGCAGACAAGATCTTATAAGCGACGTTAGGGAGGCTTATCCCTCTATAATTGGCGCAATTGTGAGGGTCTCCCTTCTTTAGGATCGGGCATACGATACTGAGGTTCCAATTATCGGGCATGCTTTCTTCCGACCATATCATGCAGATCAGCTCGTGCATGCTCCTTTTCAACTGATCTCCAGCTACTTTGAAAGGTTCGGCATCAAGTCCATCTGCACCTGCAGTCTTATTTGATTTAAATTTACATATGGCAAGCTTATTTTCTTCTAGGTCGGGAGGACGGCTTTCTTGATCATCTTCCAAGCTGAATGGGGCAATCTGCCTGACAGCGGAATTTGTGTCCTCATCGCTATGTTAAGCAGTCTACAGAAGTGATCTTTCCAGATCCTCAGTAGCGATTGTGTTTCAATGCAGACCTTTACAGGCCTGAGTTCGGGGCATTCCACCCTGACAGGATCTTTTAACGTTTAGATAAAACGTGTACGTTTTTACGTTTAGATAAACCGAATCTCGTTTCTGTCATGGCACTTCTCAAATTCCTCAAACGAGCGCTTCTCATGCTGCTTCTTTTTCTTTTGAGAATTCGGTGTTCTTCCCTTATTTTCTCCTTGTAAATCTCGTTATACTGATCGTAAGCAGCCCTCGTTCGATTTTGCATCAGCATTTTTCGTGCATGGATGCATTTGCCTGCCGGCATTCTTCATTGAACCATGGGTTTCGTTTTGGGGGCCGAGTGAAACCCAGAGCCTCAGTGGCAGCGGTTCTGATGGCTCCTTCTCTCTCGTTCGACACTCGATTCGAAAAGGCCTTCTGGATTACCCCTTCTAAAATAACTCCCTATCCAAAAATATTTTGCCATTATCTACTACGTATCTTGGTTTCAAATAATTACTCTTTTTCGATTCGGTTAAAAACTATGTAACTACAATAGCAGAAGTAAGAAATAGTATTAGGGATTTTAGGAGTACATACTTGCGAAATTGAAAATGATTTAAGAGTTTGACAATACTTGGGTCTTAAGTTGGTTTGAAAATTATGAAACATACTTTATTCATTATGACGAATCTGAAGTCATTTTCTCAGTGGCCCCGCAACCTTAATCTTGCACACGCCTCATTTTGGTCTAGCGCCGCCACTGGCGCCACCCTATTTATTTTCTTTTGTTTTTTTTATATAGCGGATCCCATAGGTGACAAGTCCTGTTTCCTGTACTTCCTCGAATTTATGTTTGTCTATTGTAACGTTTAGTCTAACTCCTCGGTGTTCTCTACACTTGTCTAATGACAGCATATAATTTGTTTTGCCCTCATTAACACTTAAACCAATTTCTGCCGCTTCTGTTTCAATGCTCGCAATAGCTCCTACAACATCACGCTTCCTTCTTCCCACTACGTCAGTATCGTCTACGTAACCAAGTAGTTCTACAGATTTTTAAAACATTTTGCCTCTGGTCTCTGTTGTCCACGTTCGAGCTTTGAACAATCTTCTCAAGAACGATGTCAAAAAAATCGTCTCTTCAAAATCCTTTTTCGACATCAAAGGTCTCGGTTAAGGAGCAACCGGACCTCTCCAAAGCTATCCTGCAAAGTCGTAGAAATTTTGCAGGGATGCCAAAACCAGAGAGAGCTCTACATGCCTTGAAATCGATAAAAATATGGTGTAAATCTGCTTTATTTCAAGATCTCCTGTAGCATCAGAATTTAGTCGAATGAGGATTTTTCTGGTCTTAGGCCGCAGCGTGCGGCTTAACCCGTTCACATATTCCAGCAGACACTGTCTTATTTACTGAGATTTTGTTTATCGGGCATGGTTTTTTCCATTTTTAGCATGCACATCAGCTGATGCATGCTCCTTTCCAACTGATCTCCAGCTTGCTGGAAAAGCTTCTCGCCAAGGTCATCAGCACCTGCATATGACAATCTTAAATTCTTAGGTCAGAAGACGGCATTCTTGATCATCGTCCAAGTGG
Source organism: Melanostoma scalare (assembly GCA_949752695.1). Classification (NCBI taxonomy): domain Eukaryota; kingdom Metazoa; phylum Arthropoda; class Insecta; order Diptera; family Syrphidae; genus Melanostoma; species Melanostoma scalare. The sequence continues at coordinate 37,700,617 of OX456984.1, forward strand.
AATGCGGCATTCTGTTTGTTGTCTTTCGAGTTGAGTCGAGTTTCTGTTGTTGTCTTTCGAGATCCTCGGTAGTGACTGTGATTCTATCACAAATATGTTTCCTTCCTGATCTGTAACTTCAGTTCAATGTTTGCCATTTTGGCAAAATCTTTTTACCTTTTCGTACAACTATCGAATCTCATTCCTTGGTGTCTCTCAATTTCTTCAAAATAGCGCTTCTTTATCTTTTTGAGGATTCGGTTTTCTTCCCTTCTTTTCTCCTTTTGAATCTGGTTCTACTGATCAAAAGGAGTCCTTGTTCCTTTTTGCATCAACATTTGTCGTGCTTTTTGTTTGGAAATGCATCAGTTGCATGTTTGCATTCTTCATGGAACCATGGGTTTCGTTTTGGGGGCCGAGTGAAACCCAAAACATCAGAGGTTGCGGTTCTGATGGCTTGTTGACATTGCTGCCACTGGTCTTCAATGTTTAATGCTGGTGCCATAAGATTCAAGGATATGGTAGGAGGGATACTCGATCAGAAAAGGCATGGACTATCTCTTGCGATTGCAGCTTTGCAATTTCATATCGTTTCACAGCGTTTGTTCAGGAGAGCCGTGAATAAGTCAAAGTGCGGTCACCTAAGAAAGTTTTGGCATCAATAACACATTGGAGGAGTGTCTTGCGTCGATCGCTATATGGTCAATTTTGTTGACGGTTGATTGATCTGGGGATAGTTTTGCACCTTTACAACTCAGTTCAGCCCTGCAGCAAAATTGATTAACCCTGGGTACGTTTTCGGAGGTTTTGTCATGCTGCTTATCTACCGATTGTTTTTCCAAAGATGACTTCCTTTCCTTGCTTGGCGTTCAAATCGCCAAGGACAATTTTCATGTCATGTCTAGGGCTTATGTTTTATGTTTCTTCGAGGAGCTATATTAGAAACAGTCTTTGGATTTATCGTCTTTCTCTTCGTCTTCCCTTTCACTTCACTTAGTCTGCCCCTAAAGACAAACCTGCTCCCAAATAGGGGTTGTTTCGCTGTCTGTAGCAGTCGCCATAACAGTTTTTGTTCACTGTCGCAGTTTTTCGTTCTCTTGTTGGGTAGCGATTATATCGGCTTTGAAGCTGTCCCACAAATTGATATTTAGCACAAAATCAGAGATCTGAGGACATCCAGATTCGAATCTCATCGTGAACACTGGTTCACACCTCTACGAGGTTCTGAAGTCAAAGTTTCAACGCTTTAAGTGATTATTGTAGAAGATGGCTAGCGAATAATGTTTTTACAGCTTTTATTCTACATACTCGAGAGTTTCGAAACATTTTTTTTTGGAAGAATCCCGGGATACATTTTCATATGGATTACACAATGCCTGCTAATAGACGACTTTTTTTAGGGTGGCGCAACAGAGCGATGAGCTCCGGGGCCCAGCGAATCTCTCACAACCATTGCCTTGTGGGGGAATGGAGGGGACCTACAATTATCTGACGATTTCGAACGGTGAATTGAGAAAGCCTTTTCATGGCAATGAATTTATCATCGGTTGACCTCTCGAAAGGCGATACCCGTGGAAAAACATTTTTGCTTCTGTTGAAATGAACCAACGAACCTCCCGGTTGACAGGCTGACATCTTTACCATCGCGCCACGGGTACCACAGATGGTCGACTAAGTGGTTGGTTATCATTTCGGTGCCCTTGTCGAAATGTGGGAGTATCACCTTTCGCGAGGAATTACTAGATCCTCCGATGATCTTCCACACTTGGCCGTTCGGAATTGGCAAAAAAAACTGTTTAGGTTGTCTCCACTTCGCCTCACAAGGATGGTGGGGAGAAATGCGCCATGCCCCAGGGATCTCCGAGCTCTGTTCTCCCGGCCTAGTTAGTAAGTTTCATATCATTTCGGATAATTGATTGAAAAAATCATCAGAACCAATTCAAGCGTCTGCGTTTGTAAATTTTCTTTGCTTTATGACAATGGTTTAGTGTTGTTGGTACTCATTTCGTCTCTTGGTAGTTAAGCGAAAAACAGTTACTTCCAGCCCTTTTTTGTATTAAATGCTAACAGCTTTTGCTGTCGCATTACAATAAGCAGTGTTCATAAAAAAAGCATCGTTTCGAAGTATTTCGAGGAAGAGAAAGGCGGTTGGATTCTCAGAAAGCATATATAGACACTCTAGATACTAGAAGCCCTTAGCATTCTTTTGTAAACAAATACCTTGGGAGTCAAAAGTGGCCCATCCTTGTATCCAATAATATTCCAGATTTCAGGTTCATTCAGAGCTTAATACCTTGGATAACAACTTATGCCATAGAATTTCTTTTCGGCTTTGAAAAATAACGTCATTGATATGGCGACACCATTGTGCTCAGATTGAATACTCTCGGCTGTCATCGCAAAAAAAGACTCTTTTTTACTTTAAATTGAATGAACTTATTCTTCCAACCTTAAGTCACGGCAACGCCAACGCCACATCCACCGTCGCGTCGTCGTGCTGTAACAGCGCCGCCAAACATATTGTACTCATCAAAAAACCCCGTTTCAAGGAAATTTTCCGAGTCACTTCTCAAACAGTTCGTTACTCTTGCATCACATCGCAAATCGACCGTCGGAGTTTCGCATTTTTCCTCCATTCGTCATTATTTTTAAGTTTTGCCGCATAAAAGGATACTTTTCTTTCCCTCTCCTTCACTTATTCAACCATCGAGCTCCGGGGAACTATAAATTATATACTAACTGTGGTCTGTGGAAAAACCAAAAAATGTTGATCCAAATACTCGAGATGAAGGTGCATAAGTAAAATGCATCTTTTCTATCAAAAAATAGTCTTCAGTTGTTGTTTGTTTCCTTTTTCTTTTTTGGTTTATAAATTTGTTATAAAAACTTCACATACCAAGAAAAAATGGATTTCCTGCGAAATGTTATGGGTGGGCTGGGCACTGTGTTCCTAAGTTCATGTGATGCTGGAAGCTGATGCTTATACGCTATTCTATAGCTATTGTGGAGATGAGCTTCTGTATGTGTATTCGACAGTTGCTTGGCGAAATGCGAACGTTCAATGGAAATAAATGTATGTAATTGGGAGACCGAAACTTTTGTTGTCGCTGTGTGTGTGTTGAGTTTTAGAGTATATATCACAGACGTGTCGGTTGTAGTGGTGCGCTGTTATGGGGATGGGGATACCCGATACATTTCAAGGATACTATGTAAAAAAGAAGAATTTTATTTTGTGGTAGGTATAGGAACTTAGGTATCTACTCCTTTACAATCGTGTTGGGAGCAGAGTGTAGGTAGTTGTGATGATGCAATACACTTGAACGAACATTTATATGAAATGGCGATGTCTACAAAAATATCTATTACCACAGCACTCTATATCTTCTATAGATGGAAGTTGAAGAGTTAAATGCTGAATGCCAACAACAGAAACAGTATCAGACAATTCAATTCAAATCGTAAATCGTATTAATTTGTTATTTTGCTGGACTTACCACTTAGGTATACCTACCTACCCGAATACCGAACCTAACCTATATGGAGAACATGCAACACTAGTGTAATTAAAATGTAAGCCAATTGCAAAGGATTTCTTTGAAGTATAGCGATGTTTACTTTGCTTGTTTCTTTTCTTTTGATGTGAAGATGTTCACATTAATGCGCTTCAAGGATTTCATTAAATTTGTTAGTCACGCGCTTAAGACGCGGAGGTCTTTTTCCATATTTGCTTTAGCTTGCTTAAGCAAGACCAGTTTTTATCCTGCGTTTTGCGTTGGTGTAACATGTAACATGAGCGCTTTTCATTTCACATTTATTAGATACATAAGTTGGTATAGGTATAGGTATGCAGGCTCGTGCATAAGTGTACCTTTGAAGCTTATAATCGAAATGGGAGCTTCTACGACTGATTTGGTTTTCCGGCTTTTCTTAGACTCTTAATGGAGGCTAAAGGGAAATCACCGGTGGTGTGAAAACTTTTTTGTAGTCTGAAACATGAGTAATTGGAGGTGCAGGGAATTAACTTCACGGGCACTACCTTCACATGTGAAATAACTTCACCTCATGTGGGAAATAATTTCACTTTTTTGTGGTGAAGATATTTCCTACTGAAGGTGGGAAATAACCTCACATTTTCGTGGGAACGAATTTCACTTTTATGTGAAGCTATTTTTTGGAAAAAACTTATACATTTCGTTGCAGTGCAGATCTGTTTTTGAAAATATGTATACAGGGTGTAACGTAATTCGTGTTACATATTTCAGGATATTATTCTTGGTCGTATTCCAAGAAAAAAATTGTTTTAGAGTAAAGTCCGTTTCTTAACTTTGACATCACTTTTTGACATTTCAAAAAAAGGCTATCTTTAGTGTACCTTGACCTGTGTTAAATTCGATTTCTCTGTCAATACTGATGGTAGAGACCTAATTTTAGACTTAATTTTTTGGAGAAATGATAATCTTTAAAACTGTATTTAAATTGGACTTCTATAGGCTTAGGGTTGCAAGATCTGTTTTTGAAATATGTTAAATAAATTTATATGTATTTCAAAAGCAAATTTTTCGTTTTTGTGTATCTTGTCGTTTTAGTGCTTTATTCAAGGAAATAATGAAATTCGCAAAAACGAAAAATTTGCTTTTGAAATACATATAAATTTATTTAACATATTTCAAAAACAGATATTTCATTTAATTTATAAAATGAGTGCCATCCAATAATATACAGTGAAAGATCTGTTTTTGAAAATACATATGTTCATTATTTTAATTGACGTTTTTAGCTGCGCATATTCGCAGCTAAGTAGCCTTATGTTGGACTTACATGCATCTGCTAGTGCAGATGAAAAAAGGAATTAGACACAAGATGTAAAACTCAATCGCGCGAATTTTTCACTATTTCCTCGTATATAGCACTAAAGCGACAAAATGCATAAAAACGACAAATTTGTTTTTGAAAATGTGTTACATAAAAATTCATTTAGCATATTTTCAATTTTCCAATTCTTCGTTTCAAAACGCTGCAGTGGGAAATATCTTAACCACAAAAAAGTGAAATTATTTCCCACTTGCGGTGAAGTTATTTCCCATGTGAAGGTAGTGCCCGTGAAGTTAGTTCCCTGCACCGTAATTGGAATGGTGGCGCAGATCACAAGTCCGCTGTCAGAAAATGTTCTTCCTGACAAGAAAGGGGTGAAGTCACGCTAAAAAGAATTTCGACCATATTTCGCAACATCAACGTTGGAACTTACGTAATTACTACGAGGTTAAACGAAATTTTACATTTATCATTCGCTCTTCACGTCAATCAGGCGTGAAGAGGCGATACGTGTTTTAAAATGGCCCCCACAGTCACTCGGTGTACGAGTATGATGTTAAAAATGCATTTGCTGAGTCAAAGCCCACGCAAGTAATTCCAAGAGCTTTGGGCTACGATTCGTGGTGCTTGGACTTCAATGCCTTTGAAAAAGATGCCAAAATCTTATCAACTCGATGAAGATGAAGCGTCGCCAAGGCCGTCTTTACCCTTTTGGCGGCCCTGGGCACTTTTTGAAAATGGGGCCCCTGCATTATTCTATAAAAATGTTATGTTGTGTAGTAAAGGAATACAGAAAAAACACATAACTTTGAATCAATATTTCATCAATCATTATAAATCATTATAAAAGTAAATAATTATTGCAGCATGTTTATGTTTTAACATAAACATAAATAATGTAAAAATAAAAACAAAATAATAAATTTTTCATATAAGAATTCAAAAATAAACAAAATTTAAATAACAGAAAATTAAATTCAGATATAGTTTAAGAAATGTAGTTTAAGGAACAAAATATTGATATGCAAAAAGATGGAAAGAGGAATGTTTATTGAAGGAGTCTTTTTCTTGATATAAGATTAGCAAAATCATTGATTATATCTACAAAATCGATACCTCTGAGCATGTCGCTTTCGATTGACATCAGTGACAAACTTGTCAATCTTTCTTGAACCATTGTAGTTCTGAGTTCGTTTTTTATTTTTTTTTAACTTAGAGAAGGAACGTTCAACTCAAGCAGTTGGTCACCATCATACTTAAGAAAATTCTAAAAGCAATTTCAACACTTGGAAATTCATCTTCAACTTTATTTGTTTTTAAGAAATTATAAAGTTCTAGAATAGTGCCAGTTTCTTCATTTTCGTGTCGAATAGTTTTCCAGTATTCTTTTAAATTCAGGAATTCAGCATGTAGTTCATCTCCGTTTACATCTTCAGTGTAAAATTTAGCAAAAGATTTGCAGTTTTCTTTTAAGTCTTCTGAATTCAGGTTTTTTAATCGAAAAAAAGTCAAAATGTTGGCCGATATTCGTATACGAACTTAGTCGCTGTTTTAAATCAACGCTTAGACCTTAGAGTGTCAACAATGGGAAGAACGAAGAAAGGTTTCAATTTCGAACCTTTCTTTTCCAGTCAAAATTACTCAGGGAAGAGAGAGAGTAGAGTCAGAGCCATCAGAAAAAGTCTATTCTATACACCTAGTCCTTTCAAAAAGGTTCTTATATTCGGAATCCGGTTTTTTTTTTTGTCTGGATGATGAATCAAAGTTATCAAAATTGTCCTTGAACCCACTTATAAATTCATCGATTGCACTCAGCAGATTTAACATTTTTTTTTGCAAAGACTAAGAGATTCCTGTCTGGCGTCTCTTTCCTGTCCTAAATCATTAGCGATAGGCATCAAATCTTCTTCAATTTTTTGATGATCATTATATAAGGCGCTTAGTGCATCAGCTCGCGCTGACCATTTTGTTTGAGAAAGACTTTTTACAACCTTTTTTGAGACACTCTATCTTTGAAATCTTAAAAAATTTAGGGCCGTTTATCCCAGAGTATATCTAATACTAAGTACACAAATGCAACGCTTACATTAGCAATAGACAGCAAAAAATAAAAAATCCACAATTAGTGAAAACAGGCAAAAATTATTAATACCTATAGTAACCCTTTCTGACCATCGCATCGCAAATGTCAGAAGTGTACACAAAAAGTTTTATTTTTGTTTGAATTTGAATATAATTTCGGAGGGAATGTCATTTAAAGTGTTCAACAAAGGTTGTTGTTAAATGTATCGAAATATATTTTTTTTTTTTTTTTTGAAAATAGACCAATAGAGGTTGAGTGTTGTTTCAGCAATTTGGGGGCCCCTGGTGATTGCGGGGCCCTGGGCCTGGGCCCAGTGGTAAAGAGAGGTCTGAGCGTCGCTGATTTGAACTGTTATTGCAAAAAAGGGTCATGCAACAAAGTATTAATTGAGGTAAAGTGTTGTTTAATATTTTGGAGCTAAAGTATGTTCCCTCAACATTTTTTTTTCATTTATTTCCGACCAAGTACAGGGTACATACTTTAATTTTTTTTACCGTTCACTTTTGTTGAATTTATTTAGCTATCTTCTTTTTTAAAGTAAAAACTTAGTTGAAGTTTTTACGGTTAAAGTTTTCGTTGAATACAAAATAAATGTATGGAAAAAATTAATAAAATTGAGTTTCTGATGAATCGGGATACTTTTTCAATGAAAAATGACTACGGAATCAGCACAAACACTCAAATATTCCACCGCACCACCTGCAATTTTAAGCGAACGTGAAAAAAGTGCTTGTATTCTTACTTAGGTAGGTATTACAGTTCGGAGTGAACCTGGTTTGGTCTCCACCCAACATCTCTCCCCAGTTTTGCTTTCTAAGTCGGTTAAGGTCTTCTTTTCCCACTCTATTGCGCCACCTAAGACAAGGTCTAAGCCTTTCGCGACTTCCCTGCAATGTGCTTTCGAAAACCCAGAGCCGGAGCTGTGTTGTCCATCCGCTCTGCATGTCGTTGTCACCCAATGCGAAATCTTCTAGCCCATGTCGCAGCACAGCTCGTACAGTTTGTTTCTGAATTTTCTGCTGCACGTCCACACATCTTCCTCACACACGGGATTAAAGATCATTCGGAGTATTTTTCTTTTGAATCGGCGAAGAGTTTATTTAATCGTTCTCGATAAGGTAAATGCTTCTTTGCAGTATAACATGAGTGGGATGATCATATATAAAGGATCTTAGTTAGACGAAGTCCTGGGGTCGAATTACCGCATCAGTGATCGAGTGAGTGAGTACTAACTTTTCTGTCAAAATTCGTTTTATATAACCCAACAACAGTCTGCTGTTCATTTATCGACTTCAATTCGTTCAAACACTGATTAACGAATGTCAAATTGAAGTCTTAAAGTGCTCGATAACTCGAGAAGCAAAACCAAAAGTACATAATTCAGTCACGTATTACTCGATCATCGCGTGTGCAGTAATTCGGCCCCTGTACTTCCACGAAGTTATGTCTGTCTATTGTGGAGTTTTGTCCAATTCGTCGATATTTTCTGCCCCGTTTTGTCCAAACTAACCATCAAACCAATTTGTGCAGTTTCCTTTTCAATGGTCGCAAAAGCACCTAAGACATCACACTTGCTTCTTCCGATTACGTCAAAATCTTCTGCGTAAGCGAATCACTGTACAGACTTACAATGTAATACTGGTGTTAACGTTTGAGTTCTGTACAATCTTTTCAAGTATGATGTTAAAAAATCGCATGACAGTTTGTCGCCTTATCAAATGCTTTTTCAATATCAAAGGTCTCGGTGAGTTCTTTACCGAACTTGACGAAGCAGCGTGTATTCTCCATAATCACCCTGCATAGTCGTATCTACGAATTTTGCAGGGATGACGAAACTAGAAATGACTCTGTACAGCTCGTCTTTGTAAATAATTTTTTGCAAGATCTGCCTTAATGTGAAAATATGGTCGTTTTTGGAATTTTCTGGTCTAAAACCGTATTGGTAAGGTCTTTTCAATTTGTTGACGTAGAGTTTTAGACGTTCACATACATCAGCAGACAAGATCTTATACGCGACGATAACGAGGCTGATTCCTCTACAATTGTGCCAATTGTGAACGTTTCTCTCTTTAGAATCGGACATACGATACTGAGGTTCCATTCAACGGTCATGTCTTCTTCTGGACCACATCATTGAAATCAGCTGCTGCATGCTTCCTTCCAACTGATCTCCTGCTGCCTTTAAAAGTTCGGCATCAAGGACATCTGCACTTACAGTCTTACTTGATTTGAGTTTGCATGTTGCAAGCTTAACTTCTTCTAGGTCGGGAGTATGGCATTCTTTGTATCTTAAAAATTTATGATCTTTTTACCTTTTATAGGAAAACTTTTGAATCTCATTCCTACCATGGCATCTCTTAATTTCCTTTAACGAGCGCTTCTCATGCTGCTCCTTTTTCTTTTTGAGAATTCACTGCACTTCATTCATTTTCTCGTTTTAAATCTCGTTGCACTGGCCATGAGCAGCCCTCGTTCTCTTTTCGTTCAATATTTGTTTCGCTTTTTTTTATGGTGCATTTCCCTGCTTGCATTCTTAACCGAAGCATTTACTTCGTTTTGGGGCCGAGTGAAACCTAGAACGTTCTAATGGCTCGCAGGCATTACTGGCACTGGACTTAAATGATTCATGCTGCCAGCATGTAATTCAAGGAAAGTTGGGGCCATTGGTTATCTGTTGCGATTGTATAGCTTTCCAATGCCTGCAATTGTGACAAAAAAATGTCCCCTAAGCTGAAGGAAAGACTCTACGCCGAGGTTGTGCGTCCAGCAATCACATACGATTCACAATATAGCACACTGTAAAAAAAAGTATGAAAGCAAGTTGACAGCAACTGAGAAGAAGATAGGTTAGGTTAGGTTAGGTAGAATGGGCTGACGGTTGATCTTATTACCGTCACACTTAGATCAATGTAGATCCATTGTGATACCCTGGAGTATTGTAACGTCCTAGAAACCTATGAGTTTATGTTCGGTCAGTTTTTAACCATTTTTTGGCCTTAATGAAGTTTAACAGGCTGCTTCTCGAAGTGTCTGATAATTCTTCGAGTTCATTGAAAAAAGATGCTCCGTATGATAGCAGAAGTAACAAAGCTTGATAAGTACCAAGATCTGTAGAAGCCTTCACGTCAAAATACTACCTTGGAATAAATAGAGCACGACCGGCTGGTATTGTCATATTAAAAGCAGAGATCCGGAGAACTCCATCAAAAAAACATTATCAGACAATATTCAGAGACTATCGCAACGAAAACAAGAGAAAGGCAGGCCAAAACACTCCTGATACAGACAAATTATACAAAATCTGAATTTGGTTGCTCTCAGACATGGAACAATCTATTGCATTGAATTGCAGAAGCATTCTGAAATCAACGACAAGAACTCCAAGAGCAGAGTACTAGTGTGAAGCAGTTAAGTGGGAGAGCCGTGATCCCTCCGAAATCACGATGTTCGTAACATTAGAAAAGGAACAAGAAGAAGTTCGCACGAAGAAGTCGTGAACAGGATATCCTCATTCGTACCTTGGTTACAAAAAGGTAGTCGTCCAAGTCAAAGTTTGCCCTCAAGAAAGTTCGAACATCAATAGCACTGGAAAAGTGTTTTGCATCAATCGCAACTTGTTCGATTTGATTGACGGCTCTTATTGATTTGTTGGCTGCAGCTCGTCCGTTTAAAGAGGATTTGTCATGCAGGTTACGATAAAAGATTGTATTTTCAAAGATTTCCTGCTTTCAAAGTTCGGCGTTAAAATTACCGAGGGTGATTTTCACGTCATCTCTATAGGGCATTGCTCATATGCTTTTTATTTCTTTGAGGTGCTCCTAACAATAGTTTTTGATAATATCGTCTTTATCTTCTGTGGGGGAGTGGGCCAAAACACTTCTGATACAAACAAATGCACCTTCACCAGCAAATCGTTGACCTCAGACATAAAACAATCCAAAACCAGGGCTGCCGGAACATGTCAGAGGCGAATGACGACTCTAGGCTGTAAAGTGAGAATTTTCTTCCACGGTGCTATTAACGCCACGCCGTTAAAGAGAAGATTCTAATTGGAGAAGGAAACAATTTCATCTGCATTTGCAGATTGGCTAGTGGTGAAACGTTTTTGAAAATTGTGTGCACGGATTCATTCCAGAGTGAGTGGGTGCTAACCCCTGTACTCTGCACCCACACAATCTTTATGCGATTTTCCCCTTTTCATACACACAACCTTGATCCAGGATTGGTCTCAGAAACTGGAATAGGAATCATTGATTCTGGTGATAAACGCCATTTTTGTTTTTTTTTTTTTTTGTTTTTAGCAAATACTCAAAGACATGAGTTGAAAACGTTTTCTGTATCCATTCCTGTACCAATTGAAGAATGAAAAAAGCAAAGCAAATAAAACAACCCTCTGCCTGTTGAGAGCATTATTTTCTTCTTCAAGATGAAACCCCCATTAAAGCAGGTAGTCCACATTTGATAAGCAAACCAGAGTCAGAGTGTAAGCGGGTTGGAAGGAAATCCACTCCAAAAAAAAAAACTAGAGCACACAAAGAAAAAACAGCTAACGTTAAGGTAATTTTTTGTTTTATGTTTTAAAAACAACATGGCCCTTCTGTAGGTACTCGAGTCAATAAAAATCAATACTCATGAACGTGTTTTATCGCACTCTTTTTCATAGAAATCGTTTTTTCTTCTTAAATAAAGCACAAGCACTTGGGAAAATCTTACATCAACAACAACAACAACAACAAACTCATTCAACTGACTTTTTTCACAGGACAATTGAAAATACGTGCTAATTGACCATTTATTTTTCTAAGTCAAGTTAATATTCGATTCTCATTAGCTGAGAGAAATTGCGTAAGTCTACTCATTTTACTACTTTTCCTTTTTTAATTTTAGTTTTGTAAGTACACGAGTGAATTGTTTTAGTACACAAGTCAGCAGGGGCGAACGCAGAAAAATTTTTCGGGGGGGGTTTTGACAAAATATATTAAATATGAACGAACAATTTGTTTTTAATATTTTTATGCTTTTTTTGTATTGATTTGTTTAAATACATTGCTAGGAACAATCCTAACTAATATTATAAATGTGAAAATAACTCTGTCTCTCCAGCTTTCTATGTAACCGTCTCCCGCCCAAACTACTAAACCGATTTGAATGAAATTTGGTACAGATATAGTCTATAACATGAGGAAGAACATAGGCTATGCATTTTATCACTATATTCTAATGAGAACGGGAACGTATACAGGAACCTAGAAACTACAGCACCGATTTTAAAAGTTCTTCCATCGTTAGAATGCCTCAATATCCTCAAGTAACATTAACTTTAATTCATCCCCATTTTCCTACAGGAACGGGAGTCCTAACTACTATAATAAGTACGAAAGAAACTCTGTCTGTCCTTCTTTCTATGTTACGATCTCCCACCCAAACCACTGGATCGATTTAAGTAAAATTTTATACAGAGATGATCTAGAACTTGAAGAAGGACATAGGCTACATTTCATCCGAATACTTCCACGGGAACCGGTCCTTACAAATATTATAAATGCAAAAGTAGCTCTGTCTGTTCGTCTTTCTATGTTACCGTCTCCCGCCCAAACAACTGAACCAACTCAAATGAAATTTTGTACAGAGGTAGTCTAAGACCTGAGGAAAGACATAGACTTGATGTTTTATCCCAATTCTCACGGGAACGGGAACGTAAACGAGAACTTAGAAACTACTGCACCGATTTCAAAAATCCTTCCACCGTTAGAATGCTACACCATCCCCGAGCGAGTAACATAAACTTTAACTCATTCCCATATTCCTATGAGAACTATCACCATATTCCCACGGGAACGGGAGTCGTTACTAATATTACAAAAATTCCAAAATTAAATATGTCTATTTTGTTTTTTTCTTTGTTCCATTATATCCATGGGAACGGAAGTACTTACGGCAAAACAATTTTATTTGGCAAAAGATGAAAAAAGTAAGAACATCGTGTGCAAAAATGTACTTAAGTAAAATTATGTAACAATAGGTTACTGAAAAATTTAAAATGCTGCCGAAAGTCACTATTCCACGCGGACGAAGTCGCGGGCACAGCTAGTATTTTATAAATCAAAATCAATTCGCCTTGGAACTTTTGCCATTTTTATATTTATAACGTCCTCATAGTCAACCTCAATACTCCTATAGATGTTCAGCAACATCAAACCGTTCAGTCGCTCCTCGCTCCTCGCTCCTCGCTGGTTCTTCCTCGCAGATAAGTTTTTAATCTGGGCAGACATGAAAAAGATCGCTCGCTTGAAGCCACGGATACCGGAAGTGTCGCGCTGATCTGGATAAAACGATTAACTGTTTTATATAGGGACGAATCGCAAACGTTTGTCATAATCAAGCAATGTTCATGGGTATGCAAATGCTTATTCATACATAAGTACACCCTTTCCTAGTTGCCGTTGTCGATCCCATTCTTATACAGAGCCAGAGCGACTGGCTTTTAGTATGTGTGATGAACATTTTAATTTTCGTAGATGTCGGTCGCGACTGCCGTTAGTTTTGGAGTGACCGATACGATGTGTTTCGGTCGCACCTGCCGTTAGTTTTGAAGCGACCAATGCGATGTGTTTGCAAGTAACTAGGAAAGTGAATTTTCATATATTTCTATCGCAGGTCCCGTTGTATACGACCCAATACTACCTCCACATCAACATATCAAATTTACTTACACTAGAAAAGGGTGATCATGCTAAGAACATACCAAAACCAAAGTCATTCCAAAACATATGAAATACCTGCAAATTAACTTATCGATAGAAATGGCTTCCGCATTTTTAGGGATTTTTTCGTTGACAGAATGAAATTTTCAGATGAATTTTATGTTTCCATGTTTTATATTTTGGTTTTTGTTTTAAAAAACTAGTGGTTATTTTTTTATTTCACAAATTTCGGGGGGGGGTTTCAACCCCCAAAACCCCCCCCTGCGTTCGCCCCTGCAAGTCAGTCTTTCAAAGGGAAAATGTCTTACCAATTCAGCAGTTTTCTGTAAAAAAAAAAAAACAAAGCATGGAGATTGTGATCCCAGCTTGATGGAATCACCAAGTGATCGGATAAATTTCTGAGCACGTCCCAAGTTTCTCAAAAGTTCCACTTGCAAGTTGAAATCCATTTTTAAATCGGTCAAGATTTTATAACCATCGATACCAATAGACACAGATTGTGTATATTTTGCAGCTTATTCACTTTTTTCCTTGTAGTAGTAGCTTTGTTCTACCTACAGTTCCTTTTCTATTATCTCAGATACGAAAACATTTGACGGCTTTGTAAACTTTTATGATAAAACCAACAAAAAAAACTTCTCCCAAAGAAAAGAAAAAGACAAAATAAAAATAACTACTCGTTTTCTTGGAGTTGCGCTTCTGAAATGGGACAACGAGAACCTTTTTCGTTTAACTTTTCTAATTGGGTCGAAATTCCTCTCTAACAAGGACTAAGTTCCTTTAAATTTGCCCAATATTCTTTGTTTTAACAATCAAAATACTTTGCGATGTCACCTGCTTGCGAAAAATGGCGAGGCTATTTTATTTGTTTTTATCTGTGAAGGACAGAACATACATAAAATGTATAAAAAAAAAGGACACATTATGTGTATAAGTTTATCTTTTATGTTTAGGAATCAAAAGGCTTCCAGTTATAATATGTATAGGCGTTTTTTGTTTTGTTTTTGTTTTGTGAGTCTTTGTTTTTTTTTTTATTGAGAACAAAAGGAAAGGCTCCCTTCCATTGGCAGTGAAGAACACAACATTCTTATCTGATTTTATATGCAGCCCCAAATTGAAAAGGATTAAGTTCAGAGGAAGCTGTTGTATCGTCTGTCTGTGCGTCGGAAGAGTCCCTCGTCATTTATAAGGACGTTGTCTTTTGACAGTTTGGCCACTGGCTTATTGTAACTTATCGAGTTTTTCTTTTAAAATTAATTCTTTGGCCAGTGGTCGGAGTAAAATTCCCCTTTTATCTTGACTGCTTCTGCTCAAATCTTTGTAAGGTAACCAATTTTCGTTAGGTGTGTTTGGGATATTTCACCATTTAGATTTTGTTGGTTAAAAAAGACTGATATAGAATTGGGAATGGTTTTGCTGGAGCCTGGAGACAATGTGAAGAGAATCGTGCGTTGTTTTACTTGTTACGTTGCTAACTTAAAAATTATTTCACAAAGAACTTATCTCTTCGTATTGATTAGGTACGTGTTCTTGTTTTCAACTCTAGTTCGTCTTATTAGAAGCAGACAATTATGGAAAGTGTTTTGATAGGAACAGCCAGTAAAATATATAAGGAGCATGACTATCCCTTCCAATGTTAAACAGTGATGAAACTTATGTCACGTATGAGGAACAAATTACTTTATTTCACTACATAGCAGCTAAGTCCAGATATTTTCATGAGATCTTTTGTGTTTGAGAATTGGAATTCGCTTGAAGTCAATGAACGAGGAAAAGATTTGGCATTGGCGTCGCAACTCGCCCCATATAATCAATGGTCACCAAGTCTTTGGAAGATATCACAGTGTATAAATTCGACATGTGTTGGTCTTAATGTCATTAAAGGCTTTTCAATTAATAAATAAGACAGGATATTGACCTCAAAACCTCTAACATCGGAGATCTTAAAAGGCCACGGGCCTCAGGTTAGGAAATATGCATAATAAAAAAATAAATCTCTAAAAATAATGGCTTCACTGTTGCTTACAATTGCCAACCAAATAAAGAAAAGAACCAAATATCTTCCCTTCACAGAATATGTTTCACAATGACACAAAACACGGAACGTGCGTGTGTTAGCATGTCTGCCTGTTCATTGGGAGGCTCAAGGTTTGAATCCCAGAAGCATTAAGGACAAATAAGTTTTCCCGGGTGTTCTCATTCGCGAGGAACTAGCAATTTCATGTCATGAAAAGCGCTTTCTCAATAAGCCGTTCGAAATCGCTAAAAAAAATAGACTCCTTCCATTCCCTCACAAGATATGGTTGAGAGAAATGCGCTAAGCCCCGAGGCTCTTCGCTCCGTTGCGTCACCCTAAAAAGATTGTTGATCATCTCCTTGGATGTTGTAGGGTGCTTTTGGACCTTCCGTTTTAAAGTTCTCGAAAGCTGCTGCACTTAACTTCGGAGAACTAGAACAAAAGTTTCAAGTGCCTATTACTTTTGGCCCAGGCAGTGTTACTTACTCGTTTTATTTCCCATAGGCTTAGAATATGCCTGCATTGCCTCCACTTTGTTGTAACAGCGACTAAAGGAGTAATCATATCTAGACAATTAACATCAAAGTAAGTCTTACGACACCTGAGACACATAAATACTTTCCCACAGGTGTGCATGTACACACAGGGATCTTGTGTTTACATGTCTGTAGTAATAGGGAGAGCAAATTAAAAACAAGGAGAATGTACGAACAATACAAATACGTTTCACGAAATTTCGTAAAATTTCGAGCAGATGGAAACACTTTCAAATACATACATATTAATGCCACTACCCTGTCAGACACTACTCCTGCTACGTATATGGTACTAATCCTGGAACGAGCAGAAATGCTCGGGTCAGAGCTACACGGATTTCGGGAGCTTGCAAAATAATGCTACGGATTTGACGAAGTTCAACGCAACGAGTTAGAACTTTGGAAGTTTGACTGGTCGAAATTTCAAACTGGAAGAAATGATAAGATGGGGGCGAGTAGACATCTTGTGCGCCCAAGAAACGCAGTGGTGCAATACAGGAAACAGAGCCCGTTTTTGAATGCAACGGAACAAAAGCCTACAAGATGTTCTACTATGAAATGGATCAGGATTAAAACGGAAAAGGTATCATTCATGCGGGAGAGCTACTAGACAGCGTGTAGACCTTTCCTAAGTCTTTAGTGACCATTTAATGGTGGAATATTTCTGTGAAACACTGAACACGGTTAAAAAAAGCATGCTGGGGTCAACCAAATAATTGCTGAAATTTTGTATAGACCGACAATACCAACAATCCATAGAAATATGGTGGTGGGTGGAATTATGAATCTTAAGCAGTGAAAAGGATAGGCTCGAAGTGAATTACAGAAGCTGCAAAAAAAAAGCGAAGAAAAACTGTGCCCAACTACAAACAAGGGCAAGTATCCGGAACTTGAAGAAATATATGCCACGGCTGGTGCAGGCCAAGATATTCAAGAAGTACGACAAAACACCTCGATAAAGAGGGCAACCATCATAAAAATTGCCGATCAAAGAAGGACAAATGCTCAAGAAATTGTTCGTTAACGATTAACAGCAAAGACAGCTTCTTATGGATGACGACAAAACTCTGCATAGGTGGCGAAAGCATATTGTGATGGCCTTTTGAAGTAACAATTTCCTTGAGAGTACTTTCCAGAAGCTAAACCAAACTCAATAGAAATATCCGACATTACAGTCGAAAATGTAAGTGAAGCAGTTACTTACTTACTTAGGTGGGCATTACAGTTCGGGGTGAACCTGGGTCTCAACCAACATCCTTCTATAACGACTTCGATTTCGGGCGAGCTCTCTCCAGTTTCGCACTCCAAGTCGGTTGAGGTCTTCATCCACTTGATTGCGCCACCTAAGACGAGGTCTTCCCCTTCCGCGATTTCCTTGCAATGTACTTTCGAACACCCGACGAGCCGGAGCGTTTGGGTCCATCCGCTCTACATGGCCCAACCATCGTAGCCTCGCGATGCGTACTCTTTTGGCTATGCCCATGTCGCGGTACAGCTCATACAGCTCGTTGTTGTATCTTCTTCAAAGATCATTCGGAGAATTTTTCTTTCGAAACGACCAAGGGTTTCCTCATCCGCTTTCGATAAAGTCCATGCTTCCGCGCCGTAAAGCAGAACTGGCATGATTAAGGTCTTATACAAGGTTAACTTGGTTTTTCTAGAGAGGGTTTTGTTTCTCAATTGCCTTCTTAACCCAAAGAAGCAACGGTTGGCAAGAGTTATTCTCCGTTTGATCTCCGCATTGATGTTGTTGTCCGTGTCTACAGCGGATCCTAGACTAGACGAAGTCCTGTACTACCTCGAAGTTATGTCTGTCTATTGTGACGTTTTGTCCAATTCGTCGATGTTCTGTGTTCTTGTTTGATGACAACATATACTTCGTTTTGCCCTCATTAACCATCAAACCCATTTTTGCCGCTTCTGTTTCAATACTCGCAAAAGCACCTATGACATCACGCTTTTTTCTTCCCATTACGTCAATATCGTCTGCGTAGGCGAGTAATTGTACAGACTTTTGAAAGATCGTTCCTCTGGTGTTGACGTTTGAGTTTCTTACAATCTGTTCAAGTATGATGTTAAAGAAATCGCATGACAGTTTGTCGCCTTGCCTAAAGCCTTTTTCGACATCAAAGGTATCGGTAAGTTCTCTACAGACCTTGACGGAGCAGCGTGAATTCTCCAAAGTCATCCTGCATAGTCGTACGAGTTTTGCAGGGATGCCGAAACTAGACATGGCTATGTACAGCTCGTCTCTGTAAATACTGTCATACGCGGCCTTGAAATCGATAAAAAGATGGTGAATATCGATATTATATTCTCGGGTTTTTTCCAAGATCTGCCGTAATGTGAAAATTTGGTCTATTGTGGACTTCTCTGGTCTAAAACCACATTGATAAGGACCTATCAAGTTGTTGACGTGGGGTTTCAGACGTTCACATATTACAGCAGACAAGATCTTATAAGCGACGTTAAGGAGGCTTATCCCTCTGTAATTGGCGCAATTGTGAGGGTCTCCCTTCTTTAGGATCGGGCATACGATACTGAGGTTCCATTCATCGGGCATGTTTTCTTCCGACCATATCATGCAGATCAGCTGGTGCATGCTCCTTTCCAACTGGTCTCCAGCTGCCTTGAAAAGTTCGGCATCAAGGCCATCTGCACCTGCAGTCTTATTCGATTTAAGTTTGCATATATGGCAAGCTTAACTTCCTCTTGGTCGGAGGGACGGCATTCTTGATCATCGTTTTTTCGATCATCACTTTCTTCTTGTAGATCTCAGTGAAGCAGTTAAGAGCTCTAAAAAATGCAAAGGTGCTGGACGAGACGAGATACTCGTACCATACGAGATGGAATACATCGGGTTTAGATGGCTCACGATTCTCAGCCCCAAATTTATAGGAGGTGATGATAGTCTGCTTAAGAAATGGAGGGAAAGTTATCTTTTCCAATATTCAATTGATGGGAGATACACAAAATGTCGATATCTACCGTTCGATCAATTTGATGTCACACGTTTTGAAGATTATTAAGCCGTTATTGGGTAGCCGACTGCGAAAGATAATAAAATCCTTGACTACCTCTTGAAAGGTGAAGTACAGAACACCAAGGTACATCAATTTTTCTTTCCTGAAGACGAGGCAATTATATGTTAGGATCCTATACATCCCTGCAAGAAGCACTTAGCGTATGGTTAAAAGATTTAGAAGATAGTGGGTATCGTATTGGTCCAAAAAAGACAGAGTACCCCTGTTGACCATTTTCTTATCTAGACATACAGAAACCAGCTCAACGTTCATCTTTGAACCCCATCGATACGCGGCGCGGCGCTCTACAAGAACGTCGATTGTGGCATAATCGAAATTCGAACTATCAGGGTAGTAACAGTAACTTTTTTCATCAAACTCTCGTTTTTTGTCCCTATCTCGTAGGTAACAAGAGTCACGGCAAAATGTAATGTCAAACATTATTGAATAAGCGTTCTATTGCCTGCAAAATTCTAAGCAACGCTTACGTTTATGCGGCGGGGACTTTTGACAGTTTCCTTAGAATTCTACGAAAAAATCCCTGGTCTTATGTATAACATGACTGCATTATATTGTTTAAACAACATAAACAGTTATGTCCCCGCTTTACAAATTTCAAAAATGTAAAAAAATCAAGAAATAAATATATAGGTATATCGAAATAAGGGCTGTTTTTGGGAATTATCGAATATTACCAGTTTTGGGTACACATTGACTCTCCTTTTTTTAAATATTTAAATTTACTTGATTTATTTGCAGGCTGGGCAAAGAAACTTACCCGAAAACTTTCATTATGAAATTAATCTCCACCAAAAATTGTCCACTGCGTCATCCTTGACGAGTGTGTGTTTTGATGATCGATGCGATTAACAAACTGCAACTACGATGCGTAATTTATGCTTTTAAAAGAACGTCTTCAAATATTTCATCAAAATGTTGCTTCGCGTTACATTGTTCTGTCGTCAAGTTTCGATGATCATCATCGATAATTTCAGTCATAGCAGAGATATTTTCGTCGAATTCATCTAAAATAGAGCAAATTAACAATTTTATAATATCAGTTTTATAAAGTAGAATATAGAATGTTAAAGTAACACACAAAAAGTGTAATTATAATCTGACAGCTAGTTGCACCAACTCACTCATTGAATTCCACTTGAAACTTGATCGATTTTAAAATGGAAAGGGACCCACCTCTTGAGTTAACACTTGGCATTGGAATTTAAATGATACACAGACTATAGGCGTTATTAGGAATGTCGAATATCAATACGATACTTATGTCGTTTTCCAAAAACCAAATCGGGAGTGAGTTGGAGAGTTGAAGTGTTAGCTTTGACATTTCTAGTATAGCTTATCTGTCAAAAAATCACTCCAACTCTCCAAATCACTCCCGATTTCATTTGTGAGTGATATTTTGGAAAACGACATTATGTCGTTTTCGAAAACTAATGTTGTTTTCCAAAATTCACTCCCTAACGAAATCCGGAGTGATTTGGAGAGTCGGAGTGATTTTTTTGACGATAAGCTACGAGTATACTAGAAATGTCAAATCTGTCACTTCAACTCTCCAATTCACTCCGGATTTTGTTTTTGGAAAACGACATAAAATCTGGATGGAATTGGAGAGTTGGAGTAGCCCAAAACATTTCCAAAAAGTCGATTTGGAGTGTAGTTTGGCAATGATTTCTTCACTTCCGTTTCTGTTTCGGGACAAAAGAGTGAATACCAATACATAAACAAACTTTTATTTAGCTGCTGTTGGCTCACTTGCGACAAAAACGCACCTAAAAACAGAAGCATTCCTTTAGAATAGTAACTGTTAAAATTGAACTGTCAGCTTAAGGATATTTTTGTCATGACAATATTGAGGATTGTATCCCAGTCCGCATCCGGATCCAGACTATGAATTATGAATCCACCGCCGTCGGAAGTGTTGTAATGTCGATCCGCGAAACCCACCATACCATTTTCCGAAAATACTCTCACAGCCGAGCCGGTTTCATTTCTTACGTTTATGCCTTATTTACACGGTAGGCACTTTGGTCATCATAAATGCCACAAGAACTGATATCTAATCATCCGTGTAAATTAAGCACATATTCAATGAACAGTTGCTATAATTCATAGTTTTTTCAAACTCAACGTAAGAAAACGTGACGACTACGGGACGTATGTTTGAATTTACTATCAAAGACAAAAACCAAAATGCTTACCATTTGTAGTTAGTGCATCAACCATAAAGTTGAAGTTCTTACCACCTAAAACTGATTATAACAAACTGAAACAAATTATAGGAGCATTTGTGCAATTCAAAGTGGGGTAAGTCTATCCTTAAGCCCGGCGAAAATAATTTTATATCTCTAGCCGATTTTTTCATATTTTGCATCGACGTAATAATTCTTGTATTGATTCAAGTGCGAGTTTGTTTGAGTGTCCCTTATTTGTATTTTAATAATTTTTTTAGAAAATGAAGTCAATTTTTTTATAAAATTGGCCCTCACACAATAATTGTCAGATGAAAACTTGTGCGAAAAAAAAACTTTTTGAAAATCTAAAATGAATGAAAAACACGATACATTAAATTTTTAGCTAAGAACAAGGGAGCTAGTCAAGACGGTGAGAAAGTGAGTAAAGCGTTTCGTGTAACTCCCATAAATAATAGTTTTTGGAAAATAGCTCAGAAAAGCTTCCTGGTTTAGGACTTTACCATATCTGAGGCCAACCAAACGCTAATTTCGTTGCATTTCGCTCTATCAAGAGTGTATTAAACTGCCTATCCTTTTTTCTCTTTTGCGATAGTGTTTGAACGTTGTATGATATTAGGCTCGTTTGTTGAACTTAACACAGGGTTGACCCAGGTTTTCTTGACAACCATATGAGTTGTCAAAAAAAACCTGGGTTTTAAAGTCTTCAAAAAACTCTAAACACAAAATCACCACACATCCCTGTCATTTGAATAAAAATACATACCATTTGACAGCCCTCAACTCGCCCCAGCAAAAACTTAGGGCGATTTGAAAGCAACCCCAGGTCAACCCTATGGCTCAAAAAACACTCCGTTTGACAATCAGGGCGAGTATAGGTTTTCCAAAAAACGCTTTGTGACGACCACAGGGCGACCCCAGGGCTTCAACGAACGAACCTATTAACTGTTTGGCGAAATTCTCTGGGTCTCTTCTTTGAATACGACATACCAATTGAACCGAAAAAGCACTTTTTCTCCATGACGGGATTTTTGAAATGAAGGCTTCCACATATCTAAGTATTTCCAAAATCCATTTCTTACAAAAAAAACACGATAACTATTTTCTGCCGAGTGAAAACTTTTGTTTCAAGCGTCATTTCCAAGTTTGTGTAATAAGCCGACAATACACTACAAAATGTTTTAAGTTCTATCTAGTTTGCATCTGTTGTCCGAAATCGTCACGACGGACCTTGTGATAGTGTTTACCTAGCATTCGAAAGTAGAATCATAAATAAGTTTCAAATAGAGTTAAAAGTAGAATCGAATGTGTCCCATGTTAGTAGGATCCAAATAAATGCAGGTAAAGCGACATGACCGCAAAAGTGGCCGCTGGTGTTTAATAAAACCGAGTTTAGTAAAACAGAGACTCGTTCTGTTTTTTTTTATTTTTTATTTAAATGCCAACTTGCGTTTCTTAAGCCAAGCCTTGTTACTGGCGATTCATATCAGTTGCCTTCTCCCTGGTCGTCGATCTACAAAGACCAATCATTTATATTTACCCATCAACAATCATTTTAAATAAACACACTTTTTTATATTTAACAAAACCTACTTTTATTTACTCAATATTCTTACATTATTCAAAACATAATATATCAATACACAGTATTTTATAAATAGTGTCGTTATAATTTCGTTGTTTGTTTTTCGTTTTTTTTTTTCTTCTTCTTTTTCTTTTTTTTTTAAACAGTTTGTCCATTCGTGTAAAATACATAGTATCTACTATCAAAAATAAATTTTATATTTTAAATTAATCAAAGTATGAATTTATATACATTTATAATGAGCATATTTTACCCGCGAAAATCCACCACTGGTGCAAATTATTGTTATTAATTTGTGCACATTTTTTCTTTTTTCTTTATCTGGTAGCGGTAGATTCTCAGCAGCAATATTTCTTTCAAATTAAAGAAATGATAAATTTTGTTAATACTTAATGAAATGAAATACCAAATTAACTTTCACCCTCATACAAGGTCAGATTTATATCTGAATGAACAAAGGAGTAAAGAACAATTAACTTAAGATCAAGATGATGGGTTGATGTACGCACAAGTAGACTATCACCGCAGGTGTTTCGTGAATGAGAACGAGCTCTGTTTTTTAGAGCCCTACTCTATATCTCGTCCCTTATCAAAAAATATTTCTCTATAACTCAGAATTTCTGAAATGCTATCCCGAATTTCAAAATTGCAATTCGAAAAATCAAAACAAAAAACTGAAAATTCTTTATTTGTGCCAAAAGCAATCCGAAACCACATCAGTTGTTGGCTGAAAACTGACCTATTTCTTACACAGGAAGAGATAGAGAAAGAATTTTCAACTGAGGTAAGAAAAATAACCAAACCTACTTGAGATAGAAAATGCCCTTCTTACTTATAGGACCTGGAGACTATGCACACGTTTGAAGAAAAGCTCTTTCTTCATACACTAGGTTATCAAGGCTAGTAGAAAATGAAGAGTCGTTAGCTAAAGGGAAACTTATCACAAAACTGTGGTCAGATTAACTTATCCAAGGAATTTTCGGCTACTTCTGATATGGTTTTGAAGACACATCTTTCCAATAATGACAATAAGTGACTTAACGGTATTTTCAAATCACTGGATAAAGTTTTTACATGGTCCGACAAAGAAAAGTCGTTTTCCTTCATGATGTTAAGAGAAACTAGCGAATTTGTCGCAAACATATCTAAAAAGAATTGACATACAGTCTTGCCCAAAAATAAAAGACACTTGAATATGTTGTTCCTATTCAACGGGGTTAGGCTCAGCAGCTGTCAAAAATTTTAAAACCGGAAGGTCCAAAGACAGCTGACAAAATCCAAAGAGATAATCAAACATCTTTTTGAATGAAAACAGAACTTGAGGCCAGTGTCTTAGAGGATAACAACAATTTTATTATTTATTTTTTTTATTAATGTGATTCCTTAAAGGACTTGTATGTTGTGGTGATTGACTTCGAAAAAGTATTCGATTTACAACCGCGATGCCTAATATAACGAGGAGTTTGAAAGGCTTTTTTTGGATTAACAAAGAGTCACCGAAACATTCCAAGCCACAGTATGTATACACCAAGGAAGTGCCTCTAGTCCTTTGCTCTCTTTTACTGTCCGTGACTACCTGTTGAAAGGTAAAGTGCAGAACACCAAAGTACATAAATTATTCTTTGGTGACCATTGAGCAATTATACGTCAGGATCCTACACATCCCTGCAAGAAGCACTTAATGTATGGGTAAAAGTCTTAGAAGGTAGTGCGTACCGTATCAGTTAAAAAAAATTGATTACTTGCGTTGCCCGTTTTTTCATCCCGACATACCTCTTACAGAAATTTATTTAAATGGCAATGTGCTTTTCAAGTGTGAAAAGTTTTAAATTTATGGGATCAATGATCAATAGGCAAGCAACTTGTGAAGACGTCAGCAATTATCGAGCAAGGCATAAGGTGGACGAAGTGGCCAGAAAACTCTGCCATCTATCTGACAGAAAAATGCTTCCTAAGTTGAAGGGAAGGCTCTACCCGATGGCTGTGCGTCCAGTGCCCCTGTTCTGTAACTATCACCTCGATAAATGGATAAATGGAACGAAATTCTATGAATTCAGTAGGTTTTCGTTCCGGTTGTCACTGTTTCTCGATCGATGTTATCGATGCGATAGTTACAGAACAGGGGCACAGCACTCACAGGCGGATCACAGTGTTAGACAATGAACAAAAAGTATGAGAGTAAGTTGAGGGAAGCTGAGAAAAAGATACTCCGTATGACACCAGGAGTAACAAAGCTTGATCGTATTAGAAGTATAAGTACCGTGGTAGTCTTCACGTCAATAATACTATCTTGGAAAAAATAGACTACGACCCCGTCAAAAAGACAATATCAAAACTCTATCTACAGACAAATGCAACAAAATCTGCATTTGGTTGGCCTCAGACATGGAACATTTCAAACCCGGAAATCTTATCGACGTATTATGAGGTCCACACGACGAGGCGCACCCCACGAGAAGATCGCTAGTGTTAAGCGGTTAAATAGGAGATCGCGATGCTTGTTATACTTTTTGCAGCTTAGAAAAAGAAGAAAAAAGAGAAGATGCTTTAGAACCAATAAGGACAACTGGACAAATAGCTAAACTAGCAAAAATTACTAAGCCTTGGGAATGTGTCAAAAGTGAAGAAATGTTGTGAAATAAATAAATTAAAGTTTATAACAGCATCAGGATGAAAAGCAATTGTAGTAAACTACCAAAACTATCGTAAATTTAAAAAGACAACTTAAAAATTAAGTTAAAAATCTTGTAAATATGGCAGTACAAACCGTACAGTTTCTACATCTCATAAAAATTCAAATAATATAAAAGTACAAACGAATTTGAGCCAAATACTTAAGAAATATAAAAAAATATTGAAAAAATGTATTTTCAACTTATAAGTAGTACGAGTAGATCATTTTGGTTTTCGCTTAGGAAGCCTATGATAATAAGTGGTGTTTGTTTTTCTTTTTCTTTTCTGTTATAAGTGTATTCAATCTTCTTTCTTTTCTTTTTTTTATTTTTGTATATAAAAAAATAAAACAATTTACAAAGTCAAACGTGTTACATTTGGCAGTGGAGTTTATATGAACTTGTTGCTTTTTTTCTTTCAAAATATTTGAACTTAACATTATGAATTTAGTATGTACAATTCTTTTTTTTTTAACATAAACGAAAAACAAAAACGAATATGATTTTGTTATGAGTTTATATAGTAGTATACATTCAATTTATGTTTTGCTTCGATTCCATAGAAATTAATAAATTCATTGGTTTGTTTTGTTAACTTAAGATAAATATCAATGTTTAAGGCGCAATAACTCTGGCATGTTTTGCTTCGATGTATGTCTTCAGAGAAATGCTTGTGAATTAGTAGTCAAAAATTATTAATAAACAAAATTTTAAAGTTTTTTCTATTTGTGATTACTTTTATTTAAATAAAAGTTGTCTCTCGAGTTTTTTATTTTTAGATAGCTCTGCTTTGTAAGTTTTTTGAGTACCAATTGTGACATGCATGCACTTTTCAGTTTTCCTTGCAAATGCCATTGCATATCCTTGAGTATAACTTTCTGATAGAAGTGAGTAAACAAAAAGAAAAGATCAGTCAAGACTTGTAAGATACATATGTAGACAAAGAACACTGCGCCACTTGAGTAGAAACAAGCACTGCTGCCAGTTTGATCATTTATCACCAAATCTAGTCATTTCTTTTTTCACTTGGTCACATGGTCACTTTTTAATGCACTTGGCCACTTTTTTGACGAAATAAAATTGAAAATTGATTTTTTCTTTCCTCAAAGTCTTTTCGTATAATGGAAAAAGTGCATCGATAGGTTCGTTAGGTCAAGCAATGGGGTTGCCCTATGGTGGAGTTTTTTTTTTAATAAAATCAAATTACCATGGAAATCAAACTGAGTGTTTTTTTTAGCCTGGATTGGCCCTGGTGTAGGACTAATGGCACTTTCCATTGGTTTCACTCGGAGAAGCACTCATTTTAAAAACCAATGGAACACCCAATAAAATAGAAAAACGAAACGATATACGAAAACTCTTAATAATTTAAACTAAACAAACAAAGTTGAGATTAACACACATTAACTTGAGCTTTCAAATTAAAAGCAAAAACAAAAACAAAACAAATACTTTTTTTAACGTTTTTATTTTTACTTTGTAAAATCAGGATGCATTTCAAGCGGTCTACCGCTCATCATCAGCAACACGACTAAAAACATACATCATGTGTGGCTTTGTACAATGTAAATACATAACAAATAGTTAAACCGCTTCGTTCTCTCTCATCGTCATCATCAGTGTAGCGGGAAATTGCGAGACGAGCCCCCAAAAGAACATTTGGAGAAAGACATTGCACTAGCGGAACAACTCAGACTGTATGTTGCCCTTGTCTAGGTTCAGTGCGGTGTGGTCTCTGTGTATATACATACTTTCATATGCGTCCAGTTTTCGATAGTCAATAATGCTTTTGATAAGGCCCACCTCGCTTGTTGACAGTGGTAGGTGTTGTTGTTCTAATGTGTGATGCAAATGCAGATTTCCTTGGTTCATTTTTAATTACGTATTGTTTGTGTTCTTCGTACCTCTTTCTAATCGAACGTTTGGTTTGACCATAATATTTCCTATTGCAAACTCCGCAAGAGATCTGATAAATCCCAGCTTTGTCCAAAGGATTAGTTTTGTCTTTTGGCGTGATAAGGTGGTTTTTTAATTTAAAAGGGTTTGAGTAAACAATTTGCATCTCGTGTCTGTGGAATGTTGTTTTTAAACCATTTGTTATGTTTGGAGCGAAGGTGATGGACACTCGTTTTGGATCAGCTGTTTTGTCGATCCTTCTGTTTTGTTGGAATAATGTTGATTGATTTGTGTTTGTTTGTTTACGTGCATGTTTTTCAATTATGTTGTTGATAGTCTGTTCGCTGTAACCATTTACTTTTGCTGCTTGTTTTATATATTCGTGTTCTTTTATGTAATTAGTTAACGATAAAGGTAAACTTATCAACCGGTGTGCGAGGGAGTGAAACGCTGCTAACTTGTGTTGGATTGGTGCGTACGAATCACTGGGAATATATCGGAGAGTGCTCGTTGGCTTGTGATAAACTGCAATTTCGATCTTTGTTTGGTCTCGTTGTAATATGAGATCCAAAAAGGTTAGTTTCTGGTCATTTTCAACCTCACAAGTGAAATTAATTTCGGGATATTGGTCGTTTAACATTTCCAACGTAGTGTTAAGATCACTCTTCTTAATTACTGCAAAAACGTCGTCAACATACCGATGCCAAATTCTTGGTAGCAAACTTCTTGACTTCAAATCAATTTCAAATTTTGACATAAAGACTTCGGCAATTAAGGGTGAAAGTGGGTTTCCCATACTTGTGCCTGAGTCGATTTTGAAAAAGCGGTCTCTGAACATAAAAAAGTTGGTGTCCATGCACATCTCAGCTGCTCGCATGTAGACGTTGCGCTCGTTTTCGTTGATGTTTTGGTCAGACAAATGTGTTTGTAATGCTGAAAGTGCTTTTTCGATCGGGATGGATGGAAATAGTGCTTCAACATCAAACGAAACCATGATCTCATCGTCGTTCATTTCCACTTGACTGATCAAATGAGCAAACTCAATTGAATTTTTGACAGAGCAACTTTGGAACGGTGGAAACTTCTTAACTTCGTCGACTAACCATCGTGCGATCTTCGTGCATGGAGCCGATAAAAGAGCCACTATTTGCCTCATGTTATCCCCAGGCTTATGTATTTTTGGAAGACAGTATAACTTTGGGACTTCAGGGTTTGAAACAAGAAGACGCCATTTGAAACGTTCTCCGAAAATGCTACTGATCACATTGGGAACACCCAATGTTTTTTCTATTAAGTTTAAAGTATGTAATTGCCTTTGTGTGAGTGAAACACCAACGGCTCTTAAAAATTACTCCTTGAAGAAAATTTTCTTTTTGACATTTGAGTAACATGTGTTAGTGCTTCTTGAGTCGATTCTCACTTCAAATTGAGAAGCGGCTGTCACTCCTCAGAATCATGAGAAGCGATCTTTTTGCACCAATGGAACGGTTTGAGAATGCTTCTGGACGCTCCTGGACGGTTCTTTTCGTCCAATGGAAAGTGACATAAGTTTTTGCTAGGCCGAGTTCAGAGTGAAGTGAGACACCTTCAATTGAAAATCGATTTAGCTAAAGAAATTCATGGAGTGAGTTAATGCAATTGGCTGTGTGATTTCTCACTTAGCATTTTAGCAGTGACCGTACTCACTCACTACTGGAAAGTGAAATTAGCTAAATCTCGACAATGGATGTCAAATGACCTTTTTTTCCTTTACAGATGTGTGTTTAAATTGAAAACCTATAGCAAATCATAAGTCTCAGTAAATTCTTTACCGACTTTTACGAAGCAGCGTGAGTTTACCGAAGTCATTCTGCACAGTCGTACGAGTTTTGGAGGGAAGCCAAAGTTTCTAGACCTTCAGTTTTATTGATTTAAGGTTACATATGGGAGGCTTCACTTCTTCTAGGTCGAGAACTTGGCATTCTTTATCATCATCAAAGTTGAATTGGGCATTCTGCATCACAGCGGTACTTAAGTCTTCATTTTCATCAAGCAGCAGAAGTGGTCTTTCCAGATCCTCAGTAGCTATGGGGATTGTACCACTATCATGGCTGTTCTGATTTTCGTATGGATTCAAAACGGAAACCGAAATTGAATCCGTACGGATTTAAAAAGTGTGTTCTTATTTCCGAACGGATTCACTACTGTTTTTTGTCACAAAAACGTGTTGGAAATTAAATTTTTGTGTTTATTGGAACTGTTTACAGCTTTATTGCATGTTAGTGCTAATATAGTTTATTATTTTTCATTTCTAGCAATAAATAATGTTCTACAGAATTCATTAACCGGATTCAATTCCGCTAACAAAATGATAAGCGAATTGAAAACGTACGGATTCGGAATTGAGAACCGCAAAAATTCTAAAACGGGAGGATATGGTATCCGAACGAAAATCAGAACAGGGGTGTATGTCTCCCTATTGGTCTTTGCAGACCTTTTAACCTCTTGGTAAAACTTTCCTCAAAAGAACGCTTTTCATGCTATCTCTCTTTCTGTTTGAGAATTTGATGTTTTTTCAATCTTCTCTTCTTGTACTTTTCACATGCAGCATTGATTTTCTTTTGCAGCAACATTTGTAGCGCTTTATGTTTGGCTACAATTGTCTGAATGCATTGTGCACCGAAATCAACCATTATTTCGGTCGTTTTCATGGTTGGACTTTTTTTTCAAGAGGCAACCGTGGCAACAAGTCTTATTCTCAAAACCTCAAGCTTTGGTAAGCTAATGAAACAACATTTCATTACATAGAGATGTATTGTAAACTGTTCAACGCAGAACCAAGTAGCAAGCACCACAAGGGCAACACAGGCTTCAGATATGGCAATTTATCACAGAAATGCCGATTGAAAACATCAAATTTGGTGACATATGTACATAGGCATAACAAAAATAACGATATAAGGTTTTCTTAATTGTGAACAGAGAGACATACAATGAGTATAGACCAAGAGCTGGAAACAAATTTTTACCCTGATTTCAAAAAAGTGTGTCCCAGACGATTCGGTTTCAGCCGACTGCTTGCCAGACGACTTTTCTTAGACACCTAGAAGCTAGAAGGAAGCATAATAAGCATTCCTTCAACTATGATTGATGTCATAATTTTTTAACTACTTAAGGAGAAGTATCTACTTCTTATGGTGGAATTGCATTGCAGGTTTTAAGAATGATTTGTCGAATGAATGCAAAAGAAGTTCATCTTGTTTTTGATTGAATTATTTCTCCTTCTATTATGGATATTGAAGGGGATAGAAGAAATAGTCCCGCCGAAGATCAAGTTGTTTATTCAGCGTTCAATAAAAATGGTAGGCGTCCAGCAAACTTTATTAAAAGCTTGAGAAATAGTTCTTTCAAGAAAAGATTGAATTAATGGTTTGTTCAAGAATGAAATGAAGATGAATACCACCATGTTATTGACAGCAAAAAAGTTTATGTTTCATTTGAAATAAAACGCTTTATCTTCAGAGCTGAAAATAAAAAAATAATTCGAGAAGAGGTAATTTTTAAGAATGTGAAAAGTAAGCTAAAAGTTTTAAATCATTCTTTAAATCCTTAAGCGTTATATGCTTCATGCTTAATAACTTTATCTGTAGGTTTTGTAGGAAGTGTACTGCCGCCAAACAGGAGCGAACAAATAAAAAAGCCATACGGATGAATTTGATATAATGGTGCGTATATCTTAACACACATGTGCATGATTTTTGGTTATCACTCCACTCCAAAAATTTGCTTCCAGCTCTTAGACTAGTATTAGTGACAAATAATGGCGCAGTCGTACTTTCTCATGTGTTGTAAAATTATTACTGGGTAAGTAATTGTCGCAACTAACACCAATCGTTTGGTCAGCTTGGCAATATAGATCCGAATAAAACGATCTTTTACTTAGATAAATTTTAAATCTCAAAGATGATATCTATACCAGAGTGCATGCGTCAAAATCATCTTCTCTCTCCTATGAACTTAGGCATGTACTCGTAAATTTTTTGTATATCCAATCGTCCTCTATGCCATCTTGTCGGAAAGAACACATTTTTTAGTCAGACTGGTAATGCCGACCTGCCAACAGATAAATTTCATTCGGTTCTAATTGGGTCGGCTTTTGGTAAGGAGGAAGGCCGATCGGGAGGTCCAGTTTAATTCGGTATTGTACACTACATTTCGTTCCGATCGGTTACCATGATAGGCGTTGCAGTTTATTTCGACACCAATTGGCTTTCAATGTAACACACAAACAAATGAAAAGTAAGAACCACTTTTTTAACAAAACGACAGTTGCAAATCTAATGTAATATTTATTTTATCACCATTACTTGTAAAGGACTAAAAATTTTCCCGAGACATTTTTGTATATGCAGCAATCATACAACACTTTTGTGAAAATTTAATTAGTATAACACTTTTTAAAATTGTATGGGCGTTTATGAAATATGCCCGTTGTTTTACTGGCCCCTATCACAAAGCCCATCGTAAAAATTTCGGGACTACGAATGTCAATAAGAAAGCATCACATCACAAGAAACCCTCGTAGTGAATGTT
Source organism: Melanostoma scalare (assembly GCA_949752695.1). Classification (NCBI taxonomy): domain Eukaryota; kingdom Metazoa; phylum Arthropoda; class Insecta; order Diptera; family Syrphidae; genus Melanostoma; species Melanostoma scalare. The sequence continues at coordinate 37,732,703 of OX456984.1, forward strand.
TTGCCACGAAATTTATTACCATTGATAAAACTGTTAACAAGTTCTAAATATTTGTTGCAAAGCATTCATTACGAAGATGTTTTTAGTCCTTTCTTTTTGCTGAAATCCTTACGACTGACCTTGAGATTGGGGTGATTACCTCAAAAGTATCTTTCACTTCGTAACAAAGTGAGACGAATAACAATTTTTTGGAAATAAAGTAAAAACCTGAGAAAGACTCTTCTAGTGATATTCAGTCCAGCATATATTGACAAAAAATGGATAAGAAGGTGCAACTATGACTAAACATCGACGTTGACCTGGTCACTGGTCAGGTGTAAAATTAAGCGGCTAATAAATAACTGGGACAAGAACATCGTTTAGAAAACAACGCACCAACGTCTTCAATTCGACACCAGCAAGACAACGCGAATAAAATTAGGTGACACATGCAAGTACAAAACGATTACGACCAACTAGTGTTTGGGTATGCGAAACTTGAGGCAGCCAGCTTTCCTGGAATAGCCACTTGACTAATGCCATGGTCATAAGTGACAACTTTAAAATGGATTTGGTTAAAAAATATGTGAAGAGTGCTTAAATTAAGGCAGGTCAGTTAAATGAAGTGAAGTAACAGGCATAAAAACTAAAAAATAAACTCAGTAGTGAAAAACAATATAAACCCGGTTGAAAGCACAAAATTGTAACATGGTAAAGTTTTTAAAAATTTTTAGAATCACTTGGTTCAGAGCTCAGATTAGTTCAAAAATATGTAACAAAAATGACAAACATCAGAGGAGTTAAGGCAAAGTTATCGTACCTGTCCAGTCGGGTTATTCGGGTTATATGTTAAAACCATGTGTCGACACGCTGATGTTATTCTTCACTTAAATTTTCGTCTGGACAGGCACTTAAGTATTTAAAATGGGGTGTACCTCCATTCCATTCCACTCAAAAAAAAAAACTGTGGAGTTTGAATCAACTATTAATAGGTTTGTTCGTTGAAGCCCTGAGGTTGCCCTGTCGCCACAAAGCGTTTTTTAAAAACCTAGACTCGCCCTGTATGTCAAACTGAGTGTTTTGAGTGTTTGAACCCTGTGTTTGTTGGGACGAGTTCAGGTAATGTACAGGGCTATCAAATTGTATGTATTTTTCTTCAAATGACAGGGATATATGAATTTAGCGTGTTTGAGATATGAAAACCCAGTTTTTTTGACAATTCATATGGATGTCAAGCAAACCTATGTCAACCCTAGGTAAAGTTCAACGAACGAACCTAATGAACGAACGAATGATATCAATCTAGAGCCCGCACTAAGGTTCAAAGAACCATAGATTTAGACTTCCTCAATAAGACTTAAATTAAATTTCATCACCTGGCACACTTAAGAGAGACAACTTATACGTAAAATGAATGCATCATAAAAAGCAGGCAAAAAATTACAACAATAACAAAAGAACGTTTTTTTCTTTAACGTATAAAAATATTCTTTAACAAAAAATTACGTAAGGCATCCATCAATTGTGCCTGTTCAATTATCGAATCGTTCTTCTTACAAAATCATCGAATTACTTTTGTTAACTTTCCCTACATACACTTGCTACTAAATATTTATGATTGCATGTGTATATCAACAACTATTGTAATTAATCTTGACTATTTTGCATAAATATACGTACTTACTTTAACCTACTTATTGTATAATTTTTGGCCACAAATGTACAAACTACATGCTTACGTGAATAATTTTTTCTTTCCTTATTATTTTTGTTTTGTTTCTTTTGTTTTTATTTCTTTAAAGCTGTCCTCTATCAAGTTTTATTCTGAGCAGTTGTCGTTGTTATGTTTAAAGCCAAATGGGGCCAATACTTCTTTCAATCAAATCTACTACATCGTCCCGATGCATTTCTTTAAGTATACGAACTAGATCATGGATATTTTTCTCATTGCAACTGCTACGGCATTCCCACAAGTTGAGAAGGTTCTCTGTAGGATTGGGCCTTGATGACCCATATTCAATGTATTCTAATAAATTTAATTTTATTGATAGAGAGCGCCAGTCGTTTTTGTCAGCTCTCAAAGGATCAAGAGTCACACACAAAATGGATTTTATTTCTCGTGGTATTTTCGAGTTATTGGGGTAGATTTCGTTTATATAGCCACCACGTTTGTTCATTGACACCACTTGCCTCTCATTTTCAGGACTCACCGGCGAGTTCATTGTACTCTGCGGCACGGCAAATGTGTAGAAGCCTTTTTCAGCGTTTGTCTGGGAAAAGTCGATCTCTAAACTTATGTCCATGAAGTGAGATTCTTTTCTCCTCAAATTGAACTCGCAATGTAAAATCGAGTTGTTACTTAGTATGTGGTTGTATGGTATCACTTGCTCTTGCAGGTGACTCAGAGCCTCCCATTCGCCCGTGGAACGTATTCGTATATTTAAATCACTCTCGTTTAAACTAAATGGAAATGTTTCGCTTTCTCCCATAAAAGAACCCCCCAACTGGGATTCGATGCGAGAACAAATTTCGCAACTATTTGGAAAATCTTTTACAATATAAACCCGTAGACTTCCAACAGCACAATTTGGCGCTACTTGCCCAAAAGCCAGTAGTTTCATTTCAATTGACAGATTTTCAATGCTGGGATCAGGCTGAGCAAGTATGGCAAATCGTCCCATTCGTTCGGTCATGATGTACGCAAAGTGCTTGTCAACTTTTATAAAAAACTTAGAAACATTCGTACTAACGCCGATTTTGGTTATTGTTTCCCACTTTACATTGATGTCGTTGTTACTGGCCTCAGAGCTGTAGACGCTTATGTTCCACAAAGAAGGCTCCGTCAGGCAATGAGGAATTTTCAATATGCATGGTTTTAGGAAGTTAAACTTAAGAGGCGTACACGACACTATTGTACTTGTGATGAGCATTGAGTCGAATGATTTGACATTTATCCTGGAAAACTCCTCTCCCAAAACAGCAACAGAAATACCTTTTTTATCGTAGTTACCTAAAGCAAATTCTGGAACGTAGAGTGTTACCTTTCCATCGTATAATCGCAGATAACCACCAGTTTCGTTAAAAACATCTTTAATCGAGCTTACTTTAGAAGATCGCTTCGAAGCCGACAGGCATTGCTGCTTCGACGCGTAGTCGTAGTCCGTTGAGTCAGCTAAAATTAAAAATTAATAATTAAGAAAATTAATTAATATATATTTTTAATTCTTACAAGTGCACGTGGATGTCTCCGCTGTATCGCTTATGTAGTCAACACTGATACCATCAATAGGGTTTGTGTAACTAAAAAAATGTTAGGTTGAGTGCTTTGAACTGTAGAGTCGAAATGTTTTACTTACTTCGCCGTTAAGTTAGGGACATCGTAGTGATGCTCTGACATTGCCTGTTCACCGCTTAAGGAGGTATGACCAGGGTTGGCATAGTCATAATTGACATTTCCGTCAGCTACGTAATTTCGGTGAATCATTTTCTTTTCGCCATTTCCAACGTATTTCGACTCCAGTACTGGAAATGATTTCAAGGCTAATTTAAACGTTATGCTTTTGTTTGTTTGTTTGTAGTTTGTGTTACCTGTTCTAGCAATGTTATAGTCCGGACTGTTTGCTATTCCACGTCTAGCACAGCACATTATAGCAACGCCAAAAGCCATACAAACAGCAGCTATGAATCCAAGTCCTAAGTACAAGGCCCAATCGGAATCTAAAATAAATTGAACAATTTTAACTACAATGGTTTCTATAACAAAATGTGTGGTTGTAAAATTAGAAAGATTTTCGGTTGAGGGATAGATATTGGTGGATTTTCGCGGAAGTTAGGTTTGAAACTGTGCCAGTCAGTCAAGAGTTAGAAAATCTTGTATTCCCAAGAAAATTAGTATAAAATTGCACAAGGAGGATAAGACCCATGAAAAGCTGTTGCAAACGACATCTCCGAGAACGTTGATGAAATAAATTTAGAAGCGAAAGTAAAAAATATTGATTTACTATTTTTCCAATAATGGCACTTTGACACTTTGTTTAAGGAGCGGAAAACTTCGGTTTCATGGACATTGTGCAGCAACTAAGAAATCAAGACGACATATATTTGAGTTTTTGATCAAAACCAAAGTTTTGCGGTCGTTGTCAATGAAAAAAACATTTTCTTGTCTCATGGAAAGAAGTATACAAATGTCTTACTGTAGATTTTGTTTGATATCACAGACTCTTATGGCCTGACGCCTTTTTGAAAAGCAGTCAGCAATTAAAAAAGAAAGCATCTACTTTGCACCCGATACAATTGGAAAAACGACAAAAATAAATTCAATAGAGATATTTTAATAAGAAATAGGAAGAGACATTTGAACGTCACGTGATAGCATCTAACGATGAATAATTTTAAGTATGAGATTTTTAGGGGAAACAACGGCCGAGCATTCGAGGTATATAGCTCAGGACTCCAAAAGACAAGAAGGAAGCTATGGGATGGCGAAAAAGAAATGAAAATGGTGGTTTATAACATTCATAAGTGATTCAATTTTTGTTTTTTAGAGAAATTTCATGGATCTCGATTATCAAACGCCAAGCTATGCGAGTTGATAAAAGATAGAAACATTCTAGCTCTTAGCTCTTTCAGACCAGACTACGATATTGCTTTTTAAACAGATGTACCCACCAACGGTTTTGAACCATGAGAGTGAAATTAGCACATTATGTACTCAGAAACTCTTGAAGATAAGAGTATTTTATGAACATTGGCACACTCTTGTCCTTGCTAAACGATAACAATTCAATGGAACCAACCTGAAGTTAAACAAATTGCGCTGATCTAAAATTCAAACTGAAACCAATCTTGTTGAAAACAACAAAAGCTATAGACTTTATTACTTACAAGCAGAATTCCTGAAAGCAAATCCTCAACCAATGGCACAAAATACGTTTTTATATCTGAAACACAATCACGGTTCAACTACAGGAAATCGAAACATCTAATCATCAATGCCATGTTTGGTTCTTCATGTACATACAAATTAACAGATTTAAACTTTTGCTCGCTTTGACAACTCACAAAAATGAAAAAATCAACACAAAGCGCACTCACAGCGAATAAAGTCATAAAGACTGAAAAATGTGACAAAAAGTAATTGTTTTTTAGGCATAAGAATTTAAAAAAAAACTGCAAAAATGTCTGAAGCACAGTCACGATTTAATTCCGGTAGATGTTTAGGAGTTGAAACATTATGGACGCCGAATGCGTTGTCAAATTATTTAAAAACAAACTTAAAATATGTCCCAAGATAGAATTAGGAACACTGAAATCGTAGGAGGCTTATTGTTATGTACGTTGTGGAAGGAAAAACAATATATATATCTTGAATCTTGAACGTTTTAATTGAGAATAATAAATTATTATAAACAAAAGTCTATGTAAACTTAAAATACAAACTAAGTGAATAAAGCTTGAGTGAATTAAATATTTACAACACTCCACCTTAATTCACAATCAAATACTAATAATAGATAATATTATATAAAGAAAATATTAATTTTTCAAGCCCATATTTTCAGTGTTGACATCTTTGATTATAATTGAACTATCTGCTACTTTTTCTTTTATAAAATACCGAATAATTTTTCCACTTTTATCAGTCATTATTTTGAATATCCATTTTGAATTTACTGGTTTTCTATCATCAGGTAAATCTACCAATTCCCAAGTTTTGTTATCTATTAATGATTGAAATTCTTCATCCAGTGCTACCTTCCTTTCTTTACTGTTCAAATTTGAAACGGCTTCACTTAAAGACGTTGTTTCATTTATATTGTCTTTTGTAAAATATTGAACATAATCTGGTCTGTTGATTGGTTTCTTTGCTCGATTAGACCTTCTCAAAATTGTAGATTCAGTGTCATCTGCTTCAATAATCTCCATTGAAATTGAGTTTGGATTTTCTTTTGGCTTATACATTCCTTTACAACTATTATCTTCTTCCAATGAGAATGTTTCTTCAGCACTACAATTTTCATTAGCTAAATCATCAGGAAAAACTTGATCAAATGATGGTGTTTCTTCATCAGGTAAATCATCAGAAAAAATGTCTCCAAATAATGGTGTATCACCATCATCTTTGTTTGTAACTGACATAACCGGGTTATTGTTTTTTTCAGATTCTAAGAAAATAACATCTCGGCTCTCTACCACCTTATTTGTTGTAGGATTTATCAATCGATATCCTTTGTTACCTAAACAATATCCAACAAATATATGTTCAACAGATTTTACCTCAAATTTCTTTCGCTTCTCACAGGGAACATGTACCATGGCAGATGAACCAAATATTCTGAAGTGAGACAAGTTTGGTTTCATTCCTGACCAAACTTCAATCGGTGATTTGTTTTCTAACACCCTTGAAGACGAATGATTTTTTATGTATGTTGCAGTTGCAATTGCTTCAGCCCAATACTTTTTACTCAACGATGCATCAGTTATCATACATAAAGCTCTCTCCGTTAAAGTTCGAATTGTTCTTTCTGCAAGTCCGTTTTGCTGTGGAGTATAAGGTGTTGAAGTTTGCCTTTCAATACCACAAACACTAAACAATTTGTCAAATTTCTTATTGCAAAATTCCGTTCCATTGTCTGAACGAAACTTTTTCAATTTCTTGCCAGTTTGGTTTTCGACATAGGCCTTAAAATCACAAAATCTTTCGAAAGCTTCATCTTTGGATTTCAAACAATAAGTAAAAGTCATTCTTGAAAAATCATCAACCAAAACAAAATAGTATCGACTTCCACCAATTGAAGGATTTATTGTTGGTCCTGCTAGGTCTGCATGAATAAGTTCCAAAACATTATTTGCTCTTGTCGCTGTGTGCTTAAAAGGAGACCTTGCTTGTTTACCTTGCAAACAGGTAACACATACCTCAGTAAACTTTTCTTCATTGAAATTAACACCGTCAACACTCCCTTTCTTCATTATTAACAAATCATTGAAATTGATATGTCCCAATCTTCGATGCCATGTTTCAATGTTGTCTCTTCTTGCTACTGCGACATAACTTGCACATTTTGATCCATTCAATCGATAAAGACCATCAACTAATTTTGCACTTGCAAGCAATTTACCATTTTTGTCTTTTATTTTACAACCATTTCTATCAAAATTTACATATTTTTGATTTTTCGTCAGTTGACTTACTGACAAAAGGTTGGCAGTTAAATTTGGAACGCATAAAACATCTCGCACTTCTATTGAATTCGGCATTCCATTGACATCAGTATACAACTTGACAGTTCCACAGGATTTAACGTTCATCTTTGTATCGTTAGCAGCTAAAATTTCTGATATTGGAGATTTCTTTTCATTAAAAATCCAATCATTGTTCATTGTTAAATGCTGTGTTGCTCCAGAATCTATGTACCAATCACTTTTGTTGAACTTTCCAGTCAAGAAAGCCGAGCTGAACTCAGGTCTTACATTATAAGTTGAATTAAACTTCACCTTGGAATGCTTGTTCAGTTTATTCTTGTCTGGACAATCTGGTGACTTGTGGCCTTTCTTGTTACAGGTATAACAACGAATACCACCCTTATTAGATTTTTGCTTGGAACTGTTTAAAAAAGCACTGTTTTTATTCTCTGAAGGCATTTCTTGCAATAACTTGGTCTTAACAGCGTCACTTGTAAGTTGAACTTCGACATTGTCTAATGCCATAACCATCGGTGAAAAATTTTCAGATAAACCACCCAATAAGAAACACGCAATCCACTCGTCATCGACCTTGAATCCAATACTATTCAAACGATGTGCAGCGGTAACAATTGTGTTAACGTAAACTTGCATTGACTCGCATTCTTCCAATTTGGTCTGGGTTAATTGTTTAATTAAACCTATACGACGAACTCTTCCCTTATCTTCAAATATTGTTTTTAATTTCTCCCAAACTTCTTTTGCATTTTGAGCATCTTCAATGTGAACAAAATTAGCAGAATCAATTGACAAAATTAAAGATGTTCTGGCTTTTGAAATTTTTGAAGCATCGGTTTCGGTACCCTGAACTGATTCCCAGAGCCCTACATGCTCTAAATAAGTTTGTATAACAAATTTCCAAGTAGCATAATTTTCTCGTCCTTTCAATTTTTCAATGGTGGCCAGAAAATTACTCGACATAGCTTATTATGGATGTTCTTGCTTGCGATCCTTCTCAATATCAAGAAATAAAATTAATTATTTAAATGGTAAGAAATTACTTATTTGTACACAACAAATATCCGGAGTAATTCTTCTTTTGTTCAAAATATCTATTTTCCTTGGCGTTGTTCTGGGCCCATAACCTATTGTTATGTACGTTGTGGAAGGAAAAACAATATATATATCTTGAATCTTGAACGTTTTAATTGAGAATAATAAATTATTATAAACAAAAGTCTATGTAAACTTAAAATACAAACTAAGTGAATAAAGCTTGAGTGAATTAAATATTTACAACAAGGCTGTAGAAGAAAATTGTAAAAAAATATAACATACATATTGTGACGTTCTATCGACAGATCCGGAGATCCAAGCCCCATTGAGATCACAAAGTTAGGAGATAGCATCTTCCAAGGAAAAGAAGAAGACACCAAGAAGTAATTTTGAAGAGAAAGCGACTTTGTGATGAACGATGATTACACGATTCTTCTTTTTTCAGTTCCCTTTTCTTCTTATTCGAGCACGCTCATGTATAATTCGGGCTGACATTCGGATATTAATATTGTCTATTTTAAATCTTTCTTTGTAATGCACTTTGTTCATAATTTTAGTTCTTTAAATTTTCGAAATACTTTCACATGAGCAAATGAATTACTTTTGTCTGTAAAATATGTACGTATCGTTTAATCTGCGTCATAGAATGCATTGGTTTATTAAGGGCAAATATTTCCAATGGTACCCGTGCCATCTTGGTAAGCATGTCTCTCTGTTAACCCAGGAGGTTCGTGGTTTGAATCCCAACAGAAGCAAAAATGTATTTTTACGGGTATCGCCTTTCGCGAGGCAATGGCAAGTCCTCCGATAGTAAATGCATTGCCATGAAAAGCGCTTTCTCGAGTAGCCGTTCGGAACCGGCCGAAAATTTTATGTAAAATCCATTAAGTATTGAACACAACGCCGTTCAAGTAGTAGTGCATTCTTTCACTCCAATTTTCCTAGAACTCGAACTCACGTATAGCTTAAATGATATTAGTCTGGAATCATTTCCAGATTGGTACCAAAACATCTTTCTTTTACAGTTTCCAACAAATAAAGGTTCAATTGCATACCTAATCGCAGTTCCGAGACTCCAGAGAGTTCGAGGCCACGAATTGAATTTGGTTAAGACACTGAGACCGCAACTTCTTTTAAAAAGTTTGGGCTGCACAGCACTGAATTTGGAAATAAGATTTTACTACTTTCAACATTTGCTCAAGAGTCAAACGAATCATTTCGCTCATCGAAGGCGAGATATGATCTTTCTGTCAAGATTCAGAAGTCAAGAAAATAAATTAAAATAAGTTGTGTGTCAGGCATACATAACTAAAATAAAAAATTTGGGAATAGTTAAACTTTTATTAGATCTGAAAATTGAAAAATTGAAAAACAAAGTGCATCGTCGTCAAACCGAGTGAACGCAACACGACTACGTGAAATGCCCCATGTTCAAGGAGATACTAATTTTATCGAAAATCAGATTTCTTAACTTGGACAACTCCCAGGTTTTCAAAAAATGGTTGTTTCTCTTTTTAAATGAGTACGTATAAGCATTGATGGTTTTCAAGCTATGTAAACCCCCGATCACATAATGTCATTCCTTAAGAGATAAGGGATAGAATTGAGCAAAAATGTTTTTTCGGTACCGAAGTTTAAAGATTACATTTTATTGATTTTTTGTTTTTATTTGGAGTAAGCTAACAGCGTGTTAAGGTTAAATACGGTTTAAGAGACAAAGCCACTTTGACAAGACAATTAGGGCTATGTGCCATACCTTCTCATGCTCAGATTGAATTTAGTGGCCAAGCCTTTGGCATTCTTTTTGTTTCCACACCATTTTGCTTCAGTTGGGTAATTTTCGTCCAAAATGTTTTGTAGCCTGAGAATGGGTTGAACCCCGCTTTACTTATCAGAGTCTATTTGGAAAATCAGTTGAAGGTGTACTGACTTGGTGTTCGCTAACATTAACGTTAAAATAAACAAAGTTCGAGCTACCATCGTTATTTTGTCTCCAGTTTGTAAAACTAGTCGAATCTCCATATACACAAAACTATTTCGAATAGGTATAAATTTAAGTTCATTCTTACGCATCTTTGCTTTCGAAGCCTGCAAAGTCTCGGTGAACATCTCGAAAAAGTTTTAGTTTATTGTGTAATTCGTTGGCCACAAATTATAGTACCTAAAAAAACGACAACATCGCAAAACTGTCTTTTTAATGAAATTCTCAAAGTTCACATTGGGCCATGTGGGTTGGAACACCAAGAAAAGAAATGTTTAAGAATAAGAAGACACACACAACGAAAAACCAGGAAGAAGTTCAAATATCTGGTTGTAAAACCGAAAGATCGAAGAAATTCATTTCCATACACTGGGCGGAGCGGCGTTTTAAAATCGATAATAATAGAAAAAAAGTGACCCAGTAAAATTCAAAAATTGAAAAAGGAAAACAAAAGTGAATATCATGCGGACCGCAAACTTTTCTCCTTAAATTGTTTAGAAAAGTTTAATGGAAGAAGCAATAAAGCTGTCCAATTGCACCATGGGATCACTGTAATGAGATAAATACTTTACAGTTCAACCCAAGGACAAAAAAGAAAACAAATTTAATGTAGCGTAACTGTAAGCAACCTTTTTTTTAAGAACTTCATTCAACGATAACTTTTTAAAGTTGTCTCGATTTGAAAACCAAACTCCAAACCTTCATACTTATCATAGCAACATTGAAAGTAGACGTAAAAAAAAACCCAAACACGAGTATGTCTGTGTGTCTCCAAAAAGAGCTTCCAGTCTTGCATATTTGCCTACGAACAATTCACATTTCGTTCGCATAGCTACACACCTACATTAAACCAACAACAAAAAGTCACATCGCTGCATAAAGTAACAAATAATTCTTCTTCCAGTTAAGATAAAAACATTAATACTTACGGTTGCATAAACAGATAGCAAAAAAGAAGCTAACAATTATGTTCGCCATAAATCAAACACATCAGTTGCTTGTACTCACCACTTTTTCCAATGCGACAAAGCTCCCCTCTGCATTCGGCTGTTTGGAAATCTTTTCCGGAACACAATGATTTTACAAAGCCATTGTTGAGCGAGTGTGCAATGCCACTATCCATTAAAGCATCATCCACAGACTGAGTAATACATTTCCTACGACGTACTTGTATACAGTCAGCGGAGCATGAACTCCATTCACCCCATGCCGACCAGCGTCCTGCTGAAATATTTTTTAAGATACAATACATTATTATTTTTCTCTCTGCTTTTTTTTTTCTTCTTCCTTTTTGTTCTACTCCAAGGATGTGAGAAACGCTTTCGAACACATAAAGCTATCATACACATACACACCCCCTACTTGGTGTATTGTTTAAAATCTTTCAATCTTTACTCACCAGAAAATACATCTGAACTGTCCGAGTTAATTATGTGGGTGTCTTCTGGAATTCAAATATTTATATAGGTTAGGAAATTACAAAAGGTATTTTTCAAACAAAGGATTCGATTATGAAAGAGGTTTGGTAACAGAATGGTAAGAGTTATTTCTTAATCCTTGTTAAATCATTTCATGGGGGTGGCTTCAATTAAGTAACCACTCTTGTTGTTTAAGGGACAGAGAGAGAGAGAGAAGCTCTTACCTGGACAAGTCATGCAGTCGGAAGATTTTTGAATTTGTGGTCCGTTACAAGCTATTCCACCATTCAATGGCACTGGATTATTGCACGCTCGAGTCCTTTTGCGTCCTTGGCTTGGCTTTCCTAAGCACTTACAGTCTTTCCATGGACTCCATACACTCCATCCTCCATTCACTATTGAAAAAAAAAGGTTTTGTTTTACTTAAAAAAGAAAATAGTTACCAACAATGTTGAATTCAAACGACGAAATTTGAAACTGAGGATGGTTGTTCAAAAAAGGAAGTCGTTGTACAAGTGGTTTGCATAAGCTTCGCTTAGAAAACTGTTAAGTTTTTCTTACCGAACATTTGTACACATAACGCATATGCCAATATTTAAAATTTATTGAGGGACGTGGCATATGCACCCTCCCCATTTGAGTCGTGTTGAGTTATGCCTTGCGTAACAACACCTTAATCGATTCATTTGAGCGTTGTCATTAAGCGTTGGATAGAAACACAAGACTAACAACAAAACAGCCAATATCAGAAAGATTATAACGATGTTGGATAATACTTCGGAAGCTACCTTTTTTTAGTACATTTTTTAATTAATTTTCTTTTTAACTTGAGGGAAGTTACAACATTCACAACCTTCTACATTGATTATTTCTTACTTACTTATTTGCGCATTACAATTCGGGGTGAACCTGGTCCTCAACCAACATCCTTCTATAACGACTTCGATTTCGGGCGAGCTCTCTCCAGTTTCGCACTCCAAGTCGGTTGAGGTCTTCATCCACTTGATTGCGCCACCTAAGACGAGGTCTTCCCCTTCCGCGATTTCCCTGCAATGTACTTTCGAACACCCGACGAGCCGGAGCGTTTGGGTCCATCCGCTCTACATGGCCCAACCATCGTAGCCTCGCGATGCGTACTCTTTTGGCTATGCCCATGTCGCGGTACAGCTTATACAGCTCGTTGTTGTATCTTCTTCTCCACACATTGTCTTCGTAAACGGGACCACATTCGGAAAATTTTTCTTTCGAAACGACCAAGGGTTTCCTCATCCGCTTTCGATAAGGTCCATGCTTCAGCGACGTACAACAGGACTGGGATGATTAAGGCCTTATTATACAAGGTCACCTTGGTTTTTCTAGAGAGGGTTTTGTTTCTCAATTGCCTTCTTAACCAAAAGAAGCAGCGGTTGGCAAGAATTATTATCCGTTTGATCTACACACTGATGTTTTTATCCGTTTCTATAGCGGATCCTAGGAAGACGAAGTCCTGTACTACCTCGAAGTTATTTCTGTCTATTGTGACGTCCAACTCCGCGATGTTCTCTGTCCTTGTTTGATCACAGCATATACTTCGTTTTTCCCTCATTAACCATCAAACCCATTTTTGTCGCTTCTGTTTCAATACTCGCAAAAGCACCTATGACATCACGCTTTTTTCTTCCCATTACGTAAATATCGTCTGCGTAGGCGAGTAATTGTACAGACTTTTGAAAGATTGTTCCTCTGGTGTTGACGTTTGAGTTTTGTACAATCTTTTCAAGTATGATGTTGAAGAAATCACATGACAGTTTGTCGCCTTGCCTAAAGCCTTTTCGACATCAAAAGTCTCGGTGAGTTCTCTACCGACCATGACGAAGCAGCGTGAACTCTTCAAAGTCATCCTGCATAGTCGTACGAGTTTTGCAGGGATGCCGAAACTAGACATGGATCTGTATAGCTCGTCATAAACGTGGCCTTAAAACCGATAAAAAGATGGTGTATACCCATATTATATTCCTGGGTTTCTGCCGTGAAAATTTGGTCTATTGTGGACTTCTCTGGTCTAAAACCACATTGATAAGGACCTATCAAGTTGTTGACGTGGGGTTATTACAGCAGACAAGATCTTATAAGAGACTTAAGGAGGCTTATTCCTTTATATGTAATTAACGCAATTATGAGGATCTCCTTTTTTTAGGGTCGGGCATACGATACTTAGTTCCATTCATCGGGCATGCTTTCTTCCGACCATATCATGCAGATCAACTGGTGCATGCTCCTTTCCAACTGGTCTCCAGCTACCTTGAAAAGTCGGCATCAAGGCTATTTGCATCTGCAGTCTTATTTGATTTATGTTTGCATATGGCAAGCTTAACTTCTTCTAAGTCGGGAGGACGGCATTCTTGATCATCGTCCAAGTTGAATAGAGCATTCTGCCTGACAGCGGAATCAGTGGAATTAGCATCGCCGTTGAGCAGTCTGCAGAAGTGATCTTTCCAGATCTTCAGTAGCGACTGTGACTCGAAGCTTGCCACACTGCCCTGGCAGGATCTTTTTACCTTTTGGTTAAACTTCCGAATCGCTGACATTTCACCTCTTAATTTCCTCAAACGAGCGCTTCTCATACTGCTTCTTTTTATTTTTGAGAATTCGGTGTTCTTCCTTTCTTTTCTCCTTGTATGTATTTCAATCACAAATCTGATAATGGCTTAAAATCAGCCCAGATAAAAATAGCACAAAACAAGTACTAAATGGCATCACTCTGATCTTTCTATTTCTCTTGGTACAAGTATTCCTTTGTGAAACCAAAAGGCTATTTTGGAGTTTCTTTAAAACGCGGGAATGACAATGCTCAAATGACACGATTGGGGTCGTGTTACACAACCCAACAAGACTCGCGCTGTGGGTGCATATAGACACTTCTATCTTCTTCAGAATATGAATTCATATTGATTCAGAAAACTCGATGATCAGAACGAACATCGATTTGAGCGATTTTATAACAACATAAGATTTTCGACTCGTGAAGATTGGTTTGAAAAACTTTTCATTTCAATTTTTAAAGAAAAGAAAAGGTTTTTACTTACCGTAGACAATGAGAACAGCAGAGTCAGATATCCGTTTACCAGCAATATTATCAGCGTAACACGTATAGTTTGCCATATCCTAGAAATAATATGATGAAAGATTTTTATTTAAAGAAAAAACAATATACAGTAAAAAAAAATGTCAGGTTTTCCAAAAATAAGCAAAAATGAATTCAAGCATGGAAATATGTCAAAGAAACTCTGGTCCAAATTGCACAAAAACACCAAAGCTTCTACGAAACACAATAGTTCGCCGATGCACAAAAAGATTGTCTAAACTGTTCTGCAAAATACTTCTACTGCCGAGAGAAACGAACCCTTTGCCCAAGAACCATTCATTTGTGAAGTATAACTCTCCATTATTCAAGTAAGATAGACTTTGTCGATTGCATTTAATATTTAATCAATGAATTAAGTTAAGTTCTACAAACCAATACATAATTTCTTTCAGCTAAGACGACACTAGGGAATGTTTGGGGTTCAAAAGGAGGTTAAAATCATTTACAAACAACTTGTAATTTGTGTTTTGAAAACAGGGTGTTTTTTTAACAACCTGGCAATGCTTTCATCGTAGTTCGTCCTTCTGATAGCTGTCACTTGATTTATCCTCAGTTTGGTTTTATCATTTCATAGTAGAAGAATTAAAGCCGCATGATTTACGTTGGGTATATTATCTCGAAACGAAATCGCTGTTAACGTCGATTCTTACACAATTTCTGGCATACGGCCCCGAATGCTGTAAAAAGTATTGTAAATTGGTCTTCACGGCTTGAATTTACTGGAGCCAGCCACGACAACCACTTCACCGAAATTAATTTTAAAACATAATTTTAAATTATAATAAGTTAAATTATATGCGTTATATTTCTTTTGATGATGTGTGGCTAACATCTAAAAAATAAACACCCCCTAGAAATTGGGAAAAAATGTTTGTAGAAAATTTGTCTTTACAACCGAAGCACGATTTCTGAGATAAGAAAGAAAAGTCACCAACATTTGTGAGACGATATTAAGATAGCAATCTTTCAATCCCTGAAACTGAAGTACCATCAAATAATCTTTTGACGTTATAATCAACGATTGCCGATTGGACATTGATCGTCTATAAAGTTGATCAATTTCAAAACTGCATTACTATTCGAACAAGTGTGTATGCAGATCCCAGGGTTTACACAACTGGAATGAACACTGAACAGTGTAGTAAAAGGGAGATTAAACTCAAAACATGGAACATGTGCGTGTCGAACGAGTGAAAATACATTGTACTGAGCCTGAACCGAGCAGAAATGCTAACGGTAATTTACCTTCTACCAATGTACAAAGGTAAGGGATATACACAAACTTGGGATGAGTAGCTTTCGATCAAGCTAATGTCTCACATTGGGTCGACTGCGAAAATACTAAAGGTATCTGATAACCAATGCGGCTTTATCGAGGAAAAGTCAATAACAAAAGTATATGAATCCTAATAAAAAAATATTGTGATTCCTTAGAGGGCTTGTATGTTGTGCTGTTTAACTTCGAAAAAGTTAGGTTGCCCTTTAACAACATTGAGTCACCTAAGCATTCCAAGTCACAGTAGGTGTTTACCAATGGAAGATAAAGTACAAAACACCAAAGTACATCAACTCTTCTTTGCTGACGATTGATCATAAATGAGGATCCTACATCGCTGCAAGAAGCACTTACATTTAACTTCTAGATAAAACTTTTGGGAGGTGGTGGGTACCGTATTTGTCCTGTTTTCTGATCCAGACATTTATTTGAACGGAAATGTGCTTCCCAAGTGTGTGAAATTTAAAAATCTGAGATCTTTGATCATTAGTCAAGCAACTTGTTAATACGACAGCAATGATTGAGTAAGCATAGTTTGGATGAAGTGGCGAGGAACCTCCGCCATCTTCTGTGATAGAAAAATGCCCCTTAAGCTGAAGGGAAGACCCTACATCGCAGTTGTGCGTTAAGCACTCACATAGAGTTCACAACATTGAACAATGTACCAAAAGTATGTGATTAAGTTGACAGAAGAAATGATCGCGAAGAAAAAAAGGAAACCAGACGAAAACACTCCTGGTACAGATAAATGCAACGGAATCTCCATTTGGTTGACATGGAACAATTCAAAACCATCAGGAGGCTTGCCGGCACACCTTGAGGTCAACGCTATGCGTACCCCACGAGCGAATCACTTGTGTGAAGCAAATAAGTGGGAGAGCTGCGATTCCTTCAAGATCACAATGCTCGTAATTTCGAAAAAGGAAGAAGAAGACAGCGGAAAAAATCCAAATAACTTCAAACCGTCTGCAAGTACTACAAAAATAGAGTGTTGAATAATAACTACTAGGAATAACTCACCTGAAGGGAGACTTTACTCAGCACGAGACTTCCATCTGTCGTTGTTTCAATTCCCTCAACATCAATGATTGGAAAATCGTTTTTGTACCAAGTTATGGTTGGAGCAGGTATTCCGTTTGGAGGCTTGCAATGTAACTCTGCTCGCGATCCGATTTCTACACGTAATGATGTGGGCGAAACCGCAAATTGTTTCCGTATGTCTAAGAAACATAAATTAAAATAAATAACATTATTTGTCGAAAAGACTTTAATTTTTTTTCTTTAATTTGATTTACGTTACATTTTCGTTTTTGCAAAAAAAAAAAACTAAAAGCCACTTCATTCTAAAACTTACATGCGACATTTATAGTAGCTGCTTGACTCTTTGCTACTCCCCTTGATGACCAAGCATGACACTCGCACTGGAATGGAGCCTTCCCGAAATATTCATCAACAAGGTCCCTGTGAATGGTTGCAGTGACTTCCTCCATATGGACACCACTATGTGGGTCAACATGGGATTCATGTACAGATGGTGGTGGTTGTGAACTACCGCTACATTTGAAATGCACCTGTTGACAAAAAAATAAAACTTCATTAGTGACGAGCATAAGACAAAAAAAAAATCATTAGATGAAAATCGAAGAATCCCTTCAATTTGTTCATTGAACTTTTCTTGTTATGACCATTTTTTTTACCCCATCCTGCTACAGAAGAAGACATAGTAATTGTCAATGGCAGTCCACGGTTGTTCAGTTGTTGTCATTCAATTGTCAATTTTCCCCCCAGCTGAATAGAAACACTCCCCCGACTTCACAGCAGAGCAGACCATAAAGAAGGAATTGATTTTTGATTTTCTATTATGTGTACAAAAGATACGATATAAATGTCGAATATGTACACAACTCGACGAATTCATCAAGCAACGCTCCAACTCATAACACAGAGCTGCATTCTTTGCTCCTTGTACAGCTTCACCCTTATTTTTGTGACGCCCGCCATGAATCATCAACCCACCCTAAATCTTGGAGAGAGTACAATGCAAAGTGAAATGATTTGTCCCCCCAACTTTGCATCTTAATATTAAAAATCCACAGTCATTCCCAACCGAATAGGTTGTAAGTTCTTCTTATGTTTCCTTACAACTGGCATTGTGTGACGACATTACGAGGGTGGGTAATCGTCGCATTTTATTACAAAAAAAAAAAAATACAAAAAATCTATAAATATGCGACAGCGTTAGAAGATGTTAAGGGATTTCGAGCGCGTCTCTAGTGAGTTTCTGAGTTTATTCGTTTGTTCTTTTTCTCATAAGGACTTATTATAAATGTATGTGTAGATATTTAAAGATTTCGATCAATATACCGACTTTGATTAAAACATTTGGGTCACTTTCCTGTTGCAATTTTGCTATCCTTGAGTCTGGTCTTTTATTTGTAAGTTTGCTTAATTTCATGTTCCACGATGTTGAGAGGCAAAACTTAAACAAGCAGTCATTGGTCGTTAAGAGGATTATAATAAGTATAAGTTATTGGAGAAGAATTTTCTACCGTTCTTCTTTTCAACTTTGCCATAGGATGCTTGATACTGTTGGAACAATGCCTCCAGATGCCGAAACAAAAGGGAAAAAAAATCAATTTATATGAAAAGTATTTGGTTGTTCAAAGATTGGGCTTTGTTTTAACACGCTGAGCATTTAAGACACGCAAAGGCCCACGAGACTGACAAAGAATTGAAAGACTTTTCTTCTGTTGAAAAATATTCCTGGCGTAAATCAAACAGTCATGTTAAATCTTTTCTTCACAGCACGGCCTAACTGTTGTCATGAGCAGGAGTCCTTTTGATGGTATCTTTCAATAGCTGGTGTAATATTTTTCGGAATTTTTCGCATGGTCGATGTAGTTTCATAGATGAAAACAGTATTTTCGTAAGACATTTGTAGGAGTCAGCGATTAGTTGTAACGAAGACACATGAGCAAGGAAGATAGGCTTGTGAAGCACCATAAGGCTTTCGTTTAAGCGACGAGCTCCTTCAATCCAATACCTTATTCAACCTTAAATCCTTTCAAGGATGTTAAAGTCGGAAATATGTACCTGTTCCCTGATACCAATCACCTCGTTCTGAATTTTAATATCTTTCTATCACTGCGTAAGAACTTTGGACAGTAGGTAAGCTTACATCAAAAAGTGAATTTTTCGCTAAAGATACTTCGAAATAATGACCGCCTTTATTAATATTTAGTTTTAGAGGGATTTTCGGCCCTCTTGTTCTTTGTAGTTAATTGCAAAACAATTTACCTTTAGCAAAATATTCGTCAGGAGAGGAAAATTCAGCGATTTCGTACGTCTTGGAGGTTCTTGCTTTAAGGTATTTTCAATGGGTCGCTTACAAATTGGTGCTAAACTGTCATTGTAGATAGATTTTGCGCTGTAAAGCAACTATCATCATGTTTGGGAATTTATTTCCAAATTGCAAAAAAAGGATTTTTCATTCACTTTTGAAAGAACATCGAATGTGAATTGACAGCCATGAAAACAATAATAGGAAACTCGCATTTACACGCAGGCAGACGCCAAAAAGGTAAATCTGTAACCACAATTCACTGGTCTCCTTTAGTCCTGGGGAATGTCAAACGTCAACGACTTTTATGCCCAGCCCAGATTGCTGCAATCGATTTTCGAAGCTTTGAACAAGTTATGGCCTGTTACCGACCTTGGGTTTGTCTTCTTCCCGTAACTTTCCGCAGCAACCATTTTGGACTTCTAGTTTTTGTTGGTGAGCATCTTTTGCTTTCACTAAGCTGTATCTAGTCAAGGTGTCCTAATAATTCAATAGTCCCTTGCGACTTTTCATATAACTACTGATAATAGAGTCACGAAAATCATTTTTGGAAATCTCAACAGAATGACAGTTCGAGTAGAAATTTCCGATTCATCAACCAAATAAATTTAACGAATTGAATTTATTTTGGAATGGTGTTCCAAATGCGAGGAATTTATCCGATCAGTCTGAACATCTTCGGAATAAGTGAGGTGCGATGGTTTTAGAAAACAAACAGGTTTGTCTATTTAAAAAAAAGTGTTGTCAGGGATCAAAGATAGAAAAGATCTTTAGGCTCATTTAAGAAGATTCTTATAAAATTCGTGATTTTGGCATCATTAGTCTTCAACACTAATACACACTAATGTTGGTTAGTTTTCTGAAACGGTTGCGTCAAGTAAGTCAATTGAATTGTAATCTTTACTGGACTGTTACGTGGGGAAATATAAACCAATTGTAATTATATTACAATTATATTATAATTTTATATTTTCATTTTATATTTTATATTATATTTTCTTCTCTCGTTGTAGCTCAACGAGTTTTATTAGTCATTATTCATGAATAATACCTGAAAAGCTGTTGATATGCCAAATGCTGAGGATTACCTACACTAATTGCAGTTTTTGGTCATATGCTCCTCAGAAATGTTTTCGATTACTTGAAAGGATACAAAACAAAAACACAAATAGAATAAATAAATGAATAGGATCGCGCAACAGAGCATGTAGCCCCGAGGCCTGGCTCATTTCTCTCAGCCATACCTTGCCAGGGAATGGAAAGTCCTTTCCGATTCTGAACGTTTTATCGAGAAAGAGGTTATCATGAAATGAAATCACTAAATAAATAAAATAAATAGGGTGGCGCAACAGAGCGAGGAGAACCAGGGCCTAGCGTATTTCTCACAACCATTCCCTTGTGAGGGAATGGAGGAACCTACAATTTTCTGCCGGTTCCGAACGACTGATCGAGAAAGCACTTTTAATGGCAATGAATTCACTAACGGAGGACTTGCCAATTCCTCACGAAAGGCGATACCCGTTAAAAAACATTTTTGCCCCTGCTGGGATTCGAACCACAAACCTCTGGGTTAACAGGCAAACATGCAAACCATTACGACTCGGGTACCACATGAAATCACTATTGGAGATAATTCCAATTCCTTGCGAATCCTCGTATAAAAAAACTTATTCTCCTTGATGTTTCTGGGATTCAAACATCAAATCTCCCGCGTTACAAACAAACACGCCAAACAATTACGCAACGGGCACTATAAATAGAGCTCTGGTGAAATAGCCAGCTGCTTTCCGCCTTTTAAACAGTTTAGCCGCAACACTCTCACGTTCGAATGATAATAAGTTGAGCCCAGCTTCGAACGTAGAGAAAAACATTGACATTCGTATTTTAGACGCCCAATCCAAATGTGTAATGCTTTACAAATTCACAAAACATACAATTCAATTCATCAAAAGTATTATTTGAAGTTGAAAAGCAAAGCCTATTTCCGCAAAATTGTGAAAAGTACATGCAAACGATTATTTAGCGTAGACACTAAGCTATGAATATTCCGCTCCGCTGCTAAATATACTCTGCTATGAGTGCAGCCCTTGCTGCAAGCGCAAGAATGCTTTGAAAGTTCTATAAAAGATGTTTGTAGAACGTCTAACGCAATAAAATAAACTGGAGAAAGCTAAAAAATATCTCTAAAGTAGCAAAGGATACGCAATTGACTCTAAAGAAAAATAGCAAAAGATATAAGCTTTTAGCGGTTATTTTAGAAAAATGTTTAAAAGCAATTTCTCAAGCATTTTCTTAAGCACGGATCCCACATAGCTGCTTGGCAGCCGCTTCTTATCATCGACTGGCAGTCCGATCACACTATTGGCGGCTAATCGCCGCAGCTTCTGTCAGTAAACAACAACAGAAACCCGTAAAAAATCGCTTTTCAACTTTATTTTTAATTCTTACACCAATTAAAAATAGAAGCAGCATTTTTTGAAAGTAAAATTTACAAAACACCACGTGTACCTGTCTTGCCAGCCGCTCTTAAATACTCACCGGCTGGCAGCGAGTGTGGTGAAATTCGTCGTCATACAAAGCTGAGTAGCGGCTGGCAGTAGCGGCTACTCAAACCGCCGCTGGCAACCATCCGTGTGTGACCAACGCTTAAAAACTGAAACTGAACGCTTAAACAACGAGTCTGTTATGTTTATGAGAAAAATCATCTCACTTTTCTGAACTAGGTCCTCACTCTTAGTTCACGAAAACTGTAAACTGTAGTAAATGAGTATTTGCAAATAGCATCTGTTCTATTCAAGAATTACCACCACCAAAAAAGGAAGTATGTGCTGTACCCAGTCGTACATTGTATTTGGCTTTTATTTTCGAGTTTGAACAACGGAGTGAAAAAATGTCAAAGTGTCAGCTTATTTATTTGATTGACATGCAACTTAAACAAACTTATTCAAATGATTATTGATTTATTAAAAAGATGGAAAAATTGAGATTTTACGCTCAATCATTTGATTGACATGCACATCATCACATTCGATAAAGAAAAATAGCAGCACCCCTCTATTACGGTTAGAGAGTCGAACGTTAGACGTGAGATGTTAGCATAATCGAACTAACGCATTCGCGACTTATTACAGTTGGTGAACGTCAAGTTCGACTTTTCCAGTGCTCTTTAAATGAAAGTTCGATAAGTTCTCGACATTTGAAACAAATGAGGGATGTTGAGTTATTCGCATACCTAAATCAAGAATCATTCACAACCACACCTCGGTTGGCTAGACTCTCTTCCCATACAAAATAGGAGCTACACTTCAGGATATTTATAACTACATTTGTATTTCAACGGGAAAAAATAATTCTTTGACAAGGTATAAAGTGTAAGAAGTTTTTATTTTTTTCCTCACGAGAACCGAAGAAACTCTAACGTAGTTATCTTTGGTTTATCATCGTGTTCGTGAATTGCGTGTCTTGTGACAGACTGAAAACATTCGTGAGTGACATTTATGTATGTACATTGTACTTGCACATATGTATATGTAAGTTATTGGATATTTGTTTATAAATTTATTCGAACCGATCATGTATGTGTTTTTCTTTTCAAATAAATAACTAAATAGGGTGGCGCAACAGAGCGAGAAGCCCCAGAGGGCCTAGCGCTTTTATCAAAACCATGCCTTTTCGCATTTTAATTTAAAGTTCAATTGACAGAACGGTAACAACGAAACTGATAATTTTATTTCAAGTTTTGAGACCCACAAAATTGTCTTATAATGGTAATTTTTCTTTGAGACTTTAAACATAAATGAAAGCTCGAGGAAACTGGGGGCGCAAAGCATTTCAAGGACTTGTAATTTAATGCTAATTCTGAAAGGCTAAGCGAGAAAGGGCTTTTCCTGGCAGTGACTTTATTTAACTCGATGACTTGCCAATTACTCACGAAAGGCGATAACCGTGGAAAAACAATTTTATACTCCTGGAATTCAAATCTCGAATAGGCAGACATCAAACATGCTAAACATTATGCTAAAAATAGTTCTTTAAAGCCAAAATCCGTTCTCTTTCTATTTTATAATCTTAAATCGACATTGAGGTTCCCCCAAACCAAAAAGATATTGCAGTTGCGACAGCGCAGCGGCAGAAAAATCGTAGAATTTTTGTCGCAAATGTATGAAATTTATCAGTTCGTTAACATAATTTGACGGCTGAATTTTCCGCTGCCGCAACTACAAAATCGCTTTAATTTCATTTGAATTCTACGCGCGAAGAAGCCTCTGGCATTACAGAGTAAAGGAGGTTGCGTTGGATCATCTGGAAGAGGCTCGTACAAGCAAAAACTATAAAACAAGCGATTGTGAAACAAATGCCAGCATGTTCATTACATCAGTTGTTCAACAAGGAAACTGACGAATTTATTGGAATGAGGTTGGCAGAAATCAGAGAAATCCAAAGCGATCCAAGACCCAAAAGCGTTTTCGATATTAGATTGAAACTGAGTGGCCAAAAAAAACCAAAGCAAAGACTGGGAACTACAAGTGATTAAAATACAAATGACCTAAACTCAATTATGCGTTTCGCCCAGGTACAACAATAATGGGCTCATGAGCTAGATGTTGTTGTAACCTTCTAACATGCAAGCAACATGGACCAAACATTGTGTCTCAGAAAAGTACTAAAACATCTAACTGATGAGCCCATTGTTGTACCTGAGTGAAACGCATAATGGAGTTGAGGTCACTTGAACTTTAATTTTGATTTGAAGTCAAAACACTCCGCTTACACAACAAATAGTTAATTGCTATTAATGATAAAAATACTTCAATGAGACTTTTTGAACATGCAAAGGCAGCTGCTAGAAAAACTGAAGCGGAAAGAGAGGTTATAATAAGACTAAAAATAAAACCTGATGTTTTGAATTGCTGGGAATAAGTGAATGCAGTTAAATTTTGGGGGTTTACTCAAAAGCAGAGCTATTATAACGTCCTCAAAAATTTTAATCGCTTTCACTTGAAGGATTTTCAGAAAATGCCCAGAAGCCCAAAAATAAAGACTAAAAGAAGTAAATGAATAGGGTGGCGCAATAGAATGGGGGAGCCCCAGGGCCTAGCGCATTTCTCACAACCATTGCCTTGTGAAAGGAGAATGCACCAGCTGATCAGCATGATATGGTCGGAAGAAAGCATGCCCGATGAATTGAACCTAAAGAAGGGAGACCTTCACAATTGCGCCAATTATAGAGGAATAAGCCTCCTTAACGTCGCTTATAAGATCTTGTCTGGTGTAATATGTGATCGTCTGAAACCCCAATTTGATATGTCCTTATGGATATGGTTTTAGACCAGAAAAGTCCACAATTGACCAAATTTTCACATTACGACAGAACTTGGAAAAAACCCGAGAACATAATATCGATATTCACCATCTCTTTATCGATTTCAAGGCCGCGTATGACAGTATTTACAGAGACGAGCTGTACAGAGCCATGTCTAGTTTCGGCATCCCTGCAAAACTCGTACGACTATGCAGGATGACTTTGGAGAATTCACGCTGTTCCGTCAAGGTCGGTAAAGAACTCACAGAGACCTTTGATGTCGAAAAAGGCTTTAGGCAAGGCGACAAACTGTCATGCGATTTCTTCAACATCATACTTGAAAGGATTGTAAGAAACTCCAACGTCAACACCAGAGGAACCATCATTCAAAAGTCTGTACAATTACTCGCCTACGCAGACGATATTGACGTAATCGGAAGAAGCAAGAGTGATGTCTTAGTTGCATTAGCGAGTATTGAAACAGAAGCGGCAATGAAAATGGGTTTGATGGTTCATGAGACAAAACAAAGTATATGTTGTCATCAAACAAGGACACCGAACATCGACGAATTGTACAGAACGTCACAATAGACAGACATAGCTTTGAAGTAGTATACAGGACTTCGTCTAACTAAGATCCGCTGTAGACACGAAAAACAACATCAGTGCGGAGATTAAACGGAGAATAACTCTAGCAAACTGTTGCTTCTTTGGGTTAAAAAGGCAATTGAGAAACAAAACTCTCTCCAGAAAAACCAAGGTAACCTTGTATAAGACCTTAATCATCCCAGTCCTGCTTTACGGCGCGGAAGCATGGACCTTATCGAAAGCGGATGAGGAAACCCTTGGTCGTTTCGAAAGAAAAATTCTCCGAATGATCTTTGGTCCCGTATGCGAAGACAATGTGTGAAGAAGATGATATAACAACGAGCTGAATGAGCTGTACCGCGACATGGGCATCGCCAGAAGAGTACGCATCGCGAGCCTACGATGGCTGGTCCATGTAAAGCGGATGGATCCAAACGCTCCGGCTCGTCGGGTGTTCGAAAGTACATTGCAGGGAAATCGCGGAAGGGGAAGACCTCGTCTTAGGTGGCGCAATGAAGTTGAAGAAGACCTCAACCAACTTAGAGTGCAAAACTGGAGAGAGCTCGCCCGAAATCGTATAGAAGGATGTTGGTTGAGGCCCAGGTTCACCCCAAACTGTAATGCCCACATAAAAAGAAGATTTCCTTGTGAGGCAATGGAGGGGACCTACAATTTTCTGCCGCTTCCGAACGGCTAATCGAGAACGCACTTTTCATGTTTTCAATTCGAACAACGAACCTTTCGCGTAACAGGCAGACATCCTTACCATTACACCACGGGTACAAGAAATACAAATATTTGAATACGTGCAAAGCTTCACTGACTCGTAGAGTGAAGATCTGTTCAATATGCTTGTAATCTCATCGGTTCACTTATTTCTTCCCTGAAAAAGAGAGTAATCAAAACAGTATGATAACAGAAAACTCCCCGGTAATGATGAGAGTTCTACAAATAACCCCGGGCTCAAGAAATTATCAGCCGACTTTATAAAACCATTTTAGAGAATGAATAGGTCTTTAAGTGACAGAAAAACTATAAAATGTGTCACTTAGAGGTGTGTTAGGCTATTCTACTCATCCTCTTAAATTTCTTTATAAATACGGCCAGCTAATGCTTAACCTATTTTATTGCCTTGGAAACTCGCATGGGTCGAAAAGCACGGGTCACACAGGGCTGCTGCTGATGGTAGGAAGCGACTGGCAGTAGCAAAAGCAAGCAGTGAATGGCAGCCCAGTCACACTACTCCCCAGCTTCTATCAGCAAACCGTAAAAAAATGGTTTTTAGACTTTATTTTTAATATTTAAGCAAGTTAGGAATATAAGCAACAAATTTTTTAAAGAAAAATTTGCTTAATGCTAAGTGAAGCGGCATTTTTTGTTTTGCCAGCCGCTGCCAGTAGCCAGAAGTTGAACATGTTCACCTTTCCCAGCCGCTGCTAAATACTCACCGGCTGACAGCGAGTGGTGAATTTCGTGGTCACACAAAGCCGATCAGCGACTGGCAATAGCGGCCACTTGATTCGCCGCTGGCAAGCAGCCGAGTGTGACTCGTGCTAAAGACTATGGTGCTATCGGTACTCGTTTAGGACCAATGATTTTTGCAACCAAAAAAGTAAAGGTGTTCCACTGTACGGTGGCAGCATAAAAAGTCGCTTTTCAATAAGTACTTCCATCAAACATATCCTTTTTTTATCATCAAACTTAAAAACGTATGCTTCTTTTATTATTTACCTGGAGAGTGTACGCGGCTTTACATTTCAAAGTCACTGGTCGATTTTTAACAACAAACGCATTTTGTGGTTCATTAAGAAAAACTGGCAATGTCGAGCCAACATCTTTGGCACTTATTTTCGATCCAAATGCTGCTAGACTAGTACCCAATGGGTTCTCTTCGTACTCTTGTGTTTTGAATGTTTTGGCATCTTCAGTTTCATCAAAGCTATCAGGATACTGGAAAAAATCTTGTTTATCATCAGGATCCGCTCGACCGGGATACTCGTTAGTATTTATTTGATCGCTTTCCTCGTTCTTGACCGATGTTATGCCAAAATCTGGAATTTTCTTTTCAGTTTCATCGAAGCTAGCATCACTTAGCAAAGATGGAGCTGGTGGCTCCGCTTCGGAGTATTGTGTTGAAAAGTTGTGATAATCGAACGTTTGGAGCTTTATTCCAGCATTTCCAGTTATATATAAAAGAAGGCACAATACAATTATATAATTTAGCCTTAGAGTGCACATTGCAACAATTTGTATTCACTGCCGACGTCGTCTCAAAATTTTTTTTATTAAAATCTGGAAGAAAAGAAGAGAAGAAACAGAACGTAGTTAGAATAACACTATTTCTAAAACAGATATGGAGACCTAAAAAGAAATCTAAATTTATTTATAAACAATGCAAAATAGAACCAAAATTGTATTTGCATGTTAACTTAAGACTATTTAAATCGTACATATACATGACTAAATAGATTTACGGCTAAACACCTTGCATTATGTCGTTCATTTTGCAGTTCAGATACCTTAATAATTTTCAAAAATACTACACAGAGTCGCTACATATTGAACAACGTTCGGAAATATTGAAAACTTTTTTCAAAAGTGAGTTTCTTTAAGAAGCTTTGGGCGAAATGAAGCAGCTACCGCGTTTGTACGTAAATTTACACAAAAAGCTCTTCAAAAATGAACAACGTTCCTGTGAACGGGGCCATTTTTCTATTGAAATTCATAATAAGGATTTGGACGCCGCAGGGTAGCAAGCCATTTCACAATCGATTTTTTAGGCACCAAATCTTTCCTAAATCGTATTATCAACCGTCTCGAAAATGTCAATTGGCCGTCTAGGGTCTCGGAGCTGCAATTTGTAAGGTTTTGACTTTTTTGTTGTGGGGAAACGTAAAGGACCGTTGTAATCTTAACAAACCGGAAACGATTCAAGCACTTAAGTCCAATATCATCCAAGCATAATGCTCTTACTTCCACTTCTCCTTCAAATTCCTGCAGTTACGAGCCTTTGTGATCACAGCTCTTCCACTTAACTACTTCACAGGTACGCGGGGTAAGCCGCGTTGACCTCGGAAAGCGGCAGCAAGCCTTTAGGTTTTATATTTTTTAAAGTCTGAGGCTAACTAAATACAGATGTCGTTGCATTTGTCTGTCCCAGAAGTGTTCCCTTTTCTTTCTGTTTCTTCGCAAATCTGTTTGAAAGTAGCATGGCATTGCCTTCTCTGGATCTCTCCTTTGAACATAACAATACCAACTTAGCCGGTCGTGCTCTATTTTTTCAAATATGATATTTGGATCAAGCTTTTTTACTCCTACTGCCAACGGCGACGCTTCTTCATCTCAGTACAGAACTTCAACAAAAAGAAAAATGCGCAGGGCCAGGCGAGTTACAATAAGAGCTTTTGAAAAAGATAGGAGACATCGAGCTTAAATGCCTTACGAACGATTCTCATTTATTTTACCTTAGCAATGGAAGAAAATTTAACTTCAAACAATGTAAAAGGGAAAGGAAGATACACTAAGTTCCGATAGTAACCGTTCGATAAAGTCCCACAGTTTGAAGATCGGGTAATCGGTAGCCAAATGCGAAAAATAATGGAGTCATCTGATTACCAATGCAGGTTTCTCGCGGATGACTTCGAAAAGACTTTCCATCGACCACCACGAAATCTAATATGGGTGAGCCTCAGACAACTAGGAGTTCCAGAGGCTTATGTGCGAAAGATTGAGGACATGTATAAAAGAGCAGTGACGATGGCAAGATGTCCAGTTGGAGGCTCCCAAAGAGTTAAATGCTTTTGCATAAGGATCCTTATCCTTTGGACGGCAACTGCTGTTGATTTACCCACTACCGCATTGGTTTTCAGTTTGCATTCGGCTATCCTATACGCACCCTGTCGTCTTTTTTTATCTTAAAGATGAAAGCCATGAGTTCTTTGACTGTGACTTCGGTCACTTCTGTTAAAATATTTTAAGAGCACTGTTCGTTAAAAAGGCCATCACAATCCACCTGTGCAGAATATCATCCACCAGAAGAAGTCTTTTTACTTTGCCGAACGAATCTCGGCGCTCTTGGAGCGACTTCTTTGAAGATTGCTTCTCCCTTATTTAAGTTTGTTTTTTCGTGTCTCTTTAATAACTTGGCCTTCGGGCAAACATATATGCAGAAAAAAATTTTGAGATAACAATTAAACAAGACATCTTCTTCAAAATTTGCAGTTAAAGTTTGTGGTTCAGCCTACAGAGCGGTTTTTGAAATTGAGTCTCTAAATCTTGAAAAAAATCTTGGCATAATCTTAACTTTTGCATACTTGACTTTTAAAACCCGGTTAAAAAAAAAAACTGGTCCAACGGTTTTGATTATATTTTCAGCGTTTATGTGTATTAGCAAATGCAAAAAATGGCGTTATTGGATTTTCGCTTGAAACCTTTGCGATATTTAATTTAATTTTAACCCTACACGGCACCCAGTTGCATATGTGGAACATTAGCCTTAATTTTTCCTTTTAGCTGCAAAAGTAGAAATAGTTACATCTTTTGACATCTTGATAGAAACTACAGACATTCAACAATGTTGTAATATGAAACTTTACATAAAGGGATCCATCGTATTACAGTTATAGTTTAAAAAGTGTGAGATTTGAGTGAAAGTAGTCCCCACGGAAACGGGACACGGAGTTAGAAACCACTTGACCGATTTCAAAAATTCTTTCAACTTAACGATGTTACATTATCCCTCAGTAACAAAGACTGTATTTCATCCCCATATTCCCTCGGGAACGGAAGAACGAGAATAGAAACTTTGAAACTATACAGACCCGAGCAATGTCCGGAGGTTCAGTAAGTATGATTTTGCAATAAATAAATAAAAGTAAAATGACATTTTAAGTAACAGTCAATTTATTTTGAATAAGTTACTTTTGAAAAAAGTATATAGGAACTATGTATTTCCAAAACAATTCGATTGTACTTTTTTTGTTGGAGGTTTTTTAAAATACCAGCTGGAGCACTCAGACCTAAATACCGGTCCATTGTACTACCAGATAGCAACCTTCTATTTGTTATAGCTTTCCAGATGTTCGGAGAAAAGCCAAAAGACGCTGCCATGGTAAGGAGCCTAAGTTACCAGCTCTCACCATGTCTGCGCCGAGTATCTGTAACCTCATGCTAGAAAAAGCAGGACATTCACAGAGGAAGTGCTCTGCGGTGTCCTCATCTTCTCCACAAGATTCACAGAGTGTGGTATCACTTAAACCTAACACGTTTAAATGCTTGGCAAAAGAGAAGTACCCGCTGGCAACGCCAATAAGCTTCCTACAGTCTTTTCTGCTACGAGCTAGCAAAAATGTGGCAGTCTTCTTACTAACGTTGGGGAGCATACGCTTGGTTTGTCTGCATCCAATGGAGGCATGCCATCTACGGTTGTGTTCTTCACAGATCCAATCGTTGATTGAAGCCCTCACTGAGGACGCTGGCAGACCTAGCGACGGTTCAGGTCCTGAGAAAGCTGTCTGAGATCCCTGCCTAGCGAGTTCATCGGCGATCTCATTTCCAGTTATGCCGTGATGGCCTGGAACCCAAATGAGACTCAAGGAATTTAATCTTCCGATCGCATTCAGAGAGCTCTTGCATTCCTGGATCACTTTCGAAGTGGTTAGAGGGTTGAGAAGGGCCTTAAGCACAGCTTGGCTATCGCTGCAAACAAAGATACTTCTCCCCGTCCATCCATTGTTCGTTACGTGGCTCAAGGCCATTAGGATATCATAAGCCTCCGCTTGGAAAACGGATGCGTATGATCCCAAAGATGAGTGCAGTCGTATGTCGTCGTTCTCAACAAAGGCACCAGCACCAGAACCCTCGTCGGTTTTGGAGCCATCTGTGAAGATACGATAACAGTTCTTTCCAGGCTCAGATTCTGGAGCGAACCAGTCCTGAACCGAAGGAAAGCTGACTGAGTAATTTTGACGCAGTTTGAGCCTTGGGATCATCGTGTCAGACGGCATATCCATTAGACGTGGGTCAAAAGATATGCTGCTTGCGAGTTCCTCAAAGCTCCAGTGCGAATTGTGCCAGAGACCACATCGTTTTAAACGAGAAATGGTCTTGAGAGTACACCCCATGATGAAGGTATCAAGGGGAGGAAGGTTCAACAGTGCGTCGAGAGCAGCACCCGGTGTGCTGGGGAAGGCCCCCGTAACACCCAGACAAATTGTTCTTTGAAGTTTGGCAAACGAGGCAATAACGTATTTACGCGAGAGCTTATTCCACCAAACAACTGACGCATAGGAGATGATTGGTCTTATCATAGCCGTATAGATCCAAAGGACCCTTTTCGGTGAAAGACCCCATGTCTTGCCAAAAGCTCCTTTACATTGCCAGAAAACTGACAGTGCTTTAGTAGTTTTAGACTCGACATGTTTCGACCAAAGAAGTTTGTTATCCAGGATTACTCCAAGATGCTTGACTTCATTTGAAAAGGGGATGTTGACGCCTTTAAGCGTAAGATGGGTCAGACCAGTCAATTTTCTACGTCTCGTGAAGAGGACAACCTCGGTTTTAAGAGGATTGACGGAGAGACCGTTTCTAACACACCAGGTGTCAATCATACAAAGCGCAGCCTGTGCTCGGGAGCAGACAGCTTGGAGGCTGGAGCCAACCGAGAGCACGGCGACGTCATCTGCATATGCTTGGGCATGAACGTTAGAACCATTGAGCATTACAAGTAGAGAGTCGATCAACATGCACCACAGAAGAGGAGATAAAACGCCACCTTGTGGGCAGCCCTTATTTACTCCCGTTGCAACATATTGTCCACAGTCCGCCTCAGCGATTACGGTTCTCTTCATTAGCATTGCTTTAATCCACAACACTAATGACTCGTTCACACCGTGTTCTCTGGCAGCATTACACATACCATCGAAGCTAGCATTGTCAAAAGCACCTTGAATGTCGATGAAAATGCCTACCGCAAATTCTTTCCTGTCAAGCGCGCATTCAATCCTGCTAACAAGATTTTGAAGTGCGGTCTCGCAAGATTTTCCTCTTTGGTAAGCATGTTGCATCTGAGACAGAGGGTGTAATTGGAGTGAGGTTTTACGAATGTAAATCTCAACCATTCTTTCTAGCGTCTTAAGCAGAAAGGAGGTAAGACTGATGGGTCTAAAGCTCTTGGCGAGTGAGTAGTCTTGTTTACCAATTTTTGGTATGAAGGCGACTCTAACACTCTGCCATGAAGTTGGTATATACGCTAGGGCTAAACTACCAGTGAAAATATTTTTCAAAGTCGATTGTACTAGTTCATATACATATGTGAAACTGAAATAAAAAGTTGATTTTTTCGTAAAGTAAGCTTTCGTTTTTTTTTTTATAAGTTTTCCCTATGTTCTGATCACTAAATACATCGTATTTCTTCACGCACAAAAATGAAGCCTTGTAGTTGGCAAACCCTGTACCACTAAATATATTATGAGCGAAAAATTAAAACCTTTTGCTCAGCCTTAAGATTTTGGGAATGCACTTAGCCAGTACTCCCGTACTCCTCTTTTCACATTCGTACTCCTATTTTTTTTTCAAAAGTATCTTACACTTGCAGTAAAGTGTAATGTCAACCATAATCAATTTAATTCACTGTAAGTTTGAGCAAATTTAACAGCATTTCGTGGAGTTCGATCGTTTATTTTCAAAAGAAAATCCAAATATGTTTACTTTAGGGTGTATGTGCCATTCGTTACACCTGTGTTCTTCAGCTGCAGCTATAAAAATGCCACAGAATATTGAGGTTTTTCTAAGAAACATCTATGTTTACTTTTCACATAGCCCAAAGAAGCAAATCGAATTTAAAGAGTTTCAAGAATATTTTAATGTTGGAAAACATAAAATTCTAAATTCTTTTACAAAGTGGATAGCTCTTAAACAGGTGGCATGAACACTAGAACAGTGGCCTGCATTGTTACATTACTTTTTGGAAAATTCTTTTGAATCTTCTGACAAGATGCAAGAAGAGCTAAATGATACAACTCGCTTGTATTTATTTTTTTCTAGCCTATGTTCTTCAGTTAACTAAACAGCTTAACTTAGAATTTCAATCACAGTCCGTCCGGGTTCATAGATATTAGATTTCTGCCAAACGTTAAAACTTTCTACAAAATTATCTTGCAAAATTTTATCAGATCGGAGTTCTTACGTGACGATTTTCTCTGTAATCCGTATTTTTCTGAAAATTATTTAAAAAAAAAATGGGAATTCTGTATACGTTAGGGCTACGGCTGAACTTTTTATTAAAACAAAAAATTTTTTAAAAAATCAACTAATTCAATTTAAAGGTGTTTGCCGACATCCTGTGTGACGAAATTTTGAAATCTATACAAGGCGTTAACCCTTTAAAGGAGGTGGTGCATATTTCTACGGAACCTGGGCCCAGGGCGTACACCTATGAGACTAGTACCAAATGAAAGCTTACGTTCAGCCAAATCAGTCTGCCAAATATTTTTGAATTCGGTCTTGGTGATTTTGAGATAATTAGACTTGAAGTTGAGCGCCGGAAATGGGAAGAATTTCTGCAAATAATTACGTATATCTCGAAAAGTATAGCACGTAGGACAATGATTTAGATATCATATGAAAGATCATAAAAATATCTTTCATTTCATATTAAATACATTTTTTGAAATGCCTTATATTTCGAAAAAACAGACCTAAAAGCTGTTTGAATAGAAACATTTTCGTTGACGTTTGCCAGACAATATCTCGAAAAAATCAGTGATGACCTATATTTTTTCTTGCACCACTTTAATCCTTAATTGGTAAGCTTTAATTTGATATATAATTAAGCTATTATACATAAAGCATATCACGTACATTATAAACAATTCCTAAAAAAAATTAAACAAAAAATATGTTCCACAGCAAATGCATTTTTTCATTGAATTTTTCGCAGTACCTACTTTATTTTTTACAAAACATTAAAGCAAAATACATATTAATGCTACAAATGAAAAAAAAAAATAGTGCGTGCAGTCCCCCCGCGCGGAAGAAGTGAAACTTCCTAATATGAAAATGAAAATAGGAAGGGGTAGAAATTTATTTTGAGTGAACTCGTATTGTTTCTTTAAAAGAAAAAGAATTAGAACAGTGTCCAAGTCCAAATCGTATTTATAAACACTTTCATCGCTGTCTAAGAAATGTCTAACTTTAGACACCGAAATTGGTTGTCTAAACTATGGCTAAAGTGACCATTGATACAGCAAAAAACAATTTTGTTGAACATGTTATAAAACACTGTTGAGGGTGTTAAGACCGAAAAAATTAAGTAGTTTGAGGTGCAAAAATACTACTTTCAACAATTCCACTTATAAATTGCACAAATTTGATCATTTTATGAGACTTGGAAAATCAAACATGTTTAGACATGATCAAACATGTTTAGACATGATCAAACATGTTTAGACATGATCAAACATGTTTAGACATGATCAAACATGTTTAGACATGATCAAACATGTTTAGACATGATCAAACATGTTTAGACATGATCAAACATGTTTAGACATGATCAAACATGTTTAGACATGATCAAGCACGTTTAGACATGATCAAACATGTTTAGACATGATCGAACATTTTTGGGCCGGGCTTAAATGGAAATTGCTTATATATACATGATTATGCCTCCGCTAACTACTACATACTCATTACTACATATATCAAAATTCTAATAAAATCTTACAGTTACCACTCACCAAAAGCTCTGATTTGTACATACATACATACATATGTATATTGTCTTCCTAATAAAATTCCGCAGTCAGCACATTCGAGGAGAAACTTAACAATTGGTTTTTTTGTTAGAATAATTTAACTCAATCGATTTACACATTTAGTAAGCACTTATCAACATATGTACATATTTACATACATTTATGTATATTATACAAATTAAAAGAAACTGCTTTAGATATTTTCTATCGTTTCATTGGAGAAAAGAGTAAAACTCAACACTGATCGACTTTTCATTTTACGACTGAATATGTTTAACACGGAAGTGTAACGCTGCATGTAACACGGAAGTGTAACGCTGGATGTTTGCAAGTCGCATAAGAAGTTTCACTTCAACTTTAGATATTTTCTATCGTTTCATTGGAGAAAAGAGTAAAACTCAACACTGATCGACTTTTTCATTTTACGACTGAATATGTTTAACACGGAAGTGTAACGCTGCATGTAACACGGAAAAGTAACGCTGGATGTTTGCAAGTCGCATAAGAAGTTTCACTTCAACTTTAGATATTTTCTATCGTTTCATTGGAGAAAAGAGTAAAACTCAACACTGATCGACTTTTTCATTTTACGACTGAATATGTTTAACACGGAAGTGTAACGCTGCATGTAACACGGAAAAGTAACGCTGGATGTTTGCAAGTCGCATAAGAAGTTTCACTTCAAAAAAATTAATCTTCGCTTAGATCTATCAAAATACCATCCAAAAACAAAGCTGGTGCTATATTTATTGCTTCCTGGCCTCTTGCGTAACCCAAATACCATAAAATGTTCATGACAGGAGCGCAACAACCAATAGTCCTCATTCCAACGAGACAGTTACAATAGTAAGCTTTTATTGCGTTCGAACTATGTGCTGCGTTTGCATCGCTATTCACCAAGATGTAAGTGAGATACACTTTTCTACTTACATGTCTGGATTTGATTCGCCCTCGCAATAAAAAGTTATTGTTGCCTATAAGACTATGAAGAGCAGTACAGGTAATTCGCATCCTATCTTCGCAGACTTCGATTGTATAGGTTTAGGTTCCCTGGTCTTTTAAATGTTCACCACAGTAGGATCGAGCCTGGTTAGTTTGGTAATTCTCCAATGATATCATACGAAGTTCTTGAATAGTGAGTTGTGGGAAATTACTTAAATTCCGGATATTGCCATCGATGCGGCTGAACAGAACATGGCTCTGGTTCTGTTAAGATTATTTTCTCTTACAAACGCACCTAAATAATTTGGAGAATTCAAACGATTAGCCAGTTCTAGCAGAACGTTCGCATCAGCACTGTCTTCAGTGGTTGGATGAAACTTATTAAGAAGTGCAGCTGCAACTTTGAAGTCGTCCATCAAATGACCAGTAGCTAGATTGAAAAAATCTTGTCGAAATAGTTTAAAATACCTTTTAAATCGTCCGTTCACGACTTCAACGACCCATCTGACCATAGTTACACACCTGGATCTATTAACCTGCGCTGTGGTAAGTTGAAAGTTACCTTCAGCAACAGACTCAGGCATGTTAGCCTTATATCCTTGAGATTCCAGATGTGGGATTGGGTCTCTGAATCCTCTGTCCAAAATAAAAACATCATTTTGTCTAAAGTATTGCCTGAACGTGCTATAATCGTCTCTGAAAAGATGTTTCATTATGTTAGCATCAGATACAGTTGCAGCATAAGGTCCTATAACGTCCAGGATATACCCATCACACCATGTGATCACAAAAGGCTTGACCAGATTTCGATACTTATGTAGGCTGTATGATTGTTTCTGGAAGCCGTAGTTTGAACTTTTTTGAAGGTACACATATGTTCCATCGCAAATGACTATAGAAGGACGATCATTTTCATAAATTGATGTTTCCTGAACAGTTATATGCTGAAAACCCAAGTTAAATGGCACAAAATAATCCATCAATGCTGTGAATTATTTGTTTTTGTGTCACTACATTATTTACTCACAAGCCAACAATCAGTTATCAATGAATTAGGCCTAACGGTCGCGGACTTGTATGTTTAAGCTTGGTACCTAGCAACAAGTTCTTTTAGATTTGTTTTTGGATGGTATTTTGATAGATCTAAGCTAAGATTAATTTTTTTTGAAGTGAAACTTCTTATGCGACTTGCAAACATCCAGCGTTACTTTTCCGTGTTACATGCAGCGTTACACTTCCGTGTTAAACATATTCAGTCGTAAAATGAAAAAGTCGATCAGTGTTGAGTTTTACTCTTTTCTCCAATGAAACGATAGAAAATATCTAAAGTTGAAGTGAAACTTCTTATGCGACTTGCAAACATCCAGCGTTACTTTTCCGTGTTACATGCAGCGTTACACTTCCGTGTTAAACATATTCAGTCGTAAAATGAAAAAGTCGATCAGTGTTGAGTTTTACTCTTTTCTCCAATGAAACGATAGAAAATATCTAAAGTTGAAGTGAAACTTCTTATGCGACTTGCAAACATCCAGCGTTACACTTCCGTGTTACATGCAGCGTTACACTTCCGTGTTAAACATATTCAGTCGTAAAATGAAAAGTCGATCAGTGTTGAGTTTTACTCTTTTCTCCAATGAAACGATAGAAAATATCTAAAGCAGTTTCTTTTAATTTGTATAATATACATAAATGTATGTAAATATGTACATATGTTGATAAGTGCTTACTAAATGTGTAAATCGATTGAGTTAAATTATTCTAACAAAAAAACCAATTGTTAAGTTTCTCCTCGAATGTGCTGACTGCGGAATTTTATTAGGAAGACAATATACATATGTATGTATGTATGTACAAATCAGAGCTTTTGGTGAGTGGTAACTGTAAGATTTTATTAGAATTTTGATATATGTAGTAATGAGTATGTAGTAGTTAGCGGAGGCATAATCATGTATATATAAGCAATTTCCATTTAAGCCCGGCCCAAAAATGTTCGATCATGTCTAAACATGTTTGATCATGTCTAAACGTGCTTGATCATGTCTAAACATGTTTGATCATGTCTAAACATGTTTGATCATGTCTAAACATGTTTGATCATGTCTAAACATGTTTGATCATGTCTAAACATGTTTGATCATGTCTAAACATGTTTGATCATGTCTAAACATGTTTGATCATGTCTAAACATGTTTGATCATGTCTAAACATGTTTGATTTTCCAAGTCTCATAAAATGATCAAATTTGTGCAATTTATAAGTGGAATTGTTGAAAGTAGTATTTTTGCACCTCAAACTACTTAATTTTTTCGGTCTTAACACCCTCAACAGTGTTTTATAACATGTTCAACAAAATTGTTTTTTGCTGTATCAATGGTCACTTTAGCCATAGTTTAGACAACCAATTTCGGTGTCTAAAGTTAGACATTTCTTAGACAGCGATGAAAGTGTTTATAAATACGATTTGGACTTGGACACTGTTCTAATTCTTTTTCTTTTAAAGAAACAATACGAGTTCACTCAAAATAAATTTCTACCCCTTCCTATTTTCATTTTCATATTAGGAAGTTTCACTTCTTCCGCGCGGGGGGACTGCACGCACTATTTTTTTTTTCATTTGTAGCATTAAAATGTATTTTGCTTTTATGTTTTGTAAAAAATAGAGTAGGTACTGCGAAAAATTCAATGAAAAAATGCATTTGCTGTGGAACATATTTTTTGTTTAATTTTTTTTAGGAATTGTTTATAATGTACGTGATATGCTTTATGTATAATAGCTTAATTATATATCAAATTAAAGCTTACCAATTAAGGATTAAAGTGGTGCAAGAAAAAATATAGGTCATCACTGATTTTTTCGAGATATTGTCTGGCAAACGTCAACGAAAATGTTTCTATTCAAACAGCTTTTAGGTCTGTTTTTTCGAAATATAAGGCATTTCAAAAAATGTATTTAATATGAAATGAAAGATATTTTTATGATCTTTCATATGATATCTAAATCATTGTCCAAAGTGCTATACTTGTTGAGATATACGTAATTATTTGCAGAAATGTCAGATTTTTCCCATTTCCGGCGCTCAACTTCAAGTCTAATTATCTCAAAATCAACAAGACCGAATTCAAAAATATTTGGCAGACTGATTGGGCTGAACGTAAGCTTTCATTTGGTACTCATAGGTGTACGCTCTGGGCCCAAGTATGCACCACCTCCTTTATCAGAAAGTGCAACTTCAATAATTTCTTCTATTCCTGATTTAATTAATGAAATTGAAAACCTTGACATGGAGTGGCGAACACTACTTAACCAAACTATCGTTTCCAATTCCTTAGAAATAGAAAAATTTTGGTCAGATTTTTTCCTTAAGAAATGCTCTTAATGAACCACTTTTCCCTCTGACAAAAGATTTTGTAAGTGCTTTGAGTCTTCTACACAGGAGTGCAGCGGCAGAACGAGTTTTTTCCCAACTGTTTCTCATTAAAGATAGAAAACGGAACAGATTGGAAGTTAATATATTAAATGCAATTATGAGCTGCTAGGAATTATTAAACGCAGTTGATGCAAATGGACTCCTTCAAAACAACTTTTGAAATCTCATAAAAAGTAATGATAGGTAGTTTCTTTTTGTTATTTTTGTTACAGTTACGCTTTTATATGAATCAAAATACCAGGCTTGTGGCAAAATCACTTGCATTTAATGTATTTAAACATATACAATAGTTTCCTAGTCTTTATTAAAAACAGCTGTGAATTAAACTCACTGCCATAAGACAGTTTGCGTATTATTAAAGAGATATACATATTTAACTTTTTTTTATAAGAATTAATAATTTATTTTTTTTTAATTTACTGAATTAATTTTTTTTTAAATAAAAAAAACATTTATAAAAATGTCTGTACTACTATTTTTTTCAAAATACTCCCCTCTTTTGGCCGCAGTATTACCTTAAAATATTTTTATCCAGCAACACTGCAATTAGCACACAATGACAAGTTCGTGCGACCCAGTCGTGTCCAGTTTTTCTTGCAGTTGCTGTGTTTCACTTTGTGGTGACAACCTTTCGTCTCTTTTATTTAAGAAGCATTCCGCGTCCCTTTTACTTCGCTATTTTATCACTATTTAAGTTTCATAATTCAACCACCAGGTTTATTTGGCTTATTGGCAGTGTCTGTTTGAAACTCCTTGCAAAAATTTGAATTTCTCTCAACAAGTTTGCTGTCGACAATCCCACACATACTCTCTATTCGCTGCTGTTCCAAATGTGCTGAAAGTATTTCTTTAATTTCCTTGACAGATAACGAAATTTAATGCAAATTTATAAACAATCCCGGTTCTACTCTTGTTCTACAACATATTTCCATTGCTATTCGGGGGTATTTTAATTTAATTTCACCAAAGAATTAGTCAACCAATTAATTCAATAAACTTACCGCCCATGACATTGAATCTTTCATCTCTACATGAAGTCAAACATGTTAAGTTACATATCACTTTTTTGTGATATTGTTGTTTTATTACTAAAGAGTTGACTTCATTACTTGTGGTTGAAGCTTTCTTGATAAAATCGGGTTCATTGAGAGGTGCATGCCATGGTAGCAATAACAATAACTGAATACATCTGCTATAGTATTTGTGTA
The DNA here is from genome assembly GCA_949752695.1 of Melanostoma scalare. Taxonomy (NCBI): domain Eukaryota; kingdom Metazoa; phylum Arthropoda; class Insecta; order Diptera; family Syrphidae; genus Melanostoma; species Melanostoma scalare. The sequence continues at coordinate 37,773,285 of OX456984.1, forward strand.
GTTTCGATATGTTTTGAATTGAATGATTCGCTTTTTACCATTAGGTCTTCAACTGACTAACAAAAATCTGGTTTTGTAAAGATGTAAATCATCACTCACAGCATACTGATTGAGGAGAGTAATGAGTTTATCTTTCTTGTTATTATGTTTGTATTTAGTTTACTTGTCATCTTGATTGATTCTATGGCCACAACTTGTGATCCAACTACTTTTACAATATAGTTCACCAATCGGATTTAGGTTTTTTTCCATTATTTATCAACACCAGGTCATCGACACAAAATGTCATGAGTGTGTGGTGACTTAATCTCACTACTGCCAACTACTGCTGGTTAACACCTCATTGAACACTAATCTTCGATGCAGTGGTAAGATTAATCCGGCTTTACCTTTGCAATCTATTTTAAAGCTGATGAGAAACAAGGGTGGCATTGAGGTACTTTATTCACGTACAACTTTACCTAAGATGCTCATGATCAAGTTTAAGTTATACCAAGATTGTTGTCAATGGTCAAGATTCGATAAGGTTTCCTCTTAAGGAATATGTTTCAATGTTGTTGAAGACTCTCACTTTGTAGTGAGAACGAATTGTTTGTTGATTGTTCAACAGGCTCCATATGAGTCCTCATTTGTGATGTCAAAAACATAAAACTTAAATATGATTATGTCATTAGGGGGCGCACCAAGTGTCGATGTCTTTTTGGTATGGGTTTGATTGGTGTTAACATGGCGATGCCTAGGGGTCTGCAGCACAAAACTACAACTAATACAAGTGATTATGACAAGTGTAAAAAATGTCTATAATACAAAGCCACAAGTTTATTTGCTCTTCTACAAGTGTAATGAAGGTAATACTACAAGTGGTTCATGGCTAGTAGATTTGTAGCTTTGTGTTACAGGCCCCAGATGTTGCAACTTATGGTACACGTCAACTGTGCTTTCTAGACCTCCTCGTGGTAACCACTGGGTACTGGTCTCCTCCAACCGGAAGTTACTTGCCAAACTAATGAGTGCAAGTGTAGACAAATATTCTGCGACTAATGAGGACTGACTTCCCGAGAATCTCAATAGTTTGACAGAGCTTATGGAGAATGTCACAACGCATGAACGCATCTCACAGAATCAACAGTGGACTTCATCATTCCAAAACCAGAAACCCCTGAATGAGCTACTCCAACATATTTGGTTTAAAGGTCTTCCAGTCTTTCAATACTAGGATAGGGTATTGAAATAGAGATGGTGGCGGAAGAGATCCTTGCAAGCGAACAGTAGCTCTCAAAACCCTGCAGGAAGGAACTGACACCGGATTACCCTTTTGTCCAAAGGGTTTCCAAAAGGGCCTGACCCTACATGTTGGTTGTTTTGCGTGGGCATACCTACCCACCCACGTAAAAATTATGGCCCCAACAGCCTCGGATAGTAATGAATAATGATTTCCCAAAGCAGCCCAAGCAAAAGAATAAAGGACAACTACGTACAGCCGGAGAATTTACGTACGCCCAGTGTTGCAAATATTCCAACTTTCCGAGGGGTCAAATTTGACTATGACCAGATATTGTTGCCAATGCGCGAATAAGAATATTTTGTCCACGACTCGAACAAACAAGCGCTGTTAAACGAAATGGCGTCGGAAAGCTTTAATCGCAAAAGATACCAAATGCCTTTTCCAATCGCGGAGTATCTCTCCAACTATTCTTAAATCCTACAAGACGCCCGCCGCGCCGCCAGCAGTAAACTTGTGGACCATTGGAAGCAATGACGACAAGATATCAGAACCGCAGAAAAACACCGAATTCTCAAAAAAAAAAAAGAAGAAGCATTAGAAGCGCTCGTTTGAGGAAATAGAAAGATGCCATGATAAGAACGAATACAAAAGTTTAACCAAAAGATAAAAAGATCTTTCCAGGGTGACAAAGCCCGAACTCAAGCCTGTAAAGGCCAGCAGGGAAACATGGTAATAGAGACGCAGTCGCTACTGAGATTCTGGAAAGACCACTTCCGCAGACTGCTTAACTTCGCGAGATGAATGCAGAATTTAACGTTCAACTAGGAAGATAATCAAGAATGACCTCCCCCCGATCAAGAAGAAGTTAAGCTTGCCATATGCAAACTTGTATCAAACAAAACTGCAGGTGCAGATGGCCGTTATGCCGAATTTTTCAAGGCAGCTGAATATCAGTTGGAAGGGAGCATGCACCATCTGATCTGAATGATGTAGTCGCAAGAAGACATGGCCGTTGAATGGAACTTCAATATAGTCTTTCCGATCCTGAAATACTGCGACCTTCAAACTGCTCCAATAAGAGAGGAACTAGCTTCCTTTACGGCGCGTATAACATCTTTTCTTCTAGGCCCTGGGGCTCCTCGCTCTGTTGCGCCACCCAATTTATATAACATCTTTTCTTATGTATAATATGTGAATCTTTGAAGCCCAACGTCTGAAATTTGATAGGTCTTTATCAATGTGGTTTAAGACCGAAAAAGTCTACAACAGACCAAATTTTCACAGTTCGGCAAATCTTAGAAAGGAATCGGAACCAGAATATCGATTCGATATACCTACAAAATCTCTTTATCGATCTCAAATTCGCGTACGTCAGTATTTACAGACAAGCTGTACAAAGCCACGTCTAGTTTTGGCATCGCTACAAATACAAACCCCGTGCGTCTGTGAAGGATGACTTTCGAAAATTCACGCTTCTTCTTCATGTTCGGAAAAGGACTCACCGAGACCTTTGATGTCGAAATAAAAGGTTTCTGTCACTCGATTTTGTTAAAAGCAAACTTGAAAATATTGTGAAAAAACTCTAACGTCAACACCAGAGGCATAAAATTTGATACGTCTGTACAATTACTCGTTTACGCAGACAATATTGACGCAATGGGAAGAATGTCATAGGTGCTTAGGCGAGCATTGAAACAGAAGTGGCAAAAATGGAATCGATATAATGAGAACAAAACGAAGTATATGCTGCCACCAAACAAGGACCGAGAACATCGACGAATTTGACAAAACGTCACAACAGACAACAACATAACTTTCCAGAAGTAGAAAGCTTTGTCTACTTAAAATCCGCTTTAGACACCGAAAGATGCGAAGATCAAACGGAGAACTGCTTTTACCAATCGCTGCTTCTAAGGCAATTGAAAAATAAAACTGTCTCTAGGATAGCCAAAGTCACTCAACCCAATCCTGCTTTACGGCTCGGAAGCATGGACCTTATCTAGCGACTGAGGAACCCTTGGCCGATTAGAAAGAAAAATACTGCGAGTGGTTTTCGGTCACGTGTGTGAAAACAATCATGGCTGTTCTGAATTTCGACCGGATTAAAAACGAAAAACGAAATTGAATCCGTACGGATTGAAAAAGAGTGTTTTAATTTCCGAACGGGTTCACTACTTATATCATAAAAACGTTTTAAAAATTAAATTTGTATGTTCATTGGATCCGTTTATCTACTATTTTAGTACAAGATAATCAGCCTTATTATGAGTTTCACGTGAACTAAATTCCCCTCGAAAAAGATCAGTTTTCACTTTTCCCTTATTATGAATTTCGGGGGAAAAATTTTCCATATTCGCAAAAATTCTCTTATTATGAGCTATTTTGCCCGTGAAATGTGAAAACGTTGAGAGCAATGACGGGAAATTTGATTAAAACTGAACGTGGTCTTTTATTCGAAGTGAACTTTCTGATTCAAAGTGTAATTTTGTTCAGGGGAAACTCATAAGAGCTTTTAAAATTCCGGGCGAAAAGCTGTTCACGTGAAACTCATAATAAGGCTGAATGTTTATATATTGTTCACCATTTCTCATGTATAGCAATAAATAGTGTTTTACATAATTCATCAACCGAATTCAATTCCGTTAACAAAGTGATAAGCGAATTGAAAACGTACGAATTCGAAATTGAGAACTGCAAAAATTGTAAAACGGGGGGTATGATATCCGAACGAAAATAAGAAAAGGGGCCAATGTGTGGAGAAGAATATTCATAACAACGAACTGTGTGAGCTGTACATGGACATACAGAGCAGATGAACACCAACACTTAGGGTCAACAATCAAAGCACAATCGGCCGAAATCGAAGTCGTTATAGAAGAATGTTGGTTGAGGCCCAGGTTCACCCCGAACTGAAATGCCCACCTAAGTAAGTAAGAGCTCTACCGCGACTAATGTAGGCATAGCTAGAAGAGTACGCATCGCGAAGCTACGATGCGATGGCTGGGCCATGTAGAACGGATGGACATTAACGCTCCGGCTCGGCGGGTTCTCGAAAGCACATGCAGGAAAATTACTGAACAGCAAAGCCTCGTCTTATGTGGCGCAATCAAGGAAACGAAGACCTTAAACGACTTAAAGTGCAAAATTGGAGAGAACTCGCCCAAAATCGAAATTGTTTTCGAAAGATGTTGGTTGAGACCAAGTTCACCTCGAATTGTAATGCCCGCCTAAATAAGTACTCGAAACTTCAAAATCTTTTTGATCTGCGAGAGCCTTTATAGTAAAAGTAAAAAAAGGATCCTTACTATGCTCTCACAATTCATGAATTAGAATTTCTTTGAAATTGTAAAGAGATATGAAAAAGGTAAAAAGATTAACAATTCTACTGATGCAGTCACTACCCAGACACAAATTTTTACCTAAATCACTGAATCAATTTAGACAAACTCTTTACACGCCCAAAACTCACCATATACTAATATTTTCGATTCCGAGAAATACGAGTAGTTAAAAGTACCCACCTACTACTCGTAACGTTTATATGTACTGATCAATTTGCTAGCTAATTTGAAATATCCATCACATAAATCAATAATCAATTTATTATAGTTTTGTGTCTGTCGCGGCAATCGTCATCGTCATCGTCATCGTCATCATTATCATACGCGAGATGTAATTTTTGCATGCATAAACGCGTATATTAAGCCTATACAAAGTCAAGCGGCATTATGTCTTAAACAAATGCGTGCTTGCAATTTTTATATCCCGCATTTACTTAAAACGTTCTTCTTATTGCAAATCTATGGATTAAAATAGGATATCGTATATAGTAACTGACATAATAAAGTTATTTCAAATTTATGTAGAGTTGCGTGCAAAGCCCTAATGGAATGGAAAATCTTATGGGAAACTGATAGGCAATCGTTGTCATTGATTTCCTCTTTTACAAGGAATTCGAAGACATTACCAATTTGTATTCAGGCTGGAAGCGAAACATGCACGTCCTGTACCTGAACCCACAGTTTGTGTGTTGTTTTCTTTTCTTTTCGTAGTTGTTGTTTTTCTTTCTTTTTTTAATAAGAAAATCACTGAGTAATCGTGTATAATAATGCCGGACGACCGACGCGGCGTTTAGGTACACATTAACGTTTTGAATAATAATTCAGAAGAAGAAGAAACTCTTTAAAGGGAATAATGGTTACATGTAAATACTTAAAATGAAAATATAAGAGAAATACGTGAGCGTCATCAATGGACTGCCATTTGCCAGCCTGGCTATGGTCGTGTGTGTATTGTTTTTTGGCCAAACAACAACCAACTTAACATGATGACAGAAACCAATTTCAACATTTTTCAAGGAAATGGTCTCGTAATTGATGGATGTAATGGGTAACCTGTGTTAGAAGGTTTTCTGTTTGGTTTGTTGAGTATAGGTAGGTACCTGTTTTCTTCTTTCTTATCCGCATTGGGCGCCTTTTAATCGTTGCGGTTGAATTTTTTATATCTTTTTTTTTTTGTTAATTAACTTAAGAAAACAAATAAAAATATTGGGAATGTATAATGCGCGTCGCACCATAGAGGATACGGTTCGTATCAGGAGACTTTTGCCCGGCATTCAAAACAATGCCTATGGAAGTTTGTGGTAAATCGGACTTAAAAGGTCTTATTGCATAAGTTCACTAATTGTCAGATTGGTCTTACAATTTCTTCAGGAAGAACCTTTTTTTTTCTGTTGGAAGTTTTTAAAATACCAGCTGGAGCATTCAGACCTAAATACCGGTCCATTGTACTACCAGATAGCAACCTTCTTTTGTTATTGCTTTCCAGATGTTCGTAGAAAAGCCAAATGACGCTGCCATGATAAGGAGCATAAGTTACCAGCTCTCACCATGTCTGAGCCGAGAAAGCAGGACATTCACAGAGGAAGTGCTCTGCGGTGTCCCCATCTTCTTTACAGAGCGCGGTATCACTTAAGCCTAACACGTTTAAATGCTTAGCAAAAGAGAACTGCCCGCTGGTAACGCCAATAAGCTTTCTTCAGTCTTTTCTGCTACGAGATAGCAAAAATGTTGCAGTCTTCTTATTTTCGTTGGGGAGCATACGTTTGGTTTGACTGCATTCAATGGAGGCATGTCATCTACAGTTGTGCTCTTCACAGATCTATAATCATAAATTGAAGCCCGCACCGAGGACGCTGGCAGACCTTTCGACGGTACAGATAATGAGAAAGCTGTCTGAGATCCTTGCCTAGCAAGTTCATCGGCGATCCCATTTCCAGTTATGCCGTAATGGCCTGAAACCCAAATGAGACTCAAGGAATTGAATTTAGTCTTCCGACCGCATTAAGAGAGCTCTTGCATTCCCCACTTTCGAAGTAGTTAGAGGGTTGAGAAGGGCCTTAAGCACAGCTTGGTTGTCGCTGCAAACACAGATATTTCTCCCCATCCAGCCATTGTTCCTAATTTTCCTAAATTCGGAGATCCTAAAGAGGCGTAAAGTCGTATGTCGTCGTTCTCCACAAAGCCACCAGCACCAGATCCCACGTCGGTTTTGGAACCATCTGTGAACATTCGATAACAGTTCTTTCAAGGCTCAGATTCTGGAGTGGACCAGTCCTGAACCGAAGGAAAGTTGACTGAGTATTTTTGACGCAGTTTGAGCCTTGGGATCATCGTGTCAGACGGCATATCCATTAGACGTGAGTCAAAAGATATGCTGCTTGCGAGTTCCTCAAAGCTCCAGTGTAAATTGTGCCAGAGACCACATCTCTTTAAACGAGAAATGGACTTCAGAGTACACCCCATGATGTAGGTATCAAGGGGAGGCAGATTCAGCAGTGTGGCGAGAGTAGAACCCCGTGTGCTGGGGAAGGCCCAGCACAGCAAATACAGACAAATTGTTCTTTGAAGTTTGGCAAACGAGCCAATAACGTATTTACGCGAGAGCTTATTCCACCAAAACACTGACGCATACGAGATGATTTTTCTCATCATATATTCAAACCCATTTCGGTGAAAGACCCATGTCTTGCCGGCCAAAGGCTCCTTTACATTGCCAGAAGACTGACAGTGCTTTGGTAGTTTTAGACTCGACATGTTTAGACTACAGAAGCTTGTTGTCTAAGATTACTCCGAGATGTTTGACTTCCTTTCAAAATGGAATATTGAAAGTGTAAGTTTGGTCAGACCAGTCAATTTTCTATGTCCGTCAAGTTAGCACTACCACTTCAAAATTTTCATAGTTTGTTAATTGGATTAATTGTCGTAAATTTGTCGTAAATTTGTCGTGAAAACAAAAAATTTGTCGCTCTTCGTTTTTTAAAAAAAACCGTGTGTAGTGCTAACTTGACGGTCAAGTTAGCACTACCACCCCCTTAAAATGGTCAAATCAACTCGAAATTAAAAACTGAGTACGCCATTAATTGTCGTAAATTTGTCGTTCACAAGATATCCTAAAAGATATTTTGTCGCGACCCCCCTTTCGAAGCGCCCCCCATATGAATGATTTTCAAGCAACGAAAAACACCAAAGTTCAATACTTCAAAAAATCGTTCAAATCAACTCCAAATCGAAAACTGAGTACGCAGTCAATTGTCGCTTTTTATCCTCTGATGAGATATGCAAACAGATAATTTGTCGCGCCCCCCTTTCGGATAGTATTTTAAAAAGAGTAGTGTGTAGTGCTAACTTGACACAAAGTTAGGGGGTTAAAGGGGGCGCGACAAATTATCTGCTTACATATCTCATAAGAGGATAAAAAGCGACAATTAACTGCGTACTCAGTTTTCGATTTGGAGTTGATTTGAACGATTTTTTGAAGTATTGAACTTTGGTGTTTTTCGTTGCTTGAAAATCATTCATATGGGGGGCGCTTCGAAAGGGGGGTCGCGACAAAATATCTTTTTGGATATCTTGTGAACGACAAATTTACGACAATTAATGGCGTACTCAGTTTTTGATTTCGAGTTGATTTGACCATTTTAAGGGGGTGGTAGTGCTAACTTGACACGTCAAGTTAGCACTACACACTATTTTTTTTTTTAAATTGAAGAGCTAAAATTTTTTGGTTTTCACGATTAATCTACGACAAATTTACGACAATTAATTGCATACTTAGTTTTTTGTTTAAGATCGATTTGACGGATTTGGGGGGGTGGTAGTGCTAACTTGACCGTCAAGTTAGCACTACACACGGTTTTTTTTTAAAAACGAAGAGCGACAATTTTTTTGTTTTCACGACAAATTTACGACAAATTTACGACAGTTAATCCAATTAACAAACTATGAAAATTTTGAAGTGGTAGCGCTAACTTGACGGACATCAATTTTCTACGTCTCGTGAACCTCAGTTTTAAGAGGATTGACGGAGAGACCGTTTCTAGCACACCAGGTGTCAATCATAGGTATATAGCGCAGCCTGTGCTCTGGAACAGACAGCTTGGAGGCTGGAACCAACCGAGAGCACGGCGACGTCATCTGCATGTGCTTGGACGCGAACGTTAGATCCATTGAGTCGATCAGCATGCACCACAGAAGAGGAAATAAAACGCCACCTTGTGGACAGCCCTTATTGACTCCTGTTGCAACATATTGTCCACACTCCGCCTCAGCGATCACGGTTCTATTTACTAGCATTGCTTTAATTCACAACACTAATGATTCGTCCACGCCATGTTCTCTGGGAGCATTGAACATACCACCGACAGGAAGAACATTCCTCTTTGCTTATTCGATATCTAAATTTACAAGTATGCGAAAGAAATTCGTTCACATTTTGATGGATTTAAGTTCTGTGGTTTTGAGAGCTTCATAAATGATTCTTTAAATTTATCTTCTCCTTTTATTTTTATTTACGTATGAATAACTTTTTGGAATTACATATGTAGGTGTATTTTTTTAATATTTCACACCTTTTATTTGAGTACACAGCAGCAAAACAAAGTTTTCATTCGCCTGAATGCCTGCCAACAGATGGACCAGTTTTTCGTAAACAAACAAAATTTCAGCCGCGTGAACTGAGGTAAATTTGAAACAAAAAATCCATCCAGACGTTTATTTGTGGGCAGTGAGTAAAGAGTGAGTATGCAAATGCTCTCACACATATTTGCTTTTGCTAAACAAACGGCCGGTGACATCAGTCAAAAGTTCGAGCAGTCAAAATGCAAAATAATTTATATAGGACCTTTTTATGGTTTTGCTTTTAGTATACTCAATGAAAGGGTGTTTTTTAGACGAGTGGTTTTCAATTTAAATTAATTTTATAATTTTTAATTTTGGTCAAAACCCCATTGATTGTGCTTAGTACAAGGTTATTACTTAATCTAACTTACAAAGTAAGAAACTTAATAGCTAAGACTTCAGTTAAGTAGTTGGGGGGCTTAGGAGACGAAGAAATAGGCAGGGAGTACTGATATTAAAGTCAAAACAAGAAGAGTGAGAATTGACATTCCTCAGCAATCGGGAGATGGGTTCATTGGAGCCATAACAGGTTCGATGGGTGGGAACTGGGAAGATAGAAGAGGGTTAGTATTTAGAAAGACGGATTCGTTAAGGGCTGTGCAGTCAATGGTACCTGTAAAGATTCGGTGAATGAAGAGAATGTCAAATATTTCTCTTCGATCTTTCAGCGTATTGAGGTTGAGGAGTTCGATTCGGTCGTGATAAGGAGGTAATATTAAAGGATTACTCCAATAAAGATCTCGAAGAGCAAATCGGAGGAAACGGCGTTGTATGCTCTCAATTCTGGCAATGTGCACTTGTTGGAAAGGTGACCAGACTTGACAAGCGTATTCAAGAAGCGGACGAACAAATGAAATGTTAAGGGATCGGGCTACGTAGGGGTCTGCAAATTCTTTGGACCATCGTTTCACGAGCCAAGTGGTGAATTTGCCTAAAGGATTATATCGTCGATATGCTTGAGAAAATTCAGCTCATGGTCGCAAATAATCCCAAGGTCACGGATCACTTGAACGGGGGAAATAATTTGATATAGACGGGGAAGAGATTTGATGTGTTTAAGTGAGACTGTAATTGATTTGGCACTTGGAAATATTAGGCTGTTTTGGACTATAGCATATTGAAAAATTTGTCGAGATCCTGTTGCAGGTGGGAAGAGTCTTCAGAAGAAGAAATGACCTGGTGAAACTTAGTATCGCCCGCGTAGAGACAGATGGAGGAGTGTTTGATGATCATTTCAGTGTGTTTAGTACAAAGAATGAAGAGGAGAGGGCCTAAACGGCTGCCTTGGGGAACACCGGATGTAGCTAAAAAAACGACTTGATAAGGAAGATCTGAACCGAACGCTGTAAAAACGGTTTTCTCAATAAGAAAAAATCCATCTCAGCAGAAAGGTTTCAAAGCCGAAGAAAGTTTTAGAAGAATAAGTTTGTTGGAGATTTTATCGAAAGCTTTACTTTCTGTCTGTTGAAATATCATTGGCCTCCTTTCCATTCTCCAAGGCTGAGAGGGAAAATGAGACAAAGTCAACAAGGTTTGTTCTTGTTGAACTGCCTTTGAGGAACCCGTGTAGTCAAGGGGAAATGAGAGATTTGCAACAATACTTAAGTTTTCAAGAAGATAAAGATAAGGGTTTTCCGTAATATTTTAAAAAAGATTTCGTGCAAGTGGCACCAATAAATTCCAACAAGGAGGCAACATTTTTCGTCCACTGTGAAACATTTGGAGTCGTATGTCAGCAATAATGCGCAGAATATTCTCTTCCAAGGCGTAAAAGTTGGCGTCAACAGCGATTTCGTTTGATGAAAATTTACCCAACGTAAGCAGTGCCCTGTGGTTATGCGGCTTCAAATCTTCCACGAAAAAATGGCAACCAAACTTGGCATAAATCTTAAGTTGAGTGACATCTGCTTCAAACTAGCGATCCGCTAGTCGGGTACGCCGCGCTAACCTCAGCCTTCCGGCTTTAGATTGATCGATGTCTCAGGCCAACCAAATGCAGATGTCGTTGCATTTGTCTTTTTTGGCCGGCCTTTCGTTCTTCTAATTAACAATGATGGTATTCCTTTTTTGATGGAGTTATCTGGACCTCCTTTGAACATAACAAAACCAACTGAGTTGCTGGTGCTTCATTTTTTCCAAGATGGTGTATTTGACGAGAAGGCTTCTACCTACCTTGGCACGTCAAATACGATCCACCTTGTTACTCCAGCTACAGAACATCTTCATCTCAGTTTCCGCCAACATACTCTCATACTTTTTGTACATTATCCAACATTGTGAGTGCTGGACGCAAAACCGCTGCTCAGAGTGTTCCCTTCAACTTATTTGACTTTGTTTATTACAGAAGATCGAGCAGTTTTCTTGCCAATTGATCCACCCTACGCTCACTCGATGTCAATCACCGAAAGTTGCTTAACTATTGATCATAGACCCCAGATATTTAAATTTTTTATACTTGGGAAGCACATTTCTATTCAAGTTAATATCTGTTTCCGAAAATGCAACACCAGTTTTCACACTAATACGATACCACCTAGCTTCCAAAACTTTAACCCATACATTGAGTGATTCTTGCATACGGATTAAGGATGCTCATTAATGATGGCTCCATCGTCAGCAAAGAATAGTCGGTGTACTTTGATGTTCTGTACTTCTTTCATCAGGTATAGTCAAGGACTGCAATAAATGGCAAATGACTCAAGGCGCTTTCTTGGTATATGTACCTTGTGACTTGGAATGCTTCAGTGAATCTAGATGGACATGTTACCTTCGCCACTGTTCCTCGTTCCTCCATACACATTCTTGATCATCCGTACATTAGCCTCTAAGTCTGAGGGCATACATTATTGTCATTACCTCACACATGATTGTGTGCTATGTTTTTCCATTAGGATCCATTTGCCTTGGATTGCATCCTATTGCTGACTTATCCGGAACAAGCCAACAATGGTTATCAGATAAGTTTATCACTTTTCGCAGTCGACTACCTCTCAATGATTTTAAAGTTGGAACTGATGGTTGGTTGGCACCAATGCTCACTCCGAACTGAAATATCCTCTTAAGTAATTAAGTAGTCATACTTTTCTTTTTGTAATCGAAAATCATCAAGTAAATCAGTTCTAACGCAGTAACTGTCTATACTAAATTAATTCAAGTTCTAGATTCAATTAATAAATATAAAGAAAGTCGATTTCCCTTTTTTAGAAGAAAACAAATATTTTCTCAATGTGACAAGTCGCCTGCAACTATGGTTTATGAAAATTTATTGATTGATATTTTTTGATAATTGATATTTTATACAGTGTATTTGTTGTTTCCATAGAAAATTGTCAGTCTTGTCTCGGTAGCTTGTCGAACAACAAGAAGTACCTATGCCTGTTTCTTGTCTAAAAAAGAAACATTCTTGCTTGGGTGATTTCAGGTAACAAATAAAAAATTCAAATGACATGTGTTTTTCTTCGGGAGACAAGCATATGTTGTGATTTTATCAGTTTGGTGTTCTTTTTTTAGAACCGGAAAATGTCTTTTCTTGCAACCCACGGAGTTGTCCGGAAGACCTATGTAAATGTTATCCTTTAAGTTAAGTTTAACAAGAGCCCAAGGTAGGTACTATTGAAAGATGTTCCAACTTTCTACAAATGTAACTAATTTATGCAGGAGATATACATACATATATGAAAATAGCAAGTAACTCGGTACCTACACCTGAAAGAAATAGTTACCTAATCAATAAATAAAACCATCATGCATGAAAAATGCCCGTTGAGCTTTTAGACAAAAATCATAAATAAAAATTACAACTTTGTTCAAACGAAGTAAAATCCTTTTGATTTTGCTTGATAATTCCAGGGGGGGATATTTGGAAGGTATTTTCTTTTTGTATGGGCTTTCCCGTCTTAAGCAAATGATAGTAGTTATACACAACGTCAGTTAAGTGGTTGACTCGGCAGGCTTCGCTGTAGCACCTTTTGTCACTCCAATATTTCAATACCTTTTTGAAAGTTTCGGACTCTAGTTCACGAATTGTTGGGATGATATTCGCCGTAAGTGCTGATGGTTGGCATAACATCGGCATCGGTCCTTCACTACTTCCCACAAAAAACTTCAAAATGCATCAAATCGCAGCTACGAGGCCAAAACGTCTGATAACACAATTTGGAAATTTTTGGCGCAAAAGATCAATTGTGGCATGGGATTTGGCATGGGTTGTTGCATGGCGAGCAATTCTGCATGAAGCAGGGGTCGTTCAAGTCCAACTCACCAATTCCAACAAATAAAAAAAAAAAAGAATTCACATTTGGAAGTTGCTGTATAATTGAAGCCTAACCGCATTTAAATTGTGTTCAACATCATTGTGCTGCTTGTTAAAATGAAATACTGAATCAACGCAAAAGTTTCTTAAATTATCTACAAACGGTTAAAATGAAAACCAACGTGGTTTCTAAGCATTTTCAAGAAAATATTGTCAACTCTACAATTTAATTTTTTTTCAATACATACGAGGGAGCGATTTTATAATCGCGAAATGAGGGGGTTAGAGGGGGGTGGCTATGCTCATTATAATCGTAACGAATTCAGCTACTAATAATTAGTATAAATACGAGGTTTCATTGTTTTTGTATTCGAGCTATCATCAACCAAGCAACATAATCGGGAGTAAAAAGTGAAATATGGAGAAAATCGAATATATCCTGCCGTAATAAAGTTCCTTACCAAACAAGAAAAATCAGTTCAGACCATACTAATGAGATGTCATCGGTTTACGGCGGCGGCGACTCTTGCCCAGGAAAAACCATGGTGTACAAGTGGCACAGTTTATTCAAACAAGGGAATCACTTGAAGACGACCCGAGGCCGCGCAGAAGCATCGAGGTGACCACACCAGAACTTATCCCAAAAAATCGAAAAAATTGTACTCGAGGATGCTCGACTGAAGAAGAAACAACTCGCAGAAATGGTTGGAGTACAACCATTCCGATACAACCATTTTTAAATCCTGCATGATCATCTTGGCATTTCTAAGGTCAGCGCAAGATGGGTGTCGAGAATGCTCACAGCGCGTAGAGTGGTGCATTTTTGGACCTCTGCAATGAAGACAAGGATCGTGTATTGAGCCGAATTGTTACTGGAGACGAAACTTGGGTTCATCATTATGAGCATGAAAATCAAAAAAGATCTTCGGGGTAAGAAATTTACCAATGATAATGAAGTCAAAGAGGCACTTTCGGCGTATTTTGAAGATAAAGACAAAAGATTTTTTTATGAGGGTATAAATAAATTAATTAAAAGATCTTGAAAATGTATCCGTCTTGCAGGAGAATATATTGAAAAGGAAAAATAATTTGGTTTTTTTATTTCCACCCTATATCCCCCATTCCGCGAATATAAAAACGCTCCCTCGTATTTCGAAAGTATGATATCCAAAGAATGTTATGACCAAAGGAAAACTGAAAATATCGAATGGATGCGTTATGGAATTTAGAGCGCGAGAACAACATGCGGTCGAGTGACGAGTTAGGTACCTCGGGCCGTTAAAGAAGGAGCTACCTTCGCTTCACAATACCCTCTACTGTTGACCTTTTATATTGATCAGGCAGCTGTTTCGGGGAAGGAAGTCGAAGGTCTATTGTACGAGCCTGAAATCGCCAATTAATGCATAAGTAACTACAATTAATAACTGCTCGTGTTGCTCAAAAAGTAAGCGACCGATTTAGATGAAATTTGGGGTGATTACTCTCAGTAATACTATAGAAAGGATATACCTAAAATTTGAAAGGTAGCATGTGAATAAATAATTTTCCTGGGGTCAAATATGTCGAAAAAATAGCCGAAAATTCAAATTTGGAGTAAAAAGCCTTCCATATTTAGAATTTTGCACTTATTCATTCTTTTAAAGGTATATCCTTCCCTTTAATATGTCAGTAAAAGAATGAACTTTTGTAAATCTTTCTTAGATCAAACGAAAAAGAGTGGCAACTGCAACTGTTTGAAGTTGCCGGAAACAGGCGGCCGGAAAACTTCAATAACGCCGCCATTTTGTTGGTCATTTAATAGATAAAATTTTTTTTGAATGCTTAACAGCTCTAACAAAGATTTCTTCTAATTTAGAAAATGATTGGGTAAAGTAACCCTCTAAAAAAATCCCAAAAAAAAATGCTTTACTTTTTTTCCAAACAAGCTAACCATCAGTTAACAGACTGGAGTCTTGCAAAATTTACTCTACTTACTTAGGTGGGCATTACAGTTCGGGATGAAACTGAGTCTTAACCAACATCTTACGACACCAATTTCGATTTCGGGCGAGTTCTCTCCAGTTTTGCACTCTAAGTTGGTTGAGGTCTTCTTCCACTTTATTGCGCCACCTAACACAAGGTCTTCCTCTTCCGCGATTCCACTCTACATGGCCCAGCCATTGTAACCCCGCGATACGTACTCTTCTAGCTAAGCCCATGTCTCCGTACAGCTCATACAGCTCGTTGTTATATCTTCTTCTCCATAGATTGTCTTCGCATATGGGACCAAAGCGCATTCGGAGTATTTTTTTTTTCGAAACGACCAAGGATTTCCTCATCTGCTTTCTATAAAGTCCACGCTTCCGCGCCGTAAAGCAGGACTGAACTGAACTGACTGAACTGAACCCAAAGAAGCAACGATTGGCTTCAGGCGTTAACCCCCGGAAACTTTCTTTACAAAATATGTCCACACTGAACTAAGTATCACATAAACAGGTTTTTTTGCATACGGTGCCACAAAAGCTCAGGACGGTTGGGTCAAGACAATAAAAAAAATCGTATTGGAGCGGGGTCTATCCACCTCCATTCAGGCGAAGGAGCAATTTAATAAGAAATTGAATAATTTTTTTTTAAATTACTAAAAATTAGCCAAACTACTTACTACTAAAAAACAATAATGCTTTTAAAAGCCAACAAGTTGATCTTAAATAAACATTTTAGTTCGAAATATTTAGATAATGATTTTTGAGTAATCAAGTCTCGAAGTCAAAATTTTTAAAGAAAAGATCAAACTTCTTTTCTTTAAATAAAATTTATATAAAATTTTACCTTATAAAGGATCACTTTTTCTTCCAATAGTCAATGCACTTATTTATTATTATTTAAAAAAAATAAACCAAACGAGAAAATATTTCGTATGTGTTTTTGACCTGTATTGGCTATTTAAATTGTTTATTTTACGGGCTATAGCCTATAGGTCAAGAAAGAAAACTTTCTTCTATTTTGAGAAATTGAATTTTCCGCTAATTGGACTTGATTCTCAGAGCAAAAAAAAGGTTTTTCTGTACAAAGTACCATTAGTTTATTTTGTTAATTTCTCAAAAACTAAGAATGATTTTTTTTTAAGTTTTCTGTGTTTTACTCAAAACTAATAAATTATTTAATAGAAAAAGGGACCTTAAATTGGCGAAATTTTATTTAAAAATTTCTTTGAGATTTGATTAGTGAAGAATAATTCACTTAACTAACTTCAGCTAAAACCTTAATTATAGAACAGAGTAGGTATTAGCTTTTAAAACACTGTATCATGTGGTGGTATGCGACTTACTTAATATTTACTTACTTTTTAATATTTTCTTTTCGATTTAAGTTAATTTTTTTTAATTGCCCTTCCGTTTATACGGACTGGTATAACATTTGTTATTCGATTCTAACGAAAACATAGTTATTTTTCCATCTGAAAGTTTTTCCTGATTCGCTTTCCTGGTCGCTATAACTGGCCCCTATCTTGACCCAAAGTATCCGTCTTAAGCTTTTGTCGCAACTTATGCAAAACATGTGGAATTTTAATTAATTATTATTATTATTATTATTAATTAAAATTCCATACTTTCTTAACTTAAAAGCTCAATATCTCAATAAATATCAATGTTAGCATAATGATTTTTGAAATTTTTTTTGAAAAAAATTAAGTTTTCTACAAGTTTGTCGAAAAAATTTCTTTTGTAGCTATTGTCATATACGAGATAAGGGCAAAAAAACAAGAATTTTACGAAAAAATTGGGTTTGGTGACCCATACTACTTCGCCGGTGTGAGTTACTACTTCACCGCAATGAACAATTTTGTAGAGCATTTAATTTTAAAGAAAACCTGTTAATGTCCTAGACTATACCATAAAATGCCTCTGAACTGTAGAATTTTTAAGAAAAGAAGTTTAAGTTTACGTGTATTTTATATGGGAAATCTTTGCATGCCTTGGTCGAGTACTAAATGTTAATATTAATAGCTCAAATTTTTAGGGAATTTTTTTTTAGGTATTCTCCACAAAATTTCGGGATGGGAGTGAAAAAAAAAATTTGTCTAAAAAAAAAAAGCACCCTACTGTACACACATATTACTTCTAGAAAAAATGTCAAAGAACAATATCCAGCAAAGAAGCAATTTTTAATTTTAATTATAAAGGAAATGGCATTATTTTTTTATGAAGCAGAAAACCAGACCACTCGTATCACTATCCGGTGAAGGTCAACATACCAACAACAAAACCATGTATGACATAGCACACCAGCAAAAGACCAATGGAATTGTCCACACCAAAATTCATTGATCAAATTACATCTCACAATTAGTTCACCCCAGAAGTCCTGTGGGAAACCCGATGAAATGGATGAAAATGAAGCCTAGTTCCGGCAGCAGTTGGAGAGCACACTCCGTGGTAAAGTAGTCGGGTGGTCGAAGATTGAGGAGCGATCTTGGTCCAGGAATAGTAGGTCAAATAGTGTCCAGTGCTATTTCTATGTTGAATTTAGTGTCCAGTGCTACCTCACGAGTGAATTTAGTTGCGTCTGCTACTTGAGAGCAACCATTAAGTTAGTGTCATGCAAGAATCACCATATTTATATGAAACTGAGTTGCGATTTTTGGAAACTAACAAGCAACTTTTAGACCCGATAACTAAGACTTGAAACCCATACTTATATCAGAATTTAGCTGTGAAACCCAGAAGTATCAATAGATCACCTTAAACAGCAGGGGTGGAATCGCGTAAGGTGATATTTGATAGTTGACAGTCAAAATAAGGAAAATCGGTCTGTGTAAGCTGATAATCAAATTTGACAGTCATATTTTTGTGACTAATTGAAGTGACACCTATTTAGGTGTCAATTAGATTAAATTTGATAGATAAGATTTTGTTATTCCTTCTTTTTTTCTATAAAATATGAATATTTTCGTGCCTGTACAATTTTTAGTCCCACAAAATAGTGAAAATCGAAATGAAAGGGAAAATAGTAAAGAAAGCTAATTTATTCACCAAAAGAGAAGCGTAAATGCGTAATGTTGTGCTGCTTTGCACAACATTTGCGTGGAAAATAGAGAACCCGTTCCAGAGGGTAGTATAGGAGCTTCTGTTGGTGGAAGTGGAGTTGCTGAAACAATAACACAAAACAACGCAAATGAAGGAGCTCGAATCCGAAACAGGATCAGGGATGCTCTTTGAATGAACCCACCTAGAAATTAACCATAGAAACCACTTTTGCATTCGTTGTTTAGTAAAACAAAAAAAAAAAAGTTAACTTAAAATTGTTTACCAGTTTCGAAATCCCAAAATAAAGTGGTGTTTGTGATGTGACTTCGAAGGCAGATGCTGTGGTGTGTGTGGTTTTCCCTCTTGTTCTTTATTCCTCTATTCCTCTAGTTTCAGACATTTTCTCTTTAAAGGACTATTCACATGAGCACGACCAACGAACGACGAATAAATCAAGAAATTAGATTTTAAGTACCTTACTAGCATAAATTCCTCCCGAATTTTTTTGGAAACGATGGAAACATAGTTCATACTTATTTTTAGGTGGATAAACTTTTATGTTTGTGCCTAAAATTAAAAAAATTGAGAAAAAAAGTTTATTCGTTACGAATAAACATCTTGTAGGTACGAACTGTCAGACTTTATTCTCGTTCCACATACAATCCACACTCCAACGAATAAATTTTTCGCGCGTGCTTAACCTCAAAACCATTCCCCATTTTTGTTTTGCATGTAAATTTTGTTCGTTATTCGTGACGAATGTAAAACACTCATGTGAATGAAATGTCAAAATTAACGAATTTTCGTTCATTCGTCGTTCGTTGGTCGTTCTCATGTGAATACTACTTAAGTGATACCATTGTATATATATTCCATAGTACTATTACTTTGACCCGTTCCGGTGACAAAATGGAAATTGAATGGACACCACAAAAGCTTTAATGCATTCCACAAGACTGTATTTGAAGAGGAGGAGAATTATATGCGTAAGAGCAGGAAACAAATATATATAAATATATATTTTTTTCATTCTTACGCACGCTAAAAATAAACATTCCACATCAGCTGATTCGCGCTTCCCCACGCGATGTTGCGCCACCTAACGATCAATGAAGGAGATGAAAAAAGGTGTCCAGTAAAATTACTATAGTTTAGATATACAATGGTGATACCAAATAAGTAGAAAAAAAATTTGATCTCAAATTGATCATCTTACACAGACGGAAAAGCCATTACTATCAATTTGATACTAAGAAAAAATGACAGTCAACTATCACCTTACGCGATTCCACCCCAGAACTTAGCTGTGAAATCAAGAAACACATCATAGCAGTTCCATTTTTGAAAACAAAGGCCAACATTTTATGGAAGCCACACAACCGCAGTTCAAAACCCAAAATAAAACTTGAGATCCCGGTTTGTGACTGTCTCAATTGAATTCCTACCAGAACTAAGCTGTAAAACATCATCAGCATTCTACCCCTACGTCAGAATCGACCCTTTCCATTGTATATATATTCCATAGTACTATTACTTTGACCCGTTCCGGTGACAAAATGGAAATTGAATGGACACCACAAAAGCTTTAATGCATTCCACAAGACTGTATTTGAAGAGGAGGAGAATTATATGCGTAAGAGCAGGAAACAAATATATATAAATATATATTTTTTTCATTCTTACGCACGCTAAAAATAAACATTCCACATCAGCTGATTCGCGCTTCCCCACGCGATGTTGCGCCACCTAACGATCAATGAAGGAGATGAAAAAAGGTGTCCAGTAAAATTACTATAGTTTAGATATACAATGGTGATACCAAATAAGTAGAAAAAAAATTTGATCTCAAATTGATCATCTTACACAGACGGAAAAGCCATTACTATCAATTTGATACTAAGAAAAAATGACAGTCAACTATCACCTTACGCGATTCCACCCCAGAACTTAGCTGTGAAATCAAGAAACACATCATAGCAGTTCCATTTTTGAAAACAAAGGCCAACATTTTATGGAAGCCACACAACCGCAGTTCAAAACCCAAAATAAAACTTGAGATCCCGGTTTGTGACTGTCTCAATTGAATTCCTACCAGAACTAAGCTGTAAAACATCATCAGCATTCTACCCCTACGTCAGAATCGACCCTTTCCTCCCCGGAAGAAACGTCACCAGAACCTACCAGGACTACGTTGTACCTACATCAGAATTCCTACCGAAAATTACAAATGAAAACCAATGGATTTTAAGAACATCGGAATTAAATTAACTTCAATAAACTAAAGTTTTGCTGCAAGTAGAAATGATTTTAAAAACAAACTTGGGCAGGTATTGACTTTGCTGAAAATTTTCAAAAGCAACCTGCGGCGGCGGGCTTCGGTTCAAACTGAAGTAAAACCGAACTTTAATTGCCCATAAATTTCTGTTTTCTGATCTAATCGCCACCATACCTACGTTACAGGAAGTTTCATCAAAATCCTTCCAGCTGTTTTGGAGCTAACACACGAATTATATAAGCACGGCAGAACCCACTACGCATTTCTGTACCACGAAATTGGAAACTATTTGTAAGCAATATTGCTGCACTGCTCGAAATATGAAAACTTTGAATTTTTAAATTATAAGGAAATAAAATAAAAACTTCTCCATCTCTCATTGGAAACTAATCGCGCATCTTAAAGAAGTTTTAAATATGATTGTTGGTTCGCGGGTTCATCCCACAAAGATCGTGGCACATGAATTGTATTGATATCTAAATAAGAAGGAAGGGTATAACTATCTGTCTTTAAACAATGGTTTTCCCCCGCATAAATTTAGCTTCGTCTAGGCTATGGCACACAACATAGCTTAATCTCATGCCATGGAAAGATGCTCTTGCCTCTGACTGAAATAGTTTCACGCACAACAATCAGGTTCATTAAGTGTATAGTTGCTCTACCAATTTACTTTTAATTTGAAATTATTTGCAGACTTTACATTCACGTTATTAAGACAAGATCCAAGAATAAAGAATCTAAAGCATCTTTAAGTCGCCCTTCTACTCAACTCAGATCTAACTTTTTTATGTTTCCAATCTAAACACACGGCAAAGTAGGTAGGTAACAATAAAAAATCAAACATTAATCTAAAATTCACAACGCCCCGCAAAAATAAACAATAGCCTTCCATCAAATCAAACCCTTTGGAAACATTCGCTCTTCAGTTAGATACCTGCATAACGAGTTAGAGAACTCTTTTAGCTTCCAAACTAATTCCAAGAAAAAGACTTGCCAATTGGAGGTCAAACCTTGTCTGACCCGTTTGCTTGTTGATTCGTGAGAAAACAGTGTGTGTATATTTTCTGTATTTAAAAGAAAAGAAAAAATCCACCACTTGGTATAAAAAGAAAAATGTTCTAAGAAAGCGTTGACATGAAACGAAACCCATCAAGTTTTTTGTTTGGAAACCCAACACCTTACGAGTGGAAATTTAAGGACCCTCAGTCAATACGTGTACAACAATATTTTCAAACCTTTCCAATACCAAACAATTTTTTTAGAAGATAATCCCCTTGTAGGCCTCTGCGCACAGCACAGGTACCTATCATTCTCCGTTTGTAAAGGGGACATAATCCCTATTCCTGTCTCATCATCATCATATGCCATCAACCATCATCATCCCTGATGCAAACGGATAGACCCAGCATGTCGGAATTAAAAACTCCATGCAACACGATGCTTAATTTGTATTTGAATCAATCAATTAATTATGAGATGAAATGAAGGTTTAGCTTGTATCTTTCTTTTTCTCCAAACGATAAATGGCATCCAATCCAATTGAATTCCTAGTAAACAAAATAAAACACAAGCATTCTATTGTCGTACCCTTCGAAAGTTCAGAGTTCCTAAGTTTCTATGTACCTACATATGTACATAATATGTAGTCGTAGCCGTAGACAGGATTACACAGAAAAACTTCTAAGATCTGACCCGAGCTCTGTAATTATTCAATTATAATTTATCAACCTCATTTCTTCTTTCGAAAATTAAAGGCAATTAATATTTCAAAAGGAAGCAATTTAAAGTTCCATAGACGACTCATTATTTGTGAGATACACAACATATGAAAATTATATGCGTACATACTGTTACAAGATGTTATGTAGGCGTAGGATATAATTCTTCTTTTTTTTTGTGTCTTCATTCCTAATTGCGGCTCATTACACATTTTCTCTACCCGAATGTGGAAATGTTTGGGGGTTTTCAATTTTCAATTTTCACTAGCAAACGAGAAGAAGGGGGATTTTGGAAGAGTTTCTTTTTCTAAAATAAATTTTTTTAGTAAACGAAAAAATGTATTTACCTATAAACACATTCTGCAGATTGATTTGAATGAAACATTGTATGTATATCAACACTGAGTATATCACAAAATTTAAAACACAGCACTGCACTCCGACGAAAAATATATTTCGATTTTTGTTTGGCAAACGCGCGATGCATAGTCAGAGCTCAGAGAAAAGTTAAGATTTAGTTGATAAGCCAAAAACCATTGAATTTAATTCATTCATTTTTTCATTGTGCAATAATGTAAAAATTGCTGAGAATTTTTTACTTTTTCTATAAAAATAATAACAAAACAAAACCAACAACAGACGAAAAGAATGCACTACCCCTACGCGACTACATAAAATCATCGGCAGATGTAACGAAACTGTGGTGAAGAAATGGACTCAGAGAGCGCGCAGTTGACGATGAAGTTGTTCGTTTTTCCTTGGCATTTTGCGAAAGAGGTAGATGGTGGACGATGAAGTTTTCTTTTTGTCTCGTACACACTCACAGTCGAACACCACGCACATTTAGAACTTGTTTTAGAACTAACGACAAGGGATGCCACTTTACGTTAATTCACACGTAATGTTACGTTTTGATGGGAAAGAAATGCTTCCGTTAATTTGACAGCCTGTAAAGTGGCTTATGTATGAAGTTGCAAGAAAAATGGTTATGCAACACTAAAATTAACCATTTTCGGGCGATGGTTTCATGGCAATTAAGTTATTTTTAATTTATGAAACATTTTGAAAGGTATGTCATTTTTTCGTTGTTTCTATTGATATGATGGTTATTGAAAATGTTTCTTTTTTAGTTCTCAGCCTGGATTCCGTAACGTTTAAGACGTTAACATCTTTATTTTGGATACTGAACATTGTGCTTTGAAAGCTTACAAAGGTATCGAAATCTATAAGACGACAAATAACTAGCTGACTTTCAAACGCTGAAAGCGAAGTTACCTGAAACAGTCTTTAGACGTTACCATAGCCAATTGGACAGTAATGGACACTATTTACATGAGCATAACCACGGACGACAAATAAATCAAGATTTTAAGTACCTTAACAGCATAAATTCCTCACGAATTTTTTAGGAAACGTTGGAAATATAGTTCATTCTTATTTTTAGGTAGATCAACTCTTTTTTTGTGCCTAAACTTAAAAAAATATAGAAAACAAATTTATTCGTTACGAATAAATACCTAGTAGGTACGAACTGTCAGACTTTGTTTTCGTTCCACATACAATCCACACTACAAGGAATAAATTTTTCGTGCATGTTTAACCTCAGAATCAGTCTGCATTTTTGTTTTGTTTTGGATGTAAATTGTGCTCGCAGTCAGAGTTTGCTGATCCTAATGCTGGGTTTACATGCATCTGCAACTGCGGTGTAATATGGAGGGGTATAGGAGGGATTGGGAAGGGTTAGTTAAGGGTAGTTGGATGAAGGAAGGGATTTGGATAGGTAGAGGATTGGAATAGGTAGGGCAAAAAGATAATGTAGGAAAGGAATATGGGAAAGGAAAGGAAATGATACAAGAAAAGGGAAAAGAAAAGAAAGGATATTTGACAGGAGGATGACATTAGGATGGGAGAGGTAGAACAACCAAAAGCAGGAAAGCGGGAAGAGGAAAAATAAGCGGATAAGGAAAAAGTGAAAAAAAAGGATTGGAAAGGAATACGGAAAGGAAGATGGAAAAGGAAAGGAAAGAATAAAGGAAAAGTAAAAAGAAAAGGAAGGAAACGGATATTGGAAAAGGAAGGGAAAAGGAAGTGTCGTGACGAAGAGACCTGGCACGCTTGCGATGCTCAGCTTAGCTCGCCGGATTAGGGGGGGATCTTGCCTCTTCGCCAGACAGAAACCACATTACAAAACATAAATCGTGCCAAAAAACCACCACCACAAAAACCTTACCACACTTCAGGCACTGCATGGTGACGTCGCAGTGTGGCCTGTAGCCCACCCAACCATGGAACTCGGTCGGCCATATTGTCGAGTTCCCCGAACGCGATCACTGCTGTCAGGTGAAACCAATTACCACCGATGCATCGCCAACCTCCTCATCCCCCTGAAATCGTGCTTAGCACGCCATCATTACTTTTTCGCAAAAAGAAAAAACCTCAGCTTCAACTTGCCGGCGTGATGCACATTTTATTTGAAAAGAACTAACCAACAGAAAATGAAATTTAAACAAAATGAACCAAAACAACTCAAATAAAACTAAAATGAAACTGAACTTTAAACAAAACCAGAAAATAATAAATTAACAGAAAGATAATAAATAACAAGAAAGAAAAAGAATAAATAACAAAAATCCTAACACTAACCTTAATCCTACTTTATGTTTTTATGTTTTTATGTTTTATGTTTTTTTTTTTGTATTTTTATATTTTTATGTTTTTTTTTTGTTTGTTTTTATGATTTTAAGTATGTTTTAAATTTTCGCTTAATTTTCCTTTTTGTTCTGTATCTCTTCCTTTTTATAGTGTAATTGGTTGTGTACTGTGTGTTTTCTGTAATTTTTTTCTTCTACTTTGCTTTATCTTTCCTTTTTTTTCTAGGTCTCTCTTCTTGACTCGCAACCGATCCCTTTGTCAATTTGGCTACACGGGAATTGCTTACATCCACCCTATTTTCCTGCCTAAAAGGAGCTCCCTGTAGCGGATATGGCCGAGAAGTAACCTCGCACTAACATTCAAAGATAGCCTAAGAATAGAAAAAGAGACGTTTGCGGCCCTAACAAAAGAAAACCCAGCGAAACTTTACCAATTCAGCGCACACATAAGAAATATCAACAGAAAAAAGGTTAAAAAGAACGAACAAAATGGTATAGAAAAAATTAAAAAAAGTAAAAAAAAAATTTAAAATAAATGTTAAAAATAAATAAAAGAAAAAAAATAAATAAATAAATAACAAAAAAAAATCTCGCCGAACACTTATTACAAAAATCAACAATCACTGGAACAAATTTTTACGTTGGGCCCTGCGGGCGCTTTTCACTCCAGGCCGGACCTGGCCTTGCACTGGCACTCGGCCACTGGTGCAATGTATTGTTTTTGTTTTTGCTTCTCGTATGCGCCTTCTTATGACGAACATACATATATTTTTTTCGCACAATTGATTTAAGCGTTATAAATAAATGTAAACAAAATTTGTACCCACGGTTCTGGGGTCTTATTTAAATTTGCTTGTTGGCCTGGGTAGCCACAGGCTCGTATGGACTTTTGTTCCACAATCTTTGGGGGTATTTTTCTTTTTCCCTGCCAGTTTTCCCTTTGTGATATTAAAATTTCCAACTAGGCTAGACCCCCAGAACTAACAAAAAAAAAATCCACTTTATACTAGCACTAAGAATTTTAAATTCAAACTCACCCGTGGTTTTTAATGCCTGTATGTATGTACATATATGTACTTTGTTGCACCACTTTGGCCGTCAGTACTTTATTATATTTTTTTTATACTTTGCAGGTAAACCACTACACTAAACGATTTTCAATATTTTAAACAAATTTAACACACCTAAACTGCAAAAAAAAAGACTACTTACACGAAATCTACTTTTGAATCAAAATTTGAAAATTGCACTCAAATACTTTTTTTTTTTGATACACCATCGACCTTGAATCTAAGTTTGAAGATGACTTTCTTGTCTATGTTCAAAGTCGAACGGTTTGTTTTGCCATCCACATCCACATCATCCACTATCTCCAGCCTTTTCGAGATGATGCCATTGTGCTGACTCACAATGCCGTGACATTGCTAGTGGGAATGATGTGGTGGCGTTCCTTTTCTTATAATTATCTTTATCTAAAATAATAACAAAACAATACATAATGCACGCATATAAACTTACACTACAATAATAAATACTTACATAAATACATAAAATACTTAACTTAACATAAACTGCCTATGCACATACAATACATAAATACATGCGCACACCAGAAATACATAACGATACACTAGTACATAACATATAAATAAATAACGAAAATAAATAACACTTATCATAAATATATATAAATAAATACTAAATACATAAATATAACAAATAAATACATAATATAAAGCAAATAAACGTCACACAAAAAATTCCAACCCTACTGTCATTCCACTTATTTTCGGGCCGACAGCAACGCCTCTAGCGGTGGTTGCAAAGACAAGTTCCACATTGCGCGGTCGTCTTTTCATCGCATACCTATGTGTCTATGTGAGAAAAGTGACACTACTTGTTTACTTTTTGAAACTAGAAACTATGGTTGGTAGCTGGTTATTTTATTTTTATTCTATTTGTGTTTTTTTCTTTATTTAATGCCTTTTGTTTTACTATTCTTTTCTTTTTTTATATTGCAGGCATGATATTTCGGCGGTGGAACCTTTGCAAAAGGAAAATTCGGTCACGCAGGGTGAACAATTTCCAAGGTAAGTTTGTTTACATTTCTGTGTGCCGTACTTCAATGCCTTTTTTTCTTTTCCCATACAGCCAATACCACCATCCATAACAAAACACCGGCGTAGGAGACTACCTCGGAGTAGACTCCGTCGGTGGCAGGATGGCTGGAGAACGTGGGGAAGAACCCACAAGAACAAAGCCGGGCATCAGAATAGTTAATCTGCGCGGGATATTCAACGTATAATGAATGGAATGTATGTTGTATCTTGTATGTTTGTAAGTTGTTTCATTGTTATCAGTAGACGTAGTTAATAATTAACAAATAATACCTAATAAATACATAACATATACCTAAAAACATACATATTTTATTTATAGAACGTACTAACGAAAAAATAACATATAAATAAACTAGGTACCAAAGAAAATAAATAACATATATCTGTTGACAAGTTACGAAACACGTTCTTATCAACTAGTATCACATAATATAAGGCTTAGAGCTATCACAATACTTAAAAATAACTAACCTACGGGTATAAATAAATATAAATAAATAACTATACTATGCAAATAAATAAATAAATAAATAGATCTATGAAAATAAATAACAAATAAGAAACAATACTTAACACATACTTAGTCTTATGATAGTGCAGTGATTGAGTGAGTTATGGATTACCATAGCTAAGGGAGGGAATAACGAGTAGGCAGTATTCGTTAAGAAAAGATCGTTTTGCATATTAGTGTTCTTGTTGATAGCATATTGTATTTAAGAAAAATTGTTTTCGGTGAAGTGTAAGACAAAGCTAGTTGCAGTCGGGCAAATTAACGATTTCGTGGGACAGGTAGACAAGTGCATTATAATAAATTATAAACAAAAGACAATAGGGACATAAATATCACAGTGAAAACATTTTCGCCTTTGAGGCTAATCTAAATAAAACTATAATCAGGTACATATATGTGAGAATGACTGTAGATATCACAGATTTGTATTGCAGTGTGTTTTTCGAAAACAGAAGTCAGGTACTTATGTTAAGACAAATAGGGACATAGCAGGTATGTAAATATCACAGTGCATTTAAAGTTTATAATTTCTACCTAAATCAGGTACGTTTATTTGATCAATAGACACATAAGTGGACTAGAATATAATAAAATTTGATATCACAGTTTGTTTATTGCACTTAACCGTAGGTCTCTGACCTGTTTTAAAAAAAACATAATAGGCGCGTTCCTTTGGGACTTTTAAACTACTTTTTAGTACTTCGCAGTAGACGTTGAATGGAACGCGTTAATTTTTCAAAAAGTAAAATCTAACCTCCAAAGTCTTAACCTCCAGTCTTAAATAAACAAAAAAGAAGTTTAGTGATTCAAATAGATTTAATAAATTACAATTTTACAACTCACATTGAATAAATCCATTGCAAGAAATCTTAAAACTTTGAAAAGAAAGAAATTTCACACCCGAAAACATTCGCAAAATTATTGTTTTTGAGAAACGTCAAATCAAACAACAACAACAGTCAATTTCTATTTCTTTTTACTGACGCCATCTGGCGTAGACTAGTATCGTAACTACTTCGAAGAACTACTTTGACCACAAGGGAAAAGTAGTTCAAAGCAGCCAGAAGTACTAAGCAGTAGATAAATGTTCCCAAAAGAACGCAGCTAATATCAGGTACTAAGTGGACAAACATTCGCGTAAAGCGGGACATCTTAAACTTCTAACTATCACAGTGTCTATTGCATTTTGCCGTTTCGGCTATAGCTCGGTGCTATGTGTAAATACAAAAAATAAAACAAATCTTAAAAGTGATATCACAGTGGTTAATATTGCACGTATTGTTTTTACTTAAGCTAATGGCTGCGTTCTGACGCACCATCTTCGAAAATCTTAACTTAAGTTGCTGTCAGTTTTCCATACAAAAGTTCAGCTGACAATTCAGATTTTCAGATTTTCGAATTTAGATTTTCAGATTTTCAAACATAGATTTTCAGATGAAAAATCTTGGCTGAAAATCTGAATTTCAGATTCTACTTGTCAAAACATATGTTTTTTTCACTTGCTATTCAAACTTTATCGTGTTTGGTTGTGAAGTGCATAAACATAAACGGTATTCCCTCACAGTTAAAATCAAAACTTGTACAAATATCTTCTGTGAAGAGTTCTTGTGTTCTATTTATAAAATTTGTGTAATTTGCCCCTTGTTTTTTTTTAGTTTAATTGCAATAACAAAATTAAAGAAGCAATAAAAACTCCCCTTGAATGTGTTCTCCTAAGTGGATGAAATTGTGTGTCCTTGTTTTTATTTTTGTTTTATAAAATGCAACGTTACTGGTACAACTATAAGGGAGACGACGATGTTGCCACAACTAATCGAAGTAAAATCGACAAGTAAATAAAATGTTTTTGAGTAAAAAAAAAAATTTACGTTTCTTGTTAGATGGTCGTTCATAAACTGACAGATAGCAACTTAAGTTCAGATGGTGCGTCAGAACGCAGCCAATTACTAATGTATAATGGGACAAAAAAAAATAAACAGAGATATCACAGGTGTTTGATGTAAAGTTACATGAAATGAAAATAAACACAGATATCACAGATGTTTATTGTTTTAGGTCTTTTGCGTGGTAAACGCCTAACATTTTACCGTTAAGGTTTTCGACCTCGTACATATTTTTACCCACAGGCTTAACAATACGACATTTAACATATTTTGGACATAACTTGGCACTCAAATATTTTGAAGTGTCACTTAAAATAAAGTTCCTCTTGAACACTTCTTGTCCAGGTTGATAGGATATTTCTCTTGACCTGACGTTATATTTTACTGCGCTTTTTTCCTGTGAATCCAAAATGGATTCCTTAACCTTTTGCCTTATAACTCGCAGTCTGTCGTACCTCGGAAGGGTCATCAGCTCACCGTCCTCCACCGCATCTAGTTGTTCAGCCAACCCGTAACTACTGGCGTGTGTCATCATGTTTGTACCAAACAAGGCAAAATAAGGTGACACACCAGTAGATGAGTGCACTGAACTCCGCAATGCTGACGCGATCTCGTTGAGGTGAATATCCCATTCGCGTTGATCGTCTTTAAGATATGATCTTAAAGCGGCAAGCAATGTGCGATTAACCCTGTCCGAGGCGTTGGATTGCGGCGCGTAATTCGCAGTTTTAAAGTGGCGGATGCCGAACTTCTGAAGCAAGTTCTGGAATTGCTTCGACAGAAACTGCTTTCCATTATCTGAATGGATTATTTGTGGTACTCCAAACATGTTAAAGATTTCATTTTTCAAATAATTTACTATGGCTTGTGAATTTGCGGCTTTTAGGGGCTTGAAAAACATAAACTTTGAAAAATGGTCAAGGACAACAAATATATAAAGGTATGTCCACACCAAAGAAACATTTTTGAAACATTTCAGAAACATTTCAGAAACATTCCAAAAACATTTCAGAAACATTTCAGAAACAAAAAAACATTTCTGAAATGTTTCAGAAATGTTTCAGAAATGTTTCAGAAATGTTTCTATAAAGTTATTTTGGTGTGGACGCTTCGTGAAACATTTCTGAATTGTTTCTGAAATGTTTTTGGAATGTTTTTTGTTTCCCATTCTGAATGGAAAACTTTCTTTGTTTTTCTGAAACATTTGCAAATAAAGCGAGTGGAAGTGCAAATGGGTTTCTTTTTGTTATAACAAAAATGTGCAATAAAAACATTCATTTTATGGGTTTAATAACTACTTTTATTTAAATGAAATTTGTATTGATTTTCTTCAGAGTTATTATAAAAATTTTTTTTTTGTAATAAACATGTGTTTTATTTATTAAGCATTTTTTTCTTGCCATGTTACCGAGCCTTGTGGGCTGAGAAAATATTCAGCGTACTCTAGACGAATATCCTTGGCAGCAGACGCAGGCTTCCTAGGACAATTTTTTAATGGAAAAAATTATGTTTTCTGCTTTTTCCATTTTATAGGCTTAGCAATACAGTCCATGTATTTTGATTGCGAAGATTCGCTTTTACAATACCGAAAGCGTTTTCAGAAACATTTCGGGCTCTGCTTAATCTATAATTGAAAATGCGCTCCCTTGACCCTTTTGGATATGTACCACTGAATGGTTTTAAAATATGTTTAAATTGCCATCTTTTATCAAAACCATCTGCAATTTTCAGCCATTCAGATTCTGTTGCAGGAACCTATTCGATAAAATAAAAGTTAGATAATGGTTTAAGAACAGAATATCTTAGACATACCTGCATATAACTTTGAAGACCATTCACAAGTG
This sequence comes from Melanostoma scalare, assembly GCA_949752695.1. Lineage (NCBI taxonomy): Eukaryota > Metazoa > Arthropoda > Insecta > Diptera > Syrphidae > Melanostoma > Melanostoma scalare. The sequence continues at coordinate 37,804,728 of OX456984.1, forward strand.
CTTCGCAAACTTCGGGCACAATACAAGATATGCTTTGTTTCGAAATTTTAAATAAATACATTAAAAAGTGATATGAATCACCAGTGGCCAAAAATCGAAGAGTCACTGCTAAACGTTCTACTACACTTATGCTCGATCTGAAGTTTGTATTTTGTTTTCTAATTTTATGACCAACCAAATTAACAAGAAACTCGAAGTCCTCATTTGACATTCTAGCGAAATTTCTATATCCACTTAAACCATCAATTTTCAGTTCTTCCAATAATTTTACACCACCTGAATTATTTCTATTTTTCAAAATGTTTCTTTGCCACTGTTTTGGTTTTTTTTATTTTATTTTTTTTTTTAATTTGTTCATGATTATAAAACACGACGCTATAATTGCTACTTCTTTACAATCCATATTCAAGCACTAAACTGAGCTCGAGAAACAAAAAAAAATCCCATTAAAAATGGGAAACAAAAAACATTTCAGAAACATTTCAAAAATGTTTCAAGAAACGTCCACACCAAAAAAACATTTCAGAAACATTTCTGAAATGTTTCTGAAATGTTTCAAAAATGTTTTTTATACAAATGGGAAACATTTTAGAAACGTTTTTGAAACAATGTTTCTTGAAATGTTTCTCTGGTGTGGACACACCTTAACAATTACCGATTTTTGATCTCGGATAGGGACCAAGAAAATCTACATATAGTTTTTGAAACGGACGATCGGTACAAAAATTGGTAGACATAGGGGGACGTTGAATTTGGTTTGTCGGTTTGCACTGCTTGCATATTGCACAGTTATTTATAAAATTTTGAATTTGGACTGTCATGTTTGGCCAGTAAAAGTACTGCCGCACTCTATGGAGGGTTTTGGCAATGCCACCATGAGCAGACTTCGGTGGTTCATGGGACTTGACGATGATTTCTTCGGTGAGACCAGAAGGAATCCAGAGTCGCCAAGTGTGTTCCTCCAGCCACTCTTCACCACTTGGAGGCAACCACTTCTTGTACACGAAGTCCCCGTCTACCTTTAAGTCAGGCAACTGCTCCTGATTTTCTTTAATTGTATTTACAAGATTAATGTACTCTTCCGACTTAAACTCCTCCGAGTCCAGGTCAATTAGAGGCGCTACTTCTTCCAGCTCAATACTCTCTAAGTGTGCCCGAGAAAGAGTATCGGGTACAACATTTAGCGTTCCCTTTCTGTGCTCTATGTCGAAGGTATAGGATTGGAGATCTAGACTCCACCGGGCCAGACGACCGTTCAGGTCTTTCATATTCATTAGCCACTTAAGGCTTGAGTGGTCGGTGATGACTGTAAAATCCATACCCTCAACATAGGGCCTGAAACGTTTGATAGCCATTACAGCCGCCATGCACTCTTTCTCGGTCACACTGTAGTTTCGTTGACACGAGTTGAGCTTTTGGGAGAAGTAAGACACTGGACTCTCTTCATCGTCGGTTTTCCTTTGGAAAAGCACTGCACCAATACCTGAATCGGAAGCGTCACACTGGATGTAAAAGCGCTTCTTAAAATCCGGGTGCGTGAGAACAGGGGCTGATGTTAGTGCCGTTTTCAGTCGCTCGAACGCTGCAATTGCTTCATCAGTCATCTCGAACTTGGTGTTTTTCTTTTTCAGCGTATCGGTCAACGGAGCCGTCAGAGTAGAGAAGTCCTTGATGAACCGTCTATACCATCCTGCTAGACCAAGTAGCCGACGAACCTGCCCTGGGTTTTTGGGAAGCGGAAAGTCAACGACTGCCTCGACCTTGGCCGGGTCAGTCTTTAACTTTCCACCACCTACGATATAACCTAAGTATTTCAGCTCTTTAAAGCAAAATTTGGACTTTTTTAGGTTTATCGTGAGGTTTGCTTTTCTCAAGCAATCAGCTACCTGTTCTAGCAGACTGATATGCGTCTCAAAGTCCGGCGCGATGATAAGCAAATCGTCTAGATAGACGAAAACTCGATCTCTGAGTCGTGCAGGGATCACTTTGTCCATTAAACGGCATAACCTTTGAGCGGCATTACACAGCCCAAAAGGCATAACCTTAAACTGGTACAAAGGTCTCCCCGGTACCGCAAACGCAGTTTTCTCCCTACTCTGTTCCTCCAGCGGTATCTGCAAGAATGCCTCCTTCAGATCCACGCTACTTATAAAGTAGGTGTCTGGTAGACGACTGAGGAGCCCTTCGATATGGGGAAGAGGGTCAGCATCCTTTTTTGTAACCGAGTTGACCTTACGAGCGTCAAGGCAAAACCGGTATTTTACGGTGTTGTTTTCGCCTATCTTCTTAATAAGGGCAACAGGTGAACACCAAGGGCTCTCGCTCTCCTCAATAACGCCGAGCTCTAGCATTCTGTCCAACTCCTGGTACAATATGGCTTGCACCGCTGGGGAAACAGGGTAGTGACGCTGCTTGACAGGTACCGCATCTCCGGTATCTATGACGTGCTCCATCAAAGACGTCTTACCTAAGCCGTGACGGTCATAGTCAAGGAACTTCATCCTGACAGCTTCCAACCTCGACTGTTGCTCAAGAGACAACTGATGAGCGTTTAGCAGGTCGGCTTGCTCTTCCATGATCGAAATTGTGCTCACCACACCCGGTGCGATTTGGAAAGCCTTCCAAAAATCTACACCCAGGTACAACTCCTGATCCAGGTTTGGGACCAAATAAAATTCGATCAGTGCTTTCCGTCCTTTGTATAGCACTTCTACTTTAATTTTGCCGACTATTGACTGCAACTTGCCGTCAGCTGTCTTTACACCTGATTGATGAGGAATCATTGGGATTTTCAGTTCCTCCAACACCTTTTCGCAATTTTTCCCTAAAATGCTTACGCTAGCGCCACTATCGAGCAAACCTAGCAGGTTTTTATTGCCCATAGTGACTCTAGCGTAAGGCCTTGGATCGGAAGACACGTCGACCACCGTCGACAAAATGCTTTTTCTTATATTTTTTCTAAGTTGATATCTTTCTCTAGCTTTTAGTATTCTTTTCGATACTGCGCTACTCTTCTGATTAAAAATCCTATCCCTAGCTATATTGTACTCCCTTAACCTAACGTGAAGAGGTCTGATTTCGTACCTCTTGACATCTTTTGGCTTATTTTCTTCTCGCTTCAAAATTCGTGTTTTGTTTGTTTCAACGGTTATTGCGGGGCTTGGGTGGAACGTGATTCCCCCGAAGACTTCACGTTCCTGTACCGGTTTTCCGGATTGCACTTGGGGCATTTAGGAGTGATTACCCCAGCCTCACCGCACCTGTAGCAAAACAAGGTTCTTGCGGCTGTGCAATCCTGGTACAGGTGACCTGGCTGCTCGCAGTTCCAGCACTTCGACTGGGATGTATCATTGTACACCCGACTTGATTTCGGTCGGGCTCCCATGTGCTGGAACGCTGCCAATTGGTCTTCGGGGTGCACTTGCTCCTCTGGCTCGGTCTCCAGCTCGTATACTCTGGGTTTTATTGCCTGTCTTTCTTGACGGGGACCATCTCTCGTCACTGGAAAGGTGTACTCGGCATCCTTACATGCCATTCTCAGCTGGTCCATTGTGAAGATGGCTTGCGGGTAGACAAGTCTGCCTTAATGTTGGTTGAGATTTTTCTTTAGGATGCGCACCAGCTCACCTTCAGTAATCTGCATCCTGAGCTGAGATCTCATCCGGTTGATGGCAGCGAAAAACTCATCAACCGGCTCCCAGTCGCCTTGCCTGCGGTCCATAATGTCCCGAACCACGTCGAAATCCGACCGCACGCCTTGAAACTGCCTCTTAAGGGCATCGCGCAATGTGGGCCAGTCGGGACGAAACATGGACCGCTGGAACTGCCAGTACCATTCATAGGCGGCGCCTGAGAGGAGAAGATGAAAGTTTCTCAAAATCTCAGCCCAGGCACAGTCGTACTGACTTTGCAGGGTCTCTACACGGAAGACGAACTCCTCCACGGTCAGCTTGTTGGAATCTCCATCGAATTTCAAACCCCACTTGTCAACCCTGACGGGGACACCTTGCGGGTTTGATGGGTAATTCGAGTGACCGTGGGGACTTCGTCGAAACCGGTTCTGCTCCGGGTGAAAGTGAGCTTGGTACGCTCCATTTTCACCCCTAAAATCTCTATTTTGGTTTGCTTCCCTCAACGGAACAAACGGCCTCGCAGACTGATCCAGCTGAGAATGACCGTTGCCATTGCCAGTATTTTGCAATGCGGCTCCACGACTTGGAGGAAGTTGCCTATCTACAGGCGGTGGTACTAAATTGTCAGGTCCACTTAAGCTCTTCTGGAATTCCAAGAGACTGACCCTCATCAGCTCTGTCAGCGATTCCGTCAGTTTCTCCCCAAGAGAACTTACATGGGCCTGACAAGTGTTTCCCACTGCCACGTCGATTGCGGACTGCAACTCCTCAGAGATGGTCCCGCTCGTTTGGCCTTGGTTGGCTGTTTTTTCAGCGTCACCGCTTGCACCCTCCATGCCAGAAGGCTGAGGGTTCTTCACTGGAGACCTGCCCCCAAAACCTCGCTTTGAATTTCTAGTACTCATTGTAAAATCAATTTCTTTTTCCTTTTCAGTATTCATGTTTATTCAACGGAAACACCATAAAAAAAATGAACACCAAAACGAAGAACAGAGAAGCAACCAAAGACAAAAATCGCAATGCTGAACTAAATCCTAAACTAAAAAAAAACGATAGAATGAAAAATTATGACGAAAAAAAAAACTTAGTAATCCTAACAAAAACGACTACACTAAAACCTCAAAACGAAATGAGAAAAAATGGACTAAACGAAAAAAAAGGTATCAATTTGTATTGTTTAATGTATCTGTTTTAAATTGTTTGTTTTTATTTTCAATTGTTGATCCGGGGGATGTGGAAGGCGGATTTGGATGTATCTTGGCTGGTTTCAACGTTGAGGTGAAAATCCTGACAGCAGCATCTTATTTTCAACGTAGTTATCTCTCCTCTGAAGTGCGGTAAGACATAGAAAGACAATACAAAATTAACAACATAAAAAACTTTAACATAGGATTATTGTTGATGTTGTTCAGTTCAAAAGTCCTCGTCGCGATTGGTCAGGCATGCAAAGGCTTCCCTTTCCAAGACTTACGAATTTTTTTGAACCAAACACCATCAACGTTCGAAATAGAATAGGATATAGGGTAGGTTAGCTACTGCTGTTCCATGGTCTTGATTCAAGTCGCTATTCTGGCGGTATGTCAGAGACTTTCCACCAGAAGACATACTAGAATCTTAACCTTGGAACTGCAGAAGCTATAACATCACAATTTAGGAAGGATAGGATTAGATAAGTCAGTCACCACTGCTCTGGATTTCGAATCCAAGTCGCGATTCAAGTGGTATGTCTTAAGACTTTCCACTTGACGACTTACTTGGTTCTAACATCCAAAGCTGTGGTAGCTTTAACTTACCCAGGGAGGAATGATTCTCCAAGTGACAGCAGAATGTGTCGTCGCAAATGAAAAGGCATGCTAAAAAGCTATCCTTATCATGACATACGACCCACTCTGATGCCGCTTGGAAAATCGACTAAGGTTATGACAAACACTTTGGACAACACGTCTGGGCGCCATTTGTAATATGGAGGGGTATAGGAGGGATTGGGAAGGGTTAGTTAAGGGTAGTTGGATGAAGGAAGGGATTTGGATAGGTAGAGGATTGGAATAGGTAGGGCAAAAAGATAATGTAGGAAAGGAATATGGGAAAGGAAAGGAAAGGATAAAAGAAAAGGGAAAAGAAAAGAAAGGATATTTGACAGGAGGATGACATTAGGATGGGAGAGGTAGAACAACCAAAAGCAGGAAAGCGGGAAGAGGAAAAATAAGCGGATAAGGAAAAAGTGAAAAAAAAGGATTGGAAAGGAATACGGAAAGGAAGATGGAAAAGGAAAGGAAAGAATAAAGGAAAAGTAAAAAGAAAAGGAAGGAAACGGATATTGGAAAAGGAAGGGAAAAGGAAGTGTCGTGACGAAGAGACCTGGCACGCTTGCGATGCTCAGCTTAGCTCACCGGATTAGGGGGGGATCTTGCCTCTTCGCCAGACGGAAACCACATTACAAAACATAAATCGTGCCAAAAAACCACCACCACAAAAACCTTACCACACTTCAGGCACTGCATGGTGACGTCGCAGTGTGGCCTGTAGCCCACCCAACCATGGAACTCGGTCGGCCATATTGTGGAGTTCCCCGAACGCGATCACTGCTGTCAGGTGAAACCAATTACCACCGATGCATCGCCAACCTCCTCATCCCCCTGAAATCGTGCTTAGCACGCCATCATTACTTTTTCGCAAAAAGAAAAAACCTCAGCTTCAACTTGCCGGCGTGATGCACATTTTATTTGAAAAGAACTAACCAACAGAAAATGAAATTTAAACAAAATGAACACAACTCAAATAAAACTAAAATGAAACTGAACTTTGGGGCCGTCCATAAAATACGTCACACTAAAATTAGGTTTTTTTGAACCCCCCCTCCCCCAGTGTCACGCTGTGTCACACTTTCTGTGACCCCCCTATGAATATTACGTCACAAAAGCTTAAACCCCCCCCCCCCCCCTTGCGCATGATAAATTTTAATTGATAGTGCAGTTGTAAGTTTAAAACTTTTTTTTATAATAAATTAACAAATATATTTTACGGATTCCAATGCCGCTAGAGCCAAGTCAAAAACGCTAGAGACGCACCGAAGAGCTGGCGCTCATGTTTAAAAAAATAAACATTAGTGAATATATTGAGTTACAATTTATTGTATTAAAAATATATGCATTTAAATGTCTGTATATTTACTAATACGAAATTAATGATTTTTATCATGACAACGATTTAAAAAAAAAATAGTCGAAAGAAATACTGCAGTAAAATTTTTTGATGAAGGGCGAACGTTACGTTGCCGTAGACCCCCCCTCCCCCCTTGTCACATCTTGTCACACTCAGCGAGACCCCTCCCTCCCCCCTCTATGCGAACGTATTTTATGGACGGCCCCTTTAAACAAAACCAGAAAATAATAAATTAACAGAAAGATAATAAATAACAAGAAAGAAAAAGAATAAATAACAAAAATCCTAACACTAACCTTAATCCTACTTTATGTTTTTATGTTTTTATGTTTTATGTTTTTTTTTTTTGTATTTTTATATTTTTATGTTTTTGTTTGTTTTTATGATTTTAAGTATGTTTTAAATTTTCGCTTAATTTTCCTTTTTGTTCTGTATCTCTTCCTTTTTATAGTGTAATTGGTTGTGTATACTTGTGTGTTTTCTGTAATTTTTTTCTTCTACTTTGCTTTATCTTTCCTTTTTTTTCTAGGTCTCTCTTCTTGACTCGCAACCGATCCCTTTGTCAATTTGGCTACACGGGAATTGCTTACATCCACCCTATTTTCCTGCCTAAAAGGAGCTCCCTGTAGCGGATATGGCCGAGAAGTAACCTCGCACTAACATTCAAAGATAGCCTAAGAATAGAAAAAGAGACGTTTGCGGCCCTAACAAAAGAAAACCCAGCGAAACTTTACCAATTCAGCGCACACATAAGAAATATCAACAGAAAAAAGGTTAAAAAGAACGAACAAAATGGTATAGAAAAAATTAAAAAAAGTAAAAAAAAAATTTAAAATAAATGTTAAAAATAAATAAAAGAAAAAAAATAAATAAATAAATAACAAAAAAAAATCTCGCCGAACACTTATTACAAAAATCAACAATCACTGGAACAAATTTTTACGTTGGGCCCTGCGGGCGCTTTTCACTCCAGGCCGGACCTGGCCTTGCACTGGCACTCGGCCACTGGTGCAATGTATTGTTTTTGTTTTTGCTTCTCGTATGCGCCTTCTTATGACGAACATACATATATTTTTTTCGCACAATTGATTTAAGCGTTATAAATAAATGTAAACAAAATTTGTACCCACGGTTCTGGGGTCTTATTTAAATTTGCTTGTTGGCCTGGGTAGCCACAGGCTCGTATGGACTTTTGTTCCACAATCTTTGGGGGTATTTTTCTTTTTCCCTGCCAGTTTTCCCTTTGTGATATTAAAATTTCCAACTAGGCTAGACCCCCAGAACTAACAAAAAAAAAATCCACTTTATACTAGCACTAAGAATTTTAAATTCAAACTCACCCGTGGTTTTTAATGCCTGTATGTATGTACATATATGTACTTTGTTGCACCACTTTGGCCGTCAGTACTTTATTATATTTTTTTTATACTTTGCAGGTAAACCACTACACTAAACGATTTTCAATATTTTAAACAAATTTAACACACCTAAACTGCAAAAAAAAAGACTACTTACACGAAATCTACTTTTGAATCAAAATTTGAAAATTGCACTCAAATACTTTTTTTTTTTGATACACCATCGACTTTGAATCTAAGTTTTGTTACGGTTATTTTTCTAGAAGAATCGAACCAAGAAAAAAAAATAAAGTTATGTTCCGAGGGGCGTGGCCTGCTTGTGGGTGCTCAGCTCAACTCGCCGGAACGGGGGGGATCTTGCCCCCGGAACACCCTCAACCGCAAGCAATACACATATATCAGGCCGATTATAATTAGGATACACTAAGATTGGACCACAGACGGACTATCGCCACTTCCGGGTACTGCAGCTGTTGTGGCAGTATGCCCTATCCCACCCTACCTTGGGAATCCGCGGGCTAGATTTGGATTCCCCCTAAAGATTATATTTACCTGGTTTCAATCTATATCATGGTTCCCCGCCGCATCTACTCACCCCGCCCCGATGGATCCTGGTCAGCCTATCATGCCTTTTCCTGGAGGACTCACTAAGAAAAAAAAGTACTACTGATTTGCTTTCGTTACTTAGTCGAGGCTAAACCTTTATTTCTTACAAAGTTATATAAGCTCTCTCGCAAATTATTATAACCAAAACTCTTATAAATTCCAATAACTCTTTAGTGGATTCTTACAAAAAACTATTATAAATTCTCGTAAACTCGTTAGCAAACTCTTACAAATTCTCCTCTAAATGGGGATTGGAGATCCACTTAAGAATATCCTTAATCATAATCTAAAACAAAATTAATCAAAGATCAAATGATGTGAACGAAAGTAATTTCCCCAAGGGCTATTGTTAAACCCAAAAAAAAATCTAGACGGTATATAACCCCTACCTACCTCCTAAGAGCTCTTTGAAGTGGACTGGGTAACGCGTAGTGTCTTTACCTCGGAATGGTTAGCCCTAACAATAGTCCCCAAAGAATTCCTCGCTTCACTTACACAGGTTGTGGATAAAGAAATTTACGAATTTTTATAACTCCAACCGGAGGATAAGGTTTACAATCTAATTACGAGTTTGTACCAAGACTGGACTTTGGAATTGAGAGATTACGCCATGATAGTAATCGTTACGATTGATTATTAGTAGTTAATCTAATTCTTAAACACTAACTTACATTCAATTAGATTTCAAGATCAATATTTATGATACTCAAAAGCTTATGACGCTGTAATAATTACGGATTGGTTAACCTAACCTTAAACGGTAAAAATTATCAGTTCAGCAAATAATAGTTTCTTTTGTATTACGGGGGTGGAAGACCCCTTGGGACTTGGGTCCCCAAAAAAAAAATGTTACTTTACCAAAAACTTCGTAGGGTCTTCTATGGAGGGCCTCTACTGTATACCACATATATACATGAAAAATTTATCGAGAGCTTAGTATTTTTTCTTAATTTTTTTTTTCTTTTTTTTTCTAAGTTTTATTCTTGTCTTTCCCGCGGGTAATACTTATATAATATATATATATATTTTTTCATTTGTTCTAATGATTTAAAAATCACCTGGTGCACCCATTACCTGGGTGTGACGTTGTGCAGGAACGTTAATCCCAGTTGGATGGTCGATTGGGGCCTCGCTACTCAATTCTCGGCCGATTTCCTTGGTAACTTAGAAGGCGACCTCTTAGCTGATATTTCGACGCCGAGTATTGTGGTCTACGGCTCAATCCTCCTCCCCTTACGCCTCGGTTGAGTAAGCGGGAGTCAATAAAAACAGTTTTTTTGCGATTTCTTTTATTAATGATGTGGCGGCCCCGCATTCCCCTGCCGCATGCAGACAAACAGGTGCCGCCCAAAATTTGCTTGTCGGGATATGGTGTAACCTGAACAAATTTTTCTAAATTAATTTCACCTGTCTAACGAGATCATTATAAACTCCTTACCTGCACCCAAGTACTCCTTCAATCTACCAAATTATCCGCTTGTACGGCGTATGAAGCTTCTACTCTTTTTTTTTTTCTCGGTTTTCCGTGCTCTTGGCGTATCCGAGGGACTCTTCCTCAACTTAGCACGCCGAAAAACAATTACCGACAACGTTTTACGATTATGTTTCCGTGCCGCTTAATTTTTCCTTTTCTTTTTTTTTTCAAATTCTTACTTTAAAAATTTTTCTTTAATATCACGTCGAAAGAAGATGTATAGCCAAGCACGTTTTGAGTAGTAATAGAAGATGAATTCCCTTTAGCCTAATATCCATATTTTTTTTCAACAGGAGGAGCATCTCGATTACTTCCATCTTTTTCTCTTTTTAGCTCAATCTCCACTTTTCGAACAGGGGAAGCACCTCGTTTTGGTCACGTACTCTATTCTTTTCGAATATTACTACCGATCCCCTTCCCAAAAGATGGCATGAGAAACGAACGCCGAAGTTATCCTCAGATTACATCCGCGAATTGTTTGTTAAAATTTTTCCTCTTATTCCGTTTCTTAATACCCCGAACCTAGTGGCCAACAAGTCCGCAACAAATGTTGTTCATTTTGTTGGATACTTCCACAAAAAAATGAATAACACGAGGACTGCAGTTGGTATCTGCGATTCCTCCAGCTAGGTGTAGTGCCGAGGTAGGGACGTGGGGAGTTAACCCACACCCACGAAAGCCGGGCAGATCACAATAGTAATATTTTTTTTTTTTTTTTTTTTTTTTTTTTTTTTTTTTTTTTTTTTTTTTTTTTTTTTTTTTATATCAAAAAAAAATACTTGCGCGAGAATTACGGAGCGAGAGAGAAAAATTTAGGAGGTTGCTTTTCCTTGATAAACAATTTAAAGAGTTGTAAGACAGTACTGGAGGGGTTAAAAAATAATTTTTTTTTTTTGTTGGATCGTCAGGTGAAAAGAAAATTTGAAAGAATGATTGCGTTTAATACATCTGCAGGAACTAAACAGTTATTGGCGATTTATCGTCAAAGTGCACCTACCATATCTTTTTCTGGACTTTACAGTGTTTGGCTGAAGGAACTTTCACGAATGCTTACTGTTTTACATCCTTGGCATGAAATATGCCAACCTTTTTGCCAGATAAATTCTCAAGCTCATACATATTCCTTCCTATCTGTTTGATCACTCGACACTTAACATACTTCGGGCATAGTTTTGCGGATAGATTTTTGGATGAATCGCTTAGAATGAAGTTTCGTCGATATACTTCCTGTCCAGGTAAGTATCGAACGTTTCGCGTACGAGTATTATAGGTTTTTGCGGACTTCTCATTTGATTTTAAAATATTTTCACGGATTCTTTTTCGTATACACTCCAATCGATCACGTCGAGGGAGAATCAACAACTCGCTGTCATCTACCGCGTCTAATTTTTGTGCCAGTTTGTAACTGCTCCCGTGCGTTATCATATTTGTGCCAAATAACGCGAAGTAGGGTGACACACCGGTCGAGCTGTGAACTGCACTTCTTAAGGCACTGGCAATGTCATTTAGATGGTAATCCCAATCTCGTTGATCGGTTTTTAGATACGACCGGATTGCAGCCAACAACGTGCGGTTGACTCTCTCCGACGCGTTCGATTGGGGTGCATAGTTCGCTGTTCTAAAGTGTTTGATGCCGTATTTTTCCAACACGTTTTGAAATTCTTTTGCTAGGAACTGTCTCCCGTTGTCGGAATGTATTATACGAGGCACTCCAAACATGCTAAAAACTTCTTGTTGTAGGAACTTGATAACACTAATAGTGTTAGCGTTTTTCATAGCTTTCAAAAAAACGAATTTAGACAAATGATCTAACACTACGAACACGAACGCATTTCCGGACTTTGACCTAGGGTAGGGCCCTAGAAAATCAATGTACAATTTTTCAAATGGACGATCAGTGCAATATGAATGAACGATAGGAGGTCGAGATACTTGGTTGGACGCTTTCGCCTGCTTACAAACGGAGCAATTAGCCACGTATTCACGGACATGGACGGTCATGTTCGGCCAATGGAAGTATTGCCGTATCCGAAATAAAGTTTTGGCAATTCCGCCATGAGCGGTATTAGGTGGATTATGCGTTTTACTAATAATCTCCTCAGTTAAAGCTGAAGGTACCCAAAGTAGCCAAGTATGCTCTTGCATAGCCTCATCACCTACATTTCTAAACGCCCGTTTGTAAACGTACCCATCTTCGACTTTAAGGTCCGGTAGTTCAACGCTATTTTCTTTGACGGTGTCAATCAAATTTAAGTATTCGTCGGATTGGAATTCAGTTGATTCTAGATCGATAAGTGGAGCTACTTCCTCTATGGTCAGAGAATCTACGTGTACCCGAGAAAGAGTATCCGGAACGACGTTCAGGCTGCCTTTTCGATGTTGTATGTCGAAGACATAGGACTGTAGTAGCAAACTCCATCGGGCCAATTTACCACTCAGATCTTTCATAGTCATTAGCCAGCGGAGACTAGAGTGATCTGTGATTACTGTAAAGTCCATGCCCTCGACATATGGCCTGAACTTTTGTATGGCCATCACCGCCGCCATACACTCTTTCTCAGTGACACTATAGTTCCTCTGACTTTTGTTAAATTTCTGGGAGAAGAAAGAAATCGGGACCTCTTCGTCGTCGGTGTTTTTCTGAAATAGCACCGCACCGATTCCTGCATCCGATGCATCACATTGGATGTAAAAACGCTTTGAAAAATCGGGATGCGTAAGCACTGGTGCTTTAGTCATCGTCAGCTTCAAATCCTCAAACGCTCTTAAGGCCTCGTCTGTCATCTTGAACTTTTCGTTTCGCTTTTTTAACAGGTCGGTCAAGGGTGCCGTCAGGCTAGAAAAATCCTGGATAAACTTCCGATACCACCCTGCCATACCAAGCAACCGCCGAACCTGCCTTGGAGTTTTTGGGACTGGGAAGTCAACTATGGCTTCCACCTTAGCTGGATCGGTTTTAAGCTTCCCACCACCAACTATGAAGCCCAAGTATTTTAGCTCTTTGAAGCAAAACTTGGATTTGCTCATGTTGATGGTGAGATTCGCTCGGCGTAGGCAGGCGGCCACTTCGTTCAGCAGGGCCAGATGCGTCTGGAAATCCGGAGCCATGACCAACAAATCGTCAAGGTATACGAAGACGCGATCCCTAAGTCGTGCAGGAATCACCTTGTCCATTAACTGACACAACCTTTGAGCAGCGTTACACAACCCAAAGGGCATGACAGTGAATTGGTACAAGGGTCTTCCCGGTACCGCAAAGGCAGTCTTTTCCCTACTCTGTCTCTCCAGAGGTATTTGCCAGAATGCTTCCTTTAGATCAATACTACTGATGTAGTACGTATCCGGTAGTCGGCTGGTGAGCCCCTCGATATGTGGGAGAGGATTGGCATTTTTTTTGGTTAGTGCATTCACCTTGCGAGAATCCAGGCAAAGTCGATTTTTGCCTGGTTTCCGCAAGAGCACAACTGGTGAGCACCAGGGACTTTCACTCTCTTCTATAACGCCGAGGCTCAACATCCGATCTAGCTCTTCATACAGAATGGCTTGTACCGCTGGCGAGACAGGGTAGTGACGCTGTTTCACAGGGATCGCGTCTCCGGTATCGATAACGTGTTCCATGAGCGTTGTCTTTCCGAGACCATCCCGGTCGAAACAAAGAAATTTCCCCTTGACCGCATCCAATTGGGCTTGCTGGTCAGCGTTCAGCTGATGAGCGTTAGAGACCTCTGAAGCTTCGGTCAACGAAATGGAGTTTACGACGTTTGGTGCTAAGTTAAAAATCTTCCAGAAATCCACCCCGAGGTAGATCTCCTGGTCTAGGCTAGGGACTAAAAAAAACGTGATTATTTCTTCTTTTCCATTATAACTGACTTTCGCTTGTATTTTCCCTACTATCGATTGACTCTTACCGTCCGCTGTTTTAACCCCCGACTGAAACTTAGTAATAGGAATGTCTAGTTCGCTAACCAGCTGTAGGCAGTTTTTGCCGAATATGCTCACACTGGCTCCGCTGTCGAGAAGTCCGAAAACCTCTTTACTACCTATTTTGATTTTTGCATATGGTCTTGGATCGGAAGATACTTCAACGATAGTAGACAAAATACGTTTTCTAGTCGCTTTTCTAGTCTCAAATCTAGCTCTAGCCTTAATAATCTTTTTCGACGGTATGTATATTGCGCTATTAAAGATTCTATTACGTGCCTTGTTATATTCTGTAAGTCTTATATGTAATGGTTTTATCGGGGAAAAAGTTGGGTATGTTTTAGTTTCTTTTGTTTTAGTTTCAGGTATGTTTCTTTTCAATATGGTTACTTGTTTTTGGCCCCCTCCCATACGAGGACCTTCAACCCATTTAATTTCAGGATTGAAATTAGTTTTGGAAGTTATATCGGGTTCTGATTTTGATTCGGACGTGACTCCCCCGTGATCTTCACGTCCCTCGACCTGTTTCCCGCATTGCATTTGGTACAGTGTGGGGTTTTCACGCCTTCCTGGCCACACTTGAAACAAAACATGTTACGAACATCGGATTCACACTCAAAATATGAATGACCCAGTGCTTTGCAGTTCCAGCAGATGAAATTTGTAGTATCTACATACTTTCGGTGCGGAAGCCTTTGACGAATTCCACTAAACTGGAGAGCTGCAAGCTGTTCATCCGAATACTGGTATGTGTCATCATATTCGATCTCGTTAGCCGTATGCTTGGCTGGTGGTCTTGAAAATTTGGGAAGTTCTGTTTCTTTCCTTGGAAAGGCTGATTCCACATCCTTACAGGCATTTCTTAATTGATCCAAGGAATGAATCGGCATTGGGTATACCAAGTTAACAAACCGGTGGTTCAGACTCTTTTTCAATATCCGGACTAATTCTACTTCTGGAATCGGGATTCTTAATTGCGACTTGATTCGGTTAACCGCTGCCAAAAAATCATCAACACTCTCCGAGAAACCCTGCTTACGGTCCATTATTTCACGCATAATGTCGTAATCAGACCGATTATTTTTTAACTGACGCATTAGAGCTTCGCGAAGAGAGGACCAGTCGGGCCTGTAATTAGTTTTATGGAATTGCCAGAACCAGTCTAGGGCATTTCCAGAAAGCAAAAGGTGGAAATCACGCAAGATTTCGGCCCAAGGACACTGATACTGACTCTGCAAAGTCTCTAACCGGAAGACAAAATCTTCAACCGTTAAGGTTGCGGGTGGTCCTTCGAATTTTAGGCCCCATTTATTGATCTTAATGGGAGCTTTGTATCCTGAATATTGATGGGGATACCAAGGTGGAAAAGGGTACGGGATTGGTTGATTTATGGGTACGGCATTATGGTTGATTCCCGACACTAAATTAGCATCTGGGAATCCGCTAGGTTGGGAAAGTCTTTCTTGACTTCGTCTGAACTGTTCTTGAGTTCTCCTGCGCTGTTGTTCCGAAGGAACGAAAGCACTTCTACCTGGTTCTGATCGAGGAAGTTGGTGAGCTGGCGGAATAATCGGTGGCGGAAAATTAAACTGACTGTTTGTTGTTTTCGGTATCTCATTAATTGTTGGTGGAGAAGGACGATTTAAATTCAAATCTTTGAAGAATCCGCTAAGCTGAGCTTGAATTTCATTCTTCAGAGTATTTGTTACATCTCTTTGAACTGATTGTTGGTATGCCGAAAGAGCTTCCACAATCGCTAGATTTACATACGCCCTGAAATCTTCTGGAATTATATTTTTCTCTTTCCTTCTGCTTGCTGGAGGTCTTTGCGAAAGACTATCTAAAACATCTCTATACCCCATCCCGTTATTGACATTTTCGCTACCTGGCTTAGGCGGAGGTATCGGTGGTATAATTCCCGTATTGGGCCTAACTGTTTGGTTCATTGACCCAAAACTTCCACGTTGCGCATGCGACGCTGCTGCACCCTGTCCACTGAGATCACTAAAGGACGGTGTAGAAACGGAATCTATGTTACTACCATTCTGATGATCTTCCGGTGGCCTACTTGAACTGACGGCGGGTATATTAGACGTAGAGCGGATATGTCTATCTGTCGCGAGAGGCGAATACATTACTCGAAGTCTTTCGGTAACATCTAAATTTTGACTAGCTGACCTAGTCAATCTAACATTTTCATCTATGTCCGCATCCCTTATGAGTCTGCGGACGCGTTCTTCTTCATCCCTGCCGACTGGGTACATATTTAAGTTTTAACTAAGATATCACTTACTAACGACCAGAAATTGAAGAAAATTTACTACTAGAACGAAGGAGTTGGTAACAGGTGAGGATTATTAATGCTATGGTAATTCTGAGACGATAAGTAACGCTAAACGTAGGAAATTTATGAACCTGAACTGTATTTTGTTTTTTTTTTTTTTTTTGAAAAATTTGTTCCTCTTCGGAAAACTATTAATTTTGGAAAATAATCGGTAATAATGAGATAATTCAAGATTAAATTACAAAAGGTTTTAAAAATGGTCGTAAACTAACTTATAGAAACTAATGTCGGTTGATATTACTCAAAATCGGTTGGTGGTTTTTTTTTCTTTCAATGCGGATTTGGGGCGCTTCAAGTAGCTTCTACGGCGGTTGTTTTTCAACATGATATGACCTTACCAATGATTCCTTTCAAAGCTGAAACAGACTTCGGACGGACAAAATTAAATTCCTGGAAGTGGCGATAAAAAAAAAGGATTACAAAACGTAGAGAAATCACGCTAGGACAAGAGTTAGTTCTCCTCACTGATCCCGCAATTCCATCCAGTCGTTAAGGACTCTGTTGGAAGACTTGGAACGGTGAGGGAACAACACTGAAATCGAGCTATAAACTCAAAAAAACTAGAAGAAAGAAGATAAGGTTGGAACGGTGCAGCGTTGTTCGACGATCCGTCAAACACGGTCACCGACGCCAAATAAAAATTTAAGTTGACCAGACATAAGGATTGAAATTGAAATTTAGAAAAAATAAAAAGTTGAAATTTGGGAGTTGGGAATCTAGGGTAAACAGGTCTTAGAAAAAGTATGGTACTGGCTGCATATTTCCGGAATTCGTCGCAGTTCACCTTAGTATGTCAATGACTTTCTAGGTGAAGACATACGAAACCGCAAATCTACCTCCAGTCCCTTTTGAAGTAGGAAGAAAACACTCACTAACCGCAGTCACCGAGGATTTCCAAAGATTCGTCGCAGTTTATCTAAGTGCGTCTGAGACCTTCTTGATAAAGACATACGAGTTTGAAACCCCCCAGCGATTTTAGTTCAACTCACAAAAACTAAGACTACAAAAAAAAATCTTAGCGAAAAGTCCAGGCATCGGACTAAATCCTTTACCTGGAACTGGAAACCACAAAAGTTGGAAATGTTGTGCTACGACGTTGGAATACGCCATGCTAATACGTTGGCTCCGCTTTCAATGCTAAGACGTTGGGCGCCATTATTGTTACGGTTATTTTTCTAGAAGAATCGAACCAAGAAAAAAAAATAAAGTTATGTTCCGAGGGGCGTGGCCTGCTTGTGGGTGCTCAGCTCAACTCGCCGGAACGGGGGGGATCTTGCCCCCGGAACACCCTCAACCGCAAGCAATACACATATATCAGGCCGATTATAATTAGGATACACTAAGATTGGACCACAGACGGACTATCGCCACTTCCGGGTACTGCAGCTGTTGTGGCAGTATGCCCTATCCCACCCTGGCGCAGGGACATAACTCCACGGGACATAAGTCCATTATGGACTTGTGTCCCACTTTAGTGGGACATTAGTCCAAAACTGGGTTATGGATCTATGTCCCACCGCGGTGGGGCATAAGTCCATAAAAGAAATGTTTGGACTTATGTCCCATTTTACATGTTGTGTTTGAGGGAAATACAAAACCTTTGGCGAGATGAACCTTTTCCAAAAAATTGGCAATCAAAAGATATTTGGACTACATTAAAAACGTGTTTAACGGGCTTTTTCTTTGCTAGTTACTAGGCAGGGCTACCATTATGTCAATAAGTCAGCGTAATGTCTTATAGTTAAAAAACCAAAGGTTGTTAGAATACCGCCGCTCGCTCTTCGAATTTATAAGCTAAAAACTGAAGAAAAATTAAAATGTAACAGGGAAAGGAAAAAGAAAAAAGTGAAACAAAATCATTCTGCTTTCTTTTGTTTTCCTCAAACAGAAAAACATTGAATAAAATTGGAAAAAAACAATAGAAAGCGGAATAAGATTTTGTTTCTGAGAACTAAGAAAAATAAAAGTTAAAATTCGCAAAGTAGAGATATGGTTTTCCGGAATTTGAATCGCGCGATTTTTTAATTTTAATTTCTCAAATTCTCAAAAATTAAAATTTTTTAAATTTCTTTTTTAAACAAAGGAACTCTACTAACTTCTAAAAATAAAATATGTATTATCTTCAAATTCCGGAAAACCATATCTCTACTTTGCGAATTTTAACTTTTATTTTTCTTAGTTCTCAGAAACAAAATCTTATTCCGCTTTCTATTGTTTTTTTCTAATTTTATTCAATGTTTTTCTGTTTGAGGAAAACAAAAGAAAGCAGAATGATTTTGTTTCACTTCAAGAGAAAAACAATAAATAACTTTGTTGCAAAATTACCCAAGTCATTGTATTCAATTATAATAATGCAATATCAGGAATACCATGCAAGGAGTTTTTTTTTAGAAATTTTACTGAACGAAAATTTGATTTTTCAGGGGGTTAAATAAGTTTTAATAAAATAAAGAAATTTTATATAAAAAGTTACCTTTTTACATATCAATTCAATCTTATAATATTTTTTTTAAAATGCTAAAATTTTTAAATAGTTTTTGGCTTATAAACTTGAAGAGCGGCGGTATTCTAACAACCTTTGGTTTTCTAGTTGTATTTCATAAGGCTTTTTATTTACTATTATTTATCGAAAAATTGAGATTCTATGCAAATTGTGAACTTATGTCTCACCTAAAATAAAAAAAAATGTGGACATATGTCCCATATTGGTGGGATATAAGTCCATAATCTATTTTTTATCCAGTTTTGGACTTATGTCCCACTGAAGTGGGATACAAGTCCATAATGGACTTATGACCCGAGGAGTTATGTCCCTGCGCCTCCCACCCTACCTTGGGAATCCGCGGGCTAGATTTGGATTCCCCCTAAAGATTATATTTACCTGGTTTCAATCTATATCATGGTTCCCCGCCGCATCTACTCACCCCGCCCCGATGGATCCTGGTCAGCCTATCATGCCTTTTCCTGGAGGACTCACTAAGAAAAAAAAGTACTACTGATTTGCTTTCGTTACTTAGTCGAGGCTAAACCTTTATTTCTTACAAAGTTATATAAGCTCTCTCGCAAATTATTATAACCAAAACTCTTATAAATTCCAATAACTCTTTAGTGGATTCTTACAAAAAACTATTATAAATTCTCGTAAACTCGTTAGCAAACTCTTACAAATTCTCCTCTAAATGGGGATTGGAGATCCACTTAAGAATATCCTTAATCATAATCTAAAACAAAATTAATCAAAGATCAAATGATGTGAACGAAAGTAATTTCCCCAAGGGCTATTGTTAAACCCAAAAAAAAATCTAGACGGTATATAACCCCTACCTACCTCCTAAGAGCTCTTTGAAGTGGACTGGGTAACGCGTAGTGTCTTTACCTCGGAATGGTTAGCCCTAACAATAGTCCCCAAAGAATTCCTCGCTTCACTTACACAGGTTGTGGATAAAGAAATTTACGAATTTTTATAACTCCAACCGGAGGATAAGGTTTACAATCTAATTACGAGTTTGTACCAAGACTGGACTTTGGAATTGAGAGATTACGCCATGATAGTAATCGTTACGATTGATTATTAGTAGTTAATCTAATTCTTAAACACTAACTTACATTCAATTAGATTTCAAGATCAATATTTATGATACTCAAAAGCTTATGACGCTGTAATAATTACGGATTGGTTAACCTAACCTTAAACGGTAAAAATTATCAGTTCAGCAAATAATAGTTTCTTTTGTATTACGGGGGTGGAAGACCCCTTGGGACTTGGGTCCCCAAAAAAAAAATGTTACTTTACCAAAAACTTCGTAGGGTCTTCTATGGAGGGCCTCTACTGTATACCACATATATACATGAAAAATTTATCGAGAGCTTAGTATTTTTTCTTAATTTTTTTTTTCTTTTTTTTTCTAAGTTTTATTCTTGTCTTTCCCGCGGGTAATACTTATATAATATATATATATATTTTTTCATTTGTTCTAATGATTTAAAAATCACCTGGTGCACCCATTACCTGGGTGTGACGTTGTGCAGGAACGTTAATCCCAGTTGGATGGTCGATTGGGGCCTCGCTACTCAATTCTCGGCCGATTTCCTTGGTAACTTAGAAGGCGACCTCTTAGCTGATATTTCCACGCCGAGTATTGTGGTCTACGGCTCAATCCTCCTCCCCTTACGCCTCGGTTGAGTAAGCGGGAGTCAATAAAAACAGTTTTTTTGCGATTTCTTTTATTAATGATGTGGCGGCCCCGCATTCCCCTGCCGCATGCAGACAAACAGGTGCCGCCCAAAATTTGCTTGTCGGGATATGGTGTAACCTGAACAAATTTTTCTAAATTAATTTCACCTGTCTAACGAGATCATTATAAACTCCTTACCTGCACCCAAGTACTCCTTCAATCTACCAAATTATCCGCTTGTACGGCGTATGAAGCTTCTACTCTTTTTTTTTTTTCTCGGTTTTCCGTGCTCTTGGCGTATCCGAGGGACTCTTCCTCAACTTAGCACGCCGAAAAACAATTACCGACAACGTTTTACGATTATGTTTCCGTGCCGCTTAATTTTTCCTTTTCTTTTTTTTTTCAAATTCTTACTTTAAAAATTTTTCTTTAATATCACGTCGAAAGAAGATGTATAGCCAAGCACGTTTTGAGTAGTAATAGAAGATGAATTCCCTTTAGCCTAATATCCATATTTTTTTTCAACAGGAGGAGCATCTCGATTACTTCCATCTTTTTCTCTTTTTAGCTCAATCTCCACTTTTCGAACAGGGGGAGCACCTCGTTTTGGTCACGTACTCTATTCTTTTCGAATATTACTACCGATCCCCTTCCCAACAGATGGCATGAGAAACGAACGCCGAAGTTATCCTCAGATTACATCCGCGAATTGTTTGTTAAAATTTTTCCTCTTATTCCGTTTCTTAATACCCCGAACCTAGTGGCCAACAAGTCCGCAACAGTTTGAAGATGACTTTCTTGTCTATGTTCAAAGTCGAACGGTTTGTTTTGCCATCCACATCCACATCATCCACTATCTCCAGCCTTTTCGAGATGATGACATTGTGCTGACTCACAATGCCGTGACATTGCTAGTGGGAATGATGTGGTGGCGTTCCTTTTCTTATAATTATCTTTATCTAAAATAATAACAAAACAATACATAATGCACGCATATAAACTTACACTACAATAATAAATACTTACATAAATACATAAAATACTTAACTTAACATAAACTGCCTATGCACATACAATACATAAATACATGCGCACACCAGAAATACATAACGATACACTAGTACATAACATATAAATAAATAACGAAAATAAATAACACTTATCATAAATATATATAAATAAATACTAAATACATAAATATAACAAATAAATACATAATATAAAGCAAATAAACGTCACACAAAAAATTCCAACCCTACTGTCATTCCACTTATTTTCGGGCCGACAGCAACGCCTCTAGCGGTGGTTGCAAAGACAAGTTCCACATTGCGCGGTCGTCTTTTCATCGCATACCTATGTGTCTATGTGAGAAAAGTGACACTTGTTTACTTTTTGAAACTAGAAACTATGGTTGGTAGCTGGTTATTTTATTTTTATTCTATTTGTGTTTTTTTCTTTATTTAATGCCTTTTGTTTTACTATTCTTTTCTTTTTTTATATTGCAGGCATGATATTTCGGCGGTGGAACCTTTGCAAAAGGAAAATTCGGTCACGCAGGGCGAACAATTTCCAAGGTAAGTTTGTTTACATTTCTGTGTGCCGTACTTCAATGCCTTTTTTTCTTTTCCCATACAGCCAATACCACCATCCATAACAGCGGAAGTGCAGAAAAGTAAAGCGAGACGGATGAAGATTACAAAGCACAAAAGTTAAAAAGAGAGACGAATAGGATTATGGTTGCAGATGAAAAATTATGGTTGCAGATGAACATGGTGGATTTACATGCATCTGCAAGTGCAGATGAAAATCGGAAAAAGACACAAGATGTAAAATTCATACTTGTCTGATAGAGAGGGAACGAACTTCCTAGTTATAGTTGCAGATGAAAAATTATGGGTGCAGATGAACTGCAACAGAAATTTTAATGCAAAAATAAACTTTCAATTTTTGATTTCCGAGTTTCAATGTTGTGGAAATAAATGGTTGTTGAATTCAAATTTTTATTTTTTATTTATGTTGGAAATAGTTTTATTCAATATAACTTGTTTCAATTTCAATAGCCGCTCAGAGAAGGAGAAATGCGCAGGAGATTCGTTCGCCAAAGTTCATAAATGATGCTCAAGGACTGCTACTTGTGGATGACGACAAAATTCTTCACAGGTGGCGACAGTATTGTGATGATCTTTTGAATGAACAGTTTCCTCGGCGCCACTTTCCAACAGCTGCACCTAACTTTACGGAAGTATCCGACGTCACAGTCGAAGAAGTTAGGGAGGCAGTTAAGAACTCCAAAAAAGGCAAAGCGATTGGGCCAGACGAGGTACCATATGAGTTTTGGAAAAATATGGGAGACATCGGGTTGAGATGGCTCACGATTCTCATCTCCAAACTTATAAGAGGTGACAGTTTGCCTAATCAATGGAGGGAAAGTTTTCTTCTTCCAATGTACAAGGGAAAGGGAGATACCAGAAGCTGTGGCAACTATCGTTCGATCAAGTTGATGTCCCACACTATGAAGATCGTTGAGCGGGTTTTGGATAGCCGACTGCGGAAAATAATAAGGCTGTCTGATGACCAATGCGGGTTTGTCGCGGGTAAGTCAACTACAGACGCAATCCAAAGTATAAGGATCATTATGGAAAAACACCGAGATGCCTTAGAGGATTTGCATATTGTGTTGGTTGACTTCGAAAAAGCATTCGATCGACAACCACGAGATCTGATATGGGTGGCCCTCAGACACCGAGGAGTTCCTGAAGCCTATGTGCGAATAATTATGGACATGTACGATGGAGCAGTTACAAAAGTGAGATGCCCAGCTGGAGTCACCGAAGAATTCCAAATAACAGTAGGTGTACATCAGGGAAGTGTCTTGAGTCCACTGCTCTTTATTGCTGTTCTGGATTATTTGCTCGAAGGAAAAGTAACGGACAATAAAGTACAACAATTATTCTTTGCTGACGATGGAGCCATCATAAGCGAGGATCCTACATCCCTGCAACGAGCACTTGACGTTTGGATTGATGTTCTGGAAGGAAATGGGTACCGTATTAGCGCAAAAAAGACTGAATACCTGTGCTGCCCTTTTTCTGATCCAGACAAGCCTATTCCAGACATTTATTTGAATGGAAATGTGCTTCCCAAGTGTGAAAAGTTTAAATATCTGGGATCTATGATCAATAGTGAAGCAACTTGTGATGACGACATCAATGATCGAGTAAGCGTAGGGTGGATGAAGTGGCGAGAAAACTCCGCTATCTTCTGTGATCGAAAAATGCCCCCTAAGCTGAAGGGAAGACTCTACACAGCAGTTGTCCGTCCAGCTCTGACATACGGTTCACAATGTTGGACAATGTACAAAAAGTATGAGAGCAAATTGACGGCAGCCGAAATGAAGATGCTTCGGATGACAGCAGGAGTAACAAAGCTTGATCGAATTAGAAGTACTAAGATCCGTGGAAGCCTTCATGTCAAAAGTACCATCTTGGATAAAATTCAGCACGACCGGCTCAGTTGGTATTGTCATGTTCAAAGGAGAGATCCGCAGAACCCCGTCCAAAAGGCAATATCGTACAACGTTTCAACAAATTCGCGACGAAAAAGAAAAGGCAGGCCAAAACACTCCTGGTACAAGCAAATGCAAAAACAGCAGCATTTGGTTGGCCTCAGACATGGAACAATCCAAAACCGGGAGGCTTGCCGACGCTTTCTGAGGTCAACGCGGCGTACCCCACAGGCGGATCACTAGTGTGAAGCAGAAAAGTGGGAGAGTTGTGATCGCTTCAAGATCACTACTCGTAACGCCGGAAATGAAGAAGAAGAAGAACTTGTTTCAATTTTGTATGTGCTATTCGTCACAAAGGCAATCCGAATCATTGAACATAAAAATAGAACATATTGAAATGACAGCGCCGTTTTTATAACACTTTTTATAAGAAAGTAAATCCATAAACTAAAACTAATGGTTCTTGTCAAGAATAGAAATTCCATAATTATAGCAAGCGAATACTTCAATTAATTGGTGCATCTTATTCAGGACATTTTCTTCTGTGGTTCTAATGCTATCCAACACTAGAGGACGCACACTTTGTTTGTACAGTACAAACATTTTGTTTGAGAAATCAAATTGAAAGTGAAATCAATGAATTACTACCCCGGGGCTACACCAGAGATAAGAAATTAATTAGATGGCAAACCTTTACTTCTCTTGCCCCGCAGCAACCATTTGCTTACATTGTTGTTTTTGTAATCACATCCTCTGTCTGTGAATACGTGGAAGCTGTACTCAAAGTGGTAGTAGTGAGATTTGCTGTACTCAAAGTGGTAGTAGTGAGATTTTGTGTAAAGTAAAGGTGGAGTGGAAGCTGTACTCAAAGTAGTAGAGATGATTTTCGGTAAATCAGCTTGTAGGCAGTTTCAATGTGTGTGTGAAGTTTGCCATCTAATTAATTTCTTATCTCTGGGCTACACGAACAATTATAATGACAAGTCATTTGCAATACAAATAAACTTTTTGCATACACAATCAAATTTTTCGAAATTGAAACCCATCTGGTTATGGAATATTCGAAGCCAGCTGAGAAGCAATTTGAGTAACCCTTAAATTGACAACTTCATCGACACACCTCAAAAATTGAAATGAATTGAAGAAAGAAAACAAATACTGTTCTAAAGGCTTATGTTTACTTTACATTAGGTATTTTCGTTTGCGGTTTTTTAAAAATAGATATTAAAAAAAATTATTTGAAAGCCTATTGCCTGGCTAATCATAAGTCGCCTACGGTACGGCACATACGAAACACGGACAGGAATTTGGATCCTATGGCTTGCCATGTCTTGATCGTAGTTTACATGGTTTACACAGGTTTACATTCAATGTCAAAAGTCAAACACTCAAAAGCTTCCGCATCCCATTAGATATTAAAATTTTTGAGTTAGAATGAAACGAATAGTATACACCAATAAAATCTTGAAAGCCATGTAAATCGTTTTGAGATTATGTGCATACAAATTTAAATGTAAGAAAAGATATAAAATTGAAAGTTTTGGAATATTAAATTTAATTTGTTTCAATATTTTGCGTGATCTAATTCAATTTTCATAATTAATGTGTAGTTGGCAGCCCTTTACCACCAAATATATAAAGAGCGAAAACTAAAACCTTTTACTTAGCCTTAAGATTTTAGTATTGCACTTAGCACACAATCGCAAGTTCGTGCCCATTTATTGTCGTTCAGATTGTTTAATATTTTTTTTTTTTTTGTTTATTTTACGAATGCAAAAGGAGAGTGGACATCCAAATATGATGTATGCAATTCTAAAAGTAAGTGCCTCAAGAAGAAGGGAGTTATAGAATAAATTTCTTCTCATTTGGACCAAAATAGCCAAATTAAAAAACTAACCACGGAAATAAGATTAATTATGGTCGAAGACAAAATATTAAGAAAGATTGTAGTCATTGGCAGGGTATTTATGCTTGAACTGAAAGTTATTATTATTTTCAAAAATTATTGCAACAAACATTAGTAAGCACATAACAATTTATTCATTATTTACCTGGTATAGTATTGGTTTGAATTAACACCCATATCTCTGTGTGAGGTTGAACCGAGGTAGACCAAGGCCAGTTTTAAATACAAGTTTTAAATTTTTTATGACGTTCTGTCAGTTCTTTTTGTTGACAGTACATGCTAGATTTTTAGATTAAGACTTGCTTTTATTTCGCTAAGTTTTATATACAATTGACTTAAAACTATGCTTATGACTAACTATATTACTAGATTGTTGGCACAGAAGGGGCCTAACTTATTTCTACTGTCTAAAGGAATGGTTTTTATAAAATAAAATACATATTTTTGTCTACTTAATCTACTACATTAAAATAAAATAAAATAAAAATGGCGTGACTTAAAGTCTTGAAAAATAAAATAAAATAAAAATAATATGAGCTCCATGGCTCATCCCCTGTCGTGACAGTACATGCTTCGTTCTACCTTTGTATATATACTTACTTAGGT
Organism: Melanostoma scalare; assembly: GCA_949752695.1. Lineage (NCBI taxonomy): Eukaryota > Metazoa > Arthropoda > Insecta > Diptera > Syrphidae > Melanostoma > Melanostoma scalare. The sequence continues at coordinate 37,831,417 of OX456984.1, forward strand.
GGGCATTACAGTTCAGGGTGAACCTGGGCCTCAACCAACATCCTCCTATAACGATTTCGATCTCGGGCGAGCTCTCTCCAGTTTCGCACTCCAAGTCGGTTGAGGTCTTCATCTACTTGATTGCGCCACCTAAGACGAGGTCTTCCCCTTCCGCGATTTCCCTGCAATGTGCTTTCGAACACCCGACGAGCCGGAGCGTTTGGGTCCATCCGCTCTACATGGCCCAACCATCGTAGCCTCGCGATGCGTACTCTTCTGGCTATGCCCATGTCGCGGTACAGCTCATACAGCTCGTTGTTGTATCTTCTTCTCCACACATTGTCTTCGCATACGGGACCAAAGATCATTCGGAGAATTTTTCTTTCGAAACGACCAAGAGTTTCCTCATCGGCTTTCGATAAGGTCCATGCTTCCGCGCCGTACAGCAGGACTGGGATGATTAAGGTCTTATACAAGGTCACCTTGGTTTTTCTAGAGAGGGTTTTGTTTCTCAATTGCCTTCTTAACCCAAAGAAGCAACGGTTGGCAAGAGTTATTCTCCGTTTGATCTCCGCACTGATGTTGTTGTCCGTGTCTACAGCGGATCCTAGGTAGACGAAGTCCTGTACTACCTCGAAGTTATGTCTGTCTATTGTGACGTTTTGTCCAATTCGTCGATGTTCTGTGTCCTTGTTTGATGACAGCATATACTTCGTTTTGCCCTCATTAACCATCAAACCCATTTTTGCCGCTTCTGTTTCAATACTCGCAAAAGCACCTATGACATCACGCTTTTTTCTTCCCATTACGTCAATATCATCTGCATAGGCGAGTAATTGTACAGACTTTTGTAAGATTGTTCCTCTGGTGTTGACGTTTGAGTTTCTTATAATCTGTTCAAGTATGATGTTGAAGAAATCGCATGACAGTTTGTCCCCTTGCCTAAAGCCTTTTTCGACATCAAAGGTCTCGGTGGGTTCTTTTCCGACCTTGACGAAGCAGCGTGAATTCTCCAAAGTCATCCTGCATAGTCGTACGAGCTTTGCAGGGATGCCGAAACTAGACATGGCTCTGTACAGCTCGTCTCTGTAAATACTGTCATACGCAGCCTTGAAATCGATAAAGAGGTGGTGAATATCGATATTATGTTCTCTGGTTTTTTCCAAGATCTGCCGTAATGTGAAAATTTGGTCTATTGTGGACTTCTCTGGTCTAAAACCACATTGATAAGGACCTATCAAGTTGTTGACGTGGGGTTTCAGACGTTCACATATTACAGCAGACAAGATCTTATAAGCGGAGTTAAGGAGGCTTATTCCTCTATAATTGGCGCAATTGTGAGGGTCTCCCTTCTTTAGGATCGGGCATACGATACTAAGGTTCCATTCATCGGGCATGCTTTCTTCCGACCATATCATGCACATCAGCTGGTGCATGCTCCTTTCCAACTGGTCTTCAGCTGCCTTGAAGAGTTCGGCATCAAGGCCATCTGCACCTGCAGTCTTATTTGATTTAAGTTTGCATATGGCAAGCTTAACTTCCTCTAGGTCGGCAGGACGGCATTCTTGATCATCGTCCAAGCTGAATGGGGCAATCTGCCTGACAGCGGAATTTGTGTCTTCATCGCCGTCCCTGCTGGTCTTTACAGGCTTGAGTTCGGGGTTTGCCACCCTGGCAGGATCTTTTTACCTTTTGGTAAAACTTCCGAATCTCGTTCCTGTCATGGCACCTCTCTATTTCCTCAAACGAGCGCTTCTCATGCTGCTTCTTTTTCTTTTTGAGAAGTCGGTGTTCTTCCCTTCTTCTCTCCTTGTAAATCTCGTTATACTGATCGTAAGCAGCCCTTGTTCGTGTTTGCATAAGCATTTGTCGTGCTCTTTGTTTGGCTGCATTTGCCTGCCTGCATTCTTCATCGAACCATGGGTTTCGTTTTGGGGGCCGAGTGAAACCCAGAACCTCAGAGGCAGCGGTTCTGATGGCTTCTTGGCATTGCTGCCACTGGTCTTCAATGTTTAATGCTGGCGGCATGGGATTCAAGGATAATTGAAGGGACACTCGATTGGAAAAGGCATTGGCAATCTCTTACGATTGTAGCTTTCCGACGTCATATCTCTTCACTGGCTCTCTTCACGTTAGTTCGCGCTGGTCGTGAACAAGATATCCTCATTCGTACCTTGGCTACAACAAGGTAGTGGTCCGAGTCAAAGTTGGCCCCTCGGAAAGTTCGGACATCTAGAACACTGGAAGAGTGCCTTCCGTCGATCGCAACATGGTCAATTTGGTTGACGGTTAATTGATCTGGGGATCGCCATGTACCTTTATGAATTTTGAGTTGCGGGAAGCGCGTACTACTTACAACAAGATTCAGCCCCGCAGCAAAATCGATTAGCCTCAGTCCGTTTTCGGAGGTTTTGTCATGGAGGCTATGCTTACCGATTGTGTTTCCAAAGATGTCCTCCTTCCCTAGCTTTGCGTTAAAATCGCCAAGAACGATTTTCACGTGGTGTCTAGGGCACTGCTCATACGTTTCTTCGAGGAGCTCGTAGAAGCAGTCTTTGGAATCGTCGTCTTTCTCTTCTGTGGGGGCGTGGGCGCATATAAGGCTAATGTATATATATCCTATAGTAATATCACTTTCCAATATTTTTTATTAACAATGTTCGTCACTAGGGTGCGCCAACACCGGCGGAGAAAAAGGAATCAGCTGTTATGCTCATGGTGGAATGTACTCTAAATATTCAAGATAGTTAATTTTTATTTTCCTATAAAAAACCAGCCTCCAAAGTAGTCTTGAAAATAGGCATAAGTTACCAGACTACTACCATAAGACCATACAATGCCACCTTTTGATTATAACCCGCTGATTCAAGAATTTGAATTGATCCGTTATGTCCATATTATGCTCATTCTCCAAAAATGCTCAGTACGACACATATTTGAACTTGGGCTTGTAAGTATCATTGCTTGTGACTTGTGAGGCATTATAGAGATCTTCTTCTTCTTCATGTTGATTGTATTAAAAATTACCAAGATCAGTGGAAGCCTTCATGACAAAAGTACTGAGCACAAACGGCTCAGTGGGTATTGGTATTGCCACGATCAGAGGAGACAGGAAAGATCCTTAGAACCAATTAATCCCTACTATCCTACAACTTTCAGACACATCACGATGTTTGAAACGCCGAAAAAGAGTTTTCTATTAATTAAAAAAGTGGAAATGTACTAACAAATTAGAAATTTTAATAAAATTAATTTATTACGAGCAAATTATCTTACAAAGTAACAAAAATTTGTAAAACGAGCTTAGTTTTTATACATATCACATAACACTTTTTCCATTGGGGTGTTTCCGATTGTTTTTTGGAAAAAAATTGATTCTATTTTGTGTGAGTTGACCATTTTCAAAAGCGGCAACATGAGTAGTAGTCTACCGAAACGGGCTATTTGTGCAGTAAATTGTGTCCTCGAGTGCTGAGCTAACATAACCTAGATAACCAAATATTATTCCATTTATTTGAAAAAAAAAAGAAAAAGCAACTCTTACATGGGCTTGGTCTTGAAGATTCTCTATTTGTGTTGGATCCTTCAGACCTCTCGTTTCTGGCCGAAACAAAACAATGGCTTTTAGGCAGGCAAACTCCGCAGGATCCACAAAAACTGCTTTGTATTTACAAAACGTGTCGTTTAAGGTACGAATGTCCACTGCAATCTGAAAGTACAAAAATAGTCACACATATAAGCAACAGGTAAGATTTTATGACAGCCGAAGATTTGTTTCAGATTGTGGGCCACTTTATTTTGTGCCTATTTTCAGTGTATGTAACTTATCTTACCTCACTTTTCAGCGAACAGTTGAAAGAATTATTGTTGCAATGTTCCGTCACTGAAAACAATGAGCATCCGGTCGAGTCCAGTGGAAGACACCACTGAATAGCATTTAATAGGAAGAGTTCCGCCCAACATTCCTCAAGGAGAATAACCTTTATGTAAGTGTTAGAAAAGAGGTGAGGAAGTTTTTTTTAAAAGTAAACAGTTTTGAATGTTACCTGATCCCGAAAGGCTAAACTGGCGAAGCTTGGCAAATTCTTAGCCCATTTTACAGCCATGAAAAGAAGTCTAGCGCTGGTTTCGTAGATCGTTTCCTGTGGGTGGCCGTATAACGAAGTTGGTGTGAATTGTGCAATTGTAGACTGTTTTAGGGAAATGTTTTTTCTGTCTATCGAGTCCTCGTCATTGGTGACATCTATGGAATCATCTATTTACGAGAAATAATATTAGAGGCTACATCAGTAAAGGTCAGTATACGTCTGTATGCTTTTTAAAGATTCTAGAAAGACAAATAGAATTCCGGACAAAACTGAACAATAATTTGGTCTCTACACCCCCAACATTGCAAGCAATCTTAAAGTCAAAATTTGAAGATGTATCCTAAGAGTGTCTTAAGAGGCTCCAAAGAGCTAATCAAATTCTGGCTATACAAGAACTGACCAAGATAAAAGTCACAGCCTATGTTGATGAGTTATATGACATCGTCATCATGGCTTTTGGGAACCTTTGTGAGCTCCTATACAGTTGAACAGGCTTATCAACATACAAAACCAAACTTAGTACTGAAAAGATGGCGGCTAAAAACGCACTGTTGCTTAAACACTGCAACTATTGGAAAAGGCCACAGAACCATAAACGACCTCAAAATAGATGAAGTGGTAGGGTCAGGTAACTTCTCAGACTATATCCTCCCCTAAATAGGACAATAAAGCTCCTAGACCTCTGCAGTGTTTTCCAAGTATTTGTGGTCTGTAAGGCCGCAAAACATCTCGCAAGACATAAACTGATCAACAAAAGTTAGGTCATAAAATCTATCTTATCCATTGTTATAAAACTCAAATTAGTAGAAAGCTGTCGCATTAATTTTAATCTTCTCAGCTCAAGGAACAAGGTACCTAACTTTAATTTGGGTTCCAGGACACCGTAACTGGCAACGAAATGGTTTATAAACTGTGCCAAAATCGAGTCATCACTCGAATATACAGCTAGACTTAGGACTAACACATTTGCACTCAAGCCACCATCACAACAAGTAAAAACACAGAATCAAACGAAATTTTCTAAAAACTGCCGATGGTCATATTATCAAGAATTTTGCCGGAAACATGTGTCCAGATATTTCCAAGAAATAAAACAAAATTTCTACTCCAGCTAAACAGGTTCCGACTCTTTACCCTGGATTGCCATTCTCATTAGTCACAACTTACTGGGTGCTGGGTGGCCACATCATGAGAATGGGCCTTAGAACATCCGACTTATGTAAAGGATGCCAAGACGATGAAGCAAAGAGTTCAATACATTTCCTCTGTGAGTTCCCAGGTTTGGCTCACACTAGGAAAAAAGCTCACGTAGAATACTTCTTCGACGAACTGGGCGACATCTTTCACTTTCCACTGAACAGCACCAGGAAGGACTTCCTAGAGTGCATTTCGAGACTGCTCGAAATGCACTCACTGCTCAGGCTCATCGCAAGCGTTTTCCTCATCTTGAGTATGAAAAATGAAGAATCCACCTTCAAATTTTTAAAATAATAACGGAGTGACAAATTTGAGTATAGAATATAAAAGCCTTCACCATGAATGGAAATATCGAAATATTCTAAATAGCGAAACAGCATATAGCGAGAGCAACATTTTAATGTCTGATTATCAAAAAGTGTATATTTCATCCCTCATAAAACGCTTCTGGCAGAGCATTCCACACACGGGTGGTACGACTAGAGTATGAGTCTCTATACTTGACTGTACGTCCGACGTTGTGTTCAAGGGATGAATGCAACTAGCTATTTCACTAGAACACTGTTTGTGAAAAGAGCGATGAAAGAGAGTGAGGCAAGTAACGTTTCGACAATGTTCAAGAGAATCAATCGATTCTACGATTTAACTATCGCCTATCAATCTCAACGCTCTGTTTTGTACCCTTTCAAAATGGCGCAAAGATGTTTGAGGAGCAACTTACCAGATATCGGAATAACACTCCAGTTTTGAGCGTATTTTTTGTGTCCGTGGCGTAATGGCTGGGATGTCTGCCTGTTACACTGTAGGTACGTGGTTTGAATCCCAACAAAAACCAAAAATGTTTTCCATGGGTATCACCTACCGCGAGGAAGGCAGGTCCCTTCCATTCCCTCACAAGATATGGTTGTGAGAAATGTGCTTGTCCTGAGGGCTCCCCGCTCTATTACGCCACTTAGTCCTTATAAATTGTATTCAGATGAGGAAATGTTAAGATTTGAATGAAGCATGAATTTCAGGTGATTTTTGAACCACTAATTTTACCATCCACTTTTTTTTAGGTTATTAATTAATATTTAAAGAATGCAGAAAATTAAAAAAAGTTAAAAAGTTACAAACTAAAAAAAAGCAGCTATTGAAGTGGGGAGCCTAAAAAAATTGGCACTTAACCATGGCCACGAAATGGTGACTCCCTGAAGACAAAAACAATTTCTTACCCTTTTTTGGACTATTTTGAATTTTTTAAAAATATAAAAAAAATTCAATTAGGTGATGAGCGTAGTTCCGACCATAGACCAATTCATGTTAATCGATCCAGTAGAGCTTGAGAAATTACGGCGAAAGTTTTGAAAGACAGTTTCGAGAAAAATAAGTTTGAAGTTTCGTTATAAGGCCGAGCTGGTTTGGATGCGCGTCAGCAAAATACTTATATCTCCAAAAGTAATTTGTATTTTGAAAAATTGTTTTTAGAAATATTCTTAAATAGTTCAGGTTTGAAAATATGCAAAAAAAGCAAATAAGAGGCAGCATTGAATTCTTTTTTACTACCCCATGTAACAATTCTCTCAACGTCAGAATTCAATGAGCTACTAATTATAGGTACGTTATGGAAATGAATATGAGAGCTGGGGATTAAGTCGTGAGCAAAACAGTCAAGAGGATTAGAAGTTTCAGACAAGATAAGTGATCTATGAAAATAAGGAAGAGAGTTGTAGACAAAACGGAGCCCTGAGGCCCAGGGGCCGAGTTACGGAACATATTATCGAATAACTTATGACGGAATTAAGTGAATTCGATATTACCGCTAACGTCATCGAGTGATCTAGTACCACAGTTTGACATTTTCTCATCAGTATTCGAACGGGATTTCTTTCGACGAGCTCATTACTGAATGTTCTTGAAGTGAAAATATTAGAAACTTTGTGAACAATTTTTTTGTATTTATTACGAATGGCAGATTACATAATCCCACTCAAAGTAAGTTTATAAATAAAAAAGTGCCTACCATATCGAAACCTATCAATTTCGTTCCCCATGTACACATCGGAAGACAATCACAACTGTCTAGGTAGCAGTTTACAAGATTTCTTCGAGTGCATTTAATGTTTTTGTTTTATGAAACTCTCCCTTAAACTTGTCATTATTTTTACAAAGTAATGAATTTCGCTAACAAAAAAAAAAATTAAAACAGTCTGAAGAGTATTCAGCGACATCATAAGTTAATAGAAACCCGAAATATACCAGTGAATTTTCGATGTCACTAGTACAATTTTATACAATAAGTGTTAAGCGAGATCACGTTTGCTGAACTCTCAAATGGTCACTTACTCACTTGATCACTGATGCTACTCACTCACTCGATAACCTGAACTGTAATAGGCCCCAGCACTTATAATGTGAGTGCTCTTAACAGACTGCAAACCTCTCAATACAACTTGTATTGAACGGTCCAAAAAGTAGTTTCTAATCCCACGAAAAAGCGACTGATCGATACCAAAAGCACGAATTTTCGATAAGAGAATCTGATGCCAAACTTTGTTTATTAAGTCAAAGGATTATGAATGTTTCGATAACCTTGGAAAGAAGAGATGTTAGTGCAATTGGACGGTAATTAGAAAGGGAGAAAGATTCGCTTTTTTTTTTTTTGTGTTTTCCATCTTCTTAGGAAGAACCCGGAAGATAGATAGATAAAAAAGCTAACGCCGCGCCGTAGTTTCGCCTGCGTAGAAGAACATTTCTTCAGAATAACGGCGAAGATACCATCTGAATCTGAACTCTGAAGATTAATGTACATTGAGATCTTTGAGGACTCTTGCAACCGAGAGAGTACGAAAAATATCTGCAGAATTTACACCCTCATGCTCAGGTAGCGCCAATGTGCTATTAAGAAACGTTGAGCTGCAAATTGACCTGCCCACAAATTGGCTTTGTCATAGGAATTGACATATTAAAGAGAATCGTTAAAAACGAACTTTGCGACCGATGACGTTGTGGAGTTTTTAATGTTCTTGACCAAAGAAAAAGTGTTTGCTTCTTTTAAGACAACAGTAGTTTTTGCCTTTCATTTTTGTCATTAAAAACTTAGTCATTAGGTAAACAAGCATTACAGAATAGTTTTATGAAAAACATGGATGACATTTTCTATCAAAAAATTTCCCCAAGAATAGTGAACAATCGTGACAGGTTTTCCATTTTTTCTTTTTTTCGTTTGTTGAAAGCTCGAAGCCTTTGTGGACGAAAGTTTATCTTTTACATACCATCGTTATCATTTTCCGGCAGGGGGCTAACAGAGCTTATAGATGACGCGCTCCCATTGGTGGCATTGACCTCACCACCTCCTCCTTAAAGACACAAATAAATAACTCCAATAAAAAACAAAATAAAATAAAATTTTTTTTTAGAAAACTCTTACCAGCTTCAATGGAAGGCAAGTTGGGTGAAGTTGAGTTATTGCTCGAATTCGTTGACGTAATGGCAATATTCGATAAATCACACAATTTATTACTGTTATTATTATTAACGACATTATTGTTGTTGTTGTTGTTGTTATTGTTGTTATTGGTGCTACCACTAAACCCAAAATTGGAAGCATGATGTGACAGATTATTCGATAATTGCATCGAACTCGAAATTTGAGGGTGATGCAGTAACCTAGTAGTCTGCATGCCTGCCAAAGCTGTAATAGTCAAATTCTGGTGGTTAAAAATCACTTAGAGAAAAGTATTTATGTAATCACACATACAGGGTGGAGATAGCAAGGCAGGGCCATAGCACGGTGGTGACAGCAAGACTGGAGGCCTGTAATATTATTACATGTTAATTTGAGTTTATTTTTTGTCGATTGTGTCTTAATATTAAGAACATTTACCCAAAAACGCCAACGGCTACAGCAGCTTCTCTTAGTGCACGTCCATGTTCCATATCCCGCAGTGCTTCTGGTCGAATAGTGGCTGTGTTTCTGGGCTGGCGTTCATTCTGTACGGCTGCAATGGAAAAAGGACAACCCACCTTTTAATTATCTCTTTTTGTACAATGGGGGATCGGCTACATATTATCATAGAAGAATACGTGAAGAATTCGTTAGTTTGTTAACAAATTTGCAAATTGACACGTGTCCGTCATCGGCAACACTTTCAAGCATTTGGTTTCACGCAGCGCGTGGTTTGGTGTTTAATGGAGTGGTTCAGGTTGTATGTAGATCTATTTATGCCGAGGTAAAGGGTAGGTATGCAAACATATAATGCGCCGCTCTCTTGAAAGGAATTGGTGTCAAAATTTATTCAAATATTTAAGACCGCACACTTCTGGGCAAACAACAAGCTTCGACTTTATCAAGCGAATAATAATAATTGCTCCGCTTTAGTTAGCGGTCTATTATAAAAACTGGTTTACAAAAGAGAAACAAATTGACATATTAATGTTTGAAGCAGATTGGTTAGTTAAGGAGCTTTACAGTTCGCAGTTTTTATAAACCCAAAGCAGAGGATTGTAGTTCCGAGCTTTTAAGAATGAAGTCAAAACATTTAATTAGCAAAAAAAAAACAAAACTTTGAGAGAAAGAAAAGTTTTGCGTTTGTATTTCTTGAATCGAAATTTCAAGTAGGTGCCTAAAACCAAAAAAGAAGGACAAATTTGTACAGCAAGATAATGTGATATTATTGACTTGCTCACTTCTACTTCATATTAAACTTTTTCAATAAGACTTCTTACTTTTAACAACGATGAACCCTGTTCCTTGTACCTACCTGTAACAGTTGGGATATTCCTCGTTCTTTCTTTTTTTTACTTTTTATTTTTTGTTCAATGGCAAAATATTTATCACTCCGGTGAGCAGTATGTAAAAATAAACAAACCCCCAACAGAATTTTCCCGTCACTCATTTCTGTTCGAAATGGAAAAGGGTAGACCGCAGTCTTTTCCAACTTACGAACGAGTATGTATTACAAAATAGAAGAAGAACTAAGTTGTCAATAACATCAAATTGTAAAGGGAGTGTGCGATTCCTGTTTTGTTTAAGTATCTCAGTTGGTGTTTTCAGGTAAATACAGATTCACCTATTTATTCATGTGAAAAGAAGTACTTAAAAATTCAAACAAAAGGACACGCGCCTTCGAACATTATCATTCCACACGGATAATTGTAAAAACAAAAGTATTCAACTGGAAATTTGTATGAATTTCGATTGTTTGATCGGTCAAAATATTTTGTGTCTGTAAAAGACAGTTATGAATTTGAGGGCCTTGAAAACTTGTTGATACCATAATTTTCAATATTCTTTTTAGTCGGAATTCATTTGGGGAGAAATGGGTCTAGGAAATTATGAATAATGATGATGAAGAGCACACAAGGGAAGTTTAGGGAGGCAAAAAGGCGGCAGTCGCGTCACCAACCATAAGACCACACTGCAATGGACTCAAACTTTTTTAACAAACATACAATACCCATCAATTATCAAGAATAATGGATAACAAGATAAAGCCTCTTTCCTTTATTGATAAACAATTTCTCATAATGTCCCGAAGCCTCCGAGGCTTCAGGCTCATAAAATCGATCGATAGATGCATTAAGGTCGCTACTCACAATTCTTAGAAGACATTTCAGCTTTTTGTGAACTGAGAATCCACTGAAGTAGCATACATATATTTTTCAATAAAAGCGCTACAAAAGTTTTTTTAAATAAAACAAAAACGGGTTTCGGAAATCAATAAAATTTTTTTTTCCTGCTCAGTGCGTGCAGTGCGTTTAATGGCATTATATGAAATCTTTTGCATGGCTACCACGGGCACGCTTGCAGAAGTCCAGACGCTGAACCCAATTTTCGACGGTTTTCAGGCATAAATCGGCCGATACTGCTGCAATTTCCCGTTCGATATTCGTACGAAGTTCATCAATCGTCGCTGGATTGTTGGCATAGACCATTGACTTGACGTAGCCTTACAGGAAATAGTCTAACGGCGTCAAATCGCACGACCGAGGCGGCCAAGCGACTTGACCATTTCGTGAGATAATACGTTCTCCAAACTTATGGTTTCCAGTAAATTGATTGTGACCTTCGCTGTGTGGCTTGTGAGGTGGCGCGCGCCGTCCTGTTGGAACCACATGTCCTCCAAGTTCATATCATCCAATTGGGGCTAAAAATATTCGGTTATCATTAAACGGTAGCGATCCCCATTCACAGTAACGTGCCGGTCTTGATCATCACGGAAGAAGTACGGCCCAATGACGCCGCCGCGCCGGCCGCGGCGGCCCATAAACCACACAAAACCGTAATTTTTTCGGGATGCAATGATGACTCATGGAGGATGAAGTACGTGTGGATTGCTGCCTGACCAATACCGCATATTTTGTTTATTGACGAAGCTAATCAACCATAAATTGGACGTAGTGCTCTTAACGTTGAGGCCAATGACTTTCGAATTTCGACTCGTTGTCCGTATATCTTTTAATTATAAAATGGCAAGCCTTACTGAAGAGAAATGTCAGAAGAACGGCAAGAAACATAACGTCGTTTGCTGTCCCTGTAGCTCTACTTTTGTAGCGTCCCTATTGAAAAGCCCTTTATAACTAAACTAACATGTTCAAAGGAACTAACATGTGTGTTTCACTCACGCAAAAAAAATTGACTTAACAGATCAGAATTAATGCCGAATGAAAGCAATGGAAGCCACTAAGCATTTTATCAATACATTTTCTCTCGAATTTGACATTCCTATTTCCCACTACTTCAAGACCTCCTCCGGATCTGCACGTAAAGCGTAAGATGCCTTTAACGGACTACGAACAGCCGGAGAATAAGTGGAGGCTCTTAAGTGCTGCAAAGCATACGTAACCGCCATCAGCCAAGCGTGGAATGGGCCGGGCATTAAGAAAATGAAAAACAACGGCTTCTACTACGGCGACTGCTATACTGACAACAGAAACAACGCTTAATTGGGTGCGGATTTGTCTTTAGTGGTAGGCTCAGCGATAAGATTCAGCCAATTCAGTTAATGCGGGTACAGTGGGCATCAAAGATGAACTCGCCAACGTTAGCCTAGTATGCGCCAACGCTCCCATAGAAGAGAAAGACGATAATTCCATTGACTGCGGACCAAATATGAGCAACGCTCTAGACATCGTCCCTTGGCGATTTTTAAGCAATCAGGACATCTTTTAAAATACAATCAGTAAGCATAGCCTACATGACAAAACCGCAAAAAAAAAGATCAATCAACAGTGGACAAAATTCGCCATGTTGCAATCGTCGCAAAACACTCCTAAAGCATTATCGATGTAAGAACTATCCGAGGGGCCAATTTTGACTCAAACCACTACCTTGTTATTGCCAAGGTACGAATGAGGATACCTATTCTGTTTATGATTTGCGTGAGCTAACGCTGTGAATCGATATAAAGTCGGAAAGCTACAAAAGTGATAGCCAATGCCTTTTCCAATCGAATGTACATTAGACTATCCTTTGCCGCGAGTATCAAACATGAAAGACCAGTGGCATCATCACCAACAAACTATCAGAACCTATGTATCTGACATTCTGGGTTCCCATTGGCCCTGAAAATGAAACACGTACAGTTCGATGAAAAATGCAGGAAGGCAAATGCAACCTAACGAAAAGCGCGACAAATGTTGGTTCGAGAACAACAGCTCCTTATGACCAGTACAGCAAGATTTACAAGGGAAAAAGAAAGTAAAGACGCATGAGAAGCGAAAATGATAAGAATGAATCGCGTGGTCGCTACTGAGGATATGGAAATACGACTTCTGCAGACTGCTAAGCTGCGCGAGGAGGGCACAAGTTCCGTTGTCAGGTAAAAATGCCCCATTTATCTTGGACGATGATCAAAAACGCTGTCCTTACAACAAAGAAGAAGTTTAGCTTGCCATATATAAACTTAAATCAAAAAAACTGCAGTCTCAGATGGCCTTGACAACGAGCTCTTTAACGCCTCTGGAGATTCGTTGGAAAGGGAATGCACCAGCTGATCTGCATGATATGATCAGACGAGAGCATTCTCTGTGAATGAAACCTCACTGTCACATGTTCGATTGAAAAAATTATAGGGGTAAAGCCTCCTTAACGTCACATTTGCTGTAATATGTAGACGTCATAAAACCATCGTTAACAATTCATTGGTCCTTATCAATGTGGTTTTAGACTATAGAAGGCACACTGCCATAAATCATGAAAAAACCCCGGGAATACAATATCGATACACACCATCTCGTTAACGATTTCGAGGCTGATTACGAAAGTCGTGTTTAGTTTTGGCGTCCCACCCTACAAAACCCGACTATTGAAAAATTCACTCTGCTCCGTTAAGGTCGCCAACGATAACTCATCGCGACCATTTATGTCGAAAAGGCTTTCGACAAGGCTATAAACCATCAGGCGATTTCTTTAACATCGTTCTTGAAAAGATTTTACAAAACTCGAATGTTAACACCAGAGGCATAAGCTTTCAAAAGTCTGTACAATTCAAATTAATGGGAATAAGCAAAGTGCTTTTGCGAGCATTGAAAAGAAGCGGCAAAAGAGAACATCGACGAATTGGACATAACGTCACAATAGACAAACAACTTCGAGGTAGAATATAATACTTCGTCTACCTAGTATCCGCTATAGGCAAGAAAAATAACATCAGTGCGGAGATCAAACGGAGAATAACTCTTGCTAGTGCAGTCAATGAAGCGAAAAATAGGGCCTTACCTCCGAATTTTTTTACTGTGAACCGATTTGCATGAAATTTTGGAATTAGGCTCATCTTACCCTTAACTTCAAAAGTGAAAATGATTTGAACACCGCCACCACCCTGGGGGTCTCCAAAATCTCAAAAATGACGACAGATACGTATAAGAGTGTGTTAATAAAAAATTTAGGTATTTTTCTGACAAATAATTTGGTTTTTTAGCTTTTTCTGTCAGACAAAAATTGACGGAGATATGATTGTTTAAAAAGCGCGTGGCAGCGCAATCGCAGCCTCTCTTAAGTCCTTTAACCCTTCACCGTTTTAGCAAAAGGTTGTTTACTATATATTGCAATAAAGGATGTTGTAGCTCTCTTAATTACCTTTATAATGGGATTTTATAAGTTGTGATAGCATGAAAATTGAAGGAGTTATAGTCCAAAAACTCATTGATTTAAAAGAAAAAAACATTAGATGCTCTCCTTATTTGCACTACAGCTCACTTATTTTACGTGCAAAAGACTTTTAATAGTGCTCATTTTAAAGCTTATTTCAAGCACCACAAAACATTTTCTTGTATTAGAATGCATAAAATACATCTGGTCGCCGCTAAATAGCATTGACTACAACGATTAAATTTCAGACAAAATAAAAAATGGCTTTGATCTTTTATATCTAGCTTAATATTGTTCTTAGAATACTCTATAAAAAACCAAATTGTTTATTGTTTTACTTGCTATAATTTTGTTCTTTATAAAATTTTCGATAAAACGTATAGTTTTGGAGATATGTATTTGCAATAAATAGATGAAAAACGTGAAAAATTGCAAATTTTCAATTGCCAATAACTCGAAAAGTATTGGACTTAATGAAAAATTTTATATTTGATTTTCTGCTTAAAATTAGGCTTTCTATCGATATCCGAGGTTATTTTGAAAAAAAAAATTCGCCCCCGAAAAGGGGTGGCAACCACCCCCAGGGTGGTGGCGGTGTTCAAATCATTTTCACTTTTTAAGTTAAGGGTAAGATGAGCCTAATTCCAAAATTTCATGCAAATCGGTTCACAGTAAAAAAATTCGGACCTAAAATGCTTCATTGACTGCACTATGCCAACCGCTGCTTTTTTGAGTTAGGAAGGCAATTGAAAAATAAAACTCTCTCTAGAAAAACCAAAGTAGCCCTTTTTAAGACCTTGATCATCCCAGACCTGCAGGGGCGTAGCGAGGGTCTAAGCCATGGGGGGAGGTGAATTTTTATGAAATGCCGACTAGTCTTAAGAATTTGCCGACTGCATCAAAAAATGAATCTATATACATATATAAAATAGGAGGTAAGGGTTTTTCAACAGGGACGCTACAAAAGTAGAGCGACAGGTACAGCAAACGACGCCATATTTCTTTGCCGCTCTTTTGACATTTCCCTTTAGTAAGGTTTGCCATTTTATGATGAAAAGATATATGAGACAACAACGAGTCGAAATTATTAAAATTTACTACCGAAATTCGGAGTCAGTGGTCTCAACGTTAAGAGCGCTACGTCTAATTTACGATGAAGCTCATTTCTGGCTGAATGGTCTCGTCAATAAACATAATATGCGGCATTGGTCATGCAGCAATCCACACGTACTCTATGAGTCACCATTGCATCCCGAAAAAATACAGTTTGGTGTGGTTTACGATCAATTTATTGGAAACCAAGTTTGGAGAACGTGTTATCTCACGAAATGGTCCAGTCGCTGGGCCACCTCGGTCGTGCGATTTGACGCCGTTAGACTACGTCAAGCTTATGCTCTATGCCAACAGGCCAGCGGCGATTATGTACCCCGACTCTTCATTTTATGCCAATGACGATTACCCACCGATACCCATTCCGGACAAGCAAATTGTCTTTGAATTCCTTCAGAGAATAAAATGCAAACAAAGCCAAATGCAGCATCTTTGTAAGGAATGTATTCCAAAAAAGAATAATCAGAATGATATGTGTAAAATTGTATGTGATGTATGATTTTAAAATTGTTGTATGTTGTATGAAATGTAGTGTTGTATATTGTATTAACTGTGAAACAGGCCCCAGATTATAGAATTGCTGAATTGGACAAAAACGCTTCCATTTGTGTCTTTTTGGTTGAGATGACTTGACTCGGCAGTTGGCAAATCTACTTTGTTTTTCTACCTTAATTTGCCGATTTGTTATATTTTTGGGCAACAAATCGACTATTGCAAACACTTCCATTCGTTTCTTTTTGGTTGAGTTGACTTAACTCGACAAATCTTCTATGTTTTTCTTCCTCGATTTGCCGACTCGGGAAAATCGTGGGGGGGTGCTACACCCCCCCCACACCCCCCTCTCGCTACGCCCCTGCAGACCTGATATATGGCGCGGAAGCATGAACCTTATGATGAGGATGGGAAAACCCTTGGTCGTTTCGAAAGAGAAATACCCCGAATTGTCTTTGGTCCCGTATGTAAAGCCGATGTATGGAGAAGAAGATTCAACAACGAACTTTATGATCTGTATCGCGACATTTGCATAGTCAGAAGAGTACGCGTCGCGATACCGCGCGATGGCTGTATTGATAAGGGCCTATATCAAATTGTTAATGAGTGGTTTCAAATATTCACAACTCACAGCAGACAAGATCTTATATACTACATTCAGGAGGTTTATTCGTCTTTTATTGATGCAAAACGCATGAGTGCAGTCGGCCCTTTTTCAGACATATATTATTTCCATTTTAAAGCATTTATGTATATAAAATTTATTCAAAAGAATATAAAGGTATGATCCGCGATATTATTTATTTGAGTTATTGCAATTTGTGTGGTACCCTTATAATGTTATAAACGCTATGCAGGCATTTAGCATAACAGAAGAGGATTAAGACACCAAAGCTAACACATTTCAAACTTTTTCAAAATTTAATATTCATGCAGAGTTAGTTGAAGCGTTCTGGAATGGTGTTGAGTACTGTACGGTATATCTACAACCGAAGTTGTGTTGGAAGTGAAATTGATGATCAATCCATGCCATTCGGGTCTAGCTGATAAATTTTTTAAGCGAACCTTTTATTACTTATACTTATATCTACAGTCCCGTGGTACCCGTGGTGCGATGGTTAGCATGTCCACCTGCTAACCCAGTGGTTCGAGGTTCGAATCCCAGCAGAGGCGCAAAAAATGTTTTTTCCCGGGTATCGCCTTTCGCGAGGAATTGGCAAGTCCTCCGTTAGTAAATTCATGCCATGAAAAGCGCTTTCTCAATTAGCCGTTCGGATCCGGCATAAAATTGTAGGTCCCCTCCATTCCCTCACAAGGCATGGTTGTGAGAAATGCGCTAGGCCCAGGGGCTCCTCGCTCTGTAGCGCCACCCTATTTATTTTTTTTTTATATCTACAGTCCCAGTAAAATTCTAACTATTGTTTTTTTGCTGACATTGCTTCGACTCTGAGAGGAGCTGGGTAAGAGTCTTCCGAGAGTAAGCATTATTATCAAAAGAAATTATAGGTTTTCTCCATTCCTCATTGTGTTTGGAATGGTAGAGAAAATGAACTGTGCCTCGCCCCTTTCCAAACTTTTCCTAATGTTTATGAGTATTCGTTGAAAACATACATTAAAGATGAAACCAACAGTAAAACAACAAAAGTAGACGACACTTTTTGAAAAAGAAAAGTTTATTAAATTAAGCTAATATTATTTTACTTGCTAAACTTCCTCGATTTTTATATCGTCACTTCGCGTATCACAAAGTATTCATTGTTGTTTCGATTGCCAGCAAGTGGTTAAAAGTTTTTGATGACTAACAGCAATTGTATCTACTTTCAATCGCTTTACACCCATTCAACCGTGACAGATTTTTATTTGCTCGAAAAGACTAAATTTATCTCTGATTGGTACACATTCGACTTTTTTTTTTACAGAATACGCTAAAAACAGGTGGATAAATAGTGTTTCATAAAGTACATAAATAAATGGGGTGGCACAAGCTATCGGGGAGGCTCAGAGTTCTCTCATTTCTCTCTTCTCTTCCTTGTGAGGGAATGGAGGGGACTTAAAATTCTCTACCGAACGGCTTATCGAAAAAGCGCTTTTCGTGGCAATGAATATTGGAGGACTTGCCAATTTTTCGCAATAAGCGATACCCGTGAAAATCGTTTTTGCTTCTGTTTGGATTCGAACCACGAACCTTCCGCGTAAGAGGCAGACATACTAACCCATCACCTCAAATTAATGACCAAATCAATCAAACGAAAAAAAAAGAAACTACAAAACAAATTGCAAGCAAGACAACAATTAGTTTTTGATAAAAACCGAAATTTTTGTTTGAACACCTTTTCCTAATTATGTATTGCGTTTGTTGAAATTTTACACTTTATTTATTTATAGAATAAACTTAGTTTGGTTTGGACCACTTAATGTTTCATCATATCGCACAATATGTTACATGGTTGAAAAATGTGTCTAATACACACGACCATTGCTTTTACAGTAAATGAATAAATTGAAATTCATTTGCTACTTTGTTGTCGATACAAAATTTTGGTTTTCGAATGGTTGTGACATTCGTAAACGCATTGCCAGGTAAGAAAAATACGGTTTTGGATTTGTCGCCCAGAAAGTAATAACTACGAATCCGCTTTAGAAATAAAAGTACAAAATATTCGTGTGCGGAAATTTATGCATTAGAAATTAAAATTATAAAACCTATTAACCGGGAGGTTCATGTCTCGAATCCCGCAATAGAAGCAAAAATGTTTTCCCACGCGAGTATCGCCTTTTGCGAGGAATTGGCAAGCCCTCCGATAGTAAATTCATTGCCATGAAAAGCGCTTTCTCGATTAACCGTTCGGAATCAACAGAAAATTGTTGGTCCCCTCCATTCCCTTAAAAGGCAGAGATCTGAGAAATGCGCTTGTCTCCGGGGCACCCCGCTCTGTTGCGCCACCCTATTTACTTTACATTTATTTTATTTTGATTTGCCGGACTTCATGAGAAATATTTTGAAAATCTATTCCGTGAATCGAAATAGAGC
This sequence comes from Melanostoma scalare, assembly GCA_949752695.1. NCBI lineage: Eukaryota > Metazoa > Arthropoda > Insecta > Diptera > Syrphidae > Melanostoma > Melanostoma scalare. The sequence continues at coordinate 37,850,387 of OX456984.1, forward strand.
CATTGAGACTATACAATCAGTTGGACTTCGTTTGATGGATGTTGGATGGTCGGACAAGTTTGATAAGTCTGAACGCAAACTACAGCGTTCAGACTTATCAAACTTGTCGTCTAAACTTATGTCATATATTCCTCCGCTCCGTCCAACTTAAATTCAATCAAAATTTTCAAAAATATTTGAATACCCTCCACCAAGTTGGTCAAGCGGTCGTCTGAGGGCTCACACTATCAAGCATTGGTCGTTCTAGGTTCTAGCCAAAGTCAGTCCAACTAATTGTATAGTCTGAACGGCCCTAATTGTACTAAGTCCTTTTCGTGTCGTTCAAATCGGGTTTTAACATCGTGTTGTTTAACCGCCGCGTTGTACTGTACATAGGAATACAAAACAATTATTGACGTTGGTTGTAGACAGCTTCTCCAACGTTCATTGAACAATTCACTGTGTGGACCATCTAATTTCTATTTAAATTTAAGTTTTTTGATGCTGACAGCAATTTCTCGATCTAAATATTGACAGGAAGTCAATATACTTAAACGGAACGAAAGATAAGTAACTTTATGCTTGAACAAGGTCGGGAACCTTTTCCAAAATTAATGCTGTGTACTGTGTAGCCCAAAAAGTGAGATTTTCGAAAAAAAGTTTGAATCAACCGCCTGCCCTACAAAAGTGTGCGCAAAAAGATCGTGAGACTTGCACTCTATAGTGGACAACATTCATAGTCCTGGTCTCAGTTCGGGTACGAACAGACGAGAACATGGCTGCTGTAGGCGAGAGTGTCAGTTGTGAGACTCAATTCAGGAACATCAACTCGTCACGTTTCGGTAACGGAAAATTGATGACAAAGAATCGGAAGACCTCTGGGTCATGCTGAATGGCGCGCAATGCCATATAGCCCATGCCACAATCGGTTTTCTATATACCAAATACATAAATCTTCTTATAGCGATGCCGCTTGGGACCAGCGCAGCGATTTGACTAATTTAGGCGTTATTTTTTGTGGGTAACCGTGAAGGGCCGATGTTATTGCAACAGTCAGGAAGCGATTCAATCACATAAAACTTTAATCAGCCAAGCAATCCGTGAGCTACAGCCCCACCATCAACAAGGTATTAAAAAATTTGAATGACAGAATACGCTACTGCGAAGACAGCTAAGACTACCCACTTGAACGAGGGTTCCATAATTCTCTGGAATGTTTGCTTTTAAAAGCTGCGAAAATTAAACAGAAAATGAAAATATTACAAAGAGTTTTTTTTTTAGATAAATGGTAGGGAACGAATGATTTTTAAATTGGACATGTTTCCTTTTTAAAACCCGTCTGCTGAGCTGTGATTCCATTGAAGTTATAAGCAAGAAGCGAATACAAAGATGAAACATAAAAGTAGAAGCTCATTGATCGCTCGAAAATTGTTTTTATCTCTTTAACACAATTTTCCATCACGTAAAACTTTTATTCAGAGCAAAGTAATAGTTGATGACTTTTCCGAACTTCCGGTGGAAGTAGTACCAACTGTTACCGATGCCGACGGCATGCTTAAATGTGTTTCCCGTCGCTTCGCGTCTTTTTTTTACAAAACTTATTCTTCAAAATGTGATTCATTTAAAATGTTTATTTTTCTATACATATTTCCTTACCATCTTTGTTCATTCCCATTTGAAGGCACTTTTTAAGTCGGCACGCCTGACATTGATTCCTGTGAGCTTTGTCTACCACACATCGACCAGTTCCAGCTTGGCATCTAAAATGGGGTTAGAAAAAAAGAAGTTAAGGCATTGGCAAATTTGTAAAGTACCTAGTCAAATCAGTTTTATTAAATTATCACAACAAAACGAAATTATGTAAAAGAGAAATCGTAACAGTTGCTATCGCTAATAGACTCTGCCTTTATTTTGGTTATACTTAATACATCATGAACAACCAGGGATCGGAGATAATTCCATATTCAAAGGAGCACTCTCTCGGGTCAGCAATTGAAGTTCTATTCTATAGGTCGTTTCTTATTGTATACTTGATATTTAATCGAATAACGATTGAAGTTATGTCGTGCGAAATTAATTCCACTCAAAATCATCCGCAGCAAAGTACATTAGATCTTGGAAGGTTCGAATTGGAAGGCAATGCACTCCTCCATGTGCTGGTGTTTTACGGTTTTACCCATCTGCCTCGCAGTCACCAGCAGCTTAACTATGGGCATTTCAGAGGCACAAATCTTATTTAATCTACAATGCTAGAGCATTGTGCGGCTACGGATACACGAAGTCGAAAGCGCCCTGTAATTTGTATGCCTTGCGTTTTGTCTGTCGAATGATACAAAAATCCACCCCCATTAATGGCAGCCACATTTTGTTGTGTAGAGAGCATCAAACACAAGCAAAAGCACAAGGCACCATACCAAAGCAAGCAGACAGGGGAGGAAAAAGATAACAAAAGTGTGAATGAACGAAATGATTGAATGTCGTTTGGCATATCGGGTTAGAAGAGATGAGGTGTACACGTATTGCTCTGTAGGTATATTGAGATTTAGGGGATGTCGAATCGAAGCTCGAGCTCTAGTCGAAGTATATCCGCATGGCACTTGTTTTCTTTTCCTCCTTATCTTTATTTTTTTTTATATTTTTCCTTGCCACACACACTCAATAGGGATGTGATTTACTTAATTTAATGCGGTCACATTTGGTCGACTACATCCGACTTAAGTCAATATCGATCTCCTGGGACATAAAAGTAGGATGTTGACATTTTTTCAATTTAGAAATGCATATTTTGTGTTAAACGAAAGGAATACAAAAGTGAATAATAATGTCAGTCATATTTCGTGAGTTATACGATTGTAAATCCCAACCAAGTCGTTTGAATGCAAAGACATTTATAAATAAATGCAAATTGATCGATTCTATACCAAAGTAAACACTGTGTGGTATGGGGTTGGGCATAATTAGGAAAGATTTTTATTCGATTGAATTTTGAAGTTGGGATTAAGCCCATAGTGAGAAACTTTTAGATTCTGGTGGTTGGGAAAAGTTATAAAGGCTCGGATACTATTTGTGGGGACAACGCACGGCTCATGAGACTTGAATAATTGAAGAGGACTTTCGGACATTATTTCTTAAGAATTCCCTGTCCTGTAGTGTTCTAAGTTTCCCGTGAAAGCTGCTTTGAGGCTGGTTTTGAAATGAAAAATCAAGTCGGCAGTGTTTCAAGTCGGAAGTCAATAATGAGCGCTTTTTAAAATTTTTTGTGGAGCTGGGTCAACTGTTTTAAAACTATGAATAAAAACGAGCTGATAGCTTAGTTTAAAAAAGCGAGAATGCCATTTTTGACAAACAACATGGCAAAAGCCATGAAGAAATCAATCTTGCGGGTTTCTTAAGAAATTAAAAACTGATTTAAAGTTTTGGTTTGCCGAATTGATTCAACTAATTGTGACTTTACAATATTTTGAAAACTCACACTCATGTCAGTCTTAACACTTACGTTTAAGAAAGACTGCGACTGACTGTGAAGCACTACTCTAATCTGTGCTAGAATAATCATAACTAGGTGCACTCAAAACTACTTTAGCGTTATTGGAAAGGATACAGAAACGAGTGGATGGGCGACAGAAATATAGCGCAAGTCATCAATTGTCTTTGTCTTGTCTTGATTCGTCGTTATTTCTATCATCAATCTTCTGACGAAGATTTCAGCTTTTCCAGTACTTCATTTTACTCTCATCCGAAAAATACAAGCTTAAAGTATCATTCCTCTGGGCAAACCGAACCATTGCGTATGTCGTATCGGTAGTTTTCACTCTGTGTGGCAATATGAGAAAGCCAACTGTGACGTTTCTCGGTGGAAACGTTGAATCCTCAGTTCTGTCAACGTTTCACCTTCTTACAGCGCAGCGGCGCGGCAGCATGATTTTACTACTATTGTTAAGTGGCAGTATTATTTCCGATCTTTACATAAAAGCCAAACGACCACTAACCTAAGTTTTTCTATATATCCTATTCTGTTATGAACTCTTCCCGAATCGATGGAACACTGAATTTGTCTAGCCTTTCCCTAAAAAAGATTAATCCCCTTTCAATTGCCGTTAAATTCCACTAACGTCCCTTTTTTCAAACATCACGAAAACATTGACAAACCGTCAACTCATGAAATATCTTGAAAACAGAAAGCTTGTCAATGACCGACAGAACGGCTTTCGTATAGCAAAAGATCTACTGGTGATCTGAGGGCTTATTATCTCACCGAAAAGTGGATCCTATTTCCTATCTTAACATTGTTTTGGAGGAAGTAAAATTATTGCGCTTGGTATTTCTAAAAGATAAAGATAAAAGATAAAAGAGCATGGCAACAGGCTCTCTTATCAAAAACGCGTGCTTTTGGTATCGATCAGTCTTTTATTTGTTGGATTAGAAACTACCCTTCTGATCATACGCATCCGTTTTCCAAGCGGAGGCTTTTGCTATCCTAATGGCCTTGAGCCACGTAACGAACAATGGATGGACGGGGAGAAGTATCTTTGTTTGCAGCATCAACCAAGCTGTGCTTAAGGCCCTTCTCAACGCTCTAACCACTTCGAAAGTGATCCAGGAATGCAAGAGCTCTCTGAATGCGATCGGAAGATTAAATTCATTGAGTCTCATTTGGGTTCCGGGCCATCACGGCATAACTGGAAATGAGATCGCCGATGAACTCGCTACGCAGGGATCTCAGACAGCTTTCTCAGGACCTGAACCGTCGCTAGGTTTGCCAGCGAGGGCTTCAATCAACGATTGGATCTGCGAAGAGCAAAACCGTAGATGGCATGCCTCCATTGGATGCAGACAAACCAAGCGTATGCTCCCCAACGTTAGTATAAGAAGACTGCAACATTTTTGCTAGCTCGTAGCAGAAAAGACTGTAGGAAGCTTATTGGCGTTGCCAGCGGGCACTGCTCTTTTGCCAAGCATTTAAACGTGTTAGGCTTAAGTGATACCACACTCTGTGAATCTTGTGGAGAAGATGAGGACACCGCAGAGCACTTCCTCTGTGAATGTCCTGCTTTTTCTCGCATGAGGTTACAGATACTCGGCGCAGACATGGTGAGAACTGGTAACTTAGGCTCCTTATCATGGCAGCGTCTTTTGGCTTTTCTCCGAACATCTGGAAAGCTATAACAAATAGAAGGTTGCTATCTGGTAGTACAATGGACCGGTATTTAGGTCTGAGTAGTAGTATTAGTAGTATTATTTATTTTTCACTATTATCAGTTACAAGAAAAACATTGGCTTCATATACAGTAAGATTTCAAAAAATAACATTAAATTAGATAAAAGCTAGAAGTGTTGTTCATTCAAAATCAATAATAATGAAAAATAATTTTAGGTACATTCTTTAGTTAAAAACTAGTAGCGAATGCACCGGATTAGAGTATTTAATAAATTCAAAATATATTCCAAGATAGTTTAAGTATGTTGGGTAAGTTTAGAATTGCCACGTCATTAAGATTCTACACAACCAATCTAAGAATGTTGTTAGCTTGATCAAAATCAAAATTAAACAGCCACTTTTTGATTTCTCGTAAAAAGTAAAAACAATTTTGGATATTTCGAATATTTGAAGGTAACTTGTTAAAAAGCCTAGGTGCTACTGAAGTGAAGAAGTTTAGGAACTTGTGAGTATTGTAATTAGGAATAATAGCCAGACGTCTTTCATTACTACGAAGGCTGTAAATTGACGAGCCCTGATTCAACAGATTACCACTCCTAGAAAAAAATACTTTTAAAACTTTGAAAAAGTAAAGATGCTTTACGGGAAGTATATTTGAAGCGAAGAAAATTGGAAAACTATGCTCTCGTCTTCTCTTTTTATAGATAATTCGTAAGATATGTTTTTGGGACACAAGCAAAGGTTGAATGTTACAGTTAAATGTGCCACCCCAACAAACTATTCCATACTGCAGTTTGGATTGAACAAGACCATAATAAAATATATTTAAAAGGTTTTCAGTACAAAATTTTCTGAGATGGTAGAACATATAAGTAGATTTTAACATATAATTTTTAAGAATTTTCGTATGTGAATACCAATTCATTTTACTATCAATTAAAAGGCCAAGATATTTGAATTCATCGACAACTTGAATAACAAAGCATTTTGTGGAACAACTTGAATTTTCATTGAAAGACGTACTGCATAGTCTTGAATGGCATGTTCTCGAGCTTATAAATATGCTATTACATTCACAACTATGAAATATAAGCTTTGGTAAGTGAAGATTAAGATGGTTGAAGGTCATAATTTTAGTCTTTTCACTGAGCACAAGTTTATGAGTAACAAACCAGTGTCTTAAGATTTCCAAATCATGATTGATATCAGCTATTAAATCTAACAAGGATGAAGCGGAGTAAACGCAAGCTGTGTCATCTGCAAAACCAATAGTACAACCTTTTAGAGGTTGAGAAAAAAGGGAGTTGATGTAAATTAAAAATAAAAGCGGCCCAAGGACAGAGCCTTGAGGCACACCAGTGTCTATGTCAAGCCATTCACTAAAAACACCTTCGACTCTTACTCGTTGTTTTCTATTTTCAAGATATGAACCAAACCACTTAAGCATGAAACCCCTGAAACCAACTTTTTTTAACTTCAATAGTAGAATACTGTGATTAACAGTGTCGAAAGCCTTCGTTACATCAACGAACAGAGAAGCAGTAAATTTCTTTTTATTAAGACTATCAAAGACTTCAGAACAAAAGCTCAGAAGAGCATCCTCTGTAGATTTATTAGCCCTGAAGCCATATTGACTTCCACTGAAGAAGGAATATTTATCCAGAAAACAAATTATTCTTTTTTTCAATAGCTTTTCAAAGATTTTGGAAAAGACGGATAGCAAAGAGATAGGTCTATAATTATTCAACTCTTTCCGATCACCTTTCTTAAATATGGGAATGACCTCTGCCATTTTAAGACAGTCAGGAAAAACTCCTTTGAAAATGCTTTTGTTGAAGATATGAGCCAGAACGAAAGAAATATTATTAGCAATTTGTTTTAAAAAGTAATTTGATAAACTGTTGCTGGTAGACGAGTTTGAATTGTCTAATGCCATAATTTGCTGAAAAAGTTCAAAAGATGAAATCGGATCATAAAAAAAGCTCCTGTCTACACGCTCGCTTTCCAAGTAGATGCATTTATCAATTGATACATCCGGCATTAGACCAGAATCACTTAAAGTTTTTGACGCAACATTCGTAAAAAAGCTATTAAAAGTATTAGCAACATTTGCCGAACCTACAATAACTTTATTGTTTAAATTTAAACATGACGGAGATGACGAGGACATATCTTTGTTAAAAAGTTCATTGATAACTGCCCATTCTTTTTTTAAGTCCCCTTTAGCTCTGTTAAATTTGTTTATATAAAATATGTCTTTGCACACAAGTACCTCTCTCTCAACTTCATCGCATAATTTTTCATACCTATTTCTTAAGGCAATATTGTGTGGTTGTTTTTTGGATTTTACGCGCAGTTTATTCTTCTCCTCAATTCTTCTAACGAGATCTAGTGTAATCCAAGGTTTAAGTCTTTTTAATTTCGAATGTCTACTGATTGACGGTTCTGAGCACATATCAATATAAAAATTTAAAATATTGAGAAACTTATTAAAGGCGTCGGAGGGGTTTTCCTCACAATATACTTCAAACCAATTTTCTAGAAGTAGGAGCTCATTCAACCTCATAAAATTGATATTACCCTTGGGTGCTGAAGGGATGTCCTTATGAGACGGCTGATCTACTTTTTCATGGAAGGAGAGACATGTCATACAGTGATCAGAGATTTTTAAATCCGCTATAGAACTGACTAATGATAACGCATTTGTTCGATCCAGTCTGACATAGATATGATCAATACAAGTTTCGGATGATTCAGTAATTCGAGTTGGTTTGTTAATGCAGGATTCTAACCCATTGGAAGACATAACAGATTTATAATTGCCCGTATCACAACATTCACTTAGCAAGTCAATGTTCATATCACCCAAGATGAATAAATTACCACAATTTTCATCGAGAAGAAGAGAAGATAATTCCTGAGTAAATGCATCCTTACTTTTAAAATGAAATCTATAAAAACACCAAAAGACAAGTTTCTTTGAATTAACTGAACAAGCTATTTTAAGAAAATCGGAGCACACAAGAGAAATAGAACAATACTCACAAGTCAAATTCTCACTAACAAATACAGCAACCCCGCCAGCAGCATAAGAATTGTTACAATTAGCATAAAATTTATAGCCAGGTATAGAGAAGAAATCTTTTTCATAGTCGAATATCCAAATTTCAGTGAGAAAAATTAAATTGGGTCTGTTTTTAAATGATTCTAACTGCGCAACAAGCAAATCAAAATTTGATCGTAGGCTTTGTATGTTTTGATGGACAACAGAGAAGTTATTTTTAAGAGAATTACAATGAAAAACACTTTTACAAAAATCTATTTCAAAATTGCAAAAAGGGGAATTTATGAAGTTAAAATGAGGATCTTCAAAATTATTGTTAATTACGTTAACCATTGATTACACATAAAAATGTTAGGATAAATTAAAATTATCAAAATCCTCAAAGCATACAATTTTAACAACCTTTTCTCCTTCGCTCTTTTTCATAAAAATTTCTCCATTTCTGATCCATAAGAACGAAAATTTTTTTTCCATCTTAACCTGTCTGGCTCTTTTGAACAGGCTCCTATTGAACATTGAAAGGCTTTCATTTATATAAATAGGGCACTCTTTATGCTGATCACCGCATATGGCAGTTGTAATTTTTGCTGTTCGCTTTTTTGCCATAACTCTACGCTTACACTCCATAGATGTGAATTTAACACACAAGATGTTCAGAGCTTTCGATGCTTCGTTGTTTGATGGATTAGTACGAATTGTTTTTACGAAACAAGATTCAATATCCTCTGAAGAAACATTTTCATTCAAACCATCTGTCAAAATTTTTACCGACGTGCTCATTGCATTCTGGTTGTCAACATTTGGAACCCCCACAATATCAATGCATTTGCTTAAGGTCTTTTGTTGCAAAGTGTTGGCGATGTGTTGCAGTTTATTTACTTTGCGAGTCAATACAGCATTATCAACCTTCAAGCTACTAACCAGAGAAAGAGCATTGGAATTCATTTCTCTTAAAGAAACTAATTCGCTGCTTATGATGTTGTTTGTTTGCCTCAGCGCAATTATTTCCTTGTATAGCATATCCAAAGTGATGATAGTGGTAGCGGCATCGGTGGTTAATGTAGTGGAATTATTGTTAAGGCCCCGGCCCATAGAACGCGGTGCGTGCGGTAGAAGCGGCGCGGCAACTGATGCGGTGGGTTTTGCCGCGCGCAACTGATAGGGGTGACCCATAGAATCCGTTGCGGTGTTTTGACAGATAAATTTATTCAAAATGGGGGCGTTCAAGAACCGTATCCGGATAGCTTGTTGTTGTTGTTTACGTGTGGGAAATCGAAAAAAATAAGTTATAATCGTCTAGCAATGATATTTTGAATGTTTTTCTGTTTTCAAAAGTCGAATTTTAATATTTCACAGCTGTTGTCTGTTGTCGATCGTTCAAAAAGGTATCTAGACACGGCTATCCAAGATAGGCTATCCGATAGGTTCTTGAACGCGCCCATTGTCATTTTTTCTAAATAAGAGAAAACTTCAAATTGGTTGTGACTGCGCATGTCTCTCTTCTGTCACCGCGTGAGAGCCGCGGCAAAATAGAAGTTCGGCTACTCGGCGCGTGCGGCGCGTTGCTCGCGGTGCTTATGGGTCACCTCTCATAAGAACTTGTGTATTTAATCGAGCTGTCAGTTGAAAGCGGTGCCGCACGCACGCACCGCGTTCTATGGGCCGGGGCCTTTATGATTGGCATTTTCATTAGGCAGCAGAGAAGAAGGAGGTGAAGAGAAGTGCAGTTCTGATCCAGCTGGTAAGTGGTTGTGGTTGTTGAGATCGGCTGATGTTTTTGGTGGTGTTGATTGTAAGAACTGTTCAGATGATGATGATGGAGAAATTCTCTTTGAAGACGTTGGCTGTTTGTGCACATTCAATTTAGCAGCAATCTGAGTAGTCGGAGGAGAGCGAAGAGAATTTCGCCTATGTTTAAGAGCACAAGATGGGCAACGATATCTAACATTATTTTTTTCCATAAATGAAACATCACTTTGTTTAAGTTCTACACATTTTAAGTGGAAAAATTCATTGCAAGAAGTGCAGCTAATTTTAGGTTGATTACGATCAATTCTTTTGTTACACTGACACGGCATTTTTAATGTTCAAATCGTGAAGTGACAACTGACAACGTAAAGAATTATTTCAGATTGATTGGTAAATAATCAGAGCAAAAAAAAGACTGCGACTAGACGTGACTTTGGCTAGACTCTAAGTGAGTGCTCCAGCTGGTATTTTAAAAACCTCCAACAAAAAAAAAAAAACCATTCTGATCGTTCAATACAAGTTGTGTGCTGTTCTAATTTTCAAAAACGATTTCTTATCTAAATCCTTTAATCATCAGCCGTAAGCGGCAACATTTTGCTCAGATCTCGAGGGTTTATTGTGCTACCAGGATAACGGAGGTGAGAAGTAGGATTGATTTTATCGGTTACTAGTTTATTGAGGCTGAACCACCTCGCACTGAGCCAATTAAAGCTGAATGCTGTTCAGTGGAAGGTAAGAGATGTCTAAATCAAAAATGAAAAAATAAGAGAGGTAAGAGATGTCACCCGCAGTCCGTTGAACAAGTATTCTCCTAGGGCTTTCCTTCCTAGTATGGGCCAATCTTGGGCACTCATGGGAGAAGTGGAATGATCCATCCTCTGCTTCTTCGTTTTGGTACCCTTACATAAGTCGGATGTGCTAAAACTGGAAATGTGGTTTATTTTTGGGAAAAGTTAGACCACAGTTTTCTGAAAACTCGGCAAATTTCTGAAGGTGATAATCTGCCATTGGAAGTTTTAAAAAAAATTACGTTCGATTCTGTTTTTCATTTCTCTTGTGGCTTCAGTACAGAGGTATTGATCTCACTCTATTCGAGTGATGACAAAATCTGGGCCAGCTTATCCGCCATTTCGTAACAAGTTGTGTCATGGTCTCTGGAACCCGAATTCGAGTGATGACCTGATTTTGGCCAGCTTATATGCCATTTCGTAACCAGTTATGGCATCGTTTTCTGGAACCTAAATTAAAGTTACTTTCTGCGTTGAACGTAGCAATCCCAAATTATTGCGACAGCCTTCTACTAATTCGGATGTTGTGACTCTGGATGAGATGGCCGCCTGGCTTTCTATGAAGATGTCGATATTATTGTTGATAAATTTTTGTTTTGCAAGATGTTTTGCTGATTTACCGACTGCAAGTACTTCTTCTTGGAAAACACAGCAAAAGTTTAGGACCACTTTTGATCTTTTTATGGGAGGATAATCTGAGACGATTTCTGGCCCTACCCCTTCATCCGTTTTGGAGTCTTCTTTGAAAACCGATTTGATTTACTATTATCATCCTGTTTTCTTTCGGCAGCATTCCATTGTTTAGATGTATATTAGGCAACTTGTTAAAATCAGTATGCGGTTGAGTGCAGTCTGTTGGAATATCAATACCAGGATGATACATGGGGTAGTAAAAGCCGAGTGGAATTCAATGTTTCAAATACCCAACGCTTCCCGGTATATTGCTAAAGCTCAAACTGCCTCCTCTGCCTTTGTGCGTGAATGGTACCTACGCCTGCCACTTTTAATCTGAAAACCCGTCGATGCTTGTAATGCATATAAATGATAATCTTCGTTGGAATGACTACATATTTGAAGTCGAAAGTCATTGTAAATACTGCAATTGCTTAGGTCTTATATAAAACGTTGCAGGAAGTTTCTTACCCTCTCTCATCCGGCTACAATTTATAAAGCGTAAATTCGTATATTGCAAGAGTACAATTCCATCGTTTTGTTAGGTGTTTTTCAAACATTCCTGTTCCTAGGAGATTGTAGAATACGATATATTGATTCTGTTTAACATCATCGAAACCATACATATTTCTCTTTCTTTTATCGCTTCTTTCACAAACGTGGTGCTCTAGTAAAGTAACCCCTGAAACAATTCAGCCACAACATCAATCGCTAGGATTGCTCATCGGTTTTACTTTCAACCAAACTTCGGGCATGAGAGTTAAAAACCCGATTTTGGAATACTTTACCAGACTCCGTTTTACCCCGAATCCTACTTAGAATCAATGTGCATCGACGTCTCTTAAATTATCCTCTCCTATTTGCCCAACGCTTGCACTGTGCTTGAAGACCATAGAAGCCATTTATCTTTCAGGCGTATTGTTATAAATATAGAGGGCCTTTCTTGCTATAACCGCACCACACAAATGTGAAATGCGTTACCTCATTCTATTTTTCCTCATTGTTCAGAATCTATGTGCGCCTCAGTCTTCTTCCTCCTCTTCATCTTACTACCCGCAAACAAAGTTGTGTTTATAGCTAACTACCTACAAAAAAAAACTTTTCAATATTTTCAAATACATGCAATCACTACCTTATTTCCTCGTACGGAGACAAGATCAAAAGTCATTGAATTTGTCAATATTGCTTACTCTATACTTTCTCATATTTTGCATTTACTTATTTTTTCGTCGTGGAGTTCAGAATCTAAGTGCCAGAAAGAATATTCAATGGAACAAATATTTACATAGATACGACTCTTCTCTTTGATTCTACCACTTGCAAAACCTCCTATTTAATACGCAACTAGTCAAATTGAGAGTAACATATTTATAACCAAAACTACCCCCAGCTTATAATAGGCATAAACTAAATGACATTATAAATTGTATTTTTCAGCCCACTCTGCTTAAATTCCTTCTTTATGTTAAACAAGGAGAATTTTATTTGAATTTCAAATGTGCACATCTGATGCTGACGCCGAGGCCAACGACGTCGCCGCCGCCACCGCGCCATGACTTTGGGTGCGCCACCGTATACCAAGGCTTTTACTTATCCTCTTAATCCCACTCAAAGGCAAGTGCTTTGAATAATTATTTAGATTCAGCAATACAAGTGCTCTGCCTGACCTTCATTTAGCAACAACTGCCACCCTTTGCGCTTCTGGTGTGTATATTTGTGTATTATGGAAATTGGTCTTTTTTTTTGAGAAATAGTGGTGCTGACAGTAAATTTGCTAAAGTAGTTTTGTTTTAAAACCCATACTAACCTATAAATTAATTTTCTCCTGACACTCCTTTTGAAAAATCCAGAGCAGCCGTTGCATGCCAAAATTCCGTAATGTTTCCCTGAGCTCGTATCACCACAAACCACACAGATAAGACCAAGGTTTTGTCCTTTTCTGCAAACTGTTGCACCATTAGATTCAATTCCCGATTGCGAAACCCCCTGATTAGCCCAGGCAGCTAAACGGCTATGTGGTGAATAACACATCCCAGGTGAGTTCCGGTTATCTGTAAATGTACAAAATCGTTCAAAACCACATCATAAAACAGTTCCTCAAATAAGTCTCTAGGTACGTACCCATGTACATATAAAAAAAAAGAAGATTTATTTCAATAAAACATAACTTAACTGTTTTGGTCCTTGCGGACATTATCTATGCATTCGATTAGACTAATAACCGAATCCTCACACACTATCCAACACCCGCATTATGCCCTTGGGACAATTGTTTACTCATCACACCCCTAATTTCATTGTAGTGATTTTTTGATGCACTTAACCCTCATCTGCTCGGGGATCGGGGAATGGATTTTATTTGTGTAAGGGTAACTGATGCCAGTGCTATACAGCGGCTTACATTTTCATGAGGATTCACATCATATGCTACTTTTTGGTATACGATATTTAAATGTCAATTACATTAATTAGTTTACTGCAATGAATTTTACACCAGAGTGAAGGGTTACTTTTTTCCTGTTTATGTTACTGCTACGTGGCCCAAAGTTGGCCGAGTAGACAAATTGCGATTTGATGAAGTCATGACTTGGAATAAAAAGATCTATGGTAATGTAAAGCCGAAAAGTTAAAAAAAAAGAATAAATTAATTCAAAATGTACACTTGATGCCACTTAAAAAAGTGTGTGTGTTCGTGGGAATGAATGGCAAACCTACTTCAATCTAATTTGCGAAAAATGTGTGTTCTCACATGTGTGTATGCAATGTGCAAATGTTTAGCGAGGATATAAATTCAAAATAATCATGAAGGGCAGGATGAGTCTGTTTGTTGACTGATTTTTAATCCATTTAGACGCATATTCAATTGCAAACAAAATTTATGGTTGGCTATGAGGAAGGAAAAATGTGCTAAAGGAACTTTCCCAATATTTTCTGACCTTACTTACTTACTTACTTACTTAGGTGGGCATTACAGTTCGGGGTGAACCTGGGCCTCAACCAACATCCTTCTATAACGTCTTCGAATTCGGACGAGCTCTCTCCAGTTTCGCACTCCAAGTCGGTTGAGGTCTTCATCCACTTGATTGCGCCACCTAAGACGAGGTCGAGGAGTTTCCTCATCCGCTTTCGATAAGGTCCATGCTTCCGCGCCGTACAGCAGGACTGGGATGATCAAGGTCTTATACAAGGTCACCTTGGTTTTTCTAGAGATGGTTTTGTTTCTCAATTGCCTTCTTAACCCAAAGAAGCAACGGTTGGCAAGAGTTATTCTCCGTTTGATCTCCGCACTGATGTTGTTGTCCGTGTCTACAGCGGATCCTAGGTATAGACGAAGTCCTGTACTACCTCGAAGTAATGTGTGTCTATTGTGACGTTTTGACCAATTCGTCGATGTTCTGTGTCCTTGTTTGATGACAGCATATACTTCGTTTCGTTTTGCCCTCATTAACCATCAAACCCATTTTTGCCGCTTCTGTTTCAATACCCGCAAAAGCACCTATGACATCACGCTTTTTTCTTCCCATTACGTCAATATCGTCTGCGTAGGCGAGTAATTGTACAGACTTTTGAAAGATTGTTCCTCTGGTGTTGACGTTTGAGTTTCTTACAATCTGTTCAAGTATGATGTTGAAGAAATCGCATGACAGTTTGTCCCCTTGCCTAAAGCCTTTTTCGACATCAAAGGTCTCGGTGGGTTCTTTACCGACCTTGACGGAGCAGCGTGAATTCTCCAAAGTCATCCTGCATAGTATGAGTTTTGCAGGGATGCCGAAACTAGACATGGCTCTGTACAGCTCGTTTCTGTAAATGCTGTCATACGCGGCCTTGAAATCGATAAAGAGGTGGTGAATATCGATATTATGTTCTCGGGTTTTTTCCAAAATCTGCCGTAATGTGAAAATTTGGTCTATTGTGGACTTCTCTGGTCTAAAACCACATTGATAAGGACCTATCAAGTTGTTGACGTGGGGTTTCAGACGTTCACATATTACAGCAGACAAGATCTTATAAGCGGAGTTAAGGAGGCTTATTCCTCTATAATTGGCGCAATTGCGAGGGTCTCCCTTCTTTAGGATCGGGCATACGATACTAAGGTTCCATTCATCGGGCATGCTTTCTTCCGACCATATCATGCACATCAGCTGGTGCATGCTCCTTTCCAACTGGTCTCCAGCTGCCTTGAAGAGTTCGGCATCAAGGCCATCTGCACCTGCAGTCTTATTTGATTTAAGTTTGCATATGGCAAGCTTAACTTCCTCTAGGTCGGGAGGACGGCATTCTTGATCATCGTCCAAGCTGAATGGGGCAATCTGCCTGACAGCGGAATTTGTGTCCTCATCGCCTTTAAGCAGTCTGCAGAAATGATCTTTCCAGATCCTCAGTAGGTGACTATGACTCTATAACTATGTTTCCCTGCTGGTCTTTACAGGCTTGAGTTCGGGGCTTGCCACCCTGGCAGGATCTTTTTACCTTTTGGTAAAACTTCCGAATCTCGTTCCTGTCATTGCACCTCTCTATTTCCTCAAACGAGCGCTTCTCATGTTGCTTCTTTTTCTTTTTGAGAAGTCGGTGTTCTTCTATTTTCTGACCACAATTCAAAAACAAACCAAAGCTTATTTCGATGATCGGGAATTGGAAAGAGATGTCATTTATTTGAGTGGTCCTCTTGTTACATGGAACTTCAGAATCTGCCATTCAACGATATCGTTTAGAACATTTTGGTGACTGAGGTTCCAACATATTTTTTGAACAGCAACATTTTGATCCATGATCTTCTTAAGACTTATGTAATACGGGCCAAGAAAATCATAAATATGCAATAACTCTTTTAACTCGCTTTGCATAGAACAAAGACTGTCCCAAAAGAAGATGAGCCTTTTAAAAAAGTCTCGTTCGGCAATTTATCCGCCTTTATGTCTGTATGCATGTTTATCTGCCTTAAGATACAGTCTTAACGGCTTAACCGATTTTCTCCAAACTTGATCCTTAGGATAAGTGGGTCACATCACACCCTACAGAGGAAAATTAGGATTTGAAATTCTTGGCCTTGAAACCACTGCGTCCAAAAATTTTGAAGAATAAAAAGTAAAACATTTTTCAAAGACCCTATCCACTATAAATTTTAAATTTGGTGTGCAACCCGTGGCGTATAGTGGTTAGCATGTCTGCTTGTTAAAGGCAGGAGGAGATTCGAGGTTCAAATCCTAGAAACATCCAAACGTTTTTGCATAGTTATCGCCTTTTGCTTATTGGTAGTTCTTCCGATAGTAATTTCATCACATAAAAAGCGGCATCTCGACTAGCAGTTCGGAAAAAAGTTGTAGGTTTCCTCCATCCTTTACATGGTATGGTTGAGGGAAATACGTTGGGACTCAGGTTTCCTTCTGTTGCTCTGTTCCGACTCATCTTATTTTATTTATTTAAATTGTGAATATTTATTACAGGTCCTTCACCATGCTACCCAGTATTCTCTATTTTTCTACAACAGAATGGTGCTGGCGGCGTAATGGTTAACATGTCTGCTTGTTACGTGAGAGCTCGAAGTTCGAGTCCCAGTTACTTAAAACCATTTTTCCAAGAGCATTGCTTCCGTGTATTTGAAATTTGTAAAAGCATCGAGATTCCCCCAGCATTGTTGCCCCACCCTATTTATAAATTTATTTATTGTATAATGTCTCTACTAAGTGGGTCCTTGCAGACCCGTGGACTGTGCTAAATCCACCATTTTGAAAAACAAGTTTTCTGAGTCAATCAATCTAACGAGAAAATAATAAAACACCTATTTGAAAGAAAGTATCGTAGATAGTGATTTTTACCTACAGGAAAAGTTCAACTTTCTCAGAAAGAATATAAAACTTTTCCATGCTCCTACTGTCATTTTGCTCCTCGTACTCTTTTATCCATCACGAAAAATGTCTGATTGTGGAATTCTACGAAACGGACTTTGGACACCGCCTTTCGCGAGGAATTTGCAAGTCCTGCGATAGTAAATTCATTGCCATTGCCATGAAAAGGGCTTCCTCGATTAGCCTTTCGGGACCGGCAGAAAATTGTAGGTCCCCTCCATTCCCTCACAGTGCATTGTTGAGAGAAATGTTATAGGCCCTGTGGTACCTCCCTCTGTTGGACCACCCTATTTTATAGTCTACACGACAGCACATCACGTTTCACGTTTCAGTTACATATCTTAAAAATAAAAATACAAACATGGCGATTCCAAAATCAATCAACCACAAATCAGATTTTCCATGTTGCTTGCGAAAAACGAAAGGTACTTTTACAATATTGTAATATTGGGGATGTCCTGTGGCTGACAATGATTTGACCCACCATTTTGCTTCGAGGAAGAATGTATGCAGGTAAAATTGTTTATAAATGGGGACAAAATAAACCCCATGTTGTTCGAAGATAATTTCGCATTCTAATGGTGAAAGAAAAAAGGTATGCGATATAATGAAGTTGGCTGAATTTTGAATAAAAACAAACTGCGGGTCCATCATTTCATAGCCTTAAAGTCCCATTTTATTTTATTCAAAAAGAAAGTTTTGACTATTTCTCGACGAAAACAAACAAGTTTAAAGCTAATGTTACAAGACTTGTCTGGGCTTAGTTGCATAATTCAAATGCACGCCACTCGGGTCCTCACGTTATTTTCGTGTGCACAATTCGAAAAACTATACATGGAAACTTAAAATAATAATATAAATAAATCACCAACAAACAATCTTACACCAACGTTTTTAAAATATTCCCCACTACGAGTACTGTGGCGTATGTGGGTTTTTTTTATATGCTGGAATAATATATTATATTATAGCATTTGCATCCAAAAAAACCTGCAACATGGACCGTTGCAAATGTTTAGTAAAAAAAAAACTAAGACGTTGTCAAACATATGAGTTGACTTGTTCTTTTATCACAAGAAATCTCTCTCGAGCAATTTTTGCTGCTCTTGCTGGGAGAATGTTAATGAGCTACTGAAAATAACCTCGAATAAATATACCTACAGAAATCGTTGTCTGTAAAACATGAACGTTAAGTAAACTTTAGTAAAATAGTACGAGTTTTCAGAAGCATCTTGTTTTTATTTTGCATATTGCATATTGCATACATATATCTACTGTCTAATAAAGCTTGGCGTTAGTCATCTGATCAAATCTGGTTCAAAACCTTTTTTTTCCAGAATATACTAAAAAAAACATCGAAATTTCTTCTAAACTTGCACACGACTATAATCGGCTACTGTTCTTTAAGCATCTTCATCAAATGTGGTTAGTCGAAGACCCCATCTGCAATCTACAGACAATGCTTCGAAAAAGAAGAAACATCTCTTTTAAACTTATCTCTGCACATTATTACAGAAGGTCCAACATTTTTCAGCCTTAGAAAGCGAAGACTTGACTATGAGATCATCCCCCTAAAGACAGTCAAACTCATCTACCCACAGAAGATTATTAACTTCTGGTTCAACCCAGGAGTAGGAAACTTCACATGGGTTGGGACATTCGGTTTCATTCAGACAACTATCTAATTTGATCTATTGAAGCTCTTCTTATATGCTCTCTAGCTTTGAATTTGAGCGGACTACACTAAGTTATTAGATTTAATAGACTAAGGGCCAAATTTTTACCTTCCTAATAAGCAAACTCGTAACTATCTGAGGACCATAAAAAACTGATAAATAAACAAAGAAATAAATATTTTCTATGAAAAACTATCCGTATCCAAAACACGTCTTGACAAAATATGTCAAAATCCTAACCCAGCGGCTATACCTACACGACCAAGATATGGCAATAAACATCGGTCTTCGCATACAATCTATTCCAGTTCGTGTTTTCTTTATGACGTTTGACGTAGGCAACTTACAATTTACCATTCAATTGGTCTTCATACAATGTGTTAATACTTATCTTCAAGATTGCGTTTTAGCAAAAGAACAATTGAAGTTAGTTTTTTTCAAAAGTCAAAAGTTTTTGCTTTTGGAACAACTTTTGTTTTCTTTTGCTTGTTCACTTTCTGTTTTTGAAAGTCATTTGATGGAGCTGTCACTTGCATTACTACACAAACTACTTCCTTCTGTCTTAGAATATTATCCATACCAGCTTGCTTTAAATTTCAAAAAAATTTAATGTGTATGAAAAAAAGTGGCCTTGTGCCGTACATTGTTCGTGTAGCCCAGGGGATCAAATTGTTTTTGACATTTCTTTTATTCCAAAGAAAATTTATTTATTGTTCTCTTGTACGAGTAGTGGCATATATGTATGTACTTTAATTTCACTCATAAAGTACTTATACTTAGCAAGAGCGCTATCGGCTTTTCGAAAATCTATTTTTACGTTTTTAAAGGGATAAATACTTTATTAGACTACTATCAGACAGGAAATGAAAAATCGGCCCTTAAGGTGTGTGTCAGTTTTGCTACTAGGCAGCAGTATTCGGAGATACATTTTTGTGCAAATGACTCTTTTCTACAATCGTTTATTTTATTTAGTGTAAGAGTACAAAGTTGCAATTACATATCAAATAAAATGTCGAATCCAATCAAAAAAAAAAAAACAAAATACAATCGTAGGACCTATACCAATTCCTCGCGGTAGCCTAATATAGAAAAATAGTTTTTGTTTTCTGTTGGGACTCGAACCTCCCACGTTACAGGAGGCATGCTAAACATTACTTCACGGGCACCACTCGTTATTTATTAATTGATAAGAAAAAGAATGGTGCCTTCGACATATACATTAAGAAATTTTTTAAATTAGTATAGGAATTGGAATTATACTGCGAATATAAGGCTTTTGCTAAGTCTAGATCCTCAAAAAATCAAAATGATTACTTACACTTTAGTAAGTTGAGAAAAGAATTTTCTATATTAAGCAAATTTCTGTACAAAAATTATATCATGAAAACTTTGGTTTTCATTCAAATATATTTGATTGGATTTTTTCATATCTTTCTAATAGATCCCAACGTGTATTAATCGACAATAAACTTTCAAAGACTATTAGTTGTATTTTTGGCGTCCCTCAAGGTAGTCATTTGGGCCCATTGCTGTTTAACATTTATATTAAAGATATTGTCAAAACAATAGAAAACTGTAGCTATTTGCTCTATGCTGATGACCTCAAGCTGTTTTTGAAAATCGAGTGCTTTGAAGATTACAATAAAATCCAATCAGATTTAAATCGTATCTCTCACTGGTGTCTACAGAATAATTTGAATCTCAATATCAAAAAGTAATTCTATATCTTTCAGTAGTAGCTCTAATGTTTTTCAATTTCCCTACCAAATTAATTCTGATAAACTAACTAATGTTAATAAATTGAAGGATCTTGGTATCTTCTTTGATTCTACATTTTTGACAAAGATCCATGTTGATCATATAGTTGCAAAAGCAAATTCAATGGTAGGATTCATTAAAAGGAATACTAAAGATTTCACTGACCCACATGTGTTATTAACGTTGTTCAACTCGCTGGTAAGATCTATTGTTGAATATGCAGATGTTATTTGGAATCCTTTTTATAAGGCCCGTTCTGAGATAGAACGAGTTCAAATACGATTTACAAAATTTGTTTTTTATAAAATAGGCTGGAACTATAAAGCAAGATGCCAATTATAATAGGTTTGAAATCCATGGAATCACACAGAAAAACGCATGATATAATGTTTGTCAGGGATATTTTGTGTTATCATATAAGAAGCCCTTTTTTGCTTTTTTTAGTTCCTATTTACATTCCTTCAAGATACTTAAGACCAAGAAATTTCCTTTTTCAACAACCACATAGAACTAATTACAGAAAAAATTAACCTCTTTCACGAGCAATTTTCTCATTCAATGAAGTAAGCAATGTTTTTGACTTACATCTAAGTCGAGATATTTTTAAAAACAAGTTGTTTTACATTTTTGTATTTTAAGTACTGCTTTATATTATATTTGCAAAATTATTATTTAAAATGGTCACCTGTACGCAATCTGTTAAGCGTTAGCTTGTAGATGATAAAATAAAATAAAAAAAAAAAAAATAAACAAAAATAAAATAATATCTTTTAAATGGTTAGAGTAATCGATTAACCAAAAGAGACCATTTTTGTAGAACGTTCAATTTCCTTCAGAAATAATTAAAACTCATTTGATAATAACTATTTTTTAGTGAGTTACACAGTTTAAAACAAAAAAGTTATTTTCTTTGCAATACCTCAATTTTTGACCTTGAATATCTTTTAAATGGTTAGATTAATGAAAAAAGTATAAGAAACCATTTTGTAGTGAACGTTCTATTTTTTTATAAATTTTTCTATAAATATTGACTTTGCGGCTGATGGTTGAACAAACCATTGTTAAAAGGATATGACCATTTTTATATGATACAAAACTGAAAATGGAAAACTATACGATGAGCATCATCTTCCCGTTAATATTTAGAGCTCAAATTTTGTAAGTACTTTCTATAGGTACCTAAGAACAATCTTTCGTGTGTCGGATCAAAAAAAAAAATTTTGATCTTGTCTGACCCACCCTAATAGTTTAGTTTAGTTTAGCTTATTTTTAATTCCATATAATTAAAGTGTACAATTTTCATGATATAAATAACTTTTGGCCTTGGTTTGAAACCGTCTGCCAAATGCCAACTTTTTCATTAAATTTTGTTTTAAACATATGAGTTTTTTTGTTTTATCTTTAAAATAATAATGTTTTAATTTTCCATGAATAAAATGTTATTGAAAATATTTCACAACTTTTTTTTGACCCACCCTAATATCCACATACAAACATACACTGTGCGTATCAGTGTGCCACTAGAATACAATAGTATCCGCGGGGATTCATTTATTTTACGGGGGAAACGTTTTTTTTGTTTTATTTATTGTTAAGTTTAAATGTGTTTAAAATTATTAAAACCAACCCAATTCAAAATCCAATCACAATTCAAATTAGGCCCGCGTAAACAAGTTTATCAATCGAAGTAATTTACTATGTGAACTGCATTTGCTTTGCTGAATGTGGTGTAGGGGCATGGACGTTAGCTCCGTGGAGTATTTCAAGCAGAGTTATAAAGTAAAAAAACATCTAAGGATTGCTTTTTTATTGTTCTACTAAAATAATTTCAAGTGGACTCTTTTTTTCTCTCGTAAATAATGTCGGTAGCGGCAACACATGGGTGTGTCCATTTGTGAGCAAAAATACTGAGAGCAGATACCTATTAGGCCTTTTCGAGAGCAAAATATCAAGTGGACGACGACACTGGAGTACTGGCCACAGCCTAGAGAGGAGCTAGTGAAGAGTTGACTTTTTTTCTCGGCATTCGACTTTTTTGAAAGTAACTCGCAAGTGGACACACCTTTTATATTTTTGTGAAGATGAGTTCACCGAAATTTAACATAGTGCGTATTTTGCTTTTGCTAGTAGCTTTCGGAAGTCAACGTAGCAAAACAGTGGGCAGTAAAGGACACGAACGAACTCATAGAATAATATCAGTCAATTAGGTTTATGTGGAAGATATTTTGCTCCGAGACAGTAAAGTTTTCATACACTGATAATGAGATTTATGAATTGTAAAGCATCTTCAGTTTGAAGCACTATTGTAAGAGTAGACCTCACACCAGGTTGGCGATGACGATGACCCGACAAACGACAATCTATATACATCGTTAACCCATAACTTTTTTTTAAGAACTGTGCCAGAACAAGAATATACATGTTACTTTCAACATTTTCAACTACAAGGAAAAATATATCCAGTGACCACGGTTATGAAAATATTATATGGAAATCATCACTCAAAACAGAACAAATAAACTCACGATAGTATAGAGAATAAAAAAAACTGATTCTCAAATGGACAAGCACCCGAGAGAAGCTCTCGATTGTTTACTCAAATGATTGTTGTCTCAAATGGACACACACAGCATCTAACTGATGAGCCCACTGTCGTACCTGGGCGAAACGCACAATTTCTTTTTAATGGAGTAAGGTCACGGATCTCTAGATCCTCTGTCTATTTTCAGTTTTCAACTCCAAAATATAAAAAACAATAACAAACCTTTTGTTTGTTATTGTAATTTTCTACACCTTTATAATTAAATATTTGGATTGGTGTTGCATGTCTTTTCAACTTGAAATAAGAAAAGAACTTGCGGATTTAATGCACTATCAAAAGATTCAATATAAAACAGCACGAAGTTTTTAGAGTATTGCTTCACACACTTCCAGTATTGGTAAGCTTTAAAAATAAATAATTAAATATGTTGGCGCAACAGGACGAGAAGCCCCTGGGTCTAGCGCATTTCTCACCACCATGCCTTGTGAGGGAATGGAGAGAACATACAATTTTCTGCCGGTTCCGAACGGCTAATTGAGAAAGCGCTTTTCATGGCAATGAATTTACTAACGGAGGACTTGGCAATTCCTCGCGAAAGGCGATACCCGTGGAAAAACATTTTTGCCTCTGCTGGGATTCGAACCTCGAACCTCTGGATTAGCAGTTGGACATGCTAACCATCACGCCACGGGTACGTCACCTTCATACCGAAATAATTTTTTATGAATTTTTATTGTTATGTTCATAACTGGGTTTGCTATGTAGTTGATGTAGTTTAATGCAGTTAATAAACTTGTTAAAAAAAACATAAAACAGATCTACAAAAAAAAAAAATTTTATAATATCCTTTGCCCAGCTCTGACGATATCTTTTTTGTTTCGCTACAACCTCTTCTAAAAATTGATTTTGAGAATATAAAGTTGATGAATAAAATAATATAAATGATCATCATTTATTGGCTGATAAGTAAAAGGATAGTGCCTTCGAACTAATACATAGGGTGACTATAGATGCTCTACCACCCAAAAATCTAAAAAGGTGTTAACTTGCTTTCTTTTTGCAATTTTCTTCGAAACAAAATATTTATTACAGTACATACTCATAAATAAAAAAAATTAAAATTTTAAAAAGCTTTGAATCCAAAAAATGTGTCCTATGCAATTTTGCTTCAAAATGTTTCTTTTATTTAATCTATCAAAAGAAAAAGTACCAGAAAGTAAAAAATCTTTCTTAAAGATTCTACTGCGCTTGCCCTGTTTGTTTATTTTCTGATTTTTTTTTTTATTTATTAATTTGTTTTAATTGAAATTTGACGCACTTCCTGTAGACGAACTGATTTGAAAGTTGTGCGCTCCTTTAGTGAATTTTCCAGTCAAAGATAGCCGCCGCTACAAAATGGCGTGTTATATATTTTTTTAATACTTTCTCAATACGGGTATCTAAATGAAAGGTGTTGATTAGCAGAATAGAAAAATGAAAACAAAATAGAAATCCAACATGGCCGCCAGCAAAGTTGTAGGTCCATTTTTCTTTTTGCAATCCCTTCAATATGGGAACCAAATAAAAAATCTTTACTTGTAGAATAGATTATAAAAGAAAAAAAAAGGAAATTTTAATTTGGCCGCCAGCGAATCTAAAATCAAAAATCTAAAAATAAAAATGAGTACCTAAGCCTTAAGTGGTGCCCGTGGGGTAGTGTCGTTAAAATGTCTGTCTGTTACGCTGGGGGTTCGTGGTTCGAATCCCAATAGAAACAAAAAATGTTTTCCCACGAGTATTGTCAAATTCATTGCCATGAAAACAACTTTCTCGATTACTCGATTAGCCATTCGGAACCGGCAGAAAATTCTTAGTCCATTCCATTCCCGAACAAGGTACGGTTGTGAGAATTGCGCTAGGCCTCGGGGCTCCCCGCTCTGTTTGCGCCACCCTATTTGTTTATTCTATTTTTAAGCCTTAACCTAAACGATTAATAACTGGGTCTAAAATGTTGTAGAAAATGTGCTGAAAGCTCAAAAATAGGTCAGCAGCAGCTAGGTATCACGCCAATCTTCTCATCATTCTAGGGCATTGATCACACCAAAATGTAATTAGAATTCAATTTGCTTCAGTCAGGCGTCGAATCATCGAAAACCGAAGCTAGCCGACACCTTCTGAAGTCTAGGCGCCCTTTTGCTAAGGGCGCCTGCTTCATGTTATCAATATAATATGAAGCAGACCAGTATGAAAGTTGTGATGTGATTTCTACGAGATCGTTTCGCTAAAGAGAAAGGTATGCAAAACAAGTCGGGAACTTAGAGTACTTCCTGGTTCCTGATGGTGCAAACACTGCCTGATTACAAATTTGGCCTGATTAAATAAGGTTAGCAAAAAAAACTTTTTTCTTTTGGCCACAAAATTATGCTTATTCGATGTATGAACTGAGTTCCATTCATCCTGTGCACGTGGAATAAGTGTCAAAAACTTTTTGACCATTCTGAGGAAAACATATGTTGAAACACTTTGCTGAAAACCTCCACGATTAAAACAAATTACAGAGTTTCAAGGAAATGCCAATTGTCTTTTATCAGAGGATCGGTTTTAATTAGTAACACAGTTTTCAGTGATTGTTAATTTGACACTTGGTGGTATGTTTGCTGTCACTATGGGTACTTTTTGCCATTTCACAATAAATTAGAACTTCTTCAGAAAAACGCTTGCCAATTGGTGGTATTGCCGTCATATGGCATCAGCTGCTCGAAATTTTAGCTTACCGATTACACTTCATTCGACGCAGCCATGTGGCCCATATGCCCGAAATGGTTTGAAAGCACTAATAGCATAAGAATATCTTTTATTTATTGAACCAATAACTTGACAATGAAATTTATGTTTAAAAAACACCCTTTATAGTAGAAAATATTATAGACCGAGATCCCGCTATTGCTAGCCTTTTCTTGTTTTATAAAAGCTTAAAGTTGTTCAGCGCTTACCCCAACTGAGGTCATAACGATGAAGATTGGATCATTGTGCCTTTAGGAGGTAAAAGGCAGCCATGGTCTATATCTATTTCTATACAATACCTTCAATTTAGCGTTTTCTCATATTTTCTTCAAAATATTATTAGAAAACCCGTCGAGTTTTTCAAAAGCATCGTTCGGATCGATAAGGTATCTACTGATCTTAATATTAACTGAGTGCAGTTTCTGGTTTTTAAGGGTATGGGTACAGTATAGCTACGACAATCTCGTACTGGTGTTCACTGCTCTGTTTTAAATTAAAATTTCTTTCCTTTTCTTTTTATGAGCTTCTTTGTGAAGTATATTAAAAGAAACGAAAGATTGCTTTTTATTCACTTTATACTCCAAGGTCTATGGGCGGTAAATGAAATCGGAAGGCAGAAATTAAAAAAATGATTAAGCGAAGATTCAAAGCCTCGCACGTGGATACTGCTGGAATACAAACAATGCTAACTGGGTCCGGATCGCGCATCTTTAAAGGCTATCGTTTAATATCGAAAAATAAATAATAATGTGGCCAGCTTGGAAAGCCGAACAAATTTCAAAGTATTTAATTTTCAAAGCTTACAATTTTTTGCTGACATGGGATTGTTAAGTGCGAAAACTCTTTAAAGGCCAGCGTAATTAATTTAGCTGGACTTGTCAATTCTTTGTGATATTAAAACAGCTATATTGTTCAAATCCTGATGAGGTTACCTACATGAAACAATTTTTTAATCATATCGTTGACGATAGGTCCAAAGTATCGGTAAATAAGCTGGATGATTGGTAAAGCATTGCTCATTGATATTGGTTATTCCATCATTATTGGTTTTTTCCACCGGTATCGCCTTTCGCGAGGAATTGGCAAGTCCTCCGTTAGTATTCATTGCCATGAAAAGCGCTTTCTCGATTAGCCGTTCGGAACCGGCAGAAAATTGTAGGTCCCTTCCATTTCCTCACAAGGCATGGTTGTGAGAAATGCACTAGGCCCAAGGGTTCCTCGCTCTGTTGCGCCACCCTATTTATTTATTTATTGATATTGAAGACGGCTAAAGAAAAATCCTCAAAATTTGACGATTTGTCCAAAAAAAAAAGTCCCCAAAAGGTCACAAAAAGTTGTATAGTGATAGAAAGTTATCTATCCCACAAACTCAGATTGTTAAGTTACATGAAATAATCCTTTGGACCATATCTACAGATGGTTGGGGCGATGGTCGTTTTGAAATTTATTTACCGACGCATCGAAGTGGGACTGAAAAATTAAGCTGAAACCTTGGTAAAGCCACAGAAAAATCCACGACACCATTAGTCAACTGATGTATAGATTCTCATAGATGATCTAATATAGTGGTTAACGATACTTTAGCAAATGATTCCGGAGTATATTCTATACGAAAATATTTTTCTACTGTGGATAAGGCTATATACCTAGGTTGACTATTTGATATCATAGCCAACAGATTTACTGCAGTTGTAGGAGTAAAAGACTAATTAAGTACAGCCAAATCATAAGAAGAAAAATATTAAATACTCCCGCATTTTCCGAGAAAATCTAACTTAGCAGTGACATTTGAGCGACCGACGCGACGGGACATTAAATTTTTGATCATTGAGCAAACAGTGTTCAGTATGATGTCCAAACCGAGAGGTGGAAGAATACGCGTATGAACAGCGGGATTTTGAAGCTTTAACTTCTTATCGATGTTACGTCCCATGTCCCTTCATTGGAGGATGCTGATGTCGCAATCAGAATATATGAAACTATCCTCATATAAGTCAAAGCAAATCTAATCCGAGAATCTATACACATTAGCTTATATTAGTTTTCTTAGGTCGATATTTTAAAAACTGCGATTAGTGATACTGTGGATAGTGTGATTCACCAGTGAAAAGCAAACATTCCAAAAGGTTTAGTCAATTCTGAGGTTTCTCCGACTCCGATTTAACTGATTTTTTATTGTTACACTAAAGGTAATGTAGGTATGTTGATATTTTGTATATCTATCCGAAAAGTAGGTATACTATTTTTGACATTTTCACAATTTTGTGGCTAAACGGCCATTGTTGAAACACACCACATAATAGAGTTCAATTGAGAATTAAACTTCATTTACACTTGATGACCCGTAGGTAACCCGCCTGAAAAGATAACCCGCGGGAAAACAGGATGTTGGATTTATGTAAATTTACCAAGTGGGAAATCCTTTTCACTATAACTTTAGCACTAAATTTGTTGTAGGTGGGTAGACAAGTAGGATGTTGATTTCACATATTTAATTTATCACACAATTAAAACAGACCTTGGTTTTCTGACCGCAAGGGAACTGAAGCGTTGGTGTCAGCAGCCATTCCGTTTTTATTTATTTAGGTATTTTATTCAAAAAACAATAATATTCTAAACTGTGATCAAAATTATTACAAACAACAAGAAGCAAACACCGCGATACAGTGTCTTAGCAGAAAGTAGGTAAATCTGAACTTCGAACTCAATTATTGATGCTTTGTTTCGCGGAAGACCCGGAATCACACACAGATAACACGGATAACACAGAAATGTTTAACTTTTCACATTCGAATGATTCAGGTGTAAGGTAGGTGTGTATGCTGGTTGCTGGTTGCTGGTAGCTGGTATCCTTTAAACGACATATCAAGTGCGATTTATCATAAAACATGGGACAGACACACAAATAAAAATAGAAAAAGAAACTCATGTACACTCCCATATTAAGGGTTGAAAAGCCACACTAAACCAAACCAAATATACACCACTACATTATCAAAGAACCAACGGCGTTTACTGTTCTCTTTCTGTTCACAAAATATCTACCGTTTTCTCGTTTGCCTTCATGGCATGGCGTCGCGTCGTCTTCCCTATTGTAGATTTTTCATATTATTTCCTATGCTTTGATTCGTCGTTCTTGACTTGAAATCTTGTGCTTTTACTTTTGCCTCACATAAGCCGCAGCCTCCAATAAATATCAAAACTCGAAATGATGTTCTCTCTTCACATAGAGATGACATCGTATCGGGTATAGTAGCTGAAGCTGTAGCTTTAGCGACAGCGACAGCGGGTCCTCTTGTACGAGAGGGACTTTTACGGTACATAGGTACCTTTTGTACCGTTAGGTGTTGTTTACTATTTTGTTTTCTTGTTGCGAACTTGCAAACGTGTGAGAGTATTTGTTTTGTGGGCTGTTTATCTATACCTGTTTCGATTATTTAGGTTTGATTTTTAAAAGTTGAGAGTTCAAAATTCTGCATTAATTCCCAGGAACCCCTTGTCAGGAGGTTGGAGGGTTGAACAGGGTGTCAAGGAGGTAGGTAGAGAAGAGCCACCCATACCATCTAGATATACCAATACAAACAAATTCGTAATTTAGATTCTGTCTGCCATGTTGCCTAATTGGATTAAGGGTTTTGAAAAGTCAAACTTTTTACTGTGCTTAAATTAAAGTTCCCATTTTGATGAACCTTTTTTTGCTTTATTTGAATGGTAGGTATTCCGGATCCGGAAGCAGATAAGTAAATGGGGTGGTATGGGGCATTGGAGAGGCAGCATTCGATTTCTACAGAAAACAATGAAAGTCATCATCATCATTGTCATTCTCCTTAACAGACACGATAAACCAAAAAATAAAAGAAGAAATATCAAAACAAATTTTCAAAAACAGAAAAGTCGATAATATGAAGAACACAAAACAGAACACTGGCACCGTATACCGACCAAGCAAAAAGTTGACAGGCGACATGACAATGGCAAAGGGTGGGAAGTTATAGTTGAGTTCGGTAGGTGGTAGGTGGTAGGTAGGTATGTGTGTATTCCTATTTATTTCCATAGAGTAGTCCTTATTTAACTCTCGAAAATAAATACCCAGTCATGAACTCTGATTTTCTGTAGCTCCACCCGAAAGGGCGTGGCCAAGTGATTATTTGATTTTGACCTTTGCGCTTGTTCATTCTCCATGGAGTTGGTAGTCGATTTGTCGATTTCGCATTCTACAAAATATTTTAAGCTTATATTGACACATGAATATAAAATTATTTAGTTACACAAATATAGACATCGCCAGTGGTGTATAGGTAGGTGCCATGGCCATCATACGTGTAAGTACACGTACCCATTGTAACTATAAAGTGACAGGCATAGGTATAGGGATTAAAGTAAGTTTCATTGTGTGTGTGATGTTGGATTTATTTTTACAGATCATGATCAGGCTTTTAAAAGTTTTTGCGTTGCCCCTTGCCCCGGATTATAATAATCGTGGGCTGAGAATCCCAAAAGTAATTAACTCTCATAATAAGTACCAAGCCTCTTTATAAGCTCAATCTCTTTTTGGGGTTTTATTGTGTCAGACGTCATGTCATTTAGACATTTTATGTATTTTAGTGATTCCGAAAGGATGCCTATAGTTTGTTGAAAATTTAAGTGGTTAGGTAAGTAATTGCTTTATCTATGCTTATGAGATAGGTACTGTCAACACTCATGGGGTTGTAGGTACCTTCCTAAGCAGGTCTACCTATAGCCTATAAGAAGAATAGGTATAGGTAGGTATAAGAACTCAATAAAGGTAAAAGCATCCTTATGCTTTCCTATAAAATTGAAGTTTTTAATCAAAAAATAAGTAGGTAGGTAAGGTAGGTAGGCTAGTCATTTTCCTTATCAATTCTAATGTTCTTTGTTTGATTTATCTCAACTTAGCCACCTCTATCTACCTCTCTGGCTTAAGGTTGTTACCTATGCGTAGGCCTAGGCCAGATGGGGAAACATTAGACATTAATCCATTTAAGTCCATAGAGGCAAGAGTATGGATATTATGTAATTGAGTCGTATCTGGAAGAAGGGCTGGTTTTCAATCCTCTTGGGCAATCCTTATGTGATTAAGTCTTTATATTAAATACGTTATGAGAAGATGAACTTTTTTATTACTTCAAAGCGAGCCCTATAAAGGTAGGTATTATGATGTAATTTGTATACCTACTTTAAGGAAAAATTCATGAATCCTAACTATAATATTATAAATGTGAAAGTAACTCTATCTGTCTGTCCATCTTTCTATGTTACCGTCTCCAGCCCAAGCTACTGAACCGATTTAAATGAAAATTTGTACAGAGATAGTCTAGATTCTGAGGAAGTAAATAGGCTAAATAATTTATTTCTATATTACTACGGGAATGGGAACGTAAATGGGAAGATAGAAACTATTGCACCGATTTCAAAAATTCTTCCACCCTTAGAATGCTGTACACTATCCTCGAGTAACATAAAGTTAACACGAAAGTGCTTAAGTCCTTTAGTCCCGCCTAAACTTCTGAAATTTTATACAGAGATGATCTAGATTCTAGAACCTGAAGAAGGACATAGGTTTTATATCATTCGAATATTCCCACGGAACCGGTCCTTACTATAGTAGGTATCATAAATGCGAAAGAAGCTCCGTCTGTCCGTCTTTCTATGTTACCAGCTCCCGCCCAAAATACTGAACCGATATAGATGAAATTTTGTGCAGAAATAGTCTAGAGTCTAAGAAAGGACATAAGCACTAGGCTATTTTATCCCTATATTCTCACGGAAACGGGAAGGTAAACGGGAACTTAGAAACTATTTCACTGATTTCAAGAATTCTTCCACCGTTAGAATGCTACACTACCCGAATAACATAAACTTAAATCATCCCCATATTCGTGTGGGAACGGTCACCATATTACCGCGGTGACTAGTATCCTAAATCCGAAACTAGCTTTTTCTGTCTATTTTTCATTGTTATCTCTATACTCCCACGGGAACGGGAACGTAAAAGTCACTATTCTATACGCGGATGAAGTCACGGGCACCGCTAATAAATATATAAATTATGCAAAATCAATTCCACAAAAAAAAAAAAGCTGAAAGTGCCCCAAACTCCAGATTGTGTTTCGGCAATTGGAGCAACTCATCAGATAGACGTTATCGTTTGTCGTACCCTTTCAAAACGCATTGTTTGGTCGAAGTCCACCGCTGTCATGGACACTTGTAAGACAACATATACTTAAACATACTGTGAATCTTACAATACTATATTATAGGCGAATGTGGCAGACCACTATGATGGTGTTGAGCGCAGATAAGGTAAAGCTCGGAGGGTTTTGTGACCATTTCGAAATGCACGGTTAGTCTATTTCTTGTCGATCTTATAGAAAACAGTGTACAAACGAAATTACTCTTAATTTTGCATAAAGCCATAAGTTTTAAGGCATTTTAGGATCACGGAACTCAAGCGTCAAGCCTATATCGACCATCAACTGCGTCGTGCCTTGCTGCTTAAAAGCATCAAAATGATCCAAAATTTCATCAAAAATCTTGAGTGATGATGACCATTTTCACTTCGGAAACTACTTACGCATTGAGTAAAAACATATAGCTTCTCGTGACGCTGAGAAGTGACAGCCACTTCTCTATAATAAATGAGAAAAAAATATTTCTTATTAACCATAGGGTTTTCACTTACAAGGACAACGCGTTAAGAACTGAGCGGCAACTATTTAAGGTGTTCCATTGGTTTTTAAAAATAAGTGCTTCCCCAAGTGAAACAAATAGAAAACGACATAAAACAGGAACTGTCGCATTTGAAGCTAGGTTTGCCCGAACCTCCTCTTTATAATGAAATAAACATTCGAGGCTTTCTTCTATACATCTATTTCTTTATACATACATACATACATACATACATACATATAATAAAAACGTAACAGTTTGTTTGTTTGTGCACGCTTATCTCAGAAACGGTTTATCCTACCTAGATAGGGCTTTCAGTAATATATTGTGGTAAGCTTCACTTAACATTAAGTTTTTATTTCATGTCAATCGGTTGATAAACAAAAAAGTTATGCCAATTCTTGCGGACAAAGTCGCTGGCACTAGGGATGCTCATGGAAAAAAAACATCGATGTTTTATTCGATGTGATACATCGTAACCGTACATCGATGTTTGTGGATGCATCGCATAAAAACATCGATGTTTTCGATGTATCGATGTTTTTTGAGCAACCCTAAGACATACTACCAATTACGAAATGTGTGTTTTTAGGTTCGTTCTTTGAACTTTACCCAGGGTTGACCCAGGTTTTCTTGATAACCCTATGAGTTGTCGTTGGGTTGGGTTTTCCAGTCCTTAAAAAACGCTAAGCAACAAAATCACCACATATCCCTTTCATTTGAATAAAAATACACACCATTTGACAGCCCTTAACTCGCCCCAGAAAAAACCGATGACGAGTTGAGGGCAAAAACAGGTCAACCCTAAGCCTAAAAAACACTCTGTTTGACATTCAGGGCGACTTTAGGTTTCTCAAAAAATGCTTTGTGGTGACACGAGGGCGACCCCAGGACTTCAACGAAGAAACCTTTTATTTCTAGGGGTTAATTGTCATTATATAAGAACTAGCAAACCAAAAAAATAATAAAAAATGAATGAAACATAAGTGTCACAATTACATTCGAAAATTAACAGCTAAAGCTATCGTTGTTTTGATTTTGCCTTGCGTTTGCGTTATAGGTTACTCTTGGTCTCCACATGCTTTAAATCTATCGCAGCTATTACAGCAGCCTTTGAATATCGCAAGTGGAGACTATTTTAGCAGCTTTATTTTCGTCGCCTGCGATATATAGCATACTTTTATCACAGGGTATCTATCGCAGCTATTAAAGCAGAGGGAACTGTCCTCAGCATATGTTTTTCCACCATTTTGTTACTTCGATGTTGTGTTTGGTATAAACATATGCTACAAAATGCCCACAACACAAAATTTGTCAGTTGCTCCGCTTTCTTGTGTCTGTCATATTCCTGCTTTCTGCTATGAATTTGAAGCAAGTGGAGACACAGCGTTAAGGTTACATCTTCTTCTGCTTCTACTTCTATTCTACATATACAGGGTGTTCCGTAATTCGTGTAACATACTTTGGGATGTGATTTTTGGTCATATTCTAAGAAAAAAATTGTTATACAGTAAAGTCCGTTTCTCAACTTTAACAAGACTTTTTGATAATTTAAGAAAAAGCTAGCTTTTGTGTACCTATGTTAAATTTGATATCTCTTCCATAGGTTTAGGGCTGCCAGATTTTCAATTTTTCAATAACTTGACATTGACAGCGTACGCGTCGCGTGTGCACCTGCATATCGTGTAGTCTGTCTCTGGATATACATATAAAGTAAAGGAGAAGAGAGCATATTATGTATGACGTGAATTAAACAGAAACAGAACACTGAAATCGAAGCGGTTAGGTACTGTGATCTGTGACTGTGAGTTGTGAGTGTGTATTATGGGATGCTTACTTTTATTCAATATGGATCGAATGAAATACACCATCCCACTGATATATAAATTGAAAGAGAAAAGAGCATGTGAAATAAATTGAACTGTTGATTTGGCACTTTGAGTGAGTCTTTTCAATGTTTGCTTCATCCGATGCATCGAATAAAAAAACATCGATGTATCGGTAAGCATCGAAAGGGTGCGAAACATCGGGTTTAGTCGATACATCGAATAGTAAACATCGATGTTTTCGATGTATCGATGTTTTTTGAGCAACCCTAGCTGGCACACCTAGTTTAAAAATAATTTTTTTAAATATCAAAATGAGGCCCCCTATTGGAAGATCCGGTTCCGGTAGTTTTATATTAAACGATCAATTCAATTGAATTCCAGCATTTCTCTTTTTATAAACAAAACAGAAAACAAATATTAAGTATTGTTTTGTTATTGCTGTAAAAGTGGAGCCATTTTTTAAATAATGAATTACTCTCCTCATAACCTCATTGTATATATGCACTCGAAAGTAATATCAGCTTTATTGTATTTAATAAGTTTGCATAGTGTATAGGAACAACAATGGAGGAAAGAACAAAGTAATTTCGAATGCTGATAGATGGGCAACTTTTAGGGAAGGATATGCCCTATACCATTTAAGACAAAAATTTGAAAAAAAAACAGACTAAAAATTACTTTAAAAAAAAAAAGTCGCCAAGCATTTCCGCGAGCATATAAAAAGAGATTTCATTTGTAAGGGTTCGTAATTCTGATCTACGTACCTATTAGTTCCACAATCTGCCCAAAACATTTTTTTTTTGCTTAGTTAGTTACCAAAGAATGGCATCAGTTACTAAAACAATTTACTGATAAGATCGTAAGTCTTCTTCACTGATGGTTGATGTGAATCTTGAATCGTCAAAATCCCGAGCTGCAAAATTTCGAATCGTATTTCAGGATTTTAACACTAAATTTGCCAATTCTGGGTTTCGCGATTCGGAATTTTGAACAACACGTTTTAAACTGTTCCGTTTCGTTCAATCGTCTATCGTCGATTGTATTGTGAAAAGTTTGTTTAATGTAATTTTGCTTTCAGAGGTTGATGGAAAGCTGTTAGGTACATATCGTCTAACAAAGGTTTTAAAGACGTTTTTTTAGTAGGTACCTAATTTTTAGACAGTGGACATCTGAAAATATTCTTCATTAACCACTAATTATGCTTCTACATTTATGTATTTTATTGAATGAAAATCATTTAGGTATTTTTAAAATTGAATTGAAGATAAGGTACGTACCTATAATTTTTTTTTTTTTTAATATTCAAGCACAGTGGCCTTACTATCTTCAAATGGATTAAATTTTTATGGAAAGCCATTTACTTACATAATCTATTAATTCAACGTGTTTCTATTCTCTTCAAAAAAGATTTGCTTCTGATGTGTGAAAGTAATAAGTTCATAAGAACAAATACTGTTTTCGTTTGGTTTGGTCGTTCAAGACGCTCCTAAAATCTAGGAAAATTACCTTGTGATGTAGAAAATAAAATCGAAATAATAAAAAGTAGCATAATAATTTACAATAATTTAGTCATAAGGTCTGTTCGTTGAACTTTCCCCAAGGTTGACCCAGGGTTTCTTGACAACCCTGAGTTGTCAAAAAAACCTGGGTTTTCCAGTCCTCAAAAAACACTACACCACAAATCACCACACATCCCTGTCATTAAAAAAAAATACATGCCATTTGACAGCCCTCAAATCGCCACAGCAAAAAGCTAGGGCGAGTTTGGGGAAAACCTATGGCTCAAAAAACCACTCAATTTGACATTCAGGGTGAATTTAGGTTTCTCAAAAAACGCTTTGTGGCGACCCTAGGGCTTCAACGAACAAACCTATAATTTAATACGGGGCAGAAATGCACAGAGCCTGGATACCTACTGAACTCCGTAACTTTTAAGACTACTATCGCCCAATCGTCTTTCTTCGATCATGTCATCAAAAGGTTCTTCTTCTGCTTAGAGGGGCATTACAGTTCGGGGTGAACCTGGGCCTCAACCAACATCCTTCTATAACGACTTCGATTTCTGGCGAGCTCTCTCCAGTTTCGCACTCTAAGTCGGTTGAGGTCTTCATCCACTTGATTGCGCCACCTGAGACGAGGTCTTCCCCTTCCGCGATTTCCCTGCAATGTGCTTTCGAAAACCCATCGAGTCGGAGCGTTTGGGTCCATCCGCTCTCCTCTACATGACCCAACCATCGTAGCCTCGCGATGCGTACTCTTCTGGCTATGCCCATGTCGCGGTACAGCTCATACAGCTCGTTGTTGTATCTTCTTCTCCACACATTGTCTTCACGTACGGGACCAAAGATTATTCGGAGAATTTTTCTTTCGAAACGACCAAGAGTTTCCTCATCCGCTTTCGATAAGGTCCATGCTTCCGCGCCGTAAAGCCAGGACTGGGATGATTAAGGTCTTATACAAGGTTACCTTGGTTTTTCTGGAGAGGGTTTTGTTTCTCAATTGCCTTCTTAACCCAAAGAAGCAACGGTTGGCAAGAGTTATTCTCCGTTTGATCTCCGCACTGATGTTGTTGTCCGTGTCTACAGCGGATCCTTGGTAGACGAAGTCTACATGTAATTTCAGCGATTGAAGGATAGCTATTTACCACTGTCTTACAAATTTTGGTAAATTTTCAGGTTTTAAAACACGTTGTTTCTAGGACCCAAATTATATAGTTGTATAGATTGTAGTACGTCCATCGCTGACGAAAGCCTTAAAATAGTATATTGTAGATACTTTGGACACCTTTGTTCTATAAGTTTGTCCTTCGTGGTTGGATAGGGAATTAGGGATTTATGTGGTATATCTTCTTACCATCCATGTATATTATGGATGTCATTTTTTTAAGTCCGAAAATATACCAGTTAACATTCTGATATCTGATATATTAGGTTTGTTCGTTGAAGCCCTGGGGTTGCCCTAAGGTCACTACAAAGCGTTTTTTGAGAAACCTAAATTCGCCCTGAATGTCAAATTGAGTGTTTTTGGAGCCATAGGTTTGGCATAGGTTTTCCCCAAACTCGCCCCAGCTTTTTGCTGTGGCGATTTGAGGGCTGTCAAATGGCATGTATTTTTTTTTTTAATGACAGGGATGTGTGGTGATTTGTGGTTTAGCGTTTTTTGAGGAATGGAAAACCCAGGTTTTTTGACAACTCATAGGGTTGTTAAGAAAACATGGGTCAACACTGGGGAAAGTTGAACGAACGGACCTATTCTTTCCTGTAGAGTTTTTTATTCCTGTTGATCTTTTTTCTACATTTGGATGTCTATAAACGATGATTTTCCATTGGTTGTGCCTTTTTATGGCACACAGAATTGCTAGTACCAGGAAACGGAAAAAATAAATTCTCGATATCCATTCGGATGCAAGTTGCTAAACTTTTGTTTCATGTATCGGCTAAACTCTGATATAGTACTTTTTTGTGACCGGATCTGAGAACGAAAACCGAAATTTATGGATTGAAAAAATATAATAGCTGGTGTGCCCCAGGGCTCTGTTTTGTCACCGATACTCTTCCTCATCTTCACAAATGATCTTTTGTCTGAAACATCTAATCCACTAAATTGTTTTGCTGACGACTCCATTCTCAGTTTTTCATATTCGTTTCCAAATTCACGCCCCTGCTCTTCGGATGTGGAACTGGATCGGTTGTGTATGATTAGCTTATTGAATTCTGACCTTGACAGCATTGTTATATGGGGTAATAAAAACCGAGTAGAATTCAATGCTTCGACAATCCAATGCTGTCTTCTGTCATTAAAGCTGAACCGTCCCCCACTACCATTATTCGTGAATGGTAGGTATCTGAATCAAAGAAGCCAAGAAGCTATCAGTACTCGTACTCGGTATGTGTGTAAGCGACGATCTTCACTGGAACGACTACATATATCGCCAAAAATGCTGCAAAATGCCTAGGATTTTTAAACCGATACAGGAAATCTTTGATCTGGCAACATTTTTTAAAGCGTACATACGTCCCAAACTAGAGTATGATTCCCATGTTTGGACAGGTGCCCCTCAAGCATCATTGGGCCTACTCGACAGGGTTCAAAATAGAGCATTCAAATTGATAGCTGATAGATCAATTGTAAATTCAATTTATTCTCTGGAACATCGTCGCAACGTTTCATGTCTGTCTTTTTTATAGCTATTTTTACAGACAGTGCTCTAGTAAAGTAGCCAGTTACATTCCTCCTCTAAAACAATGTAGCCGCAACACCCGCCTCGCAAGGAATACACATCAGTTCTCTTTTCAGCGCAACTTCGGTCGTACAGTTAAGTAAAGAGATTCATATTTTAGCCCTTCAATCCGAATCTGGATTGCTTTACCTAACTCAATTTTCTCCATGCATTACAATGCACTGAAATTCAAGAATAATGTGCATCGGTATCTCATTTCTTATCATTCTGTTGTTTCCTAACACCTGCATTGTGTTTTCCATCATTATAAGGGTGGTCCCAACCCCTTGAAGTACGCTTAAATTATATAAAAAAAATCGTTCAACATTGTGAACCGTATGTGAGTGCTGGGCCCACAACCGCGGTGTAGAGTCTTTCCTAAAGTTAAGGGGTGGTGGAGTTTTCTCGACACCTTATACCTAAACCCTACGCCTACTCGATTATTGATTCGTCATCACAAGTTGCGCATCACCATTGATCACAGACGTTTAAACTTTTCACACTTGAGAAACACATTTGTTTTCAATGAAATTTCTGGAATAGGCATAGCTTCGTCAGAAAATGGGCAACACAAGAACTCACTCTTTTTTGGACGATTGCTGCGCCACCAGTGTCCATCGTTCCATGAGGTCGTTCAAACGCCTTTCTGACTTACTATTGTTTATATATACATATACAATGCTAAAACGACACCCACTACCTTATAAATCTTTTACCCATATATACATTTAGCTGCTTCTTTGAGGGATATAGGAAATAGGATCCTTATAATGGTTTCATGGTCAGCAAAGAACAGTCGTACTTTGGTATTCTGTACTTTATCTTCTAGCAGTATTTGATTATTTCTCATGTTTAAAACAATAAATACTATTTTAGGTAATTCTAAGCCGAATCTAATTTCGCTTACAAAAATGATAATAGAATTGAAAAAATACGAATTCGGAATTGAGAACTGCAAATATTTAAAAAAAAAAAAAAAAGGGTGGATATATGCTATCCGCTCGAAAATCAGAACAGCAGCCGCTTATTCTTCTTTAAAGTACTTACTTTTTGGAACATCCTGATAAAATTAAATTTAAATGGTCTTTCTTTAACAGAGCAATTCGTTCCTTTTATGTAAACAGTTTGATCATTTAGCTCTGTTGATGTGTGTAAACTTACAGGTAAAGTGTGTACATTTACTTATCATAGAGCACCCAGGCAGATGAGGAAATGAAATTGCAGCTTTGTATTTGTTTGCATAGAAAATAAAAATTTATCAAGAGCTCAAAAAGTTTTTTGAAGGATCTTCCAAACCAAATCGGTTTTTCAGTCGCGGCAGCTGCAAATTCAGTTATCAGAATTAAGTTATAGGTACAGTGACATATAAGAATACACATACCGACGCGACTCGACGAATTGCTGCCACCAGCGTTTCTGCCGCTCCGCTACCCGTAACTGCAAAAACGCTTTGGTTTGAAAGAACAAGAGGGAAATCATTTAAGTTCTCCTGCCTCGCAAACGTACATTTGTTTACATTTATTGTTGATACACGTAATCACTGCTGAATATCAAGTTGTGTGTTGTGTCAGTAAAATTACAAAACCTGTTTGAAATCCGAAAATAAAGTGGTGTTTGTTGTTTGTAATATGAGCTTGTTGTGTGTGCAAGGCTTTCGCTCTTGTTATTTCTCTACTACGGCCACACATCCGAGATCACAGCGGGTGCAAGCTCTTCAGACATTCAGACTTCAGTGGTTTGCCGCATCAACGTATAAAATGGATGCGTATCCGTATACATAAACAGTAGCAGAATTTAGAGTATAAAAAAAGATCATTTTTTGGATAGTTCCATATTCCATTTCCATGGTTGAGAAAATAACTGTCGGCAGCTTTATTATTCGGAGGAAAAGGGCCGGACTCAGATATCAACAAATAAGGAAACACTCTCAAACAGATAACTTCGCCCTGCCGATAGTTAGTAAATTTGCATACGTTAAAGAGAAAATACTAAAATTATTTTTATTGTGATAAATAAAACTTGTATGTACATATTCTTAAATGAACAATCGGTTTAATTATTATTATTATTACTTTTTTTTCATTTTTCTTTTTATTTTTGAGATAACAACAAGAACACTTCTATCAAAATTGTCGTTATTTTTTTAAGCTTAAGTTTGAATGTACAATCTGAAAATTGATCATCAGGCTTTTAAATCAACTTTTAGAGAAAATTGTGATTACAATTAAATTTACGTTGTTGGTGATTTTTCCTGCAAACAATACCAATAACCAATTACTTACGTCTTTGAACTACTTTTAGTTATATGTAAACAACATACTTGCTGCGGTTTGGCTTGTGGCTTGGTTAATTCATTATTTGGCTGATGTTTGTGGGACGTTCTGATACAATATTCTGGAAAGGGTTTTAAAAAAACATAAAACGATAACACTTTAATTTCAAAAACCTATGAAAATACCTGAGTAGTAGTTTCATTCAATTTAATGAAATTTCGATCCAATCCGATGCTTGAAGTGCAGTTCAAACGGACCTCTTGAAGCGATTTCTCAAAATTGGACGTTTTGTTCATCATATCGGACACCTGTAATGGTATTTAGATTTACTTGTAATAAAGTTTTGGGCTATGTGAGAAATTAGGACAAAGTGCGAGTAAAATCCTTACGTTGTTTCCAAAATTTTCAATTTTAGCTTCACAATCTACAATTTGCTGTCTATATTTGGTCCAATCATTCTCAATGGAACTGACATGTGAGGTAATGTTAGCTGATTTGTCCAGGAGATCATCCAACTTTGTCTAAAACAAAAAGGAAATATAAATAATAGCAAGCAATTATTTATCAATATTTGTGGTTAAAAACCTTATGCGTTTGGAGTTCCTCACTCAAAATGTGAGCTTTCTGAGTAAGCGTATCGTTAACCACACTTATGTTGGCAGTTACGCCCTTAATTTCATTCTCATAACTTGTTTGAAGGCTTTGAATTTTTTGCAAGCATACATCTTCGTTCTTGCTCTGTTCTGGGATATGGTTCGATATGTCACTAAAACGCACCTACAAAACAAAACTCATTAATGACTTCACTTTCGAAATGCCACTTAATACGTACCCCTAGTTTATCGATGTCTTCTTGTAGTTTAGACTGGTCTTTTTGAACTATGGTGAAATGGTCTTTAATACTTTCCATATCAGATGCAACAGCTTCGAGCTTAGCTCCAAGATCGGCAACAAATTTATCATCTTTAGAATACTCATTGCGTGTGTCTGCTCGTGCAGCGTATTTTGTAAAGTTGCTTTTCAAACTTTCTACAGCTACTTGAATTTCACTAAGTTTTTCGTATATTTTACTTTGGTTTTTCTCCAAAAATGATGATTTTTCGTGCCATTTTTGCATTTCTTCAGGAAGATTTTGGCTTATCACAGAAACTGTTGATTAAAATCAGAGAAATTTTAAGTTCAAAAACAGCAAAAGATTAGTGCAACTGAATACAATTTTTGTGATTTAAATTAGGTTCGTTCGTTGAACTTTACTCAGGTTTTCTTGACAACCCTATGAGTTGTCAAAAAAAAAATCTGGGTTTTCCAGTCCTCAAAAAACGCTAGGCCACAAACTCACCATACATCCGTCATTTGATGCCCTCAACTCGCCCCAGCAAAAACCTAATTGAGGGCAAACCCAGGTCAACCCCAGGGGTCAAAAGCACTCAGTTTGACATTCTGACATTCTTAGGGCTTCAACGAACAAAATATTGTAATGTGATGGAATTTATAAATATATATTTTGAAGTCTTACATTTGTTCGCTCCTCTGCCATTTAGGCAGTCCCAAACCAAAGCGATTTTTAGTTGCGACAGCGGTATATGGAATTCCTACTCTGACGCGAGAAGAACGACGGAAATGCTGGGCACAGATTCCGTAACTTTTCAGACGATTATAGTTCAATCATCTCTCGTGGATTGCATCGTCAAAAGATTGTTTCATATAATCTTGCTTTCAGTGGTTGGTGGAAAGCTATTTTACTATCGTCTAACAAATTTTGGTACCTCTTTCAGGGTCGTAAACACGTTTATTTAGTGCCTAAATTTCAGACGATAGTCGTCTAAAACGTTACAGAATCCGGCCCCATTCAACCGCGTTTCTGTCACTGTAGCAACCTCAAAGTCGCTATGGTTTCGGATAACCTTTATTAGGAATAATTTTGTAATAATTGACAAGCTTAGATTTTCTATTCACCTTCAAAAATATTTGTTTTATATCCAAAAAATTCTGTTTCCAAAGCTTAAGATAAAGTTATTACTTTACACTATTGTATATACAGGGTGTTTTGCATAATATGCGATAAAAGCTTAGGACGGATAGGTTGGGCCCCTTCCATTTAGGCGGGAGGGGCGATTTTTTAAAAAGATTACATAATTTCTTTATAAAAGTTATTAAAAATCAACTAACAATTAACTATTTAGGAAAAAGTGACACTTAACAATACGAAATTTTGTAAAACTTTTTATTTAAAGAAAAAAAATTGACTTTGAAATTTTATCACTCAAAAACTATTCACTAAATCAACTTGAACTAAATTGTTAATTAAAGAACAAAGTATTAGCTTTCAAAAACAGTATAGAATGTAGTTGTAAATAGCATAGTTAGTTTTTTATAACTTTTTAATAGATTAATGAAATTTTACAAAAATTGACTTTCTTTTCTAAACGGATGATGATAGACTCCCATACGATTTTTCCTGTCATCACCCAATGCATCCGTCTTGAGCTTTTGTCGCACCGTATGCAAAACACACTGTATAATATAGACATTGCTTTCATATAGTTAGGTATAGTGTACGAGTATGACGGATTTCCTCAAATGATATTACGCTATGCCATGTATACAGGGTGATTTGCATAAGGTGCAACAAAAGCTCAGAGCTGATAGGTGGAGTCGAGGCAAGAAAAAAATCCTATGGGAGGGAAGGGGAAAAGTATTTA
Organism: Melanostoma scalare; assembly: GCA_949752695.1. Classification (NCBI taxonomy): domain Eukaryota; kingdom Metazoa; phylum Arthropoda; class Insecta; order Diptera; family Syrphidae; genus Melanostoma; species Melanostoma scalare. The sequence continues at coordinate 37,894,095 of OX456984.1, forward strand.
AGCCCCTTACGATCACATGCTGTAGTGTTTTTGAAACCTAATACATTTATCTTTAGTTAAATTTTTGGTTTAGGATTTTTTTTCTCAAAATCAAAATTTTGCAAAAGAAAATAAAAAAAAAATTTTTAATGAAATTTTAACAAAATTTTGCAGGTTACTTTTTTTCTAGTAATCAATGGCCTTAATAATTCTAAGTCAAACACTGAAACCTAATTTAAAAATCTTTTTTAGTTTTTGATAAATTAGAATAAAATCAAAGCTATTTTTCTCCAGAAATTTATGGGTTTTGCGGTGATTGGGCTTTATTCTCTGAGCCAAAAAGGGGTTTTGTGGACAAAGTATCTGGATTTTTTTTCAACGGGAACCGTGTTTTTCCACGGTTATCACCGTTCGCGAAGAATTGGCAAGTTTTCCGATTTTAAATTTATTGCGTTGAAAAGCGCTTCCTCGTTTAGTCGTTCATATCCGGCAGAAAATTGTAGGTTGTGAGAAAAGCGCTAGGCCCAGGGGCTCTCCGCTCTGTTGCGCCACCCTATGAATGTATGTATGAGTTTTTAACCATCATTTACCCCATTCCCATTGAGGGGCTGCATTTTGTTCAAATCATTTTTCAAGATGCAGCAAAACAAAACAAAAAATATGAGTGGGCTTTATTCTAAAGATTGGATGTACACTGCTGTTCACTTAATTAGACGCACTAATTTTTTTTTTAAATAAACCTAATTTTTTTGTAAGTGTGGGTAGCAATTGTGAAACAATTGCATTTATTTGAAAGCTTATTGAATTCTCAACAAAATAACACTAAAAAGTCCAATGTGAGTGGAAGTAAACGGACTTTTTTTTCACTTTTGTCTATGCTCCAAGAAAAAGTACAGTTTTTTTTTGTTCACATGATTAGACGCACCTGTAAAATTAGTTAGTTGGTCGCGATCTCTTACGTGGATTACAGATAGCTGCAAAGTTTAAGCAATAAAAAAGTGTTTGCCACAGATTTCAGTTCAAAATGTCTGAAAAAAAAAGTTTTAGCTGCAGAAGAAAAAGGGAAAATTGACGTGTTGCAATCCAAAGAGTTTTCAATGAGAAGCATTGCAAAAAAATAGGCAAAAGTTACCATGTTGTGAGGAATTTTATTAAAACCAGTGATTGATAAGATAGAAACTGCAAAGGAAGGACAAAAACGGCTTTAACTCCTCAGGATAAGAGAAAAATTTTAAAAACTGCATCAAATTCAGCTCTTTCTACCAGCAAAATAAAGGAAAAAGCGGGGGTAACAGCCAGCTCATTAACTGTTTGTGGAGCTATTTTAGGTGCAGACCATCTTCAATAAAAAAAAAAACAAAAACAAAATGCCTCAACTAAACGCCATAAGAGCAAACAGCGGTTGGAGTTCGCACGCGTTCACATGACCTGGGATAGCAACTTTGGAAATGAGCTAAATTGGCAAAATGCGGTTTTTCTGACCAAAAAAATAATCAGGGAAACAGTGGTTGTATCCATCAGGACCATCTAGGTTAAATTTTTTTGGTCAGAAAAACCGCATTTTGCAAATTTAGCTTATTTCCAAAGTTGCTATCCCAGGTCAAGTGAACGCGTGCGAACTCCAGCCGCTGTTTGCTCTTATGGCGTTTAGTGGAGGCATTTTGTTTTTGTTTTTTTTTTATTGAAGATGGTCTGCACCTAAAATAGCTCCACAAACAGTTAATGAGCTGGCTGTTACCCCCGCTTTTTCCTGGGTGGGTGATACAGGGTTGCCAACTCTCCACTAATTATGAAAATTGAATTATATCACGCAAAATATTGAAAAAAAAAATTAATTAAATATTCCAAAGGTTTCAAGCAAAAATAGAACAACGCCTTTCTTTTGCAGTTGCTAATAAACGCTGAAAATTGAATCAAAATCGTTGGACCAGTTTAAAAAAAAACGGTTTTTTATGTTTCACATTTTCTAAAAACGAGTTTTTTAGAAATGCAGTATGCGAAGTTTAAAATCTTGGCCGAAGTTGCTTTTACAAGAGATTTGCAAAAAATCAAATGTGTATATAGTTTTGAAGTTGTTTCAAAAAATAAAATTTTTTTAAAAAGTTTATAAAAATTTCAAAAACTAAAATTTTTCAATCTTTCTTAACCCATTAACACCCAAGGGTACCAAAAGTAGAAAAGTTTGTATTTTTATGCTATTTTCCTTTTATTGAGGTAAAATAACACATATGTATTTACAAAAATTCAATTAAAAAAAAAAATTGTGTTGTTAGTAATGGACCCGTACTTTTTAAAGTACAACGGGATCATACATACTTTTTTATTTTGAATTGACGTGAAAATTTATGAAACGGTCTTTATGAATACACAATGTAACGTTGCACATTTCACAGCACCATTTCGATCGTAGATGACACTGACGGGATCTCAGCTGATTGGGTAATTTCTTGGGAAAGTGGTATCCTGCGCTCTCTGCAATGCTTCTTTGGACAGTAAACTTTGGTTGTCCTGGACTCAGAAGAATGAGATAGTTATTGCCCTGGTGAACTCGACCATTGTGGCTATATTGTAGAGCTTCTAGGCATTTCATACCGTTGAAGAGAGCAGAGGTGAAAATGTTCAACCACCACTTCTTGCCTTGCATTTTATTGGAATACGTGTTTATAAACTGGGCGTGTAGGTCCACACCACCCATATAATAATTTTTGACGACAAGAGGCTGAGGAATATTTAATTTTTTTTTTTGTTGCTCATTGCTCCACCTTTTCAGATTTTCACACTGTTCGATCTTATCGTAATTTGTGGCGATTGTAACGATGTTATTGTCTTTGGTTCTTTTGGGCAGTCAACTTTTGCAACTCTGATATCGGAATGTCTTCGTCGCTGTCAAATCCTTCGTCGTTCGCAGCTGTACAAGATTCCACAAAGATATAAACCTCACTTAGAACATCTAGTAATAGTTCCGCTGTCTTTATATGGTTTTCGTCCAAGTCCTCTTTGTCCGCTACGTAGTCCACCGGTAGAGGAATCATGACGATGTCTGCGTTGACTAACTATATCTGCATTATTATGCAATTCTTCAAGAGCAGAATCAAGATTGCGGAAACGTTCCCAAAAAAAAAATTAGTAGGGATAGTTTTAAAATCCATTTAGACTTCTAGAAGAATAATGTATGCATGAGCCCATTGTACTTTTTAAAGTACATACAACTTTGACATTGCTTACCTTCGTATATAAATATAAAAATATGAAATAACTTTAATTCTCGTAAGCTTTATGATTGTTTAGAATAGAAAGTTAGAAAATAATTTCAAATATTTTGCATATTGAAGTTTATAGACCACAAATGTTTTGGAAGGCGACAAAACTAGAAATAACTCCAAATGCTTTCTAAGTAAAGACAGTTGGACAATTAATAGTTTACTTGATTAAAAAACAAAAATAGGACCTGAAAAAATTCAGATAATATTGTTTATTTTGAAAACAAATTCAAACAAATGATTTTGATTTGGAACTTACTTTTAAATGGCCATTTGCTAAAAGCATTTTACTGTACTTTAAAAAGTACAATAGGAGTAAATGGGTTAAACAATCTACGACTTCTAAAATACAAAACTTCGACAACGTCGTGTAAGCCATTAACGAGGAAGTCGGTTTAAAAAAAAAAAAAAAGCCATACTATGGGAGGTAGGTACCCTTCTTAGACTTTTTCCAAAAAATTATTTGCATCATATGAAAAATAATCATTAATCCTTCACACAAAATTTTATTGAAATCGTTGGAACCGTTTTCAAGAAAAATAAGAATTATCATATCGGTTGTATGGCAGGTACCGTTATTATTATTCCATGGATTAAGTTACCATTATACCATTTTCCACTTAATTAAAGCTACCTTTATACCATTTTGCACTTAATCCATGGAATAAGGCTTAACCCAGCTATTCCGCGTTTATTAATACGGCGGCTAGAGACTCAAATCCAAAAACCCCTATGTAGGCTGCCTCACAGACACTAACTGCAAAATTTGAAGAAAATCTTAGACTGTAGATCCATATAAAGACAGACAGACAGTCAGACAGAATCGCAGGGCCCACTTTTTTCGTATTCTCTATCATCGTAATTTCAAAATTTTTTTTCTGCACGATTGCAAGCTTATATTTAGTACCTATAATCGCAAGTAAAAAACTACCTAAAATTTTCCCTGACTTTATTAGAAACGGATACCAAATCTCTTATCCATTTTTTTCCACTGCTCTAAGCTCAAGCTCATTTGTACGAACCCTCTTCATCAACCAACATTTCTCAAAAACAATTCCGTCTTCTGTCAAGATCTTCACAATTTTGCATTTGAAGTAGGTTAACATCCTCTTCCAATTGATTATGCCACCGAATAAGAGGTCGCTCTTTCGCGATTCCCCACCAGTGTGCCTTCGAAAATGATACAAGGATAGTTGGGAGGACACTCAATTGGAAATGCCATGGCTATCTCTTGTGATTATAGCTTTCTGATGTCACATCGTTCCAAAGCGTTAGTTCGAGTGAGTCGTGAACAATATCTTCTCATATTCGTACCTTGGCTAGAACAAGGTCCGAGTTAAAGTTGTCTCCTCTAAGATCCAGCATCTTTGTCAAAACACTGAAAGAATGTCCTGCGTCAGTTGCAACATGGTCCAATTTTGTTGACCATCATCACCATGAATTTTGATATGAGGGAAGCGTGTGCTACTAACAACTAGATTTAGCCCCTCAGCAAAACTGATTAGCCGATTTCGAAGGTTTTTTCATGCAGGCTATGCTCACCGAATGTCCGAGTATTTTCATAGATATTCCCTAGTTTTGCATTAAAGTCACAGTCACCAAAGATGATCTTCAAGTCATATTAAAAGCAGCTCGTAGAAACAGTTTTTGGAACTATCGTCTTTGTCTTTTAAGGCGGCGTGGGTCAGGTTTATGTCAACCATCGATAACGTGTTCTTTACAAATGGCTTACTCACTTCCTACCTCCTTCCTACATATTACTCCACCAATAACTACATACATATATGAGTAAACTTTTTCCAGGCACGGCAGCGAAATGTAAACTTTATGCTAATTTAACACAAAAGCAAACGGAATTGGCCTTTTATGTCCTACTCAAGCGTCTTTTGTGTCCCGGGTTTAAAAAGAGCTCTAAGTATTGAAATTCATAACTTCAAATATCTTACTCGTTTTCAATTCAATATTCGAACACAAAGAAAGCATGCAAAATAAAGGGCAACTAAAAGTTTGTGAAACAAAATATCAATGTTGTGCATGCTGCGTTTCGCATGTACTCTGATATCGCTGTAGTACCTACATACTTAATACCAATCATTGAATAATTTTAATGTAATTTGAGCAAACCTTCTTCAATTTTTTGGCGGTATTCGATGAATTGTTGCCTCAAATCGAAATACAACCAATGCACAAAACCAAACAACAGAATGACAACAATAACCAATATTAGTGGCGCACACATCCGCAATGGTACATTATTATTTCTGGTGCGGCATGTTTCCATTTTTTTGTAATTTTTTTCCTGCAAAATTTCAATTCAAGGCAAAACATGTCGAATAATGTATATTTTGAATTGTATACCAAATCACATTCTTCCTGGTCGTCAGTGGACGTCCTAATGAGTTTCTCTAGGGAATGTTTTCCTTTAGTGTTTATGGGTTTGCTCGTGTTACTCCTACAACTGTCACGTTAAAATTTGTGTATACGATTTTTTTTTCAATGAAAAGTACCTCTTTGCAATTGAATATGAAACTAAAGCGTCAAGCTCTCGTCTCTTGCGTATTTTCTTAGCACCGGGCTTTATGGGAAGGCTTATTTGTAAGCCTGAATCCATTTTGAGGTACGAAACTTTCTAAACGAATTTGTTTTGCACGAGATTTGTTTAACTTTGGAACAGAAAAACTCAAGATTACATGGGCTTCTATTGTATCGACTGCCAATTGCAAAGTGGGTTATGCGCACTATGCTTTTGGGAAATATGTGTGTAGGTATGTAGATACACATAAGACCAACCATTATTGTTTAATTATACTCAAGTGTTTTATAACAACTATATTATATTTTATCGAATTTTTGGGAAGGCCATGGTCAAGTCACGCCAAGCCAAACCCTGATATTAGTATTTACCTTTTTTTATTTCACTTTGAAGACGTTGATTCTCTATGTGAATGACTGACATTGTATAGGATAGAATTAGCAACCAGCACGATGTAATAAAGAACACAGTTCCTAGTAGGATAATATTCCGATGGCCATAAGTGCCAGATTCGGTCCTTTGTCTTCCAGTTATAAGTTTTGGACGTGTTTTTCTGTTGAACAAACAAAAGTTTAGATTATAGAGCGATTGGTAGTGTTGTTCATCAAAATCCAGACAAAGATTGCGCCTTACCTTCTCACTTTTCGCTTTCTTTGGTGCTCTATTTCTGGTAATTCTAAGTCGGAAAGGCTTAGATTTTCCGAATGCTGAAGCAAATTTGAACTTTCCTTGTTATCCATGATGAGAAGTTTTGTATCCAACATAAGAATTTATTTATATTTTTTCCAAATACAAAAGAACCATTTCGACTTTGATAGTTGGGTTTTTTGGTTATTTACTAGTGCCAAATGCCAATTCAAAAGACAGCTGACAAGTGGAAGCATCTAACAAAAATGGTTGAGACCACAGAAAGTTTTACATGCTTTGCAGAATTTTAAATGTTTGTTCAATTTCTGTAGCTCTTCTTAAAAAAAATTGTCATTCTAAAAAAACGAGAGTAGAATCAAACTGAAATAATTTTATTGAAGTTCACCTGTTTTCTATCACATGGTGCTTATAGAATTTATTTCTATTACAAATATTTGAACAACGTGTGAACGTGAAAACTAATATGGGTTCAAATCGCAAATTTTTTAATTTAGTTTTTAAAAATCAATCATCCATTTTGATGACAAAATCTTTCTACTGCTGCCGCGACTGCAAAAACGCTTTGATATGTATTTTTCTTCAATGACATAGTGGTTTTGTAGTTTAGCGTTTTTTGAGAACTGAAAACACTGGAAACCTGTGTCAACCCCTGAGTAAATTACAACGATCGGACCTACAATCAACAATAGGGCTTTTCGCGAAGCTATCTCTTTCTAATTATACCTCGTATTTCTTAAACGTCAAATTGTCACTTGTATGAAAATATTGCTGGCGGCAGTACGTAGAAATATAAAATATGTAGTTTAAATTAGTTTTTCAAAGACGTAGGTTCATGAAAAAAGGAAAAAAATTGTGTTTATCAAAACTGTGACGTTTTAAAAACAAAACAATATAAAAGTGTTGTGAAGATGCCCGCAAATCGCTGTCTAAAACAATGTTCAAACCATACAATGAAGACAGAAATCCGTAGATCCTATAGTTTTCCTCGAGTATAAAACAGAATTTCTAAGTTCTCTCAGAGGAAAGGCACAGAATGTGGTAAGAGGAAACATTTGAAACATCTGAACACTAAATTGACTCGTGTCTGTTCCAGACATTTCATTTCAGGAAGGTAAATACCAGGTTGTAGGTTGTATACAAGTAGATCATTAATAAGAACTCCAGGGAAGAATGCAAAACTTTTGGATAATCTAATTCCAGATTGGGGTACCAAGCTTATACACGCAAAAATTCAGAAATCTAGATAAACAATACTCAATCTGTATTTAGATTGTTCTTACTAGGAGTTCTTACTATAATCAAGCATCTAATATACCTTATAACCATGTTTACATAGGTACCTGAAATGAAATGTGTGGAACAGAAACAAGCCAATTTAATGTTCAGATGTTTGATAGGAGCCAACAACGGCATGCGCCTTTCCTCTTAGCGATTTTTCAATCTAGGAGTTCCATTCCACAGTCGTGGAAAACTGAAGTCTACAGTTTTCTGTGTTCACTGTATGGTATGAACCAGTTTGAACACTGTTTCACACAACAACTCAAGGGTATTTTCACAACACTTTTATATTTTATGTTCTTAAGAGTTCGCAACTTCAATATACACACTGTTTCAATCTTTTTACTACAAATTCACTTCACTAAATAACAATTCTGAAACAATTTTATGTTTTTGCCTAGTACCGCCAAGAATGTTTTCACACAAGTGACTTTAGCTGTCAATTTTTTTTCTCTCTTTTGACAGTGACACTATCGCGAAAAGCCCTATAGACGATTGGACGATCATCTAAAAAGTTAATGGCTCAGTTCCCTAATTGGGTTTGCAAACCCATTCAGAATGCTCTTCTCTTTGGATTACGGTTCAAGTTTCAAACCTTTTTAACTTTCAGTTCTTATTCAACTAGGAGTTTACGGTTTCTTTTATTTATATGAAACCCATCCATTTCCTTATCCCACAGAATGCAGCCATTTTGATAATTTTCTGACATTTCGTAAACAAACGTCAACTCGAATAATAAATAATTTTTTATTTAATTCAATTATTTTCACTAAACTATGTCCTCGCTAGCTACATTAAATATTAAAACATGTGTGAGACTGAGTAGAAATATACTGGCACAAAATTTACCAAGCAGAAATAGATATCTCCACTCATGTCTTGTGTCCAAGAGCCAACAAAGTCCAATATTTTCACTTGGCCAACATGCCTATTTTTGTTCAAAACCTAGTGACAACTCAAACAAGCGGCAAAGGAGCCTTCCATCGTTGATGCACTTTCCAGAAATTGTATGGCCTTCATTCTTGAATACTTTTCGAAACTGGGTTCTTATAACTTTCATTATTCGGCCATATTTCGACAGGGATTTCAATTTGAAAGATTTTATTTTTGGAACCAAGCACGCAGTTCAAGTAAGCTTATGATTTTTTAGGTCTAACAATAAATCAAACTAACTATGTTTTTAGACAATATCAAATAAACTGGTGAACTCAAATTTGATTGAACTAAGGAACCTAGTTTCACAGGAAGCAATTGATGAAATCAAGCCAATAGTAGAGAAGATGTCAGTTTTTCAAAGAAAGCAATTGGAAATCAACAAAGATGATATTTTCTTGTCGTTTCCCTATCAGGTAACATAATGTAACCGTTTTGAATTTACCAAATGATTTTTAAGTCAGTAAATATATTTGAAATATAAAAATATACGTACTTGCCCTTGGTTCTCAGGTGGGTATTATGTTTGATGAATCAAATGAAGAGAAACAAAAACGCTTCGTGGAAATCACAATGGTGTTTCATGTGTTGAAAGGCTTTAGAGAAATGCAAAAACAAGGTGAAGTTCTTCCATGGAACATGGGGTATGAATATTTTATTGTCCGTTGATGTTCAATTTCTAATTTTTTGTTTAAATTTTTAAGGCAACTGCCCGAGTATGAGGACAAGGTGTTCATTTGCAACTATCGCTTTATTAAGGAATTTACCGCTGGTAGCGAAACGGACTGGACGGTAAATGTTATTAATCATTTCAGACCCTCAGACTTGATGATTGAAGATTGAATACTTTTTACACATTGTTTTTATAAGTTTAAATAAGATTTGTTAAAATTTGATTAAAACTTGAGAAAACTTGATTAACAAGAAATGGAAACAGTTGGCTATAGTTGTTCATTGACATTTATAGAGGGAGTGCTCCGTGGTGTCGTCAGCTTATGCACAGCGTTTTACTACACATTTAAATCTTTGGCAAAAGAGAAGTGTCCCATGGCAAGGCCAGCAAACTTTCTAGTCTTTTCTGGCACGGGTAGGAAAAATATTGCTGTTTTCTTATTAACCTTAAAAGCATACGTGTGGTCTGTCTGCATCCAATGGAGGCATATCATCTACGGTTGTGCTCTTGGTAGACGCAATTGTTGATTAAAGCCGTCACTGAGGACCCTGGTAGACCAAATGCTGGTTCAGGTCCTGAGGAATCTGTCTAAGATCCTTGCCTTTCTAGTTCATCGCCGATCTCATTTTTAGCTATGCCGTGATGGCTTAGAAATAAAAAAGAGACTCAAAGAATTCAGTCTTCCGACCGCATTTAGAAAGGGAGTATGCAAAACCTACCGGGATATTCTGTCATTGGTGAATTAATCAATGTACATTAAATATTTTTTTGCATATTAAGTGTAGTTAATAGTTGAAAGGTATCTTTGATGTTTTTCTCCGTTGGGTAGTTGGCTTTAGTTGCTTCCGCGTTAGTAGTTGAATAGTGGTGGTCGTATTGTGTCCAGTTGATTGATTTAAATTTGGTGGACATTTTCAATAAGGATCGTTTTGCATCTTTTTTGTCGTATGTGTTTTATATATTAGTATAGTACATAGTGGTTCTTGAAGTAGTTAGAGGGTTGATTAGAGGCTTAACCTAACTGTCGCTACTGACACAAATACTTCTCTCCATCCAGGCATTCTTCGTAAAGTAGCGTATGACTATCTGGATAGCTTCTTTTGGAAGACGGACGCGTATTGGCCTAAAGAGGCGTGCAGTCGTATGTCATCGCTCTCCACAAAGGCGTCAGGGCCACATCCATCATCCATTTGGAAACATCCGTGAAGATACGATGATACTTTTCTTGTTCAAATTCTAGAGTGAACCACGACTGAACCGACGGAAAGTTGACCGTGTATTTTTGACGCAGTTTGAGCCTTTAGAACATCATATCGGACCATCAGTTGTTAATCAAAAGATATACTGTCTATTAGTTCCTCAAAGCTCCAATGCGAATTGTGCCTGAGACCACATCTCTTTGACCGGGAAATAGCCTCAAGAGAACATCCCATATTGTATGTATCAAGGGGCTGTGAAGCACCATCAATATATGTAGAAAAGTGAAGGAAAGCTTCCTATCAAATTTCCAACCTGATCCTAGGAGCGTGAACAAGAATCTTCTACGAACAGCTTCATCGACAAATTAACTACAATTCAATAAATTTATTTATATCAACTTAACACACATGTTGTTCTTATATTCTAAAAAATATTCTATCGTTTTTCATCATTATCCTCTTCAATATAGTCACCATCTTCTAATGAATCATGATCGTCATCATCAACTCTCCGATAGTGTTTCTCATTGAAAGTTCGAAATTTAAACTTCTGTCGCTGGTTTTCCATTCTACTTTTAAGAAACTCATTGAACCGCTCGTCGTTTTCAGCTTCCGCTAGTTTTGCTTTTAATTTTTCCGTCATGCTTTTATCCGGTGCAGCGTCTGTTGCCTTTTTAACTTTACCGTGTCGGTCCCATGCATCCTCAGATTTTTTCAATTTGGCTAAAATTCTTGACATTATTGCACGTCGATCAAGGCCAAACACATCGTGCCGCATTTTAGGCAGCGGTTCTTCTTCGTCGTCATCGTCGTCGTTTTCGTTGTTTGCAGTTTTCTGTTCAATATTAATCGGTGTCTGATATAGATCTCTTTTTACTTCATAGCCAGGATCTAGCGGTTTGTGCTCTTCTCCCAAGTCAGCTTTTTCCAAAACCGTTTCAACAAGTGCAATATTCGACAATGTCTTGTCTCTAACAAAATGAATTCGTGGAACTTCACCCATTAGACGCAGTTGTGAGAGTTCATGGCGCAATAAGCCACCACATTTCTGTAGATCGGCTTCTAATTCAGCATCGTCTATTTTCCCCTTTGACATCCAGTATACATTGCAAAATTGAAAGTTAGGGGTTACTTTTACTCGGGTAATTTGCAAACCTTTGCCAAGAATTTTTTGCGATGCTTCACCAGTGGCAAGCAGGTCTGTAATATGCGTCATAAAAAGCTTGTTGAGAACTTTTATGCGACGATAGCTGCCAGAATCACTCTTTTTTGGATTATTGAAATTAAGGGTTGTATCCATAGTTGGTTGGCCAGATGTGTTCATGGGATTTTCATACCATCGTCTCTTGCTTCCAGCCACACGATTTCCAAATAATTTTCCTAAAATTTTACCCTGACGACTTTCATTGCTGCGACTAAAGGAACTTGTGGTTGTACCAAATGTAGCTACCACATGAGTTCTAAACTTCCACGGATTTACGCTGAGACAGATCGGCAGGCGATGCATTTTTATTGACTTAAGGTAACACTATTTTTCATACGTAGATACTTTTATTTGTTATCATAGAACTTACTTTAATCACTAATTATCACAATCGTACGGTGAGGATACATTTTTTCTATAATTAAATAATATTCAAAAATGTTCCTGGCTTTCCACCAACATCAAATTGGGAATTGGCAAACAACTGATGAATGGCAGCGTTCAGTCAAAAATGTTGAATATTTTTTGTTTACCGAATTTGACATCTGCGCTTATTTCAGTGATGCCATACTATTTTTTGGGACCAACTTCTATGTGGATTTTTTTTACGACCTAAGCGAGGCAGCCGAAATAATAAACAAAAATATAATTTTCGGTTTAGTTATTTGTATTCTTGTTCAAGCAAGAGTAGAGATATTAGAAAAAAATCAATCGTCAAAAGATTGCTTTCAGGGATTATTATTCAAGCTATCTTTTTGATTGTCTTATGAACTTTGGTAACCTTTTTAGTTTTTAAAATACCTTATTTCAGGGTCCGGGTTCCGTAACGTTTTAGACGAATATCTTCTGAATTTTAGGCAGTGCTTAAGACCCTGAAAAAGTTGCTAAAACTTGTAAGACGATTGTATAGTAGCTATCCATTAACCACTGAAAACAAGATTATTTGAAACAATCTTTTGACGACGCAATCGACGGTAGACGATTGAACGATAATTGTCCGAAAAGTTACGGAATCCAGGCCCAGCCTAGAATTTAGACGATAGTCGTCATAAGTTACGGAATCTAGGCTCAATTCTCCTTTAAACGATATCTTAGTAATCCTCAAGATGGAGGCAATAATAATGGTAATTCCAAATTTAAGGGATCTTTGTATGTTCACCAATGATTACAAACCTTTTTTAAATTAAATAAGTAAAAAACACACCAATGTAGCTGGTCGAACATAGTCCAAATATAAATGTATGCTTTTATTTTGTTATTGTAAATCTGATTGGAATAAACACATGGATCTTTTGTCTTATTTAAAATTAAACAAAATAGTTGAAACTTAGTTAAGATCTTATAATAAAAAGTTTAAGCATAGCTAAATAAATAAACAACTTTTTCCTATAAATTTATATCTCAATATCACTATCTACTGGCATATAGGACGACGTATTCTTTTACTTTAGTTTGAAATTCTTTCTGGTCTCGCTGGTATTGGTCAGCCGCTTCACTATTAAGGGGGTCGTCAAAGTTAAGTAGGTCCTGTAAAAGAATAACGATGTAAAAAATAAGACGTAAAAGATAAGACCGACAACCTTATTAGTGCGCTATCGGTTATGAAAAACCAAGCTCATTTTGAAATCACTTACCGTAAACAGCGAGTTCAATCCCCAAATTACATCCTTCAGCTTTCGAGTTGGTGCCCATCCTAAACCATCAATGGAATTTTGTCTTAAAAGCGACAGACATATGTCTCCTGACACTGATATATTCGGATGCCATAGCTTCGTCACACATTTGACACTTGGAGGCTAAGAATAGTTAAAAAAAAAAAAGTTTAAAAATAGAAAAAGAAATCAAAATATGTTTTACGATAGTGCGCAACAGGAAAGGAATGAAATTATCATCGGAGGGCTTGATAACAATGTTACTAGTGAAAAAACATTTTCTGTTTTCTACTGGGAACCTCCCACAGAGGCACACGCGCTAACCATTACGCCACGGTCACCTGAGCCTTGGAATCAGAAAAGCACAAAGGCTACGATCCGAATCCGTTTGAAACTGAATAGAAATAGTTTTAGGTGTTCCATTGGTCTTTAAAATGAGTGCTTCCCAGAGTGAACCCATGGAAAGCTACAAAAGTGTGCAAAAACAACATTAGTTGAACAGTTCTGCTCCAATTTTGGATTCATAGGTACTTATGGGATCAGCACTCAAAGTCGCATCTATGTTACAAGGCAGCTTAGAAGCTAGGAGTGAGTGAGTAGAGTCACTGCTGAAATGCTAAGTGAGTAATCTGACAGCCAATTGCACTAACTCACTCACTGAATTCCTCTAGCTAAATCAATTTTCAATGGAAAGTGACTCACTTCACTCACTCCCGGAAAAGTGGAAATCTCGGCACAGATTTACATAGCACGTGCTTGTAAGTGGCAGTGTATAGGAAATATACTTCAACAAGAAAGCGATTGTATAGCCATCCAAGCGATGTGAAGGAACCCGGTAACGCAGTCAGGTCAGACGATTACATATATGCGTACCTAACTGGTTGTATCCCAATTTCCTATTTTTTTAAAGTAATCAAAAAGAAGAACAGTTTCAACTGTAAAAAGAAAAATTGTAACTCATCAACCAAAAAGAGTGACAACGTCAGAAGAAGATAGACTTTTAAGCAAAAATATTGACTGAGCAATCAGTGCTTTGAATATACCTAAATTAATTCTGCTGAAAACAACTTTATAACCGTTTTAAAAACTTTTTTCCTCGGTTTCCAGGTTTCGACTTCAGCTTAACAATTTCAAAATTATGAAAATCCGCTTGTACTGGAGTTGGAATTCCCCCTCTTGGAATTGCAGTCGATTTCTATCTCTTATATATCAGGTTACCGTTGAGGCTTGCCTGATATATAAGAGATGGATTTGTTTCAACCAAACAAAAACTCTTTTAGCCACTGAAACTGACAACGTTTACAAAGCGAAACTCTATTCTCTGTTGATCGAAGTCACCAATTTTTTTTTTGTAATCGTTAGTCTCGTAAATACAAACCCCCAACAAATGGTTTATTAAAGTTTACAAATACAAATAACATACATCAAATACATACTTCTGCACAATCATTGATTTGGCGCGTAGTTAATTGATTAAAATTCCTCTTATGAAATACCGAAAGCGCATAAATCAATAACAATTATAGAACCAACCATGGTTCTTTTTCTTTTTAATAAATCAGGTAATCGTTGTATTGATATACTTACTACCATATTATAATCTTCTGGGACATCAATAACAAATTTGTAGGTGCCACCTTTCCAAAAACCTTCATCAGGACAAATACAAAGTGCAAATTCATAAAGAATATTTGGGTCGTTGAATGTTACTCTGCATGTACTCGGCAAAGTGTTTTCCATTTCTTGTATTTCCTTCACAAGTAGTCGGTCTCTTATTGAAATTCGTTTTGTCGTGTCACTATTGTTTTTAATTTCGACACTTTCTTTTTTTAATTTTCGCGATAGAGTTATCATTTTTATGAAACGAAAGAAACTATAAACAAATTTGCCAAGGTAAATCACAAATCACGTCTACAATAAACAAAAACGTAACGTATGTGTCATTTCAACTATTGGACCACGGATTAATAATAAAGTAGAGGAAACCACTCACAATAAATGTCAAATGAAAAAAATATCTTTCCAGGTTGCCGGTCGGTTTGTTTCCAATGAATTGGTGTGTTTGGTTTTCAATACCATTTCCGTTGGAAAAAATAATCGTCCGTATCCGGATCTCTATGATTTCTGAAACCATTCCATTGGTACAAAATGAAAAATTACCGTTCTAGCCGATTTCCTTCTTGTGAAAACTCTGGTATCTTCTGTGATCGAAAAATACCCATTATAGCTTAAAATTAGAGTTTACACGAAGCTGGGGCTAGATTCCGCAAGAGTGAGTATAAAAAACTCACACTCACGGCCCGGCCCTCTGAAAACTCACGCTCTGAAAGACCGTGAATAAATTTGAAAGATAGTGTACACGTCTTCTGTCAAAAAAACTCCACTTCACCCTTGCGGAATCCAAATTAGAGTGTGTGCACAATTTTTCGTGTACACATTTAAAATTCACTCTTGCGGAATCTAGCCCCTGGCGACTGAGCATTCCAGTAACAGTTATAAAGAAAGGCGATGAATTCACAAGTCCTGCGAAAGTGATAACACTGTCCTGGCCAGCGAATTCAATCGCTAAATCACATCTTTCAGCTTTCGAGTTAGTTCCCATCTTAGAACATCAATGGAATTTTGTCTTAAAAATGCAGATTTGCCCTACGATTGATTTACTCTTTTCATAGCTTGGTTTTGCATTTATTAATAAGAGGCTAAAAATCGTTTTAAAAAAATAAGTATTTACTTGCTCCTTGGATGCGAATCCCATAAATTGCATTAGGGGTTAGGGCCAGAGGCGCTTCCCAAATTTTGGTTTTGTAGCATTACCATGCTTATATATTTATTCATAAAAATTGAAACATACCTACTCACGGCCGGCACGTAACACAACCCCAATACAAAAAAGGTCTTCCATTTGAAAAGAAGACAGGAAAATAAATTTCAAAAACAACATTGTAGGTACTTCTGACGATCTTATCCGCCAACAGTTAGAGATGAACTACGAGAAATGCTATAATAGGAATGAGACAAGCTCAACCAAAAGGTAAGAAGATCATACCTAGAACTCAAGTTTGTTACGACCAGCAGGGAAGCATAAGTGATAGAATAACATTCGCTACTGAGGGCCTGGAAAGATTCTTTCTGTTGACTAAAACAAAGGGGTGATGAAAACACAGGCCAACGTTAATGCAGACGATATTGCCGTAAGGGGAAGAAGCAATCGTCATGTCATCGATGCGCTTGCGAGCATTTAAACAAAATCGACTAAAATAGGATTGAAAGTTAATGAGGGCAAAACGAAGTATGTGCTATCATCAAACAAGGACAGAGAACATTGACGAATTGGACAAAATGTCACAATATACAGACATAACTCTCTAGTGCTCTAGTGAAATAGCCAGCTGCATTCTTCCATTAAAACAATTTAGCCGCAACACTCGCCTCAATAGGAATGCTCATCAGTTTTACCTAGAGCCCAACTTCAGGCGTACAGTTCAGTATAGAGATTCTTATTTTAGTCGCACCTCCCGAATGTGGAATGCTCTACCTGACCCTGTTTTTCCTCGCATTACGATTTACAAAGATTCAAAAGCAACGTGCATCGGTGTTTCCTTTCAAATCCTCTCCTATTTTTCTAAATGCGCGCACTGTGTTCTTATAACATTATCCCTTGACGTGCGCGTTAGTTATATAAAAAAAAAACTTGGACGTAGTACACAGTACAGGACTTCGCAGGGAAATTGGGGAAGGGAATCCCAAGGCTCCTCGAAATTTATTGTGCTGTGTCATTCTTTTTACTTTATTTAGTTATATTTCAATGTTGACATAAACTAGGCTTCTTTCAACCTATTGCCTCAGCCACTGCCTACTCCTGATACTGCCAGCCGCTGGTAAGAATCGGCTGCCAAGCAGCCCTGTGTGACCCGTGCTTAAGTTACACCAAGGGCACCACAATTACATTTTTAGTAAATTTTCTGCTAGGCAATTTATTAAGCTTTGTAAACTCTCCACTTTCCGACTCACATGGAAATAAATTTCATTGTCGAATGAAATAAAATTAAATAAATTTCTTGAAAACAAGGTATTTGTTATTTTATATTGATACCAACTACACCATTCTATCTAATCAAAATCGTCTATCGAAACAAAAACTTTCATTTGTTGTGAAATAAAAGAAAAAACAAAATTAACACTTAAGTTTTTTTTAGGTTTAGGTGGATGGGGCGAGGGGTTACACAACAGACTGCATTATGTACCTCGCTCGGATCTCATTGTGCTTTCCAGGGTGTGCGTAAATACAGAAGTAGGCAAGAGATAGGAGAAAGAACATGTTGAGGAGTTATATGCAAAGGACCTCTCTGAACTGGGTTAAGCCTGGACGTCGTTTTGATACTCTGTAAAAATCAGATATATTATGCTTCTGGCCATTGTCATCATGAACTTTCCACTGTTTTATGAGCCTCAAACTTAAAGCGACTGATCCGCTTAGTTTAAGACCACCGGACCTCCTCAAGTAGTTTAATTTAGTTTTTTCATTTATCCTCCTTTTTGTTACCGTTAACATCAAAGTTTCCTTTGACCCGAACGAAGAGTGGCTTGCTACGTTGGGTTTTAGCTTGCTGAAGCAACAATTAAAAAAAAAACAACCAACAAGCTGCCTATAAAGACATTGATATTTTAATTGAATGACAAGTGTTTTACGCCTTCTTCTTCAGCTTGAAGGACACTGCAGTCTGATAGACTAACTGTACATTTTATGGGAGAAGATACCCGATCTTATCCAATCAATCATTTCGGAAGTCGCTCGATAGGATAGCTGTGAGGACTACTGAGTTAAAATCTATGAATGTTTTAACTAGTCTTGCCGTGTTGATGAACAGAAGTTCCCTTATGAGCATCCCTTTTCAAAAAAATTAATTTTTTATTAAAGGACATTGCAACCCAAAGCGTTTTTGCATTCGCGGCAGCTGCTATTTGCGTTGTCAAAAAAGTTGTGCGGCGAAATATGAGAATACCAACACCGACCAGACAAAAAAAACAGCGTTTTCTAACATTTGAATTGTAAAAATGATAACAACAGTGTTTCTGTCGCTGCTGCAACTGTTTTGGGAGAACATTAAATCGATTACAGCTTTTTCTTTATATTTTGAAAGTCACAACACGTTTTAAACAACAACCATTTTTTCCGAAAATACCTAAATGTACCCACCTACCCCCTTTATGAAAATGGGAATGAGACATGTAAACAAAACCAATTCTTTCATTTTTAGAAGAAATAAAATTTGTTTGAAAAAAAAAATAAAAGGTTAACACACCTCAAAGCCAATAATAAAAACAATTCTTCAAAAGAATATAAACCTTTGAATTCGGAAAATGAAACAAATCTTCACTTATTTTTTGATGATATCCACAAGCCTTCCAAGTGGTGGTGGCTACCTTGAGTAGCAGAAATAATCGTAAACAAAATGAGCTTTTACACTTGTGGTGAAAGACAATTAAGCTTTTGTTGTGAAAGACCAAAGACCATTAACTTTTGTTGTGAAATAACAAATAACAGTCACTGATCGATTTCCAAAAAAACTGAAATCGCATTCAACTTCTCCCTTCTCGCTCTTATTATTGCATAGCAAGCAGCAAGTCTTTGTTTTATAGCGAGCGACTGTTTGTAAGTTATTCCTATTCCTAATCTTAGAGGAATAAAGAAGTTCTTTATTCCTCTAAGTTCCTAATCATTAACACTACGCAAATCAGACAACGGCGCCAACTATCATTTAAAACTATCCAACGATATAGGAAAACGACGACGAATCCAAAAATCGATGAGTCGTAGAATATCTTTTGTTCAAAACTCCCGATGAAACCATTGCATTTGATTCAGAATGTCACGATGCAAATAAGCAAATTCATTTTAGAAGCACAAGCAATCAAAAATAAAAAAAATCAAATGTAAACTAACACTTATCGCTTGGAATTACAAAAACAAGACTTGATTTTAATTTTTTTTTTTTTTATTTAAAACGGAATTAAATACAAACCAAACTAGGATATCTACTTTTTGCTTGGACCAGTTGTCGCTGCCAAAGCTGCAACTTCGTCTTCCTTAGCTTGAATGAGTACAAGTTCCTGTTTCTTGTTGGCGATACGTTCTTCACGTCGCTTGCGAGCTTCACGCACCTTCTGTCTGCGTGCTTCGGCTTGGTCAGCCAACATCTTGCTGCGCTGCTTCTCAGCCTTCTTCTTATGGATGTACTCCATAAGGACACGTTTGTTCTTGAAGACATTACCTTTGCACTTCATGTACAAATCATGGTACAAATGCCGGTCAATCTTCTTGTTGTCTCTGTACTTTTTCAGCAATCTACGCAATACTCGCATCCTTTGCATCCACAAGTACTTGGTTGGCATACGGGCATTTGCTGTACCCTTGCGCTTACCAAATCCACAATGACGGCCCTTACGTCTGGCTTCTGTGTTCTTGCGGACACGGTAACGTGAATGTACGACAACTGGTTTTTTGATGATCAAACCATCTTTGATCAATTTACGGATATTTTGTCCTGAAATTAATTCAAAATTAGTATTTGATTTGGAAATAGAATTATGGAGTGACTTACGTGAGTTTGTGTTTGCAATCTCATTGATTTCATTAGGATCTAACCAGACCTTTTTCTTGCCACATCTCATTACCGAGGCAGCAAGCCTCTTCTGAAGTTTAAGCGAACTAAAAGAATGGAAAAAAACATAATTTAATAATTATTCATTGTTTTGCAACACTAAAATTTCACTTTTTAGGAAGGTAAAAGCATTATTTATTATTAATTTTAAGAGATATCGTACCTCATGGTGTTCACTCGTACTCGCACTTTCTTGAAAAGACAGAAAAATTGAGAGGGCGGAAGTGTTAGCCATTTTTGAACAATCGTTTTTCGAAATGGACCTATTCAGTGGGGCAAAAATTTCGATTGAAACGTTCAACGAAAGTAGCAGTTCGTTACCAAGCGCTAGCACTTATACCATATTATAAAAAACGGTGATTTTTATATTTATTCGCACAATATTTCAACTGTGCGTGTTGATTCGATTCTAAGAAACACTTTTTCAACTACCCCTCCCTTACATCTTTGCCAACTATCTGTTCAACAAATCGTCCAGTATTATGTACCTCGTTTCCACTTAGAATTGAATCACACTTCAATTCGAATTAGTGCTAGTGTATACCTACATCGAATTGAAATAGGATTACCCGATCCGATACAGCTCTTGTAGCTGGATCGATTCAAAAGAGTATGTTTTATACCTAGATTACTCGATTCAGTGGGTAAGTAGATACCTGCATCGAAATCTGAATCATAATCCGATTCGATTACCCGATTCTAAGTGGAAACGAGGTAATGGATAAAGTTCACATTGCCTTGCGGCTACACGAAGAAGATATGGCAAGCTATTCATAATTTTTCAAATTCCTGTCCGTGTTTCGGATGTGGCGTAGGCGACTTACAATTTGCCAGGGAATTAGCTTTCAATCAATTTTTTAACTATTTATTTTCAAAATAGCGCAAACGAAAATATACTAGAAGTCATTTTTTACCAACCCTTTTGCTTTTAGAGCAGTTTTTGTTTTATTTCTTCGATTCTCTTATTTTGTTGGGATATTTTTATGAATTTGTCAATTTAACGGCTACTCAAATTGTTTCTCATCTGGCTTGGAATATTCCATATCAGTTGACTTTCAATCTCGAATTTTGATTGTGTGTGAAAAATAATTAAATAAATAGAGTGGTGCAACAGAAAGTAGGGGTCCTACAATTTTTTGCCGATTCCGAATGACAAATCGCTTTTCACTGCAATGACATTACTATCGGAGGACTTACCAATTTCTCGTGAAAGGTGATACCAGTGGGAAAATATTTTTTGCTTCTGCTAGAATCGAACCACGAACCTCCTGATTAACAGGCAGACATGCTAACCATGACGCCACGGGTATCATCTGTGTAAAAAAGTTCAATTGTCTTGTGAGTGGCTTGCCATATATTGTTCGTGTAGCCCCGGTGTAACCAATCGCTGGAAATTGAAGGTCAAACAAAGCAAATTGAACAAAAAGATTACAAGCATTTGACAGCTAGCTATACCTGCCTAATCATGTTACATATGTCAAGTAATTGGACTCTGTACGTGTCCACTGACTTTCACGATTAAAAAGTAATTTGATTCAAATTCTGTCTAATCTATTTTTTTAACCTACGAAGGCAAGGTTTGCAAGTGCAGCATAAATTTTGTAAGGTATGGCTCCTGGATTATCGGTTCCGCAAAGTCGCTATGAGCCTGAAAATATCGGCATCAAAGCTGTCCTCATTGGACCCCCTGGATCAGGGAAAGGAACTCAGGTATGCTGCTAGGTTCTTTATAACACAATTAACTTCGATAAAATTTGATTTGATGAGTGTTGTTGTATAACCTCTACATTTTAGGCTCCACTTCTGAAAGAAAAGTATTGTGTTTGCCACTTGTCAACTGGAGATATGCTGAGAGCAGAAATCTCTTCGGGATCGAAGCTGGGAGCTGATCTCAAAAAGGTCATGGACGAAGGAAAACTTGTTTCGGACGAGCTTGTTGTTGATTTAATTGACAACAACTTGGACAAGCCAGAGTGTAAAAATGGATTTCTTCTTGACGGTTTTCCTAGGACAGCGATACAGGCGCAAAAGGTATGCTCTCTACGCAAAAACATCATGTGATTTTCGCATGAAATCGCAACTTTATTGTTTCATTTTGCCTTTCAGCTGGATGGCCTGCTAGAAAAAAGAAAAACCCAATTGGATGCCGTCGTGGAGTTTTTTATCGAAGATAGTTTACTCGTAAGAAGAATAACTGGAAGACTTATCCACACACCTAGTGGTAGGTCCTACCATGAAGAGTTCCATCCACCCAAGGTGGCGATGCGTGATGATGTAAATATTTATTGCCTTCCGTTTCCCTCCTATGCAAGAAAAGTGATTTTTTTTTAAATTTCTTACACAGATTACTGGAGAACCTCTAATCAAGAGGACCGATGACAACGTAGAGGCTCTTAAAAAGAGACTCGAGTCATATCACAAACAGACTAAAGTACTGATTGACTATTACGCTCAAAAAGGCATCCTTTTCAAAGTGGATGCCGCCAAACAAGCCAGTGATGTTTTTGCCAACATTGATAAGATTTTCCAGCGCCAGCACAGCCGGCGTGCAGTTTCATGATTTCATTTTAAAGCCCTAAAATGTATTAAAGAAAAGTTATAGGATGTTGCAATTTGTATTAATTTATTTTTCTTTGGCACTGGCTCCATAACAATCAATCATCTGCTGCTTTGTCATTCAATAAATAGGGTGGCGCAACAGAGCGAGGAGCCCCGGGCCTAGCGTATTTCTCACAACCATGCCTTGTGAGAAAAAACGCTTTTCATGTTAATGAATTTACTAACGGAGGACTTGCCAATTCCTCGCGAAAGGCGATTCCCATTTTTGCTTCTGTTGGGATTCGAACCACGAACCTCTGGGTTGACAGCAGACATACTAACCATCCCGCCACGTGTACCACTTTGTTATCCAATTGAAGGCCTTGTTGGTTTTTAGCATGTGATTTATATGACGTTCCAGGTCCCGTTTTGAAAATGCATCAAAGGTATAAACTAGTTTTTTATTGCAGTCTTTTGCAGCTTGGTCCGCATGTTTGTTGCCGTTAGTACTAGTATGGGTAGGTACCCACATGTGTCTTAACTTTGTTGGGTTCTTTATAAAAAGATTGATGATTGGTAATTGTTTAACAACTGAAATTATTATTTATTGACATAAATTACAAATTGTACGTTAATAGTTTAAAACAGCACTAGCAACAGAGGCAAAGTAAAAGAAGTTGTTTCATAACTTTAAATAATTAATTAGTTTTTTTGAGATATTTGTCTTTCTTTACAATATTTTCGATAGTTTTAGTAGGTATTTAAAAATGAATGAATGTTTTGATAATGGGATAGGAGTTAAAATATTTTAGTTATTTTAAAAATATGTTATAGCTCCCTTATGATAAACGTACATAATACTTGACTTTATAGTTTAATTTTGTTTTGAGTGTGGTTTAATTGCACAAAAGCTCAAATTGAAAAAAATGTTTTCCTTGAGTGAAAGTACGATCGAGCTAGATGTTAAGCGCCCATGTTTTTTTTCAATGACGATAATTTATTTATTTAAGTCACAGTCACAGGAAGCAAATACAAATTATGTTATATCGTCCGGAATACATAGCGCCGGGGAACTTAGCCCATATGGCAGTTAAACAATTATTCATTTTTTACAAAAATGATACAAATATTGAAAGAAATTAAATAATTCTTCGCTTCTTACTGATCCTGAACTTTAAAATAATAAATCACTTTGATGCCGTTCATTTACCCTGAAGCAACCAAAGATTCATTGACACAGGTCCATTGATTGTCGTTGATCATTTTATTGCTGCCATTGTGATCGATTTAACCTTGAATTATATGAATTAACTCTCTACTTATAGAAATGGGAAAGACTGTGAAATTGTCTATAAATTTTAATAAATTGAAAAATTGCCTTTCATTTTGTTTTTAGAATTGCTGTGTGAGATGAGTGTCTTTAACTTTTCGTTTAGTTATCTAATCAAAACCTGAGGAATTGTGATTGTCTATGATTGTTGATAACGATAGAGAATGCGTTAAGTATGTTTAAGTAAGTACGCAAAAGTTTCATAATTAGATTAAGGAAATCACTATATACTTACTACTTTGTTCATACAAGTTCATACAAAAAGTGCACTTTTACATATTTAGCCCATTCTATTGGCGGAAGAGAAATGTTTGGCAATCTTCAAAAGAAGGCTCTTCTGATTGTTCAGATTTTAGTAGTAATAAAAAAACTTTCCATTGGAAAAACAAGGCGATCGAGAGGCTTATCGAATAGATCGATTCTAACGATTCTAAGAGACTGTCTCTACTTGATTTGAAGTCAGAATCCACCCAAAAAGCACAAATACATGTAACCATTGAATAATAACGTATAGAACTGAAGACTGGAGAAAATCACTACTGGCTTTTATAACGCTGGTACAGTTGCCAGTGTGGCGTGTGATTGTTAAAAATTTAAGAGGAGAAAGTTCATTCATCAACCCTTTTTCGCAAATTGAGCACGTAAAAGATATTTTTTGTTAGGAACCGTTCAGTCTCCATTAACACATTGACTGCCATGTCTTACTTTTCCCGAAACCAGCTTAGCACATTTTTGTGCGACACCTAGTACTTTAGTTCCAGGCCTTGTCATATAGCCTTGCCATTGCCGTTAGATAAGTTTTTTCGAACGACTCGGCTTCAACTAAATGCACCGAGGAGATATTACTGGGAATCAATTTCTTTGAGTTGAGTGATTTTTAGGCACAAGCTGATTTGGGGCACATTACAGAGATAATACAGAGAGTCAACTTGAACAAATTGAGAAATGCCAGAAGTGTGTTATTTCTTCTTTTCAGTGCTTAAATGTTCATTGTTTATGATCAATTTAAGTTAACTATCCTTGTCTTGCCGTTGCTTTAAAATTTTGAAAAGTGTTAAATACTAATTTTATGTAGCTCCTTCAGTGATTATAGTTATAGTTTTATCCTTATACCCAATATTTGGGTCCTTACTCATCAATTGTTTATTGAGTGTAATTCTTTTAATTTTGTTTTCCTGTTTACTTTAATTTTTCGTAACAAAACGAATCCTAGGGTGATTAATGTCTCTTGCCTTACTACAATTAACTGAATAGAGCATTACCCATGTAGGGTTACGATACATGCTATTTGACGAGTTAAGGCTGGTCAGTGTTTTTTTTTTTGTAAAATAATTGTGTGAATCCGGTTGTCCAATACAATTATCGTTTTTTTTTTTCAAATGTGTTGTCTAACTATGTCAGATTTTTTAGTAAGGGTAAGTGAATTAAATATAGGCATTTGGATTGACTCCTGGATAGGCCCTTACCGTGTTAGTGTTGGATATGAAATCCTTCTATGCTTGTTGGCCCGACGACATCGCTGTTTGTAAGTTTATCAAAGGCGGAACTATTCCTTAGTCCCGGTAGAAAGTTTTACTTCTATTTTTATTTTAGATTTGTAAACGTAAGAAGATCTTTGTAGGTAAAAAATGTAGACCAATCCCTACACAACAAAATTCTTTGAGTGATTTCATTTTGCTTACAAGCTGACTGACTCTACCCTCAAACGAATGCACTCCAAAATAAAAAAAAAAAAAACAACATGAAAAGAAACTAAAAAAAATTTGATCACCTCATTACTTGAAAAGAAATGTACGAGTATACCAAAAATTCTTGAACGCTTTTGTTTAAGATGGCTTTTTGGAAGGAAGTGGTTTAGGTCTCTGCTACACAAATAAGTAATTTAAACTTCTATCAAAAAACTAAAGTTACTACGTGCCAAAAGTAAAAAAAAGACAAGAAAAGAACAGAAAATTAATCATTGAGCAGCAAAGGGCTGATTTTTTTTTGTCAGCTTGGAATAGCCTCGTTGAACACTGCTATTGATTCTCAACTTCTTTCGGCAAATGTGATCAGAATGCTTCTATTACATAAGAAATCACTTTTCAGGATTGTAAAACGGAAAGGCGATACTCGTGGAAAAACATTTTTGCTTCTGTTGAGATTCGAACCACGAACCTCCTGGTTAACAGGCATACATGCTGACCATCACGCCGCAGCTGCCAGCCCGGTCACACTGTCGGCTACTACTTTGCAGCTTCTATCAGCAAACAACTAAAGAAAACCATTAAAAATGGCTTTTAAACTTATTAAATTCTGAAGTAAATTTTTCATTCGAAATCAGTTGTTATATTTTTCATAGGTTTAATGAAAAATATAACAACTAATTTCGAATGAAAAATTTACTCCAGAATTTTTTTGTTTTAGAAGCCGCTGCTACCAGCCAAAAGTTGAACGTGTGTTAACCGTACTTTAGGAAGAAAACGAGCTCATTTAAGCCAAGTGCGGCTGAGCTCACAGTTCCATCTCCATTTTTTTTTATTCATTCATTTTTTTAAGTAGCAACATACATACATATTTATTTTACATTTGGTAAGGATATTGTATTTTAGAGATTTAGAATAAGCATTTCCTTTTCAACTAAAAATTTATAATAATACATTATGAAAAAATTAATTTGTTTAATGAATTTTGATATTAATTATTCAAGGGAACTACAAATAAAAACCCATCTTCAGTTAATTTTTCTGCTTTATGATTTGAAAACAAAACCAGTTCATTGTCAGATGATTCAAGTGCAATCACATTCCCCAATGACATCTGCGGCAGGAAACATCGAACAAACAGAACATGATATGCGGTTTTACTTTTTCAACCATAAAAAAAATGTTCCACATACGCCACAGTTACCCGTTGCCTTGATTTTAGGATTGAGGCTTATACTTGTGTTTTGCGTGAAGTTGTTTGTGTTTCCGTTTTGACAACTTACATAATATGTATATAGCTCTCAATGTATCAAAAGTTTAGAAATATGCGAGTAGTGCCAAAACAAAATAAAAAATACTACAGGAGCATGCAACACAACGCATTTTCATATACAAAAAACACTAAAATCAACAATTTGGCCGGAAGTAAATATGGTGATCCATTTGCACATGAAATATTTTATTTGATAGCATTCATCAATAAAGCTTATTTGTAATACCAAAAGTAATGTCCCACTCTACAACAATCTCAAAAGATCTTCAAAAGAGAAGTAAGGAATCATTAGGAAATCTTAAGACCATAGACAAACTTGTTTAATTGTAGGCATCTAAAATCAACAGAATTTACAAATTATTCGTATTGATTCATATTCTAGTTGGAAGCGTACATAAGTCCAAAGATATATTTTGCGAAAAACCCTGTAAGTAATTAAATGTAGCTAAATATTGATATGCAATTGATGCATCGTATACAGAAATTATTAAGAATTTGGTGGTGTGAATTGAATTTTCTCGCTATCAACTAAACACACAACCTTTATTTTCAAAAAGTATTTTAATAGACAATAAAATCGAAGAAGAATTTTTAAATCAGGCATATTCTTCCTGTTAGTTGGCGAAAGATTCGGAGCAGTAACGAAATTTGAATTGCGATAATATGACAAAATGCGAGAATTGCTTTTGCTTCAAATTTCCTGATTGGTTTTACCTATGTAAGCACTGCTTCCTTTTGTCGGAAG
Organism: Melanostoma scalare; assembly: GCA_949752695.1. Taxonomy (NCBI): domain Eukaryota; kingdom Metazoa; phylum Arthropoda; class Insecta; order Diptera; family Syrphidae; genus Melanostoma; species Melanostoma scalare. The sequence continues at coordinate 37,921,687 of OX456984.1, forward strand.
TTTTTAAATATACCAACTCGAATAATCGGTCCTAAATACCTATAAATTGTACTACCAGATAGCTAAGATTCCAGATGTTAAGGAGTTTGGCCCTCTTAGTATAACTGCAACTTGATTGAACAAAATCACAGAGGATGTGACTAGCGGTGTCATACTTTTCTTCTCAGCTTAAGTGATTTCACCAAAGCCTAGCAAGTTTCAATGCTTGGCGAGAAAGAAGTTTCCTACAGTCATTTCTGCTACGGGATAGTCAAAACTTTACAGCTTTCTTATTTACATTAAGGAGCATATGTTTAGTCTGTCTCCATCCAACGACCCCGACAGCGTGCCATCATCTTTAGTGCCTCTTGATCTAACTCTGTTTACCTTGCTCGTTTTAGGGGCTTTTAGGGACAGTTGGCTGGTTTCACTGAGTGTTTGGAAGCTTTCAGAGAATTCTTTGTAAAAGGCTTTTTTGATCGTCGAATCAACCTTTACAAGTCCTTCTGTTTTGAACTGTACAAGTTCCAGTCAGCTTTTAATTTGGCCTTGAGAGAACTTTTCACAAGACTTCTGGTTCCGTGCAAAGTATCTGCATTTCAGCGTCCCACCACACAACAGTAGATCTACTAGGCAGCACAAAGCTTCTTGTAAGGGCAAAATTTTCGTCAAGAACTGCATCCTCCACTTATTGAGAGCTTCAAGAGAGATTCGATGGAATTAACGAGCTCATCATCGAAAAATGGAATGTGGAAACCTCCAGATTAATATTTTGCACAGTATTCTTTTAATCCACAAATCTTTTCTAGGATGAGAAAATTAAATAAACCAGTTACAGAAAAGTCATTCCTTTGTGCTGTTTTTTATCGAAATCATAGAATTTGTTTACTTGTTTGCATGATATTTATAAACTTTTAATTTTAAACGGTTTTCTTTTTTTAAGAAACAATTTGATTATTTTAAACCCAATCCAATTATTTTCCAAATGTTTTGATCACTTCATTAATTGCAATACACACAAAAGTTAATCTGAAAAAAATATTTATCTCACATCTGGCGATTTAAAACTATTTTCACATTCATCAATTAATACAAAGTTCTAATTGAACGGCAAAATATTGTATGGGAGATCTTTTCAAGAATTGCAAGAATTAATGCTCGATAATGCTGTAACAGTCTTTTTTTTATTTTATATTTCAAAAAAAGTTCGTGACAGTATAAACCGGCAATTTATATTTAGAATCTTGAATATTCGAAAGCTCTGCAGATTGTCGTTAAAAGACCAGTCGGTTTCCTACATCGCGAGGGATAAGATCGTGCCAATATTCGAAATATTGTTTTAGCGAACGAAAAGAAAATGTGAGAGAAAAGAAAATTGTGTAACAAAAATTTGGGAAATCTTGAAATAAGATTTTAAATTTACCCACATATATATATAAAATAATTAATTAAAACAAAAATATTCATGAATAAATAAAACTGTGCGTGAGTGTGCTGTGTGCCATGTAGGAAATTGTGCTTGGAAAAATTATATTAGAAAATATTTCATGGCAAATCCATCTTCTTTTTTTTTTTTTTTTTGAAATATATCTTCTTTTGAAAATATATACGTAAACGTATGTGCAAACACATACACCCACTCGAAATCCCTCAATAAAATTCACATACACGCAAGCTTTTATTGAAATGCCAAAGTATTGACGTGTGCCTGTGTGTGTTCTTAACCTACAATCACTACTTAAAGGATAATCTATGTGTATATATATTTTCCACCTATACATATATAAAATGTGATGAAATTTTCAAACCTCGACCTCAAAAGTACATAGTATATTTTGAATTGATCGAAAAGGTAGTATGCCAAAGCAACCCCGTTGCTTTCAAATAACTATACTTTGGAATACAAGTGTCTCTATTGTAATTCGTAAGTATGTATGCATAGAAAAACCCCTCTCGATCGACTGATGAACTTAAATTCGAATTAAAAAAAAAAAGTGAAAGTATAAACGACTACATAAATCTTGAACACATTTAAAAGACTTTTATATAAAAAAAATATGAAATTTAATACACCTAAACAGTGGTATCTGTGTTGCAAAAAAAGTCTTATCCAACAAGTTTAAAATAGTTAGTTTTTAAAAAGACCGAGCAGAGAATCTGTTTCTTCTTATTTTTTTCGAATTGATGGTCTGACCAGACAGAAGAAGAAAAAAACAATCTGAATGAAGACCCACGTGGAGTGTTGGCTTAATTAAAAGATTATTATTTCAATCATAGGGAAAATAAGAATTTGTAAGAAAAATGAACCCATTATCAATTTGAATCAGTACAGCGAGGGCAAGGTAAAATCTCTTGAATGTAAACAAAACAATCCGTATCTACATGTGTATATATATATATATCCCTGACATATTAGTTTTCTACCTGTCACTAGTTTGCGCAGCCTAAGGTAAATGGTGAATAAGCGCCACCACACAAGCACCTCGCTCGACGTAGAATAGGTGTATCTATGAGTAGGGTAAATAAATGCGGATGCTATGACCATATGATGATGAATCCTTATGACTTCATAACTTAATTTTTCAAAATAAATGCTATTAAAGCGATGTAAAATATAAATATTTACATTCGTTTGCCAATGTTCTATTTTCAACACGATTTATTATAAGGTTTCTATAAATAATAAGTTTAAATTGCTATTTTTGTTTGCTTCCGTGCATTGATGACTTGTTAAACTCTGGAATGATGTTACTGCAGTTTGCGGATTTTCTTGTTGTTGTGAAAAAAAGCTTAGTCGGTGAAAGTTTAACAACATAGGATAAGAATATATTTAAAAACAAAGCTTGAAGCGTTTGTTGTTTTGCAAAGTGTTTTAGAGAACAAAGTTGTTTATACATACACTCGCAAGCAAGCGAACTGACGTGTGTTATTTTTTTTTTCTCTTTACGTATGAGCAGCGGTCAAAGTTTTGTAAAGTACAATCTTAGTATTTATATTTGTCTTTCAAAAAAAGATATTTCAAGGATCCCATTTCTGAAACCGATACCTATACTTTCTGAAAATTATTTAAGGGATATTTGTGGTCGATACGGCAATGTGTATGAATGTGACTTGTTTATATCTACCTATACCTACTGTTAACGTTCCTTTGACGAAAAATTTACGGTTTATGAGTTTTGAATATTCTTTTTGTTGAAAAATTAAAACCGATGTCATTTCTAATCTGTTTTTATCTTAATCTAATATCGTTTTTTCATTTCAAATCTGCCAATTCAGGAACTTTGTCATTTTTCGACTACAGCAATGTGTCAAACACAGTAAAATCCGTACCATACATTTACAATAACCCAAACTTGACACTATGCTTTGGAAGCCGAGCTGCATGTATCATATCGTGCATTAGATACATTTGCAACTATGAATCGTTCCGCCATTTTACTTTTGTTATACATAACTAAAAAAAAACCTGTTTTTAGAGGTATACAAATAAATATAAACACAAACAAAACAAATAAATATAAGTTTCATTATCATGATGGTTTCGATTTAGAATAAAAGATATTCCAATGGCATTAAGGTTTAAAAAGTTTTCGGGCATATGGGCCCAACGGCTAACCGAAGCGTGTTAAGTTTGACTTTCGAGAGCTGGGGGCGTATATCAGTACTAACAATTGGCATGTTCTATTCTGAAGTAAGTTTATTCATTGGGAGCGGGGTATTCAACGCATTTAGTTTTTCAGATAATCTAACCTACTTCGGCCTCTTATTGAACAAAAATTGAATTTTTTGTTTTATATGTGATTTCTGACTAAACAAAGGCCGAAAGAAAATATAGATTATCTGGAAAACTGAACTGCAAAACGAACTGATCACAAATATAACGTTAATTGTCAAATAGATAATTACTGGAGACAGTGTTGCTAATTTAAAAACACACCTCTAAACAAAAACCTTTTACATATGGTTAAACAACAAATCTTGAGCACTTCAAGACATTCACTACAATTTCGGCAACTTGTTTAGTTTTCTATAAACATTACTTTTGATAGTTCGTTTATTCAAAAGAACATAAATAGATAGTAACTTCACAATCTATATTTATTGAGTGTTGATCGATGATTTTTGTCATCAGTTGGGTTTTAGCCGCATCCAGCGCAACCTTTTTCTTTATATTTTTTTTTGATATGGTCAGTCAAAATGGATTACTTTATATTAATGGCACTTAAAATGTTTGGTTTTGTTTCACGAAAAGGAATGTGGTTGTTATTCCATTTAAGGATTTTTAAAGTATCAACAAAGCTGCGTTTCTGGCTTCAAGATTAAAGTTAAAAAAGTAAAAAGGATGGCTCAACAGAGCTGAGAGCCGCTCCGAATTTTGGCGCATTTCTTTTAAACGTACATTGAACGGAAATTAAAGTTATGGAGATAATAATTATTTAACTAAAATGTTTAACGTAGAAATGGCAGAGAGATTTGGTCTTTTAGTGGTCTCGCTTACCCCGAGATGTTGCAATTTTATTAGCTATTTCAAATTTCCCCAAGAGCAAGTTTAGCATGAGTCAATGGTCAATCATACATATTTTGACTTGCGATTATAAGTAAGACAATAGTTTTGCAATCGTGCTAAATAAATGTTAAGAAAACAATAAAACATGAAGATAGAGAGTACGAACAAGGTGGATCTTACAATTCTGTCTGTCTGTCTATTTGTCCGTATATAAATCTACAGCTAGAATCGCTTGACGGTTTTTGTGTAAAAATTGCAGAGGCTGTGGGATAGCTTACAGAGAGGTTTTCGGAGTCGGGTTCTAAATTTTCAAATAACGAAACCTATAATACAACCTATGTACATAATAATACCTATTTTTCTCGAAAATTTAAACTTGGGAAGCCCTAGATTGTTTAAAAAAGATTGCATATCAAAATTACAAAAATAAAAATTTTTGAATATATATTGACTAAAAAAAAAACAGTTTGACTTTCTTAAATATTTTAAAAGCGGTATCTTTGATTGTTTTTTAAGCGTAAAACTTAAAAATAAAAAACAGATAAATAATCCTACGATTTTGATAAAAATGGCAGCGTTAAAAAATGCAATATAATATAATGGCGTTTCTACATTTTCGCAGTTGGCAACCCTGTGTCACATAATATAATCAGCCCTATTACAGAGAGGGAAAAAAGAGATAGAAAGAGAAAATTAAAATAGACATTCTATCGTAGAAAACTTCCACACGGAAAGCTAAGTCACGAACTACGAAAATTTGTGTTCACAAAATCCGAATGGAATCGAAGAGAGCATTGCCAGTTGCCACACTAAATTCCGACATGCTGGTATTCGAAATCAGCTGTTTTACGCCAGTGCAAGAGATCATTCATATTTTTCTGCAAACACAACTTCTTTCGTATATTAAGACGACGAATTTACATTCCACTCGGATTTGGTGATACCAAAACTACGAATTTCGAAATTCGTTCCACTCCGAAAGGATTATGTGATAGTTACATCGGGAAACTTAGACTTTTTTCGATTACGATGGAATCTGTGATAAGGCTGATTATGAAGTGCGAAAATACTGAAACATTCTTGATATATTCAAAAGCTTCAAAAATAAGAAATTAAGCAATTTGTTTAGAAAATGTTTTAAAAAGAAAAGTAAAACACTTTCAACTTAAAAATGATTCTAAGAAAACTTAAAACCTTGCATTTAGCGTTAACATTTTGATATTGTATTTAGCAAAACAATCGCAAGTTCGAGCCCAATTTTTTTATTTTAAATTTATTTTTTGTTTACACATACTCCCAAATAACCTGATCAATTTTAAAACTACAGGTGGTGTTGATGATAGAATAAAACACTAAAAGAATCATACATCACAGACACTACGCAATAAACAGCCATACAATAGTTTCTTTAAAGTACTCAGAGCACTCAACTCAATTTAAGATTATTGTGCTAAAAAAAACAAAATACAATGTTTCCCACACTTCCACTTCAAAATCATTCATTGAAGAAACTAGGTAAAACAGAAAGTTTTCTCGTTTACTTTATTCAGGGTCATGGGTAAACAAAATGAGAACAAATCAATCGCTTAAGTCTCTGAACAAAATATTGTGTGTATTTCTGGCAAGGGAATTCGGAGTTCATATTCATTCCCTGCCTCTGGTATGTAATGTTATAGCCCGTTGAAGAGCGCATCCTTTGATCTATGGCTATAAACATTTACATATACCTAAGATGCTTCTGAAATATGTTGTTTGTAGTTTTTCTTCTTATACCTTATATCTTATATATTTGATATTCTTATATCAAAGAACATTTTAAACTTAACTTGATCGACAAAAATAATAAAATATAGTGCTGATTCATTACTTTTCAAATTGCGAGAGTTTAATCAAATACACTATAATATTTTCCTATAAATTATACACTTTACCTTCTTCTTCTTCCTTTTTTCGGCGTTACGAGCATCGTCATCTCGAAGGGATCACATCTCTTCCACATAAATATTTCGCACTAGTGATCGACACATGGGGTGGTGGCACGTAGTATTATACGTTTTACCAATTGAATAAATATTCAAAGATATTTTTATAAGATACCACGACTGCATCGAATGAAGCGTAATCGGAAAGCGAGATTTTCGACCACTTTTCGGGCAACTGGGGGCGTATATCGGCAATACCAATTTGCAACAATTGCTCTGAAGAAATCTATTCATTGTAAAGTGACAAAACCTACTAACCACAAATACCCCGCCAGTTGACAATCACTAGAAACAATTCTGCCATGAAAAACTTATTACAAACTTTTATATGTATATCATCAATAGTTCATTTTAGTTCCACACATATCACGGAAAAGTTTGTTCTCACAATCAAAGTACTGAAGCTGCAACATAATTTTGCTTGCAGTTTTTGTGATAATAATGAAGTTTAGTCAAAATAGATTTATATTCGATGATTTGTAATCTTGATTTTTAAACATTTTTGTGAATACAGGGTGATCCGTAATTCGTGTTTCATACTTTGAGATGTGATTCTTGGTCGTATTCTTTCCTAAGAAAAAAGAGAGGCAATTTAAGAAAAATTGACCTAATAAAAAAAAGGTATTAAAAATCAACTTTAGTGTTTCTCAAAGCTAGTACTTTGTTCTTTAATTAATATTTTAATTCAAGTTAAATAAGTTAATAAATTTGAGCTAACAAGTCTAAAAGTCAAATATAAAAAAGAAAGTCAAATTTTTTTTTCTTTAAATAAAATTCTTAAAAAATTTTGCCGTATTAAGGTTTTTTTTTTTCTTTCAATAATCAATGCTCTTATTAGTTTTTAGTACGGGACACCCTGCATACCCACAGAGTAAATTCGCACAGGTAAATTGATCAAGAAGAACCATTTTTTTTATATTGGAGTCACTTTTTTGGTTTTGATTTATTCAAAAACAAACACAGCGATCTTTTCCGACACTAAATTGAAGTGCATATAACATTCTAATTGATCATTCATTTTGCTAACTGTTTTCAAGCTAAATGCACCCAAAAAGCTGACATTTTAATTAAAAGGGTCTTACCTTTTTCAACCTTGGCTAGTCGTAGTACCAGTGGTGTGGTGTTTACAGTTTACCATGTCTGCCTGTTAACCCAGGGGCTCGTGGTTCGAATCCCAACAGGAACAAAAATGTTTTTCTACGGGTTGCGTGGAATTGGCAAGTCCTCCGTTAGTAAATACATTACCATGAAAAGCAATTTTTCGATTAGAAGTTGGAAACCGGCAGAAAATTCTAGGTCCCGTCCATTCCCTCACAAGACATATAGTATGTGCTAGGCCCAGGGGCCAATTTTACAATCTATGTACAAAGCAAACACTACCAGTATATCTTGCAAAATAATTTTATGCGCAAATTATATGTAGCCATCTTTTCAAAAATGTTTTTTACTTTTATATGTTCTACTTTTTTCCAGAATTCATTGTTTGTTTATAATTTGACGTTTTTTCCGTGTTTAAAGCGGATCCTAGGTATAAGAAGTTACATATGTTTTATCCAATACGTAGCTTCGTTGTTCTCTGTTCTTGTTTAATGACGTTTATAGAGGTATACAAATTCAAATTCGTAAAAATAAGATATCGCGGTATTATGCAATTTGTACGGTGCCCGTGGCGTAATGGTTGGCATGTCTGCCTGTTACGCGGGAGGTTCATGTTTCGAATCCGAACAGAAAACAAAAAATGTTTTTTCAGCTATTGAATTTCCTTTTGAGGGAATGGAAGGTACCAGCAATTTTCTGCCATGAAATCGAGAAAGCTCTTTTCATGGCAATGAATTTACTATCGGAGGACTTGTTAATTTCTCGTTAAAGGCGATCCGGTGGAAAAACTTTTTTGGTTTCTGTTGGGATTCGAACCATGAACCTCCCGCGGAAAAGTCAAACATGTTAAGCATTACACCACGGGTACCACTCCGAAAGTAGTTACATTGCCATAAAAATAGTTTTCTCTATTAGCCGTTCGGAATCGCCAGAAAATTGTTGGTCCCCTCCATTACTTCTTCTTCTTCTTTCCATTTCCGGCGTTACGAGTAGTGATCTTGAAGCGATCACAACTCTCCCACTTTTCTGCTTCACACTAGTGATCCGCCTGTGGAGTACGCCGCCCTCCATTACTTGGTAGTGAGAAATGCGCTGGGTCCTGGGGTTTACTGATGCTCTGTTGCGCCACCCTATTTGTTTATTCAATTAGTGCTTAAAAACGATTTTCGGTATATGGGCCCTATGACTAGATCGAATGAAGTGAAATGGGGAAGTTCGTACAATTTAAGCGTTGTTCTGAAGTAAGTCTATTCATTGTCAAAAGGCAAAACGTACTAACCAGAAATATACCGCCAATTGACGGTCGCTATTACCGCTTTTGCTTCAAAGCTCGCTCCGAAAGGCACCTATGACATCACGCTTACTTCTTCCCATTACGTCAATATCATCTGCTAAAGCGAGTTATTCGCTGTACAAACTTTTGAAAAATTATGCTTTTGATATTGACGTTTGAGTTTTCAACGATCTTTTCAAATTTATGTTAAAAAAAAAACACCCGGGAAAGCGTTTTTCGATATCAAAAGTATCGGGTAGTTCTAAACTGACCTTACGAAGCTGCGTGAAGTGTTTTCCAAAGTCATCCTGCATAGTCGCATGAGTTTTACAGGGATGCCAAAGCTAAACATGGCTCTGTACAGGTCTTCACAAAATATGCAAGAAACTATTAATTTTTCCCTCTTGCATTTCATCACTAGATCTCATTTTCTTAAATTTTTGCAAAATTACATTTTCTTTCAATTTGGACAAAAGATAGTATTGACATGTTGACACTGACAAAGACACTTACTTATCCTTTCAGTATAAATAAAACTTAGAAACTGCTTGACCTACTTCAAGATTCTTTCACCGTTAGAAATTCATTCCCATATTCTCACTGGAAACGGAACGAGAACTTAGTGTTTGTATTGAAAAGGCTCCAATACTACTGAGCTGGATTTGAATACAATTTGGACCCTGAGAAATGGCACAGGCTATATTTCAATTCCATATTCCCTCGGGAAGGGGAAGATAACTGGGAACTTGGAAAATACTGGACCTATTCCAAAAAATTTTAAACATTAAACCTTTAGAGTGCTTCATTGTTCCTGAGCAACATAGGCTATATTTAATTCCCACATTCTCACAGAAATGGAAAAAAGAATTCAAAACCCATTGAACCGATTTCAAAATATTTTCACCATCAGAATACGGTGTTATCCCCAAGTAACATTTCCCAATTTTCCCACTAGATTTAAAACTTGGAAACTTGGAAACTACCTGACTTAATTTACTCAATTCGATCACTGTAGGGCCCGAGCTTAGCCGGGTGGGTCCGCTATTACTTTGATATTTGACTGTGTAAAAAATATTTTTATTCAAATTCCTAGGGCCCAATATAAGATTGCTGAGTTCCGACGAAAATCAATACCTTTCTTTTCAAATCAATATGTTTCCAGAACTTTTATAATTTTCAACATATTTTTCGAAAATTTCTTATGCTTAAAATATAAACATTAGCGCACATCTATAGTCAGCCCACTTTTAAGAGAAAGTGTCTGTTAAGATTAGTCCAAAAATAAGTACCACAAAATGCCAAACAAACGACAAACTTTAGATGAGTTAAAGTAAGGTTTTGAATATATAAAATGGGGTGTGTTTGATTCTAAATTTAGAGTGACTCTGAAAACAGTGCGAAGCTAAAACCAACTCTAAACGATTCAAGAGTAATTTTAAGCTAGTGCCGGCATTATGGCCTTATTTTAAAGCTATTTCAAATGACTAAAGACTTTTTTTCTTTTATTCGAATTTTCGTACCCCATTTAGAAACCATCGTTTTTAAAAATCACTTCTGTGACACTTCACACAAGAACTTTAATAGATTGCCGTAATTAAAGCAAAATTGTTTAAACGACAGTTAAAAACGACTTTATAAACGTTAACAATTTATTTATTTAAAAAGACATGTCATATGTCTCTAAATATATGTATGCATGTCTAAATAAAATTAAATACTTTCGATTAAAAAGTTGTGTTAATAATATTTTCATAGAGTATATTCACACATTTAATAAACCGTGTGCCGTTGAAACAATGCAATCCACCTGTCTAGTGAGGGGCTATTAGGAAGACATAAAAATTTAATTAGTCTGTTTCTATGCTTCTTTTTGTCACATGTATTTTATAAAAAAAAAAAAAAAAAAAAACTATGCGAACAGGTATCCGTATGTTAAGTCACAGAAAGCACAGGCTGGCCCCCCATTTCATTTAACATACAAACTAAAAGGGGAAAAAGCTTAACAAGAAGACTTTCATCAATTAAAACTTTTAATCTGCTTAGTATTAAGTCGAAAAATGAAAACGACAAAATATCTAAAAATAACTGAAAGTGAAAAACAAAATTAGCTTGTCAAGCGACACGTCATGTCAGTTCGCGAGGCCAAACTATTTTCTTTTTCTGAATAAAATATAAACAAAATTGCATTTGGTGCAAACATACAATCTGAAAGTAAACAATGTTGGGAGCAGTTTTTATTTTTTGAATATTTTTTAAAGAAACAAATTATGTACACACGAGCATAAGAAGGATAACTAAATAATTTTGAAGTTCTTTGAAGTAAATAAACAAAATAAACATAAACAAATTTTTTACTTGCTTTAGATAAAGTTTCTTTGCAATAGCTTTCTTTGAAAGAGTCTGAAAAAAAATTTTGTTCTGCATTTTAATTTTATTGTATATAAGAATAGACTAGACAATATAATACTTACTGACAGAATTATTTTTCAAGTGATGCATCGCTAAGTATACTGCTTCTGCAAAAGTTTGTTTATTTACTTTGTTTTCATAAAATAATGGAGGCCCTCAAAGTGGATATTGTAATAGATTTCGAGGTTAAGGTTAATTGTTTATAGTTAAATTTCATTACTAAAAAAAATCTTATTAAACATTTTTCTGAATAACCTGCGTGGGCCAGGGACAATGCAACTTAAAAACTAAACTTCAATGTTTTTCCACGGGTATCGCCTTTCGAGAGGAATCGGAAAGTCCTCTGATAGTAATTACATTGCCATGAAAAGCGCTTTCTCGACTAGCCGTTGTGAATCGGCAAAATATTGTAGGTCCTTGAAATGCGTTAGACCCAATGTTTTCATAGCTTTGTTGTGCCGCCTTATTCAACTATTTATTTAGTAAGAGCAAAATTTCCCATCAATTATGGAACACAACGGCGCGTCGCAGTAGCTCATTCTGTCACACCAATTTTCAAAATCTTGTTGATGATTTCAGGCTGTAGCTCACGGATTGCTTGGATAGATGTTGGCTTTAAGAGCTTGAATCGTTTCCTGATTTCATTGGATTAAATTGTTTTCTGTATCGGAAAACAACGCAAATTTTATTGTCCATTGTAATAATATATATTTTTTAAACATTTCGAAATAAATTTTTTTATTAATACTTTTAACTTTAGAGATAACGCAAATGCATGATTGGAGTAACGCCAATAGATCGTGTTGACCAGTGTAATAGGATTTGGAAATTTGGTGCGCAAAAGATCGAATTGGTAGCGTGCGGGTTTTCCGAAAATACAACTCGTCTGAAAAGATGATCTCTCCCCCAAAATAGCTGTCCATTTCAAGTTACTCTAAGGACGAAGCGGATGGATGTCTGTATTTTTAGCTTTCCAGTGGGAAGTTATTTGACATATCTCCACTTTTTAATGTCATAATGTCACATAGTGGAATTAGCATTCAATGGTTTTTAAGTAAATGACTGTGTGTATTTTCGTATGTACCTTCGGTATCGCCTCCCATCTCGAATATATCGAGAACCAGAGATGGCAAGTTCCATTCGAATCATACTTATGAAACAAAGGACTCATTAAGTTTACAGCAAAATCTGTGCAGCCGTTTTTTTTTAATAACTAAAGCAAACTTAATCCATGATGATTCATGGTATTCTTAGAAAGATGTTCTTTCTGATCCTTAAATAAATTAGTAAAATCAAACTATAGGGGTTTTTCTTTTTTAGTTCCGAACAGTGAACTGATCTGAGAACGAACAGCGTGAACGTATTCTGAACTGAGCGTGTTCAGTGAGCTGCGCTCATACTCTTGCTCTAGATGCCCCTTCATTTTATTTCGAGCACGTAGAGTGCGCTCGCGTAGTGTTCTGAACAAAAAAGAAAAGCATTTTGAGCGTTCAGGTTTTGCTGAATTGAAAAAGAAATACTCTTACGTTTTTGACGTTTCACTTTTCTGTTCAGAACTAAAAAAGAAAAACCCCTTACGATAATAGTCCCAAGCCCTTTTCATAGTAAAATAATGTATTCACTATTCGGATTTTTTCTGACAATGGATCCATCCATAGCTTATCCGAAATAATGCTGTAAAGTGCAACAAGAGAAGAAAACAATATAATGTATATTAGACTGGGCCAAAAAAAAATTTTTATTTTTGATTCAAAATCCATATTGAAAATATTGTTAAGGATAGCTAAAAAAAAATTCCAAAAAAATTCGAGCTCAAAAAAAAAGGAAGCACTTTGTGAAAAAGTGTAAAAAGGCCTTTTTTTTAGAAAATTTAATTTTCTTTAAGGACCATGCTTGCAATTTTTCACATATTGATTTGTACGTGAGTTAAGAAACTCCAAAATAAAAGGGCAAAATCGAAAAAACATACCATTTTTCAAAGCTTGAATACTCGGAAACCGTTAGTCTGAGAAAAAATTTTATAAAGACCTTTTTTAAAGGAAATTTAATTTTCTACAAAAACATTTGTCGTTAAATTCGTTGCGCTCAAAATAATTAAACAGTTCTGACGCTCAAGTAAAGTTAGGTCTAAGAAATATAAAACACGATTGATAGACCTCTAAATGATTTTTTTTTGAGCTCAAATTTTTTTGGAATTTTTTTTTAGCTATCCTTAACAATATTTTCAATATGGATTTTGAATCAAAAATAAAAAAAAATTTTTGGCCCAGTCTAATGTATATAACAATAATACCTAAATTTTGTTTGCAAAACCCAACAGCTAGGTTGTATATCGAGTATTCCAACCAAGATTGGATAGAGACAAGAAGTGATGGCATGGAAACTTTAATTTGACACACATGTAGAATAGACTTCGCACTATTTCATTTTATGTTGCGTACTCTTTATACGCACAAAATTGCAAAATAAATAAAAATTATCAGGAACACCCACAGGGCTAAACTGAAGATTGCCTGAAAGCTTTTGGCTTCCCGTTGTGATAATCTATGCTACTGAAAGAATTTTTGAAATCGTTCCAATAAATTTCAGGGTGCCCGATCCTGTTACCGGAATATGGGGTATGATATAAAGTCTATTTTACTGGGAGATAATGTCACATTCTTTTGATGAAAGAATTTTTTCCCGTTCACATTTCCAGAGAAGAATATGTTTGTAACAATTAATCTGCTATTCGGAAAGGAGACAAATGAAACAAATAAAAACCATGAAAATCAGTCCATACGTTTTCGAGATATAATTGTTCGAATCCGATTTTGCTTAGTAAAAGGTGTTTTGCATACAGTGCGAGAAAAAGTTGGGTCAATACAAGAAAAAAGCCGTATTGGAGGGGGTCTATCTCACTCCGTTTACTACCACTCTACCTTTTATGTTTTTAAAAGCTTATACTTTGTTCTTCACTTAACATTTTAGTTCAAGCTAATTTAGTGAACAGTTTTTGGTGAAAAGGCCTCAAAATCAAAAATTTGAAAAAAAGATTAACCTATCCGTCCTGAGCTTTCGGCGCACCGCTACAAAACACCCTGTATATATAAGAAGATATTGTGACTGGAAGCTTTTATGTCTAAGTGTATATTGCCTAAGAATTAAATCATTTCTGGTTATAGCGACCTGTCATTTCTTATGGAACCTTTAAGCCCGTTGACAATTGTCTGAAAATTGGCTTGTTTTGAAAAACTTTATTTCCTGCCTACATGGGGTTTCGAGGTTTAGATCCCAGAAATATTCGCGGGGAATTGGCAAGTCCTGCGAGAGTTATTATAATGGCATGAAAAGCGTTCGGAATTGTTTAAAAAATTATTTTTTATTATAATTGCGCCACTTAAATTATTTATTTTTGTATTTGCTTAACATCATCTCTAGAATTCTCTTTCTCTCAAAAATTGATACAACTCTTCCCATGGCTCAAAAATTAAATAGAGGCTTTGCAAGTCTTCCATGCTGCGAAGATCTTCTTTGGCAACGGACAAACGTGTTCACATTTCAAATTAAAACAAGGAAGTTTGACGAACAATTTATAACATTTTTTTTTTAAATTTTCTCAGATTGCCGAAATATACGCACTCATCTTTAGTTGGCATCCCTTCAGAACGAATTGCTTATCCAAGACTTATTTCAAATCCGTGGAGCAACTGCTACGCTTTGACGCTAGGTAAACTACGTTTTACTATACGCCTGTTTACTAACTACAAAATATTTTAGACATTTCTTAAACTCATGTCTGTTTTTTTCTTTCCAACAGGTTAAAACGTTAAAAAAGTGGATCAATCAGAAGCACAAAATACCCAATACGGTAAGATGGCCATATTTTTTCTCGCTGCATATAACGCTAACGCTTCCTAACGCTTATATCAAACATGTTTCGTTTTTTTAGATTCTTTCGACAACAATGTCGAAAGCCTTACGCAAGCTTATACTGCTCATGATGGCACACAGCAGTTTTCGAATATCACTAACATAACAGATCATGCTTCTCTAACGCTTTGGAATAACAAAATCACAAATATAATGGAACAAAGTGGCCAAATGGAGTCCTATAGGACTCCAAAAGACACTTTCCGCATGCCTGGCTTTTTCCAACCAATTCCAAAAATTAAATACGATACCACATTTGAAATTCTCCTTGTTAAAACTAACTACCCGCTGCCACCACCACCGCCCATAATTGATAAAAAGGTTTTAGTCGATACTGAACTTCTCGAAAGAAAATCACGCGAATTAATTGAGGGTGTGTTCACCGAATCACTTGGCTTAGATCACTCCTTGCGCACTGCGAGACAAAAAATGCGCTTCATTAAAAGTACTGTTAAGAGTTCTACTGATACCACAAAATATGCTGAAGACACTGTACAAAAAGCTAAAGCTAGAGATTTCTTGCACATTTTTACACCCCCAATGTCTAAAAAACCTGTTTATGAATTGATTGATGTACCTGTAATAATTGAACCTGAAGATTCTTTAGCAGGTGATTTCAGAGAGCACAGTACATTTACTTCAAGAGAACCGAGCGTCTGCGCTATGGGCGACGAGTATTCATCTTCTCGGTATTCCAGGCGATCAACCAGAGAAAGTAAGTTTACCTACTTGTGGATGTTTTACCTTTTTTTTTACATTTTCTTTCTAAATTTATAATACAATACTATGAAATCGCATGTATCTGTACTCTGTACTGTATAGAAGATTATATTAAACAAAACAACTACTCAACCCAATTACACTGTACATAAAATAATAAAAATTAATTAATCATAGTTAGGTACAAAGGTGTGGCAATTACTTACTGAAGCAGAAGAGCTGTTGTAGGCAAACTTACAAGTTTGTAAGTTGTATATTCGGTTAAATTTCTAAATTATGAAACTACATTCTGAGAGGTGCAGAGATCAACAAATGAACTTCTGACTTTAATCATTTGAGATCATAGGGAACATATAAAAAAAAAATTATTTCAATAACAAACATTAGAAGTTGTTTTATTTCTAAACTTAAATTTATCTACCACTCCTTAAAATTCAACATTCTCCTCATAGTCCAAGCTCCAAACCAAACAATTTAATAAAAGAGGATTATTGTTGATTGCAATAATATTTTTATATTTTTGTATTTGGTTCAATATTGTCTAAGCTACAAAACTCAAGGATCAACAATCTTTTTTACAGGGAACGTAATTTTGAATATCTTCTTTTCGGATATATTTATAACTTACAATTATAATAGCAGTGCCATTTTATGCATTTCATTGCCATTTTTTATAAAATACTTTGTTATTTTTTGGTGTATTGATAGACTGTGTCAACACTAACCACTCCCTCACAAAACACAATGTGTTAGCATTTTTTGTTAGACAAGAAATTGGAATAAAAGGGTTCGAATACCCAAAATTCCATCTTCGTAATTCTTAAGGACGGAGGAGCAAATAAAAGATCCAAACGAAGGTCGAAAGTTATTCAGCCCTATCACAGATTCCATCTTTCGTATATTAAAACGACGAATTTACATTCTACACGGATTTGTTGATACCAAAACTACGGATTTCGAAATTCGTTCCACTCCGAATGGATTATATGTGATAATTACATCGGGAAACTTAGACTTTTTTCGATTACGATGGAATATGTGATAGGGTTGATTCTCGAAATCAGCAGGAAGAATTCAAATTCAATTGTACTTTCAATCTTAATGTAATTTAAAATAAGAATACAAAATAGCTTTGTTATCGAACACCAAAAAGCTGCCTTTTCTGTTCTAGGCCGATCTCGAGCGGATTCATAAACACAACTATTAAAGATAGAGATAGAGGCAAAGATAGAGATAGTCGTAGAGAAGGAAATAGAGACAGAGATAGAGATAGCGATAGAGACAGCGTTGCCAGATTGGGGGGTTTCCCACAAATTTATGGGTTTTTTGCCGTTCAGAGGGAAATCTAGGGGGAAAAATGTTTAGGGGGAAATCTGGGGGTTTCTCTTCAAATCAATTAAAATCGTATTTTGAGTCACAATAATTCAACTTTTCTTTTTATAGATTTTGAAAATTCATGTACATATGTGAAAACTGAAGACTAAAATATAGCACAAGTTTATTTAGTTAAATGTGTGTGTGCTAAAGTATAGACATTTTCAAAGTCAGTTGCCCAAACTACCCACATCACACACTACTGATGTATTCGAATTTTACATGTTCATCAGTACATGTGCAAAGATAAACTGTTCTAGATTTATAATTGTGTGTAAAAGAATCAAATCGCTTTTAAAAAGTCAGCCAAATAACTTGTTTTTTTTAAATTTCTTTTTTTATTTGAAAGCACAATTCTCCGGTTAATAATGGAAAATAATTTTACTCAAATGGCTGCCTCGGCTGGCCATGCAGTAGCCTACACAATCGGTCCAATTTTTAAGCACATTATCGATTGTGTGCAGCTGTATTTCACCAATGGCTTCACGAATATTGTCCTTTAAAGCGTCAATTGTCTCTGGCTTTTCAGCGTAACACTTATCTTTTACGGCACCCCACAAATAATAGTCCAACGGTGTCCAATCGCAGCTCCGAGGTGGCCAAACGACATCAGCTCTGCAGCTGATAGTGCGATTGAGTGCGAGTTTAGCTTCGGCTGTGTGGCACGTCACGTAGCACCGTCCTGTTGAAACCAAATGTTGCCAATATCCTCCTCTTCAATTTTTGTGAACAAAAATTCGTTCAACATGGCCCTATAACGATCGCCATTGACTGTAACGGCCACTCCTTGCTCATTTTCGAAGAAAAATGGCCCAATTATGCCTCTGGACCAAAATCCGCACCAAACAGTGACTCGATTTGGGTGTATCGGCTTTTCAATGTATTTGCCGGTTTTCTGTGCCCCGAATGCGACAATTTTGCTTGTTTACATACCCGCCAAGATTAAAATGAGCTTCATCTGAAAATATGATTTTTTTGGCAAAATCGCCATTTTCTCAGTCGATCGCAGGCCCACTGCAATATCGCAATATTTCCCAGCGTTGTTCAAGCGTATGGTAATGGATAGCATGTCCGCCTGTTAATCCAGAGGTTCGAGTTCGAATCCCAAAAGAGGCAAAAATGTTTTTCCCACGGGTGTCGCCTTTCGCGAGGAATTGGCAAGTCCTCCGTTAGTATTCATTGCCATGAAAAGCGCTTTCTCGATTAGCCGTTCGGAATCGGCAGAAAATTGTAGGTCCCCTCCATTCCCTCACAAGGCATGGTTGTGAGAAAAGCGCTAGGCCCAGGGGCTCCTCGCTCTGTAGCGCCACCCTATTTATTTATTTTTATGTTCAAGCGTATACACAACCATATTCGTTCAGCGGAAGGATAAAACTAATTATCTGTCTAATCAGACATGAGCTAAGTGTTACCATTCATCTGAAATAAGCACTAGTTGAAAAAAAAGTTAGATGGCGGACCCTTTATAAGTTGTCTTTAGCCCAAACGAATTCTTAGTGTTTCCGAAATGATTCACTCTCTTTTATAAGTTGTCGCTGCCGAATTCAAAGCTAATTTAATGTAAGAAATAGAATGTATTATGAGAACAAGGTACACTCTCCAAAATGTTTCGGGATGTATCAACTTCAATCCATCAGATAAACTGATAAAAATGTTCAATTCATAGCAAATGTATGAAAACAAAGATAAAGAAGAAGATAATATTGTTTTAGACCTATTTTCCGAAGTATAATTTCTTTTGGACCAAATGACTTCTTAAAAAAAAATGGGTTTTTTTTTTCAAGAAACAGTTGAATCTGGGGGTTTTTTGAATTGGTCTGGTGATAAAAATTTTGATCGTCTGACAACGCTGGATAGAGATATAAAATCTTTTACTGAAAAATTAAAGAATAGTGAAATTTCCAAAAACGCGGATGATTATTTTCCACTGCACGTAGTTTAACTAAAAACAAAATGTGGGCAAGTCCACTTATTTTTCGAGTGTCTTACAGTTCAGATTTAAGCTTTTTTTTTTCCGCACACCCTTAAAAAACACAGTCTGGCTGCAGGAGTACGTAATCGAAGAAACGAGGTTTCTTTTAAGGTAATATGCACTCCGTTCTCATCTGATTACAGCTGCCGGTAGTAGGCAATTAAAATTTAAGAACCCATTACAGGTACCCTAATACCAAAAACAAAATAAATAAAAAAATCAAAATGTTTATCTTTTTCCTGTAGAAATTTTGACAAAGCACCTCTAAGTAGAATAAAAGTTTGAGCAATAACTTCCATCAGTTTTCATTTAAATTATTGGAATATTTTTATATTTTTAATTATTTCAGAATTTTATTTCTTTCAGTAAATTGACAAAGTCATAAAGGCTGGAAATATATAAATATTAACATAGTTACACGTATCGCCACAATATTTTTTAACAGCTGGACAATACTTTCATAGTCGTGCAATATTATTAAACAAAATAAACACAGAGTATTGTGCATCAGTAAGGTGGATGATATACAATAACCTATATTCTTTTTCTTTTGAAATAAATGTTTAAGTTCTAACAAGGTGTTCCATGCGGTAGTTCCTATATGTATTTATTTCACTGAAAGTAGAACGCACAATATAACACCCAGCCGTATAAATATTTGAAGTTATTTAATACCCATGTTTGCATTTGGAGTGCAATAAGATTTCTCACCATGTTTTTAAAAATCAGAACCGAATCAAATAAAATCGTTCATATAAAATGGCACATTGTGCATACATACATTATTATGTGATTGTGTTATTCTTATTTTGAGGTGGGATTTGAATGCTGTGCTTCGTTAATAGCGAACATCCATTTCTCGTGTTGTGCTTATCGGATTTCAAATAGAAAAAATAAATAAATCTTTAAGTGGTGGACAGCACCCAGAAGCGAGTAAATTATTTTTCTTCTTGTTCTCAAACACAACACTCGACATTATTTTATTTGTTTGATTTGTCTGATTTGAAAATGGTGCAGATGACTTTTTTATAGGCACCACACCCCTAGTGCAAACATTGTAGACATTCGATAAACTCAAACACTTTTTGTTGACACCAATCTTGTTATTTATTGCGTTTGATTATTTGATTCATGAAGTTATATATTTAGGCTGCAAATGCATGCTTGATTGCTTACAATTTGCTTCATTAAAAATTTATTTTGAAACAAATGAAGACTATACGAGACCAGACAGTTTTTATTCAGCAAAATGAAAATTAGATTACTTTGATTTGTTGATTTTATTTTTATGTTTTGAAGCTTGATTTTCATCAATTTATCTTTACAATCATGTTAAACGTTCCAAGAGCACTTTTAAAAAAGATGTCATATGACCATTCAATGTGAAACGCTATAGTTTTCTTCGACTCACTTGGTGCACAAATTCGTGAATAAAAATTTGTCATTTGATTTGAAATTGGATATTCCAACTAAACTGTCTCTTGCCTTCATCTAAATATTCTAATCATAGATTTATTTCCGGTTAATTGTCTTGTCTTTCAACTTCGTTAGCATAAGGTACCCGCGGCGTGATAGTTAGCGTTTGTGACTGTTAACATTGAGGTTCGTTGTTCGAATCCCAACAGAGGCAAACATGTGCAAATACACGACTTTCGCGAGGAATTGCCAATTCCTCCGATAGTAAATTCATTGTCATGAAAAGGGCTTTCTCGATTAGCCGTTCGGAATCGGCAGAAAATTGTATGTCCCCTACATTCTTTCCCGAGGCAGAGGTTGTGAGAATGCGCTATAGGCCCCAGAGCTCCACGCTCTATTGCGCCACCCCATTTATTTAATTTATTTATTAAATTTATTAAATTTAACATATAACGAACGAGTATTTCTTGGTAAAGGGCCAGTTATAACGATCAGGAAAACGAATCAGAAATAAGATCAAATGGAATAATAGCTAAGTTTTCGTAATAACTGAATAAAAAATTTTATACCAATTTATGACTAATAACAAGGAAAGGTTTCTAATTTCCTTTAACAATTTCATTTTCAGCCAAAACAAATCGTTCAAATTATTTCGATACCATTTTCCATGTACACTGACAGACTCACGGCGAATTTTTTTTGTGCATTTCTTTGTTCGCTATAAACACTCATCATGTTTCCAGTTGTCTCAACTTTTCCTGATGGTTTTTTTTAATTGCTATAATTGGCCCTTAAGAGTGGCGTGAAAAGTTCCGAAGCTTAAACATAACTGTTTCCACAGACGAACTTGGGTTTTCCAATGAGGACTTGACAATAAGAACACCAACAAATCAATTAAGATATTTCAAAAACTTTACTATCAGCTTGAATTAGAATCAAAACATTTATGAACGGAACTGCACTTCGTTCATATGGCCACCTCGGGAACGATTGCAGCGGTCGAACGCACTAAAAATTACAATCACCGAATACGAATTTCAGT
Organism: Melanostoma scalare; assembly: GCA_949752695.1. Lineage (NCBI taxonomy): Eukaryota > Metazoa > Arthropoda > Insecta > Diptera > Syrphidae > Melanostoma > Melanostoma scalare. Next base: position 37,943,371 of record OX456984.1, read on the forward strand.
TGGGAATTTTTATAATTTACAGACGTTGCTCGTTGGTGTACTTTACCAGAGTAAAATTGTTGAGTTAACTCAATAAATAGACAATGACAGTTCGATGATTAGTGGAAGGGTGCGTTCAAAAATTAAATTCAAAGCTGTAAAGTTCCGATTGGAAATTCCTTAACATATTAGGTTCGTTCGTCGAAGCCCTGAGGTCGCCCTGTGGTCGCCACAAAGCGTTTTCTGAAAAACCAAAACTCGCCCTGAACGTCAAACTGAGTGTTTTTTGAACCCTGGGTTTGCCTTCAACTCGAGTTGAGGGCTGTCAAGTGGCATGTATTTTTATTCAAATGAAGGTGGTTTAGCGTTTTTTGAGGACTGGAAAACCCAGGTTTTTTTGACAACTCATAGGGTTGTCAAGGAAACCTGGGTCAACCCTGGGTAAAGTTCAACGAACGAACATATTCTTTTGTTTGGTTTCTATCCTTTATTGCAAATTTCTGTGGCGTAATGGGTAGCATGTCTGTCTGTTACATGAGAGTTTGAGATTCGAGTCCGAGAAATCTTCAATTATTTTTCACTGATATTTTGAAGCAATACCAATAAAGCACAGGTATAGTAGACTTTTTTGTAGGTTCTCCGCAGGAGTTACAAAACTTTGATCGAATTACAAGCATCAAGATTATTCGATGTCATCAATAATACCATCTTGCAGGAAATGGAACTATCCCGACCAAAAAAGGACAGAGATAGATTGACAGAACCGCAATTAATAAATATGAATATATCTGCACAGTAAACTCGAGATAGACACGAGGTTTTTGCACATCTCTCAAACTATCTTGTGAGGAGTAGAGAAGACCAACAATTGTCTACTGGTTTTGAATGACTTTGTAAAAAAGAACTTTTCATTTACATTTACAGCACAGTTCTTACCTGCAACTCAAGAAGAGTACGTTCGAAAAGACAATTAATGATATTTGGTCTTCAAATGAAGCAAATTGTTGCACAATACTAAGAGACGCTTTAAATGTTTTCATTCGATGTGTATCTTCAATTATTTCGAAAGCCTATATAAAATTTGCTTTTGTTCTTAAAATTGCTCATTGTTGCACACAAAAATTGATTGTTGTTTTTGTTTATGTCCACGTAGTTTGTATTTTCCATTTTGCAAAAAAAAAAAAACCACAACGATTCTTTCAACTAAAATCACACTTCTAATGATATAGGGACAACCAGAGAAGCATCACAAAGCAGTTACGCCGGATCGGTATCAAAAACTTCCAGACTTGCAACAAGCCGTACGGAGGCGAGGTCTGCTTCCATACTTTCGTCAAAAGACAATCGCCTTCAGGCCGATCAAGTAGATACTCACTCAACAAGAGCAATTTCAACAGCAAGAAGTGAAATTCAGGTGGACAATGCCCAACGATCACTCACAAAACCAATAATTAAGAAAAATCTCAAAGCTGTGCATGTTAAGTGTACGTAATACTGATTTGGAGATGAACCTAGAAAAAAATAAAATCCAAATGTTATTTTTGTTATTTGAAATACAGCGGGAGAGAATGCAGTTTTTGAAATTCAATTTTTAGAGAAACCAGGTCTTGTAACATGGCTAAAAGACAACAAGGTGTTGAATGATGCGTTAGCTGATCGTGTTAGCATATCAGAAACTGAGCTAAACTATTATCGTTTGACCATAAAACATTGTTCGTAAGTAAAAATTTGTATATATTTGAGGTCGGGATGACAAGGGTGTTATCTTTCTTTTTATTAGAGAAAGTGACTCAGGAACGTATACGGCCAAGGCTACATCAGGAGTTGAAAGCACATCAAGTTCAAGTCAACTTATTATTGGCGAAGGTAACTAAAATTTTCTTACCACAAATTTATAATTTATACGTTTTTTATTTTATTTTAGATACAGCAGAAGGCGTTAAAGAAATGGATCAAGCTCCGGTATTTTTGGTTAGTCTTAAGGACACCGAAATGTTGGAAACCACTTTCTTTAGATTTTTGATAAAGGTTCTAGGAGATCCAAAGCCTAAAGTTCATTTGTAAGACGAGATTGATTAACATCGAAGCATTGATATTTTTACTAATGATATACAAAATTATAGTTTCAAGGATGGCGTAGAAATTGTGGAAACGGACAGGATCCAAGTCAATCGAGACAAGGACTATCTTGGATTCTATGAACTAGTTATTACTGAAGTTCTTGCTTCAGATGCAGGTGTTTACACTTGTGAAGCCGAAAATAAATTCGGAAAGGAATCTTGTTTAGCAGTTGTTACAACAGTAGGTGAGTTGCCTCGAAAAAGCAGTATTGTGCGCCGAACATCAGATCACTAATTTTAATTTAACACGAAATTTGGCTCAAACTGAAATAGTAATAACTAAATTCTTCGGAGTCTTGAGTGTAACACCTTTTTTGCACTCTGAAGCCTTTGCAAATATAAAGTCGAACTTTATCTTGGAAACTAGAAAATATTATCGATTCGTACAACTTGAAAACGATGTGGCTCCAGAGACACTTGCGAGGTTCTTCGTTTCTTATATACTACTGAACATTGACAAGTGATCTTAGTATTCCATTCTTAAACGCTTGTAAATCATTTCAATTCGAGTCACGAAAACATCGTTGTAAACCAGAGGCCCAGTGAATTTTGAATAAGTATTTGTAAAATCAAGAAGGAGAGCAGCTGAGCTCGTCACTTTTGCGTTGAGTCTTTTAAGGTGGTCAAAGTAACAACATGCTAACAAACACTGGAAATTTTATTTGTGTTTTTAAGTTTGTCAAGCCTATCATTAGATAGGTGTTGTGTCCTCTTTGAGGATTGAACTTACTAATCTATTTATTTTTCGCGTTAATGCCCATAAAACCAACTTCAATTAAATTCAATAATTTTAGCTCATATTTGTAACTAATTCCGTTAATATGTTTCTTTCTATAATCAATTTAGTTTCGATATTGAGCCGAGAATCAGTACAAATACCAATCAATGACATTCGAGATCCTCCGTACTCTGTGACTCGGTCAATTTCCGAGTGCTTGTAAGTTTTCAGCTACTCGAGCATTCTGACTCAAATACCGTTGCATTGTACCACCAGATAGCAACCTCATTTTGCTATAGCTTGTCGATAAATAAATAAAAAAATTAATAGGTTGGCGCAACAGAGCGAGGTGCCCTGGTGCCTAACGCATTTGTCACAACCATCCCTCACAAGGCATGGTTGTGAGAAATGCGCTAGGCCCAGGGGCTCCTCTCTCTCTGTTGCGCCACCCTATATATTTATTTATCCCATGAGAGGGAATGGAGGGGACCTAGAGTTTTCTGGTGATTCCGAAAGGCTAATCGAGAAATCGATTTCCTTGCAATGAGTCTACTATCGGCGGACTTGCCAACTCCTCCCGAAAGGCATGGGTATCCATGGAAAAAAAACTGGCTTCTGTTGGGATTCGAGCCACGAACCTCCCTCGTAACAGACAAACATGCAGCCGTCACACCACGGTTACCAGATGTTCGAAGAAATAATGGCAATACAAAAGCACTCTTCCATTTGGGGCACCTCATCCCGAACTCAAGCCCGAATGAACACCTTTCGATGATTGACAACCGAGAAAAACTCGCAACCTTTAGTATGTACTTGGATGTTACTTGCTTCAAATAAGATTTCTCTGTAATAATTCCCCCTAGGAAAGACTTTGAAAGCACAAAACAACATCTTTCAAGGCTAGATATGATCAAACACAAAAAAAAAACAAAACAATATTTGTCTTCTCTGACAGCCAAGCAACCTAAAAAAACTTTGATATCCTCCGAGGGATTCCAACACACAATTTTTATGATGCCAATGAGAATGCACACACCCTAACTAAAGAAGGTCTTGAGCTTTTTGAACTTTTCTGTGATGTAAACAGAAACCAATTGCAATACACATCCAAAAACATCGTCATGGAAGATTCCAACAAAGCTCAAAACTTTTCATGTCAGAATACACTCAAAAAAAATTTTTATTGAGACTTTAGAACATTGCTTAAATTAAGATTAAATTGTCTTGAGTTCTGGATAACCGATTTTAAAACTTTATCTGGTTAGACTAATTTGATTTCTTTTGAAATGCTTACGTGAGAGCGTTTACACTATGAATTTTTAATAATTAACAAAATTAGAGCTGCTTTATTGTCGTATGTTTGCTCCCGACATACGTTCCATGCCAGGATTCACTCAATACTTCCTTAACAGTAAAACACTCAATACTTAGATCGGACGTATAACCAATCACAGTTCTCTAAAAAAAAGAAGACTCTGACTCTAATTATCTGACTATGTCTTGAAATTGAAGAAACATCTCTGCACATCAGTGTAGAATTTCCAGACTTCTCCGCCTTATGCGCCCTACAGTGACCGACTGTAGGACTGTATATTACTAGACAATACAATATTACTTGAAGGAGCTTCTGTTCAAGTAAAATTGATCGTTTGTAGACTCTTCAATGTTACTGTCAAGTATAATTGAAACATTGACGAAAATCAAACCTGACTTGGTTTTTATCAAGTTTCACTGTCACTCGTGTCATTGTGTAGTGCGATAAGGAAACTACAGAAGAAAAAAATTGTCAATGTTCATTGAACGTGTCGTGGTGATTGTTCATCAATTTTACTTGACAAAAGAAAACGTCAATAATACTTGTCAAGTAACATTGATCGTCTGTAGGACGCTTTAGAAAGCAAATACTAGACTACGATATCATTCCCCTAGATAAACATAAGCTCAATTTAGGAGCAAAAGAACTGCTCTGAAGCTTCTCATGGGTTGGCACAATAAGATTCATCTAGATACCGCAGTACCAAGAGTTGAATAAACGAAACTCGCCACACAATCTAATTTAAATTTAAAACACCGCAACCAACTTAGCTATAGGTCTGGATTATAGGAAAAAATAGTTCACATACGCCACAGTGACTTTAATCAATTGTATAAATATTCAATTAAAAAATAGTATTAAAAATTCGACTATTTGTGTATTTGCTATCATTCTCTGTTGGAGTTTATTTACATTTCAATGAAAGTGTGTTCAGTAGAATATACTTACAGCGTTCACTGAAGATTTTTACAGTGCACGCAAATATTATTCCTGTAAAAAAAAACTCTAAAAATGAACAGCACTGTAAAACTAAAAATAGTATTCGCTTTGGCGATAACTATCCTCTGCTACAAAACACCGCATAAAGTTTAAAATTAAAAACAATTAGTGAGTTCACATCATATGTACACTGCTGTTCACTTAATTAGACGCACACATTTCTTTTTACATAAACCCAATTTTTTTGTAAGTGTGGGTAGCAATTGTCAAACAATTGCATTTATTTGAAAGCTTATTAAATTCTCTACAAAATAACACTAAAAAGTCCAAGGCGAGTGGAAGTAAACGGACATTTTTTTTTCACTTTTGTCTATGCTCCAAGAAAAAGTACAGTTTTTTTTTTGTTCACATGATTAGACGCACCTGTAAAATTAGTTAGTTGGTCGCGATCTGTTACGTGGATTACAGATAGCTGCAAAGTTTAAGCAATAAAAAAGTGTTTCCCACAGATTTCAGTCCAAAATGCTGGAAAAAAAAGTTTTAGCTGCAGAAGAAAAAGGGAAAATTGACGTGTTGCAATCCGAAGAGTTTTCAATGAGAAGAATTGCAAAAAAAATAGGCCAAAGTGACCATGTTGTGAGGAATTTTATTAAAACCAGTGATTCATACGATAAAAACTGCAAAGGAAGGACAAAAACGGTTTAACTCTTCAGGATAAGAGAACAATTTTAAAAACTGCATCAAATTCAGCTCTCTCTACCTGGGATAGCATATTGTGTTATTTTGTTGAGAATTTAATAAGCTTTCAAATAAATGCAATTGTTTGACAATTGCTACCCACACTTACAAAAAAATTAGGTTTATGTAAAAAAAAATTTGTGCGTCTAATTAAGTGAACAGCAGTGTACATATGTACAAGGTACATATACATATGTATTTTCTTCGTTTCAAACTACATGAAATATGTACCTGGATCTGATTTAATTTATGTCGTAAATGGAGACATATCACACCGACGCGACACGCGACGAAGCGAATGTCTCAACAAATGCTTAGTTTTAATCAATTTTTTCACAAATTTATTTTAATAATTTTTATTCTTATTTTTCAGAGGATAGGAACATTTTCGGTTCACTAAGTGGGCAAATTCTTCCTGCTGGCGAAAAAGCTGCATTTACCTGGAAAAGGAACGGAGTTGAATTCGATCCCGAGGAACGTTTTAAAGTTCTCTTTGGTGAGGATGAAGATTCTTTGGCGCTTGTTTTCCAACATGTCAAGCCTGAGGATGTTGGAATATACACATGTGTTGCTCAAACATCAACTGGAAATATATCATGTAGTGCTGAATTGACAGTTCAAGGAGCAATTCAAACTCTTAATAGAGAACCAGAACAGCCGACACTTGTTATTGAGCATAAAGAGGCCAATGTAGCGGTTGGAGGTACTGCTATTTTGGAATTAAAATGCAAAGGCTTCCCTAAACCAGCTGTTCAAATGACACACGATGGTGAGACTATAGTCGCTGATAGTAGACATCGTATTCTATTTGAAGACGAGGAGACTATGTCCTTGCTTATTAAGAGTTCCAACACAGAGGATGCTGGTGAATATATCATCACTGCTAAAAACGAGCTAGGAGAGGCTACCTCAACAATAACACTTACTGTACAAGGTGAGTTATTAAAAATATTGAAAGTTTTTGAGTTCTGTTTCCGCAATTTCATATTATGTAAAAAGTGAACACTAGGATTTATCTCGTTAGAAGTGGGTCGGAACATACTTAAGCAAATTCCATATTGAAAGACTTCTTTTTGGTAATGTTCCATAGCCTTTGTTAGGAAAAACCTGTCAATGAAAACAAAAAATGGCGCCCCATGCGAGCTTCATTTTTAAATTATTTTACGAATAGAATACTTGGTTCAATTAAGAGCATTGGTGATCATTCGGTCGTTTACTAGCGTTCGAATGTTGTTTTGAAAGTTACATCTCAAAACATTGTAATTATTTAGGATCAAAGGGAACATAAAAATAGATTGAAACTTTGTCAAATCTATTTGCTAGATTTGTGGATGTTCAAATTTAAAGTTTTTGTTTCAAATTTCTTTTTGACTTAATGATATGAAAGGTGTGAAATCAAAAACTGTGAAAAGAAAGAAAGATTTACTCATTTAAACCATGGATTTTAAAGACTTTAAAACCTTTCCTATTTATTTTAACATCAAAACCTTATTTGTCCTTTAGCTCCTCCAAAAATCAAAAAGCCTACCAACGTTACCTGTTTTGCTGGCGAAACTATTAAAATGGAAGTTGAGTTGGAAGGATGCCCTAAGCCTGAAATAAAACTGTACAACAACGGCAAGGACATAACAAACGAAAGTAACGTCAAAATAACTACCTCGAGTACTGGCAAGAGCAAAGAGAAGATCGAAATAACCATTTCAAAAATAACTCTCGAAAACTCTGGATCATTCTCCATCACAGCAACCAACACTTTGAGTCAAACCTCTGAATTCTGGGAGTGTGAGGTCAAGAGTGGACCAGTCATAGTTAAACACTTAGAAGAGGAGTATGTTTATGGTGAACATGAAGATGTCATCATGTCCGTTAGAATAGATGCCTTCCCGGCACCAACGGTAAAGTGGTATCAAAGGAAAACAGAGCTAACCACAAAAGACAAACGATACACAATGTCGGTGGATGGCAACACTTATACACTGAAAATTCACGATTGCACAAGGATTGATGCTGAACAATATTCAATTGAAGTGAAAAACGAACATGGACAAGTGCGCGATGAAACAAAGTTGCGTATTAAATGCCCACCTGTGTTTAGGAAAAAACTACAAAACCTCATTGTCAAGGAGGGAGATACCAATGTAGAGCTAAATATCGATGTTGATTCGTATCCCAGGCCAAGTATCAAATGGTTCATTGACGGTATTGAGATTGACGAGAAACGCAAGGAGTTCAGGCGTGTAGAAGAGGGCGATGAGTTCAAATTGATTTTGAAAGAGGCTACCGTCGCATTGCAGGCATGTTACACATGCAAACTTATAAACGCCTATGGCAGTTTGGAAAGTGATTGCCAGGTTGAAGTTCACTGTTAGTATTTTTTTTTTTTTTTTTTTTTTCAAAGTTCAATTGTAAAAAGTGTAAATCAATTTTTTTTTTTAAAAAGGCCTTCCGAAAATAAAGAAATTTACAAAGGACTGCGAAATACTTGAAGGAGAAACCCTTAATCTTGAAGCCGAAATCTACAGTTTGCCAGATGCGGAAGTTCAATGGTAAGATGAAGCATATTTTCGTTTTTGGAAAATTCTGGGACTCATATATTTTTTTTAACACCGCAAGGTATAAAGATGGCCAGGACGTTTCGGCAGATGCAAGGATTAAAATCAGTCGTGACTCAAAACGTTTGGAGTCTTACAGCATGACGCTGAATCTTTGCAAAGTTTCTGATGCTGGTGTCTACCAAGTTAAGGCCACCAACAAAGAGGGATTCAACGCATCCAAGGTGGAAGTAGCAGTTCTAAGTAAGTGGGCAACATGAAAAAGAGAGTATCGTTTTATCTTCATCCTTTTTTTTACAGCCAAACCAACGGTGCTGCATGCGGACTTGTTCGATTCAAAATCATACGAATCAGTGCCTCTGAAATATGAAGTCATGGCTCGTGGTATACCTAAGCCAGTAGTTGAATGGTATCACAACGATAAACTAATGGCTGCTAATGATAGAGTGGTCATCACCAACGAAGGGGTAAGATACTCATACTTTATATCTATGTTCTAGGAGGCTAGGGTTCTCATAAGGTAACTCGCTGATGTTTTCTTATTCTTATTCTTTCGAAAAGAAGATCTAGATGTCTTACTTACCACTTAAAATTTTATTCTACTTCTATGATAAAAAGAATTGTAAGAATTCTATACACGAACCTTTTCATGTACTCTTATCGTTTAATCAATTTATACTATGCTAAAAACAGACTCACGTAACTATTAAGACGACTGTCGTCCAAATTTCAGATACTGACAAACTTTGTTAAAAAATCAGAAAAAGTATGAAACCTTTTTGAGAGTAAAAAGTTGAAAAAGCATGAAACCTTTCTGAGAGTAAGGTGGACGATAGACAATTGGAGATTGGATCGTCTAAAAACTTATGCGATTAGGGCCCTGATTCTTGATTTTCGATTGATGTTATCGGTGCGATGGTTAGAGAACTTTGCTGGATCTATTTATCTGATGATTTAGAGTGACGAAGATTCAATTTTTACCTTTTAAGTTTCCTTGCTTACAATAAATATTTAAATCATTCCTCATCGCCCTGATCTTCCAATATTGTGTGGTTTATGCAATCGCAGCGTCTGTCCGATCCTGAAAGAATTTCGGAAGCGATACTTTGGTGTGGAAATATTTAGTTTAGAGGAAACTATAAACATGTTGAATGGAGGACGAGGATGGGACCTTTTATATCAATATTGTCAGAACGCCTTACGATAGAGGTCTTGTATTGTTCACGAATCCTTTTAAAGACCCAAAAGTACAAAAAGCAAACTGTTAAATTCATTTCTGAAAGTTATTAACAAACATTAACTTTTCTCTATTTTTATTACTTTTACAATACAAATGTCAGACTGGTAGAAGGCCTCTGGCCAAACCATTTAAAGACTTAAGACAAACTTTAAAAAAACCAAATTTTTTTTGCCGATTCCGAATGTTTAATCGCCAAAGCGTTTTTCATAGTATAAATTTACTATCGGATTACTTGGTAATTTCTCGCGAAAGGCGTTACCGGTGGAAAAACCTTCTTTGTTTTGTGTTGGGAATCGAAACTCGAACTTCCACGTAAGAGACAGACATGCTAACCAGACATGCATACGCCACGGCATCACCACTTTTTTAGTAACAATATGAACATTTGGTTCGTTTTTGTGTATGCGAGAATAATTTCTATTTAAATGGAGAAATAAACACAAAATGACACACAGTCTGTGTATTTCACAACCGAAAGAATGTGCATCTCACTTCGTCTTCCAGATAATTGCAGCGTTCTCCAAGCAAAGGGGATGTCAATAAGCGAAGCTTTGTTTTGGGTGACAAAAAAACATGATGCATATCAGATAAGATAATTAAACACTTTTGACCATTTCAACTTGATTACCACTGCTATGCATATCAACTAACGTTGATGCATCAGCTGATATGATATCTAACGTAATTCTCAACGGCATGAGAAATTTTGTTCCTCACAGAACAAAAAGTATCATCCCCAAAGAAAATTCGTGGTTCGATTTAAGCTGTAAAGAGGCGATTAGGGATAGAGAAAGCAATTTTCGAAAATTTAAAGGCAACCCTACTGTAGAAAACCGAAATTTGTTCAAACGGGCCAGAAATTTGACCAAAAAGTAAGGCAAAAAATACTATTGTGTCCAAAAGGAAGTAAAAACTTTTGGTCTTTTGTCAAGAACTCGACCACGTCATCGGTCCCAACGCTCGTCTTCAATGACTCTCCGTAAGTCAGCTCCATCGACAAAGCCAATTTGCTGGCAGCTCAATTTGATGCCAACTCGACACTTCCTCATAGCATATTGGCTCCACCTGAGCCCGAGTCTGCAAATTCTTTGATGAAGCAGATATTTTTTCGAACTCGCTCGGTTGCGAGAGTCCTTAAAGATCTCAACATACATAAATCCGCTTGTCCAGATGGTATCCCCGCCGTTATTCTGAAGAGGTGTTCTTCTACGCTGGCAAAACCACTGCGTAAACTTTTCCATCTTTCCTATTCTGCTGGGATTTTTCCGAGCAGATGGAAATGCAGTTTTCAGTTTGTCCAGCCGGTCCCTAAAAAAGGCGAATCTTCCTCCCCTTCCAATTACCGTCCAATTGCACCAACGTCCCTTCTTTTCAAGGTCATGGAAACGTTGATAATCCGTCAACTTATGAAATATCTTGAAGAACGAAAGCTTCTTAATGACCGTCAGTACGGCTTTCGTAGCAAACGGTCCACTGGTGATTTGATGGCTTATCTCACCGAAAAGTGGAACCAATCTTTACATTGTTTTGGAGAAAGTAAGATTATTGCGCTGATATTTCTAAAGCATTTGATAGAGTTTGGCATCAGGCTCTTTTATCGAAAATGCGTGCTTTTGGTATCGATGAGTCTCTTCTTCGTTGGATTAGAAATTACCTTTCCGACCGTTCAATACAAGTTGTGTTGGATGGCTTCAAGTCTGATACCCACTTAATAAATGCTGGTGTGCCCCAGGGCTCCGTTTTGTCTCCGACTCTCTTCCTCATTTTCATTAATGATCTCTTGTCTGAAACTTCTAATCCGCTTAACTGTTTTGCTGACGCCTCGACCCTCAGCTTTTCATATTCGTTTCCAAATTCACGTCCCTGCTCTTCGGATGTGGAACTGGAACGGTTGCGTATGATAAGCTCATTGAATTCTGACCTTGACAGCATTGTTGCATGGGGTCTTATGAACCGAGTAGAATTCAATGCTTCGAAAACTCAATGCTGTCTCTTGTCGTTGAAGCTTAACATTCCCCCATTGCCATTATCCATGAACGGTACCTGCATCCAAGAAACCGAAAAGCTGTCAGTACTTGGTATGTGTGTAAACGATAATCTTCGTTGGAATGACCACATATTTGAAGTCGCCAAAAACACTGCTAAATGCTTAGGTTTCTTGAGACAATGCAGGAAGTTCTTCACCCCTTCTGATCTGGCTACAATTTATAAGGCCGTCATCCGCCCAAAACTGGAGTATAACTCCCATATCTGGTCAGGTGCTCCTCAAACATCTTTGCGCCTACTTGATAGGGTACAAAATAGAGCGTTAAAACTGATAGGAGATAGTTCAATCGTAGAATCGATTGATTCTCTTGAACATCGTCGAAACGTTACCTGTCTCACTCTGTTTTATCGCTTTTTTCATAACCCAGTGCTCTAGTGAAATAGCCAGTTGCATTCCTCCCCTGAAACAATTTAGCCGCAACACTCGCCTCGCTAGGAATGCTCATCAGTTCTTTCTTGAGCCCAACTTTGGGCGTACAGTCAAGTATAGAAATTCCGAATGTGGAATGCTTTACCTGGCTCTGTGTTTCCCCTTCATTACGATTCACAAAGGTTCAAGAGCAATGTGCATCGGTGTCTCCTATTAAATCCTTTCCTATTTTCCTAAATGCTCGCACTGTGTTCTATAACATTATGAGGGTATTCATAGCCCCTTGATGTGCGCGCTAATTATAAAAAAAAAAAAAAATTGCTAAATACAAACTATTGCCTAACTATTGCACGAGCTGTATAGATAAGGAGTGCTTTTGAAGCTTTCTATGCTTATTTCTAGTCAACATAAACAAAATTTATCAATTGATGATAAATTCGAGATGTATTTTTATATTTTGACTAGCTGACTCCCAATGTTGCTCTGGCCAGGCTTATTCTCTGGCTTTTATTATTATAAATGTTAAAAAGCCAAATTTTGCCTGGAAATTTTCAGTTCGCCGTTCCCGTGGGAGTATTTTACAGAGCAATAATGAAGTCCCCTAATGTTGAAAGAATTTTTAAAATCGGTTCAATAGTTTTTAAGTCCCGGTTTCCTATGGTTTTCTATTTCGTGGGAGTTTAATGCTTTTCTTCTATTTGGGACGCAGGCAAATACAAAAAATCCGCAAGACCATGAAAATCGGTCGTCATGAAATCCAGTCGTTCACAACTTACAAGCCGACCATCCATAATAATACAGACAACTTCTGAGAACTTTGCCTAGAATTGAACACACCCACATTTTTTTTAACTGTCTAAACAAATTATTTACTTGACAGGAAAAATACAAGTTGGAGATCAAGGAACTTAAGCTGGGTGATGAGGGTGAATACAAAGCGATTGTTAAGAACAAGGTGGGAGAGCAGTCACAGAGATGTATGCTATCACTTCAAGGTTAGCTATTCCCTTTTTTTTTTGTATTCCCATAATAAATCAATTTTGTAAATCCTTCCTCTCTCTCATTCAGGAGTTGCTGAGTATCGTAAGCCCATTTTAGTCAGAGGATTGACAGACGTTTCGGAACAGAAAGGAAACAAACACACATTGTCCGTAGTACTTACAGCAGATCCAGAACCGAAGATTACTTGGCTCAAAGATGGAAGTGTTGTTGAACTAGATGCACATGTTGACATTTCTGTTAACAAAAAAGATCTCGAACACGGACTCAAGGAATTCACTTGCAACCTTACATTTGCAGAAAGTAAGACAGCAACGGATTGTTTTTTTTTTTTTCACTTTTCCAATACATTGCATTTATTTCAAAAGCAAACCACTTTGACACTGGACGTTATGAAATACGCATAGAAAACAAGTATGGATCACTGCAATCAAGCTGCTGGCTGGATATTCTTTCCAAACCAGAAATAGTCGGCTTGAAGGACCAATTTTGCATTCCAGCTGAGGCAGTCGTGTACGACGTCCTTGTTTATGCCAATCCTAAGCCAAAAGTCACTTGGTCAAGGCAAAATGAGAATCTTTCGAATAATGAAAACTTCGAGGTTATTGCTGACGTTGAAGCTGAAAAATACAGACTGGTTGTGCATTCTGTAGCACCAGCAGATGCTGGTGTCTATACCATAACAGCCACAAATACTTGTGGAACAACAAAGCAAGACTTCAAACTAAACATTCATGGTAAGCTTAAGTGTTGTTGGTTCTTCTTTTAGTGTATTTGTTAAAAACCGATGAAATTCAATTTTCAGTGGAGAAACCAGCATTTGTCATTGCCCCTGAAAATCAGAAAATCAACGATCATAGTCCAATGAAGACTGAAGTTCAAGTTCATGGTATACCACAACCTAAGCTTGAATGGTTTAAGGATGGACAGCCTATAGACTTCAACACCAAAAATGACCAAAAGAAGAAAACATACAAGTCCGAGTGCAAAGAAATTGATGAGGATCAAATTTTCTGCACGTTGTCAATTGAAGACTTTAGACCAATCGACGAAGGCATGGTAAGTAAACGTTTATTTTGAGTCGGCTAAATGCAACGATTTTAATTTATTTATAGTATTCGGCCGTTGCCAAAAACGATTTGGGAACAACTGAAGCTAAATTTGAACTGAAGTTGGTACAATCAAAACCTGCTTTTACCACACCCTTGAGTAAATCGATTGAAGTTGCGCAAGGACAACCGCTCGTTTTGGAAACTGCTATTTCAGGAAGTCCTGCGCCAGAAGTTCAATGGTTCAAGGATGGAGTTGAAATTCATCCGGGAGAAGGGTAAGTGTTTCAAAGATACCTCCCTTCCCTTCGCTGAATGATTTCCGAGAATCAAAATGTCAAAAATCTGGTACGAATGAAACTCTAAATTGTTCTTCTTCTTCCTTTTTCCGGCGTAACGAGCATAGTGATATCGTAGGGATCACAGCTCTCCCATTTAACTGCTTCAGAGGAGTTAAGTACCCTGCGTTGACCTCAGAAAGTGTCGGCAAACCTCCCGGCCTAGAATTATTCCATATATGAGACCAAATCCAGATGCCGTCTGTACCAGAAGTGTTTCGGTCTGCCATTATTTTAGTTTCTTCGCAATCGCGTCTGAACGTTGAATGACATTTTCTTTTAGAGAGTTGCCTAAGTTTACAAATTGGTACAGCAAGAGGCTTGGTTCCTCTGCAGATCTCATTTCTCTTCTATATATCTTGTCATAAAAAGAAAAGATACAAATAATGTCTTTGACCTTCTATCGTTTGCTAGGGTGATGAAAAATGAAATCCTTAGTGTTATACCAGTCAGTTGGTTGTATTGGAAGCCTGAGTTTTTTACGTGCTTGGGTAGTTCACCCTACGCTCAACCTTCTCCCTGGAAGGCCATGTCACGTCCTTTTTTCAATCCCCTTGGGCCGCATAAACCTGTGTCAGTACCCAGCTGCAGGGGCTTGACAGCTCCCGGTGACTTGCCATACTCCCCATCCCCACCATTATTACTGAAAGACCCTGCAAGACATTCTGGGGTTTCTGCTTTTCGACTTCTGGTGTCCACAGTTGACTCCGTAAGTCAAATTCATCCGCTGGGACATTTTCCATAAGCTTTGGCGAATCACTAAGAAGATTCGGGCAATCAGTTATTACTCGCAGACGTGAAGGTAAACAGTTACTCCTTGGAGTTAAAGAAAGCACCATTGACGTGTACTACTAGTTGGAACATCGGGGTGCAGCCAAGTTGACACCAATAAGACCCTTCCCGAATAAGACACGCGCAATCACTTTAGTCATCCTAACTAACACTCGGCAATAATTCGACAGGACTGGAACCCAGTACTTCTGTGGAGAGCTCATTTAAGACCGATTTGAGTACTAACGATTAGTATAATATCCACTTCTTGTTATCTTTAATTTCAGTGTCAAAATGGAAAATACTCCTGATGGGCGAATTCGGCTAGAAATCGAGCAAGCAAACCCAGCAGACTCTGGTTCTTACAAACTTGTCATCAAAAATCCAAATGGAGAACTTAAGACCCAATGTGCTGTTGCTGTGAAACGTAAACTAACCAAAACAAAGCAAACATCTTTAAACAATTTGGTAATTTCTATACGATTTTATTACAGCTGAGCCCATGGCTCCAACATTTATCGAGCCCTTCCAAGATATTAAGGCTGTTGAAGGAACACCAGCAACTCTTGAAGCTAAAGTTCTTGGATTCCCATCACCACAAGTATTGTGGTTCAAGGATGGAACACCTTTGCATCCAACACAGTCACTCAATTTTGTTAACAAGCCCAATGGTGTCATTGGTCTATGGTATGTTTACTAAATCCTTATGAAAATATTAAACTATTGTTCCTTTTCTGTTTCTAGCATCGATCCAGTAAGGCCCCAGGACGCTGGAGTCTACAAAATAGTCATTGGCAACAGTGAGGGTGAAATCGAAAAGAAAGTAAATGTTCAAGTTGTACCAAAGGATGCCAAGCCCTCATTTGTGGCTGATCTACAAGATATTCAAAGTGTAGAAGGATATCCCGTTAAATTGAATGTCAAAGTCGTTGGATACCCACCGCCAACTCTTAAGTGGTACCACAATGGAGAAGAAATCGGAGCAAAAGACAAGCGTTTTGCTATTGTAGAAAATCCCGATCACAGCACGAGTCTTATCATCGAGAATGCTTCCCCGACAGACTCTGGTTTGTTTGAGGTTGCAGCTGTCAACGAAAAGGGCAAAATATCATCGAAAGGTACCCTTCACATCGTTCCGAAGGCTGATGAAACAGCTGTCGAACATGCTCCCCAATTTGCTTCATCACTTCGTGATGTTAATGCTGACGAGGGAAAAGAGCTTATTATTACTGCTCCGTTTATTGGAAACCCAGTGCCAGAGACAATTTGGTCGAAAGACAACATTCCTTTATCTCCAAACGAACGAACACTCATAACAAACGATGGCAAGAACGTAGCACTTTCTATAAATCCAGCCGTGCCATCAGATTCGGGAGTGTACAGCTGTTTGTTGGCCAATCCGTTGGGTGAAGATGTTTCCGAGTGCATCGCTAATGTCCGCAAAATTTACAAGAAACCACAATTCACACAGAAGCTCATCAATCTTCAACAAGCTGTCGGAAAGGATGCAAAGTTGGCTGTAACAGTGTCTGGTGTCCCCTATCCAGAGCTGTTTTGGTATTACCAAGATAAGCCACTCCAAGATAAAAGCAAATATGAAATCAAGGTAAGGCATTTGTTATTTAACTTAAAATAAAGTCCTTATGTATTTGCATATGAGGAACCTCCGCTGTTCCATTCTATTGGCTCCAAATCTCATTCATGACCGATTTGTTCACTTTTCAGAATGATGGCGATCACCACGTACTCCATGTCAAGAATCTAACACATGATGATACTGGAGCATTCAAATGTCTTGCAAGAAACAGGGAAGGTGAAGATGTAACAACTTGCCATTTGGAAGTAGTTCCTGAAATGTAAGCCCCAAATTTTTAAAAGCAAACATAAATGATTAACGGTTTTTTTTTCCTGCCAGGACTAAACATTCCCGATCGGAAGCACCAACGTTCCTAAAGAAAATAGGTGATACTGAAGTGTCACATGGCATGGCAGCCAAGTTTACAGCCTGTGCAACTGGATTCCCAGAACCAGAAGCGGAATGGTTCAAAAACGGACAAAAGCTCTTCCCAACTGATAAAATTTCATTAGATTACGAGCCCAATGGTATAATTCGCTTAAACATCAAGGATGTGGATGATTCAGATGTTGGACGTTACTCTTGTAGAGTATTCAATCCACTAGGCGAGGACACCTGTAATGGAGAGCTTTTCTATGATGGTAAGAATATACGTATTATTCTCTTTAGTTTGATTCACCTTTCATTGATTTAAAAACAATAATAAAACAAATTTGTAATTAAGCATATAAAGTACAAGGTCAGATAACCTAATCGGTGAACATTCCGTGTTGTTCATGATGTCTTCACCCTCTTACCATACTTCCTTGACACTTTGACTGCCAAGCTCACAACTAACTTCTGTTTAATTTTTTTATTGTTTAAAGCATCATTGGATCCCCATCCCACTGCATCAATAGGAGACCAATATGTCGGTTTTGACAAGCACAAGAGGTCAGGAGTTCCAGCTCCTCTGTCTGAGAAGCCATACATCTCAAAGATGACTGAAAGAAGACTTAATCTGGCATGGAAACCTTCTGTACCTTTAGGTTCAAGATATCCTGTTACTTATCAAGTATGCTTATTGGTAATATTGAAGGTCATTTTTAAAACACGAGTCCTTGTAGGTTGAGGTCATGGATCTACCTGAAGGTGATTGGCGTACCATCAGAACCGGAATTCGTGGATGTGCGTTGCACATAAGAGATTTAGACCCTCAACGAGATTATAGACTTAGAGTTCGAGTAGAAAATCAGTATGGTGTGAGTGATCCTAGCCCATATTTACAAACTTACAGGTTGACAAGCTTCAAAGTTGTTAGTTTTGGGTTTCGGTAATAACTATTAATCTTTTACAGGAAAAAACTCGTGCCAGAGATTCCACCAATCTATCCCTATCTAACACCAGGAATCGATTTCAGGCCTGACATCTCACCATACTTCCCGAAAGACTTTGATATTGAAAAACCTGCTCACGATAAATTGGCTCATGCACCTCAGTAAGTAAAACTCTTGAAATAGTTTGAAATTGAAATTGAAAAGATCAAACTCATGTAAAAAAAAAAAAACTGAGTAAAATAAAAACATCCTGAATAAATTTTAGATTTCTGCGAAGAGAGGCCGATATTTCGTACGGTGTTAAGGGCCATGACTCTAACTTGATGTGGTTCGTCTATGGCTATCCCAAGCCTAAGATGACTTACTATTTCAACGATGTCCTCATTGAAGCCGGTGGAAGATTTGACTACAGCTACACACGAAATGGACAGGCAACATTGTTTATTAACAGGTAAAGGTGTTAGACCGAATAAGAAATCTGAGGTTATTGCATTCTAACTCACCAATAGCTCTTGGTTTTTAATTTACGATTGTCTTTCCTTGTATTTCATTTAAAGAATGCTCGATCGTGATGTTGGAATTTACGAAGCTGTTGCCAGTAACGAGCATGGAGAAGCTCGACAAAGAGTGAGGCTAGAAATTGCCGAGCACCCGAGATTCAAGAAGCGACCGGACGAAACATTCATAATGGCGAGAAAGACTGGTAGAATTGAAGGTCATGTCGTTGGTGTGCCTTATCCGGAGATTAAATGGTTCAAGGACTGGCAGCCAATCACTGACACCAGTAGACTAAAGGTGAGAACTTTATTTCTAAGAAAGATCGGGTCCTACAACAGAAGATGAAATTGCAAACTGCTTTTGATCCCAAGCATCGGTATCGGTATCGGTTTCGGCATCCATCTGAATCGATATTGGTATCGGTATCGGTATGGGCATAGCGCATAGTTATCAGTAACAGTGAATCAGTGAATACTCTTCCAGTTTGCAAGAAAAAAACAATTTCTCTCACATTCCTTATCTCAGTTAGAGGGATGTTACGTCCTAAAGAAAAGATTTAATATTTTTGGCAAGTTTTTCACTTTTTCCACTCCTTGTCTCACTCTCTAGATAAACTTCTACCAACCCGATATTTGCGTTCTTTCAATTAAAGACGCTATTCGACGAGACGCAGGACTGTATTCAATTAGTGCAAGGAACGTTGCAGGTTCCATAAGCACTTCTGTAATGGTGCACATTGAAGAAGATGAAGATCTTTACATTTACAAGACCTACGGCCGTCATCCATACGTGAGGTCTAAGCCAATTGCATTTACCGACAAATATGATATCGGTGATGAGCTCGGAAGAGGTACACAAGGAATAACATACCACGCTGTTGAGCGTGCCACTGGAGAAAGTTATGCCGCCAAGATCATGCATGGAAGATCTGAACTCCGTCCATTTATGCTTAATGAAATCGACATCATGAACATGTTGAATCATAAGAAACTCATCAGACTTCACGATGCTTACGAAATGGATCACGGCTACAACCTGATCATAGAACTTGCTTCCGGTGGTGAACTCGTCAAAGACAATTTACTCAGACGAAACTACTACACAGAGCGAGATATTTGCAGTTACATGTATCAGCTTCTGCAGGGACTGGACTATATGCACGACCTTGGCGTTGGCCACATGGGTTTAACGGTAAATATATAAAATTTTCTTGAAAATAAATAAATAATTTTCCGTTTTGCTGATTCTAGCTCAAGGATCTACTGATTTGGATACCCGGAGGTGATAACCTCAAGATCTGCGATTTCGGTCTTTCGCGAAAAATACATCTGAGTCGTTTGTCAACTTTGGACTTTGGAATGCCTGAATACGTGTCTCCAGAAGTGGTGAACCGTGAGGGTGTTAGTTTCTCACATGATATGTGGTCGGTTGGTATCATCACTTATGTCCTGCTATCAGGATACAATCCGTTCAGAGGAGCTACAGACAGGGAAACACTGACAAAGATCCGTGAAGGTTATTGGGACTTCAATGAGTCCCTATGGAAGGACATTAGTATAGAAGCCAAAGATTTCATCAAAAAACTCCTCGTTTATAATGCTGCCGAACGTTTGGATGTGAAAACAGCCTTAAGACATCCATGGTTCTTTATGCTCGATCGCAAAGACTATGACGGTTATCAGATTAGCTCAGATCGTCTTAGGAACTATTATAGGGGCTACCATGATTGGTACGCCAATGCCTCCTGCAATAATTACTACCGCCGACGATGCCTACACGATGCCTTTACACATCCATCGGAGATGGTCTATCCACCAGGATTTAAGTACACCCCAGATGGTTCTCCGGAACCAAGTCCGGAACCAAGAAGCAAGAGAACAGTATGGAAGGAGGATGTTTCAAAGTACTTACATCCAGAGTACGAGATGGGCCTTATACAGTCCGAAAGCCAGTAAGTTGAGATGGGAAATGTTGTGTTTGTTTTGGTGTGAACTTTAAACACTATTCTTTTCCTTTGAAGTTATCAATATGGTCCGGATACTTATCTACTCCAGTTGAGAGATGTCAGTTTCCCTGTAAGGTTGCGTGAATACATGAAAGTCGCTCATAGAAGATCACCAGTGTTTGCGATGAATGACAATGTGGATTGGAGTGTAAGTATCATTCAATAAATGAAATAATAATAAATCAACTTTTACTTCTCTCTTTAAACAGCTTCCTGTCATCAGAGAAAGAAGACGCTTCACTGATGTGATGGATGAAGAAATCGACGATGAACGCAAGAGTCGCATTGGTTCGTACAGTGTTAACGAATCTTATTCAATTCGTCGTTTACGTACCGAAATCGGCACAAGACTCGATCAATACGCTGAAGCCGATGCCCTCATTGAAAGCCAAAGAGACGGCTATCCACCATTTTTCAGGGAAAAGCCACAAACTCTTGCGATTACAGATGGCAAGCCAGCTTACTTGCATTGTTTTGCTGTAGGTGATCCAAAACCATCCGTTCAGTGGTTCAAAAACGACCTGGTCCTCATAGAGAACAAGCGCATTAAGATCGTCATAGACGATGACGGAAGGTCCATATTGAAATTCGATCCTGCTTCTCATTACGATGTTGGAATTTATAAGGCCGTTGCTAGGAATAAGGTTGGTCAGACCATCGGACGCTGTCGTGTAGTAGTTGCCAACTTACCCAACCCTCCAGATTCTCCCGAAGCCGCTTCAGTCAGTGGATCTGAAGTCCTTCTGCGATGGAAACAGCCTCGTTGCGATGGAAACTCTGCAGTGCTTTGCTACAGTCTACAGTACAAAGCCGGCGCAACTGATCAATGGACAACAATAGCTGACAACATTGATCACGAATTTTACTTGGTTCATGGTCTACAACCCCATGAAGTTTATCACTTCAGACTTGCGTCTAGAAATCAAATAGGCTGGAGTGAAATGGGAATACCAAAAACAGTCAAGACATCTGAGCCAGACGCTCCTAAGGTCATCATCACCAAAGCAATGAAACATTTGCAGCAACTCACCGAAAGTGGTCACGAAATCGTTTGTGAAGAGAAGAAAGTTCATGTTGACTATCAGCTGGAACGTGAATCTCTTAGTTGGATTACCGACTCCGACATAAGTGACAAGTATAGCTTTATTTCTGAAATTCATCGCGGCAAGTTCAGCACCGTTGTAAAGGGAGTCCAAAAGTCCACAAACGCAATAATCGTTGCTAAGATTTTCGAGGTCGATAAGAACAACGAAAATGCTGTTCAAAACGAGTTTGAACACCTGAGAACCCTGCGACACGAGCGCATTGTTTCTCTATTCGCCGCATACAGTCCGTCGAATCTTCCAATCAAAATCTTTATAATGGAAAAGTTACAAGGTGCTGACGTGTTGACATACTTCAGCAGCAGGCACGAATACACCGAACAAATGGTGGGCAGCGTTATAACTCAGCTACTAGATGCATTGCAATACCTCCACTGGAGAGGATTCTGTCACCTCGATATTCAGCCCGACAATATCGTCATGTCAACAGTACGTTCAGTGCAGATAAAGCTTGTAGACTTCGGATTGTCCAGGAAAATATCGAAGCTAGGCAGTGCAGTACCTGTTTGTGGGGCACTTGACTACCAGTCACCGGAAATGATAAACGAAGAATTGGTTATGCCTCAGAGCGATGTTTGGTCCGTTGGTGTCATTGCTTACATACTCTTGTCCGGATCTAGTCCGTTCAGAGGCAACGATGATGTTGAAACCAGACAAAATATATCATTTGTCCGTTATCGTTTCGAGAATCTGTACAGCGAAGTCACTCCCGAAGCAACGCGATTCATTATGTTCGTGTTCAAGCGCAACCCAAGGTAAATTCTAACACAAACCTAACATAATATAAAAATATATATTTACTCAATTTTGCATAGCAAACGACCATATTGTGAGGAATGCCTCGAGCACAGGTGGTTGGCAGCATCAGAGTACATGAACAAGAAGCGGGAGCGATCTGTCTTCCTTGGAAACAGACTCAAGGTGAGTTTCTTATAATTAATTGTCTCATTTCTTGTCATCATTAATACTAATTCTTAATTTTCCGTCATCTCAGGAATTCTCTGATGCCTATCACGCCGAAATAGACGCAGAGGCATCTTCGTCAGAGAATCTAACCAGCAACCTGGGTAGTGGACCAACACCAAGGCAACTCCTTAGATCAAACAGTATCGCGGATGAGTTGATGACAACATTTTAAAACAGAGACTTTTGATTTTCGTGCGTTTAATGCTATAGCTGTTTTGGTGTGTCAAATTCATAAAAAACAAAATTGTAAAAATAATAGGAACAAATATTTATTTCATCTATCAAAAGAATTTTCTGATTCAAAAATAAAGCGATAAAGTTATTTATATAAAACGATGAAAATGTTATATTTCAGAACCATCGTGATCTTAAATAAAATTAAAAGGAGGTAGGCTTTACAAGCACCGGCAAAAAAGAGGAGCCGATCCTCTGCTGCGGTTGCGAACTGCAACATGAAAAACGTCAAATGGAAAATTCTATTTTGGGTATCTATACTGTACTTAGGTTTATGCGCCAGTTTGATCCGCAACGTACAAGAAAGAGTGCTTAAAATAAACTCCAGCGTATTTAAGTTGATTACTTAAAGATGGTCTTGATAAGAAAGTACAGTAAAATGATCACTCTTAGATAGGAATTGAAAAGAAAGCGTTGTTGTAGTCCTTCTCTCCTGGAAAGTTGACTTTATTGGTATGGAAGCCATACTTGGCAGGAATTGGAACCTATACCACCGTTCAAAATCCAAAATACGTGCGAAAAATTAGCACCTTTTTGTTCAGACCTAATACAAATTATACGGGAAGAGATACGAGAAGAAAAAACAAATTGAATAAGAAGCAACCATTTTCAAAATAACCCATCAAAGGAGCAGTTGTTTTGCCGAAATTTATTAACGGCGTAATCGTCATTGGGATTCTGAACAGGTGAGGACAGCCTGTTGGACGCAGTTGCTTTGAAAGCTTTTTACAAAATCTGAATTGCTGAAACTGAAGCTGAATTCAATGAAGCTAATGAGGCAGTTAACAACACCAACAAATGCAAAAGAATAACGACCATTATGGAAAAACATCATGGATCCTTAGAGGATTGGCATATTGTGCTGTCTGACTTTGAGTAAGCATTCGATCTACAATCAAGAGATTCTTATATGGGTGGCACTCAAATAATGAGCAATTCCGGTAAAATTAACAGAAAAACAAAAAAGGATAACAGTTTCGTACTGAAATACTAAAGAATTTGGTAAATAGTGGCAGCACCTCAAAGGATGAGGAGGTGGAAGGATTGGAGAGGTAGAGGGTTGGGCTGGTGGTTGGTTTATTGGGGTAGGGAGCACCCACTGAACCATTTGGACCCCTGACTAAATTACGACGTTGCTCAATGGGAGGTTAGAGATGTCGCACAGTTTATCGAAGAGGGCTTTTTTCCTAGTGTGGGCCAAGCTAGGACACTCACAGAGGAAGTGTAATGATCCCTCCTCTGCCTCTTCATCTTGGCATGCTCTACATAAATCGGATGTTCTCATGCCCATTCTCATCATGTGGGTACCCAACGAGCGGGAATCACATTGCTAGTTATCAATGGGCTAGTTATGAAGAAAAAAGCTCGGAGTGCTATTAAATTAGACGGTGCAAAGTAAAGATATGGGTTCAGAACCATCCTCATCCGTTTTTTAAATATATCTCGCAAACGAAGCAAAATTTTGTTGCACTTCCAAGGGCGTTTCTATCAATACAAAACGATAAATACCCCGACAAAATAAAAGTCAACATTTTCCAATTTTTGAGTGTTTTTAGTTTTTTCAATGGTATTTCTTTTTAGTCACAGATCGCTATAGGCATTGCCCCATAAAAAAGAAAGTAAATAAAATTTTCTTTAAGATGCTATACCAGAGAACTTTCCACGTTTGAAATTCACCGAAATATTATACATTTGCATTTACATTACATTAAATTTGATCATAGAATATTAATAGTGCCCATTTGAAAACTAATCGAAGAAGCATTAGAACCCGGAATAAAGACTTTAAAATCTACAGAGAGCATTTCTGTATTTAAGCATTCTTTTAATTTAAGTTTCTCACTACACAAAAAATACCAAACAACTAAAATAAAAATTTTATAACGGCATTCACCCCCCCTATCACAGGGCCCGTCGTCGTAGCAATTTCGGACTACGAATGTGAAATAGAAATGACTAAAAACATCTTCGTACGTACGTAATGAACGCTTGGCAAAAGATATTTATAACTTGGTAATAACTTTAATAATAGTAACAAATTTTGTGGCAAAACATTCACTACAAGGTCGTCTGTGATGCTTCCATTTTGGTATTCGTAGTCCGAAATCGATACGACGCCGACGGGCCTTGTGATAAGGGCCATTATCTCAAAAACCTGAAGTGGTATCGTTGTTTTTACTTCGGATTTGAATTCAGCATACCAAAATGCTTTTAAAAAGTATATTTGATCATAGTCAACATAAAAGTTTATTATTATCGCCGCACTTTCTGCCCCACTGTGCAACGGATTCATCATAAACGAGGATCCTACATCCCTGCAACGAGAACTTGAAGTGTAGACGTATTAGAACCAACCACAGAGTACTTGTGTTGTTCGTTTTCTAATGAGGACATGCCTTTTCTAGACATTTGTTTCAAAGCAAACGTGCTTCTCAAGCGTATGTATTTTAGTAGAGTGAATTAAGTGACGGAACAACTCTACTAGCTTCAGCACTAGATACATAGCTTGATCGAATTTGAAGTTCTAATATCCGTTCCCAAAAATAGGGTACGAACGGCTCAGTACTCGGTATTTTGATGTTCAAAGAAGAGATCCCAAATCAAACAACGTTCAGACACAATCACGGAGAAAAAAAAAAAGGCAGACCAAAACACTCCTGGTACAGATAAATGCACCGATATCTGAATTTGGTTGGCTTCAAGTATGAAACAATCCATTCCTGGGGGCAACGTGGCGTACATGAGCAGATCACGATGCTCGTAACGCCAAAAGGGAAGAAGAAAATTGTAACAAAAAAGTCACGTAATGTATCCATACCTTTAGAAAAAAGTGATTTGACGATCATTCGTTCATTGACTTTGTTGAAAACGCCCCCAGGAGTAACCCTGTTGACCAATAAATGATAAGTAGATAACATAAATGCATTCTTTTGTACAATAGATCCTAAAAATTCTATAAAAACAAAAACCGAATAGATTTCGTTTCTTTTTCTAAAAACATCTTATCGGTTTATTCCAAAAATATATAAACTATACATTTCTTTTGTAATAAAATAAAATTAAAACAATTCAATAGAAATAAAATTATAAAGTAGAAGACGAATCAATTGCTGATTCCGATACCGCTCTTTGGTGTTTGCGTCTGCTTTCAAAGAGCAATTCAATTAAATTCAGCAACTGCTG
Source organism: Melanostoma scalare (assembly GCA_949752695.1). NCBI lineage: Eukaryota > Metazoa > Arthropoda > Insecta > Diptera > Syrphidae > Melanostoma > Melanostoma scalare. Next base: position 37,969,426 of record OX456984.1, read on the forward strand.
GTCAGACATACTTTTCGATGTTAATGCTTTTTGTATAAATTCAAATTTCTCTTCAGAGAACTTATCATGGTTCAGAATGTCATGCATTTCTTGAAACAGCCTCGTTCGGCATGCGATGTTTGTCTGTGATTTGCTGCAGATATAGTCAATGATTGTATTCGAATTAAGTCGATCGCAAACAACAGACGACAAATTTTCTTGTATGGCGTAGTCTAAGAATTCTTTAGGATGTTTTTCCGAGAGTGTCTCTAATATTGTCGATTTGAATTTCGGACTTACATTCATATAATTTGATATGAATTTGCTGAAATTTTTCCCAACTTTGTCGGACTTGTCGTTAGATAAGTATTTTTCACATATGTCTTCGATTGATAATTTATTCAGAACGTAATTAAATATATCGCCTTCGGTGCGAAACAGAAAAGGAAATGATGATGATTTCGATGCTGGTGAATGGTTTGTTTCAGTAAGGTCACTCTTTGTACTATTTTCCTCGCAAGAAAGCGTGAATTTTGTCCTTTTGATTGGTGGTGTGCCAGTCAAAGTTGAAATGTCTGCGATATTTTCACTTTGGGTCTGGTTCTCGATTTTGCCACTTCGTCTTAGCATGTGCTTTGTGACTCCTTTCAGTTCTTGGTCCAATAACAGGCAACTGAAAGAAAATAAATTGTTAATTGTTTGGTATTAGAGAGCAAATAGAATATAAAACCAACCGTTTTGAATTACTCTTGTTTTCGTCGTCTTTAAGGTATTCTTTTGTAATAGAAACAGGTGGGTCATGGAAGCTCACACGTTTCCTTTTGAAGGCTTGCGAGTCAAAGATGTCTTCCATGCTATTGTCGTTTTGGTGCTTTCTTTTTAAAATACTAGCCGAAGGGCTTGCGCAGGGCGATGGCAGTGTTTTCGAAAAAACCAGCAGACTCATAGGACTAGCTTTGGAGTCATTTTCGCCGGCAGACCAATTCAGGTAAGTTTCCATTTTTTCTTTATTAGCTTCCGTTTTCGACACTGGGGTACTTGTTTCCATTTGTTTGGAACTGTAAATGTCAGGCTTCTTGTTTCTAATCATGTTGATGAGTTGTGCTCCTCGGCCGGTTAAGTGGGTTGTTTTAGGTTTTAACACTGGGCTTGTGCTATTATTTGTCTGTTTGCGATCCGGCGGAGAAGACTAAAATAATAATAAAAAAAAGTATTTAACGTGTTCCCGATGAACTAATGATCTATTTTTGTGATTCGATTTCTTACTCTCTATTAACTTTGGAAGTGTCGCTGGTGAAACATGAATAACTTAGCGTATCCTCACAAAAAGTATACTTAAACTGTTCAAAGCTCTGTCTCAAAATTATTGCATAACCTTACCCTAAGCAACACATTCGGAATTGGTAGAAAAAAGATCTTTTTGCAAAAAAGCCAAACTTTACAAAAAAAAAATAATAATGTACATTTCAACAACGAAACACAACGGAAAATGACCGCAAAGCGGATTTTGGCATCGTGTGAGTAATCGAAAGAGAGCTCCGAAGAGAAATGTGATATACTCGGAGAGTCTCCACTTGTAGTAAAAAATTAAATTGATGAGTCATAATATTTGTGTTTGGAAAAGGATCGAAGAATGAAGTTACATAGACGTAGGCAAGGCAAAATCAGCGACACTCGCAAGTTCCCAAAGAATTTTTAACGCAAGCTAAAGCTCAGCAATACACTAAAAGTACAAAGTGTATCTTCTCACTGCGGAAGCGATTATGTCTGATGGTGCGTTAGTATAGGATGATCCAATATTTGAATTGGACTAAGTACGGATGAAATTCTTCACAATACATACTTATCTACTTATAAGTATGTATTCTAAAACATGTGTTTTATTTAGAAATTGGTCTTCTATCACTGTTTATATTGACAGATTATATTTACATGAAAGAGACGTGACAATTATAGAATATGGCTCATTATAGGTCTAAGTTATTAAATATTTCCTTACCTCAACTTAGGCAAACCTATCTTTATTATTGAAAAACTATAATCAAGCAAATAACTTTTTTTTATTGAATGACATTCCCATTTTTGTTGCTCGTTCAATTTATATCAGTTCCTATTTTACATTAAGTGCATTTTTGTTGCATCTCAGTTCAGCAATGCACATTGCTATCGAGCACGAAAACAAATCAAAGGTAAAAGTAAATGCATATTGAAAATGTAGGTGGCACTCTATCGCATTGAAGAGAAATATCTTGCCCCGCAACTTCCATTTGTTTACGTTGTTGCTTTTGTAACACGAGATCTATCAGTATTCAGCTGAATATAAAGTTGTGCCAGTGAATTTACTTACACCACTTTATTTTCGGATTTCAAACTGGTTTTGAATATAGTACAGAATACCAAAATACATAAACTATTCTTTGATGACGATGGAGCTTATCTCCCTGCAAGAAGCACTTAACGTCTGGTTTAAAGTTTTAGAGATGATTAAGTACCGTATTAGTCTCAAAATGAGTGAAAATGTGCTGCCCAAATGTGAAAAATTTTAATATATGGAATCTAGTGAAACAACTTAAATTATTGAGTTATGTCGCTTTCCATCGGTTTCACTCGGAGAAGCATTCATTTTAAAAACCAATGGAACACCCAAAATAATTTCTGTTCAGTTTAACGTAATTGCCTTTGTGTGAGTGAAACACCTATGGCTCTTAAAAAATATTCCTTGAAGAAAATTTTCTTTTTGACATTTGAGTAACATGTGTTAGTGCTTCTTGAGTCGATTCTCATTTCAAATCGAGAAGCGGCTGTCCCTCCTCAGAATCATGAGAAGCGATCTTTTTGCACCAATGGAACGGTTTGAGAATAGGTTTGTTCGTTGAAGCCCTAGGGTCGCCATGGGGTCGCCACAAAGCGTTTTTTGAGAAACCTAAATTCGCACTGAATGTCAAATTGAGTGTTTTTTGAGCCATAGGTTTGCCATAGGTTTTCCCCAAACTCGCCCTAGCTTTTTGCTGTGGCGATTTGAGGGCTGTCAAATGGCATGTGTTTTTATTTAAATGACAGGGATGTGTGGCGATTTGTGGTTTAGCGTTTTTTGAGGACTGGAAAACCCAGTTTTTTTTGACAACTCATAGGGTTGTCAAGAAAACCTGGGTCAACACTGGGGAAAGTTCAACGAACAGACCTAATGCTTCTGGACGCTCCTGGACGATTCTTTTCGTCCAATGGAAAGTGCCATAAATTTGAATTCAATCGAAATTTTTCGATCAGCTGATTTCACAAACAGCCGATTTGACAAGCAGCAAGAAAGTGCACGAGGAAATTGTTCGGGTAAATTCTTACTAGAGGGGAAGTGCCAAAAAAGCAAAAGCTCTGCCACTTTTACGTCAAAAAAAAGTAAAGATACACGTTTTGGGATCCCACGGGATCCCACGGGATCCCGCGGGTGAGTAAAGATACAGACCTTATATGAAGCGAAGCTTTTATCTAAACCGCCATACAGACGATCAATAGGTCTGTTTCTTTACTTTCTGGGTAAAGTTTGGGAAAAAGCCCGGGAAAAAGTTTGGGCTCGAGCTTTTTAATTTTGTTTTTGTAATCTCCATCCGAAAATGAAAAGTAAAGATACGCCTTTTGGGATGTTTCTTGCTGAATGACATTTGTCATGTACTCTCTGTAGAGATGTAAAAAAACATACAAACAATTTCGTTTCAGAAACGTGCTAAAATGAGCTCAAAGCAATATTACATTGCATATTTAACATTATTTTGAATTTTCAAACCAACAAAGAGAGATTATGCTTTCCATTTTTCATTTAATTTCAAATATAAATTTGAATTCAATCGAAATGTTTCGATCAGCTGATTTCACAAACAGCCGATTTGACAAGCAAGAAAGTGCACGAGCAAATTGTTCGGGTGAATTCTTACTGGAGGGGAAGTGACAAAAAAGCAAAAGCTCTGCCACTTTTACGTCAAAGAAAAGTAAAGATACACGTTTCGGGATCCCGCGGGATCCCACGGGATCCCGCGGGTGAGTAAAGATACAGACCTATTGTTACTTGACAAGTATTATTGACGTTTTCTCTTGTCAAGCAAAATTGACAATTTTTTCCTTCTGTAGTTTCCTAATCGCACTACACAACGACACGAGTGACAATGAAACTTGATGAAAAACAAATCAGATTTGATTTTCGTCAATGTTTCAATTTTACTTGACAGTAACATTGAAGAGCCTACAAACGATCAATTTTACTTGAACAGAAGCTCCTTCAAGTAATATTGTCAAGTAACATTGATCGTCTGTAGGGCGCTTTAATGATCTGATAGGGTTGTAGCATGCACTTTAAGCTGACTAGTAATGTGTAGAGTTACCATCCGTTTATTTAGATTCAATTAAATAGTACATATATATTTTCCTTCAGAAACCAAGCTTTCATCTATAGATTTATATTTTTTAACGACATATAAACGTACTTTTTTATCTTAAAAAGGAATTCAAAAACATCAAAACAAAGAAATACACTCCCATCAATACTTTCAGTACGAATCTGTGTTTTTAAGTTTAAAAAAGCTCAGCGACGCAGAAACCTATCGAGAGGTATCAAAACTAGCATTGGTGATAAAGGGAACACTTTATGCATTTATAAATAAAAATCATGTTGAAAAAGAACAGCCAACCAGTGCACTGCACACTCAACTGTGCGCATGGCAGTTTCTGGTTCTGAACTTGTGTCGCTTGTAGAAAGATTTTTATGGGATGCAGTAGCGTTCAAGCATTTTTTTAGAGGGGTTCTTGTAAGAAAACTGTGTGCACTTCACTGGTGTTTTAAAAACTCTCCTATAAGGCATGTACTGCACACTTTTGTTGATCAGAGTATAGCACTGTTTAACTGGATTTATTCGGATCAGAACAGAATAACAACTAAGCGTTGAAAAACGTCAGACGAGTAACAACAGGCAAAAATTAACCCAACAATTTTCCCTTTTCAATCAATATTAACTCAATTCGATGTATTTTCGTCAAAAATAGGTACTTTTAATTCTACAATATTAGGTATTATTTTTCTTAATCGCCGCCGTTCGCGGATTCAACTTTCATCAATGGTGACGCCGGTCTCACGGACCGGGTTTTTCAAATGAAGTTTTTTTGAATAGTTTCACAAAACTGTTTTCTATAGTAGAGTAGAATAAAGTTATTCGCATTTTTTTGCACACCCGGACTCACAGACCAGTAGGACACCAATGGCTGGTTAATATTCTGAAATTTTTCATAACAAATTAAAATTCCGCTGAAAAAACTACTAAAAAACTACTGCGCACCTTGCTCAGAAGGAGGTCCATGAATGCTATGCTAAACTGTTCTAGAACAGCTCATTGAACACAAAAAGAAAACAGGAAAGGGCATAAAATTTCTCGTTGAACACCAAAAAGCTGATCTTTCCTACCTGTCATCTGCCTGTCGACCCTGGCCATACAGATCATAACTACTTAAATTTCACTTTTAATGGGATTGTTATGGAACGCTGCGTTTAATAAACCCCATCCCTTGATCAAATAGATATCACCTTGAAAAACAAAAACCTGTCATCAAGATTTTTCCCTGTCGCTATTGAAAAATAAATAAAATTTAGATGAATGCTCCTTGAATATTTGAGCAGAACCACTACATCCATTTTTCTTGCTGCCTTTATAGTTTACCAAACGGTAGTTATTATTTTTGAAATACATTTCCATTCGGACAAAATATCGGCAACTGAAAATTAATAGCCTCTCTTTCTATGCATTCAACTGAACCCTTTCAAAAGGTGAACTAGCTTATCAAGAATTGTCGAGACAACAAACTGTACTTCATATTACTTGCGATGATAAGACGCATGACACAGTACAGTATAGCGCTTATCACTCAACAGATTTTTAACAGTAATGAAAAAAGAACCTCAGACAGTACATAACAGAAAAACTTTTCAATAAAAAATAAACTTTTCTTACTGTGTCTTTCAATATGATGGCTTCGACCTGCTCAACATAGTCTTCCAGATGCCCATTAGTTGCCAATTCTTCGACTTCAATCGATGAAACCTTAGCTCTTGTCACCCGTTCATTCTTCTCTGGACTCTCCTCTCCAGACGATTTAACGGAAATAATTTTCATTGGCGGCGGAGCAATTATTTCTGGCTCCGGTGGTTCTACTTTACTTACAACAGCTGGAATAGCCTCTTTTTTGATACGTACAAGTTTCCTTGGCGATTCAGTCTTCGAAGCACCAACCTGGCTGTCACCTATTTCACTAACTGCTTCACTTTCTTTCGGGAATTCTTCGCCTTCTGCAATGACAATTTCCTCAACATGTTTACCTTTCGCAAGGACAAGTTTTTTCGGAGTCCATGGCTTTATGAACGCATCCTGCGATTGACTCATATCATTGTACAGCGCTGGGATGTCTGATTTTTCTAAAAACTTTTCCTTCTGTCGCTCTGTCAATTTGTCGGGATTAAGACTCCACACTGCAGGTATGATGACAAACAGATCATCATTTTCCAAATAACTTTTAAATTTAGTGTATTGAGCCTTCGATGCAACTCGCTTCGCATCGTCCAAAAACTGCTTGCGGTAGTCATCAAAACTTGTCTTTTCAATGTGATTACTCCTTTTCTTGTTGATCACATGTGACCAGACATCTTTGATGTCACCAAAGTGTTTTTGTAACCCGTGCTCGCCAAGGTAGACAACAAGAGCCTTCAAGCACTTCATACATAGCTCGAAGTTACCCTTGCTAAAGTCCCCAGCTAGATTTATCTTCAGTATGCTAAATACCACCGATATCAGTTCTTCGTCGTATTCAATTTGGCCTGTTGACGACACAAGGGTTCTGGTGAAACACGCAAAATAGGCATTCATTTCGGAATGCATTGCATGCAAGTTAAACATTTTTAGTAACAGTATCGATGTTTCTTTTAGAAAAGCACTTTTGTCGATGGCGTTGCTTAGCCGTTCGACCGTCATATGCAACATGACCTCAAACTGATCGCCAAACATTTTCTCCGATGACGTGTTCTGCATTTCTGAGTACGTTTTTAACGGCCAGATGATCCAATCGTTGATAACATTCAATTTAGAATCACATTCGCTCTGGTGAGATTTTCCAAAGTTTTTTATTAGGCTTTTGGATACAAGTTTCCATATAGCGAGGACCGTCCCAATTGAAGGATGCGGTTTTTGTAGGATTGCTGAAAGGAATACATCCAAGACGTGCCTAAATCGATTTGAGTTTATGGCAAAAATAATTTTTATTATTTCGTCAACAGCCGTTGCAGACGATGTTGGGGCATCGCTGGTGATGACAAACTTGCAGATGGCAGCAAGTAAAGTCCCGAGAAAATTGTCATTCTCAATGGCAGCTCTGCAGGAGCTAAACTGTTCACTCACAACAAACTTTTGCATGTTGCTGGCTTTATTTTTGTCATCCCAAGTGCACAATTGGGCGAAGAGAAACTCTAAGGCTTCAGGATTTTCGGTGGAAATCACATTAACCAGGGTGTAACGCAGGAGAAGCTCTGAATGATCATTGCCTGGTCCTTGAATCGAACTACAGTCTTTCAACGCCTCGAAAGAGTGCGTGATTATTATTTTCCAGGACTTGTTCATAATGTTCCGATTGATAATTGGTTCTTGAAGGGCATCTATCTCAAGTTGTTCCATCCTCCTTGTGACAAGTTTGGTTGAACTTCCTTGCAGAGCAATCAGGCTAAGTATAGTCATTTCTTTAAAATCAACACTGCCACATCCACTTTTTTGGATCGAACCATAGCAAAAGGATAAAAAGGTCTCTAAGATCGTATCAACATACTGCTCAATGTGACGACCCAATTTCGTAATCAAATACCACCAAACCTTGAATTTAACAATAGCAGCTTGTGGAGTTTTCGACTGAGACGACTTCAAAGGTATATAGATCAGGCGAATGCGTTTGGGGGAGCAGAGCTCGTCGTTTTTGGCAAAAATTTCAATTAAAACTTTCCAGCAGTAGAAAGCCTCTATCCGAACATTGTAATCGGGACTGCGAAAGCCCAATTCAACAACAGACAAAAAGGCATTGATGGTGGTAGCACCCCTTGTAATCTCCTTATCCAGTATTTTTATCAACAGGCACCAGATTTTATACCAACAAGAGTTGGAAGCTTCACGGTATTTTGAAATTTCCTTCGAATAGTTCTGTACAATGTTGGCTTTAATGGCACTCCACGATACCAAGCTATGAAGGGCTTTAAAATTTAAGCTACGTGCGACAGATTCCATTGCTGTAATCGCACTTTTTTGAATTTCTTTATCTTCGTCAAAGACTAAGGGCAGAATATCCGTCGTCCAGAAGAGTAAAAACTCATCCAAATTAACATATTTGTCACCAGTTGTTCTGGTTGTCCTTGCTAGCAAATCGAGCATCTGCAATCAAAATTACATCGCAATAGTTTCATTTTCAAATTACTACTCTACCACTCAGCAAAAATGAAAGGAAGGTGGTCGAGATTTTTTACTACTTACGTTGCAAAACAAATGCCTTTGGTTATTTTTGATTATTTCTTTCGACGAATTGTATACTCCACTAAATGCTTTACTCAGCCCCGATTCCATTGTTTGTTTTGTTATAATGTAATTTATATTAAAATATTTTAACCACACACGAATTATACAAGAAAATGTAAAATAAAAGATGCAAGGATGAACAACTGACACAACAATTCGCGGTTCAGGTAAATATTTGGCGCGAAATATACGACAGCTTGATGTAAAAAAAAAATGTAAATGAACGCATTCAATAAAACGTGGTGAGTTTTTAATTATCCAAATTGTTGTAAATTTATGATTTGTAATTCTAATTTGATGTTAAATTGTTGATGAGTATCCTTTGTTTTTTGTTAGCTAGTTAGATTTATTGTATTACTACAGAGTTTTAGTTTTTATGCGGGAGCTTACTTGAAAACTAAGGAAAAAGTTGTATTTTTACTCCGGCGCTACACGAACATATATGGCAAGCCATTTACAATTATAAATAAACTTTTTTAGATACACAATCAAATTTTTCGAAATTGAAATTCAACTGGCATGGAATATTGGAACTCCGCTGAGAAGCAATTTGAATAGCCATTAATTTATCAGCTTCAACAAAACACCCCAAAAAATGGAAATGAATTGAAGAAAGAAAGCCATAAAGCCTTGGCCAAACCAACGCGGTGAGTGCGTGCGATGCGGTTGCGTTAAGTCAAGTCCATATGCATTAAGTCAAATCCCTATGTAATCTTATGGACGTTTGACTTAATGCATATGGACTTGACTTAACGCAACCGCATCGCACGCACTCACCGCGTTGGTTTGGCCAAGGCTTAACTGTTCTAAAAGCAAATGATTACTTCTACTGTATTTTCGTTTGGGCTTTTTGAAAATTAACAATAAAAAAAATTATTTGAAAGCCAATTGCTTGGCAAATCGTAAGTCGCCTACATAAGCGCTTTTTATGACAATGGATTTAGGTAATATCGTAAGGACTTGACAATTTCCCACAAATGATGATGACTGTAGAAAAACATTTTCTGTTTTTGTTGGGATTTTAGCAACACACGCACTGATCACGCTGGTTTTAATAGTTTTTTGAGTGAAAAACTTTTTAGTAAATACAACGTTTCATAAATAACGGGTTTCAATTGAGTTCACCAAACAAAACTCACCATTCGTTTGCTACAACCTGAAACACAGCTCAGTGCACAGAGCTGTCATCTGAAAATTGTGACAGCTAAAAACTGACTCCCGATTGAAGGCTTCGCTAGCAGTTTGCTGAAAACACAAGTACTTTTCATTCTTCACGTGATAAATTAATAAATAAAAAGGTAACACAAAAGTTTTAATTCTAGAATTATTAATACAATAGAAAACAATTTTAATATTCAACTCATTTACATACTGCACCTTTGAAAAACTCATTTGCAAAACATATATGTATGTAAGTAGGTGGTTCCGTGCTTCCTTCACTGAAGTTGTATTTTTTTTTTTTCAATATTTGGTATTCTGAGTTAAAATTCGTGTAAAAATAAGTCGATAAATTGGTTTTAGGATATGGATAGGCTTTTCAGTCACATTCAGACTTTGGTTTTCGTTGTTTTATTCACTTGGAGTACCCGCGTATTACAGATTTTCTTTCGTCGATAGTTTGGCGTTTATAGGGTGCAAGGCATGAATAAAACTTGGAATCTCATTACGTTGTGAAGGAAACCTAGGTTACCTCTGCATGAAGTATAACGTAGGAGCCTTATACCTTACATTGGGTCGTATAACTTATTCTTATGATAATGGCGACATGAAAAATTTAGAATTGGTATTTCTTTTACTTTTATGTGTTATAGTTTTTTATGGACTGTAGGTTAGCCGCTTTAAATAAGTGACTAAATTAATGATTTTCATATTGATTTACGCCACCTTGGGCCTCTAATACAAAGCTAGTCTAAGACTAGTCTACAGTATGTTCACTTCTAAAATTGTGTCCATTATACTTGTAGACAAACAAGCAAACTCTTAGCTTTGTGTTGCAGAAATTTTTTACCCTTGTCATAGTTCACTTGTATTATAAGTACTTTTGTGTTAGCCCCCAGTCTATAATTAAAGCTTCTCTTAGCGTTGAATGAAAGGCTCTAAAGACTTTGCGTTTGGAAACAAATCCATGTACATATATAATCATACCATCTACCAAGTTTTACCTTGACTAGCCCCAGCAAAAACCTAGCGCTTGTAATACAAAACTAAATAAAATAAATAAATAGGGTGGCGCAACAGAGCGAGGAGCCCCTGGGCCTAGCGCTTTTCTCACAACCATCCCTTGTGAGGGAATTCAATTCAATTCAATTCAATGTTTCTTTATTCTTATTCGTACAATTTAACATAATATTCCTAACATTAAAAATAAAAAATAAGAATAGTTAGTGCCATCATTATTTAAGGAATAAAATAGTGTTGATGACACATCAATTTAATAGTTTTATGCGGGGTGAGCAGTAAGGATTTTTAATAAATTTTTAAAGAAAGTTTTTAAAAGAAAAAGAACTACAATAAAATGGTAAATTAAGTAAGGAAAAAAGACAAATAATTTTTGAAGTGCAAGAAAAACAACAAACTAAAAATTTCAGAAACAAGTTATGTATTTAATTTTACATGTTTTTTTTTTATTTGAATTTTAAGTAGCATATTCCACTAACCTTCCGATGTCTCGGTGATCAAACTCAAGAAGCCAGACTTTTAATTCTTTTAAAAAACAATTTAAATTTCGTATCTTGCGAATATTCAACGGGAGTGTATTAAAGAGCTTACGAGATATTATGGGGTAAGAGTTTCTGTAACTTGTGGTGCGAAAAGAAGGAACAATAACAAAATAAGTGGAATGACTACGTAGATTTCTTATGTCCGAGATGGGGCTATGCAAATAACCAGATCTTTTAAAAAAAACTTTAAGAACCTTAAAGTAAAATAGGTGTCGCACTGGTAGAACTTGCAAACGTCTAAATAATTCAATTGAGTGAGCTTGGCGATGAGTTTTACAAGCACTTCGAATTGCTGATTTTTGGATAACGGTAAGTTGTTGCAGATGGGTTAAATAAGCTCCACCCCAGCAGCATATACCATATTGCAATTTTGAATCAAAAATACCATAGTATACCATCTTCAGCAGATTCAAAGAGCAGTGGTTTCTCAAGTGATAAAAACAGCGGCTGGCGGAAAGAAGATAGCATTTTAAAAGCGATATGTGTTTGATCCAGTTTAAATTTTGGTCAAAAGTAACTCCAAGATATTGAAAACTTTCAACGTTTTCGATTATAAAGCATCTACTGCTACAAACTTGTAGATTGGTACACTCATATGAATGAAAAACTATATGAATGTCTGGTGATACTCTTTGTGACAGATTAAAAAACATAAGTTTAGTTTTGTTACTAACAATAAGCTCATGTTTTGCAAACCAACATCTCAGCAAATGAATATCGTGATTGATGTCACAGATTTGATTTAATGGGCTAGAAGAGCAATATGCAATTCCAAGGTCATCTGCAAAGGCACTAATTTTTCCTATTATTGGAAGTGAAAAAAGAGAATTTATGTATATAAGAAATAAGATTGGACCAAGTACCGAACCCTGTGGAACCAGTGACCAGTCTTAGGGCAACTAAAACTGTTTTGAACTTTTACGAACTGCGTTCTGTTTTTTAGGTAAGACTCAAACCACTTTAAAACGCAACCTCGAAAACCAGCTTTGTTAAGTTTATCTAATAAAATAGTGTGGTTTACCATGTCAAAAGCTTTAGTTATGTCCACAAAAAGTCCAGCACAGTGATATTTGCGATCTAGTCCGCTTTGAAGAGTGCAAAAAAAATCCAAAAGAGCATCTTCAGTAGATCTTCCAGCCCTAAAACCAAACTGCATTGGGTTAAAAAAGTCAGTTGTATGAAGATAAGCCTGCATCCTAGCTTTGACAAGTTTCTCAAAAACTTTTGAAATTGAGGAAAGTAAAGAAATCGGTCTGTAATTGGATATATCCTGCTTGCTTCCCTTTTTGAATGGAGGGGACCTAAAATTTTCTGCCGGTTCCGAACGGCTAATTGAGAAAGCGCTTTTCATGGCAATGAATACTAACGGAGGACTTGCCAAATCCTCGCGAAATGTGATACCCGTAGAAAAAACATTTTTGCCTCTGGAGGGATTCGAACTCGAACCTCTGGATTAACAGGCGGACATGCTATCCATCACACCACGGGTACCACAAAACTAGAAGTACTTATATTACAAGAGCATTATGACAAGTGTAAAAAATATATGTAACACAAAACTACAAGTTTGCTTGCTATTCTACAAGTGTAATGGACATAGTTCTACAAGTGGTTCTTGACTTTTAGCCTTAAGGCTTTATGTTACAGGCTCCTAGTGCTACTTCAGGGCAAGTTGAAAGTAAACCCAGGGCTGAAGAAACGAACAAACCTTACACATGTTTACACCACTGAATTATTTTATCAATAACTTTTTGAATAATCTCACAATGACCTATTGTAGATATTTGATGATAATGTTTTGAATCGTCTTAAAACCTTTCTACAGTTTTTACTATAAAAGTCAAAAGATCAGCAAGTTACGTGCTCATTTTCGAAGAATGCCTCTGGACTAAAATCTGCACCAAACAGTGACTCGTATGTATGCGTGCGGGTTTTCTGTGCCCCAAATTCGACAATTTTGCTTGTTTACATACCCGCCAAATTCAAAATGAGCTTCATCTGAAAAGATGATTTTTTTGGCAAAATCGGCATCTTCTCTAAGTCGATCGCAGGCCCACTTAGCATGATTTTCAAACTAATATCGCAACATTTCAAACGTATACACAACCATATTCGTTCAGCGGAAGAATAAAATTAATTATCTGTCAAATTAGACATGAGCTAATGTCGATTTCCATTGGTAGTCCGGAAAAACTCTCCGATCCGGGATCCCAAAGTAACACTTTTATTTGTTTTGAAGTTTCGTTGCTTGTTTTGTGTATCGGTGTGAAACGTCCAACGCTATTTTCAATGCACAGTTTCAGTGTGTGAGTGCTTCTGGCTTCGCTTCCTTCTTCAAATCAAGAATCAAATTTCTCTTCTTTCGAGGAGAGGAACTGTCATTTGATGCCAATGGAATGGTTTGAGAAGCGTTCAGAAGGCTTCCGAACGACCAATGGAAATTGACATAAGTGTTACCATTCACGAAATAGGCACTAGTTGAAAAAAAAAAACGTTAGATGGCGGACCCTTTATAATGAGAAGATGTATTTGTATTTGTATTTGTATTTGTATTTGTATCATATTAAATATTACAGCGGTACAGCAAGATTCATTCTTTTATAGTATCTAAATTTAAAACCAAGTATTTATATATAACAATACGATAATAATAATAATAATAATAATAAAAATAAAGAAAAAGAAAAAAGTATAAAGGCATCACAAAAATTATTTTTTAAATTAATTAAGAATTAATTACAAATTATTAATTACATTTTGATTTAATGTCAACAAATAATTAAATAATTCCTTCTTAAAAATGGTTGGTGAGGTAATCCTTTGAGGTGCAAATGGAAGGCTATTCCAAAATCGAACAATTTTTACAAAAAAAAAAAAGATCTTTCGGTAATGGTATATGCAAAACGCGGTAAAATTAAACGTAGTCCTCTTGAAGATTGTGCAAATCGAAATCATCTCACCTAAATATTCAGGACTTCTATTTTGAATTATATTGTTTAGCAAAATAACGTTACGGAACAGTAAATATTTGTCAAAATTAATTCCTAACAACGAATTATGTAAATTTGACACACTTTCATGTCTAGGTATACAGTGTATGAAACGTAGACAATCATTGAACGCGACATGAAGTTTACGTTTGCACTCATAATCAAGAGAAGGGTATACATTACAGTTAAAAGTAAGAGAGGGCATAACAAGACTCTTCACGAGATGTTTTCTCAAAGCAGGATCCAAGATGTTTGAAAAAGACCTTAGAGAACGTAAACTACTATAAACGCGTCTTATGAATTCAGAGATAGCGTCACAAGAAGTAAGTTTGCTATTAATTTGGAAGCCCAAGTATTTTGCTTTTGAGACATATTCAACAACTTGCGAGTTTAATATGATTTTGGGAAAGTCTTCAAGATTAACTTCACTTCTCGAGCAAATCATACTAAGGGTTTTTGACGGGTTTAGCTGTAGTTTATTTTTAAGCACCCAGTTTTGAATACTTTTATAAGATCTTCATTAATATGGACAATGCAATCATCCATTAACCCTAGTTCTCTAAAAATATAAAGTAGCACATCATCTGCATACATGTGGATGAAGCAATTATGGACAATATCTGGAAGATCATTGACAAAAAGTGAAAAAAGAAGTGGTCCAAGTACTGACCCCTGAGGCACCCCCCGTGTTAATAATAAATTTGAATCCTATTGCAGAGATAATTACTCAAAAGTTTTAATGCAGTTTTTGAAAAACGAAACTTGGTGCTTAGTTTCGAAACCAGCATTTGATGGCCAACACAGTCAAAGGCTTTTGAAAAATCTAGAAGAACCATAGCTCCCAACTGCTCTTTGTCAAGAGCAACTCGAAAATCAGATGTTACCTTGAGAACAGCAGATTCACAGCTATGTTTGTTTCTAAATCCTGACTGCCATTTAGATAACATATTGTTAATTTGGACGAAATTTAGAATTTGGTTAGACATTAATCGTTCAAGTACTTTACCAAAAAAAGTTAACAAGTTTATTGGCAGAAGGCCCTGAGGCATTTTTGGGTATGGGGACAATATTTCCACTTTTCCAGACTTCTGGGAACTCAGAACGGTAGATACATGCGTTCAGAATGTGCTTCAAAGGTTTGATAACTATTGGTAAAATCCTACGTATAAACTTTGGTGAAATATTATCTGTACCAAATGCATTTGACTTAATAGACTTTAAAGCAGTTACAACTTAAAGAGGATAAGTTAAATGAATCGTCATTTTAAAGTTATGAGGTCGAAGTACGACCATAAGTTTTCACTACAGACACTCCTGATGATATCTAACCGGTGACCCTCAAGAAAACTCGATTACTTCATGTCGTCTGTCAAAAGAATTGGTGTTTTTATTTGTTACAAAACGTGATTTGAGGGATATTAAAACTTCAACATCTTCTACCGTAAAATATTTGTCTCAATAAATCTTTCTAATTCCTTTTTTCCTAATTTTAGATATAACCATTGCCAAAGAAACAGTTCAAAATGTAAAAAGTTTGATAAAGCAGGTGGAAATTTTCTATTCCAATCCTGCATAAAACATAAGATATTTACAAATCAGTCTTAATATGAGTTTGTTGAAATGAAATCACATTAAAACATTTTTTTTCCAGAAACTATTTGTACGTAGTAAAACTAAATTGAAAAGAAAACGTTTGATCTTTTATCAATTTAAAAAGGAAATCGTTATATTGAGTGTTGCCACTTTTGTACTTATTATGTTGGCTGGCAAGTCTCCTGTAAATTTTGGAACTATTAAAATGGAAAGGAGTTTAAGTGGTGGTCAACCAGTAATCAGAAAATTAATAAATATACCGAGAACGAGTCAGTGGAAAAAACCTGGTGGTAGTGTGGGTGTTCCTAGGCAGGAGAACAACTCTCCCAGCCTAGAACTGCAGACCATTGAAGACACAAACGTCCCCTCAAATATATTGGTGCAGGAACCAGTTCAAAAGAAACAAAATCTTGGGCCACCTCAACCTGGCCAAGCTGGTCCAGCTGGTTGCAGGGATGATCCGTATAGGCGCGGCTTGAGTGGAGCGGCTACCAAATGGTACATGCGCTTCCTTCAACAGGGGTTTACAGCACAGGAAGCACGAATGAAGGTCGAAGAGAGGAAACAAAAAACAAACTTAGAATTAAGAAATGAAAATAATAATCAAGTGAGACCATATAACCGGAAAACAAATAATTTAACGGTTTCAATTCTGGCAGAACATCCCGGAGTGACTCTCTCTAAACATGACTTAACATTGATACAAGCCTCTTTGGTTCACGAAATGGGAAAGGTTAGCGAATTTCCATTACAATTTGACGGCCTCTTAATTAAAGTAGGTGTGCTTGTGATTGATTGTGTGACTGAACAAACCGCAGAATGGCTTATAAAAATGGTGCCTAATATAAAACTTCCTAAAGGCTACAAATTGGCAACGTCTCTGTTAAAAAACACACCCAGAACACACATGTTGACCCTAGATTTTTCAAGAACTGCGTCCTTAGCTCGTAATGCTTTAAGCCAAATCAAGTCCATCAATGTTGGGCTTAACACTGAAGTATGGAAAGAACATGAATCTAGACAAGTGGGTGATAGTTTGTTGGTTAGTTTTCATGTGGATGCAATGTCGGTGGCTACACTTGTGAAGAATGATTTTACCATCTACTACAAAAGCGAGAAAATTCCTGTGGATGGTGTAAGCACGTTGATGGAGAAACAGAAAGGCCAGATGGATTCTGATAATCAGGGGGTAGATGCCCCTTGATTAAACTAAAATAAATATGCATGGAATCAGCGGCAAGCTCGTCCGAGTCATGCGAATGCAGTTTCTACCGTTTTCAAAAAAGTTTAGAACGGAAGAAGAAATTTAAGAGCTTATGCTGATTCCAAAACCCTCCTTGGGGAAAGAAATACAAGGTTTATTTATTTTAAGAATGCAAAAACGAGGCAAGACTATTTTCAAGCAAATTTACAAGCAGACGGTATTAATTTCTCTTGTTTTACAGAATGAAGCGAGATCCACATCCACATCAAATTAACAAATCTTCAATCACCCCCAATCACATAGAAAATTTCAAAAAAATTACGCACACTCAATGAGAACGTTCAGAGTAAAGTACGGTGTGCTGTGCGGCAATAAGGATACAAACCAAACGGGTGAGTACATTCTAGAATTGATTCCTGGAAGTTGTCATATTGAATTGTTAAAATACACCTTGTAAATTCAATAAAATTGTAGTCTTTTAGCCAACTCCTTTACAGAGCTCTAACTAGTGTTTAAGTTAGTACTCAAATTGGTTAAAAAAAAAACAATTTGAGGATGTTCTCACTTAAATCTAGTTCTGGTCTTAGCTCTCTGTGAAGAAATTGGAAAGTCTTCTTATCTGCTGATTTCGTCTTTTTAATTCAAAAACAATGTTAGGTTAAGCTGGGTGTCAAAAAAAAAAAACTAGTCACCCACTAGTCATACAAAGATGTGAGGTGGTATAAGTTGGAGCTTTCAATAAAGCTATGGAGACAATGAATATCTATATCTACCAGATCGCTGGAGGATCGAAGGAGGATTCTCCTGAATGTTATTGTCTCTGAGAGAAAACAGGGCATGATCAGACAACAAATGTGATGTTCTTCTCTTCCTCTTCATCTGTGCAATAGTCGTTTGAAAAAATCTCATGTCCTGCGACATGTCTTCATAAATAAATGAGTGGTTTTGAATGAGCAAAAATGCCATCTACTTAGAAATAACAGACATTGAGTTCGATTCACATCCTGCCATTCACGACTGCCATTCATGACTGCACAAATTAAGATATCTTTTTTCAAATTGCTGCAGACAACAGCTGTGAAATGTTTAAATTTGACTTTTTAAAACAGAAAAACATTCAAAATATATTTGTTAAACAATAATGTCGTATAAAGCGTCCAGGAGCTGAGCATTTTCAAACCGTAAAAAGATTGCTTCTCACGGAATTGTCGTTTCTCGATTTTCTGTGAGCATCCACTCAAGAAGCACTAACTCAAATGTAAAAAGAATGTTTCTTCAAGAAGAATTAGTTATGAGCCAGCCATTCACTGAATAAAAAAAGCAAATAGACAACATCCTGGAAAACCTATAGCTTATATTGGCCCATTGTGACAATTTGTCGGTGTTCTCTCTGATTCTTGGTTCACAAAAACATCTACAGACGACATCGCATCTTGCCATAAGGTCATTATCGTCTGCGTACACAGGTAATTAATGTTAGCTAAATATATACAAAAATAGGGCAGCAAAGCTATGGAAACTACGGGACGTAACCCATTTCTAGGACCTAATATTTTATGTCGATTCCGAACGGAGTTATAAAGCGTTTTTCGTGGCAGTGTATTTATTGTCGGAGAACTTGCCAATTCTTCTCGAAAGAACACTTTTTTTTGGCTTTTTGACAGGCAGACCTGCTAACCATTGCTAGTACAACCATTATGACAAGAAAGGATTTTTCGGCGAAAGATCTCTGTGAGTTCTTTACCAACCTTGACGGAACGTCGTGAGATCTTCAAAGCCATCCTTCGAAGTCGTACTAGTTTTGCAGGAATGCCAAAACTGGACATGGTTCCCTAGAACTTGTCCAGTAAATACTTTCATATGCGGTCATGAAATTTGTCAAATGCTCGATTGTGAACTTTTCTTTTCTGAAACCGCATTTTTGAGGATCTATCAAATTGACGTTCACTACCGTATTCTAGACATGTTAAGGAAGCAATTTGTGAAAAAATCGATTTTTTGAGCCCATCGCATGGGATGGCCACCTTTAACTTATTTTTGGCAATCTTAACTTCTCCTAGGCCAGAAAGAGCGAGGACGGCATTCTTGGTCATCATTCAAGTTGAATGGAGCTTACTGCATTTCAGCGGAATTTGTCTTCATTGCAGTTGAGCATTCTGCAGAAGTGGTCTCTCCAGACCAAAACGCAGTGCGTTTTACAGCCTCGAGTTCGAGGTTTGTTACTTGGGATGATCTTTTTAAAGTTTGGTAAAACTTTCGAATCTCATTCCTACTATGGTATCCCATAACTTCAGAAGGTGTGGTTCTGATACCTTGCTCGCATTTTTACCACTCGTCTTCAGTGCTTAATGGTGGCATTGATTATACCATACAAGGAGTGGTTTTTTAAAGATATGCATATCCGAAATGAAATAAAACACTTGAAAATAAGTTTCACTCATTAGCGCGTAAATACGAACTCGTTTGGCTCGAATGGAGCGAATTTGGGAAGTCCAATTTTCGACAATTTTTTCGAACAACTGAGTCGTATATCGGCAATGAAAATTTGCAATTGTTATTCAGAAGTAAGTCTATTCACTGTGGAATGGCAAAACATACTGACCACAAATAATATACCATCAATTGTCAAATTGGCAATCAATTGCCAATTTAAATCTCGAACCTGTAAAAACAAGCACATGTCATGAGACCTGGCTAATTTAGAAGTCCTATCGTAATTATTTGTAAAACGGTGTTCGTATTTTTTGAAGGGTTAGCGTTTTAAATAGTAATTAAGGTCGAGTCATTGTAGTTTACTTTATTGGAATGTCTCCTGTGTTGCTCCTCCAAAATCAATGACTTAGGTTCTACGTTGGAGTTCTCCCATCTTATTGTCTCGTCGCGTCGGTTGAAGGCTTAACTGAAAGATTCTGAAGGCATTTGTTAATGCTATTGAATTAGAGAGAAAAGGAAAGTTTAAACACATCGAATTCCACCTTTCTATTTTTTGCCGTGATATGAGCCAAGTGGTAGCTAGTGATTTAGTTCATTTTTTTTTACTTTATTTAAACAAATTACCAGATTTACAATTGATTATATAATATAAATAAAATTAAAAAATATATCGTTTTATTGACCGATGACGTTGAGTTACTCATTTTTTGTAGAAACACATGTAAATGTACAATTGAACGACATATTTTCAGTAATACACGAAAATCGATATTGTAATTGTTTGTTACTTCAAAAATTTAAAAAACCATTTCACATAATTGCAAAATTTCTTCCACACGCCATTAAACCATTTCCTCTCTGTTACGCTGAGGATATCATTTTTACCACTTACAAAGCTGAGACGTTTTTTATCTTTATTTAATATAATAGATTTTTAGATTTTTTTCTAGAACAACCCTTTAAATCAGAGACAAACATGCCAGAAGCAACAATCACCAGCCCAAAAGTCAAGATCATACCAACAGATGAGTTGATAAATTTTATCAAACTAAACTCCGAAGCTACTGATGAATTTCCAGAAGCACTCAAATCCATCTGTGTGTCGCGCAAAAAACCAAACTCAAAGAAAAATGATTTCGTAGAAGATTTAAAAACAAATGACAATGCAAACACAGTTTCATTGACTCTTTATGATTTTTATTGTTTGAAAAAAATCTTAAAGCAATTGAGGGCCGAAAACAAAACCGATCGCTACACATATGAGTTTTTGGAAAAATGTACAGTTATCTTACCCGAAAACGAATTCGTGCCCAGAAATAAAGCTTTGGAAGCCAGATGCGAGAAACTAAGAGCCCGACAAGCAAATTTAGCTTATTCGAATATAACAAAAAATGTTGATTTAACTATCAAGCAAAGGCAGGAGGATACATTCGCATTTCAAAGTGAGTATGATTTACTTTTTTGTTTTTAACCTTTTAACTTTCGAATGAGAGTTTTCAAAAATGAATTCACTTTCAATGAATTAGCACGTCTATGTCTTTCTGTCTCGAAACTCAGGCCCCCAAAATGTTTTTTATTGAATTTAGATAGCCTTTGCCAAAAAGATCAGCATATCAGATGATGGCAAAATGAAATGCTGTCAACTCTTGATTATTTGGTAGCCAGTAAATCTTGCATAATTCAACTAACATACGAAATTGATAATTGTTTTTATTATTATTGCTTTATTTTAATAACTCTTATATCTTTGCGTGGATGTCTTTGTCTTATCTTTGCTTCCGGTCATTTATGTTACACTCATATTTTCATAATTTACTTCCTCCTGTTTTTTTGGTAAGCTTCTCATGCAATTGACTTTTTTGTTTGTAAGCGTAGGTTGTTATGTATAATTAACATAGTAGCAAATTTTTTTCAACGAATAGACCAGACTTAGTGCTTTTCTAAACCGTGTTTTTCGACTACCTTCAGCAACATCAACAATTTTTTTAGTGGTTCAGGGACACACAAGGGCAAGCTTATGTCAATTGGCAAAAGTGCATTCTTCGTCCTCTTAAGAACATCGATGAGTTCAGACTTCCAGTGATATATAAACCAAACAAAAAAAAACTTTGTATGATGAAATAACGGTTATTGTTGGATAACTGCTCACTTCACCTAAAAATCAGAGATTTATTAAAAAAACATAACATATAGGTGAGATACGAGTATTTACAGCATTTCTATCTAAAAGTAATATTTTTTAGACATATAAAGAGGAGAAACGAACCGTTTAAAGAAGATGAAGGAGAAACAAGCTTTGGATCTCTGTGAAGCAGTGAAAAACAATCATAGGCTCACAAGATTAAGCTCAAGGTCTCTCGTAGAGAAGAACAAAAAATTACCGTGCGTTTTCAAAAAGAGCGGAGTGGAGGAGCGGAAAAGTAGTATATGGTCCTAAAAGAAAGTAGGGAAAAGTAGGCAGATTAAAAAAAAGGGAAAAATCGGCCCCCAACTTGACGGTCCCCAACTTGACGGTCTTTCAAGTTTAAAAGAAATAGCCAAACAAAAGAAGTAGGGAAAACACACCTATGATCACACAAAAAGAAGAGTAATAAGAACCCCGACGAGTTTCCCAAAAAAGGAGTGGAAACCGGCCCGATGTCAATGATAGTAGTTAAAAGCAGCAACATAGTCGAACATTAACCGTGTGAAAATGAGCCAAAAATGGCAAAGGAAAACAAGCCTGCAGTTTCATGAAGAGAAAAGGAAAAGAAGCTAACGTTGCGACGGTCTTTTAAAGGAGCAGCATTCAAAAGGCCTTGAATCTTGAAAATAATAATGCAAAACTGACTTACGGTCACAGGCTCTACCAAAATAGTAGTAGTCCAATCATTATATACATTCGGCAAATGAACCGAGAATAGTGAATTTTGGATATGACGTGAAAAAAAAAGATTAAATTGTATGCTTAGATTTCCAATGTGCATATTCGTCTTGAAAAAATGGATAAATTCATATTTTAACAATAACTCGGTTCTTCGTTGAGGTGCGATGTTGTTGCTCTTTGTACGCTTTTATTTATTTACTATTTACCTCATCGATATTGAGATATCGAGAGAGGAGAGAAAAAATTTACGTACATAGTCAAATTGGTTTTTTTTTTATTTTCTCTTTAATCGTAAAAAAAATCGAAAAAATGTTTTTTAGACCTTCAATCTCTTTTTTTGTATTATTAATTTCCGATAAAAATTACGATCTCTGGTGCGTCGCAAAGTCAGCAGCTTCATGCACCGTTTCGATTTAGCCGCTCGCTTGATTCTATACACACCTGTTTAAAAGGACATAAGATTGTTTACGGAATATACGGAGATATAAAGAAAAGAACGTACGGCCAGACAAGCATCGCAGAACATTTTATTTCACTCATGTTTCGTACACCGAATCAATTTTTTTTTGTCGACTGTGCACTGGTAATTTTAATTATCCACAAAATAAACACAGATTTTTAAAATCAACAATGGGGATGAGCTGCGGTTGTTTTTCTCTCTCTGGATTTTCCGATATATGTAGACTCACTTCGTTGAGAGACAGACGACGCAATTTTAGTCTTTGATTTCCATATTTTTTGTAGCACGCACTGTGGAAACTAACTGAATGCTTTGTTTTTGATGACCTACACATCTTATTTTCACGCTCGCCGCTAAGAGCGTCTGAGCAACTCTCGCTCGGTCCACTGGCACTGGCGCGATATCTCAATAACGATGGAAGATAGGTAGTAAAAATACAAAATTTTATTTGTAGAGCTTACAAGCTTACAAAGTGCAATAAAAAGGTTTGAATAAAAAATATTCGTGTCTCAACAGAGAGCCTAGTCATTGCTAAAAATCTGAGTGGGCTATAGGAGCAAAACAAGACCTCAGTCACAAAAGATGTAACGAATGTTCTCTCACATAATTTCTCAATAGAGCAAGGAGAAACAAGATTACGGCCTTGAAGCTAGTAGTTCTTGAGAAAGTGCACAAATACAACAATACTAGAACCTTGTAGTTAGTTAACTTATAAACAAAATCAGTGGGAAATAAGCTTTTTCCTTCACTCATATACTGGAAAAAAATATTATTGGAATTGTAAAAAGTCATCACTCTGATGGTTGATGATGCGCTTGCTGCTACAAATGTTTTCTTGGTAACGACTGAGTCATGAGATTGCGATGCAAAAAGATACGGAATGAAGTCTATAGATGTGATGCTTTGTTACAAAAAAACTTTGGAAAATATTTCAGTAGTGAAAAGGATTGGAAGTTTGGACTCCGAAAAAGCCTGGAATACGATAGGCTTATGTAAATGAAAAAAACTATGGACTGCACTTACTGAAGTGCAAAAAGAAACGAATAGTTTTGAGCAATAGCCAGACATCAAATGTTGGTACTATACAAAAAAGAAAGTTAATCCATGTGCGATTGTAAAGAAATTGCGGCTGGTGCTGTCGGGTTCAATGCAGGTATGCTATTCCGACCTTTATGCTGGTTGGGGAACGAAAGTTCTTGACCTTTATCAGACCATCTACCTATGAGAAAATTATTTCCGTCTAATGCGTACAGGTGTTGTTTCGCTAGAGAATCTTTGTACACCCATCTTACAATTTACTCGCATCAGTGATCCCTAATAATGACTATGACACGGAAATAATGGCGCCCAACGTTTGATTCGAATCGGTGGCATGTCCTTTGTTATTCTATGAAAAAATTGTTGAAAAAGTCGACCAACTGGGTAGATAATTTTGCTATAAAGCATCTTGAAGAGCCTAATCAAACATGATGTGAATGAAAAATTTCCTTTGAAGCGGTCATTACAACTTTTGTCAGTGTCTAGAGAAATAATGTGGTAAAATCATGGCTCCAATTAATATAATGTAGTAAGTCCATCGTTATAAAGGCATTTTTAATCATGAAAAAAACTCCATTCCATAGCCTCTTATTTAATTATTTATTTATCTATATTTCTTTTAAATTAAATTAATTATTTGTTTTTCCTTTTTGCCATTGTGTTTGTTCACTTTTTTGTTAAAAATAAACGGTTATCAATTTAAGACAGATACATTTTTTTTCTTTCAACTTACGATTTTCGATTACCCGGAATGAGTTCGGTTACAAGCTTGCCGGTTTATAAAAAGTTGATGTTTTTTTTCTTAAGTAATTTCTTGAGTAGTACTCATATTGAGTGAAAAATTTATAAATTTTAATGTTTTTGTATAATTCTAGTGAAAGAGGTAAACCGTCAAATTATTGCTGTTGTCCAGTTTGTGTGCTCAGTTGTTGCCGGTTTCGTTTTTGGATTTTTAGGCGTCGAGTTAATTGTTGGTAATCTCGACTTTGGATTTCGATTGCTGTTGGGAATAATGTGTGCGCTAATAATAGCTCTAGCTGAAATTTACTTTTTGGCCAAAAAACTAAACGAGTGCGATGATATGTTTTCAAGTAAAATAAAACAGGAATAAAAAAGAATCAAGAAGAATTGTAATTATATAAAACCATAAATATATGTATGAATGAATTTTTTTGAATTGTTGTGTTTTGAATATTCGTATGGAGATGGAAAGGCTGCATCTCCATGGAAAAAACTTCTTTTTTTCATTTTGTTGAACTCTTCAAAACCTGGCTATCAGGATAAGAATTACGCATTCAACTTGGAAGATGATCAAGAATGCTGTCCTCCCGACCTATAAGAAGTTAAGTTTACATATGTTAACTTAAATCAAATAAGACTATAGGTGCAGATGGCATTGACGCCGTGTTTTTCAAGAAGAACAGATAACATCGATGGATTGTGTGAATGTGCACAATAGACAAACATAACTTCGAGGTAGAACAGGACTTCGCCTACCTAAGATCCGCTATAGACACGGACAATAAAATCAATGAGGAGATCAGAAGTAGAATTACTCTTCCTGTCGCTGCTTATTTTGGCGAAGAAGGGAATTGAGAATTGAAAATTGAAACCCTCTCTAGGAAAACCAAGGTTACCCTTCATAAGACCTAAATCATACCAATCCTTCTTTACGGCGTGGAAGGGTGGACCTTATGGAATGCGGATCAGGAAACTCTTGGTCGTTTCGAAAGAAAAGTACTCCGAATGATCTTTTGGTCCCGTACGTCAAGATAATGTGTGGAGAAGAAGATACAACAACGAACTGTAAGAACTGTACCGCGGCATGGGCATAGGAAGAAGAGTACGCATCGCGAGACTACGATGGCGGGATATCAGCACGACATGCTTTCGAAAGTACATTACAGGGAAATTGGGGAAGAGAAAGACCTCGCATAACGTGGCGCGATTAAGTGGAGGAAGACATCATCCGACTTTGAGTTCTAAGCTGGACTTGCCTGAAATCAAAATGGGTTGCGATAAATTGTTGAGGGCCATGTTCACCCCGAACTGTAATGCCCACCTAAGTAAGTAAGTAAGAAATGATGTGTTCCTCACCACTATATATACTTGAAAGAAATAGAAGTAGATTTTTCTCGTTGAGACTTAATCCAGAACTATGTACATATGAGCATAGCTAGAAGATAAATCAACAAGTGAAAAGGGAGCTCAATCGCGTTAAAGTGCAAAACTATATACAATTGCACAGGAAACGAACTTGTTTTATAGTTCCATACCTCTACCATCGGTTCTGTAGTAGATTAATTTTTGAAAAATATAAGAGACATCGGGCTTCTCCAAGCGTATGAAGAACAACCACGAAATCTAATATGGGTTGCCCTCAGACAACGACCAGTTCCAGAGACTTATGTGCGGACGATTAAGTATATGTATGAAGGAACAGTGAAGAAAGATAGGTGTTCAGCTGGAGTCACCAAAGCATTCCAAGTCACAGTAAGTGCACTCCAGGGATGCGTGCTCTTTATTACATACTTGACTTTAAAGGAAAAAAACACCAAAATACATCAACTATTCTTTGCTGACAATGGAGTCATCATAAGAGGATTCTTCATTCCTTCAAGAAGCACTTATTGGAACGAGTAAAAGTTCTAGAAGGCGATAAAATTCCGCAATCTTTTGTGATAAAAAAAATGCCTCTAAGATGCTTCATATGACAGCAGAAGTTGCAATGATTGATAGTATTAGAAGTACGAACATTCGCGGAAGCGTTCACGTCAAAAACACCATCTTGAAAAAATAGAGCACATCCGGCTCAAGTTGTTTAAAAGACAGATCCAGAGAACAACATTCAGACATGATCGCGAAGACACAAAAAGGCAGACCTAAACACTCCTGGTACAGGCAAATGCAACGACATCTGCATTTGTTTGGCCTCAGACATGGAATGGTCTCCAAAAACGGGAGGCTTGCTGATGTTTTCTGAGGTCAACTTGATCAGTTATTCCTTTGAGGTAACGATGCTCGCAGCTTCGAAAAGGAAGAAGAAGAAATTTTCAATTCTGAAAATATTTTTTTTCTACAAAATATCACAATACAATAGTCAAACAACAGTATAACTTTACATTAAGTGGGATGGGGGGAAGAATTGGAGAATGGATGTACACTCAATTTCCTAATCGATAGTACCAAAACGCAGTTGCAAATCGTCCTTATAAATTATTTTCAATCTCTGAGTTGTTTACCTTAAGAATGATCCAGACAGGCTAAGACTGTAACCCGAATATACAAACTGCAAAGACTGGTAAGTCTATGTAAATATCTACTTTTTTGTCAACGTTGTATAAAAGACTCACCATTTTTAAGAAAAGAAAGTAGCTTCCTTTTTTATTGTAACATTAGTTAACATGCGAGTACGTATAATAGTAATACATTTTCTCTGTATATTTAACTTTTTTTTAATAAATTTTCTAAATCTAAAGCTCTCCATGTTCTCTCAAAACTCGATTACCCAAAGGAAGAGGAGGCCTGTAGTTGAGAACGAGTTTTCCTTCGATCTCATTAGCAGGGCACTCAGCTTTAACGTCATAACAATTAAGATTCCGCATAGCATCCAGCTGTTCATGGGCTACTTCGACTGGCGTTTTCAATACAATCCAAGTGACTGATTCCGAGCAAGGGGGTGTTGTTAATGAACCTTCATATGTCCAATATTTGCAATCTTTTTGCAAGAAATTACATGGATCACAACCATCCGGCAACGTAATACGATCTCCCTTGTGCATTACAAAGGGCAAAAGTTTGGTAACTTTTTCCAACTCTGAATGATGTTTCCCTGCCTTGAATAAAATTTTCATCAGGAAGGTCATACAAGTTGATGATAAGTTTAAATTACCTTAAGGAACAAAGCCAATACAGCCAAACCATCGTGATAACCAGCAGCCTCCATAAAGCTGCTATATTTAGTAGTGTTCCAATGCACAAAATGCAGCTCACCAGAATAGGATTGGCCATCGACAGTATGTTCTGAGCCCTCCTGATCCGAACAACCCCAATGACAGTGAAATTGTTCCAATCTGTAGACATTTTTACCCAGCGGTCCTCCGGTTAAAAGGGAACCAGTTCCGATAACATCAATTTTCCAACCATGGCCTGAATTGAATAATGATAAGTAAACGAATGCTGATGGGTATTTTTGGTTTACGTACCAGTATTGTCCAAGCTTTTGGATTCACTGCCAACATATTTCCAGGTGAGAGAGTTTTCCTTTAAATCACTGTCTCGTTTTGCAACCACAGTATTGATGTTAACTGGAGACTGTCTATGTCCTGATGCTTGAGGGAATAGCTTGAACCACTCTTGTGGGCCTTAAATAAAAGAAATCAACAAATTAAGCACTGAAAAAAAAATTATTTGAAATGTAAATAACTAGTGTTCCTAAGGTACTCTTATAACTTCTTTCTGCTGCCTAATATGTTAATAAAAATAAATAAAATAAAAGGCACAACAAGGACATAGCACATTTCTCTCAACAACAGCGGAAGGTTTTTTTTTTTAATTTTCAATTGTGCTGAAAACATTTTTATAATTGCGCTGAAATGGTGTCAATTGTAATGAAAACCTAGATAATCAGCTAGTCGCTGCAGCAGCGACCAAATAAAAGGTATGTTCGTTGAAGCCTTAGGGTCGCCACAAAGCGTTTTTTAAGAAATCCAAAGTCGCCCTGAATGTCAAATTGAGTGTTTTTTGAGCCCTATAGTTGACCTAGGTTTTCCCTCAACTCGCCCTAGGTTTTTGCTGTGGCGAGTTGAAGGCTGTCAAATGGCATATATTTTATTTTTAATGACAGAGATGTTTGTTGATTTGTTGTTTAGCGATTTTTGAGGACTAGAAAACCCAGGTTTTTTTGACAACTCAGGGTTGTCTAGAAAACCTGGGTCAACCCTGGGGAAAGTTCAACGAACGGACCTAAAATTTTCTTTATAAAATACAATAAAATAAACCAAATGAAGTATATGCAAATATACAGGGTGTTCCGTAATTCGTGTTACATACTTTGGGATGTGGTTCTTGGTCATATTCTAAGAAAAAATTTGTTCTACAGTAAAGTCCCTTTCTCAGCTTTGACATCACTTTTTGTCAATTTAAAAAAGGGCTAACTTTGGTGTACCGTGACCTGTGCTTAATTCGATTTCTCTGTCAATACTGATATATACCATACCATCATCATCATAGTGACCTAATTTTAGACTTAGTTTTTTGTAGAAATAATAATCTTTAAAACTGACGCACAGTCCGGCGTTAACCAAGAGTCATCCAAATTCATATCATTAATTTAAGTAAAAAAAAATTCGATGAGCGTATGGGTCTGTAACACAAATCGTTGACCAAAATGTGTAAAGTGAAGCGCATCGCGTTTTATGCAGTAGCATGCCATTCTCACGAACTTTTTGCACAAACTTCCGTAGAGCAGGCATTGTTGTGCTCACTTTAGAAATAATTTTTCTGTGTTTCCCCCCTTTTTGTTCCAACATAGGGCGACATCTCGTTCTGTGGGGGTCCGACTTTCACTTTCCAGAACGTGAGCGAATAGAGTCACTGCTGAAATTCTAAGTGAGTTATCCGACAGCTAATCGCCTCGGAAAAAGCGTTATCCAAAACAGAAGAATGATGATCTATATAAAATAAAAATAAATAAATAGGGTGGCGCAACAGAGCGAGGAGCCCTTGGGCCTAGCGCTTTTCTCACAACCATGCCTTGTGAGGAAATGGAGGGGACCTACAATTTTCTGCCGGTTCCGAACGGCTAATTGAGAAAGCGCTTTTCATGGCAATGAATACTAACGGAGGACTTGCCAATTCCTCGCGAAAGGCGATACCCGTGGAAAAAACATTTTTGCCTCTGTTGGGATTCGAACTCGAACCTCTGGATTAACAGGCGGACATGCTCCATCCTCCATCACACCACGGGTACCACATGATCTATATACAATATTAATAATCACGGATCAAGATGGCTCTTCTTAAGTACACATGGTACCGTGGTTTACAAAAACTACACTATAAAATATAAATTTGAGACACGAAGTTATCTTTGTTATTAACATACATACAATTACATCTACGCTTGTGCTCTTGACAAATCCAATCGTTGATTGAAGCCCCCACTGAGGACCATGGCAAACCAAGCGCTGGTTCAAGTAATGAGAACGCTGTCTGCCTATCAAGTTAATCGGCGATCTCGTTTTTAGTTTAACCATGATGGCCTGAAACTCTGATCGAGACTCAAAGAATTTAGTCTTCTGACTGCATTCAGAGCGGTTTTGCATTAATGGATCACTTTTGAAGTACATATAGTTAAAGGGTTGAGTAGAGCCTTGATCACAGCTTGGCGTCGCTGTAGACACGAAGCTGGAAATACCACTTCTGCAGACTGCTTAACGGCGATGAAGACATAGGTCCCCATTATGAGTAGCGAATCGAACGTTCGACTGGAAGCGAATGTTTTAGAGAAACTCATTTATTGGATTATTATCATTAAACTTCGTCCATTCTCTTATCTGACATACCTTAAACGTCGAAAAAAAAGTTTTCTACAAGGTTTTTGTTTCTAAAACCTATAATACCGCTATAAAAGAAGCTCGCAAAAACATTCGCTTCCATCGAACGTTCGATTCGCTACTCATAATAGGGACCATAAACTCTGCTGATAGGCCGAATGCTCATTCAACTTGAACGATGACCAAGAATGTCATTTTCCCGACCTAGAGAAGTTAAGCTTGTCATATGCAAACTTAAATCAAATAAGACTGCAGGTGCAGATAGCCTTGATGATGAACTTTTTAAGGCAGCTGGAGATCAATTGGAAAGGAGTTTGCACCAGCTGATCTGCAGGAAAAAGCATGCTCGATGAATGGAACCTCAGTATCGTATGCTTGATCCTAAACACCCTCACAATTCGCCAATTATAAAGGTATAAGCCTCCTTAATGTCGCTTATAAGATCTTGTTTGCTGTGATATGTAAACGTCTGAAACGTCAACAATTTGATAGCTCCGTATCAATGTGTCTTAAGACCCAGAAAAGTTCACAATTTACCAAATTTTCACATTACGGCAGATCTAGGAAAAAACCCGGGAATATAATATCGATATACACCATCTTTTCATCGACTTCAAGGCAGCTTATGACAGTATTTACAGAGTCTTGTTTCGCCATCTCTGCAAAACTCGTACGGCTACGCAGGTTGACTTTGGAAACTTCACGCTACTCCGTCTAGACCGAGACCTTTAAATGTCGAAAAAGGCGATAAACTGTCTTGCTTTCAAACTTCTATCTCATTACTCGCTCACGCAGACTGTATTGACGCAGTGGGAAGAAACAAGCGTGATGTCATAGGTGCTTTTGCGAGACTTAAACAGAAGCAGCCAAATTGGGTTTGATGCTAATTCAGGGCAAAACGACGTTCATATATACATACATTGGGTGGCGCAACAGAGCGAGGAGCCACGGGGCCTAGCGCATTTCTCACAACCATGCCTTGTGAGCAAATGTAAGGGACATACAATTTATTGCCGGTTCCTTACGTCTATTTGAGAAAACGCTTTTCATGGCAATGAATTTACTATCGGAGGACATGGAGTCATCAAACAAGGACAGAGGACATTGACGAATTCAGCAAAATGAGAATAGACATGCATAACTTCGAGGTAGTATGTGACTTCGTCTACTTAGGCTCGACTGTAGACATGGAAACCAACATCAGTGCGGAGGTCAAAGGGAGAATTACTCTCTCTATCGCTGCTTCTTCGCCCAACAGAAGGCAATTGAGAAATAAAACCCTCACTAGAAAAACCAAGATAATCCTTTATAAGACCTGCTTTACGCCGTGGAAGGATGGACCTTGTGGGAAGCGGATGAGAAAACCCGTGGTCTTTTTGAAAAAAAAATTATTTGAATGATCGTTGGTCCCGTATGAGAAGACAATGTGTGGAGAAGAAAATACAACACCGACCTGTAATGTGACATGGGCATAGTTAGAAAAGTACGTATCGCGAGACTACGGTGGCTGGGAACATGTAGAGCCGATGGATATCAACGTTCCGACTCGACGTGGTTTCGAAAGCACTTTTCATTGAAATCGCGAAAGGGCAAGATCTCATCTTAGGTGGTGGAATCAAGTGAATAAGACCTCAAACGACTTACGAGTATAGTGCAAAACTGGGGAGTCAATCGAAATCAAATTCCCTATCCAAAGATGTTGGTTGAAACCCAGGTTCTCCCACCTAAAAAGAAGAAGAAGAAACAGCTATTCTCTCTACTAGAGCTTATAGCCATTTCAATAGCATACGCCTCCACTTGGAGCATAGACGCATTTGTGCCTAATGAGGCGTGCGGTCGTATGTCATCGCTCTCCACAAAAGCGACGGTGCTATCTTGTTTATATTTGTATTATAAGTTTTTAAACTACGTCAAGAAACCGTAAACATATCACTTCGAAGATGTTGCGTTTCCAAACATTAGTCATTGCAATACTGCTTTTTGGAATCCATCACATTATGTAAACTATGTCGGCAGTTATTCTTTGAAAAGATAAGAAGATCGCAGGCAAACAAAGCAACTATGCATTCAAAACTGTGATGTATTTTATAAAAATTACGAAAAATCTGTTTTTATTATTCTTTATAAAATGCGTCTTAATTTCAATAAAGCAACAATCCAAACGCCCCCAGCCCACAGTTAGTTACTATACGCAACGTGTTCGTGTATTTCATTTATTGAAGACAAAAAGTTTATAACTTCTGTGTAGTTAGCCCCCCTCCCCACAGAATGTTTTCAATTTCTGCTAAACCAATTTTAAAATTCTCAAGTATCACACCTAATTCAATAACCTTTCAAAAGATTCTCGTGATCCAGTGTCACAACTTTGATTTATCAATAAATAAGTATTTGGTAATTTATTGCATTATTGTGCGAGAACTCCCTAATTAAATAAATAACTGTTGACGCATTATAATTAACACCTTTTTCGATTAAATACGTTTAACCCTATTGATTTCCTAAACAATAACTTTCTAATTGACATAAATTCAATACTAGCTGTACAAACCTCTCAATTAATTGGCCATTGTTTCTAAGTATAACACAAACGAGTATGTTAATCATATTGCGCACTGTATTTTCCTTTGCTCTGTACCTAGAACTCTGGATATTACATTTAATCCAAATTGGGGTTTTCTTTGCTCTAAGCAAATATTCCTACATCCACATGAGTGTTGTTGGTACGGAATTCTAATAGTTTTAAATTGGTTCAGTTTATATAAATAAAAGTAATTGATTGGAAGCCGGAAGAAAAGTCTTAAGCCTGGTGGCGGTATGCAGCTTAGCCCCTATCTTATACATGTAACACATTAAAAAAACAAAATAGCATTTTCCTACTTGTGCAGATACTCAATTGAAAAAAAAAACGTAAAACAAAAACCATAATTTTTATTATAATTTGGTTATATAAAAATATTCCCTTTTCTTTCTTTTGTTTCATAACTCGTGAGAGTAGGAGACGGTTTTTTTGTGTGTTTTTCAATCAGAAACACTGGCATCGCAATTGTTGTCATCGGTCATATCACAACAACTGAATGGCTTAAGTTATTTGCACTTTCCGACCATCAATCAATTACGAGAAGAATAATTCCTTTCGTTTTCGTTTTGTTGACAGTTTCGATTTATGAACTTTCCGCAAGCCATTCATTAAATCGCGCTTAGATAACAACAACCAGCCATCATGACATAGGTTTATTGTTTGTAGAAGTGTATATCGTTTAATCACGAGAAAACCGATCATATGACTGATTTTGCCAGAATTTAAATTTATACAAACAGTTGTTAATCGTAAAAAATATGTAATCGAACATAGGGGTAAAACAGATCACTTACCATTTTCAGTATTATACCCCCAACTCATGACAGGAAACAATAGAGACAATTGTTGTAGTTTACACGACACTAACACAAAACTCACTAAAGAATTAACTTAATTTGGATTTTTATAATTTAATTTAAATTCGTTTAGAGAGTTGAATGAAAAGGGTGGTTGGATATGGTTATAGTGTTCTGTGCCTGCTTCTGCTAACGACTGGAACTGGAAAATGCTGAAGCCAGTTTTGCAATTTATCGTCCGCCTTTAGGAATTAAAAAAACAAATAAAGCTCATGGAAGCTTTCAATTGTATATTCATGCGACTTTTTACAGAGAACAGTATACAGAAATTGTCAACCGCGAGCTTTTACTAAAATTGTTATTATTGTAAAAATTTTGAATGTTCTTAATTCCCTAGGCTAAGAAAAGTTAGACATTTCCGTGACTTCAAACTGTGTATTTATCTTAGTGTAAGGAAAACAAAAACAATGAGAAGCTAATAGGCATTTCAGAAGACTGTTTTGCACGTAATCTAATTGAAGGTAGAACGTGAGTGAAAGGCGAAACACATTAATCAATAAGAATTGAAATGCAAGTGCATTGCCATTTGCCACATGCCATTGACGATATACCAATGAAGAATTATATCGACTTGTGATAGAGATTTTAAAAATAGCTAAAAAGTAGAATTCTAGAAATCAAAATAATAATAAAATTAAACTTATGCGTAATTTTTGTTTATATTTTTATTTGTGTTTACCGGAAACGCTTTCAAAATCAACAAAAAACTAGAGGACAATCTTAGCAGGACGATGTTTGTATTTTTGTTGGGTTATAAGTGCAGAGGCGTTGATTCGACAAACGGGCAGTTGAGCAGCAAAAACAATTTTTAAAATTGGATACAAAACTATTGGGTCTAGAATATATGATGTATAAAAGGAGGTTGAAAAATTGAATGCTGCAAAATAGTCTTCAGACACGCCATAAGACTCGGCATTCTCTCTAATTACTTCTGCAAAAGTTGCATAGATGAGGAGGAGGAAGAGACTATTCCACACCTCCTCTGCTCATGTCCTGCACTCTCCTTTAAAAGAAAACGGCATCTAGGAAATTATTTCCTTGATTTATCGAAACTATCTGGCGAACACAGATATCATGATCGCTTTATCAAAAGCTCCAAAAGGTTTTGTTAAGTGTGGTTCTTCCTAGCTTAATTCTTATGGTATCACAATGGACCTAACACTGGTCTAAGTGTGTCAGTTGTTTTCCTGACAGCCATTTTAACCTAACCTAAATTAGTCTTCATCAGTGGGGTTTTAAATGAGAAGGTTTTATTTTCTACATATTTGGAGATGTTATATGAAAGATCTAGGCTTTATAGACCAAGGTAACCCTTTTTAAGACCTTGATCATTTCAGTGCAACTATATACAGCGCGGAAGTTTGAATCTTATCGAAAGCCGATCAGGAAACCCTTAGTCGTTTCGAAAGAAAAATACGCTGAATGGTCTTTCGTCCCCTATGTGAAGACAATGTGTGGATAAGCTTCGGCATCGAATTGTATGAGCTGTACCACGACATGATCATAGCTAGAAGAGTACGCATCGCGAGACTACGATCGATGGCTGAGACATTAGAGGCGATGGATATCAACGCTTCGGTTCGATAGGTTTTCGACAGCTCATTGCGGAAGAGGAAACCTTGTCTTAGGTGGTTCAATCAAGTGGAAGAAGACCTCAACCCTGCAGGGAAATCACGGAAGAGGAAAACCTCATCTTGGAGTGCAAAACGAAAGAGAGCTCACCAGAAATTGCGAAAGATGTTGGTTGAGCCCCAGGTAAACCCCGAACTGTAATGCACACCCAAGTAAGTATATAAAAGATCGATTAATTTATAATAAAATATTATTTTGTGTTAAGTGGCTAAGGAAAGATCTTCTGTAAGAGAACTATAGGTGCGGGAATTCTTAGCATTTAAGAAATATAGGAATTGTGCAACAGAGATATAAGGGGTCCGGGGTCTAGCGCATTTCTCTCAGGTCTCAGCCATACCTTTTGAAAAAATAGAAGGATGTAACAATTTATTCGGAGCAGATAATCGAGAAAGCGATTTTGATGACATGAAATTACTATCGGAGATATTGCCCATTATTTGCAAAAGGCGATACCATGGAAAAACTATTTTTTCTTGATGTTTTTGGTATTTGAACCTCGAACCTCCCACGTTATAGGCAGACACGCTAACCAAGTCACTGGGCACCAAAAAGCATCCAATGATGCTGTATGAAAAATGATGCCAATGGATAGGCGTAGTCGAACAACGGCACACTCCACAGACTTATCTATAAAAGTCAAGGATGTTACGAAGGCTCTTGCCTAAACGCGTTAGTTACATTACTTGTTTAAGCAAAGAAAAGTTTTTTTTTACTTTTGAAGATGCTGTTAATTAGCTATTTTACCAGGCCCTTATTGCGGGTGTCGTTTGGCTGTCGATAAACGACGGTTGTCGTAGTCGAACATTGAAAATGAAATTTGGTATTGCGTATTCTTATTGTTCGATACAATTTTGAATTCGGTCGTAATAGTCTGTATTTTTGCGTTCGAATATCACTGAAACTATCTCTAATGTCAAATTATAGGATTTATTCACAATGACTACTTTCATTACAGTAACAGAAATCCTTGTCGATAGAGATACGCAATACCAAAAGGAAAATTTATCGAAGGCTTCAACCGTTGTCGCATCGAATGTTAGGCGACACTCGTAATAAGGGGCTCAGACCAATTGCCGGTCCATTGTACGACCAAGAAACAACCTCTTTTTTTGTGATACTAGGTCTGTTCGTTGAACTTTCCCCAGGGTTGACCCAGGTTTTCTTGACAACCCTATGAGTTGTCAAAAGAACCTGGGTTTTCCAGTCCTCAAAAAACGCTAAACCACAAATCACCACACATCCCTGTCATTAAAAAAAAAATGCATGCCATTTGACAGCTCTCAACTCGCCACAGCAAAAAGCTAGGGCGAGTTTATGGAAAACCTAGGTCAACCCTAGGGCTCAAAAACCACTCAATTTGACATTCAGGGCGACTTTGGATTTCTCAAAAAACGCTTTATGGCGACCCCAGGGCGACCTTAGGGCTTCAACGAGCAAACCTACTGTAGATGTAAATACGGTGGTTGTAGCTTGATTGTCTCAAAAATGATTTTGAAAAATTTCGCAACATTTTTATTTTTTGATTTTGGTACTTAAGTTGTTAAATTGACATATGTAGCAACATTATATCAAATATCTCGTAACTTTTTGAATATAGTCAGTTGATGTTATACAGGGTGTTTTGCATAAGATGCAACCAAAGATCACAACGGATAGGTTGGGTTAAGACAAGCAAAAAATCGTACTTGAGGGGAAGGATGTGGGGCCTATCTCCAATCTCCCTCAGTTTAGGCGGGAGGGGCATTTTTATAAAAAAAATAATTTTCTGAAAAAATTATTAAAATTCAACTGAACCTAAACGCTAAACCCCATACTATAGCATACTATAGTGTTTTTGAAAGCTAATACTTAGTTCTTTGATTAACTACGAATACCAAAAATGAAACATCATAGACTCCCTCGTAGTGAATGTTATGCTACGAAATTTGTCCCTGTTGATTGTTGATAAAATTATTAACAAATTCAAAATATCTGTTGCGAAACATTTATTACGAAGATGTTTTAGTCCTTATCATTTGGCATTCGTAGTCCGAATTAGTTACGACGACGGGCGATCGCAAATTGGGGGCATTATTTCTGAGTTAAACACAGAAAACCGAACGTGAAAATCTTTCTTTGTTTTTAAAAAATTAAAAGAAATCAGAGTTTTGACTTTGCTCAATACTATTCACTAATGTTTCCATTGGTTTCACTAGCACTCATTTTGAGAATCAATGGAACACATTAAAAATTGTTTCTGTTTAGTTTAACGTATTTGCCTTTGTGTAAGTGAAACACCTATGGCTCTTAAAAGATATTCCTTGAAGAAAATTTTCTTTTTGATATTTGAGTAACATGTGTTAGTGCTTCTTGAGTGGATTTTCATTTCAAATCGAGAAGTGGCTGTCATCATACATCACTCCTCAGAATCATAAAAAGCGATCTTTTTGCACCAGTGGAACGGTTTGAAAATGTTCCTGGACGCTTCTAGACGGTTCTTTCCGTCCAATGGAAAGCGACATAAATTAACTTAAATTAAAAAGTTAAGTAAAGAGAACAGATACAACACGTTGCTCCGTCAAGATTTTTGATGGGCTTTAGGCAAGGCGACAAACTGTCATGTGATTTCTTTAACATCATACTTGAAAGTATTGTACAAAACTCAAACGTCAACACCAGAGAAATAATCTTTCAAAAGTCTGTACAATTACTCGAAAGGTTTATATGTTTATTTTATCGCCTTATTCCCACTAGAACGGGAATATACACTGGAAAATATATGGGAATCTAGAAACTGCTCGACCGATTTTCAAATTCAATGAAATTATTAACGAAAATGGTCTAGAACCTGAGAATTGACATATGCTAATTTCCTTTCCATTTTCCCTTGGGAACGGAAAAATAACCAGGAACTTGAAAAATACTGGTCCGATTTCAAAATGAACAGAAATCCAAAAACCACTGTAAAAATTAAATTTTTACAAGTTACACAGACTACATTTCATCCCAACTGGAACGGGACGGAAACAAAACATGACCGGGAACTTGGAAAATACTGGGTAAATTCCAAAAATTCTTTCAACGTCGGAGAACTTGTTGTCCCTTTCCTTCCTTTCCATATTCCCTCGGGAACGAGGACATAGCCGGGAACCTAGAAAGTACTGGACCGATTCCAAAAATACTTTCACCGATAGAGTGTTACATTGCCTCTTAGTAATATAGACTATATTTCATCTCATTTTTCCACTGGGAAACTTTGAAACTATTTTACTTAATTAACTCAATTCGGTCAACGTAGGGCCCGAGCTTCGCCCGCCACACAGTGTGGTATTTGGGTGTAAAGCGGGGAATACACGATACAATTAACGATCGAGTTTGGTTTTGAGTTCAAGGCATTCGGCATTGCGACATGGGTACAGCGGTTCACTTCATGCACACACACAAGATACAATCATACCATGCGATGCACGATTATCGGTACGATAATTGTATCGTGTATTCCCCGCTTAAAAGCTGCCCAAAAGTATTTTATATCACCATATATTTGATATTGCTTATACTTTCATGTTTAAAATGAAAGATAACAAAAAGAAATAACTTTCATAAAGATACAAATATTTTATTTTCCTTCAGAAATATTTTTTCTGAAAGCAAAAGCAAAACATCTGTGGAGATTGCCTTTTTTATGTTTGTAAGGTCTCATAGGTACTTGTAATAAATGGAGTCCAGAGTCCAAACAAATCTCACCAAATCTTACCATGGGGAGAGGGGTAGGTAGAGCGAAGTCTTTAGTTCATCGAAAAATAACTCAATACCCTTCGATCAAATGACAAGCAATCCTTGCATATTAAGCAATGTTCTGTGCAGTAGAAAAAAGTGGTGGTGTATAAAGTAGTAATGCCGGTTTTTCATCAAAACTTTATTGTACAACGGGTAGAAATTCAATAAACGTGAACTGATAGTGAACATAAACCAAATTGAAACATTTGTACCTGTCCCACACGTTGATTTTCCATGAAGCAATATTGAATGCCTGCAATGTTCATGGAAAACCGAAACCATGTGAGCCGAAGGCACTTTGCAAACATTTTGTGTCGAGCAACAGTTTATTTATTCACTATTTTCAATTTTTTTTTCCACTTTTAAATTGTTTAGCTTCTACTTAAAAATAAAACCGGTACATAAAAAAGAAAACATTGTATTCCTCGTTTTAGTTCTGTTCTAAAGTGTTCAGATTTAATTCGGCAGATATTTTTTTGTTTGTACATTTTAAATGATTTAATTCTTTTTTTTTATTAATTTATTATTATTACTTATTTTCTCATGCCTCGTTTCAGAATCTCTTTTGTTTTGTTAGAATGTTTGATTGAAAACAAGCTCTGATTTTGGTTGTATAATGATTTTAAATTAAAAACAATTTTAAATGTAAATGTTAAATAAATATGTACGTTGTTGACTACGCTAATTAGATATATTTGATTTTGGTGATGGATTGCCGCTTATTATATACAATGGTTTGGCAGCCTCCCTCTCACTGCCGTATATTTTGCCTGCTTTGCGAGCCATGTTACCCAAAAGCTGTTGAGAAACTTTGTGTGCAGAGCGCAATGAAAATGCCCATTCCTTCAATCCAATTTCATCCTGCAATGTTCGAAATAAATATATTTATTCATTATCATTAATTGGGTTTGAAGATGAAATTACTGAATTTGTTAAAATGAGCCTTCCATCGCGAATGCCATCGTTAATACGAATTTGAATACATTGTTCGCCTTTGTAGAGTACAAAGTCGGGTGAAATTTCTTCAACCTGATCCATGAAGAAGAGTTCTGGTTTATTGTTGCCACTTTCAGTATGAAGTTCCAGTCTGAAAGCATATGTGATGCAATCGTTTTGATGTTGTTTGTTTATAAGAATGATTTACCTATTGGGATATAACTTTGCGTATTTGGTTTGCCACACTGATGCAAAGGATCCTCCCAGTTTTTTAATGTAACCGTGAAGTATGCAGTCAGATTCTCTTTCGTCAGTGTCAAAATGCATTTTCTGTTTGGATTTACGTTTCTGTTCAATTTTATCCGTTTCTACGTTGACAGCATCAAAAACGGTTTCGGCTACTTCCTGTTGCCATCTTTTAAATAATAAAAAAAAAAAATCATAGAAACTTCTGATTCATCGTTTTGATAAAAAAAAAAAAAACTTTTTACCTTTCGGATATTGTAAGGGGGAAATATTTGTATTGTTCCTGGTCTGATTCCGTTAACTTTATTCCTTTTGTATCTTCTTCGTCAAACGATCCGATGTCAAAAGCATCAGCCGCATTGACTTCGCCTCGCGGTGGTATAAGGGGCGGTGTATATTTTTGGATGTACACCTGGTTCCAGTCGATTCCAGTAAAAAACGGGTGTTGTTTTATTTCTTCAGCTCTGCCAGAAAATTAGTGGAAAGGAGTCATATTAAATAGTTTGCAAATAAACCAACTTAAAAAAGCAAAGTTAAAATAGTGACAACATGTATGACAACAAAAATAAGCTACTGCGTCTTAAGCACTAAATAGATATAGTCTAGAAAGGAAAAAGCCAATTGACCAAAACGAATTTATCAATTATATGTAACTCATTTGAAAAAATGGAGCGGTATTTTTAGCGACGAAGTGCCTACAATTGAACTATCACATCAGTTTTAAAGCTCTTTTAAGTGCCATATCAAGGAGAAACCCTCCGCCAAACGTCAGAATTGTACTCTAGTTTTGTGCGGATGTAGGCTTTGTAAACTGTAGCCAAATGGAAACAATTTCTTTCATCGCTTAAGAAACCTATAATACGCTACTACTACGAGTGAGATGGCTATCAAAGTACTCTACGCCAGATGCTTTTTATTTCTTCATTTTTTTTCGGGTAATCAGCCCTATTATCGTAACAGATCGGAACGAAATTCATTCCGATTTGTACGAAATGTAAGATATTTGTATTATGGTAACGTTTCCGATTGCTTAATCGGACATGTCTCCGAAAAGAACGAAACAATGCGATGAGAATGTCAAACTCACCGCAACGCGATAAGAATTCATGCGAACGCATTCGGAATTCATGCGATGCATGCCGATTTCTATGTTTTCTGTTCTATCCGATGTCTCCGACAGCAAAGTACGGAAGGGTTGTACTCAAACAAACAAAAAAACTTATGTCAACTATGCGTCAGTGTTTCCTTTACGAAATGGATACCATAAACAAAATAAATGTTACGATCGGAACTTCTCTACGATCGTATGTTTCTCCGATCTGTTACGATAATAGGGCTGAATATTGCACTTGTAAAGTTTTTTGTTTACTAAGAAAAAAATACGAGTATTTTGCATCATTTGTGTCGAATTGAAATAAGTGGTCATTCCGATGAAAATCATCGTTTACAC
Source organism: Melanostoma scalare (assembly GCA_949752695.1). Lineage (NCBI taxonomy): Eukaryota > Metazoa > Arthropoda > Insecta > Diptera > Syrphidae > Melanostoma > Melanostoma scalare. The sequence goes on from OX456984.1 coordinate 38,011,303, forward strand.
ACACATTGTTTCGGTTTCATTGAAGCAAAAAGGATAAATGGTAATGGGAGCTAGTTTTGTTTTGACAACAAAAGAAAGGATTAGGTTTTGGAATATTTGCATTCGGCTTATTTTGAACAGTATAATGCTTTCAAGGTCAGAATTCAATGTACTAATCATAAGCAACCGTTAAAGTTCCAGTGGGGTAATGATAAGAGTGTCGCCTGTTACGCGAGAGGTTCGTGTTTCGAATCCCAACAGAAACCAAAAAATGCTTTTCCACGGGTATCACCCTTCGCGAGGAATTGACAAGTCTTCCGTTAGAAAATTCCTTTCAAAATTTTTCGCTCCTATCTAAAAAATAATGTTGTGTTTTACAACAGCATTTTTTTACTTACTTTTGGTCATGCAAAAACTGTGTATATGCATATGATATGCTTCTTTTATTTTGCACTTCTCCAAGTATCCCATGGAAGACATTCACTCCGGATTGATTACAGACCCATTAGAGCTATGACCAATAATTTCTTCCTATTTGCATTCTCCTCTTGAATTCTATTAAGCTAAAAACTACTAACTAAAGTAGTAGTTTTTAGATAGTAACTTTTGCTAGCTATTAGAAGCATACGCATGGATATAACCAAATAAATACAGCAAAAATGAACATCATAGAATTTTTCCAATGAAATCTGTGAAACAGAAAATTGTATGTGATGCATGATTTTAAAATTGTATGTTGTATGAAATGTAGTGCTGTATGAACTGTGAAACAGGCCCCAGGTCATGTGAACTCGTGCGAACTCCAACCACTGTTCTTTTCATATGGCGTTTAGTGGAGGCTTTTTTGTTTTTTTTTTTTAAATTGAAGATGGTTTGCACTTAAAATAGTTCGACGAACAGTTGATGTGCTGACTGTTACCCCCGTTCCGACTCAATTTTCCCTTTTTCTTCTGCAGTTAAAACTTTTTTTCCCCCATTTTGAACTGAAATCTGTGGCAAACACTTTTTTGTTGCGTAATCTTTGCAGCTAACTCTAATTTTTTTACAGGTGCGTCTAATCATTTGAACAAAACAAAACTTACTTTTTCTTGGAGCATAGACAAAAGAGAGAAAAATATCCGTTAACTTCCACTCACCTTCGATTTGTTTGTGTTATTTTGTTGAGCTTTCAAATAAATGCAATTGTTTGATAATTGCTACCCACACTTACAAAAAAATTAGATTTATGTAAAAAATAAACTGGTTTCTAATCAAGTAAAGAGCACTGTATATATTTTGTATCCTCAGTCATGGTCAAAACTAAAGAGGTGGAAGTTATGGTCATGAAGTCTCTGATTTTGGTAAGTTATTAAGCTTTTGGAATAACCCCGACAGGAGTCTATCATTTGTTATTCTTTGATAAATTAAAAGTTTTGAAAAAGAAAATTATTTGAAAAAAAAATTTGTTCTCTAGAATTTCAAAAATCTTCATTTAAAGAATTACAGTTTCGGCAACTGGGCAGCACTTTTTAGTATTTTTAAAATATGATTGTTCATTATAGTCACCTACATAATTGTACATATTATGGCTGGCATTCATTGTCGTTGTTTTTTTTTTTTATAAGTAATTTATAGAAAGGCAATTTTATTCTTATTAGCAAATAAAGCTTAAAATCAAAGCAAAATGGTAAGCACACGTTGAAATGAATATTTTATATATAAATTGAAAGCATATATAAACGAATAATGAAGTTCATACCCTTTTCCCATACAACCCAATCGTTTTTCAGTATCTCTCTGCAGAAGACACTCCAGCAGATTTTTTAATTCCTCACTGAAAGAGTCCGGGAATTCGATATTCTGAAATACAAATTTATACAACCTCATTAAAAATAACTTAAGCTGTTTCCTTAGCAGCATCCTAAAAAAAGGAAGAGCTTTTAAAAATTTCAAAATCTTGTGGGTTTGTTTGTTAAAATAAAATTAGCCCACAGAATGTCAAAAATTTAAATTAGAGAAAAAAAACTTGCCAAATAAGACGTCATAACGAAGATTTTTTTTGTTGAACAAGAGTATGAGCTTCGTATTTGTTGTGATTTAAAGTGCAACGTCTTAAAAAAAAAAAGACTGCTAACCCGTGGTTCGAATCCCAACATAGGCAAAAATGTTTTTCCATGGGTATCGCCTTTCGCGAGGAATTGGCAAGTCCTCCGTTATGAAATTCATTGCGATGAAAAGCGCTTTATCAATTTGCCGTTCGGAACCGGCAGAAAATTGTAGGTCCCCTCCATTCCCTCAAAAGGCAATGCTTGTAAGAAATGCGCTATGTCCCGGGGCTCCTCGCTCTGTTGTGTCACCATATTTATTTATTTATTCAAGATCATTTTAACCCAAAAACCAAACAAAAGTAAAAAAAAATAAAAACTACCTCGAATACCACTCAAATTGTTTTATTTTATACTTATTTCAAATTCTCATCAGAAAACTGTTTTTAAATGGGTCAGAACCACCCTGCCGAGCCCAGCAGGTGGTCAGAATTTGAGACTCTTCGTTCTTTACCCGCTTTGCTTCTGTTAAAAGCGAATTGTGGAAAAACTTACAGCCCTATTATGGTTGTCCAAAATCAATACGATTCTTGATAAAATCGAATCTGTTCCCGAACCTATTAATGTGAATCATCCACCGAAATGGTTCGGTAAGTGGATGATCCACATTATTTTTTTTTTTTTTTTGGGATTGGAGGCAGATAGTTCGGTTCGTGGATGATTAACATTAAAAAGTTAAATTGAAGGAGAAACAAAAACTATATTGACAGAAGTCGTTTCATTTTTATTTGTAGCATTTCTTTCTAAAGCATAAAGGTTTTTTTTGTTTTTGTTTTGGGTTGCACAGAACACTAGATTCGGAGTACAAACAGTGTAATCCTAATGGGGTCCGTTATGACGAGGCTCATAAAAACAGAATAAACAATTGCTCGTTATAAATATTACTGCCCTACCCCAACGTACAATATTTAAAGAAAACTCGTTCTAGTGGGTTGTTCTTCCGGAACCTTTCCTCTATCTATTTTTATATGTACGGGCCGATTCAGGATAGACTAAGGATACCGCTAATCTATCATAATCTATCACGTCACCCCTAAATTATTTTCACGATTCCGAACGGCTAAGTGAGAAAGCGCTTTTCATAGCAGTGAAATTAATCTCGGGGGCCTTGCCAATTCCTTGCGAAAAGCGATACCCGATACTCTACACGCCGCTGACAACTAGCCCTGTTGACCTGTACTTTAAACTTTCGAAATCGGCATAAAATTGTAAATCACGAGCCCTGCTAAGACTTTCAGCTCTGATTCAATTTAAATACATATTTATAATGTATATATGGAAAGGGCAGTAAGATGAAGTTAATGACTAAGAGAGAATCGTGATTGAATGTGTTGAGCTGTATGTTAACTCTTTGGATAGTGTAAAAACTGGCTAAAACCTGTTGAATATTGTTTAGTTATTTTTTTCTTTTTTTTTTTTTTTTGCTCCCATTTTGCTGAAGTCGCATAGGAGATAGGATGCATATTGCCATAAAGCTCGGAAGAAGGTTAAATGTGCAAAATTTGCACAAAAAAACTAATTGAATGTAGTTCTGCAGGTTCGATTCTTCTGCTAAGGCAATCACTACTCATCGCTCACACTCGTCGTTAAATTGTTAATCGTTTATTGCTTGCCCTCATTGTTATGAAAATCGAAGAAAAAGCATTTGAATCCCATCAAACGATCTATTCGCTATTCATAATAAGCAAGAAATACACGGTGTCGCATGCGATGATTGTATAGAGGGTGTGCAGAGAATTTATAATTGCAATGACGTATGTCTTCCCAACTATCGTCACAAGCCTTCAAGTATATCGAAACAGGCATTCTATCGATTGAAGCCAAAAACCTCATCCCACCAAGGGGGTTTTGAACTAACTTATAAATCTAATCAAAAGTTTATTAAATGACTTTTATAAATAAGTGGAGTAAAAATAAAAAAAAATTCTTAAGTACCTACTGCAACATTTTCGAATGACAATGACATTTTTTTATGAATACATGTGTAAATGTAATAGAAAATTTTGTGAAAGTTTTTTTTATACTTTCCTTATCCAATTGCTGTTGCATTAATAAGTTCTCATTTATTAGAAACAACAAATGCGCATGTTACCAGTTTGACTTACCATTGTTAATGTCATGCGATCAATCTCGTGTTTGTCCTTTGTTTTATGCTGCCGAAAAGGAGAATGGCCCTTTAAAAGCTTATATAACATACATCCAAAACTGAACCAGTCAGCGCTTGAATCGTATGGAGTTCCTTTTGATAATACTTCGGGAGCCATGTAGCCATGTGTTCCCACTGACGCGTGTGGCTTTTTTCTTGAAAAATCACAAGCCAGACCCAAATCCGATATTCGAACGTGGCCATTTTCATCCAAAAGAATATTTGCGGGTTTCAAGTCTCTGTAAACGATGAATCGTTTGTGCATATGGTCTAAGCCGAGAATTACCTGGAAAATCAAAGGTTAAACATAAAAATACATGTGTAAATATTTTAAATTTTTAAGAGATTAGTTAATTGAATTAAGTGAATGTTGTTTTTAAACTTCTTTAACATCGTTGAAGATCTGAAATTTTATGAAAAGAAAAAGCGACAGTAAAAAGAGACAGACACATAAATTCATAAGATTTAACATGGGAGAAAATGAGAAAGGAAGCATTATACAGTGTTTAATCTGTTCTAGAATTCGTACCCCCTCCCCTGTGTAAATATAGTTTTGTCCAGGGATTGTTTGATCCCCATATTCCCACGGGAACTTGATTGAGAACGGAATGCTAAAAATTACGATTTCAAAAACTCTTTCAACATAAGAATGCTACTTTATCCTCTGTTTTACTTTGGGATCTATTTTATCCTCATATTCAAACGGGAATGGGAACATCAAAACTACAAAAACCATCCAAGAGAATTGGACTCAAAACTAAAAGCCCAAAAGTTATCTAAAGGTATCCGAGAATTTTCGGTATACCTTTCTATTCAAGTCGTCAGCTGATAGAAAATTTGTTTTAGTTTCTTTTCATGTTGGTTTTTTTTTTTTATTTTGATGTGGTTTATTTCAGAATGAATTGCATGATAATTAAACAAAACAGATTTCAATCATTTAGCAACGACACCTCGAATGTTTTTCTGTTGTTTGACTTTTTATATTGCACAGCTGTTTTGTGCATTAATCTGGAAAAAGATATCTGAGTACTTCAAGACGGTATCTAAAATACGGGTATTTGAGATAGCATATCCAATGGGTTCTTGAATGTCCCCAAGAACTTTTTAGTTTGAGGAACACTGCTCATCATTTTTTTTTTTAATGAACAATCTTGTGCCATTGTATAGCTTAGGTGCATTTAAATTCCAGAATTAAACTATTACTGATCCCATCACTTGTAAGTAGTCTGTAAAGACGATAAACTCTGATTGATAGAATAAATAAACATAGACAACTTTCAGTTTAATGTTGTGGCGTACTTGGAAAATCTGGTTAAAAAATTCAACAGGATAGTTGCTGCTCGTCAAGATCAACAAAAGTGTCTATCAATTTAAAAGTTTGTGTCCAAATTGCGATATCAATAAAAACATTGACATCTTCATAGACAGCCAGGTCGCTGTAAATGGTATCTCATCCGTTGTCACCTTATCTAAATTAGAAGAAAGCTGTCACAGTAATTTAAGGCTGCTCAGCTCAACGAACAACGTAGCTTTAATTTGGGTTCCAGGATACCGTGACATAACTGGTAACAAACTGGTAGAAGATCTGGTCATCAGTCGAGTCCAGCTAGACAAACACCTCTGTACTCAAGCTACTACTATAGCACAAAAAAAAAAAAGAAACAAACTTTTTAAAAACCTCCAATGAAAGGTGCTTCTCTTTAGAAACTTGCCGGGTCTCCAAAAACATATGGCCGGATATTTCTAAAAAAAAAAACAGAATTTCTGCTCCAGCTTAGCAAGCTTCTGTTCTCCCTGTTAATTGGCATTCTCACGGGTTACAACTCATTGGGTATCCACATAATGAGAATGGGCATTAGAATATCCGACGTATGTAGAGGATGTAAAAACGAAGAGGCAAAGGACGGATCGTAAAACTTTCTCTGTGAGTGCCCAAGCTTAGCAAAAAAAAGATCTCGGAGTGGTCAAAAACTGAATCTTCCCTATACATAACCTCCTTTCTAATAAATTCACTGAAACAAACACAAAAAAATTTATTAAAATCGTTCCAGCTTAACGGCTGGGCAGTAGTTCAGTCACATTGAACCGAAGAGAGGGGAATTATACATAATCTAGATATGTTTTCAATGGATTAGCTATAGCTATAAAAATATATCTTTTGTATTATAAAACAAAAGAGGAGGGGAAGAAGTTAGCAAACAGAGAAAAACTCACTGTCAATTCACAGAACAACTTTAATGAGCTATACACTTCATGATAGCAACTTCCTTTCTTAAAAATTCATGATGGCGTGTCTCAATTTACCAAATACCAAAACCTTTCATTATAAGAATATTTGAATTGTTTCATCACAACACTTTTGATTTGAAATAATACTTTTCTTTTCTTACACCACAAATGGTAACATTGATAGAAGAGCCAAGGTTATTTTTTGTGCTTTGAACTCAATTTAAGATTATTACATAATTCTGAAGGAAAATATTTGAACTTACCTCAGCAGCATAGAACTTCATTTGGGCTTCATTGAAAACCCCATGTTGAGACAGATGATAGTGCAAATCTCCACCGTTCATTAAGTCAAGGATGAAGCATAGTTTATCTGGGGTATGAAACGCGTAGGTCATGCAAACAATAAAGGGACAATCGGCCTGCAAAAGAAAATTATGTTAGATCAAAAAATATTCTTGTATAGGGGATGTTTCCGATCTCATCATGTTATGTTTTTTCGCAACTTATTGATATTTTTTTGTTTTTGAAATTTTCTAAAACGAATGTTTTTTATTGCTATCAAATTCCGAAGGGATTTTTGTACTTAATTTAAATTTTGCTGTTTATGTTGTTTATATTAAGTTGTTTTTTTTTAACCTAACTTAACGCGTTAATAAATATGCTATTAATTTCCTTCCCGAAGTTATACATTGGTAAAGATCGAAAAGATACATAAAAGCATATTTCAAATGGCTCATCAAGTCAGGGTGGCGCAAGAGCGGGGAGCCCCCAAGCCTAGCGCATTTGCAAAATCATAACCTGTGCCTACAATTTTTTGCAGATTCCGAACGGCTAATGGAGAAAGCGCTCTTCATGGCAATGGTTTATATCGGAGGACTTGCCTCGCGAAAGCCAATACCCTCGGAAAAACATTTTTGCTTTCTGTACAAAAATTAAAATTTGTAAACATTTAGCTTATAACGAAGATCATTGAATTCGTTTTGATAAATCAAAATCACATCCAACTGAAAGATTGTATTTACCAAAGATATTAAAAGAAGCGATTGAAGCTAAATAAAACTTTACAACTTTAATAGAAATTCTAGTTTCAAACCAAAACCACATCGCATCGTTGCAGTTTAATCGCAAGAAAAAGAGTAACCAATAACATCAATCAAACGTCAACTTGGTTTCGAGGCCACGAAGGGCTTAATTACTTTAAAACTTAACCGTCGAGAATAAAAATGAATAAAGTGTTTCCTCAATTGACGCGGTAAGTTCTGAAAGAACTTTTAATATTTACAAACTTCAAATCTCATTATTGTTTTTTTTTATAATTAAGCTTCTTATAGACTTTTTCCCTTCAAAAATCATTTCCTAACAAGGTATTCAATAAACATGAGACCGGAAACTTCCTGTAGTCTCATAATTTTATACATTTTTTTTTTTTAATTATAATTATAAAACTTACACCAGTGCTGACAGCGGAAAGCATTGTCCTTTCATTTAGAGCTAAGGTTTCACCTTGTTTCATTTTTATTCTTTTCTTATCCAAACACTTCATTGCATACATTTTGCCTGTATCAGCTTTTCTACAACCATAAACTTCACCAAAACCGCCACGGCCGATTATTCTGTGAACACTAAAGTCATTCATCGTAAGCTGAAAAGGGAGTCATTAATTGAAACATTTTGTTTGGTATAATCAATTAGTTGATGAAATTACATGGGTTTTCTTTTATACTTACTTGCATATTAAGTTCTAAGTTTTTCCATTGACAGAAACGAGTAAATTTATCGCTGAAAGTCAAAGAAAACAAACAAATATAAAAGTTTTTGTTGCTCATCAACCATTCAGTATAATCAGACATACCTCTCCAAGAATTTTTTGAAAGGCTTCGATTTGAGATGACTAAATATTTCTTCGATATAAGGCTAAATAAAAAAAGTAAATAAATTAATATACATTCGTTTGTTTACATTCAATATTAAACTTATATACCTCAAATAAATTAATTGGAACTTCATTTTTTAACAAATATTTTTGGACATTAGCAACGGCCTCTTTCGAATATTCCTGTCAAAATCAAGAAAAAAAATATATATTGATTGAATATTTTAAAACGCAATAGTCTTTTATGGGATTGATTTAAAATTAACAAATACTTGAGATAATGCAGAACTAAGCCAAAACTAAATCTAAAAAAGGATTATAATTTTGACAAAACATATTCAGCCCTTCAAAGGATTTTAGGTCGCTAGACCACCAACCCTCCTTAACGAAATTTTTTCTAACTTATGTGCAAAAATTTTAAAAATAAATTTACCCCTCCGTGAACAAAGGTTAAGTCATGTTTGAAGTGGCCGGTTCTGTCAACACCAAAACCCGATCGAGAATTTGGGGAATCAAATTTAATCCAAAAAAAAATGTTTGATGAATCAATCGTGTGGAAACATCAAAAAGTTTGGGATGCAACACCAGTAGATCGGTTCAGAAAATTGGTCAAAAGTTTGGCAAGAGGGTAATAAGCTGCCAAAGTCTAAATGGCTGCACTGCATTTCTAAGTTTAGTAGAAATAAGTATGCGGAGCAATTTACAGATGTATGTCTATAATTGAATATAAGGATTTTAAAAGAACAGCCATATAACGGTTACTGCATGGGTGACCGAACTGTGCCCTAACCGATCTTACAACCTGAGTGAAAAAGAACGTTACTGGTGTGATTTTCACTCGAAAAATAAAAGAAACAATACAGCATCGAGTGTTGAGTTCTTTTGCACATATTCAATTCCTGGTACATCCTCCAAAAAATATGAACAGTCGATAGTTTCAAGTACAACTAAAGCTAAATAAAAAATTAGTTAAGTCACTTACGTGTGTGTGAGAGAGCATTTCTTTCATAATAAAATTGTCGTAAATTTCACGTGCCAAACTTTTTCGATCATCGCAGCACTCTGTTTTTTCGAACGCTTTTATCTGAAAAACAAATTTTTACAAATATTAACCAAAAAGAAAACAATGCTATCATTACTTGTTCGTAAAATTTAAGATGTTGTATTGGTTCTTCAAAGTCACCTTCGCAAAATTCTTTAAATAGTAGATAACCTAAAATTAGATGTAGAATATTCATTTTAAAAAATGTCAATAGTAGAGTTGTTTAGTGGACGCACAATCGAAGTCATTGTAAAACTATAACAAGAGAGAATCCTTACACACGTATCGTCATGTGTACAGATGCTAAAAAGAGGACTTTATCACCGGATTTTAAAACTAAAATTCCTGGTATAACTGAAACCAATTCACTTGGCAACCGGCAGTCGACCGACCAGTTGCCAAGTGAATTGGGTTCAGTTATAGAAGGAAATTTAAAAAACAGGAGATTGCTAAGTGATTTGGTTCAAACTCTGTTCACAGATAAATTTTTTGTTACAAAACAACAATACATATTAGTTAAAGGAAATTGCGGAGCAAAAGAATTCAAGTCCTACCCTCTCATTATAGTTCATTCATGTCCGAGGGACAAAAAAGGTAAGACACAAATTTATTGTTTTGCATTTTTACATTAAAAATTAATTATAGATTTTTTACTGTCTTATAAATAATAGTAATCTAATATGTTATATTTACCAAATACTTGATTGAAAATTTTATGGAAGTTTAGTTCATTTTCCTTTTCCATGTACTTGTACATAACACTACGAACACTGCAAAAGAAAAAAAGAAAAAATATAATAAATTTTAGTGAATGAATACAACTACACATCGCACCTCCGGGGCAATATCGAAGCAAATTGCATTTTTTTCTGAAATTGAGTTAAAAATGACATAATGTCCCAAATTTAAAGTTTTATACGTGGTAAAATCGACGTGATTGTATCTTTGCTAGTGGCCAAAGGCGAGGCCACTTTTTTGTTTGACACAAAAGCTAAAGCTATAAAACTTTTCGGAGCAACAAAGTCGTAATAGTCAGTTGCGCACGATACTTCGTAAATGGTAGTTTTGCAAAAAGCATTAGAACGCCGTAACGTACGAAAGGTCAGAAAAAAAGTGTATTTCTTAGTATAACAATGACATAACTGCGCACTTTGCGTCGTTGTTGCTGAGTTTTTTTTTTTTATTTAAGTGCACAAAGGAGTTTTGCTTCATTATAATTCCAAAACAGTTTTTTTTTGTGCTTAGCTGTCTTTGTGTCATTTTAGCTCTCTTATTTACTCAATATTACGAGAGTTTTTATTACAGCCTTTTCTATATAAACATACATTTTTTAAAAAAGCGTGTTTCAATTCCAAAATACCCATTAATTTAGAGTACAAAAGTCTCAACTGTCACAAAAAATTAATTCCTGGATCGAAAATGACACAATTGGAGTTCTTCAAACCCTCCAAAAGCTCAAAAATGAAGCAGGTGAAAGATATAAAAGGTAATAATATGAACTCTAACTTACTGCATAGTAAGCTATTATAAGGACTCTTGAAGTCGATTCTGTAGGCCTATTTAAGGGCGTTATTGAATTTTGAATAAGCAAGCAAACTTTAAACATGATTCTTCAACATTTAAGAAAATTGCATTTACGTCGTTATTGCACCGGAGGTGCGACACATTTAAGTGACAGAAAAGCCATGTAAAATGTGTCACTAAGAGACGTTTTAGCTTGTTCAGTCTCTGAAATTTCTTTATAAATATGACATTTTATGCATAAAGATAGCTTTTTGATGTAAAATGCTCAATTTTTGTCCATAGACCAAAAAACACATAAGCGCGAATCTATAGTCATTTGAAACCGCCTTAAAATTAGCCATTGTGCCCGGCACTAGCTTAAAATGTCTGTAGAATCAATTATAGTTGATCTTAACTCCACTTTCCGTGTGCAAAATTTACACATCTACTTAACTTCAGCAGCTATTGCTTCAAAAACAGATTGACTTTGTACTTCTGTTATTCTGTTAGTTATTACTAATAATAATAAAAATAATATAATTAACTAGTTGACCCGCCCGGTGCTGCTCGGGCCCTACGGAAGCGGTGATCAAATTAAGTAAATTAAGTTAAGTAAATATAGTCAGTGAAATATAGTCAGTTCCTCAAGGGCAATGAAGCCCGCCATTGGTGAAAGAATAGGTCCAGTACTTACCAAGAATATAGCCTATGTCATTTCTCAGGTCCTAGAGTATTTTTTTTTTAAATTTCAATCAAATCGGCACAATTGTTTTAGATCAATACAAACACTAAGTTCTCGTTTACGTTCCCGTGGGAATATGGAAATGAATAGCATTCTAATGTCAAAATAATTTTGAAATCGGTCAAGCAGTTTCTAGGTTCCCATGGGGATATTGGGATAAAATATACACATAAACGTTTCTCTTGTATTAATTACTCTATATATTAAAAAAAAATTGCAACGAAATCCATTTTTTTATACTTGATAGGGATGAGGACATCAAGGGGTTATGAATAATCTTATAATGTTAATAAAAACAGTGTGAGCATGTAGGAAAATAAGAGACTAAAATATGAAACTCTATACTTGACCATATGTCTGAAGTTGAGGTCAAGGTAAAACTGATGAGCATTTCTAGCGAGGCAAGTGTTGCGCCTTAATTTATTGAATCAATCGATTCTATGATTGAACTATTATCTGTGAGTCTTAACGCTATCTATCTATCAAGTAGGCGCAAAGGTATTTGAGGAGCACCTGACCAAATAATGGAAGGTATCCGCTAGTTTTGGATGGACGATGTTGAGCTTTAACGACAAAAAACATTAAGTTAAACACAACGTCCTTTTAAAGCAATACTGCTATGAAAAGTGCTTTCTTGTACCTAGTCTTTAGGAACCCCTACGAAATCGAAGATTTCTTCCATTCATCACAAGCAATGGTTGAAAGAAAAAACCATCCCAATCTCTTGTGCTCTAATATTTATTTTTTTATTATTTATTTTAGATTTTTGAGAGGCAACCAAAAACAAAATTTCACTATTATTCTTTTGTCCGCGAACGACTAAGTTGCGTTGTAATTTTGTGTATTGCAAAGAGAAATAAAAAATGAAATTTTTGTCTTGGTTTTGAGCAATATATTACTGCTCCGGAAAGATGACCAAATTACATATCTATTTCTTAGTTTTCTTCTCTCACGAATTCAGCGACAAAACAATATATTGTGAGTCAATGACACATACAGCCCTTACCTGACGCAAAACTACAACCAAAGCATTTTCCTAGAGAATAATAAGATAATTTTAAGTGATTTCACAGTTTAAGTACTTACCTCGATAGCGAATCATTAAATAAACTTAATTAATCAACTCAATTTCTGTTTTCTTTTGCATTTTTATTCGGTGTTGCGTGAAGACATAACAATATAATCCAATATGTTGCCAAGCCTGAAAACTTAATTTATAATGCTTCATTCAACACTTTTACTTTTTGTTGCAACAAGATTCAGATTTTGAGGCCAGAACACAAACTGAAGACTCTGATTTTTGAAAATACCATTTTCTGATTTCTTCAGAATTATGCATCAGATTCAGGCTTCAATAGATGAAATTATTAGAACTAAACTACTTTATTTATGAATAAAAATAAATCAAATTGTAAACAACATTAAACTCTGTTGTTCGAGTCGAAACAAACGGGGTGTTTTTAAAAATTAACTATAAATTAACAATAAAAAGAAATATCATCACGGATGAATTCGATTTCCATAACCAACGGTGGACTTGAGCAGTTAAAAAGCTGAAACCCATAAATGAGCTACTCCGACATATTTGGTTGAAAGGTCTTTCAGGATCTTTCAACACTAGGGTAGATTATTGAAATAGAGATGGAAGCGAAAACCCTGTAGCTAGGTACTGATTACGGATTATCCGACGATTCTGACGAAGGGAATCCCAAAAGGAATTGGCCCCCGATTGAGGGTTGCGGAGTGGTTAACTATCCAACCAAGTTATTCGATATTTTAAGGGCGGCCGTGGTGCAGTGGAAGAGCGTTCAGTAGAACACTGTTTCACAGCAGTCAACTTGATAGCAGAGTGAAGGTGATTTGCTACATGGCCCTCATAAGGCCAATTGTATATGGGTGCCCCGTGTGGTTCAATGTTACAGCGTCTCGGATGGAAAAGATTCGGGTGTTTGAGAGACAGTGTCTGCGTACCTGTCTTGGATTGCACAGAACACCAGAGTCGGAGTACAGAAAATATTATCCTACTGGGGTCCTTTACAACGGGGCTCAAATAAACAGGATCGACAACTTCATTATTAAACTGACTCGTGGTCACACTGCAAGAGCGATGACCTCGACCAATGGCCTGATATTTGGGGCTTATTACCCCTACACTGAATATATGGAGAAAACTCGCTTCAGTAAATTTGTTTTTTGGTTTTCCTCTATTTTGATATGGTAGGGCTGATTCAGGATAGATTGGCGGTTCCGCTAATCTGCCACGTCTGCAGTAAGTTCGTGGAACGACGGCTCCTTTACAACTGAGACGTCACCGCAGTAGCCGGTGAAGCTGAAGAGCTGCTCCGTGATACCTAATGAGGTATCTTAAGGCTGAAAGGCATTAGTAGTAAGATATTGAATAATTTAGAGTACCCGCCTAGGGTCAGTAAGTTAATTAAGTTATTATATAAGCTAGTTTTAAACATTTTTGTTAGCATGTAAGTACAAAATGAATTAAAAAAAAAGTGTTCAGTAGATAGGCCTGACGCATGGGTTCGAATCCCGCTCTGGGCATCTACTTTTCTTTTAGCCTCCCAGTTTCATATGGACGCCGGCCGCCCTTGAGATTATATGTGAAATTACTAACACCTTATTTTCAACTACTGCAACACAAAAAAAGAGAAGGCTGCTACCCCGGTAGTACAATGAACCGGAAATTAGGTCAGAGTTCTCCAAATTAGCATATAAGCATTGAATATAGAAGCGACACCGGAATAAATCGCCACCAGGAGTTCTTATTGTATTGTATTGTATTGTATTTATTTAAAATTATTCATAGTACATATAAGATATAAATATTACATCTTTTAAGTAGTACATGCTTTCGATATGTTGCAGAGCAATAATTAAAATTTACATTAATATATGTTTAGTAAAAAAGATAGATTTATATAATAAAAATGAAAGAGAAAAAAAAATATATGAAAAAAAATCTTATTAAAAGAAAAAACGAAGATAAGATTAAAAGTTTGCAGCGAAATATTGAAATGCTCTTTTTTCGAAAGTTCTCGTGTTGATTATATATTTAATTGTAAGGGGTAGCTGGTTCCAGAGTTGAATTGCATGGATAAAAAACTGCCTCGAAGTTACTAGAAATTTATGATGGGGTAGAATTATTTGTAAAGTGCGGCTACTACGAGAAAAGTTAATTAAATCGAACAGATACTCTTATGCCGCTAGTATCGATATTGGAGCTAGCTAGTTCACCGACCTTTTTGCAAATTTAGTCCCAAAGGATATTTTTATTATTGTTTCGCTGGTTACCGAAGAGGTTGTTAAAATTAAAAATGGGTTTTAAATGATGATGGGGGTTGAGTATTATGTATTTGATTATAATCAATTATAATAAATCCCTTAGGTTTCCTTAGGGAACATATTAGGTCTGTTTCTTTACTTTGTGGACAGAAATTCACAATCTGTCATATTATAAGGAGTGACGGTAAAATTCTCTCAGAAACTCTCAGAAACTCTCTGAAAGAAATTATCCTAAAAGTAAAGAAACGCCTTGAACAAAACAAAACGCACCAACGCTTGGAAAAATGTCTGTTTGACAATTGTTGTTTTTATTTTGGCTGTGCACGATTTCTGTTCACAGAAATTTAGGTGGCAGAAATTCACAGGGTGGGGAAAATTTTTACTCTCTCGTGAGCATTCTCTTTTGTGCACTGCTACGAAAAATCGCTGTGCTGGAACGGCATTAGACTGACTTTCGCCGAATTTCGGTCCATTTCGTGCGAATTTTCAGTAAAGAAACACATCTATTTTGAAATCTAAACTGCCAAAGTTTTCTTCATTTGAAAATGGTTTGTGTATGAAATTAGCAAAGCAGAGGCAAAAACATAAATAATAATGCCGTGTTTGAGAAAGTCATATAGGTCTGGTGTCATCTTCTATATATAATTATTCAATGATATAAGCCTTCTCTTTTATTAAAAAAAAAAAAAGTTATTCGATAACACCCAACAACCTCGGGTAACAATAATGATTTGAACGAAAAACGGTCTACGTGGAACTTTAAATTCGTTATCCGAAAAGCGGAGGCTCTAAGCTGCTTCCAAGCAGATATAACAATCCATAATGCCGGACATAAAGATGAAAAACAGCGACATCTAAAACAACGATTATCTGGGTGCGAAATTGTGGTTAGACTTAGGGAAAAGGTTCGCAGTCAAAACCCGTTGAATGAGCGTGTTATGACAACTCGCGTCAGAGCCTGATATCCGCTCAATTTCTATGAGCTCTTCGAAGAAATACATGAGCTAGTATTCCTTTGGACAGTACAACGAGACTTACACACTTAAAAGAAGGGAAGAACACCTAATTCTCAAAAAGGAAAAGGATCCGCATAAAAATGAGAAGCGCTAGTTTGACGAAATTGTGAGATGCCATGATAGAAAATTCTAACGTTTTTCTAAAAAGTAAAAAGATCAAGTTAGAGACGCACACGGTAGGCAGGAAGCATCGATAGGTTTCACAAAAATGTCGACAAAAACTTCAAATGGGGTTGTATTTGGTGATGATTATTGGCTCAAAATCCGTTGGAATTGAAATCCTAACTGCTCCTTCTTAAAAAATATTCACATTTTTATATTTTTTATAGGAACAATTTCAAAATATTTTTTCTAAATAGATATTTAGAGGTTTTTTTATACTAAATACATGGTATATATGTATATATATTATATGTTTACCACATATATTATATAGCTATATTATATATATGTATGTATATAGTCTTTATAATAAGTCTTTATATAAGTTTAAACAATTAATGTAAGCCAATTTATTTATATTTTCTAGTTTTATAAATCTCACTAGTATACATATCCAAAGAGTAAGTAGTAATACAATGAATAGTCAGATGAATAGTCGGGTAAATGGTCAGCATCCGCTTTATAAATGCGATCATGAAGAAAATCGCACAAAAGTATGCGCTCTTTGTGGGAAAAAATTATTTTTAAAAATAAGCCTTCCCATAATTTCTTGATATCTGAAAAGCATATTGAAGTTATAAGAAAGCATATCAATAATGAATTTAATATTTTTAATAGTTATTTCCCAAAAAGTTTATGTAGCTCTTGCCGACTTTCAAAAGACCTCGTCCAACGATGCCCGATTACAAGGATCTTAAATTATCAAAAGAAACAAGAACGATGGGTAGTAATTGTTACATTTGTCTAACAGCACGAGTTATGAGTCATAAAAAAAGAAAAAAGGTAGAGGTCAAATTAGGGATAATGTCTACAGATATTGACGTAAAAAATTGAATTGTAGAACATTCAATTTCCTACAAGAACATGTATTTACATTTTCGTTACGATGCTTCGTTCGCTAGTTATAAAAATCAGAAGCAGAAAAAACAATGTTTCCTATGTTAATCTTATGGGAAAACGAAATGTGCGATGCGCCACCCCTAAATATTTTTATTAAAATCTTAAATTTTAACTGGAGTCTTTATATACCTAAACGAAACTTTTAAATCTGTTTGGGAGAAAATTAAAAAAAAAAAAAAAAATTTGAAACAGTCTAATATATACCATGTATTTAGTATAAAAAAACCTTTAAATATTTATTTAGAAAATATATTTTGAAATTGTTTCGATAAAAAATATAAAAATGTGAATATCTTTGGAGAAGGAGCAGTTAGGATTTCAATTCCAACGGATTTTGAACCAATTATCATCACCAAATACAACCCCATTTACAGTTTTTGTCGACATTTTTGTGAAACCTATCGATGCTTCCTGCCTACCGTGCGCAATTAGTGCTTTTGTTCATATCTGGATCTTCAAACTATCTGGATATCCGAACAGTAATGTTTTAAGACAGCTGATATTCGGATAGTTTTGGATATCCGGATAGTTTTGGATATCCGGATAGTTTTGATATCCGGACAGCTTTAGAGATCCGGATATCCGAACCCAAATTTAAAAATTGTTTTCTTGTAGCATTTGAATACATCTTTGTTATTCACACTGACCTATACATTAAAAAAACACACAAACTTGATACTTAGATATTCCCCAACAAGGATCCCACCTTTATTCAGTATTCACTGATCTACACGTCGCCCTTAAGTCCTTTCGAAGTTGTTATCCCAACCACATGAAGTTAATTACATGGAAGAAATTGCAGCAATTTTGTTCCTTCTACAATCTACAAGAAGGAATTAGCTGCCCTGATACTGAATTTATTAAGTAAAAGCACTTAGCATTTTTGGAAACCCTTCTCATGGCTTTTTTCAGTAGATGCGTATATTAAAACTATTCGGGTCTTCCAAAGGATCATAGTAATTGAATATGAACATTAGAATTATTCTAGAATAATTCTAGAATAATTCTGAATTATTCAGTCTTTTGATTCCTTGAAATTATTTTGAGATCCGGATATTCGGATACCGAGAAGTATTCATATATACGACACCATCCGGATATCCCATAATATCCGAATAGGTCGGATATCGGATCCTGGATCCGGATCTGTTTCGGATATCCGAAATATCCGGATACTTTGAAGCACTAGACGCAATCCTCGAACTCAAGCCTGTAAAGTTCAGAATACAAACATAGTGATTGAATCCCAGTTGCTATTCTGTTGTAATATGTGAACGTCTGAAACCCTACGTCAAAATTTTATGGGTCCATGCGGTTTTGAACCAGATAAGTCCAAGTCCACGACCAACGAAATTTTCACATTATGGCGAATCTTGGAAAAAACACGAGAATGTAATAGATGTGTTCAATGGCTTTTTCTTATGCCGTTTTCGTTTGGTAAAACTAGAGTACCCTTTTTTTTAGAGTACTCTGATTTTTACTCTGAAAAAATTTCTAGAGTAGCAAAACTTGCTCTGAGGGTAATTTTTGACAGCAAAAAGAGTACCCTTAGAGTACTCTTTTTTCCCAAACGAAAACGGCATTAGATCAGAACAGCACAGCACAGCACAGAAGCAGTGAAAAACGTCAGGCAAGTTAGAACAAGCAAACTTGTCAAAAAAAGCAACAACAAAAACGAAAAAAAAACAACCACCAATTTTTCTTTTTCTGATATCAACTTAATTTAGCGTATTTTCGTCACGAATAAGTAATTTTATTTTCAGCACAAGATTAGGTGTTATTTTCCTGATTTTTTAAAATTTTTTTGAACTTTTCACAACAAATTAAAATTACAATGCGCTTAAAATACTACGAGCAAAAAGTCAACAGCTACTTTTGACAGTTTTCACCAAACTTGCACTTGCTCAAGAGGAGGTGCAGAAAATGCTGTGCTAAACTGTTCTAGAACAGCTCATTGAACACAAAAAAGATCAGATAAGAACAGAAAATTTCTCATTGAACACCAAAACCTGATCTTTTCTGTCTGTAACTGTTCTAGAACAGGTCATTGAACACTCCTAATGTCAATCTACACCATCTTTTTATCGATATATATTTATATTATTCTATAAAACGAGATGTACAAACCCATGTCTGGTTGAGTGTATCCCAATAAACAAATACTTAAAAATAATTTGTTCGTTTTTAAATTCCTATATCTTCAAGTTGTGTAGCAAAAAATTCGAGTTTTGGTTTCAAACGAATTCGGTAGAAAAGTTTATTTCTTCACCTAACATTTCAGACCGATTTGTTGAAAATTTCAACATTTCAAGGAGTGATTGTAGGTTAAATCCTTAAAATCAAAAATGAACCTCAAAAAATTTAATGAAACAAAATGTTTGTGTCAATCAGTCAATCGCACAGATTACAAAAAAAAATGAATTATAATAATAAATAACGATTCGCATTTTATGCATATTCAATAAGTCCGTTGATGTTTCCTCGATATAAATAGTTTTCAATCAATCATCAAAGTCTACTCTCTACGAGAGACAACAAAGGTGTGTATGGAAAAACATTTTTCAATATCTACTTTGAATGAAAAACAAGCTCTTTCCAAAAATCTGTTTATAATACATAAATTTCTTGCTAACCAAATGCAGATGCTTTTTTCTTGTTGAATGAATAAACAAAGATATACCCCACTTCATATAATGTGTCATGTTCATGTTACCAACTACGTAATTGAATTAAAGATAAAAGGTTGGATTTCAATTTTGATAGTAGCCAATCCAAAAGGAGAACAAACAGAGGAAGAATTACATTCTCGTGGGTATGATTCGCATTGCTCTTCTCCGAGGGAAAAGATGGGGGAGTACAGCCGGCTAAAATTAAACCAAGTTCAAATAAACAAATTTTAATTGCACAACCATAAATAAAGCACTTTACACGCGTTTTTCTTGGGAGATGGAGATGGGAAAAAAATTAAAAATAAAATAAGTACAATACCTTTCTAATTGAACATTCAAGTCATTTCTTTTCAGGTGATTCAAACATACCAGGCACAGGTACTAACCACAAAGTGCTTACAATTCGATATGAGAATTTTAATATTATTTCAATGGAATTAATAATGAAAATGAGTATTTACACTAAAATATTTTAGCACAGCTAAGGAGTAGAAGGAAAAGTTTGGCAATTAGTTTCAAGTTGTAGGTATGTATATACACCTTCCACCCTTCATAAAGTTTCTTCTGCTCATAAAATTTAATGTTGTATGCTTTTATGTTTTGCGTCTTTTGTTTTATTTTATTTTATATCAGTTGAAGTTTAAGGGTTTCTTAATTACAACGTACCTTGGATCTGGTAATATTAATTTTTTGCTTGCTCGGGCTGCGGGGGTGCATTTTGATTTTTCCATTGCCATTAAATAGCTGACATCGGCCAAAACAGCCTCGAGATCCGCCATTTTTGTGCAAATCTAACTATTACCGCAAGGTCTGGTGTTATGCTTATTAGTTTTAGTCCGTGGATCTAGTTATGATTAATGTAATTGCATTATTATACTTTCGTTTAATGTTTGATTGATTAAACGAAATCGAAAAACAAATTGGAATTAAACATTAGCAAAGACAACGACACGACGTAAGTTCACTTTTTCTGTATCCAAATATGTTTTTTTTCTCTTCTTTCAAATGCCAATTGCCAATTTGACAGCTGGTCAAGTAGTAGATTATTTCGATAGTAGATTCAAATGAAACAAGGTACACGTTATACTTTTGTAATTAATCGTTTCTTCTTTGCGTTCAAGCGTCACAAAACGCTCGCATTACGATTTTCTTAAAAAAAAACAGTAAGGGCCCTCATATATAGATTTTTGACAAACAGATACCCCGTTAATTAAATAATAAATAAAACAAAAGAAAAATGAAAGCCCAGTTCTGCTAGACAAATATGAGTTTCTATGACGAAGTTCACATTGGTCGATTTGTTGAAGCTTCGTGCGAATAAATGCGATTGTTTTCTTATTCTCCTTCTTTGTTACACCAATTTGTCGATATTGACCTGCGGTCGATTCGTTGAACAATGTGATCATTATGGTCGATTTGTTGCTTCAACAAATCGACCAGTATGAACATCGCCTATGTCGTACATACGCAAAAACAAAAACGAGTGAAAAATAAAGGTTCTCCCACATCCTAGTGTTTTTGGTGTTGGCAATACAGAAAATGTATGAAAACGCTGATTTTTTGTGGCGTGGGTTGGAGTATTCTATTGTCACATAACGACAACTGCAATTGCCGCTCTCACAACTAAAAAAACACTTTGGTTTGGAAAGTCCTTGAAAACGGGAGTGCGTTACCTGTCGTTTACACCAGTGCCCATGTTCTGTAACTATCGCCTCGATAAAAGACGGCAATAAAAGGTGGAAAATGGAACGAAGTTTTTTGAATTTAGTACGATCTCGTTCTGAGTCTCACTGTTTCTCGGTTGATGTTATCGACGCGATAGTTGCAGAACAGGGGCACAGCTTCAGATTCAGATTTCTATTACACTGGATAAAGCTATCTGTGAAAAAGCTTATTGGGACTATACTCGCTACTTTTTAGATGGTTATCGTGGAATCATCTATCGTCGATCATATCGCTAAAAGACCGTTTTATATAACTTTGCTGTCAGCGATTGAAAGATAACAAGTTTACTATCGTGTCATAAACAGATTTAAACTGGATTATAAATTCCTGGTGTTATAAATTTGTCAACATCACAAAAGTTATTGTGTAGTAGAAATCGAGATCGAGAATTCCTTTCAATCGACTGCTATCGTTAATCGATAACTCGACGACGCTCGTCTTGCAAATATTTTCCCAGTATTTTGTTCTGAATGCTTCTTTTTGCAAATTTCTTGCTGAACACAAAAACTAGTGGTGTTGTCAAAAGTCAAATAAATAGTAAACCAAAATCCGAATATGTCTTACATAGTTTAAAATTGAACATAAAAAGAAACTCTTTATTAAATAAAAAAATATACAATGGCTGATGTGAGTACAAATCGTATGAATTTGGCAGCCATCAAAAGAGTGGATCCTTATGCTAAGGACATCGTAGATTCGACCGCACATGTGGCATTCTATACATTCAATTCGGACGAGAACGAGTGGGAGAAGACAGATGTTGAAGGAGCTTTCTTCATTTACAGCAGAAATGCAGAACCATTTAATAGTATTTTCATAAACAATCGTCTTAATACAACTTCATTTGTCGAACCCATCACCGGTCAATTGGAAATTCAATCACAGGCTCCATTCCTTTTGTATCGCAATGAAAGGTCAAGGATTCGGGGCTTTTGGTTTTATAACAGTTCAGAGTGCGATCGCATTGGTGACCTCGTGTGCAGCTTGATTCAAGATTGTGTTGTGAAACAAAAGACATCGGGTAATGCCATCAACAACAGTGTCAATATTTTCAATATGCTAAGCAGAGCCCAACAAGATTTCCAGAGCGGTTTGAATACTGCTGGTAGCACAACCAACCAACCCGACTTGGGTTCTCGTAATGTGATGAATTTTTTTGCAGCCGCTAAGCCCACACCGTCGGCTGATTTACCACTCTTCAGACGAATGCTATCAAATACACTCTCAGTCGAACAATTAGAAAAGCAACAAGTAAAAGCTCCATTAAATGATTCACTTAATCAACTACCCAAATTGGATCCAGAACTTGCCAAGCTTAGCTTGACAAAACAGAAAATTGAGCAGCCCAAATGTGATTTGGAAATGTCCCCTCTTGCAAAGTTCCTTAACATTCAAAATATCTTAAAACCAACGACGGCGACGTCATTAAAAAAAGAATCCGAACTGCCAAGAGATGTTTGCCACAAAGTGGAACAACAAAATCCGCCAAAGCCGGCCCTAATGCTACCAACAATGTTTGAAAAGTCACTAAAGACATCGGAAAACACAGTTGATCAGTATCAGCAGCATCAGCAACAAGGTGTTGTCTTTAATAACTCTATAAAACCACTCACACAATCGCAGCTCGTTAAGACCATTTGTTATTTAATCAAAAACGATTCAGAGTTTGTCAGAAAGATTCACGAGGCCTATGTGAAACAATTCTCCGAGATTTCTAACGACTTCATGGATGACTAAAAATTGTACATGTTTTAATTTCACACACAATAGTTGTATGTTATCTCATTAGAAATGATTTATAAATTTTATTCGCGACAAAAGATAAAGATAAAAATATGTTGGCATTGAATTATTTCCTTTTGAAGTCTTATTTTGGTTACCAATTTTAAATGCCTCGAATGTAAACGTTTTATAAAATCATAAATATGAAATAAAGTGTAGTGCGTGATTGAGAGCACATAAACTCATTGTAATTGAATAAGTATTTTATTTTGATTTTAGAGAAATTCAATTTCAGGTAAAGTAAGTAGCAGGCGCATTTGATAGCGCAATGCACACATGCAAAGCGAGTACAAAAAGTTGCAGTTATCTTTTTAATTCTGATCTATCTTGAATTTAACATCCATTCAACTAAGATTGGCCGAAAATGTTTGGTTAGTTGCATTTCAAATGTCCTTAAGCTTACTTTAAAACAAATAAATAAAAAGGTTCTCCGCAACCCCGATGCCTTGCGAACTTCTCACAACACAACCATGCCATGAGGGAAATGGAGGGGACCTTCAATTGTCGGCCGATTCCGAACTGCTTATCTAGAAAGACCTTTTCATGACAATGAATTCACTATCAGGTTCACTTGCCAATTCCTCGCGAAAAGCGGTACCCGTGGAAAAAACATTTTTACCACTGAACCACGAACACCCCGCGTGTCAGGTAGACATGCTATCCATTACACATACCACGGGCACCTACTTTAAAGGGCCCAAAATAGAGTTGAAAAATGTATGCTCCATAGTTCGATTGAACTATCAACTAGTTCTCTACAACATTAATGTAATTTTATTTCCATTTATTTCACTCGAGCAAGCACTCACTTTAAAAACCAATGGAACACCAAAAATAGTTTTTGTTAAATTTAACGTGTTGTTGTTTTTGTGTGAGTGAACCACTTTTGGCCAATGAAAAAAGTTCCTTGAGGTTAATTTTCATTTTGACTTCTTAGTTACATTTATTATTGCTTGTTAATTGGATTTTTCACTTCAAATCGAGAAGCGGCTGTCTTTTCTCACAATCAAGAGAAGCCAAGTTTTGAGAATGATGTTTAACGCTCCTGGACGCTTCTTTTCGATATGAAAACCTACAATTTGGCCAATAACAAATCTTTCGACAAGAGCAGAAACACTAGAAGAAATTTTTATTCCTAATAACTTTACGATCGGAAAAATAGTTTCCTTTGCCTCCTAAATTATCGTTTGGTAAATCAACGCGGATTGAGTCTAGGACATTTTGTAATGAAATTCTAGGAGATCCATGTTTTTTTTAATCATGCTTATTTTGACATTCTATTCGATAGAAAGTTTAGTCGAATTCGAAAGAAGTGCATTTTGAGATTCGAATGATTCGAATGTTAAACATGTAAAATTTCGAATCATTCGAGTCTCAAAATGCAGTTCTTTCGAATTCGACTAAACTTTCTATCGAATAGAATGTCAAAAAAAGCATGAATAATGTACGTTGCAAGAGTTTGCTGTAGATAAAGCACATCTATTTGAAGAAAGAAACAGTAGACTTCTTTGTCATACCTGATGAATATCTTCATCGTGAGCTCGAAGGGATCACAGCATTACCACTTAACTGCTTCACTCTAGTGATCCGCTCATGGGGTATGCCGCGTTAACCTCAGAATGCACCGGCAAACCTCCCGGTCTTGGGTTGTTTCATGTCTAAAGCAAACCAAATGCAGATTTCGTTATATTTTGTCTGTTTCAAGAGTGTTTTGGTATGCCTTTCGGCATGCTTAGCGATCGTGTCTGAACGTTGTTTTGTTATTGCTTTTTTAACGGATTTCTCTGGATCTACTTTGAACATGACAATACGAACTCAGTCGATCGTGTTCTATTTTTTCAAAGACAGTATTTTATTTTTGACGTGAAGGCTTCCACGGGTCTTGGTACTTTTAAGAGGAGCAAGTTTTGTTACCTCTGCTTTTATACGGAACATCTTCATCTCAGTTGCTCTCTTAATCCTACTTATTTTTCCATTTTACATTTTGAACCGTATGTGAGTTACAACACACAACCGCGGAATAGTCAGCATTTTTTTTTTAATTGGATAAGGCGAAGGTAAAACCACCTTTACTAGCACGTCGCCCTAAAAGATCTTTTGTGCTGTTCTCTTAGGCTTAAACAAGTAAAGTGTAAAGTTGTTCATTCGAAGTTGAGGTCATATAAGAACCTAAGAATATTGGAAGAAGTGGTGTTTTTAATATCAAGGGAACTAGTGAATCCTTTATTGAATATTTTTAGCATGGATTTGGCTATAGCAGGGCCTTCACATAAAATGTGCTCAGTTGTTTCTGTGTCTTCGAGACAGAGACGGTATCTGAGAGAGCAGTGTCCACTGAATAAGTCCGTAAGTAACTTTGCGTCACGTTCTTCTCTGCTGCTTGGAGGACATTTTCCTGTCGCAGAATAAAGGAAGTTTTCTAGCAACTTCGTTCCTTCTACGCTTACTCGATGATTGTCGTTATCACAAGTTATTTTCCTATTGATCATAGATCCAAGTTATTTAAACTTCTCACACTTTGGCTTGGGCAGCACATTTCCATTCAAATAAATATCCGGAACAGGCATTTCTGAATTAGAAAACGAGCAACACAAATAATCTTTTTTGGACTAAAACAATACCAATTACTTTCTAAAACTTGTGCTCACACGTTAATTTCTAATTGCAGATATGTAGCATCCTCACTTGTGATATTCCATTGTCAGCAAAGATGTACTTTGGTGGTTTGTACTCTACCTTTGAGCGGGTAGTCAGTCAAAGACTGTAATAAAGAACAAAGACTCAAGACCCTTCCTCTGCTCCTTCATGCATATTCTTGTTCGTCCGTACATAGGCCTCTGGAACATCTCGTTGCCGATCGAATGATTTTCCAAGTTAAGTACCAGCACAACATGCAAGTCCTCTAAGAAATTACAATGTTTTTAAGATAGGATTCTTATACATAATCCATTGTTGCTGACTTAAACGCCAAAAATCGGCATTCATTATCAGATAGCTTTATTATTTTTCACATTCAGCTACCAAATACTCGCTCAATGATCTTCAAAGAAATTTCGTGTCTCAGGAATATCAAATACAAACATATACAAGTGATTTTTATTTTCTTCCAAGGACTTTGTTCTGTCTATAGATTTTTTCTTTAGTCTTTTGAAGACCTTAGCATTCCAATTTTGGTGCCAAAGGTTGCACGTTTTATTAGCAGTTTCGTCTCATATCAAGGACTTAGGCAACTTTCAAGCAGATTTTTTTTTCTGTGGGAGGTTTTTAAAATTGTAGCTGGGGAACTCAGACGAAAATGCCGGTGGCAACCTTATTTTGTTGAAGCTCTTGGCTCTTGGTAAAAATAGCCAAAAGACGCTGCCGTCATGAAGAGCCTAAGTTACCAGGGGCCAGATTCTATAAAAAGCGAAACGAAAGCGATCAAACGTTTTTCAATAGGAAAGACATTGCAAATCGTTCGCACACACGAAAACGTTTGTTCGCTTTTTACTTACAGAATGTCACCCCAGCTCTCACCATATCTGCACCAAGTAGCATATACAGAGGAAGTGCTCCGCGGTGTCGTCATCCTTTCCACAGGATTCACAGAGTATGGTATCATTTAAGTCCAACTCGTTTAAATGCTTGCCAAAAGTGAAGTATCCCATGGTAACGCCATCAAACTTTCTAGTCTTTTCTGGTACGAGATAGGAAATATGTTGCGATTGTCTTATTAACGTCAGGAGCATACGTTTGGTCTGCATGCATCCAATGAAGCCATGCCATCTAAGGATGTCAAATCATAAATTGAAGCCCTCACTGAGGACACCGGCAGACCAAGTGCCGGTTCAGGCCCTGAGAAAATTGTCTCGCAAGATCATCGGCGATCTCATTTTCAGTTATTCGGAATAAGCTGGAACCCAAACGAGACTCAAAGTATTTAGTCTTCCAACCGCATTCGGAGAGCTTTTGCATTTCTGTATCTCTTTCGAAGTAGTTAGAGTAGAAGAAGGATCTTAATACAGATACTTCTCCCCATCCAGCAATTCTTCAAAAATTAACTTAAAGTCATTTGGATAGCATACTCCTTTGCTTAGAAGAAAAACGCGTAAAGTTAACAGCGCCAGATCCATTGTCGGTTTTGGAACCATCTGCAAAGATTCGATAACAATCTTTTCTTTTCCTGGCTCAATTCTCAACCGAAGGAAAGTTGACTGTGTATTTTTGACGCAGTTTGAGCCTTGGGATCATCGTGTCGTACCTCGGACGGCATGTCCCTTTGACGTGAGCCAATGTCTTTTTACTTCATCTCTTGATATTTTGCGGTAGATCCTGTCCTTTCTAAAAAATTCCGC
Organism: Melanostoma scalare; assembly: GCA_949752695.1. NCBI lineage: Eukaryota > Metazoa > Arthropoda > Insecta > Diptera > Syrphidae > Melanostoma > Melanostoma scalare. The sequence continues at coordinate 38,038,783 of OX456984.1, forward strand.
CAAACTTTTCAGTAGTTTAAGAAAAAGAAAAAAAAATTGCCACAGATCGATGTTATTGGAAATTTGTCTGAATATCCTACTTCTATATGCTCCCTGTTTTAACGATTTTTTGCTGATGTGACCGAGATCAAGGCATGCAGGCAGTATTAATTGAGATTTGTTTTTTTAGTCCACAAGCAGTTATTAGATTATACGTAGGTACTTGATGGTACTTCCATCACATTCAAAAAAGGCAATTGATATTACAGCATCCTTCTTTCTTTTCATCGTCATAGAGTTTTCTCTTGATCGTAACTTACCTTACATTGCTCTGGATGGTTTATTTTCTTTCGTTTTTGTTTTCTTCCTAACTCAGTTGATACTTTTTGTCTTTTTGCTCAGTAGCCCATCAACAATTTCTGATGAAAGTCGCAGTGGAGTTTTATTGTGCTGGACCGCAGATTTCACCCATATTAACATGATACGTTAGTCCCAATCAACAACAACAACATAAGATAAACGGTTTCTTTCTTTTAAGAGGAGTGCCGAAGAAGATAAAACTGAAACTCTCTTGTGACTGAAAACAAAAAAGAAAACAAATATTTGTAACTAAGATGAGCAGTTTTTTGAATAAAGTTCTACTATCATTCTACTGGAAAAAGAAAAGGACTAACGAGATTATCCTTACTACAATTTTTCTAGCTCTAAAGCGCGGTGGGGACAGCTTCAGGGTTTTTGCTTACCTTTGAACTCCATTTAAGCCTGGCGTGTTTTTCTATTTTGTATATTTTATTTTATTTAAACATTTTTCATACTAGGTACAAAAACACAACACTTATTATAGAGTAAAACTTGTATGCCAACTTTATAATTTGATTTCTTTGTAGAAGACACCGTAGAAGATTCAATTGACGAATGTCCAATCAGAGAATGGCCTTTGGTTAGTTAAAATGCTTGCGGTGTGTTGGTTTGTATTTTAAGTTTCTACGATACATTAGTCTACTTGCCATCAAGATTTAATTCCTTGAACGAGTTAATCAGTTTGGAATCCAAATCCCAAATAACAAGCTGGCCATCAGTGCCTGAGGTGCTTATTTTTTTGCACGACAGCTTATCCCCGATATAAATGCGAACGCATGAAATAGCATTCTGATGAATGGAATCGATAAAATTGTCAGAATTTTCAGAGCGCAAATTACGATCTAATGATTGGAAAATACGCATTGCCGATATTCCACTGGATTCTTTCTTCTGCGAATTGTCCAATTTGGCAGAGAAGTGTATTTTGTTACCATCCAAAGTAAAGATGAGAGGAACACAACTATGTCCAGCTACCAGAACTGAGTTTAGATTGATCCATACACAGCTTAGGAATGGAAGATGCTCAGTCTTGCATCGAATTACGTTTCCATTGGTTGAGTCGGCAATGTTGATGCAACTGTCATGACCAACCCAACAGATGCGATTACCGTCGCCAGAGAAACTGACGCTATGAATCCATCCACCGCCAGTGTTGGCGGCGTTTTTAAACTCAGCCATCAAATGCCCCAAAGTCATGCGATTGCCCCAAGGTGTTGGTGTTGGCTGATCTTCTATGTCCTTAATGTAGGCTGAAAAGACGCGAACCTGAAATGGATAGATAGAGTTTTGACTAAAAGGAAATTTTTATTGCGCTTCTCAGCCAAGCGGAGTAGATGCATTAGTTGTTATTATTAAATGAAAATCTAGGAGCTAGATAAGGCTCTGTCTGTCTTCTTCTTCTTCTTTTACGGTGTTAAGAGCATCATAGTCTCAAAGTGATCATAACCCACACTAGAGATCAACGCATGGGGAACGAATAAAAGACAGTTTGTTTTATCAAAGAGTCAAGCCCATACTTTTGAACATGAAGGTGTTTTTAAAATGCAAATGGGCATGTTTCATTAAAAAATCTTCTACCTAAATGCCGAAGTTGTGGCCAATGGCTCTTGTCAAGTAACGTACCAGCTTAAGAGCCTCGCAAAACTTAACCACCCCTCCTAAAGATTTAACAAGATTATTTGGATATTGGCTCTTGATTATAGTTCTGCCACTAACACTCCACTGTAGTCACATGAAGCGATGTGAGACCCTAATTTTGCTAAGCTTCTACTGTTTACTAATAGAAGTAGCACTACAGAATATGTTCGGTTCAAATTACTGAAGATCTTTTGTACATTTTTTTAATATGCCGGACAGAGTTAGTGCGAAAGGGATTTGAAAACTTTTCAGGTCAAAAACGTTACAACGTTTCAGTTTACTGACCCTTTTATGAATTTCTCCTCAGCATTATGAAATAAGTTATACAAATTAACCAACTTATGTTCTTTCGATTTTAAGTTCCCGAATGCTTAAAACAAAGTCTTGTTTGAAATTTGCAGGTCATACACATGTAAATGTGACTACACAATTTCAAAGCTCTTAAGACTTGCAAAAGTTTTAATCTAATAAATTGAATGCTGATTTCGAAAAGTCTGATGAGTAATCGCTAAGCATAAACCAATGAATCATAATTTTTATTTTTTACTTACCTTATAGTCTGTTGAGCCTGCAACTAAAAGAGCATTGTTTGGATGCCAATCCAATGAAGTTATGGTTGACCGAATAGGCTTTTTGATGTGCTTTGACACCCACCAATCATTTTCAGACTCGAAGTAGCACACAGATATCAATCGTGCTCCAGATCCAACAGCAAATTTATTCTCATTTGGAGACCACTTAACACATGTAGCTGCTCGGTTGATGCGAAGCAACACCAATGTTGGCTTCCATTTACCATCTTCTCCCTGCGACCATACATATGCATTTCTATCGGCAGCACAGCTTACAATACGATTGGTGTTTCTGGCCCAATCAATATCCATAACACGTAGGTCATGTTGATTAAGAACGTCCACAAGTTTCCAATTTGATTCGCGTGAATAAATATGAATTTCGTTGTTGTTGGGCGAAAGTGCAATCTCTAGAATAAAGTTAAAATGTCTTTAATAAATAAAATTTATATGTAATAATATTTATCATGTATACATACGTGATCGATCCTTATTCCAAGCATGACAAGTAATTGCTTGCAGTGATCCACCAAAAGTATAGCGTTCAGTCATTTTATTAAATTTTCAATAATATTGTTATTTTAATATTTACTCGTGGACTCTGGTCAGTCTACACGAATGAGTTAAAAAAGAATTTTTAGCTGAAAAACAGATAAAAACAATTCCAAAGTTGTCGGCACGGAAGACGGAACAACACACACAACACACCCAATGAGCAAAAAAATTACTCATACCAAAAGTGGCTGCATTCAGTAAAGTTGACATTTGGGATATTTTACTCGTTTAGATTAGGGCGGTTCACACTGGTGAAATTGCTGGGTAAACTTGGTGTCATGCATAGTATTTGGCGGTTTTATTTCGCTTTCCATTATGTCGTTTTCCAAAAACAAATTCACTCTTTCACTCCTTTTTCGTTTTATTTTGGAATTCGTTTTAACCGAAGTGACAGATTTGGAGTGATTGCATTGGTAGTGGTTAGCTTGCTAGATTTTTTCTTTCATGTTAAAGCAGAAAACAAGACTAAAGCCTTGCGCAAACCAATGCGGTGAGTGCGTGCGATGCGATTGCGATAAGTCAAATCCCTATGCATTAAGTCAAACGTCCATAAGATTACATAGGGATTTGACTTATCGCAATCGCATCGCACGCACTCACCGCATTGGTTTGCGCAAAGCTTAAAAATTGTTCACTTTAATTTTAAAAATTATTTACAGCCTTATTCATAATAAAAAGATAATACACTGATGATCGGCTGACTAGATACACACTGACTATCTTTTTAATCAGCTTCCTATTCATAATGCTTTTTCCGCTCCTGCCATATTATCAGGCTGATTATCTATTATGAATAAGAATTTCTGTTTTATCATCTGATTATCTTTGAAATGCGATTATGAATAAGGCTGTTAATGTTCTTCTGAAGATAATTTATTAAACTATCGCGTGCTTTGTGAGCTGACAAAAAATAAATAGAAACTGCGGCTTGCTTTGACAAGCAGTCAGATGACAGTTTGTTTATGTGTTGGTGTTCACTCCCTTGCACCTAAACAGAAACGGGAGTGAAAAAATTACTCCAAAATGTGTCTCCAAACCGCATTTTGGAACATGTTTGGGAGTGATTTGGAGACTTTGTCTGTTAGATCTGACATAAAAACTCTCCAATTCACTCCCGATTTGGTTTTTGGAAAACGACATTATGTCGTCTTCCAAAATATCACTCCCAAATGAAATCGGGAGTGATTTGGAGAGTTGGAGTGATTTTTTGACAGATAAGCTATACTAGAAATGTCAAAGCTGACACTTCAACTCTCCAATTCACTCCCGATTTGGTTTTTGGAAAACGACATAATTTCATTCGGGAAAGCAGTCATTTTAAAAACCAATTGATATCCTATAGTGTTTTTGTTCAGTTTTGACAATTTTCTTTGTGTGAATGAAACATTCAAAGTTATAAAAAAATTTCTTTTTATTATTATTTTATTTCTTGATTTATTCGTCGTTTGTTGGTCGTGCTCATGTGAGTAGCACTTTAGTGTTTCTTGAGAAGATTCTCACTTCAAATCGAGAACGCTGTGTGCTCTCAGAATCATGAGAAGATATCTTTTTGCACTAATGGAACGGTTTGAGAATGCTCCTGGACAGTTCTTTTCGTCCATTGGAAAGCGACGTTAGTTTTGTTATTTCGCTTTCCATTGGTTTCACTTGGAAGAGTACTCATTTTAAAAACCAATGAAACACCCAACATTTTTTTCTATGCAGTTTAATGTCGCTTTCCATTGGTTTCACTCTGGGAACCACTTATTTTAAAAAACCAATAGAACACCTAAAATTATTTCTGTTCATTTATGAAAGATTGCCTTTGTGTGAGTCACCTATGGCTCATTAAAATATTCCTTGAAGAAAATATTCTTTTTGACATTTGAGTAACATGTGTTAGTGCTTCTTAAGTGGATTCTCACTTCAAATCGAGAAGTGGCTGTCGCGATGGAATCGATTGAGAATCCTGCTGGACGTTCCTACACGGTCCTTTCATCAAATGGAAAACAATGTCAAAATATTTGTATAAGCGATAAGCCAAGCCGATACCACGTTTATTGAGTTATTCAGCCTTATTATGAGTTTCACGTGAACAGCTTTTCGCCCGGAACATTTTTGTTCGCCCGGAATTTTAAGAGCTATTATGAGTTTCACCTGAACAAAATTCCAGACTTACACTTTTTCCGCTTTTGTTGTTCACTTGTTCGCCTCACAAAAGTAAGTGAGATAAATTGCTCTCAACGTTTTCACATTTCACGGGGAAAAAAAACTCATAATAAGGGAAATTTTTCGAACGTGGAAAATTTTTCCCCCGAAACTCATAATAAGGGAAAAGTGAAATGGGATCTTTTTCGCGGGGAATGATTTCACGTGAAACTCATAATAAGGCTGATTGAAAATCGTAGGTTCGCAGGTAAATAAAAAAAGAACTTCTCAAACACGATCAAATTTCAAATTTGTCTCTGAAGCAACGGAAACAGTAAAATTAAAAAAAAAACAAAAAAATTTTAAATTCTGAGTTTGAGCATCGACAAAACAGACAGCGAAGCGATAGCTTCAGGCGTCTAGTTACTAAAACTTTCCAACAATCAACTATGCTGCCGGACGACTTTTAACGTTGAACACTGTTTTCCAATATTGTAATGCATTGGGGTTTCAACATAAACCGCCAGCGTTATAGTGTGTGAGTGGAGGAGTAAAATCTCCTGAATTGATATGCTGAAACCAGAATCAACTAAAATTATTGCTGGGATGGATCTAAATCAAATCATTTTTGCTTAATAGCTACCAATATAAAAACATAATAGTTCTTTCCAAATGACATCCTTTGGAAAGATTCTTTTTGTTTTTCCTTTTCCGGCGATGCTTGTAACATCGTGATCTCGAATGAATCACAGTTCTTTCAATGAACTGTGTCAAACAAGCGATCCACTCGTGGAGTAGCCGTTCCTTTGGAGCGATTGAAGGCAATAAACTCCTTGCAAATACAATGTTCTTCTCAATATTTGTACACAAACATCAACGGCTTCTATAGTCTCAAGCAGGATCATAATTCAAACTTCAACTTCAATTCTATAAATTCAAGCACAGAGTAGACTCACTTGTTTTTAAATAATCGATGCTTTATTATTTTTGGAGTCAAACACAGAAAACCAAAATACTGACCTTTGTTCTCAGACCAAAGGTCGGTCGGTTTTCTGTGTTTGGCTCAAACCTAATAAGACCATTGATTATTTTAAAAATAGTGACCCTTAATGAGGAAAAACTTTGTAAAAATTTTGTTGAAAGAAACAAATAGACTTTTTTTTAAATTTTGATTTTGAGACTTGATTAATCAGAAACCAGTCATTAAATTAACTTAAACTATAATGTTAGCTTTAAGATCCTTTGAGAATACGCTAACTGATTCAAATATACTTTAAAGACTCTGCCAAGGCTTCAAAATAAGTAATGACCATGCACTACAACTTTTTAAGTTAATTATCATGTAACATACGACATTTCGAGGCCAGATTTGGATTCAGCGCATAAAAAACTATAGGAAAAGCAATAGTTTGTTTTTGGTTTAATTTTTTTTCATGTTTAAACTTAGGTTAAAGATTGCAAAACTTAATTTTGTCGATTTCGGAGGCTTAATCTTAAAAAAATCACTTGACAGAGCGATTCTGAGGCTGGATTTGGGTTCAGCAGGGCAAAAACCTTTGATAATATGGTTTGCTTTCTGCACTAGAAAAAATCACTTATTTTGTCTAAAACTAATCTATTTAGAAATCTTTCGAGGATTTTAATGAATAACGCTGAACACATTCTGTTCTTGGTCAGTTATCGCCTAGGGCTTAGGCCGATCCTAGTCAACTCTCATTTAAAAACAGGCATTGAAGTCGATTCAATTTTGTTCAGGTATCAAGACCTTAAAAATAGAGAAAAATGAATTTTTGATCAAAAACTACATATAAGGCCTCGAGAGCACAAGTGGCGTAACCCCCAAATTGATGGAATTAAGATATTTGTGATTGGGGATTTCAAAGAAAAACAAGAGCATTCTATTTGATTCCTTAAAAGTAAAAAAAAAAATAGGGCCATATGTTTTATAATTAAGTATTGAATTAGCACAAAAGCATTAAATTTAAATTTTTTTGTGGGTTGCACCACTTGTATTTCTTTTATATGCAAGTTGGTTACGCCCTTTCTGTTTTAGAAAAAGTTCCGTAAAGAAAAATTGTTTTGTTATTTTTCTACTTATAAAGAAAAAATAACGGTCTTTTTTACTCAGGTAAAATATCATTTATTTTTCTTGATGGTAATGCAATAAACCAAATTGAAAAATTCTGCTCACAGAGTCTCATAATATGTGTAGTTGTTATGTCACAGTTTTCTAGTTTAAAGGAAAAGAATGAAAAAAAAAAATATTCCCAACTGACTTAAAAGCCACCACATGTCCATAAACATCAACTTGCTAAATAATTTCTCAACAATTAACAAAGAAATCTGTTGATAGTTAGTTGCAGCAGTAGCAGCTTTTACATATTTATAACTCCAGGGAGTTACAGTTTGTGATCGGCCGGTTGTTGTTATAATGCTAAATACTTAAAACTTAATTACCTATCAGTTTGTCAAACACGAACATGGCCTTAAGCACTCCTTAGAACCAATACTAAAGTTCGAGAGAAGGCACGTAATGGCAAAATTATTCCTTTTCTCCCCCAAGAAATCTCTTTCGTTGTTTAGGGAATTGAGCCAGTAAATCTTAAAACTAATTAACGTAATGGAAAAAATGTTCTTTTGATATGTTTCTGTTTTTTTTTTTTTTCTTTTATTTTCATGTACATTTTTTGGATTTAGCAAATTTTTGAACTAATGGTGAATTGTTGTCCTTTGCGTAGCGCACTAAAATTTCCCTCTTAAAGGATTCAAATCTCTTGCGATTAATATTGTTTTGCTTTTCCCTCCAAGCAGGTTTCATTTTTTTCATTTGAAGTCCCCAGTGGCATGTGAACACTGGCGATAGTACGTGGAACGTGTAACCAGCAATGAACATTTCGTAAACCTTGAAATAATCAAAGTTATAATATTATATGTTTTTTTTTCTATTTCAACAGCAAAAATTAAAATGTTGGAGTACGTTTTTCATAAACACAAATAAATCAAAATTGGTGTCGATTTTGCTTTTCAAAGGTTAATGTTCTCTTGTAGCATTTAATGATCCTTTTGACTAGGCGAGTTTTGTTAATTGAAGAAGAACTCAGGAAGAAAACCATTCAAGTTATAAATAACAATTGAAGTGATATAACACCATAAACGTAGGTGGGTTTAAATGTTCATACATATATTACAAAGGTAAATAATCACCCTTATTACGAATGGCGTTTTAATAAAACGCCAATAAAATGACTTACGTGCCACAATTGCCGTTTAAATAAAATAACTTTTGAGGGAATGGTAAGAGCAATGAGGAACAGATAGAGGACTGAACTTATATTTTTATGAAAACAAAAATTATGGCGGCTTGAGCTCTGTCATTTTTTAGGCGTTTTAGTGAAACGCCTATCGCAATAAGGGTGAATGTAGTGAGCTGTTTAGAGCTTTGTTGATAATTCAAACGACTCTTGAAATTACTGGCCCCTATCACAAAGCCCGTCGTAATAATTTTGTACAACGAATGCCAAAAAGGAAGCATCATAGAGGCACTCCTGGTGACTGTTCTGGTACGAAATTTCTTGCTATTGGTAAAATTATTAAGCAAGGTTCTAATTTCTTTTGCGAAAATGTTTTTAGTCCCAAAAGGGCATTCGTAGTCCGAAATTGTTGAGATGAGGCTTGTGATAGGAGTCCCTATCTCATATAGGTACATATCAAGTTGATTGCTCTCTGCTCTGTAATCACTGACGAAAGTGTCCTAACAGAAGACGAGGACAAATTTGTAAACAACAAATGTATCTACCTGTGAGTTTCTTGTAAATCCATATCCCAAAAAGCGTTCATCGTGAGGCGGCGAATCATCTGAAGCAACATAGAACGGTTCATATAAGAACTCAAAATTTGTAACATTATGACTAATGAAAGTGTCGAGATCAGATCTAGAGTCTTTTTGCCATCTGTAATTGGACAAGAAAAGCAATTTTATATCAAAAGTAAATTAACAAAACCTACGTACTTACCTTGAAAAGTTTGTTGCGTATTGATTATAAATAAATACATTCTCGTGAAATGGCCTTGCCAAATTCTTCTTCACAAGTCGAAGCAGTTCAACTTTGTCTTGGGGAAACTTCGCTCTACTATCAATTTCATAGGTTGGTATAACAAAAGCGCACATTTTCTTACACTCGGTTCGCTTTAAAAACAAACTCAAGTCGGTGAAAATACCTTCGTTGGGTACAATGTCTACATCGGTAAGAAAAACATACTTCGTTTGGCAGCCTTTTCTGGCTAAATTCCTTAAGTGATTTTGCGGATAGACATTCCTTAGTCTCCACTTAAGACTCTCAACGCTTCTGGTTTTCAACATCTTACTCAGTGTGACCTTCGGCGAGTGACAGTCAAAACTGGTGGTGTAAGCAAAGTGCTTTTGTGTTGTGTTCAGAGGACTTGTTGATTTTGGAATCAGAACATGAAAACTAATGTTGTCACTGATAAAGCTGAAGCACAATCTCAGATATGTGACATAATTTTGCAAAATGAAAAACTCTTCACTATCCGAGACAAATACGGCCAGCGAAATCGGACCCATCCAATGCTTGCTCACCTGGACAATTGAATACAACCTTTCTATGGAGCTTTGAGTGGCCAAAGACACAATGCTGTTGGTAGATAGTTTTGCAAACTTGTCGCCTACTAAGGCGAAATCGAATATTTTGTACAATCTCTGATTGTCCCATCTTCCGATTTCTGGATTAATTTCCGAAAATGCCAAACTGTAAGGATAAAAGATAGACACTTTGGTTTTCTTTGGCAGGACTAATTCATTAGTTATTCTTTCATCCAGACTTTTTGATACGAAAGAAGTGTTATGTGTTTTGTTGTGAAAGTAATTTTTATTACTGAAGAAATGGAGCGTCCACAAAAAATTGCAAAGCACAAACACAGACACTATTCCAAAGAAAGTCGATTTGAACTGAAAATAGAAATATAATAAAATTCGTAGCAATTCAAATTTGTTTAAATGTTTTGAGTACCTTTACCATATTCCTTCCATCCAACACTCTGTCCGTATTTTACAAGCTATTAAATTTTTTTATGAGGGATTGCGATGGGGGATACATTTTTAAGGAATTGGGTGGTGGAGTAGCAACAAATCAGATTGTGATGTCTCGAACGCATGTGTAGAATATTTTAAGGGAATTAATTAGGTACTGCAACCAACACCACCTCTTCAAATTATACGCTTTTCTTTCTTAACATTCTCTGAAGGATGTCCTTTTACGAAATTAAACATTAAAATGTTTCCGAGATAATAAAATGTAGATAGAACTCCACTAATTACTAATAACCTTATGGCGTGCTTTGTGAGTAGCAGTAGACCAGTAGATTATATTTTACTTCTTTGCCTTGACAGTTCTAAAAGTATAGTTCAGGCGTGCAGGATCAAGAGTCCTAAAACTAGGTGTTGCGGCTATTTTGGTCGCAACGGAAACCTTTTTGTCAACCTCGGTAAAAACACTTATTTTACTTTAGAGAGGTTACAAATCCTTTATTTGCAAATAGAATACAGAATATTACAATTATATTTACAATGGTTTGCTTAAATTTACTTACTTAGTCTTTTATCTTCTTATTGGTAACTTAAAAAAGGCGAATTGGCGAATTGACAGCAGCTCGTGGTCGTCTCTCTGTCGGAAATAAACGAGTTGAAAAAGATGGACGCAAATGAGAATTAAAAGATGGCTGCAAATCGAAATTAAAGATGGCTGGCGCGAGGTGGAGGCGAGAGCTCCCTCTGTTGGCCGGTGAGAGGCTACTTTTAAGGTGTGCCCACACCTCTCTCAACACTCCCCCTTAGTAGTTTCTCCTGCGGACTGGTGTCTTCTTGAGCCTTTATGTCGAGGACAGCCAACTTGACTGCAGGTCTTTCGTAGACTCCATTCGTCGTTTGTACGAAGGCACTTCGTATCTGGTTATCCTTAGAGAGCTTAACCTTGACTATTCGTCCCTTGGGCCAGCTGTTCCGGGGGCTATTAGGATCAACTACCAGGACTACGTCTCCGACTTCCAAAGGCTTGGCCGGTGTGAACCATTTTGTTCGCCTGGTAATGGTTGGCAAGTATTCTGCTACCCAGCGTCTCCAGAAGTGATCGGCGTACTGCTGCGAGGTGAGCCAATTTTTGCGAAGCACTGTCACGTTGTCGTTGTATTCCACTGGTGGTTTTGAGCCGCATGCCGATCCTAGTAGAAAGTGGTTGGGTGTTAGAGCTTCCGGATTCTTACCGCCGTATTAATAAACGCGGAATAGCTGGGCTAAGCCTTGTTCTATGGATTAAGTGGAAAATGGTATAGTGGTGGCTTTAATTAAATGGAAAATGGTATAATGGTAACTTAATCCATGGAATAAGTATTTCCCAGTTATTCCGCGTTTATTAATACGGCGGTTAGGGTCTATTGGGATGTACGTCAACGGTCGCGAATTAACAATGTTTTCAGCTTCTATGAGCATAGAACGTAGGAGCTCGTCGTTAGGATTTCTTGTTGGTGCGATGGCGTAAAGAACGGTTTTGATAGACCGCACTAAGCGCTCCCAACAGCCGCCCATATGCGGTGAGGCCGGAGGAATGAACTTCCATTGTGTACTGGTCGTGGTGAAAGCTTCAACTAGCCTGTCTTTCTGTATATTCGCCGCTGCTTCCCGTAACTCCCTTTCTGCACCATGAAAATTAGTGCCATTGTCACTGTGAAACTCGAGTGGGGTGCCTCTTCTGGCAATGAAGTTTCGAAGGCACATAATACAGGAGTCTGTCGTTAAAGTATGAGCGACTTCTATATGTACCGCCCTTATTGTGAGACAGGTTAAGATTACTCCCCAACGTTTCTCGGTTCTTCGGCCTACGGTAACTGAGAGAGGGCCAAAATAATCAACCCCTACATACGAGAACGGCCGGCAGAAAGAGGCAAGTCTTGCTTGAGGAAGTGGCGCCATGCGTGGAGGGCGTGGTTGAGCGTTGTTGAGTTTGCACTTTGAACAGGATTTCTTGATGGCTTTCAGAGCGGACCGCATCTGTGAAATGTAGAAATGTTGGCGAAGAGTATTAACCACGGTTTCATCGTTTTGGTGGTTATAGCGCTCGTGAACATCCTTGACGATAAGAGTCGTGATTCGATGAAATCTTGGAAGAACGACTGGTGACCCGGAGTAGTTGATGGGTTCTTCTTTGGAGTAGACCCTTCCGTTGGCTCGGATAAGTCGGTTTTCGTCTAGAAACGGCGTGAGGTTAAAGAGGGGACTGCCTTTTTGCACATATCGGTTCATTGTAAGATCTGCAAACTCTTCGGGGTATACTCCAAGTTGTGCTTCTCTCAACAGTTCGGTTTGTGCCATTTGAAGTTCTCTGCGCGTTAAAGGACTACTTTCTTTAGGTGTTTTCTTTCTTTTGTTGCTGGCGTTATGCACAAATCGAAGAACGTATCCCGTACTTCTCAGCAGTTTCCACCAACATGAAATTTCGTCACAACGGAAGACGTTTTCTCGACCTAGAATATGAGTTGCCACAAGACTCGTCTTCAGCTCTTCCACCGTGGAGCCTATAATTGTCTCCTGCGGCCAGTTCTCCTTTGGTGATCGTAGGAACTCTGGTCCGTTGAACCAACGAGCGGTTGCTTTAAACTCTGGAGGTTTTTGCCACTTTGTGGCTTCATCTGCTACGTTCATGTTGGTGGGAATCCATCTCCATTCTTCAATGTCGGTTAGGTCCAAAATTTCACTAACCCTGAACGCTACGTATTGGCGATATCTACGGTGATCCGATCGGAGCCAACAGAGAACAGTTTTGGAATCCGACCAAAAGTATTTTTTCCCAAAAGCTATACCGTGTGACTCTTGGATGCGTTTGGCGAATCGAGCTCCGAGGACTGCCGCTTGCAGTTCGAGACGTGGGATCGAAAGGGCTTTAAGTGGCGCTACTCGGGTTTTTGCCCCAATAAGACTGGTCTCTATAAGGCTTGCTTGGGAGTTTCTTATGTACGCTACAGCTGCGAAACCGTTTTCGCTGGCGTCGACGAAGGTATGCAATTGAACCTCTGTGCCTCAGGAGGAAGAAGTGTAGCATCTGGAAATTTTTAATGCTTCTATTTTAGGCAAATGATTAGCCCATTTCAACCACTTTTTGTACTCTTCTTCTTTGATTTCGTCGTCCCAGCTGATTTTCGATCGCCAAATTTCTTGAAGCAAAGCATGCTATAAGTCCCAAGAAGTCAAAGATTGTCATAAGTATTCGCAATACTTCACGCTTTGTTGGGCGTCTGCCACCGAAAATGTAGAAAAATAAGTGGTAACACTCTTTTATTATTATAAAGTGGCAACTATCATTTTCAACTGTCAAATGTCAAACCACAAACCTCTCTCTTGTATTTTGATTCTTGTCAAGTCCAGTCGTACTTTTTACAATTTACTCGTGTTAAATAAAGATCCTAAAATATTAATACCATCCTCTTTTATTTGCAACAGGTTATGGGCCCAGGTGCTTAAAAATACTGGATAGTATTTATAACAATTTTCATTTCGTGGAATTTCTGTCTGTTTCCAATTGTTTTTTGGTTCCAACCTCAAAATGAATTTAACAAACAGAATTAAGTTGTTTAATGGCGAAAACTACTCCTCGTGGAAGCCTCAAATGGAGGCAGTGCTACACAAAGCACGGCTAACCGGATATATTGAAGGCACAATTTTAAGACCAGCGGCCGAAGGTGCAGAACAACAGACGTGGAATGAAAAAGACATGGACGCTCGAGCCGAGTTGATCCTGTCCATGGACCCCAGCATTATATCATTGGTAAAAGACAAGAAATTGTCAAATGATATTTGGAAGTTTCTTGCTGAAACATATGATCGAAAAGGACCACGACAAAAAGCGGAGGAGTTCCGACGTCTTATAAATACAAGGATGGAACCGGACCAGAACATGGATGAGTACATCAGAGAATCGAAAACAACAATAAGTAGGCTACAAGAACTTAACGCCGTTCTGGACAAAGATTTGCTTGTCGTGATTCTTCTGGATGGATTGTCGGAGACTTACAAAAATGTTCAAGCCGCGTTCGATGCACAGAGCCAGTATCCAGACTTTGACGTAGTTTGTACACGACTTCTTGAAGTCAGCGATCGCAGGAAAGAGCACAACAGCAATGGACAACCTAGCTTGGCACTGTACTCGAAGTCGAAGGGTAAACCAAAAAAGTTTTTATACCACAATAGCAAAAGTCGTCCATTTCCATTTAATTGTCGAATATGTGGTAAGAAGGGACACATGGCAAAAGATTGTTACAGTAAAAATGAAGCAGCAAAAGCAGTAATACAACCAGGATCAATTGACACAAATGAGGATTATGGTTTCACAGTATCGGAAGAACGCCTATTAAAAATTTCGACAGACGAATCCGCTTGGTGCATTGATTCTGGAGCCACCTCGCACATGTGTTCGGTGCGGTCTATGTTCCAAGACTTGGATTTGTATACGAAAGATAGCTACGTAACGTTGGCAAATGGTAAAAGATTACGAATAGCAGGTATCGGAACAGCTTTAATACATTCAAATTTAAGTAATATTGGAAAAGAAATCAAACTGTTTCAAACCCTTTATATTCCAGGTTTGAAAGAAAATTTAATATCTGTTAGCAAAGCTGCTGACAACAAATTCAAAGTCGTGTTCGAGAACAACGAAGCCAAAGTTTATACCAAAGATGGTATCTTATTGCTAACAGCAATTAAAAGAAGCGGGTTGTACTTTGTCGACGGAAGTAATAGAGCGCTGTCTGTGAAGGAAAACAAAGCTTCGCTGAGCTTATGGCATAAGAGAATGGGTCATCTCAACATTGCTTCACTGAAGCAATTGCAGTCAAAAGGAATAGTGGATGGATTGCCACCAAAATTTATTGTCGATGACACTAGTTGTGCCCCGTGTATCTGTGGGAAACAGTCAGTCAAACCATTTGTTGTGTGTGGTGAAAAGAGGACAAGAAAACTTCTGGAACTAATACATTCTGACGTGTGTGGACCCATGCGTACAGAATCATTAAACAAATCCAGATATTTCATAACGTTCATTGACGATTACTCCCGCCGGATCTCCGTTTATTTTATGCAAAAGAAGAGCGAAGCACTGGAAAAATTTAAAGCTTTTAAATCATTTGCAGAAAAGCAAACGGGTGAAGTTATCAAGTGTTTAAGGACGGACAATGGCACGGAGTATATGAATTCAAATTTCAAGGAGTTTTTACAACAGAATGGAATAGATCACGAGTCCTCTTCACCATACACACCACAGCAAAACGGCATAGCCGAAAGGGGAAACAGGACCTTGGTCGAAATGGCGCGGTGTCTTAAACTGGAGGCTACTTTACCGGATACACTATGGGCTGAGCTAATTTGCACTTCAGCTTTCATCAGAAACAGATGTCCAACAAAGGTGAATGGTGAAACGACACCTGAGGAAATGTGGACAGGTAGGAAACCGGACGTTTCTTCGTTTAGGTGCATTGGAACAAGCGCTTTTGTTTTGGAAAAATCTGGTAATCTTGGAAAATTTGACGCGAAAAGCACTAAACATGTCGTAGTTGGTTACGAAAGTGAACATGGAACATACAGACTGTGGAAACCTGGAACGCGCATCGTAGTCAAAAGTAGAGACGTTCGTTTTTTCAAGGAAGGTTCAACCAAAGATGAAGTTGATAAAAATGAAGACAACTATTACGTTTTTGACTTAAAAAGCAACCACATCAGCACCAAGGAGCATCATAGTAAGGTAGATGATGAAAACAGAACAGAAGAACTTAGAAAAGAAACACCTGGAGAGGACCAAGTTCAAATTTTACCAATTGACTCTGAAGTAGCATACACCACCAATATCGACCCAGTAAATCTAAAACAGCTCGAAGACTTAGAGAATCGTCACGAATGGCACCAAGCCATGCAAGAAGAATACAACTCATTAATGCACAATAAAACCTGGGAACTTGTGGACAGACCTAGTGACAGGCAAGTAATTCAATCAAAATGGGTTTTCAAAACAAAATATTTTCCAGATGGTTCCATTGATCGGAGAAAGGCGAGACTCGTGGCCAAAGGGTACGATCAAATATATGGCTTAGATTATACCGACACTTACTCCCCCGTGGCCAATATTCATTCTATTCGCCTTACTCTTGCTATAGCAGCACAGTACAATCTACAAGTAAACCATCTCGATGTCTCAGCGGCTTATCTAAACGGAGAGCTGGATACCGTCATATATATGGAACAACCAGACAATTTCAAGAAAGATACTTCAAAAGTTTGCCAACTCAAGAAGGCTATATATGGCCTTAAGCAGTCCGGTCGCCAATGGAACTTGAGACTTGACAAAACCCTGAAGGAACTGCAATTCACTTCATCAGCTTATGATAAGTGTATCTACTATAAGGTAAATGAAAAAACTATAACAATAATAACCGTCTATGTCGATGACCTGATATTAGCAACAAACGATACCAAGGAGCAATCTTCAGTCTGCGAAAAATTATCAGGAGAATTTGACATACGAAACCTTGGAGAACCCAAACTGTGCGTAGGCCTTGAAATAACTAGGAAAGATGGAGCATTCAAGATCAACCAAACTGGCTATATCAACAGTCTGATAAAATCTTATAATCTAGACGAAGCAAAACCATCACGACTTCCTGCGCTTGCTGGCACAAAACTTCAAACGGAGCCGGATATAGAAGGAGAAAGAACAACTGTGGACAAAACTGCCTACAGGCAGCTCATTGGACGTCTGTTGTACTTGTCAACGTTCAGCAGACCGGATATCACATACATCGTAAACGCCCTATCCCAATTTGTTGAGGACCCAAGAAGACAGCATTGGATCGCAGCGCACCATGTGATACGATATTTGATCGGCACGAAAACTTCAGCCCTCGTGTACAAGAAGACGAATCAACAACTGCAAGGATACTCGGACTCTAGTTGGGCTTCAGACACTACCGATAGGAAATCACAGTCCGGATACGTTTTCCTTTATGCTGGTGGAGCTATCCATTGGGGATCCCGGAAACAAAGAATTGTGGCTACGTCTAGCACTGAAGCCGAGTATATAACGTTATCATCTGTGGCTAAGGATGCAGCATACTTTCGCAACATTTTGCTTGAGTTAAAACTACATGAAGGTCATATTGACATTTTCTGCGACAACCAAAGCGCAAAGCATATAGCACACGACCAAAACAACCAAGGAAGAACAAAACATATTGACGTCCGCTACCATTATATTAGAGAAGCAGTAGCTGAAAAGACCATCCAAGTTAAATTTTTAAAATCTGAGGACATGATCGCTGATGCCCTGACAAAAACCCTATCGATGTCGGCTCATTATAAACATTTTATCAGTATGGGTATGCAATTTTGAAATGTATTTAACTTAATAGTTTTTCTCTTTACTATACTTAGTATTCATTTTAGAAATAATTACTTAAAATTTAAGTTCTCGAACTTTTATACTATAGTTAACGAATCTATAACTTTCTTTCGTAAAGTTTAACTTTTATCAAAAGAAAAGAAAAAAAAAGGAAAATGTAAAATAATTAATATATTATTAATTTCGATTATTTGACTTATGAAATTGAGGGGGTGTGTAGAAAAATAAGTGGTAACACTCTTTTATTATTATAAAGTGGCAACTATCATTTTCAACTGTCAAATGTCAAACCACAAACCTCTCTCTTGTATTTTGATTCTTGTCAAGTCCAGTCGTACTTTTTACAATTTACTCGTGTTAAATAAAGATCCTAAAATATTAATACCATCCTCTTTTATTTGCAACAGAAAAGGATTTCTTGTTGACTTGAGCTTGTGGTGAGTTTGAAGGTTAGGCAATCCAGAGATGTGCTCCACCACATCCCTAGCACTTTCTCTGTCCCTAGCTCGACGTTGGTGTTCATGCTCATTTCCTCTTTTGGCTCTGATTGAAGTGCTTTTAGGACCATAGTTGAATTAGAGACCCAATTTCTTATGTGGAAACCACCTTGCCTGTGGATGTGTCGAACCTCCTGCGCCAGTTTGATGGCTTCATGCTCGGTCGGTACGCTGTCCATCAGATCATCCACATAATGGTTTTCCTTGATTGACAGGACGGCTCTCGGAAACTCAGACGCGAACTGATCGGCGTTGATGTTCTTGACGAAGTGTGCGGTGGCTGGAGAACACGTCGCACCAAACGTCATCACCATCATCACATAAGTGTCTGGATTCCCACTCTCGTCACACCCCCATAAAAAACGCTGATAGTGTTGATCCTCCCTTCGAATACCAATCTGGTGAAACATTTCCATAATGTCCCCACAAATTGCAATCTTGTTTTGTCTGAACTTGTAGATGACGGAGGTCAAGGGGGTTAACTGGTCTGGTCCTTTGAGCAGTAGAGAGTTGAGTGATGTACCGTGAACTGTAGCCGCCGCGTCCCATACAATCCTTAGTTTTCCAGGTTTATTTGGGTTTTCCACTGGGAACACTGGTAAGTACCATGAGCGGTCTTGATTTTCCAAAATCTCTTCTTGTGTAATCTTTCGAGCGTAACCTTTCGTGACGTATTCCCCGATCTTATTGTTAAGCTTCTCGGCTAGGACTCGATCGCGTTGCATTCGCCTTTGGAGACAAACTAACCGCTTTCTGGCCATGGGGTAGCTATTTGGCAACTGAACCTCGTCTAATTTCCACAGTAGTGTCGTCTCGAATCTACCATTTTTGCGAACTGTATGTTTATTAAGTAGTTCTAGGGCTCGAGCGTCATCGTCGGACATCACCATCGCTGTAGACTCTTGAGTTCCGAAACTATCGTCGCAGATAAATTTTTTTACTAGACGGTTTAAATCGAGGTCATTGCACTCACAAAGATGAAAGCTGTGAGCATTTTCCGGTCTATGTACCACTTCGACGCATTTCCCGTGAATCACCCATCCCAGTCGGGTTTTGGTGGCGACAGGTCCATTTTGGCAACCTTCTTTGGATTTCAAGGGGAACCCAAGCTGTGCATTGTTAACGCCTATAAGCAATCGCGGAACCGCTTTGTGATACGAAGCAACGTTCAGCCCTTTAAGATGATGGAATTTCTCTTGCAGTTCATCTGGGTTTATTGTTTGAGGCGGTAGACAGAGCTTCCCTACTGTGTGCACATCTAATATATCGAACTTTTCTGCACCCTGTGTAGTGCCTGAAATTTGAAGGTTGATCAGCTCGGACTTGCTTTCGTATCGCGATTCATTTCCAGTCCACTTCAGACACAGAGGCCTTGGAGTGCCTGATACGTTCAGTTGCTTTGCGAGCTCTTTGTCGATCAACGTCACGGAAGACCCGTCATCCAGAAATGCGAAGGCTCTTATCTTAGTTCCGTTCCCATAAAGAAATACTGGTACTACTCGGAACAATATGGAATCCGTGCTGCGGCTCTGATGGTCCGAATCTTTTTGGTGAACACCAACAGTTCCATCCTTAGCTAGGTCCTTTTCAGATTCTTTCTGATCGTTGTGGAGAAGGTGATGGTGTTTTAGAACGCAGTTGCCTTTCCCGCATACCGCTTCAGACTTGCATCTATCTTTTAAATGCTTTCTCAGACATCTGCGACATAGTTGGTGTTTTCTCACTTGCTCCCATCTGAAGTTACGACTTGCTTCTTTAAACGTTTTACAATCTGCTACTGAAGAGCAATCGCCGCTACATACATAGCACACTTTGTCCGCTTTGTAGTGCGTATTTACATTCCCCTTACCTGTCCAGCCTTTGTGCCGTTTCTTTTCTTCCGAGTAGGTTGAAGGCGCTGAAGAAAGAACTCCGTTGGCCGCTTCAGCCATAGAGTACATCCATGCGCTGAACTCGACGAGTGTGCATCTCGGCAACGATTGCTTGTGGATGGCCCAGTTAAGGCGCAGGGCTGGCGGAAGTTTTTCGACGAGCTCTTGAACCAGCATGGGAAAGTTGAGGTGGCTACTACCACAGGCTTCCACTGTAGAACAAAGGTTCTGTACCGCGATTGCGAAGGTGACGATGGTTTCCAGTTTTTCTGCTTTTGGCGACGGCGTCAGGCTGATCTTACGAATAAGGGTGTTGATTATTAATTCTGGCCTACCGTATAGCATCCTAAGGGTGGTATTCACCAAGAAATCTTAAACTAAGTGCCTCATAAACCTATTCACCGACCACTATTAGTGCAGATTTATGAGCGCTCATAACACTTAAGAGTGGTCGCTACCACTATTAGTTATGAGCGGTTGTTGTTTTAAATGACTTCGAAAATTCGAAATTTACTGACAGCGTCATTTGTGGTTGTTATTCAAAAATCAAAATGGAAGGAGAAGGAGCGTTGAAAAAAATAAGAAATTCGAATTATGGTTTGCAATACAGAGAATGAATTAATTTTACGTACTACCTTTTCTTAAAATTCCGAAAAAATTTTCTGTTTTTGGTTTGCTTAACAGCTGATTTTGACAATTGACACTGAAATTGTCGAAGTAGTTCGAAAAGTGTGCGTTCACAGGCTCAACACCCTTATTTTTCGAATATTCGAATTAGCTTATACTAGACCCTATTATTGCTTGGTGAATAGCACATCCAAATTTAAAACTAAGAGCCTCTTAGCCTTAAGAGCGCTCTTAAGATTGTTTGGTGAATACCACCCTAAGAGTGCTAATTACACGTCCGACACAATTCGGTTGTATTATCAAACTCCGTACCGCTTCTAACGCTCCGCCTCTAAGAGCTTTGTGCAACCTTATGAGATTTTCATCATCACTAAAGCCGCCCAGTTCTGTGCTTCGATTATAACTTGCGATGAAAATTGGCCACTCCGAGGAATCTCCGTCGAAAACAGGCAAGTCCCGAATCAGATGTCGCGCTGCTAAATTATTTTTAGTTAAAAAAGTATTTGAGTGCGTACATTGCTGCGCATTGGTGGACGAGGGCAGATGGTAATTGGGGGGCAGGTGTTCGCCCACCCGAGCGTTGAGATGTTGATTGGCTTGATGATCTTGAAAGCTTTGCGGCGGGGCCGGACGTGTTAATGTATTCTCTGAGAATTGCGGTAGTTGGCAATGGTTAATTTCAAATGATTGAGCAGCTGCACCTGGAACGTCGGTTGAGCATGTTGGTAGTTGGTTGCCGCCAAGTGATGACCTCCTAGCTACGCCTTCACCCAAGTTTCTATCAGCACATATTGGTTGCAAAACGGTGGGGGGAAATTCCGGAATATTCGATTTGACGTTCACTGTTGACTGCGGATAGTATCTCCCTGACGTTCCGTCAACCCAATGGCGTATGCTTGCATTTGTAGCTTTCACTTTTAGTTCACTATTTTGGTCGATCTCTTCGTCCTCCTCTGAAAAATCGAGGGCTCTATTCATGGCTTCATATTTTTTGGAAATGTACTCGGCCTCTCTTTCCTTTCGTAATTTGAGTTCTTCTTCAATTTTCTGCAACTGAATTTGAAGGCGCTTATTTGACGAAGATTTGGAAGACTTGGAACAGCTCGAATCGGCCATTGGCTTGTCGGATGACAGTTTAGGAACCAGGTCGTCTCCTTTCGCTTGAGGTTCTTGGGGAAGTTTATTTGCTCCTGAGAAATGTCCGTGTATGACCAGAGAGGATGGTTGAAAATTCTGGGTTGAGGTCATGTAATTCTGTGCGGTTACTGGGCATGATTCGGTGATGGTTGGCGCAATTGGCAGCCCAAACATTTTGTGGATTGTTGCAACTGAGTATGGTTGGTTCGAACTTGCAATCGAACAGGCGGGTTGAGAAAGAGTTCCACACACGGCGGCAGCCTCGGCCGCACTGTGCGCAGAAACTCTAGATGCATTTTGTGTAGGCGCAGACATTGGTTGCGCTGGTTCATGGTGAGCATGGTGTGGTAATTTGTTGGCTGTGCCCCCACGCACGGCGGCAGCTTCGGCCGCACTATACGCAGGTAAAGGCACAGCAGTTTGTTGGAACGCCGGAATCGACGGCGCAGTTGGCTGGAAACAACTTTCATTTGAAGTTGATGTTTCGGTTGTATTTCTGTAAGTGGCAGCAAATGTGGCTGTATAGTTGGCAGGAACCGTGACAGTGCTTTGTGTTAATGTTGAGGTTATTGTGGCTGAGGATGTTTGCAGCGTGTGGGTTTCTCTAATTGGCAAACCAGCAGCAGACGCAGAAACCACTCCTAAAGAATTATTATTTAAGCAGATACTCTTACCTGTGCATTTTTCACACGTGTACGACTTTTCGGCAATACTGCTGTTCACACCGGCACAGCTAAAATGGTTCCACGACTGGCATTGATCGCACTGAACCATATCACCGGCAGAGTCGGGTTCGTTGCAGCAGCAGCAGTTGAATTCCTCTTGATGACGAGTTGGGTTTAAGGCTGTCGTCTTTTTCTTAGGTGGCATAATGGCGATTATTTGGCTTATGTTGCTTAGAAGATGAAGGATGTTCCGAATAAGATTTGTAAGATGTTGCGGCTATTTTGGTCGCAACGGAAACCTTTTTGTCAACCTCGGTAAAAACACTTATTTTACTTTAGAGAGGTTACAAATCCTTTATTTGCAAATAGAATACAGAATATTACAATTATATTTACAATGGTTTGCTTAAATTTACTTACTTAGTCTTTTATCTTCTTATTGGTAACTTAAAAAAGGCGAATTGGCGAATTGACAGCAGCTCGTGGTCGTCTCTCTGTCGGAAATAAACGAGTTGAAAAAGATGGACGCAAATGAGAATTAAAAGATGGCTGCAAATCGAAATTAAAGATGGCTGGCGCGAGGTGGAGGCGAGAGCTCCCTCTGTTGGCCGGTGAGAGGCTACTTTTAAGGTGTGCCCACACCTCTCTCAACACTAGGTATGGTTATTTATTCTAGCTAGAAAATTTTTTTCCCCTTTAGGCTGTTAAGGTCCAACCACATTTAAGCTAGAGATGAACAAACAATAGCCGTGTTGTTTTTTGCACGCAAATATAAGGTAAGTCCAGAAAAGCTCTTGTCAAAAATCTTACGATTGTTCTTTCTCTGCCATTTTAAAAATAAAATGAAAAATAAAGCCTTACGCAAACCAGCGCGGTAAGTGCGTGCGATGCGATTGCGTTAAGTCAAACCTCCATAAGGTTACATGTATTTCATTTTGACAGAAATCGCATCGCACGACGTTATCGCGCTGGTTTGCGCAAGGCTTTATTTTTCATTTTATTTTTAAAATGGCAGAGAAAGGTGGCGCAACAGAGCGAGGAGCCCCTGGGCCTAGCACATTTCTCACAACCACTACCTTGTGACCTTGTGAGGGAAAGAAACACTTGCAGTTTATCCGCATAAGAATTAAGCGGGGATATGTAACCGCGCTATCCGCTTATTCGCTTGTTAGCAAGCAAGAATTTGAACAAGCGTACATCCGCGTGCAAAAAAACGCACCTAATGATGCGAATACACATAATTATTCCAGTCATGCTAACAGAATGATGTTAAACAACCGCCGCCGCCGTATTAATAAACGCGGAATAGCTGGGTTAAGCCTTATTCTATGGATTAAGTGCAAAATGGTATAAAGGTAGCTTTAATTAAGTGGAAAATGGTATAATGGTAACTGAATCCATGGAATAAGGCTTAACCCAGCTATTCCGCGTTTATTAATACGCGCGGGAAATGTTACACAAAAAACTTTTTGTGGAGGCCCCATTGTATAATTACTGGGGACGAGTTCAGGTAATGTTTGATTTTAACTAATTTCTTTCAGATTCAACCAAAAGTGAACGAAACTTTTACTTCGTTTCCAGTAGGATCGTTGAATCCTTAGAGGAATAAAGAACAAGAGGGAAAACCACACACACACCACCGCATCTGCCCTCGAACTGACTTCACAAGCACCACTTTATTTTCTTTATTTCACTTTAAAGTGGAGTTAGTTTCGGAATCCCAAAATAAAGTGGTGTTAGTAAATTCACTTAAAACGTGTATCACAGATGGATCTCGAGTTACAAAAACAACAATGTAAGCAAATGGAAGTTGCGGGGCAAGAGAGGTAATGGTTTTCGCTCTTGCTCTTTATCACACATCATTTCGAAGTTGTGAAAGTGTATGCCTATAAAAAATCGAAATGGGATTCGATTACCCAATTCAATTCGGCTAAGCTAGATTGAAACAAAACTATACAGGAAGCTTATGCACCTCTATCACTCTTTCATGTGTAGTAGAGACCTGAATCTAAATTTCATTTCTTTCATTTCCGTTCGGTTTTATGACTCCATCCGGTATAGTGAAAACGGGGTAAAGGAAAACCATATCCAATATCTTTATCAAGACGCGTATCAACACCAAAGTGGTCCTTTCGAAATTTGTAACACCAAAAATTGAAAAGTTGAACGGTGTGGTTAAGAAAGATCAAACTTAAAAATGGATATAAAAAAAAAATACAAATACGTTTTTAAGTACATAGATTGTACATAGAATTTCGAGCATTCAGCGGACCCTACCAGCTGATGAGAGTTGTGATCATTGTGAGACTAAGATGCTTATACCTCATATCATAGTTGAAGTCATTGCCATCGTAAATTGCTCCGGTTTGTGATAGTCATCCAAATTACTAAGAAACAATGGGCTTGTGCTAGTGCTAGTCACTTAACACATAACACTCCATTGATTTAGACGGGCAAAATAGGAAAATTTAAATAATAAATTATAAAAACTACGCGTTCAAGAACGGATAAAATAAGAAAATTAAAACATTAAGTTGTGACGAATTTGAGAACCTATTGGATATATGCTATGTCGGATACCCGCGTACCCTTATCAATACCTTTTTGAACGATTCAAAGATCTTTTCCAGATTGCTGCCCCAAAAACCTGTGAAATATAAAAAAACGATTTGTTGAGAACAGACAAAATTCAAAACGTCGTTGGAAGGGACTCGAATGTATTCTTTTTTTATACGAAGCTTAGTTGCTGGACAAAAATAAAAACAACAACTAAAACTGCTCAGTACTGATTTGTTTTGTGTTCATTGGAAAAATTTATTTCTGAGTTGAATATAAAGCTGCTGTGTTTCGACAAAAATGCACATTTTGTTCGATCCTAGTTCTTAAATGATATTTTGCTTGTCAATATTTATAGGTAGAAAGAGCAGTTTTTTGTCAAAAGCTTAACCGCCGTATTAATAAACGCGGAATAGCTGGGTTAAGCCTTATTCCATGGACGCATTCTTCATAAAATTCAACTGACCGGAGAATTAGTGCCAATGCCAAGGAATGAAATGCACCAGTTCAAGTTGTCCCACCTTTAATCTGCAAATATCAGCAAAATTCGAATCAATCATCAAATAGATTCCTTTATTTTACGTGATGGCTTTCTGTTCTTCGAAGCACTTTTTGAACAACTCAGCTGATTAACAGCTAGCCCGATCTTCTTTTAATAGTCGTAATAGACAACTTAAAACTAAACGATCTCGGAAAAATACGAAATGCAGCTTTTGAAACAAACTGTAGCTTACCGTATACTACAATTTGTGCTTTAAGCTTCATTTGTGTATCTTTCTTCTGTGTATATTTCAGTCACGATGGCGATGGCGACTTTTCCACGCGCCCCTCTACCACAAAAGTGTGTACACCACAGTTAAACCAGTTGGTATCTGAAAGATGCATGCGCAGTCTGCTTGGTCAATTCGTCGTCGTATTGGATTTGATTGTGTTGTGTGCAATTATTAAGTGGCTTAAAAAAAAACTAAACTAAATTTTATTCTAATTTCGTGTGTACATGTTTTATTATTGTTTATTTAATTAATATAAACAAAAACATGAGAACCTTAAACGAATTTATGTCGTCCCTGAGTGATCACTCCCTTTGCATGTAAAAAACAAAAAAAAAAAAGTTAAATTGAAAGAAAGAAGAGAAAAAAAAACTACTCTATTGGCTAACCAGATCAACTTTCACAAAGTGCCTTGCCAGTGTTGTGTATCTCTCTGTCTGTATGTATATAGAACGCGAAAAATAGTGCCTACGTTGAGCAACAAAGAAAATAAACGATCTCGAACTATCAATTCAATACTTTGGAGCATGAATTATGGTGTAGTGTTCTTGCGGATAAAATTTATACATTCACATAGCTGAATGAGACAGGTTAGTTATTCGTCTGCATTTTTCTCTTTTAAAATTCACCAGAAACAGAATACAGAAACTGCAGTAAAATGGCATTGCAAATGTTGCTTCAACTTAAAGTCTTTTCTTTTCGCTTAAGAAAAGTGAAAAAAAAAACAACTTAATTCAGCTCGAATCTTGGTTTCTCATATAAACAGTCAGTCGGTGGCAAGCAATAGCGAAGCGAAATGTAGTAATAACAACTTTTAGCTTTAACTTCAAATGAGTAGACCCCTGGTTTTATGTGGGTATTTGTATGTGTGTATATGGGTATGGTTGAAAATTAGATGAAAGTATATTTTGCACCACACTTCGGTTGAAGTTAAGATCGAGACAAAAAAAAAACAACAGTTTTTTAGTTTTTGCTTTTGGTGTGTAAAGGTATTTCCTTTCACACAAGTGCATTTCTCCAAACTATATTTCGAGAGAACAGTCTTGTTTTTTGTATATTTGACTACACTTACCTACCTATATTAAAGTTGCGAAAGCGATAGTAGTAAAATGGGGCATTACAGATGTGGCAACTGGCAACATTATGAATTTAAATTAAAGCTGGAATGCATGCAAAGGCGCGTTTTTGGAGCTTGTGAAGAACAAAAATGTGTTGATTTTTGATCGAAATGTTTTATCAAACATTTAAAAGGGCTTGTTTTTAATTTGAATCGGAAAAGGGAGGTTTTTAATTCTATTTTGCTATTATTTAGTGTAAAAGAATGTTGTGCAGAATCGCTTAAAATAAAATCTATTGAAAGTGTTGCCACAGAAAATACTTATCCACTGTCCGAACTTTGTTGTCTTATTGGAAATGCTTTTGAAAAACTTTCAAATAAAGTTAGGTACCTAGGTAGGTATATCATCTTGACCACAAACAATAATTTCAATTAGTCTACAGAACCTACACGTTTAAAAATGTTGGGGTAAATTTTGATATTTTATGGGTTGCATATAAGTGACAACACCAAAAATTTATAAGAAGCTAATAAACTGAAAATATTAAAAGAGAGTAATTGACAAAACAATTATTAAAGTGCAATAATTATATGTAGGTACATATATACAAAAAAATTAAAAATTAAAGCCAAGAATTGTGTTGAATTTAAATAACAACTGCTATTAAATAGTAGAAAAAAAGTTCTGAATACCTACCTAATTAGATTTAAATTCTAAAATATTGATTTTTAATCGTATTAATTAAATTTAAATGGTTTTTTTTATTACAAATTAGCCTAATAGTACAAAAATGTTAGAATGAAAAACAAAATAATTGAATAAAAGTTAAAATTTGGGAGATATTAAAAATTAAATAATTTTGACTGCAGTTATTGCATAAATAAAGTAACTAAATATGTAGGGTCGAGGGACCCGGGGTCTAGAGCGTTTCTCACAACCATTGCCTTATGAGGTAATGGAGGGGACCTACAATTTTCTGCCGATTCCGAACGGCTAATCGAGAAAGCGCTTTTCATGACAATAAATTTACTGTCAGAGGACTTGCCAATCCCTCGACAGGCGATACCCGTGAAAAACATTTTTACTTCTGTTGGGAATCGAACCACGAATCTCCCGGTTAATAGGCAGACATGCTACGATCACACCATGGCATGGGTACCACAGTATTGCATAGAACCGTAATACAAGGGCTGCATCAAAAAATATGCCAGCATTTTTAACCATGTAGTAAGTTCCGACGTGTAAACTTCAGAGCAAACTATATTCCGAATTTTGTTCATGGATGATGGATCCCCACCTATTTTTCGTTTATAGAAAAAATTTACTAATTCATTGAAAGGTGACCAAGTGTTTTTTTTTTAAGTTGTGCTAACTTTGTGACCGATCTTCAAAAACAAAATTTTTTAACGGGTGAAGGTTTAAGGTTTTTATCGTTGAAGCCCTGGGTTTGCCCTGTGGTCACCACAAGGTCGTTTTTTAAACCTCGCCTTGAATTTTTTTAAGACTTGGGTTTGCCCTCAACTCGCCTTAATTTATAGCCGGGGAGAGTTTAGCTATTGAATAGGGCTGTCAATGTCAGGAATGAATGGTGCGGTTTCAAGTGTAGCATTTTTTGAGAATCGAAAACCCTGTTTTTTTTTATAACTTTGCGCTTGTCAAGGAAACTTGGGTGAACCCTGGGTAAAGTTCAACGAACGAACTGTAAGATGTCGATAACACATTTTGCCGAAGAAGGGAAATGGACGGACCGTTCTAAAGGCCAAACGGTTGCTGAGGGTATTAAAAGATGTTTGTTGAGGCCCAGGTTTACCCCGAACTGTAATGACCACCTAAGTAAAGTATGACAGTATTTACAGAGACTAGCTGAACATAGCCACTACGCATCCCTCTTTAGAAGAACCAAGTTAACCCTGTATAAGGCCTTGATCATCCATGTCCTCCTATACGTCAAGGTGGCGCAGAAGCATGGACCTTATCTATAGCAAATGATGAAACGTTGCTCTTCATTGCAAAAGAAAAATATTCCAAGTGGTATTTAGATATCAAATTTTCTTCAAGCCACGATAGAACCTCATTTACCATCGGAGTTTCCACCTGAAATGTTGAAAGTGAGAAAAGCGCCGATTAGTAGAATTAGAAATGAAAATATGGATTTTAATAAATTTTATTGTGGAAAATCAGCGAATTGTTCTATAAACCAAACTTTTCTAAAAAATAAAATATGCAAAATAAGGAGAAAAGAACAATATTAAAAAAGGATATTTAATATAAACATCTTTATCCTCAAGATTCCTAATGCGAAGTAATGAAATTAGGGGGTCTCGTGCCACTAGCCACTACGCACTTTGATTACATAGTATGTATATATGTATTATGTCTGCAATTTGAGAGGCATCTGTGTTTCATCAATAGACAAACGTTTTCATAGAGAGAAAAGAGAACATCAGAGTATCAAAAGCGATCGTCAGAACACAGAAGCTATTCCTCTATCGTTTATAATACTTCAGCTTGAGCCTGTGGAAGTTATTATAGTAAAATTTGAATGACCTTCAAATAATTGTCTACCCAAGCTGTCAGTGGCGGATCTAGCTATAGGCTGAGTAGGCTGCAGCCTAGGGTGGCAACTCCAGGGGGGGCGGCAAATATTTTGAAAATAAGAATTTTTTTCTCGAACAAAAAAAATTTTCAATAGAAATAGAACGCAGCTTTTCTTGTTTAAAAAGAAATGAAAATTATTTACGGTCAGTTACAACACAAAATAAGCTAAATGATACAGCCATCATGAATATTGAGTCCAGTTTACTTAGATCACTGGACTTCGATGATATAATTGAAGCATACGCGGAAAAAAAAGTACGACGTGTAATGTTATAAATATTGGTTGATTAACAATTTAAAATCACTAAAATTTATTTAAAACCAATGAATAAAATATAACATAAAATGTAATACTGATATGTTATTATTATTATTGATGTGATGTGTAGATAGATAGATAGATAGATAGATAAATAATTTTATTTTCAGTTAAATTTTTACAAAAACATGAGTTTGCTGGTTTTCAAAATTAAATTTGACAATAACTTGTTTTAAGTTGTCTGTCAGGTTCAAAAATTTATTTACTTTATAATAGCAAAGCTAAGTGAGTTCTAACTATATTCGTTAATTATAAGGCTTCGATATTTAAGTGAGTTTTTCAAAAATTTGTATAGGTTTAGGTAATTTGAGCCATTTAAGAAATCTAGAAATGTAGTTCTGTCCAGTATTTCGCTCCCTAGGTATGTTTTACGGTATCCTTTAAAAATGGGGCACATACCAACGAAGTGATATGTGTTTTCTGCAGCATCCATATTACATATACTGCATATGCCTACAGTGTCATTACGAAAAGCTCTAGCATTTAAGTTTAAAAGACCACATCGTGCTTTGAAGAGCAAATTTATCATTTCACGCGGATTGTTATCTTGAAAATAGTTTGGGACATCAGAGTGTATTAGGTTGCTATATTCGTCGTGAAATTGTGATTGATGTGCTTTTCCCACAAAATCAACCCAGTATTTTTCGGAAAGCTTTGTGAGTAGTATATTGTGATATTGATTCCACATTAAGCGCGGGGCTTCGAAACTGAAGTCCATTTGTGTTTGTTGGAAAAGGCCTGACCATTCCTGGGCCCAATAAATATTTTTCTGAATGATAACGTCAGAAAGAATACGTGGGAGACGATTACGTGGCATTGACATTACTTTCCGTATGTATGTAAAATGAACTTTTAAAGTTGTTAGGAATGCTTTTGGAAGGCCGGTTTCAATATGAATTGCATAATTAGGTGTGTTGTCTGGCAACCCGAAGCATCTCTTCACGAAGAAACGTTGAAGCTTTTCTATTTGAAGGTACTCTTTGAATCCCCACACCTGTGCACAATAATGCATTATTGATTTGGTGGCTGCGTCATCCACTTTGTATTTAGCAGAGTGTGTAACAAACTTATTTTGAACAAATTTGGACCATGTCGAATTTATTGAGTTTTTAGACATTGCAAGACGTTTTGACAAGTGCTCGGACCAGGACATGTTATATGTGAAGATAACGCCGAGATATTTGTACTGATTTGATATTCTTATTTCTCCGTCATTGAAATGCCATTTTTCAGCACCCGCTCTCCTACCGCCGTTTCTAAAAATCACAATTTCTGACTTTTCTAGGTTAACATCTAGGTTCCATTTGATACAGTACCTACTGAAGGCGTCGATAATTCTTTGCAGTATATTAGGCCTATCAGAAAGGAGAACTATGTCATCTGCGTATAAAAGTACGTTTATTTTCAAATTATTCAGAGTGAGACCAGTTGGTAGTTCAAAGTGAAGATCCTCTAGGAACAGAACGAAAAGTAAGGCGCTTAGTACGCAACCTTGTTTGACTCCTTTGGTTGTCTGAAAGAAGCTTGTTATACTTTTTCCGTCCCAAACTGTCGCAGAAGTGTCTTTGTACAAAGATTTTATAATTGAAACCATTTTCGATGAGACTCCTAGTTTAAGTAATTTGTAAAACAGCGCCTCACGATTGATGTTGTCGAAGGCTGCTGATAGATCGACAAAGAAGGCGTAAAGCTTTTTCCTCTGACTTAGTTGAATTTGAACTATACACGATAGATTATACACTTGGTCAACAGTGCTGTATTGGCTTCGGTATGCTGCCTGGTATTCATTTAGTACGTGGTTCTCTTCCATCCAATAAGTAAGTCTATTTAACAAAACTGTGGTAAATATTTTGTAGAGTGTGTCTAAAAATGAAAGCCCGCGGTAGTTTGAAGGAAGACTTGGGTCACCTTTTTTGTAAAGAGGGAAAATTATTGATTTTTTGAACGATGAAGGTATAGTTTCTGTATCGAATATATCTTTGAGCAAAACATAAATTTCTTCAATAAACAGGGTGCTGGAGTTTTTGTAAAATTCATTAGGAATACCATCAATACCAGGAGCTTTGTTTTCCTTTGATGATTCTATTGCTCGGATAACTTCATCTAATTCTATCTGTCTATCAAGTTTTTGGTTGTAAACGGATTCCAAAGAGGATATGGGTGTCATGCTTTGTGATGACATTGAATTCAGTGTTCCTCTGAAGTGGATCAAGAGCTCGTTTGCAGTGACTTGCATACAATTTTTTAATGAATCTCCACGAATTTCTCTTGCAATTCTCCACCAATCTTTTGCCACGGTAACAGATCCAAGTTGACGTGAGATATTTTGATAATATTCATATTGTTTTGATTTTATAAGGGCTTTATATTTTTTGTTTGCGCTAACATATTTTCTTCTGTGATGTGTATAACTTCATGCAATATTTTGATACCAAATTAAAGAAACTAATTTTTTTTGTAAAAAAAAAAATAATAATTTTAATAGTGTAGTTATACTTAATTTTTTATTTTAGTTACTTTATAGTGAAAATTTTCTTTTTTGTTTTGGGTGAAAAAACTTTTTTGGGGCGGCTTTTTTTACAGCCTAGGGGCGCCATTAGTCTAGATCCGCCACTGCAAGCTGTGTGCACAATCACAAATACTTAAGCTACGTGCAGACGGCATATAAAAAGCCGCACATATGTGCGGTTCTGACGTCACATAAAAAGTTGTAAATTCAACGCAAATGCTATACGTAAATCAGTGTACGCAAACTCGCATATAAGGGTGTTCAGACGATGTGCGGAATCTGTCCCAAAAGCCGCACATTAGTTTGCGTTGATTTGCTCGCACATCAAATGTACGCAAATGAATACGCAAATTTTTCGGTCGATGTGCGACGTGTTCACACGATATGCAGAAAAATACGCACATCAACCATTTGCGTGCATATGCAAGTTTGCGTTAATTTAATCAATTGTTTGACTTTTGTGTTTTGCTAATTTTTTGTCATTGTTTACTACAATAAATTGAAAATGTTAAAAAGAAAGTGGGCTGCTATTGCTGTTTTGGCATTAGAATCATGAAAAAGATGAGAAAAGTGAAGTTCGCGAAGAATCGGGTGTGGAACAGTTACGGATCTGTGGACGAAGGACTTGCTTCTGTATCGCCAGACGGAAGCTGCCCTTGAAGAAATACGATCACGAGAGGATCAGAAACGAGACGAGGATCTGAAACAAGAGACATTCGAAAAGAGCTCACGCACTTCTTCACCGAAGAAGGCGATATTGAATGACAATATGCTCATGCTCACCTTTAAACATAAGAAAAAGTTTTATGTTTATGATTTACAATCAATTTCAGTTTGTTTATTATTTTAGAATTAAAAAAAAAAATGTTAAAAAATAAATACTTAAATTAACAAAAAACCAAATACTCCACAGTTCTAATATTATTTAAGTACATACAGTACAGAGACAAAAACACAGAAACAGTAAATTTTTGGTGATTGAAGCCATTAAATGGGATGAAATTAGATTTCAATCAGCTCCTCCTCCAATTCTTCGGTCGAACCACAACTTTTGCAATCAATTGAAAGTTCAATCAATCAGCTCGTTCTTTCCTCTTCATCATTATCAACGATGATCGGTTCTAAAACGTCTATATCGACTTCCTCTTCAGTACTCTTGAGAAAACGAACCAAATGAACCGATGACGAACGTGAATCATCCTTCAAGAAATCTAATAAATAGTGATTCAAGCGTTGTAAAGGCTTTCGTGACACATCTACGTTTGCGCTGCTGGCTGACTATATGTTCTGACAAATGACAATGGTAAGTCATCTGTAACGGCGTTATTAAAGAGAGTAGCAACTAGCAAATTCCTATAAAATAAAAGAAAATTGTTTTTATAAAAACAAAAACCAGCATTTTAGAAAAACTTACAAGGTCCGTCGACGAAACAGATAAATAGGATCTTTTTATATCGTTCGCCTCCAAAAACAACATTTGATTAAAGAACTACCAATATGCACGGAGGATGATTCTGTGCTTCGACACGACTTTTTGGTGCGAAGTTTTGCAAAATTTGGCTTGAACGTTACCCACAAACAGCCCCACTTGCACTTAGCTTCTTTAACAGCAACATCAGGCGTCCAGTTGTGCTGCACAATTCGAATCCCGGATTCTGATTTTGTTTTGCGGGGTGATTTATTTTGCTGGGGACCCTCGGAATCTATTTCGCGTTCTCTCATTTAATTTTTTTACTCTCTTCACTTGACAATGATCACTACTACACTTCAAAATCACTATTGATTTGCGTAAAATATGCACATTTGCGTTGTCCTATTTTCGTGTCAACGCATATGATTACGACGACCGCACATGTACGCACATGCACGCAAAGTGTCACAAAAAATGTGCGAGGGTGTTCAGACGATTTGCGAAAATGCCGCACATTTATGTGCGGTTTTGCTGTCGCACATCGTCCGCAAACCATTTGCGTGCATGTGCGGACTGTCCCAAAAGGGTGTTCAGACTATATGCGTCAATATTCGCAAATTATGACGTAAAAATGACGTCAGAACCGCACATATGTGCGGCTTTTATATGCCGTCTGCACGTAGCTTTAGTAACTCGACCTGTCTGTACAAATTTTTAGAAAGACATGGCTTACCGGAAAGGAAGTTTTTGTGTAAAGCTAAGAAATGGAGCGCTCAATAAAAAAAACGAGACATTTCATTTTATTGTGGTTTACATAGTTCTTTGTCTGTTGAATAATGAAGTTTAATCTTGGCAAGACTGACTTAAAAGCTACATGCCAGTGGGATATAAAAATCCGCACATATTTGCGGTTCTAAAAGGTAAAAATCATTTTACGAAAACTCGCATATAAGGTCAGAAGATGAGCAGAATCTGTCTCAAATGCTGCACATTAGTTCGCTTTGATTTGCTCGCACATGAATGAGTATACACCTCGCATCCCTCATTTAACCCTAGATTGTCACACGGGGTCAAAATGACCCCAGGCCTTTTTTGTGAAGTCTTCCGATTTTCAAATTGTTCCCAATATCTACATTTTTTTCGATATAATAAACATTAAAATATGCACAAATTATTATTATTGAAACATTTAGTTTTGACATTCAGGAATGTATAAAAAAAATTTGGAGACATTATTTTGAAAATTGCAAAAGTTATCAACGTTTATATACGCTGGGGTCAAAATGACCCCGTGTGACCATTGTGTGATTATTTTGACGTGTGACCATCTAGGGTTAAAACTTTTTTTATAAATTGAACACCGATCACAACTATACTTCAGAACCACTACTGATTTGCGTAAAATATGAACATTTTCACTGTCCTGTTTTCGTGTCACCGAACATAATTGGGAAGACATGCAAGCAAACTGTCGCATATGCGAGGGTGTTTGGACGACATGCACATTTAAGTACGTTTTGGGTTTCGCAGTTCGCACATCGTTCGCAAACCATTTGCGTGCATGTGCGGTGTGTCCTAAAAGGGTGTTCAGACGATATACGTCAATAGTCCCAAATTATAACGTAAAACTGACGTCATAGGCGCAAACGTTGGCGGCTTTTATAAGCCGTCTGCAGCGGCTTTAGCCAATATTTTTAAACAATTAGTTTGCTCCAACCCCATCCTCTTATCTCTATAATTTTTAGCCAAACACATGCTTTTTTGATAGGTAATTGATTTATGGAAATCCTTCGTCACATTTTTATTTCAAACCAAACAAAAAACGTCCTTAAATAATTTATCAGCTTTATGACAAATACAGACGAAAGGAGGCAAGTCCTAGTCCTCATTTATTTCTGCAAAGAGTTACCTAATAAATACAAATTCAAGGACATTATACTTATTGTTTATAAAGACAAAAAATCAAGTATAGATGTCCTGTTTGGTACTAAAATAAAGGTCAAATTGCCAAGAAGATCCTCCCATACGTCACTTTACAAGAAATAAAAAAAAAGAAATTTCGGGTTGTGATATCGAACTGTACATATTCCAACACATAAAAGATCAAAATCAAGAAAAATGCACCAAGGCCAATGGAGACATTAACTCAACTGCCTTTAACTCGTGCAATCCTCTTATTGAATATGTAAATTCGAGCTGCCTAATCGAATTAGAAAGTAGACAGTAGAGAAAGAACATCACCCTCAATCTACACTGCACATGATGCAATAACCGAAAAGCAATAAAAACCTCTGAATGAACGTCTTTTGTTATGAGCACAATCCTTTCTGTGGAAATTCTTTTCCATCCATGAGATTGATGTTGGCTTGGCACTTTTTGTTGCAAGCTATTCCAAAATAGTTTATATCAGATAGTCAGAAGAGCCGGAGATCATTTGCATAAGATCGATCGTTCTTGGCAAAATTAGAAGTGGTTTTAGTAAATGTCGCGCGGTTTACTTTCTGATATAAAATTTACTGTAGAGCTAAACCAAACCAGTGCCAGCCATTTTGAAAAATGAAAGAAAAAGTGAAAATTAAAGTGAAAGACGAAGTTCGAAAGAAATGCACAAAACGATACAATTATTTTTGCAATCCCTTAAAAATATAAACTTTCTGATCTACTCTCAGATCTCAGTTCAAATTCTGTGTGTTAAGCAAAGCAAAATTAACGACAGGTTGTAGGTGTACTAAAGATAAAACAAAGAAGACTGAAATAGTGGTTATTGGTTAGTTAATAATATTTTTTTTTCAATTTTATTGTAAAAGTTGTAAATTTAAAAAAGTAGTGTTGCCTTACTTACTTCTTAAGTGCTTTAGTAAACTCAAATCTTTTTTTCGCGGCTATTTTTTTTGTAGCAGAAAAGGTTTTGTTCCAATCAACAAATATTTACATTCACGAAGAAAAGAACACATCTTCCTTTACAAGATGGCGGACATGACTAAGAAGTCTACAATCCTTGACTTATTGTTCATTCCGATAATTTTTATGCAATGAAATAAAACTACGAAATTTGAAATCCTAAGGACGAATTTTCGCATACTCTTCGCAGTACTTATAGGTGGCTGTATTTCGGTAGTAGTGTTTCTAATGTTGGCTTTCAAGTATCCAATCGTTAGTTTATCGGCGCTGAGTAGACAAGTGACTTTCTCCAGAGAAAATAGTCTAATGGCGTAAAACGGAAACCGAAAACAAGATGGCCAATCATCAGGTCCATTTCGTTCAATGACGATCGTTTGTCAAAAGTTTCTTTCAGTGAACATTGTTAATTTCAACAATTTGTAAACATTTTGTCATTTTGCCGAACCAAACTTACATTTAAACAACCAAGAAGAATCGGTTTATAAAGAAAACAGTGCTGCCAATTTAAAAATCTCCACGTCTAAAGTAAAGGGTCCGCCAAATAACTTTTCTTTTTTTTAAATGGGCGCAAAAGGCAAAACATCGAGTGTAACTTCGGCTGTGTGGCACGTAGCGCCGCGCCGTCCTGTTGAAACCAAATGTTGCCAATATCCTCCTCTTCAATTTTTGTGAATAAAAATTTTAGCCCGATAATGATCGCCATTGAGCCATTGACTGTAACGGGTAACGACCACTTCTTGCTCATTTTGAGAAATGGCCCAACTATGCCTCTGGACCAAAATCCGCACCAAACAGTGACTCGTTTTGGGTGTATCGGCTTTTCAATGTATGCGTGCGGGTTTTCTGTGCCCCAAATGCGACAATTTTGCTTGTTTTACATATCCGCCAAGATCAAAATAAGCTTCATCTGAAAAGATGATTTTTTTGGCAAAATCGGCATCTTCTCATACAAAACAGAAAGTCAGTATCATACAATGGGAAGCATTGAACATTTATTTTCAAACTGAAGTACTTTGTCGCCAAAACAGTGCAGGTTTTGAAAAGAAATTTTGGCCGAAATAAAGCACCCACCGTGACACAAGTTTGTGCAAAAAGTCCGCGAATCCATTTTTCTTTGGAAATAAGCCTGGGAGCAGCGTTTCGGTCGATGATGGGCATACCAGAGAAGAGTGTGGTCAGCAGTGTATTGTATTGGTATTAGTTGAAGTGCCGGTGCCGCATTGAACTGACATCAGGGTCCTTGAATCTTCATGGTATGATACCATAATGCACTTTCGCGGTAATAGTTTCCCGCGAAGAGTTCACAAGTCAACTTCAAGTGAAACTGCCATGAAAAGTTCTTTTACACCCAGCTGTTAGAAAAGCCGGCAGAAATTTGTAGGCCCCTTTATTTATGACAAGAATGGTTGAAAGAAATGTCCTTAAGAGCCCTTAAGCTATTGCGCCAAAATATCGGTTGTGGAGTATCTACACCCGAAACCCCTTATTTTCTTTTCAAATAAAAAAAACTTCACTTTCTTATTGGAAAAGCAAACCTAAGGATTTCTAAATTTAGAGAAGTCTTGCGTTCCTGGATTACTTTCGAATTAGTTTATGGGTTGAGTAGAGTTCTACGCAGGATACCATTCGTATGTTCTTTAGAAGACGGACGCGTAGATGCCGCGAAAGGTCTAGAGATTTATGTTATATCTCTACTGAAAGACACAAGCTGCCACAGTAAGAATATCAAGAGAAGGAAGGTTAACTCTTAACAATGCGTTGAGAGCAGTTTCAGGTGTGTTGGGGAAGACTCCAACGCCCAAACACAGCCAAGACATATTTATTGTTCTTTGAAATTTATCATATTCGTATAGAAGGAAAAGGCTTTTTAAATTGACCAGACTTTCCAAAAGTTTGACCCTAGGCGGGATCTTGTATTAAAAGCTATTCATTGGGACGACCTTTCATAATTGTAGGTCTTAATTATGATTCAATAGTGAAATATGTTCATGGTTGATTTCAAATAAAAGCCGAATTAATTCTGTTTCTTTACTTTCCGGTTAAAGTTTGGGGAAAAGCCCAGGGAAAAGTTCGCGATCGAATATATGTTATAATTGTAGTTTGTATCCAGAAACAAATTGTAAAAAATCGCATTTAGGTGAAAAACGTTGTTTGTGTGCGGTTTTGTCCAAATAAGATAGACCATAACAACCTGCTATTCTTTTTACATAAGTGTTCTACTCTACTAGGAACTGGTAATGAGTTCGATTGTATCGACCAACTTTCATAAGATATAAGGTCCGTTTGTTGACTTCACTCAGAGTTGACTCGGGTTTGCTTGACAAAGCCAAAAGATGTAAGAAATAACTGGGTTTTTAGTTCTCAAAAAACGCTAAACCACGAAATCACTACACATCCCTGCCATTTAAAGAAAAATACATACAATTTGACAGCCCTATTCGTTACCTTAACTCGCCCAAGGACTCATGAGAACTCATGACTCAAACATCACTTAGTTTGACATCAAAGGCAAGTTGAGGCAACCGATGGATTCATCGAACAAACGTATAGTTTTTTTGATAGTAATGGGGGGCATGGGCTTACCAACTGTTCACATTGATTGGATATTTTCTTTTCTAACCAAGTTAAGTTCGTAATTTTATTTCTAACTCTTTTCAAGCCAGCTCTGGTGTACCTAAGAGAAGGCGTCTTGGACTTCTTCTATTCATTATTGCAATTAATGGTGTTTGTTCTTCTATTTCCTTCAGTTGCTTTTATCTCCAAACTTATATCAATCATTTTAAAGTTTGGTGTTGTCGGAATGGGGTTAACCTCAACCCCATCAAAGGCTTAAACTTGATTTTTTCTAAAAAGAAAGAACCTAGCAACCCTAGTTTCTTTATTTTTGAGAATGTCTTGAGTCTAGTGAAATGTTTTCAAGGCCTTGGTCTTGGTGTATGTTTTATGTTTTTTGTAACTTTAATCTTGGCTTACAAAGGTTTAATGTATAGTTAAATCTTATCGTTAGTAAGAGAAATGGTCTGCTTGGTTCTACGAAAAAATGCTCAAAGGTGTTTCAGGACCCGTTGTTATATATTTGTTTTCTGATAATTCTCTAATTTTGTTTGACGAAGTACAAAAAAATGAGAAGCTGTAATTAGGCGTCAGTGAAACAATTTAAAAAGCGATCAGAAGGCTCCTGAAGAAAAAATAAAAAGAAAAATCTATTCAAACTTTTTTTGAAGAAAAGTTTTGGTTTACCTTTACTTTCCAATTTTGAATTTCGAACTCCTTCTCAAAACTTTAATTTTAGAAGGAACAAACCAAAAGTTCCGAAACAGAAGAGTTTTAGTGATCAAAAAATAATCACAAGATATCTACCATCTCAAAGAACTAAGCTATTCGATTTAGATATTCGATATTGATATCAAAAGCAATGTAATAACAGAAGGGAAAAAAGCACAAAAACATCTCGTTGTACCTATGAACGACTGTACAAAAGTACATACGTCTCAAACAAAGAACCTTTTACTTTTTCTCATTTTGGTTGAAAAATTGTCTTTCTCCGGAGGTAAGCCTCCAGGCAGGTAGTTATTTTTGATTTTGTCATAGATAATTTTGAGGAAATGTATAAAAAACCCGATATCTAAAGCTCAAAGACCCTCAAAACGACTATATGAACAAAGAAAAAAAAAACAAAGCTGAAAAGGTCAGTTCGAGTTTGAAGCCATTGCCAATCGAAATTAACATTTTATTTCCTCCAACCAATTATAACTGAAATACAAAAATATAGGAAGGTAGTAGGTAAGGTACCTATCAGCTATCACCTACCTTCTTTTTCCATTTTTTTTTCTTTCGCTTTACAAACCAAAATTTCAAAGTTTTACTTTGCGAAACAAAAGATATGAAATATCAAGGTCGAAACCATGTACAAGAGACTCTTATAACTATCTTTAAAGCAGAAGTTGAATTAATTTTTAAGAAAGTAAGTTAACGTTGTGGCTTGTGGGTATTTGTTGAGCTAAGCAAGCAAGCAAAGCAAGCAGTAAGCCGTAAGTCGTCAGATGGCATATACACGAAAACCAGTGCTTTCCTTTTCTTTTTCGACCTTCACATTCCATTTTATATGTAGGTAACAAGCAGCAGCCAATCGTTCTTCGATTGTTTGGTTAAAGTTAAAAGTCGTTTATTAATTTGATTTTGAGATTTCCATAAGAAGCTCAAGCTGTGTGAAGTTGAGGCTCTATTCACTTCCATTATTCTCTTCATTGTACTAAAGTTGATGAAAGAAAAAAACAGAGATAGTAGTATTGCATTATTAATAACTCTTCTCTACATGCTTTTGAATCTGAAGCCAACAGCAGCAGTAAATTTCAGCTTGAACAGAGTATAGGAACCTATATTCAAAAAAAACTACAGCCGTGTGTATTTAGATAAAAGTTAACTTTGAACACAAAGTAGGTAGGTAGTAGGCAGTTGGTAAGGTAAGGTAAGGTAAGGTAACCAAAGAAGACTCTCAATACAAAGCACAGCTAATTTTCTATTAAAACGAGTTTTTTTTTCTTATACGCTTGCCCAACATACTTGGCCTAGTATTAAAGTTATGCAATTACTCCACTACCCTTCCAATGGTATAGGTATGTTTGTTTGTCTTTTTCTCACTCTTTCCAATCTTTATTGTGTTCCTTTCTCATATTACGAAATGTAAACAAACGCAAACAAGTTTTATTTTTTCAGACAACTCACTTTTACTTTTAAAAGCAGGCAAGCTAAACAAAAATCTCTATGCTGATGGTTGGCTGGTTCGTTGGTTTATCGTTTGGTTTGGTGTTTTTTGTTGTTG
This sequence comes from Melanostoma scalare, assembly GCA_949752695.1. NCBI lineage: Eukaryota > Metazoa > Arthropoda > Insecta > Diptera > Syrphidae > Melanostoma > Melanostoma scalare. Next base: position 38,080,204 of record OX456984.1, read on the forward strand.
GTTGTATAGAGTTGGTGTTGTTGTGTGTGGTTCTGTAGATATGGATTGCTTTTGTAAATTTTGTGTTGAAATTGAAAACCCGGAGAAAGCTTTTTATGTGAAGAAACTTTAAAAAAGTATACCTACATAACCGCCATCGCCATCGAAGCTGTTGTCGTCGCTTTGCGCTCCTCTCGTCGACCCTCACCAACGAACAACACATCCGACGCGACGTCCGACATCATGCATGTTATGCGAGTTGTAGGTATTGTAGTAATATTGAGTGCATGGAATAGTAAAATGTCTGTAGGTAGGTACTTACTACAAGTTTTAAATATTTAATTCAAAAAAATAAGTAAAAAATCATTTCACGGATAGAGAAATTAAAATCAAGTTGGTGGTTTGCCCTTCGCTTGTTTGACTCGCAATCGCTTAGACTCGAGAGTTAGCAAGTATTAGTTATAAAATAGTGCTTGTTTCTTGTAAAACCTATCGATCATTTGCAATCGGTCTAAAAGCTATTAGACTTTACCTACCTGCGTACAAACACATTAACAGTATTGCATTCGGAGAGAGGAGCCTATACCTAGTCGAGCCAAAAGCAACACAGAGCTAACAGCTTTTGGTAAATTGTTTTCTAAGGCCGTGTGTCAATCCGTTCGTTACTACACTTTTATCTCTGCGTGAATTTCAACATGGAAAGAGAGTTGAGCAAAGCGATGACTGATGATGGTGATGTTCATGACAAGCTTTTTCAATGAAATTCAAATACAAGATGGCATTTTGTTTGATCTTTGGAATGAACAAACTGTGGAAAGCGTTTACTAGAAAACAACATAAAGAATTGGAAGAGAGAATATACATATATAAGCAGTTCACAAAATGTGACGTATTTTTTATAAGAAATTTAAAAATATTTTAAAGCTTCTGACTAAACGTTGGATTAACAGGGAACAGGGTTTTCTTTTTTGTTCCTCAAACTCATTTTATTTTTGAAAGAGTACGCAGGCTGTGATGGTTATTATTCACAGCGATATGTTGAAATAGTGTTTTGCTATTCCAACTTCCTTGCATTTTATGGTTTTTACCCGCAATGTGAATGTAGAACATTTAGAACTAGTTCTTGCACATTAATAACTCTAATTGGCGCCCAACAATACACACATATTTATATTTGCGGATCTTTTAAAAGCTATTTAATATGCAGAAATAGAAATATTCTGTTGATTAAGTGTTAGCAGGATCTTCCTGATAAATCAGTTGGATGGGTCTACTTAAAGATTTACAGGGCTATTGTGGGAAAAGACTTTAATTTTTTTTCTTTTTCTGTAAATTGCAGTTTTCTATTCTTTGTTTGTGGGGTATTCTGCCTAACAGCGGAATTTATATCAGCTCAAAAGGTCTTTTGAGATTCTAGTAGGGAGTGCTATTCTTCTATAAGGTTTCGCTGCTGGCATTTGAAGGCTTGAGTTTGAAGTTTGCCACCCTGGCATGATCTTTTTACCTTTAGGTAAAGTTTTCGAATATTATTTCATCTCTCAATTTCCTCAAAACGAGTGCTTCTCTTCAAAAAAAAAAAAAAAAAAAAAAAAAAAAAAATTAAATTACAGAGCGAGGAGCCCCTGGGCCTAGCGCATTTCTCACAACCATGCCTTGTGAGGGAATGGAGGGGACCTACAATTTTATGCCGGATCCGAACGGCTAATTGAGAAAGCGCTTTTCATGTCATGAATTTACTAACGGAGGACTTGCCAATTCCTCGCGAAAGGCGATACCCGGGAAAAAAAATTTTTGCGCCTCTGCTGGGATTCGAACCTCGAACCTCTGGGTTAGCAGGTGGACATGCTAACCATCGCACCACGGGTACCACCCGACGAGTGCATTCCGCTTTTGAATTAAAAGTAGGTTCGCTTGTTGAAGCCCTGGGGCCGTCCTGTGATCGCCTCAAAGCGTTTTTTGAAAAACCTAAACTCGCCCTGAATGACAAGCTGAGTTTTTTTTAGCCCTGGATTTGTTCTCACCTCTCCCAAGGTTTTTGCTTGGGCGAGTTTAGGTAATGAACAGGGTCTTCATATGGCAAGTATTTTTGTTTAAATGACAGGGAGTGTAGTCATTTTTTGGTTGAGTGTTTTTTGAGGACTGGAAAACCCAGGTTTTTTTGACAACTCATAGGGTTGTCAAGGAAAGCTGGGTCAACCCCTGGTGAAGTTCAACGAGCGAACCTATAAGCTCGAATAAGGATGAAACTATTTTTTACACCTATGCAGCACAATTTCCATTCAAATAAATGTCCGAAAACGGCATTTCTGAATTAGAAACCGGGTATAACACAAGTATTGTCTTTTTTGGACTAAAACGATACCCATTACCTAATTATTATTACTAAAACTTATATTCCTTGCAGAGTTGTAGGATCCATGGTCCCTGCTCATGATGGTTCATCGTCAGCAAAGAATAGTTGATATATTAGTCAATGACTGTAGTTAAGAGTAAAGGATTCAAGACGCTTTCTTGTGACTAGACGTCTTACCCTCAACACTTCTACTTACTAAATTTGGTGTCTGAGGGCCACCCATATTAGATCTCCCGATTATCGAAGTCAACCAGTACTAAATGCAATTCCTCTAAGGAATCACTATGTTATTCCTTTAGGATCATTATAATTTTGTTTACATCTGTTGTTGACTAACTTGCGACAAACTCGGATTGGGTATCAAAGAGCTTTATTTTTTCGTAGTTGGCTTTCGCCTACCCAATATCCGATCAACGATCCTCAAGGTGTATGGGACATATGGTTACTTCGTGTATCTCCCTTTCCTTTGTATACATTTGTAGGAAGGCTCTTATCTCTTAAGCTTGAAGCTTGGAGATGAAAATTGTGAGCCTTCTAAGCCTAATGCCTTCCATCTTGTTTCTGTGTTATTTGGAGTTCTCAACTACCTCACTAACTTCTTTGAGTGTGATGTACAGAAGTATTAATTGCTGCTCTTATCCTTTGTCCAAGCCTTTCGTTTGTCTATAAAAACTGAAAAGGATTGTTTATGTCATCATTATGAGTTGTTCCTATATTGAACCCAAGGGAAACTATTTAAAAAAATGTACAGCTGGTTAAAAATCATACCTTCGATTTGTGATGTTTGACTTTCATTTAGATGTAAGTGTTTTGATATAAAATAAGAGCAGTGCACAGCTAAGCCTTGTGTGTATTTCAGCTTTGCCTTAATGTTACCGTGTAATTGAATGCATTTGCCGGACTCATGAGAAAAGCTGTTGCTTCTCCTTCTTGTTCTTCCTTTTCGGCGATACGAGAATCACAATCTCGAAGGCATGACAGCTCTCTCACCGCTTGTGATCCGCTCGTGGGGTACGACGATAAAAATGCAGTTAGAATTTTAAAAAAAATGTCAACTTTGGAATTGCTCAAAGTATTGCAGAGGGAAGGGAGTTTGTATTGAAGCAGAGCAAAGGAGGTTTGATAGAGATAGTCAATTTTATGAGATTAAAGCCAAATTGACTAGGTTCGAAAAGTTTTTGAATAATGTCCTTGGGAGTGAGATTGTTATGAACATGAACTTTTCATATATAAACCATACAGTTAGCATCACACGTGGTACCCGTGGCGTGATGGTTAGCATGTCTGCCTGTTAACCCAGAGGTTCGTGGTTCGAATACCAACAGAAGCAAAAATGTTTTTCCACGGCTTTTGCCGTGCCTTTTGCGGTCCTCTCCATTCCCTTACAAGGCGTGGAGCGTGGTTGCGATAAATGCGCTAGGCCCTGGGGCTTCTCAGTCTTATTTTTAGCTGGCATCACACATGTTTATGCATGCCAATGCATGTTATTCGTTATAAATAGTTTCTAATTTTCAGACTGAATAAATAAATTACATCTCTTTACTTGTCTTTAGCATTTGAGTATCTAATCTAACCCTTAAAATTTGTAACCCTTTTGTTTACAGGAACCTAGAATGTTGATGCTGCAATATAGTAAACATGGAGAGTGTATTCTCAAAGAAATCAAAGCTGCCTTCCGCGGTGAACACCCGGCTGATTTATTGATTGTCTGTGAAAACAAAGTAACTCTACATGCCCACAAATTGGTTCTTGCGGCTGCCAGCCCTTTGATAAGGTAATTCTGACAAAAACACTTATTCGAAGTTTCTAATTCGGCATTGTTTTTTTTTTCTTGCTCTTTTTTTTAAGAATGCTCCTTGAAGAAACGCAATTCCTGGACTGCACCACCACCGTTTATTTCCCCGATGTTAATGCAAATTATTTCCGTTCTCTATTGGACTTTCTGTATTCTGGACAAACGTGTATTCCTTCAAACGACATAAACTATTTGCATGATCTCTTACTTTTATTACAAATTAAGTCCGATTATTTGAAAACGTGCGACTCTCAATATTTTAACGCAACAAGACACGAAAATGAAATTGAATTGTATACTTCAACGTATGGCGGCAAGGACATTAGGCGGAAGAAAAGATTATCGAAAACAGATTTGCCAACGCCTCCGATTACAGGTAAATGGGAAAATTTAAGTGATGAATGTAAAAAGGAAGGCCGAAAATCAAATCCGTCGCGTGATGCTCATCTCAATGATCGAACTTCTTCAGAAAAACCACTTGGCACTGATGACAAAAGATGCGACGAAACGATATTCGATAAAACAACGGCACGAAATGAGATATCTGAAAATAGAAACTTGAACATTTTAGGTGAACGGAGAATGTCTTCGGACCCGGTCAACTTATCTATTGGAACCCGAAACATGGACGAAGAAACTGACACACCGCATACACAACTGAACGAGGAAAAACTTAATTTATCATGCAAAGGACAAGAGAAAAAGAAAGGATTATCATTATTACCGGACACTGAAGTTCTCAAACAACTGCCAGATCATCAACTTTTGCAAAACTCTCCAGAAGATTATGTTGTTACACCGCACAGAAAACGCAGGCCAGGTTTTCATAACTCGCCTAGTCAAAACCAGCCTTTTCTTCCGTATCATCCTATGATAATGGATGAGTTGAACTCACAAAAATCGTCTTCCACATATACTTCCGAAAGAAACATGCTGAACTCGACGGCAAGAAGTCTCATAAACACCGAAGACCTCTTCGTCTACAACCACAAGAATATAGGGGCTAATAGAGAGAAAATGAATAGAAGTCCTGATCAGAATCTGCAAATAAGTTCACCATTCATTTATCAATGGCAATCGCACAATTCGGCTGCATCATCGCAACTTGAAATGTCACCTAATATTTCAAATTTGGGTTGCAAAGTAGACCCATCAATCGAACCAGAAGCGCCCAATTCCAGTGTGAGAAACAGTACGACGGCCAATCAGATATTCAATAATAACAGTGCGGGCGGGAGCGGCACAGTTCGAGAATATCGATGCGAATATTGCGGCAAACAATTTGGCATGTCGTGGAATTTAAAAACTCATCTAAGAGTCCATACGGGCGAGAAACCTTTCGCATGCAGACTTTGCGTTGCAATGTTCAAACAAAAAGCCCATCTTCTTAAACATTTGTGTTCTGTCCACCGTAATATCATAAGTTCAACAAATGACTCCGAAACAATAAAGGCCTATAGCTGTTGTTTCTGTTCAATGGGCTTTGAATCAGTACAAGAGCTAATAAGACATCTGTCAGGCCACCACAACAATTTACTTTTAACGAAAAATCTAAGAGATTAAGTTTTGTTAATGATAAATTAAATATTATCTACCGTTATACTGTTATAGCAAAATGTAACTCTCACAATAAAAAACAAACAAAAAAAAAAGTATTGGAAATTGGCATCTTTGGTTTTGTTGATGTGATACGATTAGACTGGAAGATATCATATTTATTGAAACAAAATAAAAAACTGAACAGAGAGAGGGTCTCCAGCCTACACAAGAAGTGAAGCGCAATCTTCGAACAACACGTGCTTTTCACTAACAATGTAATACAAAATTGTAAATGCTTAGGTATAAGCCTTTTTTATAAGTTTTTTTTTCTTTTACTGCTGCTCCAATAAAAAAAAAAAACATTTGGCGATGTTGTTAAGATAGAGAAGTTAAAATAAAGAGAAAAATGTATTCCATTTGTTGTATTAAAAAAAATAAATTTAAAAACGGAATTCCATAGATTTTTAAGAACACACTTTGATTAATAAAAAACAAATTCACTGAACAAAATATCTCAAGTTGTTTTTTAGAAGAGCCTCAAAACGGGAGAATAAAATCATCAACTCAGTCCGAAGATGTTGACTGAAGGTAAGCGAGTAAACAAACAAAATAGTATAGCACCTCCTCAAATAAATAGTTGTCAGCAAGAGAAGTCGTAGAGTTTGTGGTGTGCTTCAATCGGTCATCGACACACTTGGATTGTTTGTTTTTATCGTTGCATAGCACCATTTTAAACTAATGACTTTTTAGGTGCGTTTTTGACGCAACTCAGCAATCCTATGAATAACTCATCAATGGACTTTGCCACTGAGCACAAAAACAAATTTTACTTAACATGCTGCGTACTGATTTGTTTTTGTTTTCAGTGATAAAATCCATTGCTGAGCTGATTTTAGAACTGCTCATAATTGCTAGAAAACCGAACCTTTTGCCAAAATGCAATTTACTTGTACACTCAATGCTATGTGCGTTCCAGCACCTATCTTTTACGTCAGTTTATGCTCTCTCAGAAACCCGTATCTCAGACATCTTTTTGAAATACATATTTTTGCACTTCTAAAAAAGTATATTTAAAACTTGTTTCGTTTGCAATGAATTGAACTTACGTGCGACATTTCGATCAAAACTTCTGTTCAAAAAACGCAGCTACACAACAAACACTTCAAAGGGAAAGGGGGAATAAGGAATAAAATTTTTTTGTTTTTCAGTTTTTTAAATGAATGCATAGTACCTCAAGAATATTGTATTAAAATTTAAGCTTTGAGTATTTTAGCGTCTATTGCTCCATTCCGGGTTTCATACCTGGTCGGCAGCTGCGCGGCGGGTTATTATATTTTTCGACACCGAATAAATTCCTTTATAAACGAGCCTGTTCCGGTCTTAATATTTATATGCTGTATATTAGTAACATTAGTCTGTATATCAGTTGACCTAAACGACCAAACTCTTTTGCATTTTTCAAACCCTTTTTGCTGAGACTTTTGTCATATTTGAAGTACGTGGGCACGATAACTCCAAATCTACTGAACCAATCGCTTTAAAATTGTGCACAGTAGCGAAAATCGGGGTTTTGGTTCCCAAGTGCTACGAAAAATCGAAAAAAACAAATCCTCAAGTCATTATCTCGAGAAACATCTCCTTTAACGAATGCATTTTGATTTTTTTGTTTCAGATGATTCTGTTGCGAGTTATGAAATATGATACACACCGCAAACCAACTTTATTTCGAGGCGCCTCCGGAGTATAATTTTCACTCGCTCAATTTTGAATATTTTGCAATGCAAATTTAGGAGAATGTTGTTCAAATGTTACTATGTAAATTTTTCAATAAACGAACACTACCCGTACGCCAAAAAAAAAATCTTAAAAATATTACTCATTTTGTTGTGCGGGAACTGTTGACAGAAAATCAGTATTTCTGTAAATAATTCAAGCCGGAAGCAGCTCTCAGTTTCAATGGGTACGTTCAAGAACATATCGGATGGGCTATCCCGGATACTCGTATCTTAGATACCTTTTTGAACGATTCAGGTTTTTTTCAGATTCCTGCTGACGGCTGACCAGCTGTGAAACATAAAAATTCAACTCTTAAAAACAAAAAAAACATTCAAATTATCGTTGATAAACGATTAGAATTCATTTTTTTCGATTTTCCATGAAGCTTAATTGACTTTAATACCGAAATAAGAAACCAACATGAAAAGAAACAAAAATGAATCTTCATCAGCTGATCACGTGAATAGAAAGATAACCAAAAATTCTCGGATACCATTAAATAGCTTTTTGTTAGAAATGGGTTTTGTGTCTCTGATAAATGCTTAACAGGAACAAAGAGATATCCGGATACGTTTATTGAACGCCCACAAAAACTTTTGATTTAAAAAGAAACCACCAGATGGTTTATTAATAGTAAACAATTTAAGTTATTAAAAATTGTCTTTTGTGGAAAACCCATAGAAGAGGGTCAAATAGGTAATAGTAGGGGAGCCAAGGAAGGGATTTTGCGCGTTACTTGAGCGCATCAGAAAATCATATGGGGAGAAACCTTGCACCCTGTAATATACTCCTACCATATATGAAACCTTAATATTGGAGCGTTCGTTGAGGACAGACAGCCCGTCAGATTAGTAAAAAATAGTCGATCCTCGGAAATACTCGAGAACGCGTCAGATTAAGAGATGGTAGGTTGATTACATCCAGAAGAGTGTATATTTCAATATTCTGACAATTTGAGCGGGGGCTTAGTAAGTAGGCAAGTCACAAAGATGTAAAAAAAATCGACATTTTGAAATACTCGAGCGCGATTAATTTTTTTTTATTTTAAAGATAATTTTATTAGGATTACGGAAAACATATAATCTGACATTTTGCTTGGGGCAAATAGGTAAATAGGGTAAAATCGTCAATAAAATGTATAATATATGATGGTTAATATTGATATTAGCAATTGGTCCAAAAGACCTTTTTTGTAGAAAACTAAATTCTCTACAAGTTTGTAATTTACAATTTTTCTGTAGCTTTTGTTATTTACGAGATAACTGTTACAGAACGTGAATTTTATGGAAAAATCCACCTGGCCCCACTCAAATTGTCAGATTATTGAAATATACACTTTTTAGAGTACACTTAACATTCACTTTAAAAATCTCGGTTATGAGAAAGACAAAGCGCGTATACTCTATGCATATCTGACGCGCTAGAGTATTTCAATGCGACTGTTTTGTTTTACATTTTTAAAAGCTCATACACGCCCATCGCTCCACTAAAATGAAAAGCTGCCATAAACTTTTTTTCGTTTTAGAACGTAAGCTTCACAATCCAATAAGTCCCCATGACGCAGACGCTTTAGTAACTGCAAATTTAGCATCCTGGGCTCCCCTACTATAACTTTAAGACGATGTTGAAGAGAATCAATCAATCCTACAATTGAACTATCGCATGGAGTCTTAGGGCTCTTTTGTACGTTGTACCGCATCAAGCAGGGGTAAAGTTGTTTGAGGACCACCTAACCAAATATGGGTTTTACAGTCTAGTTTTTGAATTTATTTATTGGACGCAGGTACTATTCATGGATAATGGTAATGGGGAATGTTGACATTTGTCAACTATCAATTGATTGATACACGATAAGTTTATCAACTACGAGTTTGCGATTGACTGAAAAATTGATAGATATCAAAAATGTTGATAACCATAATACCGAACAAGCAACCAGAGACGTTCACAACAGATCACATAAAAGCATTTCATTCACAACTGATAAAAGTTCTGATGGTTGTTATCCGTAATATGACTTAACCAATTTCATTGATAAACGAACAAATTTATCAAGTATCGTATTCATATTTGACAACCATAATAGGGCTGTGCGTTTTTTTGTAAAAATTCAAGGTGTTAGTACTGCAAAAGTGACCAATAAATTTCTCATGTCATAGGCCCTTATTGCGAGTGTCGTCTAACATTCGATGCGACAAGCATCGAAAGCTTCGATAAATTTTCCTTTTGGTATTGCGTATCTCTATCGACAAGGATTTCTGTTACTGCGAGTAATGAAAGTTATTGAGAATAAGTCCTATAATTTGACATTTGAGTTAGTTTCAGTGATAGTCGAACGCAAAAATACAGACGATAACGACCGAATTCAAAATTGAAAGTACCGAACAATAAGAATACACAATACCAAATTTCATTTTCGACGTTCGACTATCGACAACTGTCGTTTATCGACAGCTAAACGACACTCGCCTATACCGATTTTTCGAATATTGGATATGTTTCCCGTTAGACTTTATTCATGATAGGGTTCATATACTTTCTGGCACCGCTACTGTGGTTGATAATACTATAATTTTCATATACATTGGTGGAATTCGCGAGGAATAAGTTCCTTTCAAAGACATTTCTTTTTTGTAGTCTTTCGTAAGGCCAAGGTGGTCCTTAGAAATTTCGATCATCAATCAACATTAATTCTCCATAAAAAATGTGTACAAGAACCTTCTACGATAAAAAGTTAAAAAGCCACTAGCTCCAGTTTTATTTTTTATTTACGACAGATTTTATTATAATTTTTTTTTGCAGAATGCAGCTTGTTATGACAACAACTAAATAGGCAATTCTAAATTGTCATACAGTTTACATGTACTTGTACATATAATATACTTATTCATGGTTTAAAAAATAAATACAGTGTGTCTGTGTGTTCAACGTGACTCGTTGCGCTTTGATTTTTTCTTTTTCTCCGACCTACTTTTCTTGTGTTTACTCGAACCTTTTCGAGATGACTCTGCAGATGAAGAGCGCTTATCTTTTTTGTGTTTGCTTTTCTTACGCCGTTTCTTATTACTCTGCGGAGTCCTACTGGACGATGAAGACGCTGCTTCGCTAGGCGTTGGCGTTGCTCTTCGCTGATGGTTTTTCGGCGTAGATTCTGACCGGTTTTCTTTGACAATTTCTTCAGTTTTGGGCTTTCTTTCCTCATGATGGTGCAGCGAACGGCCGTGCGAGTCTTTCTTTCTACTAAAGTGTCTACTAATTCCAAATTGTTCATTTCTCGAAGACGGTGAGCAATTTGGAAATATATGTGAATTATATTCACTGTTGCGGTCATTTTCACCTTTAATATCTTCACTGTTCGGAATAGAAAAGTCAAAGTTATCCCATTTGCCAGCATAATTCTCCGGTGTGGTGTCAACAAACGATGTAGGCGTGTTCACTTCCGAACCGTTGTTATCAGCCATTTGCTTGCACCTCTCCGTTTTGTATACGATGGGAGACTTTTCCGTTCTAAATGGGTTGTGAATTACCTCAATTACTCTGTTCTCGCCTCCGCCTTCTATCGGCAATTCGTTATCGATGTGCTCGTCATCCTGATTGCGGTCCATATGTATATCAGGTGTAAAGGTCTCAGTTCTATCGTCCACTGAATCATCGTTGGAGCCTTTGGATATATCTTTCTTACTCGAGCGACTTTTACTTTCATCTCCATCTTTCGCATTTGTAGTCGAATCGGTATCCCGACGAGTTTTTTTATGTTCTGTATGCTTTTTCGGCTCATCCCTATGACGTTCTCGCTTCCTTTTCTCCTTTTTCTCTTTTTTGGACTTCTTATCTTCTTTTTCTTTCTCTTTTTCCTTTTCCTTTTCCTTTTCTTTTTTCTTTTTTCTATCCTTGCTTTTTTTCTCGGTTTCTTGTTTCAAAGGCGGCTCTTCATCCGGTGGCTGCTGCACACTATATCTTTCCTCGTGATTATCTCGGCTTCTTTTTTCATTTCTTGGACCTTCATCGAATCTATTCATAGAAGCTTTGTTCCTTCTTTCGTGGTGGAAATCTTGAGGTACTTCTCTATTTTCCGGAATAATATCAGACTCAAAAAACATTTTTCGGGAACTGCTGTGAGGATAATTGTCAAACATTTGATTATTGCCATTTTCCCGCGTCTTAGAATTGTGCCTTCGGTTTTCCTTTGGACCCATTTCAGAGAGACTTCTTGTTTCACTAAAACGACCAGAAGGCTTTTTATTGTAACGCATCATGTCCCTTTCATAATCCATTCGATGACTTTGCTGCTGCAAGACATGCTTGTGAGGCCTGTTATCATGACGAAGTGACTCCATTTCCCGCGAATGAGACCTAAAATGTAACAAAAGTATTACCCGAATTAATTATCTAAACAAAAAAAGAAGGCATAATCTAATTCACAATCAACTGGGTTCTAAAGAAAGCCAATTAAATCTCATAATTCTTAAAAGAACAAAGTCAAATATTTATTGCTAAAAAATATATTTTGGCAGCACGCTACCAGCTTAATAACCAGATAGTTTCAAAACTACACCTTACCTTGGATGAGACCTGCTTCTAGAACGTCTTCTTATCGGGGACTTGGAATATCTTCTCAAAGGAGGTGAGTTTGACCGAGAGAAAGACCTGCAATGCAATTAAAAAAAAAATAGTCAAATTGCTTAAGGCATATATTGTTTAAAATCAATTCTACCTCTTGTTGCTTGTGTAGTGACCTCGGTGACTACTTCTAATATTCTTGTCCCTTTCATTGTTTCTGTGGCTTGGGGGTTTTTCTTGGCGCAACGGAGAACGATTTCTCCTTTCAGTAACTGGTGATACACGGTGTCGAATTCGTTTATCCACCAGCGGCGACAAATCCCTCGGCCCTCTTTTAGACATTATTGGCCTGTGTCTTTCTGCAGCAAGTCGTTTCATTTCTTTCCTCTTTTCTTTCTCCTTCATGATTCTATTGAAAGCCTCTAATGGGTCCTCAATTATTCTAAAGAGACAATCAAAAAAGCATAAAAATGAAAGTGCATGTTTTTTTATCTTCGGTATTTGGTGTTTTTGATTCGAAATTCGAAAATTGTAATTGAACCAGGTTTGTTCATAAATTTCCCAATAGCAAAACAAAAAATAATAATTACCCTGTTCCGACTGTTCCAGCCATTCCTTGATAGTATGGTTGAATAGTATGAGGAGCCATTTGACGCATTCTTGGGTTTTGTGCGAACTGGTAGGGCGCTGCGTTTATGTTATAGGAATCTCTGGGATAATAATACCTAACCAAAAAAAATATTCGAGTAATCACCAAAATTTGGTTTTGCAAAACAGAGAAGCAACTTACCGTTCAGTCCGATTGCCATAGTTGTTACCCATATAACCCATTGGTGGTGGGATGATCCCTTGATTATGCTTTGCATGTCGCATATATGAATCTGATCGAACAGGATACGGATCCGACGTATTTGATCTATGTGGCAAGTCTGAAACAGGAGGCCCGTAGTTTGAATATGAGGATGGATTGTTCTGTTTATACGAGTCTTCTGGTCGGTTCTGGGCATCAGAGTTATGAAGTATTTCACGTTGTGGTATAACCTTGCAACGAAATAGAAAATACATATATGCATCATATTTCAAAATAACTTCCTAATAATCATTGAACATGTACATTTCGCACTTAATTATTGGCACATCTAACTTTCATGAAAAATAATGCTGCTTTTGGACCTTTTCAAACATGCTATATGTGTATATATACATTTTTTTATTTAGTGGTGTCACTAATTTATTATTAAATGCAGTAAACTTTGCATTGTTTTGAGATATTTTATCGGGTTTAAAAAAAATATGAGCATATTTCACAAACATTGATACATGGTAAGTTTAAACAAAGGACAAAAATATAATAGTTAAAGTTTGGTAAGCAAACCCTTTTGCTTTAGAACATAAGCCTATCTGTTTGGCATAGAATGCACGAGTTTTTAAGTTGTTGAAAGGTTTTTTCGATCCCGGGATTGCGGGACTCAGATATGTCAATACCGGGATTGGCTCAATATTGTAGACAGCGATTTGTTGTCAAAAAAAATTACGTGGTTGATGGCTGGAATCTATGGATGGAATCTATGCTTTGATCATTTGATCTTCAGACATTTTTTTTTTATTAAAAAAAGTAAAATATGATACAGGAAATGCACAAAAACTAAGTATTTTTTTTTCTGAAATTAAGTTTAAATTTAGACCGGCCTTGAACACAGCGATGTTAGACTAAAAAACATGCCTGCCCACACCATAACTCCTAAACCACCATGATTCACTGTAGGTGCAACGTTTTTTTTTTTGGTTTCTCTACACGGAAATGCGACCATCAGATCGAAAAATAACAAACTTGCTTTCATAAGGAAAGAGCACATCATTTCAGAAACTGCTTTATTTGCTTCGATTATCGATATTCGAGAGCGTAGTCCAACAGTTTTCTTTAGTTGATTTTTTAAATCATAGCCTAACGTCTAGCAATCGAGAATTGTAACCGGCCTCGTGATACAATCTTCTTGCCATAATGGGATGAGTTTTGCAAAACTCAGCTCCAAGTTCAGTAACAATTTGGGTAAATATTATTTTCGGATCAACTTTAACTTTCCGGACAATTTTGTTTCGTTCACGGTCAATCAAAATCCGAAGAAGGTTATGTCTGGGACTTGCAAAACGATGAACGATGTATCGGCTGCTATTGATTATTTTCCCAATCTCTGCATATGACTTGCCCTGGTTATGCAATGCAATGGTTTCTTTTTTTGGGTTCTCTGACTCCTAACATATTTTTCTTGTAAGTTTCTGAAACTTCATTTGACCATCAAAATAACTGTAATTCTAATCACTAGATTTTTTCACGGAGCGGAACGGTTCTCTTCATCATGCTATAGCTTACCCCGACGACCTTATTGCGTACAGAGCAGGTTCAAAGATCGAAGTCACCAGAATTCTTTTGCAGCGAGACTTCTATAAGATGCAGCAATATTGCGATGACTGGAAGTTGATTTTCAACTTGAAAATCAACTTTCAGATATCGGGTGCAATGGTGTTTAGAACCCCGTTGGGTCGGGCCTCATGGGATACCAGACGGAACTGGTGAAAGCTGGCGACCGTTGATCTACCTGGCCACCTGCTGCCAAGCATAATATACAGTAGTCAAATACCTTTGCATCTGGCTAGATCAGTATCTATATTTTAACAAACATACGGATGCAGCTCTAGCAAGGGCTAGAGGAGCTTTTGCTCTGACGAGGCGACTGTTATACAGCAGACAACTTGATAGCAGGGTGAAAGTGATTTGCTACATGGCCAATGAAAACAACATTTCAGCGTCTCAAATGGAAAAGATTCGGGTCTTTGAGAGACTATGTCTGCGTACCTGTCTTGGATTGCACAGAACACCGGACTCGGAGTACAAACACTATTATCCTAATGGGGTTCCTTACAACAGCCTCAAATAAACAGAATCGATATCTTCATTACAAAGCAGACTCGAGGTTATACTGCAAGAGCGATGACCTCGACCAATGGCCTGATATTTGGGGCTAATTGTCCCACCGAAAGCTTTCCTCTAATTCGATATGGAAGGGTTGATAAAGAACAGATAGGCGGTTCTGCTGATCTACCACGTCTGCCGTAAGTCCGTGGAGAGACAGCTTCTATATAACTGAGATGTCATCGCAGTAGATGAAGGCATTGAAGAGCCACTGCGGGTTAGTAGGGCGCGGTCTCAGTTCAAGATCGTCGAAATCTTGCGAAAATGTCAAATGAGTTCTGGTAATTGTCTCGGGCATAAACCTCTAAAAACTTAGTAAATGACATAAATAGCGAATCCTCGAAAGTGTAATTTAATTTAATTGATAATCAGAAAAAACTAAGTTTTTTTTTTAAATTTTCTTAGTTTTAGTTCTAACTCTAGTTTGTTAATTCACAAGTTCTCCTCTTTAAGCCGGAAACAATAGGTATTAAGTTATGAGTAATTTAGAGTAGCCGTTAAAGGTCAGTAAGTTAATTAAGCCATCATCTAAGCTATTTTTAAACAATTTTGTTAGAATGTAAGTAGAGGTAAGATAAAGAAATAAAATGAATTGAAATGAAAATGAAATTGTACAATGTGTCAATTATTTTGTGGGAGTAATTAAGTTGTTTTACGTTAGTTATTATATTTTTTTGAATGTAGACAAATATAATGTTATGAAACTTATTGTATTTGATACAAAATCAGACAACCATTGAAAGAAAAAGAAACTGGTTCAACTGCAAGGTTCAGCTTCACAAGGTTAAAAAGTAAAAAAGTAAAAGTTTAAAAAGCTTAGTGTGCCAATAATTAATTACGGGACTGTTTATTATGCTTTTTCGCCCGTCACACTGAACAGTTTTTGCAAATTAGATCAAAGAAAAAGAAATCCTTTTCGACTTGACGAATTGTACTTTAAGTTTATAAATTCTAATAGCTCCATCAAGAACAACGTTTGTTTTTATTTATAGAAAAAAAGTTTTTAGTTGCATCTACAAATCAAAAACTTTCAAACAACATATATCTTGTCTTGATCGACTCTAAATCTCTGATAGGCAATCTCCTCGCCTTGGCAAAGTTTACTAGTTTTTGACAAATATTTTGTTACCCTACCACATGTACCACTTTGACATTTAAGTAACATGTAATAGTTTTTCTTGGATGGATTCCGATTCCGATCAAATTAATACAACAATAATTAACACATAGTCATTAAAAGCGTGCTTTTTGTTTCAAACAGACTGATTCCATACAACTAAAAAAAAATATTTTCTTTGAAAACTTACAACTTCTACAATTTGCTTGGGAGACTCTGGTTCTGGCGATGGCTCCTTATTATTTTCCTCTTTTTCGTCTGATGTAATTGATTCAGTTTCTTCTTTTTTAGGTGATGCGCTCACATCTCTCTTCGGAGACAATTTTGGTTTTTCTGGCGTCAAGTCACCGTCCTCCGATTGTTTCGGAATATTATTTTCAGCTAATACGGGCTCTTCTACTGGTTCCTCTTTTGTTTCTTCTTCTTCTTCTTTTTCTTTTTGTTCGACAGTTTTGATTTCCTTCACAGGTTCAGCTGCAGTTGGAGGCACCTCTTGCACACCTGAAGCCAAAAGAAAATAAGCAACATTAAAACATAAACACAAATTTTTATTGACACAAGGCTTCTTGGGAAACATATAATGTATCTCACCGTTATTTTTTCTTCTTCTCTCATACCCGGTTTCATTTTTAAACGTATTCACAGAGCTCCGTAGAAACCTGTTGGGAATCAATGAACCCGGAGATGTTCCTTTCTCTTTACAATCTGGACATTCATTTTCTTCTGAATCTAGCAAAGCAGTACGAACACCTGAAATGGATTTTTCCATTACGAAAATCTGTCACATCATTGAATTCCAATTAAAATTCTTACAATCGTCACAAAACGAACTACCACAACATGGTATCATAACAGCATCGCGAAAGATGTCCTTACATATGCCGCATAAAAGTTCATCCGGTACTTCTGGTTGTTTTTCGGGAACATTAATTTCTTCTTCTGTAGTTTCGCTGCAGATAGAAAAGAAAGAAGAAAAAACACATACACACATATAATCATCAAAAAAATCTAACTCCACACAGCTGTAGTTGTTTACATTTTCATTAAAAACCAAACTGTTGCTATAGCCCAGTTGATATTTTTTTTATTCTTAATTCATTAAGTTTGTTTTCATTTGATTAACTCATCTTTCATCTTTTTTTCCTTTTCTTCACCTAATTGTATTTGAAAATAGAAACAAATCAATTTATAAAACAAAAGCTTTTCCACTTTGGATTTTTACTCAATGGTTTAATAAAAAAAAATAAAGCTTCCAGAGAGGTTTCCATTGTATGTATTTATAAACTATAGTAGCACCACAGAGGGGAAAACACTGCTATCGCGGCCTTTTTTCTCTCCATTTGTCCCTTGAGCGGGTTTGAACACTTTCGTCTAGTTTTCGCTTTGGTCTGTGAATTGTATTTTCATGAATGCTTCAATACTCTTCGAACAATTTTATGATACAAATAGGTTTGATTAATTTTCTCATTCGCTTTTATGTCGCTAGCACGTTCACGAAACAATTATATAATTTTGCGTTCCATTGATTGCTACGATCAGCTTTTTCCGATTTGAGATAATGGCACGTTAAATAGAGACTTTTGGCGGCGATACCAGTGTTTTCCCCTCCGTGGTGCTACTATAGTTTATAAATACAGTGGATTAATATTCTTCAAATGAAAACCAGACTCTAAACATTGCTAACGTCGCTTGAAATTCAAATTAACCAATTGAGTAACGGCTTTCTGCAAAGGCTTGAGATAATGTTGAAGACATCTTGTGGAAAAATGTGCGGAAGAAAAACTTGTGCCTTCTGCGGAAACACCCTTGAAGATACTTGTAGATATTAAAGTGTTCCACACAAAAGAAAAAAAAAACAAAACTCATGGCTTAGTAAATTTAGGTCATTACGAAAATTAATTAAAGTGTAAATGGATAAAACGCCACCATTTTGTTTTTTCGCCATACTGTCAAATCTGCAATCAAATTGAACATATTTTTTTTTTTTTTTTGAAGCCAATGAAAACAAAAACTCAAATCCATTGACTTACCTAGCTTTGTAAGCAGGTGAATAGCATATGAATATATTTTTGATAATGAGGCATTTCCTGAGGAGTTTTGAGACACCAACACTTTACTTAGGGCCATACTTTTGCAGATACCAACTAAGACATTATTCTCCACTGAGAATATATGTATGTCTATAAATATTGTGTTACTTGAATCAAAGCCTTAAATTCTTTACAAGTTGTTTTATTGAATTACATATTGAAATTGATTTAAATTGAAACCACAAGAAATTCAATGATTTTTAAATAACTAATTTTCAGCGGTTATTTTACTACGTAATTTTCTTTTCTTTTTTCACATGGTTTTATGAATAGTGGTTTGCTGTTTTAATATTCAAAGTAAAACACACATATACTTTTTATATTATTAAATTTACATTATTTCATTCAAAAATTATTATATTTTTACATAAAATAATAATTTTTATAATTTTAAAATTAAAATACTAATTCTGTGCAATTAAATTCAATAATTTTATAAAACATAAATTTAAAGCAGTACACAGTAAACTTAAAGAATTAACACACACAATCTTTTCCTTTTGAGAAATATATTAATCTACAATACGAGTCTTCTATATCAAAAGCTTTCGTTGCATTCATTGCAATAATTTCGGTAAATTCAGTTAGATTCACTTCGTTTTGAGTTGTATATCTTCACATGTTCAGTTTAAAACATAACTAAATAGACAAATAGGGTGGCGCAACAAAGCTATGGAAGCCTCTGGGCCTAATGCATTTCAAGAACCTAGAATCTTATGCCGATTCCGGATGGCTAAGTGAGAAAGCGCTTTACATGACAGGTTTACTCTCGAAGGAATTTTAAAGGTGATACCCGTGAAATATTTTTTTTATTTTTTTCTGATGAGATTGATACCTCGAACCCCTCACTTTACAGGCAGCCATACCACAAAACTTGTTTTTAAATAAAGAGTTTATATTTTATAGTTTCCATTAATGAAATCCTCAACAGTGGTGTTTGCTAATCCTGCTTGCGGAATGACAGATATATTTTCATGCTCGACGGACAAATCAAGTGACAAACAAATTTTATAGTGTGAACACCGCAATAAGTTAAAGACCACGGTCAGCGGAAGCATAGACAAGATAAAAATATTTGCATCCTCTTTTTTTGCTCAAACGAAATAGTTGTAAGGATATGAAAGATTGTCAGAGGATTTAAAAGGCACTCACTCTAAAATTTAGTCATTTTGAATGGGCAGTTTTTGGTTGACAATCATAAATGATCTATGTGAGTGTAGTTTTGGTTTTTTGAAAATGGAGAAAGTTACAACATTAAAAAATTTTTAGGCCCCAACCCACAGAATCCGTTGAATATATTGCTGCAACTGATTCATTGGCATTGTCAGAAGAAACATATAGACAGGTGATCTAATGGTCTTTTTTAATTCTCATGCAACTCAACTAACTCTAATACTGAAATTAATGAACAACAAAATAAAAAACAAAAGCGAAAAGTAACAAAATTACATTTTCTATGATTAGAAAGGTATGTATATCAAAAATTATCGAATGTCTCTGCAAAGTGTTTAACACGCAGTTTTGTCCGATTGTTTTTGACAACTTAGCTAACTCAGAGCTAAGAATAAGTTGATGAGTCGGAAGGTCAGTAGCAGGTATTAGGAAATACCAATAAACTTAAAATCTTCCCCTACAACAACACTTTATTTTATTTTGATTATTTATTTGGCTAAGACTATAATACCAACTATAATACGCATAAGCGAACACAGGTTTTTGGCATATTCGAACGAAATTCTTCCACATCGTTCTTTAATATACAAAAGTTTTCAACTGTTTTCTCTTAGACCTACGCTTTGTGAGTATTCATCGGGTCAAGAGTGCTGATGAGATCGAATTTGTACCACAACAAAAACTGCACCTCGTAATATTTTGATAGTAGTTAGCATTGTTCCAATACGTGAATGAGCGATAAGGGAAAGACTGGCAGACAGAAATCTTTGATCCCTTTGCCCATTCCGAACCTACTTCCACCTTTTTGAGCATCGAATACAGTTTTGATTGTACCATGAGTTACGTGCATAAAGCTAGCCACAAACGTCGAACATGCTCGTGTTAATCATTTTTTTTTCTCGTCTGTAGGCTGGTTCGCAAGCAGCTCGCTTTCATGTCCGTCCTATAGGGTCATAGGGCGAGCAACACTCTTTTTTGTTGCTGTGTTTTCAGTGTTGGTTCTACACGAAATGAATGCATGCCAGCTAAACCTGAGGCCGAATTACCGCATCAATGATCGAGTCAGTGACATAGTATTTTTCTTCAAAATTCTTTCCATTATTTAATATTATTAAAAGATATTGATGTACCGAAAATGATTATATACAAATTAAAGAGGCAGTAACCCTGCAAATAAATTCAAATTGATGAAAATTCTTTCCATATTACACAACATCAGTCTGTTCTGCTCATTTATCGACTTCAATTCGCTTAAATACTGATGAAAGAATGTCAAATTGTGGTACTAAAGTGCTCGATAATGTGAGAAGTAGTTCCTAAAACACATAATTCGGTCACGTATTGCTCGATTACGTGTGCGGTTAATCGACCCCTGTATTTTTCTTACTTTGAACCTACCATGAGCACAATTAATTGCAAGTACCTACTTGCATTTCTTTATCGCACATGCTTACACTTTGAAGAATCAACAGAAATTTAATTGTGTTCGCGGTCTGTGGGATAAGGCAAACGAGCATGTTTGGAGAGCATGCTGAACGTGCGCAGAAAGAGAAAAAGGGCTTCGAAAGCTTTCTTCACACTTTCACAGTAGGCAAATGAAATGATTGTTTGACTCTTTTCATACGCTCCGAATTCACGATTTATAAAAATATTTTTTAATGCTTGTGATTCTGAGTTAAGAAAAAGTGACAGCAATTGGAATTATCTACCGGAACTCGAAGAATCTTCCTTTTTCTTAATTTTCTAACATTATTATTTTGTTGTTTTCACCTTTTTCTAAGTTTTTGTGGTAGGTTTAGCAAACTATGACGGAATTTGTGCCTTCTCTATCAAATTCAATTTGTCATGTAATACGTATATGTACGTTTCCTTGGGATAACTTCTTTCAATACAACACCCAAATTGCTTCAATTTTCTGTTCGCAATTAGTATGAATAGCACATCTTTTAGAAATTAGAACGAGAAAACATTGAAAAATTGTGTAACAAAGGTTTTTCTATTTACTTTCGATCGCTTTTAACCACACTTTTGCCTAAAATTCTCGTCCTTTAATTTTCAAAACGGAGCAAATTTTAATTTAGGGTATTGCAAGTCATCAGGCAGAAACCTATATCGCTTGAAATTCTGTCTTTCCTCACTAGAGATATCGTTTTAATTTGTTTTCCTACAATTAAAAGAGTTGTTTTTTGTGCCTTTTTTTGTTGATTGTTATAGTTTTATTTTCGAACCAATATTTTATTTCATAAAAAAAGCCGCAAAAGATCCAACCGTATCGCTTACAAACGCAAATCAGAAGTATCAAGATCTCTCCACGTAAAGAAGTCTTACAAAACTCAAAAATATGAAAGAAAGAAAGACCATTTTATTCCAATCTTTGGTAATGATTGTGCAAAAGAATATATAGGACAGACAAGAAGACCTATTCTAAAAAGATTTAAAGAACATTTTGCACATCTTAAATATAATGAAAAAGAAAAGTCAAGTGTTGCAGAACATATGCTAGAAAATAGTCATAGCTTTAGTTTGCAAAATTTAAAATTAATAAGAAATGTAAATAGCAATTATGAATTAGATGCTTTTGAATCATTTTACATATTTAAAAACAAAAATAATCTAATGAATAGTGATGATGGACCAATCAAAGATTCAATATTCAAAAAATTTTTTAATAGATTCAACTCAACTCAACTGTAGTTTTGTTTAGAAACATTTTTGTTTATTATTAGTTTTTTGACAAATAACTTAATTTAATTAAATTTATAAATCTCACTGACGATGGAAGCATTGCTTCTGAAATGTACATCTGAGGAAATATAAAAAGTGTTTTAACTGTTAAAAACTTTACTAATCTTTTCATTTATTATATTTCGTTAAAAATGTATTTCATTTTTGTTTTGGGTTGGGCAAAAATATGCTTTTCATGGTTTATTATTTGACAGAGAACGAAGAATATCGACTTCGAAAGGTATCGGGTGACTTTTTGAGAGTGTGGTTTTTCAAATAGGGATAAAACTGACATTTTGTGGTCAAATCGGCCAATTCTAATGCCATTTATGTTCAGTTTGATTTGATGGATTGTGTTCGCAATACGTTTACTTTATGTGATAACACGCATCCGCAGAGACGTCGAACAGTGTGATCTATTGGCTGGTAGAGTCATTGGGCTATACTTCTTCCAAATTGATGCTGGCGAGCCAGTTACCGTTAATGGATAACGGTATAGAGCCATGATAACCGACTATTTTGTTTCCGAATTGGATGGCATGAAGGTGGATTGAGATGTGGTTCCAACAAGACGGTGTTATATGCCACACAGCGCAAGTTACATATATGATATTCAAATTACATATAAGATATTCATTGTAAGTTACATACATGACATTCATTGCATTATGTCATTTTCTATCTGTACCGATAAAGTTTATGTTTTATCCATTTAACTCGCTTAAGCTCATTTCCTTTTTAAGTTAAAACAAAGAACCAAAATCAATATGCACAAACGATGGAGCATCCCCTATGGAGCTTCCAATGTTTATAAATACTGCATACTGAAACCAATACAAAAATAATACTTCCGTTGTTATAATCAATATGAAATTGTGAAGTCAACAGTTTAGTTGACTACAAAAAGAATCTCTCGGTCCACAAGAGATGTAAACAAACGACCACTGATGTAAGCAAAAAACTAAAGAAATGATAGTTGGAGTTGGCCAACGATCATAATTTCAAGTTCAGTTGTATCTCAAATCTCCAACAAGCAAGTTCAAGAAATAAAGTAACTTAAAAACATTTCGGGTAATTTTTATTTGCAACAAAAGTTTCATTAAGTGAACAGAGTAAGAAGAAATACGTAAAGTAACATAATTCGCACGTCACAATCGATTTATTGAAGGAAACATTCGATCAGCGCATAATTTCGCGGAATGGACCTGTCAGTTGGCTACCAAGATCATGTGATTTGACACCATTGGATAATTTTCTTTGCAAATATGTCAAGTCGCTCGTCGACGTAAACAAACCAGAAGCCAACATTCGTGGCGTTATTGCCGACATACGGCCTCAAATGCTCGAAAAAGTGATTGAAAATCGGACCTTTGGACTTGGCTTTATTTGAGCCAGCCGCGGCGGCCACATGCCCCAAATCATATTTAAACATTAATGGTATAAAATTATCCTTAAATAAAGCCAAATTGATGGACATTTAAACGATTTTCTTGTGTTTTATTTCAATTCGAAGTTCTATACCCTTTTTAAACACCCTTTATAAACTACGCCACTGCCGATGAATTTTTTTTTTTTTTGAACCCCAACTTGACTGCGGATAAATAAAATAGATAAGTAAATAGGGTGGCGCAACAAAGGGCCTAATACAGAAATTAACGTTTGCAGTATAAATTGCTGTTAATCTACATAAGCAAGTCATAAACACAAAAAGTCTAGTTGTAAAGCTAAAAAGCAGCTCTTTGGAATGAGCCTTATCTTATCTGAGATTTTAGAGTAGATCGATCAGCGGCAACTTCTTTATACTGCAAATAAAGATATTTGAGCGACAGATCGGACATTTGGGCTAAAAATAAATGAATTTATAAACCTACCTAAATTTTAAAACTATTTGTACTTAAATACAATAATAACAAAAAAGCCAAGGTTGTGTGTATAAACTGTCTGAACTATTCATGGGAGCCTGAAGAATGCAATAGAACTGCAAAGCCATTACCAAATGGCTGAAAGTTGAGAGAGCTTTTCACATGCTGTAATTTTCCCCAAGATCTAGAGACTTTAAACACTGAAACGCACCGCTTTCCAGTAAAAGATTCTGTTTGAATTGCAACAATCTATTTAAGAAAGTAAGCAGTGCTCGTTTACATAATCGAACTTTTTTACTGTTCGTCATTTAAATGTAATAATCTCCGTAAAATATCGTATAAATATTTATGGAGTCATGCAACAGATCGAGGTAACCAGCTTCTACATATTTATGCTGGGGGTGAATACAATCTTCATCATTTCGATACCCGGGCAAAGATTTATTGATTTCGAGCTTCGAACTCTCGACTTATATAATCGATCAACATCAAAACCACCTCTTTGAAATTTAAACTAGTGTTTCAGTGTTACCAACACACCATAATCAGGCTTTTGATGGATGCTCCTCCCCAGAGCTCAATTTCCACCATTTGATTCCTACCCAGTGATATCTACTCCAAAGCATTCGCTGTCTAAAAATGTGATTTTTGGAACAACATGAAACAAATATGGAGGAAATAAGTTTCTTTACACATAATCATTCAGTTCAATTTTAGAATTATGTATGTATGTATGGTGTCACACTAGACTAGAATTTTGTCTTTTTTTTCTAAACACTTAGTATCCAGCCCACCACCACAAATATTAAATACTAATAATATTTTAATTATTGTATCAGGGTAGGAAACATATTCGCGGCATCAGATGTTAGGTCTTTATATAACTTCTAACAATATTCGTACGTACTTCTCGGCGCCTTTCTCTTGAAGAAAAGATTTTGGTATTCCTGTATTTCGTCGTATCTCAGACTTTTTTGTACTGGAATGTGGCAAAGGACAATTTTTTATCCAATGTCCAGTTTGATGACACTTATAACAGCGATATGTTGGAGGCACATCCCCCGTTTGGCCTGGACCGCGTATTTTTTGATACCTGATAGAAAAACAAAATCCCAGATATATTATACAAATATTTGCCATGGTGTAGGATATGCATTTTTTACCAATGATGAAAGCTTATATGTATGTTCGTGTCCAAATATAAGTTTGCATAATAATTTTTAATAAAGGAAAACAAGTGACAATCATACATAACTTATAAATTATTATTGCTATAATATTAACAACTTACCCTCTAGGATCATAATCCACAGTACTCTGGGCCATCATTGCTTGTATTTTGTCTTCTTCGCTGGCATTCATTTGCGAGAGATCTAATGTATTGCTGTCAAATTTCGGTACATGACATACAGTAGGAGTATTTTGTGGTTGTTGAGAATCCCTAAGTTTTTTCGATGTCTGTGGGATTCTCGATATAATTAAAGATGTATTTTTTGGTATCAAATCATTGTCGCTTTGATATTCTGTAAAACAAAATTAATTTTCAAAACATTCATACATTCATAAATATTTATTAGCGATGGTGTAAAAACAATGGAAGGAATAACAAGGAAAGTCTAAAGTTGATTCAACTTTAGATGCGTGGAAGGTGAAATATCCCTTAAGGGGAAATTTCTCCCATCCAAGAATATCAAAAGTTCAAAAAATATATAATATAATGATATAATAAAATATTTACTGCTGTTTACATCAATACCCCTAGCCGCCCGAAAAATACTCCTTAATCTTACACCTAGATATTATCAGCAAACAAATGGCCGCTAGGCCTTTCGTATCTGAGCCATCAGCTATCTCCCAATGGACCAGTAACAACATTGGTTACTCATCTTGAACTGTTCGGATCAATCCCTGGTCATAACGACTGCACCATCAACAATTGAAAAAAAAGTCTATATTCCTATCAATTTAGGTTGACGAAGATTTTTTTAGAGATGATTCAATTCATTTCTATACAAATGGTTCAAAGACCGAAGAAGGGTATACTAAGACAGACTAAACGTAAGTCTCTCATCACACCTTCCAAACCACTGTAGCGTGTTCTGGTGCCAGCGGAAGTTCTGGCTACCAAAGAGGTCCTATCGTGGCTTGAAGAAAACAAGATTCGGCGTTCCATCAAACGACTTCTGGAGAATTTGCTTAGACGAGGAGTAAGAAGAGACAATGCCACACTCCTCTGTTCATGTCTCGCACTCTTCCTCAGATGAAAACTGCATCTAGATGGATGATCCAAACGATATGGCGAACACAGAGACCCTTCACCTCTATCACTGTATTAAAAGCTCCAAGTGGTTTAGTTAGTTGAGATACTGCCGATAACACTTCATCTTTCATTGTAACTAGGAATTTAAGGGTTTTTCAATCCTGGGATCTTTGGATTCCGATATATCAATCCCGGGATCCCGGGACTAGGCCTAAATATTGATTAAATATATAACGATTTGTTCCATTTAGGCTGAAATTTCAATCAGCTGAAAAATGGATGTGCATTCATTGTATTTATAAACTATAGTAACGCTACGGAGGAGAAAACGTTGGCGACATCGCGAGCCGCTTGTAGTTTTCATTAAACCTTTTAGCGGTTTAAAGAATTTTGGGCTTGTTGTTCACTTCTGTATGTGGATGGTTGTTCCATTAACATTTGTAAGGGATTCGAAAAACTTTTTGACATTTACAATCAAAGCACATAGGGTATATATATATTTTTTTTTTTTCTACATATACTGTGAGCGTCAAAAGAAAGTGTACAACATTGAATTTTATATTTACGACCCTGGTAAAGAAAGGGGATTAGATATTTTAGTAAAATACTAATGCTATTTTTTAAGGTAGTTTATTTTCAATGATTTGCCACATAAAACTTAACAAAAAGTAATGAAGTAAGAATACAATAAAACAAGAAAGAAAAATTCTCCAGTTTTAAAGCATCAAAAAAAAGTGTACAACTTGCCACACATACTGTGTAACTTTCCGCTTATCGGGAAAACAACCGTTAAATTTATTTTGTTTTCTTTGCAACACATAACTAATTGATTAAAAGTGCTATTGAGTTCATTTCCATCGAAAGTTGCTTGTTGCTTGAACTATTTTTTCAAATTATTTTAAAATGGGTAAACAAAGTGCAGTAGAAACACGGGAACTTATTATAAAATTAAGAAAGGAAGGAAAATCTTACCGCGAAATAGCCAAAACAGTGGGCAGATGCCATAGCACGGTGAAAAAAATTTTGGACAAATTTCAAAAGCTCAAGGATGTAAGAGATCGACCTCCTTCCGGAAGACTAAAAAGGCTGTCCGTAGGTGATGAACGTGCTATTGTCAGGGAAGTGCGAAAAAATCCCGCGTCTAGTGCAGTAAAGATTGCTGAAAATATTTCCCAATCTTCTGGAGTCAACGTTAGCGCGAGCACTATTCTGCGGACCCTCCATAGTAGCGGGCTACATGGAAGAGTTCCTCGCAAAAAGAAATACATTTCTGAAAAAAATCAGAAACGAAGACTTCTTTGTGCCAAGAAGTATCAAAAAGAAAGATCTTCATTCTGGAGAAATGTTCTCTTCAGTGACTACACCTTAAAAATAAACTTAGTTTTTTACTATAAATAACGAACCCACTTGCTTTAACAGGGTTACAAAAATGCAGTTCATAGCTGTACACTTTCTTTTGACGCCCACGGTATATGTATATAATTTTCATGTTGCTAACACATTTACAAAACAATGCTCTCTTTTCAAAATATTGAAAAATTATACTTTCCAAAGGTTCTACGATTCGCCTTTTCCGATTTGAGAAGGAGGTACGTTAAATGGAGACTAGAGGCGGCGATATCAGAGTTTTCCCCTCCGTTGTGTTTATAAATACAATGATTGCATTATTAAACTAGAAAAATATAGTTTTAACAGAAAATGTTAGTTTAAGAAACTAAGAGTGCAGAAGAAAGAATGAGAGAGAGAGCTTGCCCAAAATCCATTGTTGACAAAAGATGTTGGTTGAGGTCCAGCGTTCAGGTTCACCTGAACTATAATGTACACACAAGTTCAATAAAACATTTCCCTTGCAAAAAAAAAATCTGAGCTATTTGTCATCGATTGCTGTAGCAATTGTTCTTCAATTCAAAAGAAGATTTAGTTATCGCTATAACTGGTCTCTAACCACAAACACCAAAAGCTTTGTTCTATAGCTGACTAGTCAGAAAAAAACTGACTCCCTTTAAAAAAAAAAAATAATGACAACTAAAAAAGAAGATATACAAGGTTTTTTCGTTGAAGCCCTAGGGTTGCCCTGGGGTCGCCACAAAGCGTTTTTTGAGAAACTGAAAGTCCCCCTGAATGTCAAATTGAGTGTTTTTTGAGCCCTAGGGTTGACCTAGGTTTTCCATAAACTCGCCCTAGCTTTTTGCTGTGGCGAGTTGAGGGCTGTCAAACGGCATGTATTTTTTTTTTTAATGACAGGGATTTGCGGTTTGGCGTTTTTTGAGGACTGGAAAACTCAGGTTTTTTTTTACAACTCATAGGGTTGACAAGAAAACCTGTACCGCGTTCTTTTATCCTTCGATGTTACACGATGTAACATCGATGTCGTTCCTAAATGCAATAGGAGTGTTCAATGACCTGTTCTAGAACAGTTTCAGACAGAAAAGATCAGGCTTTTGGTGTTCAATGAGAAATTTTCTGTTCTTTTCTGATTTTTTTTGTGTTCAATGAGCTGTTCTAGAACAGTTTAGCAGAGCATTTTCTGCACCTCCTCTTGAGCAAGTGCAAGTTTGGTGAAAACTGTCAAAAGCAGCTGTTGACTTTTTGCTCGTAGTTTTTTAAGCGCATTGTAATTTTAGTTTGTTGTAAAAAGTTCAAAAAAAATTTTAAAAAATCAGGAAAATAACACCTAACCTTGTGCTGAAAATAAAATTACGAAAATACCCTAAATAAAGTTGATATCAGAAAAAGAAAAATTGGTGGTTGTTTTTTTTCGTTTTTGTTGTTGCTTATTTTGACAAGTTTGCTTGTTCTAACCTGCCTGACGTTTTTCACACATCTAATGTTACGGCTCGTAACTTTTTCCAATTCATCTCTGGGACTAGAGTTTCGATGTTGATCTGTCAAACATCTCTAAAATTGTTCTTGCTCTGCTCAGATTTGTTTTGGTTTTTTTTTTTCATTAATCTTTCAAAATTCTGTGAGCAGTTATTGATTTTCAATCTTGTTCATTTCAGAATTCTTTTTTCTTCATCAAAAACGAGTTTCCTTTAGCTGGGTTTATATTTTAAGAAATACTTTATTCTTATTTTTGACAGACCAGCAAATGATGATTTTGACACTACAGCATCGCGTAACATCGAAGGCATAAAAGAACGGAGGTGAGGGGAAAGTTCAACGAACGAACCTAAAAACGCGAACCAATTGGACATTTTTCGTGGAATTTGTTAAAATTAAAAATGAAACGAATCCAAATTTGTATCTACTGATTTTTCAACTGGATTCTCTCAAATTCAATTCTTAGGCTTTAAAGTGTTAAATACTTTGTATGAAAAGCACTTTGAATAATTTAATGATATATATGAATGTAGTTTACTTTCACAAGTCAAAAATTATTATTCTAAAATATCAAAATTAATTTTTTTCTGTCTCTTTTAAAACTTTCATCTGTTAACTTCGTTCTAGAATATATAAAAAAAAACTGTTTTCGTCATTTTTGCGAAAACTGCAACTGCCATCCTTGTTTTTTTGTGGCTTTCTACAATCTCAAAAAACAGGGTCTTAAAAACATATTATTTATTGGTTGATGTTATGCAATATTTGCCTAGGTTGGTGATGATAGACTAGTAAGTTCCAAGGCGGGTTAGCGCTGGAGTTAAGGTTTATAAATTGAATGGGCATATGAAACTTTTGCTGATTCAAGTTTGGATTTTTTTGCGTTTTAGAATTTTTTTTGCATTGTTGTGAGTGGGTGATCTTCTTTTGTATCATACCCGTTGTAAAAAATTCAATTCTTTCGCTTATTTGTGGTAATCTAGCGTCTGTAGTAAGTGGCTTAGGGGTCATTCCAGCGAAATCGACACCATAAGCATAAAAAATAAATAACTTAATTTATACTTAAATCCATATGTGGAGAGTAGAACATTATACATTCTTATGATTAACATCATAAATATGTAATTCATTAAAGCGATAATTAAGAGTAGTTACAAAAGACCTTTTTTTATATTTTTCATACATTTGTATGTCCAATTATTACTTGTCACACCCGTCACAAGCATTAAGAAGCAAGTTATTTATGTTTTACAGAATATTTGCGTAAATTATACTAATACCTAATCTGTACAATATCGGGAACTATATAAAATTAGGTTGTTTCACAAAAGTATAGTAGTTTCTTACCAATTGCGAATGGTGTAAGTCAATTTGCAAAGGTGAGGTAATTTGATGTCCCAGCCGTCACACTTTTTATACCATCAATTTCTCATAATAGTAGGTCTGTTTCTTTACTTTGTGGACAGAAATTCACAATCTGTCATATTATAAGGAGTGGGGGTAAAATTCTCTCAGAAACTCTCAGAAACTCTCTAAAAGAGCGTAATTGTCCTCAAATTAAAGAAACGCCTTGAACAAAACATTCGCAGCAACGCTTGGAAAAATGTCAGGTTGACAGTTGTTGTATTTGTTTTGGCTGTCCACGATTTCTGTCCACAGAAATTTAGGTGGCAGAAATTCACAGGGTGGGGAAATTTTTTACTCTCTCGTGAGCACTCTCTTTTGTGCACTGTTACGAAAAATCGCAGTGCTGGAACGGCATTAGACTGACTTTCGTCGAATTTCGGTGCATTTCGTGCGAATTTTCAGTAAAGAAACACACCTAGTAATACATATTTTCATACTTTTTTCGATGGTACAGTATGCAATAGGTCTGTTTCTTTACTTTGTGGACAGAAATTCACAATCTGTCATATTATAAGGAGTGGAGGTAAAATTCTCTCAGAAACTCTCAGGAACTCTCTGGAAGAGCGTAGTTGTCCTAAAAGTAAAGAAACGCCTTGAACAAAACATTCACAGCAACGCTTGGCAAAACGTCTGTTTGACAGTTGTCAGTTGTTGTATTTGTTTTGGCTGTGCACGATTTCTGTCCACAGAAATTTAGGTGGCAGAAATTCGCAGGGTGGGGAAATTTTTTACTCTCTCGCGAGCACTCTCTTTTGTGCACTGCTGCGAAAAATCGCTG
Organism: Melanostoma scalare; assembly: GCA_949752695.1. NCBI lineage: Eukaryota > Metazoa > Arthropoda > Insecta > Diptera > Syrphidae > Melanostoma > Melanostoma scalare. The sequence continues at coordinate 38,111,408 of OX456984.1, forward strand.
TGCTGGAACGACATTTGACTGACTTTCACCGACTTTCGGTGCATTTCGTGTGAATTTTCAGTAAAGAAACACACCTAATGACTATTCAAGTATGTGTCATATTCAGTAAGTAAATCGTTCCGTTCGGCAGAAACGAAGCAAATTGTAGGCAACAAACGAGTATAAATGTCTCAAAAATATGAGAACATTCCTTTTGTATTTACTTTAAGTCAGCTCTTTGAGGGGTAACACCACTGTAAATTTTTCAAAAAATAGATTTTTTAGGCTTAGAAAATACTTTAACTCTTAGAATATGGTGTCGGTTTCGCTGGAATGACCCATCTTTATTTTTTATCAAAGAGTAGAACCAGAGATTCGACTTCGGTAAGGAAGCTACGTTTTAGTCAAGCTTAATTAGACCGGACACCCTCGGTCGCCATTTTATTGTCAGTTGGTTTGAAAAAATTTAAAAAAAATTAATGTTTATCGATATTTTTATTTTCACAGAAGAGGAGAGAGTATAGTTGGTTCAAATCAGCAGCAATAAGCATTATTTGCTACCAAATTAAAAAAGTAAAAGAAAATTTTAAACCTTATTGCAACCGGATGGAGCCGTTAACTGAAAAGAGACATCGACGAGACGATTACCCACAAAAATAATTGGATGTTTTAGGCAAAGGGGGTGCGAGTTGACTCTTTGTATTACCAACCCTGTAATTCTGATGACAGCAATGTTGTGGAATATTCGGTATAACAATAAAATCCAAATTTCTCATAACAAAAAAAAACTTCAAAATAAAAAAGTTTAAGTTAAATGGTTGTAAGTCAAGTTTAAGACGGTATATGAACTTTAATTTAGAAAATGAGTATAAAGAATGGTTGGTATTACAATAAACCGCTAGAGCGTGCAGTTTTGGTAAACAATGTGGATATCGGATTGTAGGAAAACAATTGCGAAACGAACCACTCGACAAAGGTATCCCTTTGTATAAGACCCTGATCATCCCAGTCCTGCTTTACGGCGTGGAATCATGGACCTTGTTAAAAGTGGATGAGGAAAACCTTGGTCTTTCCGAAAGAAAAATAATCCGAGTGATCTTTGGTTATGCGAAGACTTTGTTTTGAGAGGAAGATACAAAAACGAGCTGTATGAGCTGTAGCGCGACATGGACATAGCTAGAATATGGCTGGGACATGTTGATGCGGATGGATACCAACGCTGCGGCTCGACAGGTTTTTGAAAGCACATTGCATGGAAATCAGGGGAGGGAAAGATCTCGCCGTATGTGGCAAAGTCAAGTGGAAGAAGATCTTAACCGACTTAGAGTGCAAAACTGGAGAGTGCTCGCCCTAAATCGAAGTTGTTATGGAAAGATGTTAGTGGAAGCCCAGGTTCACCCCGAACGGTAATGCCTTTTTAAGCTAGTAAGAATATGAAATTGTATAAGTGAAATTACTAACATCACTTCATTTTCGGATTTCAAACTGCTTTTGATTTTGATTGAAAAGCCAGCAGTTTTTGAGAACAGAAAACCCAGGTTTTTTAAACTTATATGGTTGTCAAGCAAACCTGGGTCAACTCTGGATAAAGTTCAACGACCTCACTATCAGGCTTTGTTTGCTTGCAGACAATGATCTCGATTCTGTAATAAATTAAAAATATTTTTGTTTCTTTTTTTTTGACCAAGATCACTCAAGTAGTGATTTCCATCAATTGAAGCTTGGAGCAATAGAATGAAAAAGAAATAAGCAACTATTTCTTTTCCCTGACAGTTTCTGTAGCTACGAACCATCCAACGAATGCTTTTCACTTCAAAATTGCCCATTGGATGTGAGCGACGAGTGTTATCTCACATCCCATTCGGGGTTCGACATTTGTGTGCCATTTACATAGTTTATTATCTCAGCGCTTTAAAAAAAAATAAAAAATAAATAGGGTGGCGCAACAGGGCGAGGAGCCCCTGGGCCTAGCGCTTTTCTCACAACCATTCCTTGTGAGGGAATGGAATCTCAGCGCTTTACTGTAACAATTTCATTAAATTTAAAACAAGGTGAAAGGTTTTTGGGGCCAAAAATCAGTCCACCTTACAAGTCTAATTTCTGAGAAAACGCATTTCTCCGAAACTTCACTCAAATTGTAAGATCGGTTCATGCAAAATCCGCAGTCATACAGTTAATGATTCTAAAAGAAACTTGTTTAGAAAAAATACGTTAGTTTGTGAGGTTGGTGTACCACGTCGACTCAGCTTTTTGCCTGGCGAAAGTTTTGATCTTTCTCTCGTGTTTACAGTTTTCACTTTCAATCATTTTCGGTTTTTTTTCTATTCTATTTTTTTAAGACAAATAAGTAAAAATATTGACTTACCTTCTTTTGTCTGGGCATTTGTAATCTGCAACTCAAAATCGTTTGTTTTCCCAAGGCGTTTTTGTTGAATGACCGCTTTACGGAAATCACTCACCGATATGTGGAGTCCATCAAATGTTATCGTATCGAAGTCCAATGAGCTTTTGAATTTATAATGCACAGACATAATATCCTGTAATTAATAATAAGAATAAGGTGGATAAAAAAGGATTTCCTACAAATTAATCCCTCTTCCTCAGAGGAACACAAATTAACTATGGCCAAAATCAAAACCGATCAGGTACGCGTCGGTGAGGTTATGTACATGTATGTATTATCTATAAATCAATAGAACCAAAAAACACTTTTCATGCTACGCAAAAATACCCCACAACCGAAAATCAATTTAAGAAATATTTTTTAAATGGTTATAGCTGGCTTATAATTTTAGTTATTTTTTTGGAATACGTTTAAGCAACGAGTACATAGTTCGTCTTTGGAGCTTAAGGGAAGAAAAAATAATCAGACCACCAGCCACCAAACATGGACATATATTTTTTGTCTACTACAAACACAAATAATAAAATGAAAATAAAAATTTCGTACACAAACTAATTGCAGAATTCAGATAATTATTTTGCAAAATTAAAGTTGTAAACTTTAGATGAATTTTGTTTAATTAAGTACCAAAATCCGAAGTTTGCGAAAAATTATCCATCCGGAGGAGGCAAATGAAAAATTGACAGCAAAAAAGACGCCGCCTGAATTTGAGGTAGGAAAACAGAGCTACTGAAAAGTGTTGCTAGAGGCGCCCAAAAACTCTTGCGGCAAATTAAACAAAAACTGATGTTAGGACTCGGCTACACTTATATCGGCCGCAACGCAGGCGCCGTACGACAACCATGTTTTTGGCAGTCGCCGCAGCGGCAATGCAGCTGTCAAAATTAGCAAACGTAATTTATATTAGAAAACCCACACTAACGTGACAAAAAAAAGAGTTTTCATGCAAATGTATTATCGCGAAGGAAAACTGAGGATAGCAGAGATTCCAAAGCTGCCGCAACCTACAACTGCTAAACCGCTTTGTTTAGGCAGAACCTTTAACCCTGACATTTTACAAGTAGGATAAACAATCATCAGAAGAGAAAAAAAAGGTGAAAAAATGTATTTCAGATTTTGGTACGTCACCATTTACTGAACAATGAAGAAAAAGTTCAGAGAATGCTTTCTGCATTGTAATTTTTACTTTTTAAAATATTACGTACGAAATTTATTAAAATCACGTCGTTCTCACTGCTCAGTTGATGTTGGAACTCATTTTGCGACAAAAAAAAAAAAAAGATGAAAACTATCACGTAACCATCCGACAACACGGCCGTCATGCAAATGCCAGAGCCATTGTGATGGGCGCTGTATGATAGCGCTGCTATACTAGGAAACCAAAGCTTTATCGTTCCAATCGTTGATTGTATCGTCAAACGATTGTTACGTGTAACTTCGCTTCACCACAATAGTCGTTTTAAAAGTTGCAAGTTGCAACATTTAGGCCCTGAAACAAAATTATTTTCAGTCCCGAATCGATTACCTAATCTCTTTGTTACCTCGTTTCCATTTAGAATTGAATCACACCTCTATTCGAATTAGTTCCAGTGTATACCTACATCGAATTGAAATAGGATTACCCGATCCGATACAGCTCTTGTAGCTGGATCGATTCGAAAGGTATGTGTTGTATACCTAGATTACTCGATTCAGTGAGGTAAGTAGATACCTGCATCGAAGTCTGAATCATAATCCGATTCGATTACCCGATTCTAAGTGGAAACGGGGTAAGTTGAAGCAGGGTAAATATTACACAGATGCATTTTTGTCGCAACTTGACAATCCAATAGTTAGGTCAGCCATTGGGGTTTTCCACCGCATACAAAAATAAATTAGTACTGACTGCTGAGCACTTTTAGCTCACCACCCACTGTCACTTGTAACCGTATGTACTACGATGCATACGCCAAACCACAAAAACTTGTGGGTCTAGTTGTTACCACGAGACACACAATAGCCCCGTTCACACTGTACAATTAGTTGGACAAACCTAGGTTTGACAAACCAATGCTTGATAGTGTGAACTCTTCATACGACCGCTTGTCCAATTTGTTGGATGGTTTTCAAAATTTTTTGAAAATCTAGAAGTTGGACGGAGTGGAAGGGTATGTGACATAAAGTTGGACGACAAGCTTGATAGGTGTGAACGAAAACTACATCAGACCATCCAACTTCCATCAAACGAAGTCTGTCCAACTAATTGTACAGTGTGAACTGGGCTAATAAAATAAGATACGTCACTTTGATTGTAAACACACTGTGCACTATGTACACTTGTTTATTTACTGAACACTAACACTAACTTATTAACAATGAATAGATAAATAAACTAACCTCCACCCACGACATGCAAGAAAGTGATTTACGTTAAAAATGGCATTTTGAGTTTTCCTATGGTATTTGAATTTTCGAAAGAAATTTTGAATTTAAAATTTAATTTTATCTATCAAGTCAGATGCCAAAATGACAATTCACTTCAAAAACCGTTACTCAGAGGATAATCAACCTCCAACCGTTGATTATCTTTATTTGCCATATTATCAGGCTGATTATTATTATGAATAAGAATTTCTGTTTTATCATCTGATTATCTTTAAAATGCGATTATGAATAAGGCTGTAACTTATTAACAATATTATAAATAAACTAACTAACTGATAAACTAACATTTAAGGCAAGTAGAAATATATGTATGTATATTGTGGATATCAAAACTGCTGCATGTTGAAGGTGTTGCTGTGAGGACTGTTGGAAGTAAACTGCGAAGCGTCTTATTTGAATTTCAACGAATTTATTATTTAATGCGCAGTTGAATTTGTTTTGCAGGAAAATAGATTTGCAGCTATGAGGGCGAAGGGTGCAAACCTATTCGTTCTTCCAATGGTTTTATTATGCCGTCTATTCTCCTCTGTGGAAATAGTTCCAAAGTTTGAGGAAGAATAGACGACGAAGTTTGAGGAGGTTCGCCACAAACTCTAAAGTTTGAGAGCCTGTGGTTTACAACGTACAAGATCTCACTCACTTTGTGGTTTATTACGTTCAGACTGCTGCGTGTTTCATATATTTTCCATGTATTTGCTCTCTTTTCTTTCTCTTTCGCACTTATTTGCATCTTTCTAAAAACGTCCGAGTGTAATAAGCCACTTTATGCAAAGGTATTCCATTATGCATTTGTGTCGCCATCTTTCCCGCCGATGTTGGCGCACTCTAGTGATCAACAATGTTCCTAAGAAAAGGTGTCCAGTAATTGTACTATACTTTCCATATACATCGGGTATTCCATTGTATATAATATATACAATGGGTATTCCTAATTCCTATTCAAGTAGTTGCAGTTTAGAGACGGAATGATCACTTTTTCATTTATATTTTCGTATTTTTACAAGGCTGTTATTTAATGTATACATACTTTACAATTGCTCGTTTTTTTATATGAATCAAATAATTCGTTTGTTAATAAGTTTACTCCTCCGTAAAGTGCAAATAATCGCTCAAATGTTAACAATTTTGCACTTGCACTGATATTGCTTCTCGATTTTTTTTTTATATTGTACCCACCACATATACACATGCATACATTTAATTGGATAACTAATGAATTTTCTAATTAGTTTTTAACTTGACTACTTACAAAGTGGATGTTGTGAAATTTGATGCATTCTTTTGTTGACTGCGATTCGATTTTAACTAAAATAAATTAGATAAGCGGATGCGCAAATACCTACCATATACAGGTATAGATGCGGATGCCTATGGATGGATAAGCAGCACCAGCACCAGAAACGTACATAATCCATAAATATTTGGACAATACTTAGAGATATATGTATTTATTATACGCCTTGGAAGAAGTATAAAGAACAAATTATACATAGCTACAAACGACTTTATACATATATAAATGTGTGTACCTATTTATATGGATTGTTCTGCGTGTATACAAAATGAATTAAAAGCCTGTTTATAATAAAAAGTGATTTTTGGTTTTAAGTGTGTGCAACAGGTATACCGTCGTTGTATATACAATAATAAAATAATGTCAAACGTTCTGCCAAAAACAAAATGACAATATTTGTGGTGGCTGAATGCGCTGAATAAATATTAAACCAGATATTGGTTGTTCATTGTATGAATTTAAAGAATAAGGAGACTAAAAACTAAACAAAACTGCATTTACCTACACAAAATATATCTTCTACAAGCCTCCACAGTCCACAAAAGAAAAATAATTAATTTTTAAGGGCATCCCAGCTTGTGCCTTAGTATCGTTTACACGAACACGTCGCATGATTTGTAATAGGAAACAAGGAATTGTTAAGGTATGTCAAGTTGCTATTGCTACACACTTACAAATTTTTTTGTTTTTACATTTAATGTGTTTTAGGTTTAGCGCATGTGGTTGTGAATGCACATGCCCTATGTAAACTTGTTGCCACCTTTATGGGGAAGTAAATAAAAAGAGCATAAACAAAATAAACGTCATTTTTAGTGGGAAGGTCCTATTTAAAATAGTTGCTGTTGTAATTTAAAATAACTAACTAATGTTAAATAATGTTAATTGAGAATTATTATTTGTCCTAGTTTCACTCGTATACTTATATCCAAAGTAGTACATTTCCACTGTGTTTTTTGTTGGGCTAAAGTTGTTCAAAACGTTTGGGTTTTAACCCATGGAAGCTGACTGTTTCCGGGTGGTCTCCACGAAGACTATCCGGAATAAGAACTGAACGATCCAATTAATTTTTTGTTGAAATTTTAACTCAAATATACCTACTCAATTTAACAATTTACAAAAAAAATAAAAAAAGTTCATTGAACCCAGGGTTAGGTTAGGTGGAAGTGGCTGTCAGCCAATGAGTGCATTGCCTGACACACTTAGGCCGCAAGGGCCCATTGTGATACCACAGAGATCAGCAAGTTGATCACCTACTGATCTCAGAAACCCGATGTAAGATTAACGAGCCTGTGTGCGAACCTTGTATCCCACTGGTGGAAGGTTTGTCCGTTGGCTCACATTCCTGCTTCGACTTTGCAGCCAAATCGGAGAATGTGTACAACTTTCTTTGCCTCCCCCCAGTTTTCTTTTTTCTTTTTGTTTGTTTGTTTTTAAAAATTCCATAAAAAGTCCCACGAGTAACTACGGAAGGAGAAGGTCAGCCCCGGCAGAGCCGTGTACCGGGGTAAGGCTAGTCTATTCTGAACCCTGCCAAGAATCCGGCAGCGAACGGACGCAACGGATTCTATGGGTCGTGGCCTTTAGTTTGCATCACCAGTTTGGGTAGAAATTTCTTTCAGTTCGCGATACAAACTTTGCTTGAAGTTGGACACACATCTCCTAGCTTCTTTTTTGCAGCTTCTGTATTCCATTTCGAAGCGAGGATTTTCATCTCTTGCAAATTGGCATTCTCCTTACTTATCTCTGCTTTGACTTCATCATTCCACAACCATGTTACTTTGGTTTGTTGGTATTCTTTTGATTCGAATGAGAATTAAATGTTTAAATCAGTAGAATAACAAGTTAACCAAGAAACTCCAAAAGCTCTTTTAGTTTTAAATATTCAGCCTTATTATGAGTTTCACGTGAACAGCTTTTCGCCCGGAACATTTTTGTTCGCCCGGAATTTTAAAAGCTATTATGAGTTTCACCTGAACAAAATTTCAGACTTACAATTTTTCCGCTTTTGTTGTTCACTTGTTCGCCTCACAGAAATAAGTGAAATAAATTGTTCGCAACGTTTTCGAATTTCACGGGGAAAAATAGCATAATAATGGCAATTTTTCGAACATGGAAAATTTTTCCCCCGAAACTCATAAGGGAAAAGTGAAATGGGATCTTTTTCGAGGAAAATGATTTCACGTGAAACTCATAATAAGGCTGATTGTTTTTGTAATCCATGATTGTGTTCCTTTCATTTTCATACAGAGCAAAACAAAACAAAACAAATTTCTATTTGGTTAAATAAAAATTCCAATTCATGCTTTTGAATAACTGTACATTATCCGATAAATTTGTTTGATGTCACCGAATTTTGTCGTAGTGCATTTGCACTGTGTTCGATGTTCGTCCGTTGAAAGCACTTAGCGCGCAGTAACTTGCCTTCAATTTTTTCTGGAGAAGATTTTCAGTTCTGTCGATTGCCAAATCAGCTGTTGGCGACAAAAAGATTATATTATACAAAGCAAAGCATATTTTTGCAATTGTGTTAAAAATTGGACGTTTTGTCCTAAATTTTGGTATTTCATTTTTCTTTGTAATGCTACAATTTTTATTGCTAAACTGTAGTACTTCAGCTTAGCAAAAGCTTCCTCCTAAAAAAAAAACAAGAAACGAATATCTATCTAAGCACGTACTCAGTTGACAGACAAGTTTTGTTCGTTGAAGCCCTGGGGTTGCCCTGTGGCCTTTAAAAAGCGATTTTTGAAAAACCTCAACTAGCTCCGAATGTCAATCTCGCCCTAAAGTAGCACTACGTTGCAGGGGTGAGTTCAGGTAATGAACAGGACTGTCAAATTGTATGTATTTTTTTTAAATGACAGGGATGTGTATTGATTTTGTGGTTTACGTTTTTTTGGGAACCGAAAACCCAGTTTTTTTTTGACAACTTGCAGAGTTGTCAGTCAAAGCTACCTTGGGTAGAGTTCAACAAACGAACCTATAATTTCAGTGTATTGACCTTCTCCAGTGCGCAAAAGTCAAATGACTCTGTATTTTTCTTCAAATGACAGGGATGTGTAGTGATTTCCTAGTTTGAAATTGTTTGAAAACCGAAAACACAAGTTGTTTTATGATAACTCATTGGATTGTCAAAAAACCCGAGTCAACCTTGGGTGAAGTTTAACGAACAAACCTATAAGCTTTCAATAGAAGTAGAATAAGATAGCCAAAAGCTGGTTTTACTCTTTTTGTCACAGCAAGCCAAACAATGTGCGAATAAGGTTGGAAGCGCCTCTGCAGGACAAATGAATGATTTCAGATACACTTATTTTCAAGATCGTATAATTTTGACAGTGATCCCCATCGCCACTGCTCTGATTATTAGATCGGGCACCACACGAATCCCAACATAAAACAAAATGGTTTTCAAGGGGTATCGCCTTTCGCGAGGAACTGGCCATAAAAAGCGCTTTCTTGATTAGCCGTTCGGAATCGGCAGATAATTGTAGGTTCCCCTTTCCCTCATAATACATGGTTGTGAGTGAATGGCTCTCTGTTGCACCACCCTATATATTTGTTTAGAACTTGCTACTGTGCGTATTTCGAAATTCTATCGATTTATCAATATTATCCGATTTCGTGCTCGTCTTTCATTCAGTTCCAGAGTCCAGATATTGGTTGTCTAATCCAAAACAAATGCAAAGCAAAAAAAAAGCAAATTAGTTTTCTGGCAACTCGTATGTTATTTTTCAAACAATTATTACTTTGTTCGCGTCGAAATTGGCCTGAAATCAGTCAAATCCTGTTCGAGGACAGCAAATTCCTGTGGATAGAAATCTTACACAGCCAAACAAAAAAACATTCAAACACAAAGCTTTGCAAAAGACGTTTCTTGAGTTTGTGCGCCATTTTTCACTTTCTGAAAGATTTGAACCCCCATTCCTGAAACATAATAGGTTCGTTTGTTGAAGCCGTGTGGTTGCCCTGTGGTCGCCACAAAGCGTTTTTTGAAAAACCCTTAACTAGCCTTGAATGTAAAACTGAGTGTTTTTTGAACCCTGAGTTTGCCCTCAACACGCCTTGAAGTTGCAATAGGTTTTTGCTGGGACGAACTCAGGTAATGAACAGGGCTGTCAAATGGCATGTATTTTTCTTCAAATGACAGGAATGGGGTGATGATTTTGTGGTTTTTCGTTTTTTTTATAACTGAAAATGAAAACCCAGATTCTTTTTGACAACACACAGGGATGGGTAAAGTTCTACGAACGAACCTAATATATCTTTCTCCTCTCTCCCTCCTTCTCACTACCTGACTCTATTCCCTACAAAAGCACAAAAATTTAACATTGAACACCAATATGTTTAGAATGGCCTTGTTGAACACTTCTAATGTAACTTCGAATTCACCATGATCCACAATTTTATTATTACAAAATGTTATATAATTTATTTATTGGTTGATTTTAATTTTTTGTTTTTTATTCTCATTTTTCCAGAATGGCATTAAATAAAGATTGCAATAAAACAAACATCGCCGAAGCAGATCCGTCCAATCAAGTCAGTTTGGTTGTGAGAATTGATGATGATTCAGACAATAATTTACAAGCATTATTTGATAGTGTTTTAAAGCCGGGCGATTCTAAGCGACCCCTACAAGTGCCATTTCGAATGCGAAAATTACCGAATTCGTTCTTTACTCCTCCGTTGACTGGTTCAAAGTCTCCAACTGTTTCACATTCACGAGCAAATAGCACTGATTCAGCATTTAGTACGGATTCGCAATCAAATACTTGCAGTGAAAACCAAAATGTGCATCACACCCCAGCTGTGGCACCGTCGGGTCTGCTTATTAGCCATTCGAGAGCCCACAGTAGTCCAGCCTCGTTGCAACAAACTTATGCCGGCTTAAATGCACAGCCTTCTGCTGCCGCCACAGCTGGAACTATTGCAAAAAACAATTGCAATCCCAATAATGCCAATCCACAAAGCCAATCCGATAATAGTATTCAACGCATACACATGAAGCAGAGATCATATGATGTAATAAGTCCGATTCAACTTCAAAATGAACTGGGAGCTCTTCCTCCAGGCTGGGAACAAGCAAAAACAAATGATGGACAAATATATTATTTGAAGTAAGTACAAGGCACTTATCTATATTTACAAGACAAATCGAAGTTATTGTTGGGAAAGAACTCCTGTTGTTGATTGCAGGACAACATCTTTGTTTTAAGATATTGAAACTAAAAGCATTTGCAGTGAAGATCTTAGGCTTAAATTATTTTTAAATGTAAAATTAATTTGTTATATAGTTCGTTTCTATTAGAAGCTTAGATTGGTCGAGTTCAAGTATTTACAACTTCATTCTAGATAGTCATAAAATCTCTCAAACCAATTCTATATTTTTAATTCAAATTACAGTTCTTTTTATACCAATGAACTGGCTTTTTTTTTTTATATAAATTTGTTGAGTCAGCAGGAAATGATTGAAAAAGCAAGTGACTCAATATTTAGATTCGAAGAAATATGTGTAAAGTTAGCCTTACCAAAAATAGACATAAATATGTAAATAGTACGAGGCAACAGAGCGGGGAGCCCCGGGGCCTAACGCATTTCTCTCAACCATACCTTGAATGGAGGAGATCTAAAATGTTTGCTCATTCGAATTTCAAATATCCCACGGAAGAGTCGGACATGATAACCATACGACACGGGTACCACCACTTACCAAAAGTACTATACACAAAAAAAACTTATATAGTAGATATAAAGGGTTTTCCAATAGGTATGATATGATTTTGGAGTGGCGTTTCGGCCATTTGTAGTATGTCATGATCTGTCATTTGTTTTTTATTGCATTCAGAAGTGTTTACAATTTCACCATTGGACCACCGTAAACATCGTGAATTTTCTGATTTTGCCTTGGAACAACTTGAAATCGATAACAATTTTTTTAAAAAAATCATCTTTTCCGAAGAGGCTTACTTTTATTTGACTAGTGCGTTAAATAGGTGGTACCCGTGGTGCGATGGTTAGCATGTCCACCTGCTAACCCAGGGGTTCAAGGTTCGAATCCCAGCAGAGGCAAAAAAATGTTTTTTCCCGGGTATCGCCTTTCGCGAGGAATTGGCAAGTCCACCGTTAGTAAATTCATGCCATGAAAAGCGCTTTCTCAATTAGCCGTTCGGATCCGGCATAAAATTGTAGGTCCCCTCCATTCCCTCACAAGGCATGGTTGTGAGAAATGCGCTAGACCCAGGGGCTCCTCGCTCTGTAGCGCCACCCTATTTATTTATTTATTTATTTTTTAGTGCGTTAAATAAACAAAGAAAGTTTGGTGTGGTTTTCCAACTTTTTATGGGCGAAATTAGAAGAAATTGATTTTGACAACATTTGGTTTCAACAAGACGGGGCTATGTGTCACACAGCAAATGCAACAATTGAATTATTGCGAGAAAAATTTAGAGATTCAATTATTTCAAGAAATGGTGATATTGAATGGCCTCCAAGAAGTCGTGATTTAACACCATTAGACTATTTCTTGTAGGGTTATGTGAAGTCATTGGTCTTTCAATATAAACAAGATTCTCTCCAAGCTTTACAAGTCAATATTGAACCAACGTGTCATTCATGATATACGACTTTATTTAGTGGGAAAAGTGCCCGAAAATTGGGTTCATAGAATTTGTTGCTGCAGGAGAATTCGTGGTGGCTATTTGAAAGACGTTTTATTTAAAACATGTCGATTTCCTTTCACCAATTTGCAGTCGACTGCAGTCGCTACTAAATTCGATTCTTTTTTGGGTATTTAGGAAATTAAAAAAGTAGCGACTTTTTTTATGAATGTGTGTGTGTCCAACTGGCTAATGTAGAAAAAGAAGCACCATGGAACAAAACAATTACATTCATATTGTTAAAGCACACAATTTTTATATTTTTTTTCACCAAATGTTTTCCAAATTCACAACTAAATACAAAACAATTCTGCTTCCTTTAATTTCTTTCATATGCTGATGTTGTTGTTTGCCGTTTTCGATCTGTCAAAATTGTTGTGTGTGTGAAAATCTGTGTGCAAATCCGTCTCAAAAAAGAGATCGACGGCAAGTCGATTTTTTTCCTCCTAAATGAATTCCTTTGAAAAAAAAAAAAGACTGCAGTCGATTTTTTTTTTTGAAAGGAATTAGACATTAGTTGTATTGATTGAACTGCACATTAAATAAAATATATTTGAATTTCCTTAACAAAAAGTGTTTTTTTCAAAAAAGAAATCATATCACTCTCATTGGAAAACCCTTTATAAGTTTTATGTTTTATGCAGTAGATTTTGAGAGTAATGTGGGTTTCTATTGGACGAAAAGAACCATTCAGGTGCGTCCTGGGGGGTTCTCAAACGGTTTCATTAGTGCAAAAAGATCGCTTCTCATGATTCTGAAAAGTGACAAGCACTTCTCGATTTGAAGTGAGAATTCATAATTCAGAAGCCATAAGTGTATCACTCACACAAAGACAATTTGTCTGAACAGAAATAGTAGGTTCGTTCGTTGAAGCCCTGTGGTCGCCACAAAGCGTTCTTTTGAAAAACCTTAACTCTCCCTGAATGTCAAACTGAGCCCTGCTTTTTGAGCCCTGGTGTCGACCTGGGTTTTACCTCAATTCGCCCTAGGTTTTTACTGGGGCCGATTGCGGGCTGTCAGATGGCATGTTTTTTTATTCAAATGCCAGGGATGTGTGGTGATTTTGTTGTTTAGCGTTTTTTAAGGACTAGAAAACCCAGGTTTTTTTCGACAACTCATAGGGTTGGCAAGAAAACCTGGGTCAACCCTGGGTAAAGTTCAATGAACGAACCTAATGTGTGTATGAATTCAGAGTAGATCTCCCAACCAAATACTAGTAGATCTATGGCGGTTAGATTTACTCCCGATTTACTCTTACAAAAGGAGCGAGTTTTTTAGTCAATGGAAATTGCTATAAGTCTCTCATTCCGTCACTCAAACCACTGTAGCATATTCCAGAAGAAAATTATGTCAATTAATGAAGTTTTATCATGGCTCAGAGAAAGCGTGATATTCAGGTCAAATATCAGCATCTTTTTCACGGATATCGCCTTTCGCGAGGAAATGGCAAGTCGTCCTATAGAAAATTCAATGCCATGAAAAGTGCTTTCTCGATTAGCTGTTCAGAATCGGCATAAAATTATAAGAGCCATTCCCTCATAAGGCATGGTTGATGAGAAATGCGCTAGGCCCTGTTGCTCCCCACTCGGTTGCGCGAGCCTATTTATTTTATTTAATGTTTACAAGAACTCTATATTCGCCCGCAACTGTCGATCGTCTTTTGCAAAGATGACGGATCACCTTTTATGGCTGTCAGGGAAAAGAGAAAATCGTTGTAACTGCCAATTTGATGAATTAAAAATGGAACTATCATTTCAAGAGGAAGAACATTGGTATACCTATCGCTATGTGCTAACTTATGGTTTAGCAAGATGCCATTGAATCAACAAGCACTAACATCACCACTTGTCTTGCTATCAAAGAGATCTGGCCAAACCTGGATTAACAAACATACCGGAAGCTTGTTATCGCTGAACAGACTGCACCATAGCTCCATAATCGGTTTTTAACCGGACATTGCCTTATTAATACCCTATCAAGTAACTTATGGAAGCTGCATGGAGTTCGAAGAAAAGGCAACCATTTCACACCTCTCCAACCTCTGCCAAAGACGTAAAGTACATTTGGGAGAGCTCTTTTCCAATGATCCAAGTGATCTTATGTATATAGACATTCATGGTCTTCATCGCTTTATAGAAAGCTCCTTTTGGTTTAAATAGTTAGGTAATTCTTCGTATTCTAATAAAAAAAATTATTTGGTCAAGACTCTTCTTTTTTAATTAGAACAAAACAAAAAGTTCCAAGGTTGTTCAGTTTAGAATGATATCTTTATTATTATTTGCATATTTGTTCACAATGCATCCACCTGATTTCTGTTTTGTTATTAAAAATTTCTTTAAATTTTCATTTGTTGCTGTAAGTTTTTTCTTTTTGAAATAAGCAAACTCAAGCTGTTTGTGTGAAATGAAGTTATTGATTGACTTGTTATTAGTTATTCTATATTCCTTTTAGTTTGTTAAGTATTGTTTCTTGACTTCATTTTGTGTATTCTTTAATTTATTGTGCATGATATTTTGTTTATATGTAATTATTTTTTATTTGGGTTCTAGTCATATTACAAAAACAACTCAATGGGAGGATCCCAGAGTTCCAATACAACGGCAGCAGCATCTCATTCATAGATCTGGTAACTATTATTTTGTTTTTTTTTTTTATTAATTTTTACTTATTTTTTTTTTTTTGTGTATACAACATACTTATTTGTATATACATTCTTATTTATTGCCATAAAAAAAATCTTTAAAGCTTGGTATGGGTTAGGGATTTGTGTGTGTGTTGGAGTAAAACTAAATGCCTGTTCTACTTCTGCGTATGAGTACAATCAATGTTTTATATGTATTTTCAGTTAATCCACGAAGCGTGAGTAAGGATTCTGCGGCCTCTACTGATTCTCTTGGTTCACTTCCAGAAGGTTGGGAACAAGCACTTACAGAATCTGGTGATGTTTATTTTATTAATCATATCAATCGCACAACATCTTGGAATGATCCACGCATACGTACGTTTTCTAATATATACAAATATTTCGTACAATAATTTGCAAAAGTCTGTTGAAGGCAAATTATTTTTGTCTAGGTGTTCGATTTTATTGTAATTTTTATTAAAGGCTCTACTTTTCTTTAAAAAAATCAAGCTTTCAGAGGGGAATTGTAATGATAATAGCCCGATTCTCATGAAACATCACAAGCCCCAATGTTCTTGCTAAGAAACACATTTGAGTTGAAAGGTAAATGGAACTATGTGACTTGTATGGTTTGTGTAGAATCAGGGTATAATTCACAAGTGGTACTCGTTGTCACATTTTTATGTTACTCTTGAAGTGAATTATCAATCGTGGTATGAAAGAACCAAAATTGGAAAAGATAAAAACGAACACCATTTTAATTTCCTTTTTCTGTCCAAAACCCATCATTCTTAACGAATTTTAAAAGAGAAAGAGAGAGGAAAGAAAAACAAAAAACTTAAAAGTACATACCGTAGCAAAGCATAACTACTCCGTTTGGATTGTTCAATGCAGACCTTATTGGAAAGTTTTTTCAAATCATTGGCATCTGTTCACGCTCTTATGAAACTATTTAAGGAATAACTTACGTATGCCGACCCCTAAATAAAAACCACGCTACTGATTTACCTTAAAATATTTATTGTAATTTTGTTAGCATTCGTGTTCATCCCCATACAACTTGCCTGTCGTGACTCTCGAGCAGATAGTAGAATGATCATGTGTATGAAAATCAATCCTCATTTATTCATTGATTGTTATGAGAGTGAGCATGTAATGCAGTGTTACTATTAACACAATATATCAAAAAACAAAAATTATTTCTTGTTGGGTTTCGTTGTGGAACTTTTAAATTTTAAACTTGTTTGACATTATAATTTCACCTGCGACTTCAAATAGCTTAATTCAAAACCACCCCAAAACTACTTGAAACCTACGCGATTTGTTATATAATGCTATGTCCGCACCTGAGAGTTAAACTTGTTTAACTCAAAACAATCCCAAACCAACATGATAACCAAGTGGTTTGCCATACAAAATGAAACCTTTTTAGTCACTGGGTTTCGAGATAATCTACTCGAAACCAAAGGCGCTGAATGCACTATTTCCAATATTCCATTGAATTTGACATTTAAGAGAGTGGAAGTGAGTGGAGAGAGAATGAATTCTCTCATACGTCGTTGACGTTCTGCTCACACTTGTATCTCTGTCTCTTTTTAACTTAAGACAAAAAGATAAACTCAAAACTTTTCTGCATATGCGGACACTACTTGGTTAACTCAAACCATCCTGGAACGAAACCCAGGTTATCTTCAGGTGCGGACATAGCATAAAATATAACTTCTGACTTTGTAGGTTACAACGAAGCCTACACGAAATCCATAGACAATTTTTGTGCTGAACGCACTATTTACAATGTTTTAGTGAGTTTGACGTTAAAAAGAGTGGAAGTGAGCGGATAGTGAACTGAATCTCTTATACGTCCGTGAAGTTTTGCATGCAGTTTATGATCTCTTAACAAAAGACAAAAACAAAAGCATAAACAAAAAACACTTATCCTGGTATAAGACTATAGAAATATATATAGAAACTAGCTGACCCGCCCGGCGTAGCTCAGGCCCTACGTTAATCGAATTGAGTAAGTTTCTAGTGGGAGAATAGGGATGAAATATAGTTTTTGTTACTCAGGAGCAGTTAAGCACTCTAACGATGACATAGTTTTTGGAATCGGCCCAGTAGCCAGTACTGTAAAAGTGAAATACGCATTGAAATCGGTAGAATTGGTTTTTTTTAAATTCCCGTTCCCGTTCCTGTGGGAAAATGGTGATTAAATATGGTTTAGATTGCTCAGGGACAATGAAACATTCTAACAGTGAAAGAATTTTTGAAATCAGTTCATTACTTTCCAGTTTCCTGGTTATTTCGCCATTCCCTTTTCCGTTCCCGAAAGAATATGGGAAGGACATCTAGTCTTTAATACTCAGGAGCAATGAAGCACTCTAGCATTGAAACATTTTTGGGAATTGGTCCAATATTTTCCAAGTTCCCGCTAATGTTGTTGTTCCCGTATCGTTGCTGAAGCTCTTGACAATTGTTAAGTACATCAAAGTGTCAGCATCTGCACCGTTCAACATGGCCACAGAGACCACCACGTGGTTTTACAATACCCTTATTGCGTCTGAGCTAAAATTAAAATTTTCTACATAATTCTACATAATAACCAAAGAACTTCCACTTATTTGCATTCGAACCCAATATCCCTTCGAGATCCTTATCTCTACCAAAGGCCTAGAAGACGCTGTCATAGCTTAGGTCAAAGTGTATAGTATCACTTTAAATCAATTCCTTTTGTTTTGCGAATATAGATCAATTTCAATGTGCGGTCATTTCATATGAAAAAATAGCTTGGATTATTGTAAAAGTAACACTTTAAACTAAAAAAAATTTAAATCTATTGCTAGTCGAAAATCAAAAGAGTTCCTAAAAACAAACAATCCAATAATCTTACTATTTGTTATTTAATTAGCTGAGCCGCCCGGCGTTGCTCGGGTCTGTAGTTTTAAGGCTTCCGTTCTCATTCTGGTTTCTATTCCCATGGGATTATAGGGATGAAATAAAAGATTTTAAACCTTCCCTAGACCTACACGAACATTTCAAGATCAAGATAAGATAAATCCGTTCAGCCGTTCTCGAGTTTTAGCCAGACTAACGAACAGCAACTGCAACTGCAGCGCCATCTGCCGGGCTGATTTGTTAATCTAATATATCCAGGGCGCCACTCAAACGCATACAGTCGTTTTACGGTCAAGCCGTTTAGGAGGAGTTCAATGACCATACACACGTACAGCAGAATTATATATATAAACAAGAGAGTAAATAGAAATTTCGATCCAATTCAGCTACCAAAACCGTATCGTATCGTATATTGCAATTCGATCTAGGTAGGTAGGTATACACTGACACTCGGTTCTACGGTTATATTAAATAAAAAATAAAAACAATAATTGTTACGTTTGTCATAAAAACAAAAACCCGGCTAAAGATTTCTTTACATCCGATTACCGCTTTTTAAATAGGAATTTGGAAATTACTGAAAGAAAACTCCTTTGCACCTGTACCTGTGCGACTGCAAACAAATTTTGAACGTGACAGAAATTAACTGTTGAAATTTTTTTTTTCTTTAGAGCCTAGCCGCCGTATTAATAAACGCAGAATAACTGAGTTTTCCTTATTCCATGGATTAAGTTAAAATTATACCATTTTCTATTTAATTAAAGCCACCATTATACCATTTTGCACTTAATCCATGGAATAAGGCTTAACCCAGCTATTCCGCGTTTATTAATACGGCGGTAGGAGTATTACGGTAAAGAAATTGGCACGTCTTTCAATATTAATACTGCGATTGAAAGTGCTTTCTCACTAAGCCTTTTGGGAAGTAGCCAGGAACTTTTGTAAAAGAAATTAGTAAATTAATGAACAAAAGAAACTTCTCGAAAATAATAGCAGAACAATTATAATTGAACAATAGTTAACGAAGAAAAAGAATGGATCTACTTTAAAAAAAAAACAAGCCTAACTGTAGGGTTAAGGCGGGACACTCGAATTTTGTTTTTATTTGAGACGCATGTTGGATACAGTATTTTAAACATAATCTTTTTTATATCTTTTTTAAAATTACTCCTACAAATTTTATATACACGCAGGTGGTTTTTTTCAAATGATAAATAAAAGCGAACTGATTTTTAGCTCAAGTCTCGCGCTTAGCGGGTAGACTTATTTTTGTGTGCAAAAAGTCGCGGACTGCATTTATATCAGGGTTGCAAAGTCTTAAATCACTTTTATCTTAACTCTTGACTTTAATTCATAAGTCAGTAATGACTTGTGAATTAAAAAAAAAATTAATTCATAAGTCAGTAATGACTTGTGAATTAAATAAATCATAAGTCATAAGTTAACAAGTGACTTATGAATTAAATTTTTCATAATTCACAAGCTACCAAATGACTTATGAATTAAAAAAAAAAAAATCTTAAGCTGGTAAGTGAATTAAGAATTCAATAGAATTTTATTCACATTGTAGCAAGTGACTTACGGATGAGGAAAGTACAAGTCATCTGGTATTAAGTGACTTATGAATTAAAAACCTGATGGTGACTTGGTGGAGACGTAAATCCAGAGATCCAGACACAACCTACACACTCCCATACACAGGCACATACACATACATATACACATACACATACACTTACACATACACATACACTTACACATACACATACACATACACACACACACACACACACACACACATACATCATCTAATTCATAAGTCACTTGGTAGCTTGTGAATTATGAAAAAATATAATTCATAAGTCACTTGGTAACTTATGACTTATGATTTATTTAATTCACAAGTCACTTACTGACTTATGAATTAATTTTTTTTTAATTCACAAGTCACTTGCTGACTTATGAATTAATTTTTTTTAAATTCATAAGTCACTTACTGACTTATGACTTAAGGATTTCTTAATTCACAAACTCGCAACCTTGCATTTATTGCATCATCAAAAGTATTGAGTGAAATTTGAGAGAATTATTTAGGGGGGGTTAAAGCCTCCCGTATGATCAAGTCCTATGCTTGTCCCTTACATGAAACATTGATTGATTTTTTTGTTTAGCAGCAAGTATTTTTACATTCGCTTTCAACAAACTGTAGGTATTTGACTCCACCAAAAAAACTAGGCCTTGGCTTACACCGCGCTGTTGAGTGTAAAATATATATTTATTTTGAAGCAATTATATACAGTCAGTCGTATTTATAATCCCATTCCAAAGTATGTCTAACTTTGGACAGCTCTTAGAACAGTGTCCAAGTCCAAATCGTATTTATAAAACACTTTCATCGCTGTCTAAGGATTTTTTAACTTTAGACACCAAAATTGGTTGTCTAAACTGTGGCTAAAGTGACATTTTATACAACAAAAAACAATTTTGTTGAACATGTTATAACATACTGTTGAGAGTGTTAAGATCGAAAAAATTAAGTAATTTGAGGTGCTAAAAAACTACTTTCAACAATTTAATTTATAAATTGCACAAATTTCATCATTTTATGAGACTTGGAAAAACTGTAACACAAAGTCAAATCAGCTGTTTTTCTGGTCTAGTTCAAGTCCTACGCCAGACTCTTTCAGAGCCTTTTAGTTGTTGTACTCGCATATCAAAACACAAGCAATGGTACTGCACGGATACATCATGAACGCCACCATTGAATTAAAAACTATTCAAAGTTGACAGTTTGAAGGGTTATTTAGACAACTGTTAGAATGCATTTATAAATACGAAATTGGGTAAGGCTTGTCCTGCTTTTTAGACACCGTCTAGCTGGATGTTCTAAGCAAACTTTATAAATACGACTGAGTATGTTTTGCTTAAGTTGCGACAACAGCTCAGGACGGGTAGGTTGGATCAAGACGAAGGCAATTACGACATCAAATACGACAAACTTCGGAAAAAAGGTGCGTCATCTGAAGTGAACAAAAAATCTGACCATAAACTAGAACTTCAATGAAGGAAAAAGCACAAAATTGGATTTTAGGCAGACATTTTTACAATAAATTAAAATTTCGGTTAAAAAATATCTCTTCTTTTTTTCTGTTAAAAAATTTGTGATTGAAAAAACCAAAATTCCTTTGTTCTAGTTCTTGTTAATTGTATTTCGAAGACGTGTGTTAAATTTCATCAAGATCGGTTGAGTAGCTCTCGAGAAATCTTGTTCGAAGATTTTTAAATCACAGTTTCGACAAAAACGTGTTTAAAGTTTTGAGTGCCTAGGCTAGATGATCTCGAGTGTGCGACTTCTCAAGGTAGTGTCTCTAAAACTATTACTCGGAACTTAAAAATTTAGGACAACATTTTAGAAATATTGTAGAATTTAGTAAGACAATAAAAAAGTCGTGGAACCCACTAACCCTTTAGCTTACATTTAATTTCAAGTTAATTTAGTGAATAGTTCTTGAATAATCAAGTTTCAGTCAAATTTTTAAAGTCATTAATGCTCTTATTACTTCTGAGCCATAATGAAACGAGAAAATCTTATTTAGTTTTTTTTTAAATTAAATTAAAAGCTGTTTTTCTCCAGAAAATCGAATTAGGAGTAAATTAAACATGAGTGGAAACGTGAAAGAGAGGGAAAGCCACAGTACTAACCATTACAGGTGAATGTTAGTACGGCGGCACCGCCACTGTAATTGATAAAATACTATAATTTCTATTTCCAATGATATAATTATAAGAGAACAATTCCAAACATACTCGGATCTAATTAATTCCTATGAAACTCTACACAGTGGGTAAAGTTTAATTTTTTAAAGTGTAGAAGATATCCATAGTGAAATGGAAATTCCTGTTGCTGGCAGATCCTTACTTCACAGTGACGTGCTGTGTGTTTAACATAGGCATGGGTCAGTACTAATATTTTTTGATATTAACATACCCTTAATATACATATTAGTAAGCAAATATTATAGTATTTAAAGCGATACAAAAGTATCACTAATATTCTCTTTGGATTCAAGTGTTCAGTAATGAATTTGCGATTTTGTAAGTAAAATTTCAAATAATTTACACTCCCGATCAAAGCTAAAGTTGTTTAAGTGTTTAAATATGGAAAACAGTGTCCACGAAATCATTGGGCCAAAAATGAAGTAAATTTAATGACATCAACGCAAATGTGGCGTGTAATGCCCAGGATACGGAGACAGACACACTTAGACCACAGAGTGTCTATTATGATACCACTGAGACCAGAAGGTTGTTCAGCCTCCGGTCCCCATCTAGAGGATTAGAGAGTTGATCACCCTCTAATCGAACCATTCAGAACTTCGTATAAAAATGGTAAGACATTTAGGGTCTTTGTTAGCTAGATCGCTGGTGACGTCAAAAAAGTATTCACCTAGGTGAGTTTTCCGAGTTAGCGAGCGCAGGGCATGAACAAAGGAGATATTGGACAGTTTCCTCTCCCCCTCCTCGTCCATTTGCAGCTTCTACAAAAGTAATTGGAGTAGACACCAAGTCTTTTGGAGTGTACCTATAGGAAGTGTCCTGTTAGAACACCTATGGTGGAACTAATATGCAGACGATTTAGATTCATTAAGCTCTTGGTAGTGCCCATTTGTTCCATCATTTTATAGTTACCGTTCCGAATGACAAATCGGACATGACAATTTTAGAACATTTCGTCCTGGAGTCCCATTGAGTACATTTCTAGAAAGTTTTCGTTCAATCGTCTATCTAACCCCCTACTATTAAGGGGGTAACTCTCACACTGTCAAATCAGGCTAAATATGTAGGTCTCATTTTTGACAAAAAACTGACCTGGAAAACCAATATTGAGGAAAGAGTAAATAAAGCCAACATGGCACTTTTCTCTTGTAAAAAAGTCATTGGTGGGAAAGGGGGTTTCTCCCCCAAATCACCCATTGGCTGTTTATCTCGGTAATTAGACCGATACTCACAGACGGGGTGATTGTCTGGTGGACCGCACTAGACAAGATGATCAACTACAACAAGCTGGCCAAAGTTCAAAGAACGGCTAGTCTTTGTATTAGTGGCGTACTGAGGACAACCTCATCGGACGCCCTCAATGTACTACTAGATCTCCCACCCCTAGATATCTTCAGCAAAAAAGTCGCAGCTAGCTCAGCTACTCGACTCAGAGCTACATCACAGTGGACCAATAATCAAATCGGCCACACTACCATTCTAGATAGCTTTAGATTCCTACCGAATCGACCCGACTACACCACCCTCAAGTTGGTGTTTGATAATAATTTCCAAGTTCCATACCTTGTATGGCAGACGAACTAGCCAAAAAGGGCACGACCACTTCCCTACGCTCAGAATGGAACAACTATGGTATACCTATCGCTACATGTAAACTCCTACTTAGACAAGACGCTTCGAGGATAACAAACACTAGATGGACTGAGAGTAAAAACTGCCTTGCAACCAAAAAAGTTTGGCCGTGTGTAGACTCAAAACGCTCGAAGAGTTTGTTAGCCCTGAACCGCCTGTATCTAGGTTCTACCATAGGTGTTCTTACGGGACACTGTCTAATAGGAAGACACGCCAAAAGACTTGGGGTGTTTTCCAATGATTTCTGCAGAAGCTGGATGGACGAAGAAGAAGAAGAAACCGTTCAACACCTTCTTTGCTCATGCCCTGCACTACTTCATAGGAATAAAACTCATCTCGGTGAATTCTTCATCGACGATACTAGCGAATTAGCTTATATAGACACTAAAAGTCTTTCAAAATGCATTAAAAGCTCCGCGTGGTTCGACTAGCGGGTGATTAACCGGCTAGTCCCGTAATGGAAGATAAATGGGTGATGAACTCGTTAATCTTACATCGGGTTTTTGATATCGTGATAGGTGTTTAACTTGCTGATCTCTGTGGTATCACAATGGGCCCTTGCGGCCTAAGTGTGTCAGGCAATGTACTCATTGACTGACAGCCACTTCCACCTAACCTCACCTAACCTATCGTCTAGCTTTTTTTCGTGCAGCTTTCTTCAGTTTCAGTACCTAGACTTTGGACGATAGTCGTCTTTCCACACACTGAATTCATGCGATACGAATGGCGTTAATGACTTAAAACGATTATTCACATCATCAAGACCACCGAAGTAAAACCAAAGTTTTAAGACTTAAACATTTCTTAACCGAAATTCGGATTTTGGAGATGAACCAAATGTTCGTTTGTTGAATTTTGCGCAGGACTATCTCAACTATGAAATATCAAATCAAATGCAACTCTTTTTTATAATCAAATTTACAAAAAAAAAACTTCCCCACAATGATAAAAAGTGCCAAGATGTCACCTCCTACTGCCATAAATACACTCAACTTGAAAGCATTCTATCAAAAAAGGGACAGTTTTGCAGGTTGATTTACAGCATTTAAGTTAAACAAAATCAAAACGATTTAAAACAAGTTTCACTTTCACCCTATTGTAGGGTCTTTTTAGCAACACTGCCAAACTCTCCGCCTTAATTAGACCGTGCAAAGATATAGGATATAACATTTTAAGATGACTTTTGTGAATTACTGTATGCATTTTAATAACCATTTGTTTTATGCGTAAATTTTTCCATTTAACGTTATTTAAAGCGACATAGACATACAATGTATATTTTATTTCAATTCAACTTAGCAAAAAATTTAATATTTTCCTTTCGTTTATTTCTTCCTTGAAGCCATATATATGCAAAAGCCTTCATCTGCTGCTCGTCCAGAAATGAATTGGATGGACAGTAAGAGTATAGATAAGGAGCGTGATTACTTGAAGGCACGCGACAGCATTCAGGTGAGAATTGTGTTCTCATTTTATATTGAAATGTGTGCAACGTAGAGTAATGTATATGTTTGATTAAAAAAGGATCAGCGAACTAGACTTGTTCACAAACTTGACTTGCAAATGGATCCGTTTTTATCTGGAATGCCTGATCATAGCAGACAAGAGTCCGCTGATAGTGGTTTGAGTTTGTCATCAAACAACTTTTCAGTGACTCCGGACTATTTATCGCAGATTGGAGATAGCATGGATTGTATAAGTGGTAAACTTGGATTTTATTACTCATTTTAGACTTATCAAAATTGAGAACTAACAAAACAGCCGTAATGAGTGTGTATTTTCTTTTTTTTTTTTTCATATATATTTCAGAAAGTGGTGGAGATCTAAACTCTGTAAGTGGCCTGGAGTCACCGGATAATTTGGTATCATCACTGCAGGTAAAAAAAATCTTTCCATTTTGTTTTTTGATGATGGTATTACATTTTATCTTTGTCTAAATCCGCATTGCCTGCTTTTTTTTTGTAACACGCAATGCGAAATACTCTTATCTTTTTTAAAGAAAACTTCAACATAAACATCTTGACACTGTCACAAGTTTTTGCGGTAAGAAGATGTTACCAAGCAAAAACAAATTTTATGTTTTCGACTGTATTTCTTAAATTTTTGTTAGTCTTGTTTTAAGTGCTCAAATTATTCAGCTTTCCTACTCGTTAGGGCTTTGGAATTCATAGCATACATACTTACACAAAGAAATACATAAATTTATACCCGAACTTTCACGCTGATCGGTCAAACGCCATAAAAGTTTTTACGCAACATATGCCATGGAAGCTCTCACATGTCGATCTTATATTCACGAAGTGTTCATATATTAAAGCCTTCTAAAAATATTTGCGTTGGGCGCCATTTTTAAAGGTCGTGATAATTTTGCTTTTAGATCTAAAAGAGTTTAATTTAATAAATTTAATATGTTTTAAATAAATAAAAAGCTCTGTTTTTCTTTTTTTTCTTTCTAGTTGAGTGACAATTTGTGTAATGAGATGCTTAATGATGTACAGAGCTTGGTCAACCCCGTTTCTACCAAGCAAGACGACATAGATTGGTATAAAATTAATTGAAATAATATTTTTATTTGTCATTATATTAATTTTTTCCAATGTATACTTACATGGCAAGATAGATTGGCAAAAACGAATTAAGTTTTAATATATATTTTTTTTCGAAATGAATTTTGAGTTTTATTAAATACAAATATAGATGTGATTCGTATTGAAAAAGTGCTACTTTCGAATCACCAAGTGGATCGGTGTGGAATTATCTGGATCTGCTACGATGTTTTTTTTTTTTGTAATGCAAAATAAGAGGAAGGCGCTTTTAAGAATGAGCTCAAAGCTGTCCCGGACTTATTAACTGTTTCTATGACTAAAGAAAAATAAAAGTCTTTACTCTTAACGTAAGGATTAGAACTAAAACTGATCCGAAATATCAATTTCACCGACTTGAATTGTCTCAGCAATCGACTAGATGAAGATCTACTTTTATACTTAAGTATTTTAAGGAGTCTTGCGAAGTATTTCTGGCTGTGATGATACTCTTTTTCTTACATGTTAAAGTAGTTTATCATTTCATTCGTTTTCTAAGAGGACAATTCTCGTTTAAACAGGGTTGATGGCCGTGCATAGGACGTTTTTAATTAGACGTTTCATTTTAGATGTTCACAAATATACCGATGTTCTGTATTTTAAATATCCAACGATAAACGGTAGAAATTGGAAAAAAATTCCACCGGTTTGCATCGTTTCGCGATTGAACATCTCGTTTCGATCGGATTGAGTGATCAACGCATAAGCTTCATGGCCCAAAATATTGTTTCGTGTAACTTCACTTTCAGCGACTGAAGGAAGGTTACTTTTTCAGGTTTTCGAACACGTTTTTTAGCACCTAAAATTTAGACGATATTCGTCTAACACGTTACAGAATCCATGCAGAGGAACACATTGACGCCAAAGACCATTCACCCTGGGGACCTTTTAATAAATAAAATAGGGTAGCGCAACAGAGCGAGAACCCCATGCCTTGTGAGGGAATGGAGAGGACCTACAATTTTCTGCCGGTTCCAAGCGGCTAATTGAGAAAGCGCTTTTCATGGCAAAGAATTTACTAACGGAGGACTTGCCAATTCCTCGCGAAAGGCGATACCCGTGGAAAAACATTTTTGCCTCTGCTGGGATTCGAACCTTTGGGTTAGCAGGTGGACATGCTAACCATCACGCCACGGGTACCACGGGGACCTTTTAATGGCCCCTATCGAGGTAACCGTCGCCGTCGGAGCGGAGTTTTCTCCGCAACGCATTTTTTTTCGGAGATTCAATTTTGCTTCGAAGTAGTTGTCGTCGTAAAAAATTTTTCACAAATGCGGCAATGCATTGCATTCCCAAAACTAAAATATCCGGCACAAAAACTTATCGGAGACCGTCGGATCGTCCGATCGGAGAATTACCACGAAACAAAAATGTCTCCGATCGGAGAGGATTCCGCTCCGACGGTTACCTCGATAGGGCCGAATACCATGGACAAAATTATAGATCATACACAAAACACAACATGCATTTCATACCGCACCAGGAGGAGTCGGAATGTATATCAGGAGGAGCTAAAACACAAACTGGTACAAACTGAAAAACAAGATATACGCTTGTTCAAATTTTTGCGTTCTAAAAACAACAAGAAAATAAGCAGATAGCGCGGATTAACATCCCCGCTTATTTCTTAAGCGCATATAAACTGCAAATGTTAATAATGGTGTAGATAAATTTTTGGAAATGTCACTAATTAATTAAATATTCATCCGTTTGACAAACAAATATGAAAACATTACTCTTCAACCACAATGAAAAAATAGTTATTATACATTTTCAAAATGGCAGAGAAAGAATAGGGCTAAGATTTCTTACAAGCGTTTTTCTGGGCTTAGCTTATATTCGTGTGCAAAAAAAAAATCACGGCTAGTGTAAAGATTGGATAGAGAGAAAGTGGTATAACGAGTGTCGTAATAAGTTGAATTATAAAATTATTAGAAAAGTGGTGTAGTTAAGTACAAAAAAGAAATTGAAAAGTTTCATTTATCGAACCTGGTGAATATTATAATATAATGATAAATTTTATATACAATGGTTTTACCAAATATGTGTAAAATGTTTCCCATACAAATTTTGACAGTTACTTTACCAATTTCTAACTTGTAACCGTACACAGACTTCACGGATTGCAGGGGTTCTACGCCAATTCATGAATACTCCTAAGTCCTAACAATAAAATAAGAATTAAGTAGATTGAATAAATTTTACACGTTCTCTCCATTTGAGTGGTAAAATGATGACCAAAATATTTCGATTTGCTCAATAGATCGCTCTTTAAAAGATTTCAATTTCATTATCAAAAGCGACTGTTTTCCAGAACTGTCACGGTGTTCGCTTACACAGAGCTTTTATAAAATAAATCAATTTAACAACTAAAAGAAAGAAACAATAAAAAAGGTCTTTTATTTATACACACTTTTTCACTATTCACCAAATAGTAGGTTTGTTCGTTGAAGCCCTGGGGTTGCCCTAGGGTCGCATCAAAGCGTTTTTTGAGAAACCTAAATTCGCCCTGAATGTCAAACTGAGTGTTTTTTTGAGCCATAGGTTTTCCCCAAACTCGCCCTAGCTTTTTACTGTGGCAATTTGAGGGCTGTCAAATGGCGTGTATTTTTTTTTATTGACAGGGATGTGTGGTGATTTGTGGTGTAGTGTTTTTTGAGGACTGGAAAACCCAGGTTTTTTTGACAACTCATAGGGTTGTCAAGAAAACCTGGGTCAACCCTGGGGAAAGTTCAACGAACCTAGTGATAACTTTAAAATGATCTTGCTTCAGAAAATGAGGGCGTTCATAAAAAGTTAGATTCTTAGATTAACTAACTTTTCTCGCCCTCTGATTGGCCAGACGTCAAGTTTTACAGTTGACAATTCATCAGCTGTTAAAATTATACCTGCCAAGTGAAGGTGATTTCGTTGTGCGTGATTTTTATTGAAATAATAGAATTAATTAATTCTAACTCCATTACTGATTGTTTCTTACGCTTATGAAATGTTTATCGCAAAGTGACCAAGCTAATTTTTTTGACATATGCAAATCAAAACCGCGAACAGTACCTACATTTTGACAGTTCCAGCAAATGAAGTGAAGTTAACAAGACCAGTGCCCCTGTTCTGTAACTATCGCCTCGATAAAAGCAGGCGATAAACGGTGGAAAATGGAACGAAATTCTACTCAATTCATAGGATTTTGTTCCATTTTCCACCGCTTATCGCCTGCTTTTATCGAGGCGATAGTTACAGAACAGGGGCACAGGATCTATATACAAGGGCAGAACTAAAAATGAAGACAATTAAGGTCCTGCGCAAACCAAGGAGGTACTAAAAGATGTGTTTAGAGACCTTTAACATTAATAAGACGACATGTAATCCTTCAATCGCTGAAAGAAGTTATATGAAGAAGTCTTTTGACGGTACAATCCACGATAGTAAACGAAAATCGTCTTTAATTAACGGAATCCAACCCATTCTATCTTGCTGAAGAATTCTTCCTGACGAGTGCATTCAGCACCACCAAAATGTGGCATCACCTTTAATTGTGTTTCTATTTCATATTGTTTCAGCGCGTTTCAGGCGTTTCACGATTGCCCATTTACGCCAGCCATTCTAGCTGAAAACGTCAAACGCGTTATCAACATGTCATTAGTGAACAACATTCCGTAATATATATTTTAGTTTAAAAGAAACATGAATTTATCATTAAAGTTTAAATAAGTTATTTTTATTTTTTCAAAACAGAGGAAGTGGTATTTGCCTCGAAATCAAAAAAAGTGCATACAATTCATTATAGGTACCACATCAGTCAAAAAGATAGGGCAACCGCAGTGTTACATTTTGGAAAAGGTAAATACCCTTGTGAAGGAAAGAAAGATTATTGCAATATAGGAGGGGCATCATTGCTGAGTTTCTTTTTTTTTTTTTATTACTTTTTCAAGTGTCTCAAGGTGCCTATAGAATTATAAATGCTAGTAAACGTGTTCAAATATTTTAATTGCTCATCATTTTCATAAAATTTTCATGGTTTTCCAATAAGAAATGGTTAGTTCAGCTTTTGTAAAATAAAAAAAAAATAACCTGAAATGTGTTACTAAAGAACGATACATGTACATATGTATATACAAACATAGCTTTGATGTTCACATTTATATACATTTAAACTGATAACTATGTGTAAATTTGCATGTATTATGAATACATGCACGTGTAAACAAATTAACTTAAAACCTTCAAAAATTCTGATTCTGAAAGCCTCGACTTGATATAAATTGTTTATTTTGTTATAATCCAAGTATAGCCCGTTCTCTGTGTAATCTGTAATCTCTACTGCACTCTTCTGTTGTATGGTTGGTGGTTGATTAAGTATTAAAATTTAAATGAACTGTCTGGGTCTGGGCTGGGAGAGGGTCCTCTGAGAATCAAACCAAAGAAAAGCAATTAGGTATGAAGTATCATCAATTTATGTGGTCACTAAGGTAAGATTCGCAGAAGATGACGCATCTTGCAAGACGGAAGAAGAAAATCTAGAATTTGTCTTACTTATCGCATGTTGTAGACTCTAGAATGATATAATAGGAGGTAGTGAATGTAGGAAGGTGGTTCGTTTTGTTACCCGAAAGATACAATTGTTAACTAGTTTATTTTTTTAGCAGGAAAAGATTGTGTTGTATGTGCATGAACTTGCATACGTACTAAAAGTATATTTTGCTTGGCTTATTTTTGAGTAAATATAAAAGATAACGATTGATGGCTGAAATGTGATCACAACAAATGTTCTACGAAAGAGGAGTCAACTGAAAACATCCTATAAAACAAATATTATTTCTGCATTTAAATCAATTCCTTGCAACATATTTATGTTGAATTGAATTGAATGATGTTTATTTAGCTTCAAAAGCCATTTAATTTTGTTTTTTTTTACATTTTTTCGCTTATATTCTATAGGATGTAAATATGTTCCTACATATAACTAACTAAATTATACGATATCGTGTATCGTGTTACTTTAATTAGGTTTTAAACCAAAAAAAGCTAATCTTTCCATTGAAACAAACAAGGAATATACCTACCTAGACAAATTCATAATTGAATTAAGGCTAGTCTAATGTTCAATCTACTAATCATTATTCAACTAATTTATGACATCATACATATATAGAATAACATTACTGTTTTATTTGAGCGGTATGATGTCCTTGAATACTGAGAAAGGTCTTGAAGCTTTTTAATCTTTTTGTCTTTTATAACATTCGAATATTTTAAGTCTTAATTTTTTTTTAGCATGGTAACTCACTACTGGTATACGCATCAATTGGACTACCCACCCCTTAATTTCTTTCTTTTTTTTTATTTTATCCTATTTATCAGTTTTTACTTAAATCCTCACATCTCACAAGTCACAACTTCACATCTGCACAACGCAAGATTAAAAATATAAAGATGTTTTTATATGTTTAGATAAGCGCAAATAAAATAACCCTAAAGACAAGAACCTTGTGAAGCTCCTAGATAAGTACTTACGTCATCTGAAGCAGTAGATAAAACATATACCTACCGTTCTTTGTTTTGTTTTACAAATTAAAAGACAAATACAATTGTTTGAAATGCTTTGATAAGGACAGATTTAAGATCTAAGAATACGGCTATCAATCACTGGTTTTCCAAAACACTTATCATTGCTATCTCCAACAACATTTAAAATTGTTTTGTAGCGAAATATGATGTATTAACGTACCATAATCCAGACAAATCGCACGTGAAACGCAATGACCCTTAACGGACGGAGAATCAGCAGAGGTCTTTAACTACTGCAAAGCCATTCCAGAAGTGCGATGTAATAAGCCGAACATAAAAAAAGAAAAACATTCCGACGTCTACTATGGCGACTGCTACAGCCAACAGATACAACTCTTACTTGGCTGCAGATTATTTGGCTGCAGATTTGTCGTAAGAGGTAGACTCAGGGATAAGGTAATCATTAAAAATCGAGTAATAAATAAATAAATAAATAGGGTGGCGCAACAGAGCGAGGAGCCCCAGGACCTAGTGCATTTCTCACATTTTTCAGGGGACCTACAATTTTCTGCCGGTTCCAAAAGGCAAATCAAGAAAGCGCTTCTCAAGGCAATGAATTTACTCTCGGAGAACTTGTCAATTCCGGGCGAAAACTAAAATCAGGGCTAAATTGGTAAACACCAGCCTAATATGCGCCCACGACACAGAAGAGAAAGATGAAAATTCCAAAGATGTTTTCTATGAACTCCTCGGAGAAATACATATGTAATCGATGGTAAATCAAGACAAGCAGCCAACGGCAGACCGGATGATCTCACACCAGATCATCCGGTCCTTTATGTCCAAAACGATCCCAAAATTTAAAAATTTTTAAAAATCTTAACCATTGGTTCCGAAACGACGAACAGCCTCGGATTACAATTATGATTTCAACGTTGACGACCCAAGCAAACGAAAGAAGAACGAAGACCTCCGAATCTGCACGGGGAACGTAAGAACCCTTTTATTGTTTCTACGAACGCTTCGAATAAAAAATAGAAAATAGTTCGGTTAGCATAGTTTTGTTATGCAAAACCTCCGAAAACATAGTATAGCTAATAGATTTTACTTCGCGGCTAAATCTTGTTATTAGTAGTACACGACACGGTCGTATATAGAGGCCCTTAAGTCGATCAACCTTCAACGCCAACATTCACTGTGAAATGATCGGTAGAGATAACCAATGGTCTTTTCCAATCTAATGTCCCCAAACTATACTAAGCGCCAGCATTAATCATTGAACTGGAGAATCCTATCGGATTTAACTCGGGGTCCAAAACGTAAACAATGATTCAATGCGAATCGTAGGAACGCAAATGCAGTCAAACAAAAAGCACGACAAATGTTGATGCAAAAGACAACAAGGGCTGCTTACGATCAGTATAACGAGATCTACAAGGAGAAAAGAAGGGAAGAACATCGAATTCTAAAAAAAAAGAAGCAGCATGAGAAGCGCTCTTTTGAGGAAATTGAGAGATGCCATGATAGGAATGCGATTGAGAAGTTTTACCCAGAGGTAAAAGATCATGGTAGCGTGACAAGCCCCAAACTAAGGCATGTAAAAACCAGCAAAGAAACCTAGAGTCGCAGTCGCTATTGAGGTACTAGAAAGACCACTTCTGCAGACTGTTTAAAGGCGCTGAAGACACTTAGTCCGTTGTCTTGGACGATGATTAAGAATTCCGTCGAAGAAAATAAGCTTGCCATATGCAAACTTAAAAGCAGATAACATGCAGATGCAGTAGGCCCTGACAAAGAGATTTCGAAGACAGCTGGAGATCAGTTGGAAAGGAGCATGCACCAGCTGATCTGCATGGTATGGTCGGAAGAAAGCATATCCGATGAATGTTTAGCTACTTGGTTGCCGCCACAAATGGAACCTCTGTATCGTATGCCCGATTCCAAAAAGGGGAAGCCTCTTAATTGCACATATTAAAGAGGAATAATTAATAAGATGCTGTCTGCTGTAATATGTGAACTTCAGCAAACCCCACGTCAACAATTTGATAGGTCCTTATCAGTGTGGTCTTAAGGCCACCACCCATAGAATCCGTTGCGTCCGTTCGCTGCCGGATTCAACTGACAGCTCGTTTAAATACACACGATCTTATGAGAGGTGACCCACCCATAAGCATCGGATGCAACGGACGCAACGGAAAAAGTAGCCCAACTTTTAACTTTTGCGTCCGGCAGAACTGATGACATGCGCAGTCAAAACCAATTTGAAGTTTTCTCTTCACACCGCAACGGATTCTATGGGTCACCCCAATCCGTTGTATCCGGTAAAACTCACTGCTGTCAGTTGAATCTGGCAGCGAACGGACGCAACGGATTCTATGGGTCGGGGCCTTTAGACCAATAAAGCCCTCAATCGAGTATATTTTTACGTTACGATAGATCTTGGAAAAAAAACATGACCATGTTTGAAAGTATTTACAAAGAAGTCCTAAATAGAACCTTGTATAGTCTTGTCTTCCCTGCAAAACTCGTACGGCTACGCAGCTATGGAGGATTCACGCTGCTCCGTCAAGGTCGGAAAGAACTCAACAAAACTTTTGATGTCGAAAAGACCTTTATCATTCCAGTCCTGCTATACGGTGTTGAAGCATGAATCTTATCTTAAGTGGCTGATGAATCCCTTGAGTCATTTCGAAAGAAAATTAATTCGAGTGATTTTTGATCCCGTATGTGAAGAAAATGTGTGGAGTAGAAGGTTCAACAAGGAGCTGTTTAAGCTGTACCGCGAGCTATACTCAAGCTAGAAGAGTACGCATCGCGGAAGGGGAAGATCTCGTCTTGGGTTTGTTGTGACATGAGAGTCTCTGATTGGAATACTGTTGAAGTTCTCGTGCTGTGTTACTGGTGGCTGAGAATCTGACAACTCTAGAACTCGTAACTCACTTTCATTTTCTTGATTTGGGCAAAATATTTCTGATGGAAGATTTCCGCTTAGTGGTTTAGGAGCGATTTGTTTTGCTAAAAATAAGAGAGAATCGGAGTAAGTCCAACAGTACTATTTATTATCCGCAGCAGCACCAGATCTTACTGGTGCATTATGCTTATTGAATTCCTTGCG
The DNA here is from genome assembly GCA_949752695.1 of Melanostoma scalare. Taxonomy (NCBI): domain Eukaryota; kingdom Metazoa; phylum Arthropoda; class Insecta; order Diptera; family Syrphidae; genus Melanostoma; species Melanostoma scalare. The sequence continues at coordinate 38,146,288 of OX456984.1, forward strand.
AAACTGTTCCCTCAAATTATTCCAGTTTTTTCACATCTTCAACAAGCTGGTTCATTTAAAAATGAAACTTCTTGCCATAGTTTTTTATGGATGTCTCTGTTATTACACACTTTTAAATATTTATCCCAGAGTGGTTCCCTATTAAAAACACACCTGATTAATTCTTCACCGTTCATTATTGCTTGCATTTGTACGAGGCATCCAAACAAGTTCGGATTTGTCGGTTGATCGGCTGTAGTCGGACGAAACTGGACAATATCGGTTGGAGTGGTGTACGTGATTTCTTTGTTGTACATGCGTTTGATTCGATCGGACGAGCTCGGCCAATGACACCGATTATAATTCGGACGATGTCTGATTAAGTGTACCTACGCGAGGTTAGTCGTTTCTATAAAAAATGATCCGAGAGATCTTTGGTCCCGTATGTGAAGACAATGTGTAGAAAATTCAGCAAGGAGCTGTATGAGTTGTACCGCGACATGAGCATAGCTAGAAAATTACGCATCGCGAGATTACGATGGCTGGGACAAGTAGAGTGGATAAACACGCCTGCTCGACGGGTTTTCGAAAGCACATTGCAAGCAAATTTTGGTAGAGGAAGATGTCGTCTTAGACGGAATCACGTCAAAAACATGATGATTCATATGCCTACAGATAATTGTCAGTCATTGTCGAGTCTGTTGAGCGGAGGTACGCTTTTGACAAACTCTAAACTAAAAAGGCGATATTTTTATTGATAAAAAATGACTCTGTTGCTGAAAAATTCTTTTTGATTTCAACACATCATCCGCAAACTTATGTTCATGGTTTTGGGAATTCAAGTACAATCCATCATCCATCTCCCTCAAAACACTTTGTTTTTTAAAGAACCTTGAGTCACTCACTTTTTTGTGGAAATGCATTCTCAATAATGTGGGGCGATCTTTCATATAAATAAATATCTCTATAATAAAATATTATATAACTTAAAAATCTTCATGTATTTTGATTTCAGATTGACTGCGGTGTCAAATAACAAAAATGGGAAAACTCCTGTCTAAAATATTCGGCAATAAGGAAATGCGAATATTAATGTTGGGGCTCGATGCTGCTGGCAAAACTAGTATCCTTTTCAAAATGAATAAAGTTTGACATGAGAAAGGCTATCGCCATATACTATAATTATATTTTATTGTTTTTCTATTCAGTACATTTTCCTTAACCTTGTGCTTAGCTATTTTATATAAACTAAAATTAGGTCAATCCGTTACTACGATACCAACAGTTGGATTCAATGTGGAAACCGTCACTTATAAAAACGTCAAATTCAATGTTTGGGACGTCGGAGGGCAAGATAAAATACGTCCCCTCTGGCGACATTACTATACAGGTACTTAGTTTCCAATTGTCTAAACATAACAAGCAATTGAATATTGGCTTTGATTTTTGTTGTTGTTTTTCAATGTATTATAGGAACGCAAGGACTAATTTTTGTGGTAGATTGTGCGGACCGAGATAGAATTGACGAAGCTCGCACAGAATTACATCGAATCATAAACGATAGAGAAATGAGAGACGCAATAATATTAATTTTTGCTAACAAGCAAGATCTATCTGATGGTAATTATATTTTTGTTATTGTCTAATGTATCCATCTATTTCTTAACCCTAGAAAGGTATCCTTCGTTGTTTCGAACGTCCATTTTTTTTCATTTTTTTTTTTTTTGACTGCTCTTTCCGATTGCATTCTGTTTTCGTGTAACCCTAGTCATCTCTGAGTGTTTGAAGTGAGAATTTTTCAATAAAAACAAACTAATGAACATATGTAAATTATTTAACATCACAGGAATAAGCTAACAACTTTTTTCTAAAAGTGCAGTTGAATATCGCTTCGTCGGCGTAGATTCGAAGACAACGGTTATTAATGAAAAAAGTATTGTTGTTTTGAAATCCCAATATGGACTCTCCTCAGTGATCTGATGGAGCTCCATGAGGATAACGTTTCCAATGGCTGTAATTTGCAAATTTTCACAATGGTTATTTGGGTAATCCACAGAGATTATACCAACTGTTATGATTCCTGCAACCTCATTAAACGCGGGGTCGTTGGTTCTCGAGGTTATTTAATATCTATGAATGAATTGCTTTCATAAGATCACCTTTCGACAAGCTGGAAAATTTTTTCCATACCTTGTACCCAGGCTTGTACACTGACTTTTGAGGTTTCTGACCAGACCACGTGTTCTGTACAGCCCTTGCAGTTCGTATTAGAATCTTTTCCACCATAATCTATTGAAATAACTCAAACGAAGAGTTTTTCTTTCAAAGCAACATAGCAGATATGCATTTAGATGTGAATGGGTCCATAATTCTACTAAAGATTAAGCTAAATAGTTTGTCCCTTTTATGTCAATTTATGTCAATATAAAATTGTGTCGTCGTTTCAAAAAATTTGCTAGAGTATGAAGATTTGGTCGATGGGTTGCAGGCAAGAGCCTTAAGACTTCACATAGAATAGCTCAAAGTAGACTTATTATTCTGTGGGTCGGTTCAAAAATCTTCTTCTAAGGAAGTGACACAACATAGCATGCTGTTGGGCACAATCGTATAAGAAATCTTTTGGTTGGAGTCGATTGGTGTACTGATAGGGTTACAATGAGTCATATCAAACCTGTTCAAGACAATATGTATATATTGCGACAGATTGATTGAAATGTTTTCTAAAGATTTATCTTACTTACTTATAGGTAGGCATTACAGTTCGGGGTGAAACTGGGCGACAATCATTGCGTTACCTATGAAGAGGTCTTCCCTTCGGCGATTTTCTGCAATGTGCTTTCGAAAACCCGTCGAGCCGGAGCGTTGATGAGCATCCGCTCTACATGTCTATGCACATGGCGTGGTGTAGCTCATACAGCACGTTTTTGTATCTTCTTCTCCACATATTGTGTTCGCATATGGAGCCAAAGATCACTCGGAGTATTTTTCTTTCTAAATGGGCAAGGGTTTCCTCATCCGCTTTCGATAAGGTCTATGCTGAGAAACAGGACAGGGATGATCAAGGTCTTTTAAAGGGTTACCTTGGTTTTTCTAGAGAGGGTTTTATTTCTAAATTGCCTTCTTAACCGAAAGCAGCAGCAGTTGGCAAGAGTTATTCGCCGTTTGATATCCGCACTGATGTTGTTTTCCGTGTCTATATCTGATCCTAGGTAGACGAAGTCCTGTCCTACCTTAAAGTTATGTCTGTCTATTGTGACGTTTTGTTCAAATTGTCGATGTTTCTGCCCTTTTTTGTTGACAGAATTTACTTCGTTTTACCCTCATAAACCTTCAAACGATCAAACCATTTTTGTGGCTTCTGATTCAAAAGTGCCTAAGACACTATCAGTTATCACTTATATGTATGTATTTTGGATGCCTAGAAGTGTAGACGCTTCTCCTAAATTCTTCGCGAGAAAGTTTCGACAAAGCACCTTTTTTAAATTATTTTCCTCGTTACTGTCGTTTGAAAAGAATAAACAGGTCGTCAACTGCAACTATAATTATGTGGCTACCATTTAGACTTGGACAGGCATCGACGAAGTAATGAAAATGAGTTTTTCTCTACCAAAAATCGATTTTTGGCGCCACATCCTTAAAAAAACTGATTATCACGCCCTCTGTTAGCTGAAACGTTGATCCCAACCTCATTTTCCGCATCAAGCTGTGACTCTCTGTCTTTTTAAACTCATGGGAAATCGAAAAAAATAAGTTATAATCGTCTTGCAATGATATTTTGAATGTTTTTCTATTTTCAAAAGTCGAATTTTAATATTTCACAGCAGATCGTTCAAAAAGGTATCCAAGATACGGCTATCCGAAATAGGCTATCCGATAGGCTCTCGAACGCGCCCAAAGAGAAACGTCAAAGCTGTTTCACGAAACCATAACCCATGCGACACACGGTAGAACATTGTCCATCTCTGTTTTTCGAACTTTCGTTCTCTTTTGCACTTATGGTGTTCGAACAGTTTCGTGCAACAAATTGCACCGTATAATAGCAGTCTATGCATTGGCTTGTCGAATATAACGTGAGGGTTTTTCGAGCTCCAGTTGCGGCAATTTCAATTGTTATAGTAGTCCCTAATATGACAATGCGCTTCAACAGAAAAGATGATTTTCCGGGCAAAATCATTGCCCGATTCAATCTGCTCTAAAGCTCAGACTGCGACGTAATAAAGAAGCAGATGGTCGTGCGCCCTCAATTGCTGAGTCAATTGGCCTTTGTAAGCCCATAATCCGAGATCTTGGTGTGGAATTCTCCTCAGACAAATGCTTGAAATATTGAGCTGTTGAGATCGATAGTGAGTTATTCACCCCTATCACGAAATCCATTCGGAGAAATCTCCGAATGGAAAATCACGATACGAATCCCGAAAAAAAGCAATCACACGATCCGCAGGAATTCTAAAATAGCATTGCCTGATTGAAAAAATAGTGTCCATTTTCGAAGTCAGCTGTCCTATGTCAAAATAAATACTCGAAGCAATGGAAACAAAAATCCCTAAACTTAAAAAAAAAATCCCTTAACTTTTCCCAAACACATTTTTTACCGATTTTTGTTTTCTAGTAAAAATTGATTTATTTGCACTTTTTGTGCTTACAATAAGTTATAATAGATCTGTATTATTGATCAAATCTTAAATGCTATATGAAATAAACAATTTAACTCTCGAATATAATCAAATATTTTCTTCATCGAGTTATAAATTCCCAAAAGAGGATTTTTGTTAAGTGGTCCCAGAGTACTTTATAATCTGTCAAATAGAAATTCATTCACCTAACAAACCATAATAATTGGTGAAATCCAAGTTTGTTTATAAATAAAATTCAAGTGTTGTTTTGAGTGGTAACAGATAAAAAAGTAATCTAACAATCTTTAGACTACTACGAGTATTTACACTCCAAATCTATCAATTTCGCTTAAATTTGGACACGGGCATAACAAAGACAGTCATTTGAAAAAATGTAATTTCTTTCTGAAAAAATGTTATTCATTGATATAAGTTTATATAACCGATATTCTTTAAAGGTGAAAACAACAAACAACAGGCTGTATGAAATGTTATCCTGTAATCCAGACATAGCAAAGGATACGCTAAACGTCCAAAAGTGACCTTTGAAATAAAAACAGAGTTGAATCGGCTTGGATTTCAATCAAAAAATGCAGGAATTTAGAGAAAAGTTAGTTTGTAAACTGAAGTTATTTGTTGTTTTTTCTTAAGTATAATTATATTTTGTAAATTTGTTTTATACAAATGTGTTTTTTATACTTTAACAAATGGATTTTGCCTATGGCTCTACTCTCTACGACAGAAGAAACTTGTCGTAGAAAAGGACGTCATTTTTCCGTTTCATTCGGAATTAGTGATACCAGATTCACGAATTTCGAAATTCGTTCCACTCCGAATGGATTATGTGATAGTAACATCGGGAAACGTAGACTTTTTTCGATTACGATGGAATCTGTGATAGGGGTGGATGTTTGTGGAATGAGGCTCACACTTTTGGCTACAGCAGCCTCATTTGGTATGTTTTTCTACGGTTTTCGCCTATGCGAGGAATTAACAAATCCTTCGATAGTAATTTAATGCAATGAAAGTGCTTTCTGTATTAGCCGTTGGGAATCGGAAAACAGCAGCCTCATTTGGTATGTTTTTCTACGGTTTTCGCCTATGCGAGGAATTAACAAATCCTTCGATAGTAATTTAATGCAATGAAAGTGCTTTCTGTATTAGCCGTTGGGAATCGGCAATTTTTTTTTTTTTTATATAATTAGCGCACACATCAAGGGGTTATGACTATGACTACCCTTTTAATGTTATAAAACACAGTGCGAGCATTTAGGAAAATAGGAGAGGATTTGAAAGGAGACACCGATGCACGTTGCTTTTGAATTTCTGTAAATCGTAATGTAAGGAAAAAAACAGGGTCAGGTAGAGCATTCCATATTCGGATGTTGCGACTAAAATAAGAATCTCTCTACTTGACTGTACGCTTGAAGTTGGGCTCAAGGTAATACTGATGAGCATTCCTAGCGAGGCGGGTTTTGCGGCTAAATTATTTCAGGGAAGGAATGCAGCTGGCTATTTCACTAGAGCACTGTTTGTGAAAAAAGCGATAAAAGAGAGAGAGAGAGACAGGTGACTTTTCGACGATGTTCAAGAGAATCGATCGATTTTACGATTGAACTATTACCTATCAATTTTAACGCTCTATTTTGTACCCTATGAAGTAGGCGCAAAAATGTTTAAGGAGCACCTGACCAAATATGGGAGTTATACTCCAGTTTTGGGCGGATGAAGGCCTTATAAATTGTAGCCAGATTAGAAGGGGTGAAGAACTTCCTGCATAGTCTCAAGAAGCCTACGCATTTAGTAGCGTTTTTGGCGACTTCAAATATGTAGTCAATCCAACGAAGATCATCGTTTATACACATACCAAGTACTGACAGCTTTTCTGTTTCTTGGATGCATTCATGGATAATGGCAATGGGGGAATGTTAAGCTTCAACGACAAAAACCATTTCAATTTCAATTTCAATTTATTCAATTTATTTACATTTATTACACATTAAGAATAAATCTTATACATCTGTGAAGAGATACATTTGGAAATTAACAATGGTAAACATTTGAAGAATGAAAAGAAGAAAAGAAAGAAAATATAATGATAATAAAAATTGAAATAACAATAATAATGATAACTATTAATGAAAAAATTAACAAAACCATTAAGTTAAACACAACGTCCTTTTAAAGCAATACTGCTATGAAAAGTGCTTTCTTCTACCTAGGGGTTACTAAACCCCTGGGAGCCTCGGGTCCCCCCTATACCTCACTACTGTGGTGCCTGCTACTTGACTTTCTGCTTGAACGAATCTATCGTCCACTTCCAAACTTGTTTGAGAGCACAGGTTTTGCTGAATATGGCTTTCGCCTAACATTCGATGCGACAAGGGTCGAAAGCTTCGATAAATTTTCCTTTTGGTATTGCGCATCTCTATCGACAAGGATTTCTGTTACTGCGAGTAATGAAAGTCATTGTGAATAAATCCTATAATTTGACATTTGAGTTAGTTTCAGTCATAGTCGAACGCAAAAATACAGACGATAACGACCGAATACAATTGAAAGTATCGAACATTAAGAATACGCAATACCGAATTTCATTTTCAATGTTCGACTATGGACAACCGTCGTGTATCGACAGCCAAACGAAACTCGCAATAAGGGCCTATGATTGACAGCTGGTAGACGATCTCTCCGGCAATCTCGGTCTCTTCTCTTTAGGAGTCGCAGAAAATTGACACAAATCGCACTTAAATACTTCAACAATGCCTTCTCTACTTGGAGTAATACTAAAAAGCATTTAAAGATGTAAATTCGAGAACTGCTTAAGCACCGTCGACCTTCAGACAGTGTAATGGAGCTGACAAGTTGGGAAAGTAGGCATCTCACAATTCTCCTCACCGATTTCGGAGACAAAATCATTTTTTCTACCCTTGTTTCAAGTTTTTCTTTATAAAATATCTCGCATTTGAAATCATTTTTGAAAAATGTTTTGAACGTGAACCCAAAACAGCAGCGACCGTAGGTTGCAATGTAGTTAATACAATGATTCAATATTTTAGAATTTTAAAATGGTCTTTTTTTGCTCGCTTCTTCTCATTCTTATGCAAATGAAAATATAAAAATTCCATCGTATTTAGGGGTACTTTTATTAAATTTGGAGAACTCTTGGATTTTTTTAGTTCACTATTAGGTACATAAATAAATATTCCACAGAAAAAACATAAAAAATATTGAAAAAACAAAAGTTCATTATGTATCTTCTTCTTTACTCTTTTTTTTATAATCAATGTTGAAGTTCTACTAATTTTCTTATATAAATATTTGAATAAATATCAATCTTTTGTTCAAATTGCAGCCATGAAACCACACGAGATTCAAGAGAAACTAGGACTCACAAGAATACGTGATCGAAACTGGTACGTCCAGCCATCATGCGCAACGTCTGGTGATGGTCTTTACGAAGGTTTAACATGGCTAACGTCGAACCATAAGTTATGAGATTCAATTAGAAAATTTAATGTTTTTACGATTTAAAAAGAGAAAAAAAAGAATATATATATATTTCTGATCTAGTGTTTTCCCCCCGATGAGCAACAATATTGTGTAACGGGCATTACAAATGCGTACACAATAAAATGGTTCTAGTGCTAGAGCTACGTGTAAATTAATATAAACGTCACATTTATTCTCATGGTAGACTCCCGTTTTGCCTTTTATAGACCTAAAATAAAAAACATTTGTTTAGCTTTCCATAATAAATATTTAAAAAAAAAGACAAACTGGGAAGAATTACTTTTATCTTTATTTTGTGTTAAGTAGCTTATCGAAACGAAAATCAAATATTAATAAAAAAAAGAAACAAAACAAAAATTGATTCACTGCATCCGCTTCAATGCTCTTTGTTTAGGAAAACAATAGTTTAGGAAATATGTATAATTGTGTATATGAATAAATTGTATATAATATAATATTAATTTTCGGTTCAGAGCTGATAAAAGCATATTTTTATTTGCCCTATACGTAGTGACAAACACTTTTGAAAGTATTCGATTGAAAGATATTCAATAAAAATCAACAAAAAGAAAGAAGTATTTCTTCTTTTTTTTATTATAAGAAAGAAGACTTATTCTGCTCTTTCATCGTAACCGATGGGCGAGAACTCCCATGATAAGATCTATTTCCTTCGTGGTGCCCGCAACTTTTTTTTTTTTACTGTCGGAGACAATTGGAAAGGACACATTGCTGATATTTTTCACAATTATTCGAAGAAATCAGAGAACATTTTATTCTGGTCGTTTACATATTTCATATGGTACAATGTTTCAAGAGACTTTTTGAGAAAACTGAGTCTTTTTCAGTTTTCAAATTGAGAAAATATATACATATATCCGATGGGCAGTTTTATTTCAAAAATATTTTCAATCAAAGCAATTATCAGATAGTGAATTTTGTTGGAGAAAACGAAACCAAAACTACATTTTGTGAAAACATCGTTGTTTTGCGATTTAAAGGTTAAATTTGATAAAAGTACAAATCACTTTTGTTTGAATTAACGAAGCAAGAAATACAAACGTTTGCAAATCTCAGCGTTGTCGAGTTTACTTGATTCTTGGAATCGTTTTCTATTAATTTATTTACCTCTTTTAAAATTTATTTGGTAAAATTAAAGAGTGTTTCGGATAAGACTTGTTAGCTCGTAGACTATTGTTTTGAATATACAATCAACCCGCACGTCATCCACGAATGCAACATTTCTCTGAATGTGGGCGGAAGGATAAATTCTAATAGGTCGAGTACTATTTAGATTAAAGGCCATCACGTCATTACAGGAAACGAAATCGTCGACAAACTTGCAACGAAAGAATCTCAGACAGATTCTCTCAGGAACTGAACCTACGCGACATTTGGTCTGCCAGGATCCTTGGTGAGGGTTTCTTTTAACGATATATTAATCATAACCGCTCTCCAAGGTTAGTAAAAAGCTGCAACATTTTAGAAATCCGGGTAGTATGGGACACTTCTCTGTGAATCCTGTAGAGAGAATGATGACATCACGATTTAAGTAACAGACAATTGTGAGAGCTGTTAACCTAGGCTTTTTGGTAGTTCTATAAACCCGTATTTGGGTCTGAATATTCTTGTTAACATTTAAATAACCTCGAACGTAAAAAAAAGAAAACGGTGTTGCTGGGGCCTAAATTATTCAAATTAAAAAAAAAAAAAATAGTAACTAAATGAAAGCTGTAGTTAAATTTGTTTCCCTAAACAATAAAATTAAACTACAATTTGGCGATAAAAAACGATGAAAAATTGCAAGAAGATTTTTTTCTTTTCAAGCACATGACAGATGACAAAAATTCGAAAAGTTTTCATAAAACCAGCATAAAATACATGCGTAGTTATGTTTTAACAGCTTATCGGCTCTGCGAAGCTCGGACTCTAAAGTGAAGTAGGGTATTGTATTTTGCGTAGTGATTGAGATCCATTGTTTGTAAAGATAAGGTAAAATGTACGCCATACAATACGTTGTGGCATTCCTGTGGCTTCTCCAGTGAGGATACTAGGATTTTGTAAAGTCTATTTCTTCATGGATAATATTAAAGTGAAATAATTTTTGTAATCGGTCCAGTAGTTTCTATGTTCCCGTTTACCTTCCTGTTCCCGTGGGAATATGGGGATCAAATATACAGCCCTATTCTGCTATTCATCGGGGGGAATTTTTCTTGAATTTTCACTAATCACTATTCTGCTATTTATTCGAAGTGAATCTGTGTACACAATCTGTATACACAGATTCACTTCGAATGAATAGCAGAATAGTGATTAGTGAAAATTCAAGAAAAATTCCCCCCGATGTCAATCTGTATACACAGATTCACTTCGAATGAATAGCAGAATAGTGATTAGTGAAAATTCAAGAAAAATTCCCCCCGATGAATAGCAGAATAAGGCTGATAATAATCCAAGTAACTCGGGGATAATGTAATAGTCTAATGGTGAAAGAACTTTTGAAATCGGTCCATTACAGCCTGTATTTTCCCGTTTACGTTACCGTTTCCGTGCGAATGTGGTGATGAAATATAGCCTATGCTCTTTTCAGGCTCTAGACTATCTCTGTGAGAAATTCCATTCAAATCTGTTAAGTAGTTTAGGAAGGAGTTCGAAATACATAACCTGCCATATAGTATTAGCTTTCAGTTTGTATACATAGAGGAACCATGCTAGCTTGCGTTAAGAAGCCGATAGATGTTACCAAGTAAATAAAATCAACATTTGAAATTTTTGGTGGAATGCTCTCCACAGAAATTTGAATTTAAAAAAAGGCAGCGGAAAAGGGAAGTAGGGAAAACGTCATGGGTATGAAGAAATGCACAAGAAAACTGTTACTTTGAAATTTCAAATGTCGATTTATTTACTTGGTGGCATCTATCGACGTCTTAACGCAAGCTAGCATGGTTCCTCTATGTATACAAACTCAATGGTATTAGTTAGGCAATGAGGGCTAGTTAGGATAAGGATTTGTTTTGCAATAGTAATAACAATGAAAATGTAGAAAAATAATACTACTAATATTTGTTGTGGGGGTATAGTGAGGCATTTCACTTTCAAAACGATATAAAACTAGTTTCACCGCAAACGCGAATACCTCTATTGTGTTTGGACAAAAGGTTCTTCGTTCTTCTTCGTGGACAAAAGGTTCTTCGTCATTCATCAAAAAAACTGCATAGCTGCTCGACTTTTAATTTCACATCGAATACTTGGGTTCCACCCATTCGTTTTTTCAGTTGTTTTTAAAATATTCACTCCAAGAAAAATCTCAATTCGTTCCCTGAGGTTTGCACCGAGCATTTATAGATCAAAGGATAAATAAACCGGATGAAAAAGAAAAAAAAACGAAGAAGCGTCATGGAGAAGAATTGTCATTTGCTGTCATTTGCCATTGGGAGCGTTAAGAAGTCATTTGGAGTTTGGACAACGGGATGAATTTGCGTGTATTTTGAAAGCTTGACAAAATGGCGGCGATTTGAACAAAAAGTAGTAAATTTGGATATTTTTCGACAGTATTTCGAAAAAACATGAATTTTTTTTTTAAGAAAAGCTTCCATAGGACGATAGGGGATGATAACAAGAATGTTTTGTAAAACTTTTCCCTCGGCAGCGGACACCGTTTTGAAATACATCATTCCGAAAAAGAAAAGAAAAACGCAATTAAACTTTGAGGTCCATCCATAGTGAATGCCGAAAATAAACTGAAAAGCTTGGCTTCACAGCGAACAAGTTCTATACCTTCAACTAATTTAAAGAACTGAATACCGCGCAGGTAGGGGCACAACGCACAACAAAAGGAATAACGGTTGAACGACCGGACAAACGCCACAGATGTGACGTTCCGTTCCCTTTCTCTGAGAAATGACGTAGTGACGAAAATAGTTCGAGTTTCGATTTAAAAATTTAACAGCATGTTTGTAACAGTGTACACTATCCCATAATAAAAAAAACCATTTTTTGAAAATTTCACACTGAGATGATCCCTTAATTTACAATCAGGTACGAGTATATAAATTACTGAACGTTTGAAAATTATATTAGCGAGAGAGCTATGTACCGGAATGAGCGCGAAATGGTTGCATCTAAGCCATTCATCGTCGTGTTTTTGTTGCGAGTAGTTAGTTGTGCGCAAAATGAAGATTAAACAATGGAAAATTATTATTTTGCTGTACATCCAAATGTGCATTTTCATATTATATTATTTTGTTATTCAATGAAAGCAATTTATTCATAGAATTTTTCTGTTTAAACAATTCACCTAACGCGTTTATTCAAGTGAACAAAAAAAATAATGTTGTATTCCTGGCTGGCACTGAGAAAAGAAAGATCAGAGCGACAGTTAAATACCTCTAGACACACATATGATTATGTAAGTACCTCTACCTATGTATTCATGCTTTTTTAGTAATAATAAAGATTTCAGGATTTTTTTGATGGGATCGTATGAAGCGTTCAAAATGGAGTACCCCCTCCGAGCAACCCCCAAAAAATCGTTATTTTTCGTCTATCTCGCTTAGTTCTCGAGATATAAAGCATTTTACATTTTGGTCACCCAGGAAAGTGAGATTTCTGGATTTTTTTGATGGGATCGTATGAAGAGTCCAAAATGGAGTACCCCCTTCGAACAACCTCCAAAAAATCGTTATTTTTCGTCTATCTCGCTTAGTTCTCGAGATATAAAGCATTTTACATTTTGGTCACCCAGGAAAGTGAGATTTCAGGATTTTTTTGATGGGATCGTATGAAGAGTCCGAAATGGAATACCCCCTTTGAGCAACCCCCAAAAAGTCGTTGTTTTTCGTCTATCTCGCTTAGTTCTCGAGATATAAAGCATTTTACATTTTGGTCACCCAGCAAAGTGAGATTTCAGGATTTTTTTGATGGGATCGTATGAAGCGTCCGAAATGGCGTACCCCTTTCGAGCAACCCTCAAAAAATCGTTATTTTTCGTCTATCTGGCTTAGTTCTCGAGATATAAAGCATTTTACATTCTAGTCACCCAGGAAAGTGAGATTTCTGGATTTTTTTGGTGGGATCGTATGAAGCGTCCAAAATGGAGTACCCCCTTCGAGCAGCCCCCAAAAAAGTCGTTATTTTTCGTCTATCTCGCTTAGTTCTCGAGATATAAAGCATTTTACATTTTGGTCACCCAGGAAAGTGAGATTTCTGGATTTTTTTGATGGGATCGTATGAAGAGTCCGAAATGGAGTACCCCCTTTGAGCAACCCCCAAAAAATCGATGTTTTTCGTCTATCTCGCTTAGTTCTTGAGATATAAAGCATTTTACATTTTGGTCACCCAGGAAAGTGAGATTTCTGGATTTTTTTGATGGGATCGTATGAAGAGTCCGAAATGGAATACCCCCTTTGAGCAACCCCCAAAAAGTCGTTGTTTTTCGTCTATCTCGCTTAGTTCTCGAGATATAAAGCATTTTACATTTTGGTCACCCAGGAAAGTGAGATTTCAGGATTTTTTTGATGGGATCGTATGAAGAGTCCGAAATGGAATACCCCCTTTGAGCAACCCCCAAAAAGTCGTTGTTTTTCGTCTATCTCGCTTAGTTCTCGAGATATAAAGCATTTTACATTTTGGTCACCCAGGAAAGTGAGATTTCTGGATTTTTTTGATGGGATCGTATGAAGAGTCCGAAATGGAATACCCCCTTTGAGCAACCCCCAAAAAGTCGTTGTTTTTCGTCTATCTCGCTTAGTTCTCGAGATATAAAGCATTTTACATTTTGGTCACCCAGGAAAGTGAGATTTCAGGATTGTTTTGATGGGATCGTATGAAGAGTCCAAAATGGAGTACCCCCTTCGAACAACCTCCAAAAAATCGTTATTTTTCGTCTATCTCGCTTAGTGCTCGAGATATAAAGCATTTTACATTTTGGTCACCCAGGAAAGTGAGATTTCAGGATTTTTTTGATGGGATCGTATGAAGAGTCCGAAATGGAATACCCCCTTTGAGCAACCCCCAAAAAGTCGTTGTTTTTCGTCTATCTCGCTTAGTTCTCGAGATATAAAGCATTTTACATTTTGGTCACCCAGCAAAGTGAGATTTCAGGATTTTTTTGATGGGATCGTATGAAGCGTCCGAAATGGCGTACCCCTTTCGAGCAACCCTCAAAAAATCGTTATTTTTCGTCTATCTGGCTTAGTTCTCGAGATATAAAGCATTTTACATTCTAGTCACCCAGGAAAGTGAGATTTCTGGATTTTTTTGGTGGGATCGTATGAAGCGTCCAAAATGGAGTACCCCCTTCGAGCAGCCCCCAAAAAAGTCGTTATTTTTCGTCTATCTCGCTTAGTTCTCGAGATATAAAGCATTTTACATTTTGGTCACCCAGGAAAGTGAGATTTCTGGATTTTTTTGATGGGATCGTATGAAGAGTCCGAAATGGAGTACCCCCTTTGAGCAACCCCCAAAAAATCGATGTTTTTCGTCTATCTCGCTTAGTTCTTGAGATATAAAGCATTTTACATTTTGGTCACCCAGGAAAGTGAGATTTCTGGATTTTTTTGATGGGATCGTATGAAGAGTCCGAAATGGAATACCCCCTTTGAGCAACCCCCAAAAAGTCGTTGTTTTTCGTCTATCTCGCTTAGTTCTCGAGATATAAAGCATTTTACATTTTGGTCACCCAGGAAAGTGAGATTTCAGGATTGTGCTGATGGGATCGTATGAAGAGTCCCAAATGGAGTACCCCCTTCGAGTAACCGCCAAAAAATCGTTATTTTTCGTCTATCTCGCTTAGTTCTCGAGATATAAAGCATTTTACATTTTGGTCACCCAGGAAAGTGAGATTTCAGGATTGTTTTGATGGGATCGTATGAAGAGTCCCAAATGGAGTACCCCCTTCGAGTAACCGCCAAAAAATCGTTATTTTTCGTCTATCTCGCTTAGTTCTCGAGATATAAAGCATTTTACATTTTGGTCACCCAGGAAAGTGAGATTTCAGGATTTTTTTGATGGGATCGTATGAAGAGTCCGAAATGGAGTACCCCCTTTGAGCAACCCCCAAAAAGTCGTTGTTTTTCGTCTATCTCGCTTAGTTCTTGAGATATAAAGCATTTTACATTTTGGTCACCCAGGAAAGTGAGATTTCAGGATTTTTTTGATGGGATCGTATGAAGAGTCCGAAATGGAGTACCCCCTTTGAGCAACCCCCAAAAAGTCGTTGTTTTTCGTCTATCTCGCTTAGTTCTCGAGATATAAAGCATTTTACATTTTGGTCACCCAGGAAAGTGAGATTTCTGGATTTTTTTGATGGGATCGTATGAAGAGTCCAAAATGGAGTACCCCCTTCGAACAACCCCCAAAAAATCGTTATTTTTCGTCTATCTCGCTTAGTTCTCGAGATATAAAGCATTTTACATTTTGGTCACCCAGGAAAGTGAGATTTCAGGATTTTTTTGATGGGATCGTATGAAGAGTCCGAAATGGAGTACCCCCTTTGAGCAACCCCCAAAAAGTCGTTGTTTTTCGTCTATCTCGCTTAGTTCTCGAGATATAAAGCATTTTACATTTTGGTCACCCAGGAAAGTGAGATTACAGGATTTTTTTGATGGGATCGTATGAAGAGTCCGAATTGGAGTACCCCCTTCGAGCAAACCCCGAAAAATCGTTATTTTTCGTCTATCTCGCTTAGTTCTCGAGATATAAAGCATTTTACATTTTGGTCACCCAGGAAAGTGAGATTTCAGGATTTTTTTGGTGGGATCGTATGAAGCGTCCAAAATGGAGTATCCCCTTCGAGCAGCTCCCAAAAAATCGTTATTTTTCGTCTATCTCGCTTAGTTCTCGAGATATAAAGCATTTTACATTTTGGTCACCCAGGAAAGTGAGATTTCAGGATTGTGCTGATGGGATCGTATGAAGAGTCCCAAATGGAGTACCCCTTCGAGTAACCGCCAAAAAATCGTTATTTTTCGTCTATCTCGCTTAGTTCTCGAGATATAAAGCATTTTACATTTTGGTCACCCAGGAAAGTGAGATTTCAGGATTGTTTTGATGGGATCGTATGAAGAGTCCCAAATGGAGTACCCCCTTCGAGTAACCGCCAAAAAATCGTTATTTTTCGTCTATCTCGCTTAGTTCTCGAGATATAAAGCATTTTACATTTTGGTCACCCAGGAAAGTGAGATTTCAGGATTTTTTTGATGGGATCGTATGAAGCGTCAGAAATGGAGTACCCCTTTCTACCAACCCCCAAAAAATCGTTATTTTTCGTCTATCTGGCTTAGTTCTCGAGATATAAAGCATTTTACATTCTAGTCACCCAGGAAAGTGAGATTTCAGGATTTTTTGGTGGGATCGTATGAAGCGTCCAACGAGCAATAGAGCAACCCCCAAAAAATCGTTATTTTTCGTCTATCTCGCTTAGTTCTCGAGATATAAAGCATTTTACATTTTGGTCACCCAGGAAAGTGAGATTTCTGGATTTTTTTGATGGGATCGTATGAAGAGTCCGAAATGGAATACCCCCTTTGAGCAACCCCCAAAAAGTCGTTGTTTTTCGTCTATCTCGCTTAGTTCTCGAGATATAAAGCATTTTACATTTTGGTCACCCAGGAAAGTGAGATTTCTGGATTTTTTTGATGGGATCGTATGAAGAGTCCGAAATGGAATACCCCCTTTGAGCAACCCCCAAAAAGTCGTTGTTTTTCGTCTATCTCGCTTAGTTCTCGAGATATAAAGCATTTTACATTTTGGTCACCCAGGAAAGTGCTTGCTCAGGTAACACTAGCCAACGATGACTTTGATGCCAAAAGTTAACAACACTTTTCTAAAAGTTTTTAGCGGTGAATCGAAATTTGAAATCAGAATGTGGCTGATGCTTACATCTTGGAGATAATAAAAAATAAGCCCCCTCTTTTATTTGACCACATAAAAAAATCTAATATAGAAAATCGGGTTTCTCTTGTTTTTTATGCGCTGAATCCCAATCTGGATTCAAAGTGGCTTTATGATATCAAGTTATTAAGATATTTAATCTAAAGGTTGTTTAAAACGGTAGTGCCCTGTAGCCTAGGTAGAGTCTTGAAATGGTGTTGAACTTAAATTCATTCACAGAAGTACTTTACCAGGTCCTTTAGTTTGGAACAGTTGGAAGTTAAAAAAACAGCTTTATTCCTCAAAATCCGTAGTTCTGCGACTGAATTTGTTCAGCACCCAAAAAATTCTCAGAAATCAGATTTATAATCACGTACTTATTAACAACTACTTGCCTGCACAGACAGTTGTCGTGAATGAATTTTAACATTAAAATCGGCCCTATCGTGGTAACCGTCGGAGCGGAGTTTTCTCCGCAACGCATCCTTTTTCGAAAATTCAATTTTGCTTCGAAGCAGTTTGTCGTCGTAAGAAATTTTTCACAAATGCGGCAATGCATTGCATTCCCAAAACTAAAATCTCCGCAACAAAATCTTATCGGAGAACATCGGATCGTCCGATCAGAGGACTACCACGAAGCAAAATGTCTCCGATCGGAGAGAATTCCGCTCCGACGGTTACCACGATAGGGCCGAATAAATAAAACAGAACCAACCTGAAGATGGAGTTGTAACTTGTGAGTTCATAAGGGCTTGTCAAAAATGTTCCTTCAAAGTATGTAGATACATCGAGTGTTTTATAATGAGTTCTTAGCCTCTTAAATTAAAAATTCTAAATCCAAACTTGAAAATAAAACAAAATAACTCTCATACGCCACAGTGACTTCAATTGACTTTTTATCACAAGTAGATTCTTCTTAATCATCTCGTTCTACATATATGTCGAATGTCGACAGCCATACCTTATATGGTTTTTAAGATCTACCTTTCCCGAAGATTGCTTTGTTATAGCTTAGTAAGTGATAACTAGTTGTAAGACTTTCAAAATATGTAAGTCCTTTTAGGCCGACACAGATGGTTGATTTTCAAGTTTTTTGTAGAAATAAAATCAGAAGATTTTGCGTTTAGAAGGCCATCACAATACTGTCGCCACCTGTGCAGAATTTTGTCATCATCCACGAAAAGCTGTCCTTGAGCATCATTAATGAACTTCGGGGAACGAATTTGATAAGCACTTCTTTTACTTTAAGACAATTGTCCCCTTATTCAAGTTTTTTTTTTTGTCGTATTTTTTGAATAGCTTGGCCTGTGTGAGCATTCGGGGTAGAACTTTCTACCAGCTTCCGATAGAGATGACCCCTATGCTCTTTGCTTAGTGTTGAGCGCACTTCTTCTTAGCTTTGTTCTTGCAGCTTCTGTGTTCCCTTTCGAAGTGAGCCTTTTTGTCTTTATTATGCGAGGGACACTTTGACCAATCCTCTTCATTCCGATATCAACTTTATTTGGCCTGTTGGCGGTAGTGCCTCTTTGAAAATTCTAGCAATGATTTGGTTCTATCTAAGCAAGTTTGTTGCAGGCAATCCCATCCCACATACTTTGTGCTGTGCTCCCTGCATTTTGGACTATGTTGATGGTGTTGCACATATAAGTCTGCATATTTAAATTGAACTGGCTAGCCTTTTCCTATGTCCGGATTATACCACTTGATCCTATTAGTTGCTCTCGTTTGTTTGATTCACTTCGCCGCCTCCATCGAAAACTCTGTCAGCAGACGACGCGACGATGTTGCTGGGCGATAGGTTCACCTGCTCGTATTATCAGTGTTTCAAAGTGGGCTACTAAATGGTAGTCAATTTGGGTTTCATTTCCATCACTGCTATAAGTGACAAGGTGGCGGTCTTGTTGGGTAAGTAGTAAGTAAGTAAATAGGGTGGCACAACAGAGCGAGGAGCCCAAGGGCATAGCGCATTTTTCACAACCATGCTTTGTGAGGGAATGGAGACCTACAATTTTTGCCGGTTCCGAAGGGCTAATCGAGAAAGCGCTTCTCATGGCAATGAATTTACTAATGGAGGACTTGCCAATTCCTTGCGAAAGGTGATACCCGTGGAAAAACATTTTTGCCTCTGTTGGGATTTGAACGACGAACCATTGGGTTAACAAAAGACCTGCTAACCATCAACCCATGGGTACCACATGTCTTGTTTGATGAACATGGTATTTAATATTGTAAGACCATGTGAACTGCCCGTACTTAGGATATCACTTGGAGGGTTCCTGAAGAGTGATCCAATATGAAACTTCTTTAAGAATATTTAGTTACCTTATGGAAACGAATGCTTATTAAATCTACAGGCTTTCTGAGGACCAGTATATGTTTTTGTTATCCAATTATCAGTTCTCCCCAAACACCTTTTTTTAAAACAACATTTTTATTTTAAAAATAATGTTAGAACTTTATTTATAATTAAAAACAGAAAAAAAAAGAATTAATGCACTAAGATTTTAACAATATACAGTACAACATGAAGGGAAACAATAATATTATTTAATAACTTCAACAAATAGTTACTTTAGGAAACGGCAGGTGGGTCTTGGTATGTACATGTAGGTTTATGTTAGTTGATCACTTTTTTTGCAAGTGTGCGTACCTGGCAATCGCTTCCGCCTATAGTAGAAGAAGAAACAGAATCAATTAACAAATGTATTTTTTTTTTTTTTTTTTTTTAAAATTGAACACAATTTTAAAAAATCATCTTTCTCACTTGATTGGTGATCCCAATTGTAGTTGAGAAGATTTAGCGCAGCAAGATGAAAAACACAAAGCAATTTAAACGCCCGCTGTTATTACTTAATATATGAGCCCTGTATGAGAAATGATGTGATAGTACAATAATTTCTATATCGTCACACTAATAAGAAAAAACCTTGCAGGATAAGATACAAATGCATTATAGAAATTTAGGAACGGTCAACGGGTGCGAACTCTTATTTAACATTACGAGTATATTATGCTGATACTTATTTGAACTGGAACGAGAACTCTTAGATGTAAAAGAATATTCGAAGTTTTGTTGCTCAATTTAAGTTATGATTGCCTATTAGATTGACGATATGTAAATGTTTTCCAATCTCTTACTTTTCTTGTAAAGTATTCAAAAAGAGTGGTTTTGGTTGCTGATGAGATTTATGATGAGAATTAACTCATTTATGCATGCGACACACATAGCGAAATCCATTGGGTCAATAAACAAACAAAACAAACACAAACACAAAATGAAAACTTATGTAAACTATTCCAAACCAATAAATATAAGATGTTTATTGTTTTTTTTTTGTTTGATACTTTTTTAAATAATTTAGCAAATATTTAAGTAATTTAATATAAATTAATTCTAATTCGTAGGGTAAAAAAAAAATTTGTGAAAGAACACAGCGTGTAAAGTATACAACGATCAAATTGATGTTAACTAGTTTTTACAAAAAACAAATCTTTAGATTTTTAAAGACCACCACCAGAGCGGTCTACGGTTATTTTTACTTTGAGATTATTAGCTTCGTGTTTTTGTTCCTCCAACTCGGCCATTCGGGCGAACCTTGAATACGACACATCACCTGTTTTGATGGCAGACATCATCTGGAAAGCGACATAACAATTGTATTTTGTTTGGTAAATAATTAATTTAATTGGAAAAGGTTTTTCCATACTGTGCTTATGTGTATTCATTTCTTTTTATCAAATTACCTGTAAGTATTCATCCAACTCCACTTGTCCGTTCATATTGGTATCAATTTCTCGAAGAATTTCATGCAACTGTTCTCCTGACACATCGGCTTCTCCAGAGAGCTGTGAAAATATATATATATTTTTTCTTACTATTATATTATAAGAGGAAAGGTTTGATTGTTTGTTTGTTTGTCTCGAATAGGCTCCGAAACTACTGCACCGATTTCAGCAAGGAGGTACGGGAGGTGGGTTAAGATCACGAAATAATGATGCCGTGCGGCTCACTCGCGCGGTCGGGTTAAAAACATTACTTTTAAGAAATACACCTGTTTTTATAGTTCAAAGGAATTAAACATTGAACAGTCACTACGAAAGTGTTTTTTTAGCTATCTCCTCACCTCAAAAACAAGCAAATAACAATGTGTGACATGAATAAGATTCTGTGTTAAGAATTCAGTCTACCCTGCCCTTCGTCTTACTTACACTCCATTCCACAATAACCGGCAATTTCCTATCACCTTTTTCAAATAAACAGTAAGTATGCCTAAATAAGAAGATCACGGCTTTCAAAACATGTGCCAACAGCAAGGACAACCAAAATACGCATTAGAGAGTCTTCAATAGAAATAGACAATCGCTTTACAATTCAAAGGGAGTATATTTCGCAATCTCGAGCTATAGAGTCTATCACTAAACGTTCAAAACTTTTTGCCAATCAAAATAAAAGAAATTCACAAGCTCGCGTATCGGTGTCTACTACCAACCGTTTTTAGCGACCTTAGTATCAAAATGCCAGAACATCACGAGCTTGCTTTTCGGAGTCTAACACCGAACGCTTTCAGCGACTTAAACGTCAAAATGCCAGAACCTCACAAGCCCGCGTTTTAGAGTCTAGCACCGAGCGCTAAACAGATTTCCTGAATTCTTTCAACATTAGAATGTTTCTTTTTCTTATTCAAATATTGAGAGCAGAGGCTATGCTATACATACTAGGTCGATGTAGGACCCGACACCCGAGCTACGCCGGGCGGGTCTGCTAGTGTTGAATAATTTAATTAATATTGAAACCAAAAACAATAAATAAATTTCGTTTTCAAAATCCACGAAAGAACAAAGAAAGAAATTTCTCTTAAAGTATAACTATGTTACTAGACGTAATAGTAAGACCTTACCACTGGTGGGGGAATAACAATAGCATAGGCTCAATCAATCAAATGAAAATACGAAGTAGATTTCTTGTGTCAAAATTGCTAACACACCAAAAATTGTCAGGAACACCCACTGGGCTCAGCTCGAAATTGCCTGTTTTTGATTTCCAGTTCCCGTAGGATTATTGAGATAAAACATAAGCCATTATACTGTTATATATGTAATTGTAATGTACTATACTAACGTTGAAATAATTTTTTAAATTGTTCCCATTGTTTCTAAATTCCTGTTCCCGGTCCCTATGTCTACTCTAAAAATCCGTTGGGCGTTAGATTGTTATATTGTTTTGATTGTTGTCATACAATAATTCTCATACCCGCGATACAACGTAAACATTATCCCAATAACAACACGGCACTTTTTGGTGACACGAGGTAAACAACAAAAATAGCCAGCATTAAGTACATATTCACAAAATCGTACAATGTTAAAAGTCTTAAAATGGAGTCAAAGCTTTTCAAAGGTTGGGATCATAAACAAAAAATGGGCACGACTGGGTCGCACGAACTTGCGATCGTTTGCTAAGTAAAATACCAAAATCTTAAGACTGAGCAAAAGGTTTTAGTATTCGTTCTTAATATATTTGGTTTAACAGGATTGCCAACTACACATTAATTGAGAAAATTGAATTAAATCACGAAAAGTATTGAAAAAAATTAAATTAAATATTCCAAAAGTTTCAAGCGAAAATCTAAAAACGCCATTTTTTTGCAATTGCTTATACATATAAACCCTTAAAATTTAATCAAAATCGTTAGAGCCATTTTTTAAAAAACCGGTTTTTTATTTTTAATTTTTTTAAAAAAGGAGGTTTTCAAAATTCAAGTACACAAGTTTTAAGATCTTGCTAAAAGATGTATTGACAAAAAATTTGAAATAAATCAAATATATCGTTTTGAAAATATTCGGAAAAACAAATTTTTTTTAAAAAAATTAATGAAAATTCGAAAAAACTAAATTTTTCAAATGTAGATAAGCAATCTTTCTCAAACAACTTAGGACTTCTTAAATATGAAATTTCGTCAAAATCGTGTTAGCCATTACCGAGAAAGTCGGTTTTGAAAAAAACGGTACTATGGGGGGTACCGTCTTTAGGCTTTCTCCAAAAAAAATTTTTACATCATTAGAACAGTTATTAAAAAATAATACTTCACGTAAAATTTTATCAAAATCGTTAGAGCCGTTTTCGAGAAAAATAGGTATTGTCATATCGGTTGTATGGCAGGTACCGTTATTTCAAGACCTAGAAACCCAATTCCAAAAACCCCTCTGTAGGCTATTCCAGAGACCATAACTGCAAATTTTGAAGAAAATCGGTCAAGCGGTTCAGGCTGTAGATTCATATACGGACAGACAGACAGACAGACAGACAGACAGACAGACAGACAGACAGACAGACACACAGACAGACAGACAGAATTGCAGGACCCACTTTTTTCGTATTCTCTATCATCGTAATGTCATGTTTGATTGTTATCTCAAAATTTTTTTTGTGCACGATTGCAAGACTTGCCTTATAGTACCTATAATCGCAAGTAAAAATGGGCACGACTGGGTCGCACGAACTTGCGATTGTGTGCTAAGTACAATACCAAAATATTATGGCTGAATAAAAGGCTTTAGAATTAGCTCTAAATACATTTTGGTGATTTTAGGGTTGCCACCTACACACTAATTATGAAAATTGAATTAAATCATACAAAATATTTAAAAAAATTTAATTAAATATTCCAAAGGTTTCAAACGAAAATCTAAAAACGCCATTCTTTTGCAGTTGCTAATACATATAAACAGTGAAAGTTTAACCAAAATCGTTAGAGCGGTTTTTAAAAAAACTGGTTTTTTATTTTTATTTTTTTTTTTAAATGAGGTTTCAAAAATTTTTGTACACAAATTTTAAGATCTTGCTAAAAGAAGTATTGACAAAACATTTGAAATAAATCAAAGATATAGTTTAGAAAATATTCGAAAAGACAAATTTTTTTTAAAAAAATTATTGAAAATTCGAAAAAACTAGATTTTTTCAAATGTTGATATGCAGTCTTTCTTAAACCACATACGACTTCTTAAATATAAAATTTGGTCACAATCGTGTGAACCATTAGCGAGAAAGTCGGTTTTGAAAAAAACGGTACTATGGGGGGTACCGTTCATAGACTTTTTCTTAAAAAAATTTTTATATCATAAGAAAAGCTATTCAAAAATAATACTTCACGTAAGATTTTATCAAAATCGTTAGAGCCGTTTCCGAGAAAAATAGGTATTATCATAAAGGTTGTATGGCAGGTACCGTTATTTCAAGACCTAGAGATCCAATTCCAAAAACCCCTCTGTAGGCTATCCCAGTGACTATAACTGCAAATTTTGAAGAAAATCGGTCAAGCGGTTCAGGCTGTAGATCCATATACACACAGACGGACATACATACAGACAGACAGACAGACAGACAGACAGACAGACAATTAATTTGTTTTTGAGCAGGCTCAAGGTCAATAAAAACAATGTTGTTATATGGTTGTTAACGACGTTTCGAGCATGAATACGCTCTTCATCAGGTCTGTTTATTCGGAAGTAAATAAAACAATCGTCAATTAAATTGTTCAACAAGAACATAATGGTTAAAACAAAAACTTACAATAATACAAGAAATCAGTTTTCACAATGAATACTCAAATACCCAAGCACTGTCATTTGGTCACAAACATTTACATGACGATTTAAAGTTAAAATTTAAAATTTACTTTGCAAACAAAAAAGTTTAAACTGCATCAACCAACTAAGTAGGGATATCTTGGTTTGTTCTGTAGATCAGCTGTCTGTACATGTTGCTGAGATTTTCACAGTCAGATCTCCTATTTACTGTGTTCTCAGTGTTTAGAATGTGCAACATTTCCAGCAACATTCTCTTATTGTAGTTTCTCTCTATGTCTAGTATTGTAACGTTATCAAAGTCTGGCTTGTGCGATTCTTCAATACAGTGTAACGCCAGTGCAGTTTTTTGTGCTCCCCCATTGTTGATGTCAGAACGGTTTCTCAATTTTTGTTTTGATGTGCCTACATACACCGACGGACAAGAGGTGTTATTTCTACCACCCAAACAATTAATTTTGTAGACTACATCGCATTTAATACAGCGCAAAATTTTATCGATCGTGTTTTAAATACCTGCCACGACAATTTTCGTCAAAAAAACGTCGACATCATTAAAGACACCCTGCTCTCGAATTCTTTCCCCATTACAATAATCAACAAACTGATTACCATTTGCGGAAAAAAGACAACGATGGAACAACCTGCTGATCCCCCTCCAACGATTTACAAAAGTGCTTTCTTTATCCCGTCTCTTTCAACACGTATGAAAGCAGCACCTATACGTGACAAAAACACAACGAAAATAGCGTTTAAGTCCACCAACACGCTCAAGTCATTAGTGTTTACCAACACTAAGGGAAGTGTTGATAAGTTGGACAAATGCGATGTAGTCTACAAAATTAATTGTTTGGGTGGTAGAAATAACACCTCTTGTCCGTCGGTGTATGTAGGCACATCAAAACAAAAATTGAGAAACCGACTCTCCGGCCACCGTTCTGACATCAACAATGGGGGAGCACAAAAAACTGCACTGGCGTTACACTGTATTGAAGAATCGCACAAGCCAGACTTTGATAACGTTACAATACTAGACATAGAGAGAAACTACAATAAGAGAATGTTGCTGGAAATGTTGCACATTCTAAACACTGAGAACACAGTAAATAGGAGATCTGACTGTGAAAATCTCAGCAACATGTACAGACAGCTGATCTACAGAACAAACCAAGATATCCCTACTTAGTTGGTTGATGCAGTTTAAACTTTTTTGTTTGCAAAGTAAATTTTAAATTTTAACTTTAAATCGTCATGTAAATGTTTGTGACCAAATGACAGTGCTTGGGTATTTGAGTATTCATTGTGAAAACTGATTTCTTGTATTATTGTAAGTTTTTGTTTTAACCATTATGTTCTTGTTGAACAATTTAATTGACGATTGTTTTATTTACTTCCGAATAAACAGACCTGATGAAGAGCGTATTCATGCTCGAAACGTCGTTAACAACCATATAACAACATTGTTTTTATTGACCTTGAGCCTGCTCAAAAACAAATTAATTAACATTCAAAAGGTCGCACAACTTTCCTGAAAGACAGACAGACAGACAGACAGAATTGCAGGACCCACTTTTTTCGTATTCTCTACCATCGTAATGTCAGATTTTATTGTTATCTCAAAATTTTTACTTGCGATTATAGGTACTATAAGGCAAGTCTTGCAATCGTGCAGAAAAAAAATTTTGAGATAACAATCAAACATGACATTACGATGATAGAGAATACGAAAAAAGTGGGTCCTGCAATTCTGTCTGTCTGTCTGTCTGTCTGTCTGTCTGTCTGTCTGTCTGTCTGTCTGTCTGTCTGTCTGTCTGTCTGTCTGTCTGTCTGTCTGTCTGTCTGTCTGTATATGGATCTACAGCCTGAACCAATGGACCGATTTTCTTCAAAATTTGCAGTTAGGGTCTGTGGAACATCCTACAGAGGGGTTTTTGGAATTGGGTCTCTAGGTTTTGAAATAACGGTACCTGCCATACAACCGATATGATAATACTTATTTTTCTCGAAAACGGCTCCAACGATTTCGATAAAATTTTGTGTGAAGGATTAATTTAGGATTGTTTTTCTTATGATGTAAAAAAAATTTTTGGAAAAGGCCTAAAAACGGTACCTCCCATAGTACCGTTTTTTTTAAAACCGACTTTCTCGTTAATGGCTGACACGATCTTGACGAAATTTTGGATTTAAGAAGTCGTAAGCAGTTAAAGAAAGACTGCATATCAATATTTAAAAAAACTTAGTTTTGGAAATTTTTATAAATTTTTTTAAAAAATTTTGATTTTAGAAAGTAACTTTGAAACAATAACTTTTATTTTTTTCAAATTTTTTGTCAAAATAACTCCTGTTAAGATCTAGAACTTTGCATACTCGACTTTTAAAAAACAGTTTTAAAAAAAAAGTGAAAAATAAAAAACCGTTTTTTGGGAAAACTGCTCCAACGATTTTGATTAAATTTTCATCATTCATGTGTATTAGCGATTGCAAAAGAATGGCGTTTTTAGATTTTTGCTTGAAACCTTTGGAATATTTAATTTAATTTTTTCATTATTTTGCGTGATTTAATTCAATTTCCATAATTAATGTGTAGTTGGCAACCCTGTACCACAAAATATATTATGAAGAGCTAATACCAAAACCTTTAACTCAGCCTTTAGATTTTGATATCGTATTTAGAACACAATCGCAAGTTCGTGCGACCCAGTCGTGCCCATTTTTTTTCTTCACGATTGCAAGACTTGCCTTATAGTACCTATAATCGCAAGTAATAAAGGCAGATCCGTAGTCAAGATTGAGGATGATGAGGGTCAAGTGAAGGGTTACACTTTGATTTTCGAGATAAGGTTTCGATAGTATTTCAAATAGCATTTCATTGTCTGCCTGGGATAAAAAAGAATAAGGATTTGGAGAGGGGATGGCGAGTTGATTGTGATCGATCGAGTGAAGCTTCTTGGATGGCTGTTGTCTGCGTTACAGCAGTCTACGGCCTCTACTTCAGCTTCACGAACTCTGTTAAGGGATCCTATGCAACACGTGTAGATCTAATGGTAATATCTTTTGTTAGGGTCCTTAACAAGAGTCGCAGAAGGCGATAGACCTCGCTTTGGTGGCACAAAGCGCATAATTAAAGACCAAATCACATATCGGCCTTTTTTAAACCCTTTGGGCATAACGGTTGGATATTCCATCTGAAGGAATTTAAAAATTACCGATCAGGCATAAGGAGTTCTTTTGCTACCGTCTCTGTTTCAATAGCCTATGTTAGTATTGAAGGACCACGAAGGTAATTGAAATTGGTTTCAAGTCGAATTCGTCTGCTGTTATCTTCTTCTCTGAAAGGCATGAAGCCCACCAAATACAATCGGATCTCAAAGAGTTTTTACTTAGTAAATAAATCGAAGGCTCTAAGAACGCGGATTATGTTATTCTAACTAAATTTAAGTTTCTCTTTTTATATGTGCTTCAGCGTTTAGGAAGAAAGGGTCCTAAGAACAATTTTACTGAGATGTAATCTTAGAGCAGATGTTCAGAAAAGTGTAAAAGAACAACATGAACTTCACAGTGGTTGGCCAACAATTGTAATCCAACGCTTTTTGAGCTGAATTTGGAATATTTGAATAAAGAACAATGTTGTTGTATATTTGTGTGGCACAATTTCAAAACATTTTGTTAAAGGACTCACCTTCAATGCTCTGCGAATATCGTTGATCGAAACATATCCTTTGTTGTCTTTGTCAATCAGCTTGAAGCGTTTAATGTACATTGACTTCTCGGATTCTGAAAGTTTGACCGCTATGGCTGACTTAGATTGTCTGTTGATGCCATGTCCCATTTCAAGGGCAAGGAAGTCAGTAGCACGTTTCATTTCCACCTGTTGGTAAAAAAAACACACACACACACACACACAAGTCAATGAAAATAAACCGTTAAATAAAGCTACCGTCTTACCGCCTTTTGTTCCTTACTCCATTTCAATTCCTCACCCATGATGTCAATGATTGCTGGTAGAGCTTCTTGAGCTGCTTGAACATTCAAAAATGCAAGACGAAGTCGTCGAGCAATCATATCAACAGCATTACAGGCGTATTCGCGGATACCGTATCTAATTTCTGCATCGATGTAGGGGAATTCAGGGTGAATTTTGTTGCCAATAATTGGCCATCTCTTGCCAGTGAGGGATGCCATTTTAGAAACAGCAAAAGCTCGATCGCCGTATGACTTCGCCAAATGCTGGGCAACTTCGCATTCCAAGCCAAAATCTTGTACAAGTCGGATGTACATTGTTGGTGTCCAACCTTGTCCACCCTCAATTTTAAGGTACGAAGTTACAGCTTCAGCTCTTTCCGGTTTCAAGTTGCATGCTGGAAAATAAATTGTAATTTAATTTTAGAGGACGTAAATGAAAAACAACACAAAAAAACTTACCTTTGATTGCTGCATCAATGGTATGCTCTGCCATTGCTCTGTAAGTTGTCCACTTTCCACCGGCAATAGTGACCAGGTTCGAAGGACTGACATGAACAATATGATTCCTAGCTAATGACTGAGTGTCATCTTTGTTCGGGTCAGAAACCAAGGGACGTATTCCACTCCATGCGGAGAGAACATCACCTCGTCTCACTTCAACGTCAGCGTTTAGATAATTTTTGATTTCCCTTAAAATAAATTGAATTTCGTCTTCGGTGGGACTGGGGCTGTGCGTAATTTCGCAAGGTAAATCGGTCGTTCCAGCAATGGTCTGCCTCTGCCATGGCAAGAAGAAAATAACTCTTCCATCTGATGTGCTGGGATCTAACAATCCCATCTGGTCGGGACTGTAATAGCCTGGAAGTACAATATGTACGCCTGAGCTTGGGCAGCATATGGTCTTGACACTGGGGTCATCCATTTGACGAATGCTATCCGTAAACGGACCAGTAGCATTGATGATGCACTTTGCTTTAACGGTGAATTTCTTTCCTGAAATGTGATCGACCACATCGACTCCACTAAGTACGTTCTTTCCACTAGCATCTTGTGACTTAAGTAATTTTGTAACCTCTACGTGGTTGCACACTACTGCTCCGTGTCGTGCCGCTGTCAAGGCCACAGCAAGAGCCATTCTTGCGTCATCTTGTTGACCTATAATATCGAGATACCATTAGCAAAAATTAAATAAAACGTTTCTAGTTTATAGTTAGTTATGTTTGATGTTTGGGAAGAGAAAGTGTCGAGAGTTGAGAATTATATTGAAAAAGAAAAAGCATACGCAAGAAGAGTGGATGCAGAAAAAAAGGATTGGATTGAAAGAACGAAGCAGAGGAGCAAAATGAAGGAGTGGAGGATGGTTAAAAAATATTCTTAGCCGTCAGTCGCGCTACTGCAAAAAAGTGTTTGTGTGTTTGCAACGCACAAGGCAAGGCGACTACGAAAGAAAGAACAAAGGGAAGACGAAAACCATAGGTAAAACTTGTTTTCGACCTCATTCTCTCGCAGACAGAATCCTATTTGTGAATTCCTTTTTTTCGTGTCGCTTTTTCGTTTCATCGAAATCGCAGTTGAAAAATTCACTTCGTAATGTAGCTGGGGAAAACAGAGTTTGATAAAGGATTCCACACACGGGTAGTGTGATTGAATCTATGCTTGACTGTACATCCAAAGTTGGGCTCAAGGTAAAACTGCGAGGCGGGTGTTGGGCTAAATTGTTTAAGGAAAGAAATGCAGTTGGCTATTTCACTAGAGTCTCTTTTTGGGAAAAAGCGACAAAAGTGAGTGAGACAGGTAAAGTTTCGACGATGTTCAAGAGAATCAATCGAACCTACAATAGAACTTTCACTTATCGCAGTCTTAACGCTCTGTTTTGTACCCTATCAAGTAAGATTGAGGAGCACCTGACCAAATATGGGAGTTATACTCTAGTTTTGGACGGATGTTTTATAAATTGTAGTCAGACCAGATGGGGGAATGTTAAGCTTTAACGAGAAAAGACAGCATTGGGTTTTCGAAACATTGAATTCAACTCGGTTTATATTACCCCCTGTGAAAAGTCTGTCAAAGTCAGAGTTCGATGAGCTTAATCATACGCAACCGTTCTAGTTCCACATCCGAAAAGCAGGGACTTGAATTTGAAAAACTGGGGGTCGAGTCGTCGGCAAAACAGTTTTTAGCTTTGGATCTAATTTCGCAGGATCTTACGTGAAAAGTTATGAAAAGAAGCTATTTTCAACTATTAAAAGTAGGTGTTCTAAGTCCTCTTGCAATTATTTACCGTTAATCGTTTTAACGAACCTTTACTATAACACTCTTATGATAGTCGACGAGTACGGATAGAAGCCTCAACCCTAGCTAGATAACAGGTTGGCCCACTTAAAGAGAATAAATGCTCCAGGAATTTTTTGATGACAAGTAACAAGCAATAAACATCTCATTGGACTGTTTCAAAACAAGGATAATAAAGTGCAAGATCTTGTTAAAGGAGCCATTTTTTTTTTTGATAAAAAGTGTGTGTTCAGTAACGACATAAAGAAATATAATAAATCTTAAGTAACATACCATCATAATAGACAATTGCTCCACAAAGCTTATCTTTCTTCAACATTGGAAACAGTTCCAATGCATCGGTTTTGGAAAGATAATATGAGCTTTTGACATTTCTGTCGCCTGCCACAAAGTCATAAGCCTTAATTCCAACCCAAAAGTAGGGAACCTGCCACCATCTATAAGAAATTCAATTTTAATCTTTAATTTATATACTTTACCATTTGATTTTGTTTACTGGTAAACTGGAAGCATGATGGGAAGTGGATGGGCCAAATGTGGAGCAGATTCCAACATGGATGCTCTTTCTTGTAGAGCTTCTTTCACCATACGATATTGTTCGTAATCTAGCTACATATAAGAAAAAATGGGAAAGATTTAGTTATTGTTAGAATGTTTTTTATTAAATAGAAACAAACGCAAAACCAAAAACTAATGTACTGAAATTACGATTGTTGGCAAAGGTTTCTTGAAAGTTTCTAATTCTTCTATATTTTCTTCCAAAAGTGGACATTCTGGGGTGATTCAGAAAAGCAAATTTTGTTTCAAACAGGTTCCAAAGTTAATGACACTGCCCAAATTAAGGCTTTACAGAAATATTTATAAAGGGTGTTTTTTAGGTAAATAAAGGGTGTTTCAAAATAAAATAAAACACGTACAAATTAGTTTCATTATAATGGTATTGGGAAAAGTTTTGTTTTGAAGCAAGTCTACTCATTAGGTTTGTTCGTTGAAGCCCTAGGGTCGCCCTGGGGTCGCCACAAAGCGTTTTTTGAGAAACCTAAAGTCGCCCTGAATGTCAAACCTAGTGTTTTTTGAGCCCTAGGGTTTACCTAGGTTTTCCCTCAACTCGCCCTAGGTTTTTTCTGTGTTGAGTTGAGGGCGGTCAAATTACATGTATTTTTTTTAATGACAGTGATGTGTGGTAATTTGTGATTTAGCGTTTTGTGAGGTTTTTTTGACAACTCATAGGCTTGTCACGAAAACCTGGTTCAACCCTGGGGAAAGTTCACCGAACAAACTTATTGTAAAATTGCCAAACGAACTAAACCGAATGTACCGTCAATTGTCAAATTGACAACCACTTGAAACAGGGTAGCTAATTTTTATTACACACGTCTAAAAATTTGCTAAACAGCTAAACGGTGTTTGAAAACTTGGACAAGCAATAGCCAACGACGTATTTATAAATCCATTCCAGGAAGTCCCTTTCTAGTTGAGGTTTTGTCTGAAGTGTCTATGGTTAGACAAAATATCGATCAATTTTACAAATATTTTTGAACTTTTGAATCAGTTTTTTTAAGAAGATCATTTTATGGTGATTAGATTAGATCATATCATGGGTTGAGCTTATTCAGCTCTGGCCACTGCGGGGCTTAATCGAAACCCATTGTGCCAACCCGTGGAATATTTCAGAGCAGATCTCTTGTTCCTGAATTGGAACAGAAGTCAATTATCCTCTGTGAGTGAATGAGTTTAGTTTTATCCAAGGGGTTGTGATTGAGCATTCGCTGTGCAGATATATATTTCCTCATTTTCGAGGCATAGTCTGCAGATAGGTTCTGCTGCGAGCCTCATTTGTTTTACATAATATTAAGTTATTATTTTAATTCTAGACATTGTATTTGGTTAGGCCCCCTATGTGCCAACATTCCTTCATTATCATTTTTTAACTTTCAAATTATCAAAATTCAATTGTATATATATATAACATTCCTCGTTTGTTTTGGTGTTTTTGTTTAAAATAACAATGGCCTTCAATAGACCGTTTCAAGTTTAAAATTTTTTTTTTGTTAGAGGGTTATCTAGGAACTTTGATGTTTTCTTTTTGTATTCTGTCATAGAAAACTTTGAAATTAAAATTGCTTTGCTTTTTGTGATCAAGGAACTTAGTTTCTCGCACATTAATTGGTGGCAAAGACTTCAGGCTGGAATATAGGCCATAGGCGATAGTGACTACCAAGGCTTACTAAGAAGTAAGAAGTTCGTTCTAGTTGAGTTGCTGAAAAAGCAGAAAAAGTTATTTTTGAATCGTCAGTATACCAAAGCATATCTTGTCTTGAAGGATAGAGTTTTGTGTTTTCCCAGTCTTCCCTAGGGGTGATGTCTATGGAAGAGTTGAGTTTAAAGATGTACACGGGAGTATTAACGTGTCCAAGCACATATTAAAGGTTTATCTTTATAGTTTTTCCAAATCGAGAGCTGACTCTTCGGGTTCGAATTCAAATTGAGGTGATCTTTATGGAAGAGAAGTGTGGCTTGCCATTCTTGCGTTTACTTTTACAAAAAGATAGTTTGGGGGTAGTTCTGAAGGAAGTTTCTTTTGCTATGGCATTGTCGTAATTTCTTTTGGGAAAAGGTCGTACCACATTTTTAGTTTCCAGGCCCCAGTTTTTCTCGCATATGCTGAGGCAAGTCAATAAGGACTTGGTCTCTCTATTTGAAATGCGTTCTAACTGTGGGTTACATGAAAGTTAACTCTCTACGTTGATCCTAAGGTATTTTGATTCTTTAGGGATTGGTATCGTTTCACCATAGAGAGAGGAGGGTATTAGACGATCTAGTTTCGTTCTTTTGTGAACAGGACAATGAGTATTTTATGAGGGTCAAGAGAGCCCTAATCGACGAACATGCTCGATGATCTTGTTCGTTTGTGTTATCCCCTGAACGCGAACATTTTCACCGACCATGTTTCATGTTGATTCTTCAAAGTGTAAAAATGTGCGATAAAAAAGCGCTTGTTGTACTTGTGGTTACACAACAAAAATGGGGTTCTGATCGCAAGCACGGCGTTAAATGGCGAAGAATGAAGCCAATAAACACGAAAATATCGATATCTAACATAAACTAGTTCGGCGATCATGTCGTCGTTTGGGACTTCCTTTAACGGAGAGTCCTTCGTCTGTGCACAAGTTTTATATTGAGTTCAGAGCCGACTGAAGTATTAAATAAATAAAAAATAAATAGGGTGGCGCAACAGAGCGAGGAGCCCTTGGGCCTAGCGCGTTTCTCACAACCATCCCTTGTGAGGGAATGGAGGGGACCTACAATTTTCTGCCGGTTCCGAACGGCTAATTGAGAAAGCGCTTTTCATGGCAATGAATACTAACGGAGGACTTGCCAATTCCTCGCGAAAGGCGATACCCGTAGAAAAAACATTTTTGCCTCTGGTGGGATTCGAACTCGAACCTCTGGATTAACAGGCGGACATGCTATCCATCACACCACGGGTACCACGAAGTATTCCTGATATAAAATTTTATGATGAACCACCCATGAAAGTATAGATAGATTATCTGCAAGTCCCACTGAATGGATGCTTTGGGTTGTAAGCAATCTCAGTAGTAGACTGTCAACCTAATAAATGGTGAAAGGATTCAATTTTGTGCGCAGCCTCTGGGTGTGCTGAGATTCCAACATCATCAAGTTTGCGGTGGATAATTATGTCGTTTAGACGTTTAGGTGTCTGATTCAGACATAGAGAGACAGTCGTGGGTAGTGCTATTGAAAACTCCTTCAATATGAAGGAAAGTGACTTCAAGCACATTTCTCGAATGCAAAAAAGAACTCGATTAAGACCCATAATTACTAACAATTTAACCATTAGTTTAATCTCCTCTCCTGCAACTTTTAAACATGTTTGAAAAAAAAAAATGTTTTTTTTTTTTAATTCCCCTTGAAATATATTTGCTGCTTCGAGATGTATTCAAAACTATTTAACGGATTTCAATAGCAATCTAATGGGGTGTTCTATACTTACTCCAAGGATAGCTTTCTGCAAATATCTGACACCACCGTGAATTAGTTTTGTTGATCGCGATGAGGTGCCACTGGCAAAGTCATCGGATTCAACAAGTGCAGTTTTCAAACCTCTAGTCACAGCGTCCAGTGCACATCCGGCTCCAGTTGCACCACCACCAATAATAAGTACATCATATTCCTCTCCACTTTGTAGAGATTTAATTTGTTCACTACGTGGTGGAAGTGTGCGCTTTCGTTTTGGGGGAGTAACTGCGGCGTTATCAACCTGAAATACAAGTTCATAAAAATAATAATTTGATTCCTTATAAAATAGTGTCATTAGCTTTCAACTACCGAAATAATTGGACTCCTCCTTTCAAGAGCCCACACAGAAAATGCGGCTCCTATGCATGCTCCGAGTGTTGTGACTCCCGCTTGGCATAATCTGGAAACCATTTTTAATAGTCTGGTTCAGGATGCTGGTGTTGAAAAAAAAAATAAAATTAGACTTATTTTTGGGATGCATTCATTTGAATAGATGGAAATATTTATAACTTGTGTGTTGTATGTTTTTGTTTTCAATGAATTGGCCTCTCTAAAATCTAAAACAACAAGTGACTCAACAATAGCTGATTAATCCTGAACTATCAAATTTATTCAACAATTTATTTTTGGAAAATAATTTACGAGTACATGTGTATACAAGCCCCTTTATCGTAGTGAGATAAAATATTTATGCAGAAAACAGGCTGAAAATGTTCACTTTAAGTAGTTGAGTCAGACTGAAATTTCATAATTAAGGGGAAATATTATTCTGGTGAAAAATTCATACTTATCGCACTTCAGAAGAGGTGGACTGTCTTTATTGAAAAAATTATAAGCAATTTGTCTTTCTTTGGCATTTGATAAAATTGATTGAACAGTAACACTAACCCGACCTACATCCACTTTTAATTTGTGCCAATTCTTTAAAAATTCCTTTTAAAACTTAAAAAAAAAGAAGAAAACTTTCGAATAACTGCATCAACGAAGAAATCTGCGTTCGTTTTTTCATAAAATTAACCGCTCTATAGATATTTAAACTCTAAGGGGCTTTCAAAATGGTGGCTCTCTACCACTGTTTCATTAGTCAACTTATTTTTATCGCCATTATTTATTTATCTATCCGGTACATTTGAAGGAAGAAATCGAAGTAAAATCATGGCATAGACTGGCTCGATTTGATGGAGGTTTTTTTCTTCTTAAGCAAGAAATTGTCGTGGAAATTGTTGTTTTTTTTGGTCGAGGATTTTTAAAATAGTGCCATGAGCACTGAGGCCTAAGAACCAGTCCATGTTCGGCGAACTATCGGTCGACTGCTATATCAGTATAGGGCTCCTCGCAACAGTGCTGCCGTTTCTACTGTCATGGCAGTAGACTACTGTTTTTTCACTCTAAAAAGGTCCAATCTCCTGTCTCCTGTTACCAAGGCATTTTTTTCAAAATTCTACTGTTTTCTGACTTTTCTAACTATTACATTGAGTAACTCAGTAGTCAAACATTTTATTACTTCATTAAATTTGGCTTGAATTATTTCAATGAATTTATCGCATTGTTCCAATCTAAGAAAGTTTTAATACATCGGCTACAGATGGAATCTGAGAGAATTTTTTTTTTAAATGGCTAATAATTTCATTTTGCCAGATAAATTAAATATTTCTGTTGGTATTTCAGATGCTGATAATTATAAAAACTTGTCTCAGATTTATTTGGGGGCCGAATGTGAGGAATTTTTAAGAAAATCAGTTATTTTGATTGAAGATGTTGAAAATATTCGGGAAAATGCTTTAAATTTCTACATTAAAGGATGCAGTGAAATAAAAAAACGTTTTCCAATAGATAGTTTACTTTTCAACAGTTTCAATTTGTAGATCCTTGTATAGCTCTTAATTTAAACAGAACACAAAACTTGAATTCTTTGCAAATACTTTGTAATCATTTTTCAAAATTGATAAATACAGTTGATCTTTTAAACGAGTGGCATAGTTTGCCTACGTACTTTAAAGAAGAAGAAAGACAAAAAATAAAAGACGCTGGTATTGAAGAATTTTGGAACATGATTGCAGGTATCAAAGATTACAACGATGAAATAATTTTTAAAAATATCTTTAAATTGGCTGAGATTGTTTTAAGTTTGCCACACTCAAAATGCAGAATGTGAGCGAATTTTCAGCATTGTTACCGATGAAAAAACAAAAAAACGAAACTGTTTAGGGAATAAGACTCTCAATGCTATTGCTGTCATAAGATCGCACTTAAAAGAAGATGATTTGAATTGTACGACAATCCAAAATACGGAAACACATTTGAATTTAATGAAAAATCAATGAGAAAATATGTGATTATATTTTAAATAATAATTTCAACTAAACGACTGATATATTGTCCTATTTTATTTTAGTTTTTAATTCGTTTTTGATTAGTAAGCCATACATTTAAAAATATGTAATTGTGAACATGAAATTTTTTTGTTTAGTTTTTGGATAATTTTATAAGTTATTTATTTTGTTTGCTTTGAATAATAATTAAGTTTTGTTTTGAAAAAATAAATAAAAAATAAATAAATGAATTTCCAGTTTAGTTTGGTGAGACCAAACAGAAACCTTAGATTTTTTTTCATTTTGTAAGGCTGATGTATCGAGTTTTCAACTCTCTGCATAGCATTCTTATACAATTTAGAAGAAACATTGCTAAATCTTTATTTGACTTAAGGTGATGCCAGCACGTTATTGATAAATACCGAAGTAAGCGAGGTTCACTAACACATTCGAGTCCAGTTGGACGTTCTATTCGAAAAAAATTAAATCTCCTGTTTTTTCAACCCGTTGAACAGGAAATCTCCTGTTTTTGTCAATTCATCGAACGGCAGCACTGCCTCGCAAGCGCGCACACCGAGCTCCGACCGATTGCTTAGTCGACCGATGGTTTATTTCGCTCCGAGTTTTGGCCCCGGATAGTCGTATTTTTAATTTTTTTTTTTTTTCTATTATGGCGCTGCCGAATTCTGCTGAATCGCTGGTTGTGGAAACGTCAATCGTAAATTTAATTGAAAAAATTAAAAAAGACCCGCACTTAAAAGAGTAAAAAATAGTCGGCCGACTGTTGTCTAGTCTGCGCACTCACCACCAACCCAACTGTTTAGTTGGCGTAGTGTGCGCGCTAACAGCCCAACCCGACCGAACTATCGGCCGATAGAAAGTTTGTGGTTTGCGGGGACCCTAAGTGATCTAGTGAATTATATTTTCATATATATTTGAATGCAATTCAACTTATATTACCATACCTTAAGCACAAAACAACAAACTTTTTGACTTCTACAATGAAAGCACTTAAAATTTTTTTACCCTCGCTTTTATGCTTATCCAAAAATTTAGACTATGCATTCCACAGGTTCTACGATTCGTTTTTGTCCGACTCGAGACGGTAGTTCGTTTAATGGAGAATCAAGGAATAACAGCGTTTTCCTTCGTGGTGATACTATTGTATAGTTTATAAATACAATTGCTGTAGTTCGATATACGACGGGACGCACAGACGACCAGTTGCACAGACGCACAGATACCCAGACCAATGAACGGTAAACACTTCTCTCTAAACCACAAAGAAAAAAGAAATAATAACGTAGTCGCTACTTAAAGAAACCAAAAAATCTTTCATTTTTCCGCAATTAGAATCTTTGATCTTTAAGGGATTCCCAAAAATTGATAAAACTTCGTAAACAAATGAACTGTTTGGCGCTAATCACATAATTTATCAAAGCCTCATCAGCTCCCCATAACCAAACCAATTATTTGAAGAGCTTAGAAGATGAAGGTTTTAAGTAACATTTTCAAAAATTTGAGTTAATTACGTTCAAAGTTCAATATCTTTGACAAAGTGCATTATGTATATGAATGCACTTTTTTAAAGATAATAAACTTTGAATGCATTTTAGCTTTAGTTAAATAACCTTTCTAGACAAGATAGAAAAATTCGGATGAGACAAAAATTCAAGTTAATATAAAAACTACATCTCAAAATTAAAACGAAAATATTAAAAAATGTCACCTAGCACCTTCATATTCTAAGCGCTTCATTTATTTGTATATTAAAGCACTTTTTTTTATGATATGCGCGAACATCAAAAGGCACTTAAAGTCGAGCGATAATTTTTAACATTAGTTCCACCTATTGCACCCACTTGTTTAGACTAAACAACCCCTGACGAACAATATCGCATGCAATTTCTTAACAAATAGCTATGTATGAAAATACACTTGACTTTTTTCAAATATATTTACAGTATAGTATGTAAGTACTTTTTAGTTTTTATACAACTTTCTTGGCTCTTTTTAATTGTGCGCAATGGGGGCGATGACTATCACTTTACACAGCTCTTAAAATCAACTCGTCTCTCCAATCCAAAAAAAATTAACACTAAACATGAGATCAGCAGCATGGTTCACGTATGGTCTCTTGAATTTTTAATGACGTAATGTTGGGTTGCCTTATTTAGAATACTTGTATACTACGTATCAACTTAAAAAAGTGATCATTTTGGGCGAACGAATATACGAAAGAAAACAAAATAAAAGAATGCATAGTTTAAAAGCAACTCACATAACTTATGGGGAATGGCATTGAATAAGTATATCGGGATCGGTTTTCTACCTGCAATAGAATAGGTAGGGTGTACCACATTTTGTGATTTTTTCTTCTCTTTCATTCTGCCCCACAGAACAGTCAGTGTTTTCATATAAAGAAACTGTGTGTCACTGGGTCGAACGAACTGGTTTTTACAGTACAGTAGTTGATATGTTGAATTGAATGTTCCAATGTTTTAACTGGAAAGTGCTTAATAGCTTTGTAATTAGAAAGTAATTACGTAGAATTTTTACAGAAATTCAAATTGTTAACTCATTCACCTATGCAGGTTGTTTTGCATAAAATGCGACAGAAGCTCAGGACCGATAGATTGGCTAAAGACAAGAAAAAAATAATATCGAAAGAGGGGGAGGGTATCTCCCTCCGCTTAGACGGGAGATTCAGTATTGTAAAAAAATTTACTCAATTTCAAAAAAAAATAATAAAAGTCAAATAAGCCCGATGAACGCGTGCCGTGTCAGGCGAGGCGGTAATTATTTTATAAATCGCAATCCGAACGTTTAGAAAAATAGAAGATACACTTTGCCTTTAAATTGTTTCAATTGTAATGCAGGGGAAAAACTGGTATAGCATTCCATATACGGGTAGTGTGAGTAAATACGGAAAATCCTTGCCTATGAAAACTAACAACTTTATTGATCAGATTCTGATAATACGTAGGTCACCTGTTGATTAGTCTCAGTACCACTCATCAGCTTTTTTATACATATCAGTTTCAATTAAGCGTTTAGATGCAATAGCTCAATTGAAACTGACACTAAAATGATTATCTAAGAGCGGCTTAAGAACAAATCGAATCAAATTAACAGCCTCTAAATCATTATTAGCTTTTACTATTTTTGCCTATTGTCTTAGTAACGCCATTCTATAGTATAAAGCCTTATGCATCTGAGGGAATGTTTACATTTATACTCGGTCATTACGTCAAAATGACATTTTGATAACAAAATAACACATCGCATGCTTAGTGGAATACTGACCCATTAAGACATAGGTCAAGATTGAGTTTCCTACAGATACCTACAGGCTTTTTTAAATCAGATCTAATGAATATCATTATCATACTTTAACAATACCAGTATTCATGATTAATTCATGAATGATGAGTTTTAATTTTATCCGTCAACAAGTACAGTAAATTCTCAAACCAATATATTTTTTCGCAGTCTATCAAAAATCATCTTTTTCGGGTTAGGTCAGTATTTCATTAAGCATGAGACATAATCAAGCAACAATCGGCCACAGCAACCGTTTATCTTTAGTCAGCATTATGATCAGGTTGATTATGTTTCATAAATAATGATTTTCTTTTTACCAATTGATTAACTCTAAAATATGTCAATCAAATTTCAATTTTTTCAAACTTTCAATTTAATAGACTTATATGAAATTCGCCACTGAAAACGTCTACCAAATGTTTTAAAGATTGAGAAGATAAAGAGTTGGACCGTATCTTATCATTTATAGCATGCCGGATTATACTAATACAATCCAAATATAATTACAGAACACCTTTCTTCCTTGCAAGTATTATCAGCTTTTATAAACCTACAAGTTTTAAGGTATCTAAGAAAGCACTTGAATTTGTGGGTTTAGTTTAAAGTATCTTGATTTCAAAATTTTAACATTATGTTTATTGCTATTGTAAAGCAATCATAAAGTGCATTACGAGCAACTTTCATATCTTTCTGTCTCAGAGTTAACTTAAATAGCAAAGGAATGCGATTTTTGCTTTTTAAATTTCCTAGACAGCTCTTTTCGAACTCGACTGAAATTAGGTAATATTAATTGTTACAGAATTCATTTTGCAAAAATTTATTGGTTAAGCTCAAGCTAAGTTCAACATGACGGTGCCCATGGCTAAATGGTTAGCATGTCTGCCTATAGTTTTCCAGAAACATCCAAAAGTTTTTCCAAGGGTATCGTCAAGTCATCCGATAGTAATTTCGCTGCCATGAAAAGCGCTTTTTCGATTATCCCTTCAGAATCAGCTATAAATTAAGGGTCCCTTCGTTCCCCTCAACTAATGGTTGAAAGAAATGCGCTCTCCACTCTATAGCGCTACCTAATTAATTTCTTTTTTAATTTAAACATGGGTCCATGTAGTTTCGGTAGCTTCGGTGAGAAAAAAAAATAATTTCAGTCAAACGATAAATATATCTGTACTCGCAAAAATATTTACAATCTATATTCTGGCTTATTTTTATCGAAATTGACATATCATCGGCGAGTGTTAGTTTCAAGGCTACAATGAACAAGAATACTCTCAACATCGTTAATTGTGAGCCAACGATTTTTTTTATTTAAAAAAGCACTTATTTTAGCTTTCGGTTGCTTTAATTGAAACAACAATGTTAAAAAAAACTACTTTTTCATATCATGTTTGTTCACAAAAACCTAATCATTTCTGTAGGATGATGAGAGACTAGAAAACAAGGCACATAGCACCTGTGAGTCATGAGCTTCTAGGAAGAAAGGGTGAGAAGCAAACGAAGTATTTTATGTAACAGTTCTATTTTTCAGACTCATTATTCCATATTTATTGATGGTTAAAGAGAGTGAGATGAATAAAATGCGTGTAGGTATAAACAATCGATTGAAAAAAAAAGAAAAACTCAGAGCGATGACAATTTGTATACAAAATTATATTGATTGCGAAAGAAAATTGGTTTTCGGTCTTGTATCTATCATCACCTCTCTCTCCCCCTTTCTCTGAAGAAACTTCTTACGTATGGAAATCGTTTATATTTTAGTTTCCCAAAAGGAAAACAAATTTGCTTAGAATGAAATTCCCAATGTTTTGAAAAGTTGTTTGGTTTCTTTTGGCATTGTTCACGAACGTTTCTCAAGGTCTACAATAAATATTTAAGTTTTCTTTTTATTTCAGCTTTGTAATTTAAACCATTTGAATGATTTAAATTTAACTGCGCTCATAACTTTTTTTATATAATTAACTCGCAAATCAAGACACAATGAATAGGCTTATAAATGTTGTAAAAGGAGACGACCACGCACATTGCTTTTAAATTTTTGCAGATTGTAATGTAAAGGGTAAAGAAAGGAAGAGCGTGATAGCACATTCCACATTCTGGTTGTGCGAGAAAAGTATTAGTTTTTTAGATATTAGAAGATGAATCTGTGAACATTTCTGTTTCTTTGTTTGAGATGAGGAATACAAACCAAATATACATCATAATGTATGCTTTAATACAACATAGACTTTCGCCAAAAAATCTCAATTTATTTGAAAGATCAATTGTTTCATAATTATTCATTCTACTTTTTAAATATGTATAATATATTATAGGTGCCGTGAAATAAGGTCGGATCGGCCTCATTATATCCATTTTGGGAAATAAGGTCGAAATCAACAACAAAAATATTTTTCTACCTTATTTCCCATTGAAATGGTAATAATGTCGAAAAGAAAAAACGAAAATATTTAACGAAAATAAGAAAGCCAAAAGTTGAGAAATAAAGTCAAAAACCGTTGATTATTACTCAAGTCGAATTTAATTTCTGTTGGATAAAGAAGAAAGAAATTATTGGCAATGACATGCGTTCGTATTTATACATTTTTATGTTTTAACTTGTCCTTACCTGCAATTGATTTGTTACTATTTTCAATTATCAAATAGGAATATCCTGCCATATGACAACGAAGAATGAACCGAACGACAAGCTCTTTGGAAGGATTCAATAGCATTTTGTCCTCGAAGCTGACGAAAAGAGGGAATTTTTTCAAGTTTCTGGAAGGGTGCCGTGACATAAGGCCAAGCGACATAAGGCCAAATTTGAATGTTTGGCCTTATGTCACTTTGCGAAAGCGACATAAGGCCAAATTTTAGGAGTTGGCATTATGTCACTTTCCCAAAGCGTCATAAGGCCAATATGGCCTTATGTCACTCAGAACTCAGAAGTGGTTGTACCTGGATTCCAAGAACAAAGTTCATATTCCATAACTTCAAGCAAAAGACGAAAAATAGTTAAATATTCATGTGTATATTGTAAGTATTTTCATAAGTATTTAATTTTATTATTATTAAACAAGAAAGGCATATACATATACAACAAACAACAACATAAAAGCATTAAAATGAAAATAAACGCTAAGTCAAAACAAATCTACAACAATTCAAAAAAGATTTTATACTTTCTAAAATTAACAAAAAATTTGGGTGGTATTCGTCACAATTTGTCTGCAAATTGGAAAGAGAATTGGATTATGATTTTTAATATATAAAAGTGGACAGCAAAAGAATGAAAGTGCAGTCCTCTGTTATGAATTGTATTTCTGATTAAATACATGTGATGCATTGTTTTATAAAGGAAGATACCTACAGTTATAATTAAAAATGCGAGTGCATAAATACAGAATATTTTTAAGTATCATTGATACAAAGAGATATGCTTTCAATTAGTTAAATTTAAAGATATAAGTTAAAAAGCTTTTACAAAACATTCGCCGGGAATTTTTTAAAATATTTTTTCAGTTTTGTTTTCAAATCTTCAAATTCGCGCGAATTTTTTACTTTTACTTTACCTTAAGCTGAAAACCTAAAGATTTGAAAACAAAACTGAAAAAATATTTTAAAAAATTCCCGGCGAAT
The DNA here is from genome assembly GCA_949752695.1 of Melanostoma scalare. NCBI lineage: Eukaryota > Metazoa > Arthropoda > Insecta > Diptera > Syrphidae > Melanostoma > Melanostoma scalare. The sequence continues at coordinate 38,190,392 of OX456984.1, forward strand.
GTTTTGTAAAAGCTTTTTAACTTATATCTTTAAATTTAACTAATTGAAAGCATATCTCTTTGTATCAATAGCCGAGTTTTATTGGGAATCTGTATTCACTTCAGCAAAACATCGCAGAACATCGCACATGGGAAAACAACAACTCTAAGTGAACAACGACGATAAGTGAATAAAAATTAGTCACTTGCAGAAGTGAACAACAGGGATGGCTGGTAAATCGAGTTTATGGAATAGAGTTGCATTAGTGAGTACAGCGTTTTATTGAGCGTATTAGTGAAGTGAATATGAAAATTCCCAATGAAACACGGCTAATGATACTTAAAAATATTCTGTATGTATGCATTCGCATTTTTAATAATAACTGTATCTTCCTTTATAAAACAATGCATCATGTGCATCAAGCAAAATTATGATAAGAAGTTAATAATGGAAAAATGTTTTGTTCAAATACATAAAAGTAAGGGAAGTAAGCTTACATGATTGTCTTGCGAAAAATGAAAGTGCCGTCCAAAAGATTAATTTTTACACAATTGGAAAGAAGAATGTTAATGAGCGCAACATGTAAAAAGCGAGATGTTGATAACAATCCTAACGGCATAAACAAACATTAAATTGAACAGTTGGCCTTATGTCCCAAAAAAAGTTGGCCTTATGACGCTATGGGAAAGTGACATAAGGCCAACTCCTAAAATTTGGCCTTATGTCGCTTTCGCAAAGTGACATAAGGCCAAACATTCAAATTTGGCCTTATGTCGCTTGGCCTTATGTCACGGCACCTTCTGGAAGTACTCCTTGAGCAAGATGCTAACAAGAGTATTGTTTTCATCAAATCTTTGGACCGATTCAATCAAGTTTATGAACCACAAAAATTTTTTGTGGTTCATAAAATAAATTGAAAATTCGCGCGAATTTTTAATTTTCAGAACACAAACCCATACTTGCCAAATTTTTTCCACTTCGCTTTTAGCTTCCTTTTCTGTACTTAAGGCGGTGGCTGCAGATTGTTTTTTAAGTTCATCACTTATATCTCAAATTGTATTAATTAACAACTTGAACTAAGTAACTACACATTTTTAAGACACACAGGCGAATTTCTTACTTATGCTCAAAAACAAAACATTTGAATACATCAGACCTTCACACTATAAATGATAAGCTTGGGAGTTTCTTAGATGTCATAAAGCCAATAATCACTTTAGTCATGCCGCAAAAAGGACTGTAAACACATATGACAAAAAAACACGCACCTTGTTACCAAACGAATGTGTGTATCTGTACAGTTTTGAGCAACATTGTTAGTGCTATTTGGCCCTATGGCACTTCTACAAAGCGTCATTATACCAAACGCTATTGTTTGGCCCAATGTCACTTTTCAAAAGCGTCATTGTGCCAAATTTCTACATTTGTCATAATGTCGCTTAGCACAATGTCACGGCACTTCATTTATCTATAGTTAAGAGCCTATGGTTTTCTTCCTGCTATTTATTCAATGTGTGAGATCGTATTTTGAACAACGTTTCTGTGTGAAGTATTCCGTTGCTTTGCACCAATTCTTATTTCTGTCACACTGATGTTCCTCAAGGCAGTCATTTTGGCCCACTCTTATTTATACTTGCTATAAGTGATGTTTATAATATTATTTCCCAGAGTGGGGAATCTATATATATAGAGCTCAACTTCACATTGATCAAATTATTGCTAAAGCTAACTCCTCCCTTGGTTTTGTAAAGCACTGGTCCAAAGAATTCTCAAACCTTTATGCTACCAAATCACTATACAATATACATAACATTCATTATTCATTTCCTTGAATATGCTTCTCAGGTTTGGTCTCCTTTCCAAATTACCCACACACTAAAAATTTAAGACGTACAACGAAGATTTCTTCGTTAAGCTCTAAGCCACATTCCTTGGTATAATCCTCTATATAAATAAAGTGATCACATAAAACGAAATGTATTCAGTTGTTTGTTGCAACAACGTATCGGCAATCTTTCTTGACGTGCTTGTATTTTGTACAAATTTATTAAATCCATATGTAAGCCGTTTAAATTGCTTTAAAACTTATTGTATGATAATTTTGCTTTGCTTTTTTCTAATTTAAAAAGTCCTTATTCCTTTTGCAAAATGAAATAACACGCACTAAAAACGAACACTGTTCAAAAACATCAAATTCATGTCAAACAAACAGCTGCTTTGACTGAGCAAGAAAATTTAGAAGGCACACCTGATTTTTACGTTGCACTCAAAAAATCTCAGACATCTCCCACGACTCAGTTGGGCACGCCTTATGACAATGACAATCATTTTCATGGGGCAGGGAAAATTCTGGAGGTAACAATACAAAGTCATAGTTGAGTTCTTTCAGTAAACTGTTACGATTTACATGGTCTCTTTTTTTTTTGAGTGAGTTTAAATTGTATGCACACTTTTTTTTATTGTTTCTTAAAAGACTATATATATACATACATGTTTATTTTTAAAAAGCAACAGTTAAGAAAAGTCTTGGCAACAACCTTCTCTTTAAAACATTCCTTGCTGGCGATAAAATGAAATATCTTTTTTTCTACTTGTTGAACATCGCTCCCACCCTTTGCAGAGCAAATGGTGTATGCGCTTTCTTTAATGTTTGCAAGTATGCTGGGTCATTCTGCCAACGAACTCAACAACCGATTGCAGTATCCACTTTTTATTTTTGAATTAAACATTTGTAAACAAATGACAGATTGCCGGAAAAACTTGTGAAACAAGTGAGAGGCATTTGAGGTCGCTTTTGTTCTTCCCACTATACACACAGCACACAGCCAGCGAAAATAATTTCAGGGTGACTTTGGTAGGTACACTATCAAAAGATAAATAATATGTGTCGTCCCCAGAGCGATAACGAAAGCACGTGCTTCGCAAAAACTAAAGCATTTTCGAAAATTCAATCACATGAAATTTCTCACTCGGATTAGTTTTAACTGTAGTGTACAGTGTACACATAAATATCAATTTCGCAATCCTCTCTCTTCACCACAGCAATGATACTGATGAGTGATGATACTGTCAACTACGTTTATTCTGCTATTGAAATTATTTTATTTTCTTTGTTTTATAATTTATATTTGTGTAACACCATGACATGATCATATTTCAGCATTCATGCATGAAAAGAAAACTTAGCTGCCGTACAATTGTCGGTGTAAATGCGCCGGGCGCAACAACGCAAAGGCCGGCTCTGTCTTTGACACTATTTTGATTTCAACAGATTGCTATATAGAGACAAAAAAAAGGAGAATAGATAGATACTGAGTGTATATCCACCCTAAAACCATTTTTGGGGTTTCAGCCATTAGATTGGTACACTCACGTCGAACATTAACCACAACCAAGTTCTAATTAATATCTAAATTTGGATTTGGCATTCAGCCTTTTTTTTGCACATTTCCGCGTCTGGCGATATAAAATAAAAAAATTTAAAACAGCGTCATAATCTTCACATCACATTCCCACCACCTTAATCACGCACAAATATTATGATTTGAAATGTCATGCACATTTCGCATGATAAAAAAGTCCATGTCATCCCGTAATGAGTGTCAATGTTAAATTACAGATAAAACTTGAACAATTATATAATCGCCAGTTTTTATTAACACAATGCAAAGATATGTAAAATGTTCACAATGGGAAAGTACCTATTTTATACGAGGTATTTTATCTCTTATATGAATACATACATACTCTGCTGTTTAAAAAAGGAAATAAGGTCAGTGAACCAGCAACTAGGTTTATATTATTTTCGGGTCTCAATAAATAAATTGAAAAATAGAAATGTGAAGAATTAAGAACCGACCCGCACCTATATGTAGCTAATGATTTTCACTTCACTAATAAATCATAAAAACGAGTTTGCCTTGAACTAACTTAAGTCAACACACTAAAATTCGCAGAATGTTCGAAATGTATGTATGAAGTAATGCTTTTCGAGTGCTTTGCTTACTTTGGCTGCGATAAAGTTTTGTAAACTGCACATGCGAAGTCAAAACGAAGACTGTTTGTGGTGTACGGTCTCAGATGAAATCAAAATGTATACTTAGAGAACTTTTTTTCTCCCAAGCATTCGCAATACGCTCGCAGATGATGTAATTTTACATTTTTGTTTGTGAGTTGGTTTATTTTTTCTAATGGTGTTTGTAATTGAAGCTGAAATGCGATAACGGATTTTTTAACAATTGCTGTCATTATTAACCTGCGCTTTACTGTATATAACTTTTTGATTGAATAGTGACAGCTCACATGGGAAGACACCTGAAATAGTCGTGGGTTGAGAAAAGGTAATACGACAGAGGAATATTTTTGAAATGCATTAACAATGTTTACTAGTGATACCAAATCATAAGGGAGGAAGCTCCGCATGGGCGAATTCATCGCAGCTGGTTAGGAGGTACTACAGACATTAGTCTGGCAAGTTGTAACGATTTGACATTAGATATCTAACTATAGTTTTTTTTGCTTTTATTCATTTTAACCCAAACAGTAGCCAGTGATGCCAATGAAAGCTAATTTTGTTTATTCTTAAATGTTGGTTGTGGAAAAAGTCCGTCATCCCCTAGGATTTGTGAATTGAAATAGTAGACTAATACGTTTTCAATTAGAAAAAGCTTTTGAATTTTATACAACTTGCATAGGTGGGCATCGCAGTTCTGGGTAGACATGGGCCTCACCTCAACCGACAACTTTTGATGACAAATTCGGTTTCGGGTTAAATTTTGGACTTTAAGTCGGTTGAGGTCTTCTTCCGCTTGATTGCGCCTTATAAGGTGAAGTTTTCCCCTTCCGAAATTTCCCTGCAATGTGCTGTCGAAAACCCGTGGAGCGCGAGAGTTGATGTCCATCCGCTCTACATGTCCCAGCCATCGTAGTCTCGCGATGCGTACTTTTCTAGCTAGGCTAATATCGCGGTACTGTAACTTTTTTCTACATGTTGGCCCTTATTGCGAGTGTCGTTTGGCTGTCGATAAACGACGTTTGTCGATAGTCGAACGTCGAAAATGATATTCGGTATTGCGTATTCTTATTGTTCAATACTTTCAATTTTGAATTCGGTCGTTATCGTCTGTATTTTTGCGTTCGACTATAACTGAAACTAACTCAAATGTCAAATTATAGGAGTTATTCACAAAGACTACTTTCATTATTCACAGTAACAGAAATCCTTGTCGATAGAGATACGCAATACCAAAAGGAAAATTTATCGAAATTTTCGATCCTTGTCGCATCGAATGTAAGACGACACTCGCAATAAGGGCCGTTGTCTTCACTTACGATCACTCGGAGTTTTTTCCTTTCGAATCGACTAGAGGTTTCCTCATCCGCTTTCGATAAGGTGATACTTTCGCGCCGTATAGCAGGTCTTGAAAAGTCTTATAAAGTGTTACCTAGATTTTTTTAGAGAAGGTTTCATTTCTGAACTGCTTTCTTAAGCCATAGAAGCAGCGGTTGTCAAGAGTAGTTCTCTGTTCGATCTCCAAACTGATGTTATTTTCCGTGTTCATATCTCATCCTAGTTAGAAGAAGTCCTGACCTACATCGAAGTTATATCTGCCTATTGTGATATTTTTCATACAACACTGACTTATAAAATAAAATAAATAAATACGGTGGCGCAAAAAACCGGGAGTTCATTTCTCACAACCATACCTAATGAGAAATGGAGGGACTTACAATTTTTTTCCGATTCCCAAAGCCTAATCGATTCATGGCAATGAATTTACTATCGGGGGACTTGCCAATTCCTAGCGAAGGACGATACACTTGGAAAAACATTTTTTGTTTTATAATGAGATTCGAACCTCAAACCTCCCGCGTACCCGGCAGACATGCTTACCATTACACCACAGACACCACATTGTTTAATCAAAAGAGTATCCTGACTTTTAAGATTATTCTTTTGAACTTACTCTATAAGTTCCCTACAACAATTCTGAAACATTTCAGTTGCTGATTGATGCACAGTGCCAAACACAAAATTATGTTAAACTCATTTATTAAATATTTTAGCTAACCTATGGTCTATCTTTTTATAAGTGATTCAATCCCTCTTTTCTGTACGCAGAAATTTTTGTGCTTTGCTACAATCAAGTTTTATATTCTGGATTTTTCTTTCGTGAGAAAGCGCATATTTCGTACAACAAGGTATACAAAAGTAGAGGTACAGGTGTAGTATATGCTGGCTTTTCATTCCAGGAGTGATATTTGCACCTTCTACAAATGTGTGTCAAATGGGATTGATGGAACTCATAACACTGGTCAACAAATTTGTATTTTTTTTTTGTCACATGAAAACTTATATCAAATTTTGAATTTACTAGGGCCACCAAACAATAATATATAAATGAAATAAAATCTACACATCAGGTTTTCCTGTGTCATCAAAACATATATTTTCGTAAAAAGTACAAGAATCAGCCACACTTACAGAACTATTTCCTTATATCTAATCGATTCTTATGATTTTCTTGAATATTTGGTTTCTGGTAGGCCCCTTTTAAGTCTACAACAATAGTCTGCTAACATTCTCCATTTCCCTTGATAACGCTTCTCAAATAAAAAATCTTTGTACTAGGAGAAAGTAAATTCCAGTCGTTTAATCTTGACTTTAAAAGATCAGCCTGTTTTTTAGACCGATTCAAAACATGTACTAAATCGTTTAAATCACGTTGTGTCAATAAGTGCGATTCTTTTGAAATTGACGGTTCATAACTTGGGTCACTATCTTGAGATACCTTATCATGCTGACTGAGAACAAATTCCGGACTAGATTTGGAGGCATCAGCACAGGCAGTTCGGCACTATGTAGAATGGGTCTTTTGACCGAAGACAAGTTTGGATACTGGGTAGTGTGTTTGGATTTGGTAGTAATGCCTTATGTTTGAGTCAAAGAAAAATAACAATCACTAACATGATCCTTTGGTTCCGTCCAAATCATTGGTATAGCAAATTGCAAATGTCTATGTTCTTGTTTAGCCCAACCTTAAAAGGAGCCTCACACACGTTACACAGCATTTATGTGGAACCCAGGATTTGTCTTGATTCCTCACAGGAAAACCAAAATAGTCTTAATAGCATTGTTCATTAGTAATGTGAAATTTCGACGCTGAGATGTAAAAGTTGATTCTCCACACACATAACAAAAATTGTCTACACTTTCGTGGCATATTTACGATCTAACTAACGTAGATAAAATGTAATTTAGCACACACAATAGTTACACATTCGACTAAATGCAGTTATGTAAACGAAGTAACATATATGAGGTCAGAAATTAATATGTAGCTGTCACAAGAAAACTGGATGTGATAGAAGCAAAACTATTATATATTTTTAATAAGGCTACACCAACATAAATAAAAATCATAACAAAGTTCATGTGACAAAAACAGTGTTTACCAGTGTAATCAATCGGTCTACTTCTTGTTAATAAAAAATAATCGACAAAGACACTGTGGCGTATGAGTGCTATATTTTTTTTCTTTCTTGTAATTAGGAAAATTTCAATTCGCAGTTCTACCTTAATCAATGGATGTATGGTATTTCAAAGTTAAATGGCCAAAACCTTACTCGAAAACACGATTAAATGAACATCATAGTTAGCGTCTTTAATTCTAACTAAAGACTATCCTCCATATAGCAATGGCAATAGGGAGACCAACAATTAAGAGAGAAGTTTGAACTCTTCTGTCAGTGAAAGTGAGTCAGTTAGTAGTTTTATTTTACACTATCTCAGCCACCCGGCTTTGCTCTGGTCTGTAGTTTTAAGGTTCCCGTTCTCGTTTTCCCTCTTCCGTTGGAATTTGTGGATGTTTGTTACTGTGGGACTATGTGGCATCCTAATGCTGAAAGAATTTTTGAAATCTGACCAGTAGTTCCAAAGTTTCCGTTCCCAACCCATTCCTGTTGGAATCTTCCGTTCCAGTGGAAATATGTGAATGAAATATAAATCTATGTCACTGAGGGATAATGTTACATCCTACAGTTGAAAGAATTTTTGAAATCGGTCAAGTAACTTTATGGTTCCCGTTCTCGTTTTCGTTTCTGTTCCTGTGGGATTATAGGGATGAAATATAGTTAAAGTAACTGATGAAGGGAGATAATGTACCACCCCTAGTGCTGAAAGAATTTTTGAAATCTGTGGAGTAGTTTCTAATTTTCCGTTCCCAACCCCGTTCCTGTGGGAATATAAGGATCAAACCTTGACAGGAACCATCTCTGGACTCAACTATGTCTACCCTGAAAATTTCGTAAAAATCCGTTGGGTGGTTTAGGAGTTTACCCCGGACATACATACATACATACATAAATACATTCTATTTTATATATATAGATAGATAGATAGATAGATTCATTCATCAAGCGTATGTATGTTTGTATTCGAAAGGAACTGAAAAGCTGACAGCTGAAGAAATTGTTTATTTTAATTATTTACCTTCAACAGTGTGTGTTTAACTATATGCGTATACTCACATTTCCTTACTTTTAGCTAAAATAAAATAGCTTCACATGTTTGTGGAGAGGTCAAAAATTTAATAAAAAAGACCAAACACTGGAACTTGGGGGCTTACAACTGTATTGTATACTTGAAAAAATGAACTACATCGCTAGTCCCGAACCTTGTAGAGCCCTTTAAAAAGTCGCTTTTTGGTTCAAAAATAATAAAAGGGTGATATTTAAGATATTCCCAATAAAATACATGAATATTTGGACGCAACAAGCAAGATTGACAAGGACGGATAAGATCGCAGTGGATTTTTACTCAAGCATTCCTGTTCAAGATGGAGGTAACCTATAATATTCTCCCGGCTCCGAAAGAAAGCAGAGAGCATCACTTTTTATAGCAGTATCACTCTCGAGGAATTTGTGAGTATGTAAATAAATAAATACCATAAAAAAATCTGTTCAGTTAAACATTTTCTGCAAAAAATCTTCGAGCTAATTCCAATAGTATACTTTAAATCGTTTTGTTATCCATATAATTTTAAACCGGATAGGTGCAAAATCCCACTCTTTATGATGTGGTTTTTAAAATCCGATCTTTTAATGCAGCTTTTAAGAATCCTTTTTAACGTTTTAAACGACTACCGTCTTAATTTTGGGAACTAAAAAAACAACATTTGGAAGTTGATAGTAAAATAGCTTTTCATCAACCGCCGAAAGTGAAATTACATGAAACAATCTTTTGATGGTACAATCCACGATAGGCGACTAAACGATAATGGTCTAAAGAGTTACGGAATCCGGACCCAGGGAAGCATGCTTCTAACAATAAAAAAGCAAACATTTCATTTTTCTGTCTTTGTATGAAAATTTTGTCTGGTCACCCCACATATTGACGTAAAGCAAAAGCTTTTCATCCTTCAAACTGTCAAACAATTTTTCCACTTTTTCTCAGTTGGTGTTTGTTTTTGGTACTTGTTGAATTTTAAGTCGAAGGTACTACAAGTGTTTTTGGCGAAGAACTGCAGGCTAAAGTGATAGAGCTCATTGAGATTATAAATAAAATATAAATACCAAGTAACTACACTATTTTTTGTGTTCAATTCCATTGTATACAATAATTTTGATAAGTAAAATTTAGTTTGTTATAGGGCCCCTACACTACACAAACCGTTTGTGCAAACATATGTATTTTGTTTTTGTAAAAATGCTTGTGCAAACTGTTTGAGTAGTGTGTAGCGATGTTGAGTGTTTGAGCAAACGGTTTGAAGAAATTCAAAAAATTTTGAATTTTCCGTGTTTGCACAAACATGTTTGAGTGGTGTGTGTCGAATTTTGCTCAAACAGATGTCAATTTTCGTGAAGTAAAGATGAATAAACCACTCTTTACACCAAATTCTATTTTATTTTGTTTTTCAATTTTTTTTTTTTTTTTCAATAGCCAAGGCAATAATTAATTTTTGAAAGCTATTTAAAGCTGCACATGCTGAATAGCTTCTTGCTCCGTAGGTCTGATTGAGATGAAAACGGTACGCAACTAATATCTCTCAAACATGTTTGTGTAGTGTGTGGCGAAACTATATTTGCGCAAACACACGTTTGTACAATAGTGTTTGCGTAGTGTAGGGGCCCTATTAGCGTAATGTGCCGTCTTTGATTCATTTTATATAAAAACAAATTTAATAAATAAAGAAAAGAATATTTTTGTCGTCGAGTTTTTTTTTTAATAAATTTTGTTAACTGTTAAGTATGCCGATTTCAGCATTGGTCGGTCCTTTAAATGAAAATGGTCTGATGTCCACTCATTTTGGCGCCAATATACTACTAGTGGCAAAAAAGTTTCTCCGTTGATATCGGCTGCCTTCTGCTTGCTGAAATTTTATGCGTGCCTGGTATGATAGTAATTTTCTTTCTGAAAAGTGTGAAATCTATTTCTTTCTTGATGGCTGGCTTGGTTTTAATCAACTCCTGTTTATCTACGCGCCTAGTTATATGCTTCATAAATAGCAAATACCAAACCTCCAGTTATCATTACTACATTATCGACAGAAGTATACACTTAGGCTGTTTCCTTTGTTTGACGGGTGCATACGCTAAGCTCACATCTAGTGCGTTTACTTGAAAGGTAAATAGGCTGTAAATAACAGAATAACTAACAGAAACAGAGCACAAATATGTTAGCAACTTTTTTTTTTTTTTTTTAAATGTTGATAGACAACGATTTTGAGAAGGTTTTCTCTAGAGGATATACTTTGCAACGCTTCCTTCGATGCCATTAAAACATTCCAGAAAATCAACATTTTTTGGATTCTAAAAATGGGAAAGCGCCATATCACGACAACGGAGCCAGATAGACGAAAAATAATGATTTTCTGAAGGTTTTTCTAGAAGGTGGACAAATGTGGAAACGATTCTTTCGAAGTCCCAAGTGTCCCAACTCCCAAAATGTTGACTTTCCAAACCCAAACATATTTTAGGAAAAATATTTCCCAAGGAATTCCCGATAAGGTTGATTGTGAACCGTAAGTGAGGCCCCGATTGCGGTTGTCGATTGACTAATCGATACTCGACTTTAGTCGATTTCGATCGACATCTTTCGTTCATAATTTTCTGGTCGACTGTTGTCGACTGTTGCGTTAGGAAATCATTTTGTGGGAAAATGTAAGTATTTTATTGAACAAATTCATATTTTGATATAATACTCGTATTATATACTCGTATTATATCAAAATATGAGCATTTGTTCAATAAAATACTTAAATTTTCAAATAAAATAATTTCCTAACCCAACAGTCGACAACAGTCGACCAGAAAATTATGAACGGAAGATGTCGATCGAAATCGACAAAAGTCGAGTATCGATTAGTCAATCGACAACCGCAATCGGGGCCTGAGTGCTGGGTCGCACTACCGTGGAAGACTACTTCCTTCCAGCTTAGAGGTCTTTCTTCTAACATAGAACATTTCGGAATTTTTTCACAACTTCATACATCCTACACTTAACTCTATTGAAGTCGTCATCACATGTTGGACAAGGACATTATCATTTGGGAATCACCTTTCCATCTATTCGAAACAAATGTCTGGAATAGGCATGTCAAGATCAGAAAATGGGCAACACAAAAGTGCAGGAATGTACGATCCTCACTTATGATGGCTCCTTCGTCAGCAAAGAATATTTAATGTTCTTTGGTATTCTGTATTTTATCTTCCAGCAGGTGAACAAGGACTGTAATAAAGAGTAGAGGACTCAAGCCGCTTCCTTGGTGCACACCTGCGAGTTGAAATGCTTCGATGACTCCAGCTAAAATATTGCTGCCTATTTCTGTCCGCTATCACTGTTATGTGATACCTCATATGCCACAACGTTACACAGTCACAACCTTCCACTTAACACTCAAATCTTGATGTATCGCACAAAAATGGGATAATTAGGGTTATCGGGAACTTTTTTCCCATGGATTTTTTCCCAAATTCGAAAAATTGGTATCGGGAACTTCTTTTCGAAATTGGGAATAAAAATTCGAAGGGAAAAATACCTATCGGGAAGAACTCATTTATTATGGGAAATATAGTTTTTTTCCTTGCAAAAAACTTGTTCCCATGGGGAAAAAATCCGTGGGGAATTCCCAATAGTAGGAACTTGTTCCCGAGAAGGGAAACATTTTTTGGGAAAAATATTTCCCAAGGAATTCCCGATTAGGCTGAATCTAGGGATGTCAAAAATATATCGATATAAAAAAATATCGATATAAAAAATATCGATATATTTCGTTCGATATATCGATATATATCGACGATATTTTTTTCACCGATATATCGATATATCGATATAAATATTCATGTATCGAAAAGGTATAAAAAACGATACTTTTTTCGGGTACTAGAAACTACCTGTAAACATACAAAATTTATTGCAAAAAAAACTTTCCTCTAATTCAAAAATTCGTTTCTATATCTGTCGCTGTTAGTTTTGTTTTACAGGAACAACCCATAAAATTCATGCAACGTTCATTGATCACTGGGCACTGGGGTTGAAAATCATTTTTATTTGTTGTTCAACATTTTGGGTTTTTTACGACACATTGTAAAATATGCCAGAAGTTAAAAGTAAAAAGGATTTGCAAACCCCTGTGCCCAGTGGTCAATGAAACGTTGCATAAATTTTATGGGTTTTTCCTGTAAAACAAAACTAACAGCGACAGATATAGAAACGAATTTTTGAATTAGAGGAAATCCATGCAAAGTGCCCCTACTCCTCACCCACTGTAAGTAGGTAGATGTAGATACATATAAACTCTGGAGTCTGGACCGCGACTGGCTTGTATATTGGGCCCTATCGGCAATCTCCCACGGAATTTTGTTTCCCACGGAATTTTTTGTTCCCACGGAACATTACGCCCGATCGTGAACCTCCTTCGAAATGAATCTCCCACGGAATAAATTTTAACAACCTAACAGATTAAAAATGACTTCAAAGATAGTTTTCGAATATGTTCTATAGTGCTCTAACAAGAATAAAGTAGAAATCTCCCTGGAATGCGATACAAATTCAGTAAAATGGCAGATAATTTCCCATGGGAAATTTTTAGCAAAGTAAAATGAAACGTCTGGATTCGAATAGAATAAACAAAAGAATAATAATTTATTGAAACATATTTTCTTTAGACATTAATATCGAAACTAGATTACTTCGAAATTTTGGTCGCAAGTATAAACTTAACAAGTGTTTCAACACTCCCCCTCGAACAAAATTTACCTCAAATATAAACCCATGTTGTTGCAACAGAATTTATGTTTTTCAGCTGGAACAGGTTTTGTTAAATAATCTGCAACCATAAGTTCAGTTCCAATTCCAGTGAAAGTGATAATATTCATGTTCTTTTTTTCACGTATAAAATGATGTCGAACATCAATATGTTTGGATCTTGATAAGTACTTGCTTGTCGATGCCAGATGAATTGCACTTTTGTTGTCGCAATATATATTCATGGCCGAGTTATTAAAATGTGGATTCAGTTCATTCTCGAGGCCACGAATCCACATTGCTTCTTGAGTTGAGGCCGAAAGAGCCATATATTCGGCTTCTGTTGAGGATAAAGCAACAGTTGGCTGATGCTTTGATGCCCAAGACACGGCGCCTCCTTGTAAGATACAAGCGTAGCCTGTGACAGATCTTCTTTCATCGCAATCACTTGCCCAATCTGAATCAGAATAAATTTTGAACGCAGAAAAGCCATCTCTTGAAAATTTTAATTTGGCTGCTTTTGTTCCCTTGAGATATCTGAATACTCTCTTCACAGCAGCCCAATGTTCTTTACCAGGACAGTTATTAAATTTGCTCAATTTGTTTACTGCGAAGCATATGTCCGGTCGCGTACACTGTGCTGCAAACAATAAACTTCCGATTGCTTGCTGGTAAGGAATTTTAGCCATTTCTTTTTCTTCTTCTGGAGTTTTGGGTGACATCTCTTTTGTTAGTCTTATGTTGATATCCATAGGAGTTGCTACAGGATTTGATTCATTCATGTTAAATTTTATTAGCATCTCAGATATGTAATTTTCTTGATTTAGATAAATTGCATCTTTGTCACGAGAAATCTGAATACCTAAACAATTCTTCGCAGTTCCCAAGAACTTCATTTTGAACTCCTTCATCAAGTTCAGCTTCAAATTTTCACAAAATGTCGTTTCGTTAGTGAAGATAAGGATGTCGTCAACGTAAACTGCTAAAAATGTCATGCTTCTGTTCTTTCGATGAAAGTAGATACAAGGATCCACTTGTGAACGCTTCATTCCAAACTTTTGAAGAACTCGATCCAACTTGGTGTTCCAAACTAAACTTGACTGCTTAAGACCATAAACAGCTTTATTGAGTTTCATCACTTGGCCTTCTCTTCCTATCGAAAGTCCCTTCGGTTTCTCAACATAGATGTCTTCACTTAACTCACCTTGGAGAAACGCAGTAATAGCATCCATTTGTTGAATTTGAAGATTGTACTTCGCTGATAATGCTATCAAATATCGGATAGAAGAGTACCTCACGACAGGTGAATAGGTTTCTTCATAATCAATACCTTTCTTCTGTGTAAAACCTTTCACCACTAATCGAGCCTTGTACCGTACAACATCATTTTCATCCTTCTTCGTCTTGAATACCCATCTTGTCTTAATAATGTTGGCTCCAGCGGGCTTCTCTACACTTTTCCAGGTATCATTTTCTTCAAATGACCTCATTTCACACTGCATTGCTTCTATCCATTTTTCTTTGTCACTTCTGGATAAAACATCTTCCAAATCTTCAGGATCTTCTAAAAAATTTACCTTTTCAACGTTGTATACAACCTTACGCAACTTTGAGATCCTTTCGCTTCGGCGGTTCATGATGGATTCTGGAGTTTCTTGTAATTGTGTCGTTACGTCATCTTCCTCCTCATTCTCCAAATCGGGATAAGAATCTGCTTGATTAACTGGTGACGTTGTCAAAAGTACATCTTCTTCGTTATCCCCCACTACGTCATCAGCTTCTAGAGTTGATAAAGGTGACTCAACATCACTATTCACAGCTAGAATTTCCTGGTTCTTGGTTGGATTAACCCCAACTACAGCAGTATACGTTGGAACTTGCTTGGTATTTTCATTTTTCATGTTCTTATAGTGAAAATTATCTTCATGAAAAACTACATCACGGCTGATAAAAACATCCCTCTTTTGTAAACTGTAGAGACGATAGCCTTTTGAAGTACTTGAATAGCCAATGAAAATGCATTTTTCAGACTTCGAGTCTAGCTTACGACGTTTTTGTTTGGGAATGTATGACATCGCCGTGCAACCAAATACACGAAAACAACTAACATCTGGTTTACGATTACTCCATAACTCTTCAGGCGTTTTTTCAAGCTTTCTATGAGGCGAACGGTTAACTATGTAGCTAGCACAATTAATTGCTTCAGCCCAAAAAAACTTTGGCATATTAGCGTCACACAACATAGCTCGAGCCTTTTCTATAAGAGTTCGATTCATCCTTTCTGATAAACCGTTTTGTTCTGGAGTATAGGGTACTGTTGTTTGATGAACAATACCGGACTTTTTCAACTCGAGTTCCATAGCTTTGTTCGTAAATTCTTTGCCGTTGTCCGTTCTTAAAATTTTTATTTTTGAATCTTGTTGATTCTCGACTTCGGCCTTGAATTCACGAAAGCAATTCAATACAGCATCTTTGGTCTTCATGAAGTAAACAAATACTTTTCGCGTGAAATCATCTATAAAAGTAACGAAATATATACTTCCCTTAATAGATTTCACTTCCATGGGACCACACACGTCTGAGTGGATTATATGAAGAACTTTTGATGACCTTGACCCCTCTGATGGAAAACTGTTCCGATGCTGCTTTCCTTCGGCACATGACTGACAAGTTGAAAGAGAATCCAGGTTAGAATCAATACCCTTAACTAAGCCTCGTGTAAGTATCTTCATATTTTCTTGGCCCAAGTGACCAAATCTTCGATGCCAAATATTGTCCAGGTTACTTTTAGCAACCAAAGCGTTCTGATCTGTGGCAATATCCAACTTGTACAACCCATTTGAAGATTCACCCTTTGCTATGACTTCTTTCGAAGAATTCATGACACGACATCCATCTTTGTCAAAAATGACGACATTCCCATGATCCACAATCTTCTTTATGGATAGCAAGTTGACTTCCAATTCGGGGACATAGAGAACATCATGAACTACGATATCACACCTTCCTTTGGGAGTTAAAACTGCCAACGATATGTCGCCTTTATTAATAGCATCCATTGTCATGTTATTCGCTGTCTTGATTTTACCCTGGAATGGCTTAAGTTCTTTGAAAAATTTTTTGTTAGACGTCATATGATCGGTTGCACCGCTATCAAAACACCATTCATGGTTACTGGACTCTGCTTGAAACGCTGCAAACATTGAACCACCTTTTCCTGGGTTGAAATCTTGCCCTTTTAACTTAGATGGACAATCTGAAGCAAAATGTCCAACGCCATTACAGTTAAAGCAACGAGATTTGGCTTTTTTGTTATGCTTGGGTTTCATTTTCTTATGAAAATTTGAAAAATTTCCTCTATTTGACATAAGCGCACTGTTAGATGATGTCGGATTAAATTTAACATCTTGCAGCAATTTCATTTTGATGGAATCTGCTGTTATTTGCTTTCCACTGCAACCGATGCTCATGATCATGGGCTTATATTCATCAGGAAGACCCTTCAGCAATAAACTTCCAACCCATTCATCGTTTACTGCAAATCCAATTTCGTTCAACTTTTGGGCTGTTGAAATGATTTGACTTACATAATCTTCTACTGAGGAACATTCTGCCAGGACCACAGAGCATAATTTTTGAAGCAAACCAATACGCCGGTCCAAGCCTGAGTCTTGAAAAAGATTTTGCATTGATGTCCAAACATCTTTGGAAGTTGTTGCGTTCCTAACATGAACGTATAGACTCTTGTCGATAGTTAAGATCATCTTACAACGAGCAATCTTGAAATGATTTGACTTACATAATCTTCTACTGAGGAACATTCTGCCAGGACCACAGAGCATAATTTTTGAAGCAAACCAATACGCCGGTCCAAGCCTGAGTCTTGAAAAAGATTTTGCATTGATGTCCAAACATCTTTGGAAGTTGTTGCGTTCCTAACATGAACGTATAGACTCTTGTCGATAGTTAAGATCATCTTACAACGAGCAATCTTGTCCTTAGCAATATCCAACTCTTCGCCTGGAACATTCTCGATACATTTCCAAGCATCTTCAAGCTCTAATTGGGTTTTCATCGCAAAGCTCCATGTTGACCAATTTTCTGAACCAGTCAGCTTCTCCATTTGATGGATTCCCAAATTCTGTGAAAAAGGCATTTTTTCTTTTAAAGCAATTTCTGTAATTATATTTACAATTCGTTATTGGTCTGGGCCCATAACCTTTTAGCAAAGTAAAATGAAACGTCTGGATTCGAATAGAATAAACAAAAGAATAATAATTTATTGAAACATATTTTCTTTAGACATTAATATCGAAACTAGATTACTTCGAAATTTTGGTCGCAAGTATAAACTTAACAAGTGTTTCAACAGAAATTCATTCACGATCGCTCAAAATTCCGCAAGGAACTTTCGAACATCATTGCCGATACCAATTTTCCGAATATGGGAAATGTTTCCAGGGAAATTTTATTCACGATAGGGCCCATTATATAGACTGCAATTCGCAAAAAAAATTAATTCTTTATGTTTGTTTTTCTTACTACTTTTTTTTTTTGTTATTTTTTCTCATTTTTAAGGTCGCACATTTCATTATTTAAAATATATCGATATATCGATATATCGATATTTTTCTGATTCGATATATCGATACTTGATATTTTTTTTGATATACATATATCGATACGATATATATCGATATATTTTTCCATTTCCAACATCCCTAGCTGAATCTCTTCAAATGTAGTGTGGAACATCAGCTTACGAAGCGAATATTGCTGATAAGAATAAGAAAATACAAATCCGCTCCCAAAACAAACTGCCGCGCCTTTTAAAGAGCTCTACACTCTTCAGTTCGCACATTCGCCAAAAGCCAAATCAACTAACTTTCTCAAGCGGACGATCCTTTTTTTGTAAACCATGTAAACTCTTTAAGAACGATGAAAACCATTGATGTCGACATTTTCTTCAATACTTACTGATAACTGCACTAGCCAGTCTTATGCTGAGACACAAGGTACGAGAAACAAACAAACAAAATATACTCCAATACAACAACAAAAAAATAGGGAGAAAAATTAGAAACCAACAAATACAGAGGAGAAATGTGTAAAATGAAAAAACAAAAATAAAAACAAATTTTAATAAAATGTTTCTTTACTCTTGAATTAGTCATGTAACAAAAATCAAAAAACAAAATAAAAATATGACAAACATTAAATAAACACAAAGTAATAGTAATACGTCATAAATATTTGCACAATATTAAAAATATAAAAAAGAAATAACATAGAAATAAAAAAAAGCAAAATAAATCGAGCAAATACAAAAAGGTAACAATTTTTTTTTCTTATTTATTTTTCTAACTGATCATCGCATCAATCATTTGTGTGTTTGTTGTGAGATGTAAAAATGAAATAATAATAATAATAATAATCAATTATAAGAAAATCGGTTGTAAGAATTAAGAAATAAAATAAAAAATAAAAATAAAAAAAATAATAAACCATAACAATTACAATAACAACGATTAAACAAAAAATGCGAGTTTACTTCTCAGGATTTTTCCATCATCAATCAAAATCAAATCAATATTTTATGTAATGTAATAAAGAATAAATAAAAATTGAATTATATTTCGTGTATTTGTTTTTGTGTTTCGTTTAAATAAAATGTAATTCATTGAGTCTTTTATAGTAGACAAATTTATTAAAAACATTAAACTACAAGAAGGTTATAATAATTGTATGAGATAAGCCAACTAAAACAGCTGCAACGTTTTTTTTTTATCCATTTTCTGGTAATAATATAAATATAACTAACACTAGTTATAATGATATTCTTTTTTATGTTTTTCTTCCTCTTTTTTCTTTTCATCATCAACCAATCATCATCAACCATCATCAATCATCTTCATCATCATTGTAATAAACACGAGAAAAACTGTTTTAAAACCGAACAAGTCTTGAGACATAATTTTATGTTTCCATTATGTAAAATGTTTCATTTTTGTTGTTTCTGTTTTGTTTTGTTTTATCATTTAGCTTTGCAAAAATAATTATTAAAATACGAATTGACAATTCATGTTACAATACAATTTCTAATTTCAAAATTCCCTAAACGAGTTTCGTTATTACAATATGTATCTGTAAACGAATGCAAAAACCACACTCTCATTTATTTAACACTTAAAATTTTTGTTTTTTCTTCATATTAAAAAAAGTATAGTTTTTTTTAATGTTCATAATTGCAATATTGTTTATTTTATAATATAAATTATGTATGTAGTTGGAATTATGGATGGTGTGAAAACCAGAATGTTGGTTTCCTTTTTATTATTATTTTAAATAACTCATTATTGTTATTTTACGTTTAAACATTATATGCTTTCAAGTGAAAGAGCTAATATTTTTTGTTTGTTTTTTTTTTTACCTAAAGAACAGAGTTAAAGTAACAAATGGGCTCTCGCTTAGTAATAACCTGAACGTATATTTGAAAACACGTTCAATATAAATCTAAAATAAGATATAAAAACACATACATAATAATAATAAAATCACTTAGTAGCTATAGACAGTTTTTTTATAAAAAAAATTATTCAATTCATTATTAAAAACAAAACATGATTGTTTACAACTAAATGCATATTTTTTTATTATTTTTATAAAGTCAGTCAGTCGTATAAAACTACAAGTCATAAAAATTATTTAGATCGGAGCGTTTTTTTTACTTCTTTTTTTTTTTTAATACACATTCAATAACACTGTAGATGTTGTTTTATTTTTAATTTTATAAGAAAAATTCTTTAGATTCACTTTAGCCTAGTAATAATTTTTTCTGTTCAACACTTTTATTTTATTAAAAAATTTGTTGGTTTATCTTACTTTCTTTTCTTTTTTTTCATCATGTATCAAAATATTGAAATATATCAAAAATATAATTTAAATATTAACACTAGATTAAACAGCTTATTTTAACACTTTTGAGTATACAACAGTTAAACAGCTTAGTAATACAAACTTGCAAAGATTTTTCATAAAGGAAAATGTCCTTAACATAGAGATACAGAGAGATACCTACTGTACACACTTGCATAGTTTTTTTTTTTTTAATATTTTCTTTTTGTTATTTTCAAAAGCGAATTGAATATTTTATTATTTTTATTTTTCTTGTAACAAATAATATTAATACATAGTAAAAATAAAAATAAAAGTAAACAAAGACTAGTCTTAATTCTGCTAGAGCATTTTAGTAATTTAATATTTAAATTTAGTTCCAACCCAAACCACTTATGACAGAAATAAATATAAAGCTTGTCCCAGAACAAACTCGAAAAATGGGACGTATTCACTCGTGCTGCAAGCCGGGAGGGTTAAGGTTTTTTAATGACACGATAGGGTTGACTTTAGTACAAATAAAACGACATAAGAAGAACACAATCTTAAGAGTGGGGTCTGATTTATTTTAAAACTTTCATCAACAAATAAAGCTACTAAATCGACCATACACGCTACGGTCTACCAAAGAGGTCACCTGTAAGGATACTTCAGCGCTTGTAAAACGGAAACATAAGACTCCTTACGACATGCATTCACGCTACGGCTTACCGGAGAGGTCTCCTGTAAAGATTTTCCACCACTTGTAAAACAGAGACCTAAGACTCCTTACGACATGCAATAGTCTTAAGTATCTTTTCTGTTAGTTCGAAGTACCTATTATTCTCATTTGCAAAACAAATTGACAATCGGTATGCATTATTTACCAAAAGCCGCAAGCTAAAATGACGTAGTACATTCGGAGACCATGTGTAATCTAAAAACAAAAAAAGGCCAAGAATGAAGACAGAGTAAATACTCCTTTACTACAGTTTATCGAGCTTTTGGAGTCAGACAAGGCTGAGAACATGAGAATCAAAACAAGTTTTTAGTCGATCAAGTGTTAAACGATCAATCGAACTTGTTTGGTTTGCAGCAACATCTATTACGTCAGCTTATCTGTTATTTGGTGTTGGTGAAGTAAACTTTGGATGTTAAATGATTCATCACACTAAAAAAAAGTCAACCAGAGGTCGGAGCGGTCTTCATTCAAACACTGAACAATTTTGAAATCCATCCAAAAGTCTATTTTTTGATCAAAGAACAAAAGGAATTGGTAAACTGGTTTGATACCTTCGAGACAGGAGAGTTCGGTAATAAAGCTAATATGTGCTAGAGTACTTTGCAAAGATATTCTAATGCCCCTTTTCGATGACAGCTATATAGTTGATAAATTGCTATTAAAAAATGCTCAAGTCTAGAGGTTGGAAGGTTTAATCTAATCTGGGGACTTAATCTGAAGGAATGAATAAATTATTGACCTGGTTGTGAAATACGATGTATGAATATTTGAAAAACTCGAGAAACAGGAGTTAATGTTTCCTATTAAACCAATGATCCAGCACGAGTGTTATTAAAATTGTAGTTAATGAGAGCTATCGTATATGTTGATAAAAATATCAAGTCTTGCGGGAAAAGCCTCAAAAAAACCAGTAATAGGATGATTACATCATAAGCTGGGGCAGTATATGCAGATGGGTAAAAAGTTAAAGATAAGCAACTATCGCAATATGATGAAAATGTCAAAAAGGAATGAAGTGTCTTTTAGTCTGAGTACTAAATTCTCAACAGTCAAAAGCTGCGATAAAAAACGCCATAGAATAACTACACGCAAATAATAGTGTCGGACAAAACAATACCACTTAATTAATGTTGATTTTATTATACTAAAGAAAATTGTTAAACTTGAATAAATTTTGAGGATTTTTATTTGGTTAGCACTAGCTTTTTAAATTCTTTTTTTAAATTGAATTATGTATTTTCAAATTAATCGAAAAACAACAACAAATAGAGAACAGAGCGTGATTCATTTAACGACAGTTTTAATTGGCTTGGAACATAACAAATATCCTAAATACTTCAAAAAGAAAACTAGAGCGGACTTTAGTGCAGGCGAATCTTTTAAGAGTATTGCTAGAAAATGAGAGAGTCATCATTCCGTTATTTCGCAAATTATATATCCACAATTCATCGTGGCGGAAGACCAAGGCAAACCATACGAGATGATCACGTTATAGCCCGGCTAGTTAAAAAGATTTTTCTATATGCAAGAACTATGAAAAATTAACTAGACTTTGCTATATCCAAGCAGGTCTGTCCAGCGAGCGATAGTGAAAGCTCGTCTTCAAAAAAAAAAATATCTTCGCATTTGAAAAGACGCGTATTGACTGGAATGTTGCCAAATGGAAAACAGTGCTGTTTTCGGACGAATCCAAGTTTATAGCTGGATTCTGTCCCAAATCACTTGCTCCTCGCAAGTCACAACTTTTCACTCAACACTCAAATTGTGGTGTGGTTCTCAGCAGGTGACAACATTTCGGGCAGAATCGGGCTCTCAACCTCCAGAGTTCCCATGCGATGAAGTAAGTCCGAAGACCGAAAGGCAAAATGCTAAGCCCACGTTTTCAAAAAGGTATAAAATAATATGGAAGATGATATATATTTTGGTGTGGGAATATTTTGATGGGAGTCGGGGCTCAAATCACAAGGTAGATGTTATAATGGATCGTATAAGGACTTCCTTTAAAACATCAGTGGTGCAACACTCAGAAGAGATGACCTTAAAATGAACATCCCGACAATAACCTCTAAAATAATTGAGCAAAATTAGATTTTGGAAAATAATTTATGAAATATAAAAAGAACTATTTTCGACTCGCTTAGGGGTGCCAAACCACAACGTTTCAAGTGCCAGAAAAAAAAACCTTCAACTCTGCAAGTAAACGCCGACACATACAACAATTTACTGCAGTAAACCAAATTTCAGTTCGTGTGGTCAATAAAAAGTTATGGTTTGGCACCCCTCAATTGAGAAAGTCGAGAATTAAAACAACTCACCTCATATTCCATAATCAGTGCCCCTTGTTCTGTAACTATCGCCTCGATAAAAGCCGGCGATAAACGGTGGAAAATGGAACGAAATTCTATGAATTTAGTAGGTTCTCACTGTTTCTCGATCGTTGTTATCGATGCGATAGCTACATAACAGGGGCACAGACCTCTAATCTATACAAATTTAGAAATAAGTCACTTACAAATTGTGCCCGAGTGAATTGGAGTGCTATTGTTTTGTCCGACACTGCATATCATAACTTGTGACAAACGCATGCAGCAAAGTTGAGGAAGGAAAAAGTGAAAAATATTTAACAATTGCAATAAGATAAAAAAATATCAATCTTTGGGAGAAAGAAAAACCTAGTCTCAGTCCTAGTGTGGTGTTCTATCGAAAACTACAACCCAAAAACCACACAATATTACATCTCAAGTTTTGACAGAACTGCATGCATTTAAAAAGAAAGTGAATGAAGCGAGAAAAGTCATGGGACCACTCTCTCTCTACAAACACATGTAACTGGTAAATCCCTTTGATTTGTTCGAACAAAGATTGGCAGCGGTATATAGTCTTATAACCATCACAGTGGCCTTCAAAATAGTAGAAAAAAAAACTTAAATTAAAAACAACTAAGTCGAGAAACATTAAATATAAATGCTGGGATAGATGTTTACATTTTGAAATGTAATAAAAATAGTACATA
Organism: Melanostoma scalare; assembly: GCA_949752695.1. Classification (NCBI taxonomy): domain Eukaryota; kingdom Metazoa; phylum Arthropoda; class Insecta; order Diptera; family Syrphidae; genus Melanostoma; species Melanostoma scalare. The sequence continues at coordinate 38,214,245 of OX456984.1, forward strand.
CACAATAATAACTAAACAGCAGTATTTTCATAACATTACCATTAAATTTAAAAAAATGCAACATAAGAACATAAATAGTATATAATATATAGATTATTATAAAAATAGTTTTTAAATCTTAAGTACACAAATATTTAACTGCTATATATATTCATACATATATATGTAAGTTTATTATAAATTTTACGGAATGTCTGTCATGCTCATGCTCAGAAAAAATGTATGTATTTCTTGTAATTAATTTTTTTTTTTTTTTTATGTTTGAGATCTTAAACAAAATGTGACGTCATTATAGCTTATAATCTAATACGAGAACAGATACAACTTAATAACTGCTTTTTATTTCTTCTTGTTTTTTTCTTTTCTTTATTCATAGTATATATAATTCATGTTGTGTGTAAAAAAGAAAAGTAGTAAGCTACTTATTTACTTTTATATATATCATGGTCAGCAATACTTTTGATAATATAAAAATAGTTTAGTTTGTAATAGAATGTAGACTCTAGTTGTTGTTGTTGGTTGTTGTTGTTGTTGATTTTTGTTTGTTTTTTGTTTTTCTTTTTTCTTTTTTAATATAAAAATATATGTATACGCAGAAGTAATATGAAGCTTCATCAAACACTTTTTTTAATAATATATATATTTTACACAAATACATATATTGTTTTGTTTTTTTTTTTAATATTTTAAAAAAGAAAGTACGCATTTAATTGCAATACATAACATACATACAGCAAAAATAATACTATAGTAATACAATCTTTAAAATATTTTTATTTTTCATTTATTTTAATTTTTAATTGTGCAAATGTTGTGCAAAATTAAGTTGAAATAAAATTAAAAAGAAAAACAACAAAAAAAATTCAAATTGTTCCCATTTACATTACATTTTTCTTTCTCTCTCTCTTCATTCTTTTCTTATCGGTCATCGTTCTCTTTATCGACGGCTTTTTTTTTTTTAATTATTTCATTTAAAAACGCTGAATGTAGTTTTCCTTGTGTTTCTTTCTTTTATTTTATTTATAAAAAACATTGGATTTAGATTAGTTATTGTTGTGGTATAAAAAAGACAACAAATTCATTAACATCTACTTAGTTTTATATATATATATATGTATATATATTTTATATATAAATGTAAAGAGGAATATGTACGTTTTTTTTGTTTTGTTTTTTTTTTTTTTTGTTTAATCAGTTATTTTTAATGTTTAGTCCACAATTAGTCTTTGCTGATTGCCAATATTTAATAATATTCTTTTTCTTTATGTTTTGTTTTAATAAATAAAAGCTAAAAAACATACGAAAGGAAAAACTGAATTTTTTAAATTAACTTCATGTGTTTTGTTTTAAACACTATCGTTTATTACTTTATAAATAAATAACAAAAATTATTAAATGATTTTTTTTCTTTTCTTTTCTTTTGTTTGTTTTATATAAAAATATATTATAAATGCATTTGTCTTTTAAATATCTACATTAATATAACGAAACGAAACGAAAAAGAAAGTAAAAATAAATATAAAACAAAAAAAAAATAATAATAAAAAGAAAATAATAATAATAGTAGAACGAACAATAATAATCGAGTGTGTTTGTGTACAAAGAAAAAACAAGGAAAATATACATAAATAAATTTAAATAGTTAATAAATAATGGTTATACATGCACCGGATACATTTGCATTACAATCCTATCGGTGGTACTTGAACATAACGATAAATGTATAAGCGATAGTCCTTGCTTGCGAGAACAACACTGCCATCGTCCATGAGGGCTACATCGAAACATTGGGCGTGCTTTACTTTCGACTCAAGAGCCGATACCAACTGACCGTCCTGTGTAAATATTGTCAAGTTAAAGTTGTTGTGGTTGTCGGCGATGAGTATTTCGCCATTCGAATTGATTCCCACTCCAATGGGATAGTTTGTAACGCCCTCGCCGCCAATTTGACGCAAATACTGCCCTTCATAATTAAAAACCTTAACACAATGTGCTCGATTGTCGCTGATAAAGATTTCCTGCTTATCGTTAACAATAACCCCATTGGGGAATTCCAAATGTTTGCTGCAGCCAAATTTTTGGATGACATTACCATTCTGATCGAATATTATTACCCGCATAACTTTGCACTCAACTACAATTATGCGACCCTTATTGTCTACGGTGACGCCACGGGGATGCTGCAAGATGTTAGCACCAAACTTTCGCACAAACTGGCCATATTGATTATAGATTTGTATTTGGTGTGTTGGAGATCTTTCGGTGACGATAATGTCGCCAGATGTTTTCACAACTGCCACACGATTTGGATACAATAGTTGACCATCTCGTTTGCCACATTCGCCAAATTGAAATTTGAAACGGCCCTCCTTGTCGAAAATCTGAATTCGGTGATTGTTTGTGTCAGCGACAATTATGTCATTTTGAGCATTGACAGCAACTCCACTGGGTTCTGTAAACTGGCCTTCAGTTACACCGAATTCACCAAATTTGCAATGATAGATCATCTTTTGTCGCTTGATTTGTGACTTAGGTGGATACATTGTTGTTGATAGAAGTTTCGAAGTCAAATCCATGATGCTTTCGGATGAGGGACTGCCACCGTTGGTATTGGTTCCAACTGCCAACACGCTATTATTGCCCAGATTATTGCATGCATTTTTACCCAAAGTCGATATGTATTGCTCTGAGAGACCTGTGAAAATCGTATCCGAACTACCATTACTCCATTTTTCATAGGGATTTATTTGCATGGTTAGTTCAGAGCCGAAACTTTGAAAGCTATTGTTGAAACGCTTCGAGGTCACGGAACTTGAATCGAAATTGTTGCTGGAATGAGTAACTGATGAGTGACTTTGTGCGGATACGCTTGTATTGGCAAAAGCAAGTTCTAAAATATTCGCATTCATGGCGAGATTTGATCCGCCACATAGTCCTCCACCGCCGTTGTTTAGATTATTGATATTGTTTAAGCCACCATTTAGCGAAGAGGAGTTGGTGTGACTTGGTGTTGGTCTGGCGATTGGTGGTTGCTTTGTTCCTGATGATTCATTAGTGGCACGTATATAACCGAAAGTGTTGCGAACACCAACTTGAATTGACTGATAGTTCGATACAAATTCCAGTTCGAATGGGACTTGCAAATCCTGTATGGCCGATTGATACTGATATTCCACTGATTTTCTAAGCGCTAAGACCTCCTTAACAGTATTGGGCTTTACTGGTGTCCGTTCTATGTTGTCGCACGCTTGCAGTGCCTTGTCAACGGCGTCTTTTGAGCGGTTTACACATGAATTGATGGCCACCATCTTCGCATTGTAAACTGCTTCGATTTCTTTGATAATCTCCTGTTTTCGTTCATCCAACATTGAATAGAAAAATTGATAGGTTTCGTTAACTTCACTATGTGCCTTTTGGTGCTGTGATTTTATTTGATTAACAATCAATTCTGAGTTGCCAACCACTGTGACGATCTCACCAACTTTTCCACGAAGTTCGGCAACTATGCCTTGAATAATACAATCGGGCTGTTTGTGTAAAAACTCTTGTGAGTGCTCGACCTCGTGCAATGATGTTGAATGGTCGCTGGTAACACAATCTTTACAAACTAGAGCACTACAGGTGCGACAGAAATAGTTTAAAAGTTCACTTTTATGCTGATTACAAAAATATTGACTAGATTTGGTCATGGAGGTGGAGGGTATCAGTTGTGATGCGAGTAGATTGACGTCATCGCGATTCGATATGCTATTGTTGGTTAAAGTGATTTTTGACATAAGTTCATCCTTGCAATTAAAGCAATGACTTTGAGAGACTCCGTTGCTGTTACTGTTATTGGCACTGTTGGGGCTGCCACTGCCACAGCCGTTGACACTCCCGCCAACGCTGTTATTTTCAAAAACACCGTTTATAATCTTTGACAACGCTGAATTGGTTCGATTGGATTGCGATTGAAAAATGTTCGACAATGAATTGCCAAACTTAAACTCGTTTATGTTGGACAGTCCTCCGTTGCCAACGCCGGCACCATTATTGTTACCCAAAGCATTTGACAGTGACGGATTATTTTCAATCAAACAAACATTGTGACCGTTGAAGCAGTGCATAAATTCATGCGCAGTGACACAGTTTGAGCAAAGAAAATTAGCACACTCGAAACACTTTGCTACTGCGTCGGATTGCTTGCTCTTACATGCAGTACAACGTGGAACTGTTGTACCATTAGGAAAACTAATGCTCACGAGATTCCTGGAAATAATTCCGTTGCATTGAACGTTGTTGGTTTCCTTGTCGGAGTTGTTTTCGTCAATGCTATTAATGTTTGATACAACAGTGCTCGGGCCACAACTCAAGCCGCTGCTTGAGGATGTTGATGAAGCCGACGAGGACGAGGCCGACGACGTTTGGTGTTGGGAATCAATACTGCTAGTTGCTCCACTATAATCATCACAAATTGCCGAATCGCTTACTGGTGGTGATGAACCACTGAGAGTGAGTGGAGAATCTGACAAATAGCCGTTGTGATCACCGTACGATTCTATAGAATTTGTTCCTCTTATAGAATCAAGTGAAGGCGTTGGAGAGGTTGCCATTTCCAACTCTACTTCGTTCTTTTCGTTTATTATGGTTTTTCCTATTGTGCTAATATATTTTCTTTTTTAAATGTGAAATTCTTATTCAACAAAATCTTACTTTGAATATTATTGATAAAGTGTTGATGTTTAGTATTTAGTTAAATCAAATAATGCTTCAGACAGAGACATGTTTACTGCTCGAGTGTGTATAGTTTTGGCTAAAAAGAAAAGAAAATTGTTCCTATTAGTATATTGATCAACAGAAGTTTAAAGAAATGTTTTTTTTTATCGGATATGGCGAAGTTTGTTTATTTTGTGGGTCCTAAAGTCCCGCACATTGGTAATGAGAGAAATATTAAAAAAAAAAAAAAAAAAAAGGAAAGGGAGAAAAACAGAACGAAACATTAACCTGAGAATGAAAGAGAAAGAAAATTGTTTTTAATTTTATGTTTAAAAACAAAGAATATCCCTTGCTATTCATGTTTGATAGTCAGCAACGTCCATTGAATTACATATATGGAACCACACACTTGACAGATTTAAAAAATTTATAGATACAAGATGTTTGGCCAATTGCCATCAGATCGGTATCGGTCTATCGATCGCAACGATAGTACTTGATAACTTATATAGTTAAGACAATCCAGGTGTTTTTTATCTAATAAATAAAAGCCTAGTTGAATTTTAAACTTATGTAAGTTGAATTTTAAACTTATGTAAGTTGAATTTTAAACTTATGTAAGTTGAATCTTTTTGACTTTAATATTTCATTACATGAAATAAGGAAATCCATTTTTCATTCAGAACGGAAGTCTATTGCGGTTATCGATTATTGATCGACAAACGACCAGTCAATAACTGATAAGGATAACTTAAGTTCTGGCTCAAACGATAAATCCGAAGCGCTGTTTCTGCTGTTTGTGACATACGTCTCATACTTTCTACTTTCTTTAAATAACGCTTTACAGCACTCTAGGACCTAAGTTATACACTGTGTAGGAAAAATAAGTATAACACAGGCCTCATGGGTGAGCACCGTATTGCATTCAAAGAAATAAGGAGACAAGTTCAAAAGATTCGCTTGGAATTCATTAACGATGCTTAAGGACAGATTTTTTTAGAAGATGACGAAATTCTGCAAATGGCATATTAAACATAACGAGAGCAATTTCCAGAAGCTGAACAAAGAGAACAGCCAAAGAGAATTTAGTGACTCAAAAGTGCTGGGCCAGACGAGATTATATAAATAAATAAATAGGGTGGCGCAACAGAGCGAGAAGCCCCTGGGCCTAGCGCATTTCTCACAACCATCCCTTGTGAGGGAATGGAGGGGACCTACAATTTTCTGCCGGTTCCGAACGGCTTTTTGAGAAAGCGCTTTTCATGGCAGTAAATTTACTAACGGAGGACTTGCCAATTCCTCGCGAAAGGCGATACCCGTAGAAAAATATTTTTGCCTCTGCTGGGATTCGAACTTCAAACCTCTGGATTAGCAGGTGGACATGCTAACCATCACGCCACGGGTACCACGAGATTATATACGATTTTGGAAAAAGGGTTCAGATGGATGATGATTTTTATTCCCAAGCTAATAGGCAGTTATAATCTGCCTAATACTATGTTTCCACCTCTCACTTAACTAATTTAACTCAAAACTACCAAAAACCTTTATGAAAATTAAAAAATAAAACCTTCTCAGTTACTGGGTTTCAACTCAACCTACTTGAAACCAACTGCGCTGAACGCACTATTTTCAATATTCCAGTGAATTGTAGAGAGAATTGAATTTCTTATACGTCGGTGAAGTTCTCCTTGCATTTTATGTTTGTCTCTTTTTGGCTAAGACAAAAACATCAACTTGTGTAACTTTCAGAAAGAAACACTATAAGGTTAACTCAAACTATCCTTCAAGTGGAGACATAGGATAAGCATTGGAGGTAAAGTTTCCACCACACTTTGAAGATTGATTAGCGGGTATTGGGTTGCCAAAGTTATTACCACACTTTGAAGATTGATTACCCGGTATTGGGTTGCCAAATGCAAAAAATAATAAAGCTTTCTGAAAATTAATGCGGTTTTGTGGCAGTCAATTACAGATTCAATCCAGAGTATAGGTTCTTATAAGAATCCTAATGAAAAAAACAGTAATTACATAGAAGACTTGCATGTTCGAAAAAGCATTCGATCGACAACTACGAGATCTAATATCGGTGGCACTCAAACAACGAAAAGTTCCTGAGACCAATATGCGGAAGATTGAGGATATGTATAAAGAAGCAGTGACGAAGACAAGAGGAGTCACCGAAGCATTCCATGTCACAGTAGGTGTGCATCCAGAAAGCGCTATGAGTCCTTTGCTCTTTATTGCAGTACTTGGCTATCTTCTTAGGTTAGGTGGAAGTGGCTGTCAGTCAATGAGTACATTGCCTGACACACTTAGGCCGCAAGGGCCCATGTGGTGGCTATCTTCTTACTTTTTCAGCATTAAGATGATTATGATCTCGAATTGATCAATGCTTACCCACTTATCTACTTCACACTAATGATCCTCACTACCTGCTGCAAGATAAAGTACAGAACACCAAAGTATACCAACCTTTCTTTGCTAGCGATGGTGCCGTGTGTGATCGTGTTTTATTATCACAATGATCCAATCGATCATGATAATAAAACAGTTTAGATCATCATATTTTTTTATTATTTCAAGTTGGTAGCTGTGTGAAATTTGTTCTTTCAAAAATGACATTTGGTTTTTTTTTTGATCCGATCTGAATCATTGCGATAATAAAATACGGCTGTTATAAGCGAGGATTCTACATCCGTGCAAGAACAATTAAAGTATGGATAAGGGTTTTAGAAGGTAGGGGGTGCCGCATTTGTCAAAAAAGGCTAAGTACTTGTCATAGAGGAATAAAAGAACAAGAGGGAAAACCTCACCACAACATCTGTCCTCAAACTGACTTCACAAATACCACTTTATTTTCGGATTTCAAACCCAGTTTGAAATCCGAAAATCAAGTAATGTTAGTAATTTCACTGACGCAACTTTATAGATACTTTACAGATAGGCTGTTACAAAAACAACAATGTAAACAAATGAAGTTGTGAAGCAAGAGAAGTAATGGTTTCCCTCTTGTTCTTTATTCTTCTAAGGTACTTGTGTTTCTGTTTTCTGATCCAGACATGTCTACTCCGAAAAGGAAGAAAAAGGAGAAAATACCCGCAGAGCATTAAAGTAGTTATAAGCTCACACATCTTAATCTGGGTGACCAGATCATTTCTCAATATAAAAAGGACATCAATAGGAATCTCAACGATTTTACTGATTCCAGTTCAAAAACTATATATAAAATTGACTTCTTTAACTCTCCAATAACAAAACACTTAATCGTGAGGCAACTCAAATGACAACAACTCGATAGTCGGGTTGGTTTGCCAAATCCCTTCCGCCTTCCAGTTGGAAAAGAGCAAACTGCAACTATTCAACTTTAGTTTCACAAATAAACTGTTCAAGGAATTAACAGTTTTATTCCCCAATTGGGTTGTTTCTGTAGAAAAACAAAAATACCTACTTCACCTGTCCAAAATCCAAGGTCAATGTAAGATTTCAATGAACTTTTTTTTTTTTTTTTTATAATTAACGCGCACATCAAGGGGTTATGAATACCCTTATAATGTTGTTAAACACAGTGCGAGCATTTAGGAAAATAGGAGAGGATTTGAAAGGAGACACCGATGCACGTTGCTCTTGAACCTTTGTGAATCGTAATGAAGGGGAAATACAGAGCCAGGTAAAGCATTCCACATTCGGGTGGTGCGACTGAAATACGAATCTCTATACTTGACTGTACGTCCGAAGTTGGGCTCAAGGTAAAACTGATGAACATTCCTAGCGAGGCGGGTGTTGCGGCTAAATTGTTTCAGGGGAGGAATGCAACTGGCTACTTCACTAGAGCACTGCTTGTGAAAAAAGCGATAAAAGAGAGTGAGACAGGCAACGTTTCGACGATGTTCAAGAGAATCAATTGATTCTACGATTGAACTATCACCTATCAATTTTAACGCTCTATTTTGTACCCTATCAAGGAGGTGCAAAGATGTTTGAGAAGCACCTGACCAGATATGGGAGTTATACTCCAGTTTTGGGCGGATGAAGGCCTCAAAATTGTAGCCAGATCAGAAGGGGTGAAGAACTTCCTGCATCGTCTCAAGAAACCTAAGCATTTAGCAGCATTTTTGGCGACTTCAAATATGTGGTCATTCCAACGAAGATCATCGTTTACACACATACCAAGTACTGACAGCTTTTCGGTTTCTTCGATGCAGGTACCATTCATGGATAATGGCAATGGGGGAATGTTAAGCTTCATCGACAAGAGGCAGCATTGAGTTTTCGAAGCATTGAATTCTACTCGGTTCATAAGACCCCATGCAACAATGATTAATGTAACTGAAATTCGCATCATAAACTTCTAACCAAGTTACATTATCGCGCCATATCATAAATCGAATACAGGTAGGCTACTATGAATTTTTAAAAATTTTACATAAGGCCAACTAGATATTGGAGGTGATGACTGATTTTGCTGTACTGTACAATTAATCATCTAAACCACTTAATTCTGGCACTTAACACAAGTCTTACAGAGCTCCTGTAATTTGTTCGATTTCTATATATTTACGAACATGTGCTTTTTATCATTGAAAGAGGGAGAGATGCGAATAAAGACAAACTTTATTAAAATAAAAACCAAAAAGACTTTGTATAATTACCAGCAGCCCCGTCCGTCCCAACAAAAATGACAGAGATTATTCGTAGTCAGTACTGTGTTCCTCCCGAAAACAGTATAAAACTCAAATAAATTAAGACATTTGAATTCGAAGTCACACTGAAAGCTTTCGTAGTTTTATTTATATGAATCACTCGCACAAGTTGGTGTTTGCTCTTGAATTTTTTTGTTAGATACCTACATACACCTACCTACCCATTGATATTATGTTGTTAAATAATAAAACCTGTTTCGCTGGGAGGGCAAGAACCTCGAGAGCTAAAAAAAAATTTATAATTACATTCTGCATAAAAAAAAGAAGAAGGTAAGCACACACGAGCAACGCGTAAGAGTCGTTAACTTTTCTAACATTTGATAGAAGCTATGAAAGTACGTTACCTAGGTAGGTAATCACAAAGGGATTCTTCATTTGTGTTAAACATTCTAAATAAATAGTCAGCTTGTAGGTATCCAAGATCATTCGTGTCTATAAATATTCAAAAATACATTGAACGATGTGAAGTAAAATATTTCACCAACTTGGAAAATGAACACAATGCGGCACTGTGACGTCAGTACAGACCTATAACAATTCGGTACCTATTACATTTTAGGTTCCATATTCGTTCACCCCTATTGTGAAATCTGATCGGCTTTAACACTGAACACTCCACTCCAACTCCATTCAATCCAATGATCCACTTTCACTTCCTTCCGCGTAAAAGGAAGCTTCCTTTTCGATATAGAATAGAATTCGGAACACCATGTCAATTATTGTACATACAATAAAAATGATGGTGTACTGTACTGTACTGTACACCACGAACCACCACACCACCAGCCGCTTGCCTGTCTGTTTCCACCCTGTTCAATAAATTTCAAAAATGAAACAAAAAAAAAACACCGGCATAATTTACACACACTTGCGTATCATCAGGGTGGTTTTAGTTGTGCAGCTGTTTGGGTTTTCTTTCCCTTTGAATTATTCAAAACAAAAAAAAATGGTTTCTATTATTTTCATCACAGAGGAGGTGTGCCTTCGTCGCCTTGCCTACAACACTCGTTGCCCACTTAGAAAAAATAAATATAATAATTGAATCTCTAATAAGCATCGATTTGCTTGCTGATTTTGTGCAACGGCAGATGGTCAATGTGATCGCTTGGAGGTTGATCACGTTGATTTACCAGCTTATCTTTTGTCGCCTGCTCTGGCCTATTCTGTGCAATGAAAATTCAAAAAAAAAAAAAAAGTATTGATCAAGGGGTGGAAAATATGTATGTATTGAAGTAGGACTTGAAGGTTTTGTTTAATATTTAGCAAAAGGACTTTAAGCATATGTAACACAATAGAGACAGCTATGGCCGAGTCGGGGTTTTTTTTTTAGAAACTATCATTTTGGATTTGAAAGAGTGTGGATGTTTGCATTGTATTACAATAGGGCGAAGAATTTGGGAATTGTAAACAATTTTGAATTTCTTACCATTGAAACAAAAAGTGTTTGTGTGTAGATATGAACATATGAACATATATGTACATATACCTACCATATATGTTCCCTTAGTTTTTGGTAGTCTCAAAGCTATTGTGGTTATATACCTACAAAAAAAAACTTGTTTTCTGCGTAAAGTTCAATGAACACGGCTCTAATAATAATTCTGATGAAGATGATGGGGTGACGTCAGTATACCTATATCGCTTTTTAATGAAGATATTGAATAAATTTATTTTAAAATTTTAATTAAAAGCGTTTGTTTGTTTATTTTTATCAACCATGGGTTCGTTTTTCTATGTTGGGAACCCAGATTTGTTACTTTCAATGTCATCCTTAGCATCAGTAATACTCAGCTACGTTCGAAAAACTCAAATAATAAATCTTGTTTTATCGGTCACTAATTAGACTACCTATTACAAATTTAATTTCCCAAAACCAAGGTTTTTGATTACAAGAAAATTTGGGAGAAAAAAAAATAAATCAAGTTTTTTCGCATGAGCGTTATTGGGCGTGGTGCTCATGGCGTAACGGTTAGCATATCTGCCAGTTACACGGGAGGTTCGTGATTCGAATCGAATGTGCCTATGAACATATTTTTACATCCATTGTATAAAATTACGGTTCGAGGTTCGGATGCCAGAAGCGACATTAAATACACTGCCATGAAAAACGTTTTCTAACTAAGCCGTTAAGGTGCGTTCACACTAATCCGAGCGGCATACCGATCCATTTCATTCGGTTCGAATCCGGTCGTCTTTCGGTAAGGAGGAAGGCCGATCCATCCATACTATGCCGGTATTGCCAATCGACAATACCGGCTTAGTGTGGACGTCCCGATCGGCGTTCCTCCTTACCGAAAGCCAAACCGAATTCGAACCGAATGAAATGGATCCGTATGCCAGTCGGCATAGTGTGGATGCACCTTTACGTACAAGCATAAAATTGCAGTCCCTGGGGAAATGCGTTAGGCCCTATGGATTCCATAGCTTTGGTGCGTCACATTATCTTTTTAATTTTATTTAGAAACCTCTATGAAATCGTTGTGATTTGAAACTTGATGAAACAAAAATACGTCACAATAAGGAAACAAACACATAAATGTATTGAATTAAGTCAGCAAGATAATGAGATAGAGTATTCCACATATTCGGCCCTATCGTGGTAACCGTCGGAGCGGAATTCTCTCCGATCGGAGACATTTTGCTTCGTGGTAGTTCTCCGATCGGACGATCCGACGTTCTCCGATAAGTTTTAGTTGCGGAGATTTTAGTTTTGGGAATGCAATGCATTGCCGCATTTGTGAAAAATTTCGTACGACGACAACTACTTCGAAGCAAAATTGAATCTCCGAAAAAAGATGCGTTGCGGAGAAAACTCCGCTCCGACGGTTACCACGATAGGGCCGATTATATTCTCGGTGTCGTCTTTGTGCGATGCTTCGTAATTTCCCCGCTGTAGTCTACTATGCGTCCACATGCATGCGCCTTGTGTGTGTATATATCTATTATATATATCTACAAAGACTATTAGCATTGTATATGGAATCTATAGAACTATCGAAAACAAAAACGGTCGCTCAAAGCCATCTATTGATCCGCCGGCGCTCTAGAAATTACAGGGGAATGTTAGTACGCCGGCGGATCAATAGATGGCTTTGAGCGACCGTTTTTGTTTTCGATGGTACTATAGATTCCATATACAATGCTATTAGTAAGTTCCTCTCTCACACTATCGCAACGCCTGTTTATAAAAAAAAAAATTGCAAATAGTCTGCTGTTTGCGTCACACATCACAAAGCTTTAGTACAAACACTTAAATGGGTTAAACAACAACAGTCCTGCCTTCTAAGATAGTTTCAGGGGACTTAAAATTTTCTGCCGGTTCCGAATTGATAAAGTTCCGATAAAGCGTTTTTCATGGCAATAAACTGCCAATAAAAGGTCCCATACACTACGCATGCATGCATGCGCAATCAAGTGATTGCACATGTCGTTTGAAGGTGTATGGTGTTGACTAAGTGGTTGTGCATGCGGCATGAGCAAAATCAGAACTTTCTGATATATTCTTGTTTGCGCATGCATGCATGTGTGGTGTGTGGGCAAAATTGCTCAGTCAAGTGATAAAATTTGAATGAAGAGAAGAGCAGCAGCGGAGTTTTGGCTTGAAATCTTTACAACTTGTCTACACGGCTATAAAAACACGAATGAAGATTGCGCAGTTTGCATTTGCACGAGTAGTGTAGGGCGAAAGCAATATTGCGCAATCTTCTGATTTCATTGATAAACAAACAAATTTATCAAGTATCGTATTGATATTTGACAACCATAATAGGCTTGATACAGTGAAAATGGGTAAGTTGTTGGAAGAGCTCAACTGTATTGAGCTTAAAAGTGAGCTAGGTAAGCGAAATCTTTCTAGAGCGGGATCGAAAAATGAGCTCGTCCTGCGCTTGCGCAACTATTTGGAACAGCAAGGGGAAGACGCAAACACTTTTGTTTTTGAAACAGAAGTGGAGGAAGAGGAAGTAAGGCCCCGATTGCGGTTGTCGATTGACTAATCGATACTCGACTTTAGTCGATTTCGATCGACATCTTTCGTTCATAATTTTCTGGTCGACTGTTGTCGACTGTTGCGTTAGGAAATTATTTTATGGGAAAATGTAAGTATTTTATTGAACAAATGCTCATATTTTGATATAATACGAGTATAGTATTATATCAAAATACTTCAAATTTGTATAAGAAAATACTGCAAACTATATTTGACAATATTTATGCATTTTGGCTAAAACTCATCACTTTCACTCCAACAGCAAAGAAAAAGAAATAGTAATTTAGTTTGATTTCAATTTAGTGATAACAGCGTCAACAAGCGATAAAAAAAACGTAAGTTTTTTTCTCGGCAGAAAAAATTGAAAATTATTGAAAATTTTTTTGTTTTTGTAAGTTTCTAATATATACCTTCATATGTAAGTAACTACTAAATACCGAAACTAGATCAATAATAAATTTGATATTGGAAACATATGAAAAAAGTAAGAATACTGGTAATGCCTTCTTAATTTTTATTTTTTCTTGATGGCAGCTTATCATTCTACATAGATCTTACAACTATTGACTTAAGTTTAAATCTTCACATATTAACAAAGAGTTCAAAATTGATTAAAAAGTAGCTGGGCAAGACTAAAGCACATGCACCCTAGTCTGCAGTTATCAAATTTTACCGCTTACTTCTTAAATGCTACTAACTTCACTTGTTATTTTAACAAACATATTATTCTAAGCAAAAACATAAAGCTCAATCCCGGGATCGGATGGATTTTGTACGGTAGACGAAGACCAACATTTGAACGCCTCAATCCTCGGTTTAACAGGGCTACTGTAAAGTACAGAAAGGGGGTTGGGGGTATATTATGGCTTGGAAATGTTCTTCCAATCAAAGTGTAAGACCATTTCATTGTGATGCGTTTCATGTAACGAGAAACCCTTCAAAACGTCATGCTTCCATATGCGGAGGACAGTAGGTATGCCGCTGCGATGGATCTTTTAACAGGACAACGATTCTTGAATATTTCAATAGTAGGATCGATAGATTCTCTTGAACATTGTCGAAACGTTACCTGTCTCAGTCTCTTCTATCGCTTTTTCTACAAACAGTGCTCCAGTGAAATAGCCAGTTGCATTCCTCCGCTGAAACAATTTAGCCGCAACACCCTACTCGAATGTCCATCAGTTTTACCACCCGACGGAATGTCCATCAGTTTTACCTTGAGCCCAACTTCGGACGTACAGTCAAGTACATATAGAGATTCTTGTTTTAGTCGCACCACCCGAATGTGGAATGCTCTTCTTGACTCTGTTTCTCCCCTACATTACTATTCACAAAAATTCAAAAGCAACGTACATCGGTGTCTCCTGTCGACATTGTATAAAGAAGCTATAGTAACAATAGTTAAAATAGTTAACAATATTATGGACCGGAGGAACCCGGTGGTGCAGTATTCGCTTTTCTACACACAATAGCAGTGTTTTATTGGGAATTTATATTCACTTAGGCAAAACATCGCTCATGGAAAAACAACAACTCTAAAGTGAACAACGTAAGTGGACAAAAATAACTCACTTGAAGAAGTGATCAACAGGGATGGCTGATAAATGGAGTTTATGGAATAAAGTTGTGTGAGCACTTATTTTGACATTCTATTCGATAGAAAGTTAGTCGAATTGGAAAGAAGTGCATTTTGAAACTCGAACGATTTGAAATTTTTACATTCGAATCATTCGAGTTTCAAAATGCACTTCTTTCGAATTTTAAACTTAAAAATACAAACAAATAAATATATGTACAACTTTCTATCGAAAAGAATTTCAAAATAAGCATGATTGCTTTCCAAACTTCTCCTATTTTTTTAAATGTTCGCTTTATGTTCTAAAACATAAATGTATTCATAATCCCTTGATGTGCGCGTTAATTATTTAAAAAAAAAAAAAAACCAACAAGAACAATTGGCAAGTCCTCTGATAGTAGAAAAGCGTGTTCTGAATTTGCCGTTCGGAATCAGTAGATAATTGTAGATTCCCTCCATTTCCACACAAGGAACTGGGGCTTCCTTCTCTGTTGCGCCACCCTATTTATTTGTTGGATGTGCAGCTACTCAAGAGTTAGTTAATAAGCCGTTTTTATTATTATTACTAATTTTACCTTTAGGAATCTACATATCAATCAACATATGTAGCACTTAATCAAATTCTTTAAATTCGGCATCTCTAAAAACAAACACTGAAACCTACCTATGTAAGCATAAAATTTTTGACGCTTACAGTTCCCATGTTCTGTTTCCTTTCTTTATTGAACTAAGACTGAACCAAAATAACCCCAGAATCACAAACTTCATTAAACACCATTGTTCTGTTTCGAATCAACCCCTTTGAGCATTTACCAGAAACCAGACCCACCTATGTACATTATATGTTTAAAGTATTTTCTTGTATTTCCTTTTCGTCCTGGTAAACTAAATAAAAGTTTAATTAACATGCAATTTGAAGTAAAAACGTTTAAACAATTACCAACCAATAAAATCAGGTTTTGTTTTGCACCACACTTTGGTTGTGCTTAAAAACGCGGGCAAAACCCTTTGTCTACTTGTTTCCTACCATTCCCGTCTTTATGCTTTTATGGACAAATACATGAGTACCTACAGCTAAAGTTCAAGTCCCTTTTTTACTTGGGAGATGGCTCACACCAATACATGCACATATATACACAGGTACTACTTCCATGTTCCATGTTCCTGTATATTGATCTATTTGTTGCCTATTTGACAAAAGCAATAACAACTCTCAAACTCAGCAGTAGCCAACCAACTGATTTGGCTGACTAGACGTCTTTTTTGTTTGTTTGTTTTTTTTTTTGTATGTTTTTTTTTTTTTGCTAACACAAAACAATTAATCAATCTTAGAGACGAAACAACCTTTCTGAAGATTAAAAGAGCTTTCATGCGTGGCCAAAAAAAAAATGTGTGATTTGTGCTTTTATAACACAACTTGCATTATTAGACAAATATAAAAACAGCAAATGAAAAAGAAAAGATAAAACAAATAGGTATAAGTAGTACCTACATTTTATCAATTATTGAAGACAAGACCATGAACAATGAAGAGCAATAAAAAATGAAAAAAAGAAACATGGATAGCCAGCCAACCAGCCAACATTTTTCAAGAGCAGGTCAAAATATGGAATTCGATGTTTAGTGGAGAAGCCTTCAACTCTAAAACCAAGGTCATTACTATTTATTCGAAACGTGTTTTAGTAGTGTAATCGGCGAACTTCTTTTAATTGTGAAACAAATGTACGCCACGCCAGTCACAGAAGACCAAAAGCTAGTAAAAAAAAAAAGAACAACCAAAGTCATGTTTTAACAACAAACATTTTGAGATATAATTGCGGAAGTTTGTAGGTATGTTTGTTGGTTAGACCAGACTATACTTCTGGCTGTGACTACTTCAGCGCCAACCAGCGAATGGCTACGCGCACTCGGCTACTATGGGTACTCATTTAGTTTGTTTTAAAATGCAATAATACCTTCTCTTAGTTCTTGGTTTTTTCCAATTCGTAAAAAAAAACACCACACTCCCCTATAAGACATACGTATGTGTGTATGTATACATGTACCAGATGAAATAAATTGTTTTTTTTTTATCAAAAATAAGGATATAAATTTATTCATACAAAAAAACACTTTTTAAAACAAAATCAGTACGTAATACAAGTATAACAAAATGAAAAAAAACAATATTAAATTAACAAACCATTTATTTTCGGCGCTGAATGAAATGAACCCTCAAACATAGAACGTTGACCCTCGGACAAAAAGTTTTGTCGTTATTTTATTGAACACGCGGAACTCAGTCAAAGAAAACAATTCGAAAAAACCTTTAGCGTTGCATAAACTTTAACAATAGTAGCTTAACATTTCAATTATGTATTTATTTTGCAAGTCTTATTATTAAAACAAAAACCTTTCGGAACAAACTCGGCATACAAGCCAATCCTATCCTTGACTCTTTTTTTTTTTTTTACTGTCTGCTCTGCACTAAACCAAGGAATAGTTCTTTGTTAGAGGGGAAACGGAATGGGAATGGAATATGCCGCAAAATGGCAGATTTTATGTATCCAATTTTTCGAGAATGAATTTATATTTTAGAGCGAGCGTTTCCTAAACACATATACTGTGAAACAATAGATATTAAAATAACAAACCTTTTTTATTGTTGGCGTGTATAAAATATGCTTATTTTTCTTCTTCTTCTTAACTTTATCCAACGACGAGCCGATTGTTCAAATTGTACAACGAATTTTGTAGTTTTTTCTTCTTTCCTTTTTTAGTTTATTCACACAAGAATTGATTGGATTGTTGTAAAATAAAGTCCACAGTTCGGTTTCGAATGGAATATCCTTAATTATTAACAAACGATAATAAAAATGTACCAACACCGTTCATAAGTACTTTAAGTTGTGTATTTTTATTTTAAAAACGCGATTAATGATTTAACAATAGTTTCCACCACGCAACCTTATGTGACTACCAAACAATACTAAAGCAATATATTCACTGAAACTTTGAAACTGAAGAACATGGCGTGGATAGACAAGCGCAAACAACGGCTGGCGCTGGACAGAAAAGAAACAGAAATAACAAGAAAACAACAACTACACACGCATACAATCATGTGGTTGATTGTGTGGGTTGTGTGTGGTTGAGTACAGATACAGAGTACAGTAGGACCCTGTTAAGTATTCTCGGCATTTGCGCAAGTGAAATGGTTGCATTCAGCGGTTATTTTTTTTCCTATGAGTTCTTAAACATTTGTCAGAAATTGATAGCTCCCAAAACACAAATTACATTCAATTACATTTTTATTTTTTTTAATCGAAAAAATAACTTATGTTCGTATGCACTCAGTCTTCTATATGTGCATGTTCAAGAAACACCAAACACCTAGGAATGCATTCAGGAGGGTGCACTCAGTTTGTCTGCTATTACACGGCGTATGTTTGTCGTGTATAAATGAAGTGTAAGAGCCGTATTACATTCAGACTGTCTGCCTGCTGTGTGTTTCGTATATTTTCTTTTGAGCCCTCATCCCGTCAGTCTCTCATTTATTACACTCAGACGTTTTGCGGCTGCGTGTTTTTTGACACTTCTCTTTCATTTTTTGTTCTCACCCACAGAGTCAAAGTGTGAAAATAATCAAAGAAGCTCAGCTGTATTATTTATAAATCCATAAAAAAAATCTCATAAAGAGCAAAGTGTCATTTGAAGTGGTAAATAATTTAATTAGATTTTGCAGCAATGATTATTGACATCATGGATATGAAAAATACACAAAAATACATGGAAAATTAAAGAAATTGTCCGACGACATACTACTTCTTTACTCATGAACATTAGAAGAAATTGAAATTGCGGAGTGTAAGAGTTGGCATACGATTTTATTCAGTTACACATTTGTGAACAGACCCTCTGACACCCATTTTGCTTTTGTTCGAGATACACGAAATTCTCTAGACGCACCAACATTTAAAAATGAAAAGTCGAAAAATTCATTCGATACTTGACTAAACGTCAAAAGTCTATCCCCGACCAAATCTTAACCATCCTTTTATCCATAACATTGGTTGTCGGGGATGTTGTTTTTGCTTTGCATGTAAAATGATGTTATGTATATAACAGTCTTGTGAAAAAACACGCCTAATAAAGCAACGACAAGAATCAAAGAAGGTCAAGAAAAAGAAACGTCAAAAACCATCCAAGACAACTGGACAATCCTCAACCCAAAACTTTGCAGGTTGACCTTTTTAAAGTATTTATATTTCATCTGCTTTCTCTTTCGCACTTATTTGCGTCTTTGCAAAACCGTCTGGGTGTAATACGACACTAAAACGGCCATATTATTCACCCAATAAACCCATTGGATTTAAACCGCATTGCGTTGTCGGGTTTAAAATTTACATCCGAATGTATTTTGGGATCGTTCGCACACTACAGGAAAATACAAATATTTTCATACAATCCAAGTAAAGGCAGTAGGATTTTGACAAAAAAGCGTGCTTTATATATGGTATGCGAACAAACCCAATCCAATCTGTCAAAAGTAAAAGGTGAAGTAATGGAAATTATTTGTTGTATTTTTGTTACTATCTGCGGACTTGATTTACTTACAGCTAGCGCGGAAAGTAAAATGATAGAAAATCGGCAAAAACATACGCAACTAGAAACATGCATCGTGTAATAGTGAGAGCATTACCGAATACAAGTTCAAAACGAGGTAACCGATTAATGTGCATTAAAAACATGCGCCTTGTGATAGCAGACTGATTCTTTGGAACGTAGGAGTAAATAGAAGAATTCACCAAAACTCAGACCTTTTTGTCAAAAGCAGTTGGAAGAATTCGTATTCGATTTTACTTTTATTCTTTTTGGTATTCAAAAGTAGAATCAAAAATAATTTTCAGAATAGAGGTAATTAGTTGGGCCAAAATAGGAAAAAATAATAATAAAAATAAATAATAACTAGTTCTTTCTCTGTGGTTTTGCCTCAGTGTACAGCTGTTAGCAATTAGCTGTCAGATTACTAATATGACACTCAAGAGATGACTCTATACTCACTCATTCCCTACAAAATGGCAGAGCTGAGTGTCTATTACCTAGTTGAAAAATGAGTAGTCAAGAGGCAGTGAGTCACTTTTCATGAAAAACCGATTTTGGTAGCGCAATCCAGTGAGTAATTTAGCACAATGAACTTTCTGATTACTCATCTAATATTTCGGCGATGGCAATGCACTAATATCACTTTGTATTGGTTTCACTCCGGGGAGTGCTCATTTTTAAAACCCAATGGAACGT
The DNA here is from genome assembly GCA_949752695.1 of Melanostoma scalare. Classification (NCBI taxonomy): domain Eukaryota; kingdom Metazoa; phylum Arthropoda; class Insecta; order Diptera; family Syrphidae; genus Melanostoma; species Melanostoma scalare. The sequence goes on from OX456984.1 coordinate 38,234,487, forward strand.
GTTGTCTTTGTTTGAAATTACTGTTTCTCATGATTCTGAGAAGTGATGATAGCCACTTCTCAATTTGAAATGAGATTCCACTCAAGAAGCACTAATGTCGCTTTCCATTGGCTTCACTCATTTCGCTTTCCATTGGTTTCACTCAGGTTACCATTGTTGATTGTTTCTCTTCAATTTAACGTGTTGTCTTTGTGTGAGTGAAACACCTATAGAACATAAAAAACATTTCCTGAGGAAACTTTTCTTTTTGACATTTTGGTAACATGTATTAGTGCTTCTTGACTGGATTCTCAGTTCAAATCGAGAAGTGGCTGTCAATTCTGAGAGTCATGATCATATCCGTGATTTCCTTAACATGAGATTACAACAACACAGAGCTATCCGGATCCGGATACGATACTTCCTTTTCTGATGTTTTGCTAACGGCGGCTTACTACGAATTGTTCCTTCTTGGAAATTAAAACACAATACAAAATCCCATTGTAATAAATAGTATTCAACATATATTTAATTTAATATGTACAATTCATTGTAGTATTTGTCTCTCTCAATGCTTACTCTACTTAGCATAACATAAACACTATTGTTTAATTAATTTGAAAATTGTTCTTACTTTTACATGCAAAACACACTATTTTATGTAACTTTAGTTTTTTATTAAGTACAACAAAAGCTCAATGATATTTATTTAATTCTGAAAAGCTGAATCCTATACATCTACTTTAATATATATAAAAAAAAAACACTTCACAGGAGTCGCACTGCAGTGTGTATATTGACTAATCTCGTGTTATCTGCGTTCGAGTTTTAGCAGGTGAATGCATGTTTCCAGCCATCAGTTTTCAAGTGTAGATATTTTCAAAATTATTATTTATGAAGTACAAAAACTCTCAAAACTGAAACAAAATCACAAAAAAATAAACAAAATTTAATAGCTTTTCCAATTGGGATAGTTTTTAACATTTACTATAAAACAACATAAAAATTCAAAATCGATGAGATTCAAAGTTAAAAATGGAAAACATTGAAAAAATTGAAACAATGACGTTGCTATCATCAATTGTAACTTGTTGACAGCTTTGGGTTCGAAAATAATATATTTTTGTGTCAAAGTAATTTTTTTATTTTTATTACTTTATTTTAATTACTTTTTGCATATTTTAATCATTTTCACTAGACAAACTGTAACTTGAAAGAATAAAATTATGGTTGCTTATGAAGGTCCTATACTACAGATAAACATTTTCATCAGCACCTATAATTTTTCATCTGCATCCAACAACAGACGACTGCACTTGGTGTTTTCGAGCACTGAAGACCAGTTTCAGCAATGGCAACAGGCCATCAGAACCGCTGCCTCTGTGGTTCTTGGTTTCACCAAAACGAAACCCATGGTTCAATGAAGAATGCAGGCGGGCAAATGCAGCCAAACAAAAAGCACGACAAATGGTGATGCAAAAGAGAACAAGAGCTGCTGTCGACCAGTACAACAAAATTTACAAGGAGAAAAGAAAAGAAGAACACCGAGTTCTAAAAAAGACAGAGAAGCAAAATGAGAAGCGCTCGTTTGAGGAAATAGAGAGATGCCATGACAGAAATGAGCTTCGGAATATTTACCAAAACGTAAAAAGATCTTGCCAGGGTGGCAAAGTCCGAACTCAAGCCTGTAAGGACCAGCAGGGAGACATAGTCATAATGACAGTCGCTACTGAGGATCTGGAAAGATCACTTCAGCATACTGCTTAACGACGATACTAATTCCACTAATTCCGCTGTCAGGGAGAATGCCCCATTCAACTATGACGATGATCAAGAATGCCGTCCTGCCGACCGAGAAGAAGTTAAGCTTGTCATATGCAAACTTAAATCAAATAAGACTGCAGGTGCAGATGGGCTTGATGCCGAACTTTTCAAGGCAGCTGGAGACCAGTTGGAAAGGAGCATGCACCAGCTGATCTGCATGATATGGTCGAAAGAAAGCATGCCTAATGAATGGAACGTCAGTATCGTATGCCCGATCCTAAAAAAGAGAGACCCTCACAATTGCGACTATTATAGAGTAATAAGCCTCCTTAACGTGGCGTATAAGACCTTGTCAGCTGTTATATGTGAACGCCTGAAACCCTACGTCAACAACTCGATAGATCCTTATCAATGTGGTTTTAGATCACAAATAAGTCCACAATCGACCAAATTTTCACATTACGGCAGATCTTGGAAAAAACCCGAGAATATAATATCGATATACCCCATCTTTTTATCGATTTCAAGGCCGCATATGACGGTATTACAGAGACGAACTGTACATAGCCATGTCTAGTTTCGGCATCCCTGCAAAACTCGTACGACTATGCAGGATGACTTTGGAGACTTCACGCTGCTCCGTCAAGGTCGGTAAAGAACTCACCGAGATCTTTGATGTCGAAAAAGTTCTCGGTGAGGTTAGGCAAGGCGACAAACTTTCATGCGATTTCTTCACCATCATACTTGAAAAAATTGTACAAAACTCAAACGTCAGCACCAGAGGAACAATCTTTCAAAAGTCTGTACAATTACTCGCCCACGCAGACGATATTGACGTAATGGGAAGAAAAAAGCGTGATGTCATAGGTGCTTTTGCGAGTATTGAAACAGAAGCGGCAAAAAGGGGTTTGATGGTTAATGAGGGCAAAACGAAGTATATGCTGTCATCAAACAAGGACACAGAACATCGACGAATTGGACAAAACGTCACAATAGACAGAAATAACTTCGAAGTAGTACAGGAATTCCTAGAATTCGCTGTAGACAAGGAAAATGACATCAGTGCAGAGATCAAACGGAGAATCACTCTTGCTAATTGTGGCTTCTTTGCGTTAAGGAGTTAATTGATAAATAAACCTCCTTATTAGAAAACCAATGACTTTCCGGCTCGACTGGTTTTCGAAACCACATTGCAGGAAAGCCGGAAGGAAAGACCTCATGGAGCGGAATCAAGTGGAAGACAACCAAAACCGACTGGAAAGAGCTTGCGCGAAATCAAAATAGTTGACGAAAGATATTGGTTGAAGCCCAGGTTCACCTCAAAACTGTAATGCCCACCTAAGCAAAGGCAATCATCATGAAAAAAGTAATAAAACAAATTTACTTACCTTATTCACTTAAGGAGCTGTTCTTAAGTACACAAGTACTATGTCGCGTTATCCGAGACTCCTGGCAATCTGCATCACAAGCCGGAGCTGACTTAATCAAAGCACACGTTTTAATAAAATCTATCGTTGAATATCCCATAGATGCAGATGATAATCCTCCATTAGCACCCCCTTCTAAATTACTACCCAACTCCGTAACTGCCCTCGGAAACAAACTGTTATTCCCTCTAACAGGACACGATCCTCCTTTAAGATTAATTACAATTTCGTTGTTGCTGTCTTTTTTGGTATAAATATTAGCGTGACCAGTCAATGCCTCTGTGTTATTTGGTTTGGCTTTCAAAGAAAACGAGTCCGTGGACGTTGGTGATTGAACTAGATCTAATGTTATATAATTAACCACGGCACTGTTTTCATTCGTTGGTGTTTTACTGGACGATTCGTTTATGAGAATTGGAAGATGAATACTGCTGAAGTTCTCATAACATCTTTCCGAGCTGGCCGGTTTTTCGATTTCATTGACATTTTCGTACATGTGTTGCTCGTCATCAATTGCTGTGAAGTACTTTCGTGGATGAAGACCTTCCAGTTCAATGGTTTGTACATTGGGTGCTAGCTCTTGTGGTGGCACGTCCTGGGACTTATTTTTATTTGGTATATTGTTGTTGAATTCATTTGGCTTTATTGGGAACTCTTGGTAAAGATTACTGTTTGGGTTGATGTATTTAGTTGGCTGTGCGTTTAGGTGAATAACTTCGTTTGTGAAATTAACGCCACCCTGGAACGAATTAGGAGAATTCAGATTTGAGCTCAATGGACTGCTTTGCGCTGAGTCTTGGCGGTATAGATTTGTTCTGTTGTGCAGTATACTGGATGTTGCTGATGATGGCTCTAAGTATGCATCTTGAGAATGGGACGATTGTAAATCAAGTGAATTTGGAAAATCAGTACATGATAAGGGAACAGTCTCATTGTTTCTGGCTACAGTATTGATGTAGCTTTGAAATAAACGGTGCATATTTTCAGCATTGTGGCACCGAAAAGTATAGATTCCCGGACCAGTCATACACCTACGACCAGCTTCAAAGCTAAAAACATCACCAGTGCATCCATAGCGGCGCAAGTGTTGTAGTGCCCATTTAATGGTTTCACCCATGTCAGGAAGGAAGGCGAGTTCTTTTGGAGAGAGCTCCAGATATCCACTCTGTATGGTTTCTGCGTCGGCAGATATCCGACAAGCATTCACTCTGTACACATTTGATGATCTATTTGAATTGGATTGTATTTCTGTCAGTTCTTTTTTGCTGCTGATACAACCCATTGTTGTTTTATTGTTTTAAGTACTTTTGTTGGTCTTAAAAACACCCCATCACATTTTACGCAAAGTTGCTTTTTGCTTGGCGATTCAGCGTCCTATAGAATGATTTTACATCTATGAAATATTTGGTTGGTAAAATTATAACTTTGAAAGCAGATAGTATGAGGGGAAATTTAAATGCATTTTCAGCTATTTTCAAAGAAACTAATTACAACATTTTTGCGTTTTCTCGTGTATCGGTCAAAATTGAAAATAATCACAGCACATACCAAAAAAAATATCTAGCCTTTGACAGTTGAACGTATGAGTTGCGTGAAAGGTTTGCGTTGCGTCCCTATAGGTTACATTACGTCATGTTTGGATTAAGGTTGATCCACATACTCCACTTTTCTACGCTGATAGACGAAGTTTACATTTGGTCGATATGTTCAAGCAAAAAATCGACCAAAATGACCCACGAATTGATGTTACAGTGAATAAAGATTCTGTATTCTTGTTCTCTTTCTCTATTACTCGAATTTAGTTATTCAATACTGACAAATTGGTGTAACAGAGAAGAAGATCAAGAAAACGGTCAATTTATTCGCAGGAAGTTTCAACAAATTGATCAATGTGAACTTACAGCCCTATTCTGGCAAAAAGTCACAACTCACAACGTTGTGATCTGCTGAGAACCACATCACAGTTTGAGTGTTGAGTGGAAAATTGTGAACCTTCTGGACAGTTGCGATTTGTGAGTCATCAGTGATCAGTGACTTTGTGCAGAATCGGTATGTAAATCTATCGCAGCTATTACAGCAGCCTTGGAATATCGCAAGTGCAGTCCATTATACCCATTTTTGCAGATTTATCTTCATAGCCTGCATGCTTGTATCGCTGGGTATCTATCGCAGCTATTAAAGCAGAGGCAACTGTCATCTGCATATGTTGTTTGGTAAGAAAAAGTATGCTACAAAATACCTACAACACAAAATTTGGCAGTTGCTTTGTTATTTGCTTTCTTGTGTCTGTCATATTACTGCTTTCTGCTACGAATTTAAAGCAAGTATAGGTACACCCTTAAATTTCCACATTGCAAGGAGAAAATTTATTCGTGTTTTCTTTGCACTTTCCAGCGATTAAAGAATAACAATTTTGAAAGCCATTCCCTGCCAATACGTTTTTTTGGGTAAATATAACTCAGTATCGATTCAGCACAGCAGTGAAGGAATGGTGAAGAAGCATGCTGCAAGATGTGAGCTTGCAGAACTGTTACTTTTTGACTTGAGGATGGTTTTTCGTCCCATCTACATTCCATTCCAATCAATTTCAAACGTCAAAAAAAAGTTCAGCGCGGCTGTGCAAAATTTGAAAATTGTCAAATTCATTACATATTTCGTTTGGTTCAAGTGATTGGTGATTGGTTTCAGTCTCGTTCGTTCGTTTCGTTCAAACGATTGGTTTCAATCTCGGTCGGTCGTTTGGTTCAAGTGATTGGTGATTGGTTTCAGTCTCGGTCGTTCATTTCGTTCAAACGATTGGTTTCATTTTCGGTCGTTCGTCTATCGTTCAAGTGATTGGTTTCATTTTCTGACGTTCGGCTCATACAAATGATTGGTTTCGGTCTCGTCGTTCGTTTCTATCAAATCATTGGTTTCAGTTTCGGTCATCTTCACCCATCTCATACAAATACAGCATATAATAGTAAAATACTGAGTTTCTTTCAGTGGCGTTCTATGGAAATGATTGAAATGGTGATTGATTGTTTTAGTTTTGTATGATTGCAATCATCAATCATTTCCAGTGAACGGGTCGAAAAGACCGAATCAAATCGCGATTGACACAGCTCTATTACATATGTACATATTTCGCGCCGATTATACACAGACAAATTCGATACAATACGAAGCCGTTTACCTACTATTTTTCATAAATTTTTAGTTTATTAGTTTATAAAGTTGCTGTCCAAAATGCAGAGAGGCATCGACTCATATTTTAGTAAGATTGCTGCAAAGAAGCCCCAACCGCAACCGAATACTGTTAAAAGAAAGGCACTTACAATTTCAAGCGATGAAGATGAAAGTCCCAAGAAACAATCAACTACGATTGCCAGCAAAAAACAAAAAGTGACGAACACCACAAAATCTCCTAGTTTTAAAAAGGGTGCCAATGCCAAAGTTTTAGAGAAATCATTGAAACCAGTTGATGTCACGTTGATGTTCGGTGGTGAGGCCACTCGTGAAACTAAAAAAAAATTAATCACGTCTAATACATCTTGCAATGATGAAAGCATCATCGAGAGTTCTCCTCCAAGCAAAGAAGCAACTAGATCCTCAGGTAAACCTATTGTCAAAAGCCCTTCTAAGACATCACTTAAAGACGAACCACTCCCAAAAATTGTTAAAACGACTAAGACTCCAGCAAAATCCTCATTACCAATCGAAGAACTTGAAGAGGCTGAGACAAAGCCTAAGATTCCCATAAAGATAAAATTAGAGGAATTCATTCCAGAGCCTGAGAAGAAGCCACGTATAAAAAAACTGGATGAGTCTGTAAAAAAAGAAAAACCATCATCTAATCATGAAACAAAACCATCCAAGCAACCTAAAGCTGACTTGGAATCCAGTATTCTGTCAGATGAGGAAAGATTTGAACGTAAGCGAATGGCTGCAGTCTTGTATCAGAAGTTTAAGAACAGAGAATCTGTTATTAATCCCGGAAGTAAAGAGATACCAAAGGGGAAGCCGAATTGTTTGTCTGGACTATCATTCGTCGTAACGGGGATCCTTGAGTCGATTGAACGGGATGAAGCAACCTCCATAATAAAGGAGCTGGGAGGGAAAGTATCAACGACTGTAGGAAAGAAATTGAATTACATTATCGCAGGAGAAGAGGCAGGACCAAAGAAGCTTGCCGATGCAGAAGATCTTGGAATTCCTTTACTCTCTGTTGATGATTTTTTTGATTTGATACGAAAAAAGTCGGGCCAAAAAGTTAAGGATGAGCATTCTAAGAGCTCTACTGAAATCAAAGTTCCTAACAAAAAGAAAACACCAACCAAACGGAAGCACGATGAAACAGAAGTCAGGGTTGAAAAAGAATTCACAGGTGCAAATAAGCCTGAAACAAATATAAAAAAAGCCATTAAGATCGAACCAAAGCCGAAACAAACGGAGCCGAAGATTGAAAGCATAGATACCAAGCCTGCTACGAAAATCATAACCGAAGATAGCATGGCTTGGGTAGATAAGTACAAGCCCACGACAGTGAAACAAATTATTGGACAGCAAGGTGCTGCAAGCAACAGCACCAAGCTATTAAATTGGCTAACCAAATGGCATTCAAATCACAGCGGATCCTCAAAAAAACTGCAGAAACCAAACCCATGGGCTAAAAATGATGATGGCAGTTATTACAAAGCTGCTCTGCTTTCAGGACCACCAGGAGTAGGCAAAACTACAACTGCTAATCTTGTTTGCAAAGAACTGGGTTACGATATTGTGGAGTTCAATGCATCAGATACCCGCAGCAAACGACTGCTCAAAGAAGAAGTCTCAGAGCTGCTATCGAACAAGTCACTGCATGGATATTTTAGTGGAAACACACAGGTGGTATCTAAGAAGCATGTACTCATAATGGACGAAGTTGATGGTATGGCAGGTAATGAAGATCGTGGAGGTATTCAAGAGCTCATTTCGCTCATAAAAGACGCACACGTACCAGTTATTTGCATGTGTAACGATCGGAATCATCAAAAAATGAGATCCCTTGTGAATTATTGCTATGATCTGCGCTTCAATAGGCCACGCCTAGAGCAAATCAAAGGTTTCATCAAGAGTATTTGTTTTAAAGAGAAAATCAAACTGAGTTCCGAGAAGATTGACGAGATCATACTGGCGACCAACAATGACATACGTCAGTCGGTGAACCATCTTTGTTTACTTAGTTCGGGAGAGAATCTAGAGCTCAAAACTCAAACAGTAAAAACAGCGCAGAAAGATCTTAAAATGGTAAGTTGTACGGCAAGGTGTATTATGTACTGTGAATTTATATTCATGTTCTCTTCTAGGGTCCTTGGGAAGTTGTGCGAAAGGTATTCTCGGCCGAAGATCACAAAACAATGACATTGGCAGATAAATCAGATCTTTTCTTTCACGACTACAGCATGGCTCCTCTTTTTGTTCAACAGAACTACCTTACTGTTTCCCCAGCTGGGCCAAGGTTTGTTTTATGGTAGCACCTTACAATAAATGTTTGACGATACAAATTTCAGTCCAGTCGTCGTTAAAATTAGAGACGTGATTCAAAATTGCTTAACCAATCAGTGTTTTTATTTTTCAGGTCAGAAGTGCTTAGGAAGGTTGCAATGACCGCTGATGCTTTAAGCTTAGGCGATCTAGTTGACCGTCGTATACGATCCAATTCCGCATGGACACTTCTTCCAGTTCAGGCAGTGTTAAGCTCTGTCCTTCCAGGTGATTATATGGAGGGGCATTTCACTGGACAAATAAACTTCCCCGGTTGGTTGGGCAAATATTCGAGAAGTAACAAACGCAGTAGACTAGCGCAAGAAATTCACGACCACACGAGATTGCGAACGTCCGGCTCACGTCTGTCCATCCGAATGGACTATGCACCTTACCTTCTATCCAACATTGTTCGGCCATTAAAAGAAAAAGGAATGGAAGGTGTTCAAGAAAGCTTAAAAGTTCTTCAAGAATATCGTCTTTTGAGAGAAGACATTGATTCACTCGTCGAATTAACTACCTGGCCGGGAAAAAAGAGTTTGATGGAAGCAGTTGATGGTCGTGTTAAAGCAGCTTTGACGAGATCGTACAACAAAGAGGTTCTGCCATATTCATACTCAGCTGTGACGACAGTTAAAAAGAAAAAAAGTGATAATGATGGCGATGATTTAATGGAAATGTTGGATAACGAAGAAGGCACTTTAGCAGCTGCCGAGTCTGAAGAAGAAGAAGATACCAATTTAGATAATGATAATCTTATCAAGGCCAAGAAAAAGACCGCCCCTTCAAAAACATCTGCAGCGGCTTCCACCTCAAAGAAAGCTGGAACTACTGCCAAAGCAAAGGCACCAAGAAGTAAGAAATAATTCAAAATTATACAAGTAGAATGCTAAATATTGTTTTGAACTTTTTTTTTGCATATTTTCCTTCAAATGTTAAAAAATAAATTAAAATCGAAGATGTGAAAATGAGTTTTGTTTTGTTACATGCCAATAGCTAAAGAATTGAGATTGAAATAAGTTTTCTAACCTTTGAAATGACGAAATCGTATCCCTAAATAGCAAGTTTAAAATAGCTTCGAAAAAATGATTGATTTTGTGGGTTTTTGTTTCGGCACAAGGATAAGGTTTTGTCGGTCCCGAGCTAAAGATGACAGAGCCAGGCGCCATATTTCCGGCTTTTATTACACAGTCTTATCGAAGATAGTTTATCGTTGTTTTCAAATAACGTTTTTCAAATTACCGTTAACTAAGATTTTTGACAATGTCGTTCCTGTCCCTAGTAGCTAGCTCGCAGATGAGTACACAAACCAATACAAAGTACAGCTACTACCCTAAAGCTACGTGCAGACGGCATATAAAAGCCGCACATAATAGGTTTGTTCGTTGAAGCCCTGGGGTTGCACTAGGGTCGCCACAAAGCGTTTTTTGAGAAACCTAAATTTGCCCTGAATGTCAAATTGAGTGTTTTTTGAGCCATAGGTTTGCCATAGGTTTTCCCCAAACTCGCCCTAGCTTTTTGCTGTGGCGATTTGAGGGCTGTCAAATGGCATGTATTTTTTTTTTAATGACAGGGATGTGTGGTGATTTGTGGTGTAGTGTTTTTTGAGGACTGGAAGACCCAGGTTTTTTTGACAACTCATAGGGTTGTCAAGAAAACCTGGGTCAACCCTGGGGAAAGTTTAACGAACAGACCTAATATGTGCGGTTCTGACGTCATTTTTACGTCATAATTTGCGAATATTGACGCATATAGTCTGAACACCCTTTTGGGACAGTCCGCACATGCACGCAAATGGTTTGCGGACGATGTGCGACAGCAAAACCGCACATAAATGTGCGGCATTTTCGCAAATCGTCTGAACACCCTCGCACATTTTTTGTGACACTTTGCGTGCATGTGCGTACATGTGCGGTCGTCGTAATCATATGCGTTGACACGAAAATAGGACAACGCAAATGTGCATATTTTACACAAATCAATAGTGATTTTGAAGTGTAGTAGTGATCATTGTTCAAGTGAAGAGAGTAAAAAAATTAAATGAGAGAACGCGAAATAGATTCCGAGGGTCCCCAGCAAAATAAATCACCCCGCAAAACAAAATCAGAATCCGGGATTCGAATTGTGCAGCACAACTGGACGCCTGATGTTGCTGTTAAAGAAGCTAAGTGCAAGTGGGGCTGTTTGGGGGTAACGTCCAAGCCAAATTTTGCAAAACTTCGCACCAAAAAGTCGGGTCGAAGCACAGAATCATCCTCCGTGCATATTGGTAGTTCTTTAATCAAATGATGTTTTTGGAGGCAAACGATATAAAAAGATCCTATTTATCTGTTTCGTCGACGGACCTTGTAAGTTTTTCTAAAATGCTGGTTTTTGTTTTTATAAAAACAATTTTCTTTTATTTTATAGGAATTCGCTACTCTCTTTAATAACGCCGCGCCGTTACAGATGACTTACCATTGTCATTTGTCAGAACCTATAGTCAGCCAGCAGCGCAAACGTAGATGTGTCACGAAAGCCTTTACAACGCTTGAATCACTGTTTATTAGATTTCTTGAAGGATGATTCACGTTCGTCATCGGTTCATTTGGTTCGTTTTCTCAAGAGTACTGAAGAGAAAGTCGATATAGACGTTTTAGAACCGATCATCGTTGATAATGATGAAGAGGAAAGAACGAGCTGATTGATTGAACTTTCAATTGATTGCAAAGGTTGTGGTTCGACCGAAGAATTGGAGGAGGAGCTGATTGAAATCTAATTTCATCCCATTTAATGGCTTCAATCACCAAAAATTTACTGTTTCTGTGTTTTTGTCTCTGTACTGTATGTACTTAAATAATAGAAGAACTGTGGAGTATTTGGTTTTTTGTTAATTTAAGTATTTATTTTTTAACATTTTTTTTTTTTTAATTCTAAAATAATAAACAAACTGAAATTGATTGTAAATCATAAACAAAAAACTTTTTCTTATGTTTAAAGGTGAGCATATTGCCATTCAATATCGCCTTCTTCGGTGAAGAAGTGCGTGAGCTCTTTTCGAATGTCTCTTGTTTCAGATCCTCGTCTCGTTTCTGATCCTCTCGTGATCGTATTTCTTCAAGGGTAGCTTCCGTCTGGCGATACAGAAGCAAGTCCTTCGTCCACACATCCGTAACTGTTCCACACCCGATTCTTCGCGAACTTCACTTTTCTCATCTTTTTCAATCATATCTAATGCCAAAACAGCAATAGCAGCCCACTTTCTTTTTAACATTTTCAATTTATTGTAGTAAACAATGACAAAAAATTAGCAAAACACAAAATTCAAACAATCGATTAAATTAACGCAAACTTGCATATGCACGCAAATGGTTGATGTGCGTATTTTTCTGCATATCGTGTGAACACGTCGCACATCGACCGAAAAATGTGCGTATTCATTTGCGTACATTTGATGTGCGAGCAAATCAACGCACACTAATGTGCGGCTTTTGGGACAGATTCCGCACATCGTCTGAACACCCTTATATGCGAGTTTGCGTACACTGATTTACGTATAGCATTTGCGTTGAATTTACAACTTTTTATGTGACGTCAGAACCGCACATATGTGCGGCTTTTTATATGCCGTCTGCACGTAGCTTAAGGAATGAGTACTCCGCACAAAAATCGACCATAAGACTTTGGTAATTATTTATGAATAGCGAATCGATCGTTAGACTGGAAGCGAAGGTTTTGGCGAACCTCTTTTAAAACAATCGGCCCTATGGTGGTAACCGTCGGAGCGGAATTCTCTCCGATCGGAGACATTTTGCTTCGTGGTATTTCTCCGATCGGACGATCCGATGTTCTCCGATAAGTTTTTTTGCGGAGATTTTAGTTTTGGGAATACAGTGCTTTGCCGCATTTGTGAAAAATTTCTTACGACGATAACTACTTCGAAGCAAAATTCAATTTTCGAAAAAGAAGGCGTTGCGGAGAAAACTCCGCTCCGACGGTTACCACGATAGGGCCGAATATTAGGTCTGTTCGTTGAACTTTCCAAAGGGTTGACCCAGGTTTTCTTGATAACCCTATGAGTTGTCAAAAAAACCTGGGTTTACCAGTCCTCAAAAAACGCTAAACCACAAATCACCACACATCCCTGTCATTAAAAAAAACACATGCCATTTGTCAGCTCTCAACTCGCCACAGCAAAAAGCTAGGGCGAGTTTGTGGAAAACCTAGGTCAACTCTAGGGTTCAAAAAACACTCAATTTGACATTCAGGGTGACTTTGGGTTTCTCAAAGAACGCTTTATGGCGACCCTAGAGCTACAACGAACAATATTATCAATAACCTTCTTCAATATCTTCAATAGCAAACTCTAAAGCTCCCCGACTTTAGAAGTGTCTTCCTACTTGCAGTCTGGGAAACCGCAAAATATCTGGCTACGCAAAAATTGACAAACGGCGGCCATTTATCCCATCCATTGTCACAAACAGCCCTATTCTGCTATTCATCGGGGGGAATTTTTCTTGAATTTTCACTAATCACTATTCTGCTATTCATTCGAAGTGAATCTGTGTATACAGATTGTGTATATGGTTTGCTCTAGATTATTGGTTGATATATGCTGAGTTATTTGTTTGACTATTATTTTTTCCAGAACTTTAAATAAGCAAGGAAGAATGCTTACGGGCCTACAGTTTTTTCCACCAAAATGTCTGTACACAGCCAAAACAAATACAAGTTGTATTTGGACTTAATAAATACATAAGTCCAATATAGCTCGGGAGCCCCGTGGCCTAACGCAGTTCTCTCAATCATATACCTTGGCGAGGAATGGAAAGGACCTATAAATATTTGCCGATTCCAAACAGCTAAGTGAAAAGGCACATCTTATAACATTGTAACAATAACTTTCGAAGGACTTACTTGCCAAATCCTCGCGAAAGGTAATATTCACAGAAAACAATTGGATATTTCTGGGATTTAAATCTCGAACAAGCAGACATGTTAACCATCACGTTGATAGACAGTGAAATACATATATATTAATTACATATTACAAAATTGGTGCAATACATTCACAGCTGATCAATAATTTCGGTGGTTAAAATATCAAAATCTTTTATTCAAAATTATGAGTTTGCATGTGGAGCGATTCGGCACTTAAATATAGTTGTTTTAATACTATTTGGGATTAATTTTTATAAGCCTTAGTAGATGCCCTTTGTTTTCTTGGGGCTAAAGCTTCGTTTTTCTATTATCACAGATAAAAGACTTGTCTGTTGTCTCTCCTTTTCATAAACCTTGTTTATTTTTCACTAACTTCTAGCTGAGTCGAATTAAAAAAAAATTTACAGAAAATATTCATTTTCATACTACAAATTTTTTAGGCACAGAATACTTATCTTTGATATGAAATCCAATGACATTCTTTGACAGTAAAAATAACTCGTTAGCCAAAAGAAAAAACGGCTAAAATCAAGCGTCTTGCATTATTACCTAACCAAACCGCAAGCCCCTTAACATGTTTAGTCGTTCACAATCGCCCGATGTTCTCTTTGTTTTAGCAGATAATTTTTAACATATTTAACATAACAAGTAACTCATATTTTATTTAAATAAGGATTTCAAAACAACAATACAAAGAATAAAAGGAGGAAAAATAACACAAAAACAAAACTTTAACGGTTAGTTTGTTATTCAAAGACAGATTTACGTCTGCCCGTAAGGAAACGCTGAGGTCTGTTATACATTTGTTTGATGTGCATCGAAGATTTTTCGTTCACAGTGTTGTAGACGTATGTTGCAACACCTTTGACTTTGGGACCCTGATTTATAAGAATAGAGGACGGCAATGGAATTCCACAAACTGCTAAACAGTTAACGTTTTGTAACAGGTCAACGGAAAAAGCTGGCAGTAAATAGATCTGTTTCAATGGATAGTCTATGCCTCTAACGATGCCTTTAAAGATAATAATTTTATAACTGACAAAAATAAATTTATAAAAAAAAAAACGCTTACCTATTCCAAGACATTCGATCGCTTTTTCACTTTCTTGGTTGCATAGATAGACGAGGTTTCCCACCAAGGTTTTTAGCAGATCTTCTTTGTTTATTTGTTCATCTCCTAAATGGATCACATTGAAGTCATCAGTAGAAGCACTATAGTGAGGAAAAAAAAATTATCAGTTTGATTACTTAGAGACTTAGTTATGAAATGCAATTTCAAACCGAAATCACAAGTTGTATAAAAGAGAGTCATGTTCGATGAATGCTGTTTATTTTATGGCGCAGAAGTGGAATTGATGAAAAACTAGAACGACTGTCATTTTTTGCTATGGATATTTGATCACTATAAAAGCGATTAGGACAAACGGGAGTTCTTCTCTCGTAATAAAACAGGCATAGAAATACAATCACTGTTAGCATAGCATCAATAAACACCGGTTGGATTAAGTTGATGATATAATGTTGAACATCAAGGAAGTAGGGTGAAGTGTGTCAGTCTTTGTAGGTTACGTAGAGGAAATCCATCCAAGGATGGATACGATAATATGCTGGACTAGGAAACCGTCGTTTACGACACGTCTTGAAGATCTATTGGCCATTTATTATTTTAATAAATAACTAATAACTAGGAACTGTGCTTCTCTTTCTCTTTTACAGACAGTGCCTGGCGCATTTCTTTCAAACAAAACTTGCGACTTGTCAATTCCTCGCGAAAGGCGCCATCCATACTAAGCATTATGCTACGGGCATCACTTCGTTGTTGAGATAGGAGAGTGAAAATAACACTGGATGCGTTAAGTAGTGAGAAACTAAAAGACAACATTGTAAACGAGTCTTTGAAGGAACATTTAGGATGTACAATAGCTTAATTGTCAAACTATCGGTAGGATTCTATAGCTTCATGTGAATGAATAACGTTAAACTAGAAAAAGAAGAAGAAATTAAATGAATAAACTCACCACACTGGTTTGACATCCGTGAGCCATTCGGCATGACCACTCAGAATGCTACTTAGCCTGCAAATAATTATAGCCAGTCTCATATCTCTCGGTTTCATAGACCATTCCATTTGGTATGTTCTATCCGTCGGTATCACAGATTTCATTAGACTCAACTGATGTTGAGGTTTGAATTCGTCATTTGATGTGAACATATCCCCAATGATATTCCTCTCTAAAGACTCTACATTATCTTTGCTCATTATTAAGTCAAAGTTATTCATCTCTCTGTTGCTTTCAAGCTGAACAATGTTAGTAGGATGTAGAAGATTACAAAGGACTGCAATCAACTCATCGCCAAACCCCTTATTATAGCCCATCGTGTTGATTATCCAAGGAATGTCTTTTAACTCCTCATTAGAATTGCAATATTCTAGTAGAGCTTGAACACTTTTAATGTATCGCTCGGGCGTGAGAACGATATTAACATTGCCCACCAAAAAGGCTTTGTCCGGTTGTTTGTTTAAAAAGTAACCCGGGCCTAACAATGGTTCAGTCAAAGAAGTTGCGCTTACTGCCTGAGGAACAAACATTTCGGGTTGACCGATATCAAGGTCTATGAGTAGAATCTTTGGATATTTGTTTAGGTTCCTGTTAACAAGATGCCGTAGTAAAGTTGACTTGCCTACAGCTTTCCCACCGATTGCCATTATCCTGCTGTTCTTATTCATTGTGATGGCTCTCCATTTGGAATCAATAACGACAGCATTGTCAGAATTAGTTGTAATGATACAGCGCAATAGAAACTCACTTGTGTAGAAGGGGCGATCACTTTGAATGGAATTCATGTTAGGAAATAGATGCTCAACCATATACTTTTTCAGCATATTGACTTTCTTGCTGCGATCGTTACGTTCAAGTATTACGATGGCATCTTTGTTGGTTTCGTATTTTTCCAGAATTTCTTCTAAATCTGACCGAATGAAGTACGGTGAGAGTGAGAGTATCTCTTTCTCATTTACCACCTCATCTGAATTCGAGGAGGATGGTTCAATTTTTAAGGAACTGTAACCGCGAGGTGAAAATATTTCCACTCTTTCATTGCGTTTCGGATTATAGCCAAATACTTCCAGAGCCCCAGCGAGCAATTTGAGTTTCACTGTTCCGTACAAGTAAAGCGGTTCTTTAAGAAGCACAAGAACATGATTACTGTTTATGGCGTTGTAAAATAATGTTCGCACTCTAGACTTATGTTGTGATGGTTTTTTAGGTGTTGATTGAAGATTTTTAATTGGGGTATTGGGAATTCCAGACTTTTTCTCTAAAGTTTCAATAACCGATCGCTTTGAATTGATTTCGGTGTTGTTATCAGATACCTCCATTGCATTGCTACTTTGCAATGAAGAGTTGGCACACGAAGTTTTCTCAACTTCTTTGGTTTCAGGACTGTGTGATAATTGAACGGGTTTAGTTGTTGCTAACTCATTTTCAGAATGTGCATTAGCTAAAGATTCTGTACTCAAAACTTCGTTATTTATGGTATAAACTTTATAAAATGAAGTCTTTTGTGGTGTTTCGGCTAGCTCTTTGATCAGAGATGTTGCTGTCGTGATCTTTGGAGGTAAGTCGTTTTTGTTTGTCGTTTTTGAAATATGTAAAATGCCATTTGCCGATTGCGGTGTGACGGCTGTAATGATTTCAGGTTTCATTTGGGTACATTCTTCTTCGGATGAAAAATTATGCATTTCTCTTTCGCAATTTGAAGAGCTACAGCCGCAACTGCTTGATTCTTCACCTGAATAATGGGAAGAAAAATCATCTTCCGACTCGGAAAAACTATCCGAAAAATCACGCGATCCATCCGACAAATTGTATGTGGCATTATCAAAAGAATCAGCAATTGGAACTAACTCGGGGCAGCTGTCGTCGCTGTTTATATATGAATTTTCTTTAATCTCATCAGCAGTCAGTTTTGTGGTGATTTTAGTCTTTTTTACAGCTTTTGCGTTATGAACCTGAACATTTGATTGATGTGAAGGAAGTTCAATTATTTGAGCAGAGCTAGTATCGCTGTCGAAGTACAGGTCATTAGTAGCTGAAAGATCGTGGGTTATGGCTGTGCCTGAAATTAAACAATTTAAACGTGTCTCATTTTATGGTTCATTGTAAAAATAAAATAATTTAATTGTTACTAAATTTGAATCTAAGAGTCAGCATAATGAACAAACCACAACTTACAACATATGGTTTGGAGTTAGCGGAGGTCGATGTCGGACTCGGGCAAATACAGGACTAACAACCAACGAGTAACATTGCCCTTATTTGCTCTGAAAAATAACATGGAATATTAAGCCAAAGGAGTTCTTAAAGACACTGCATTACTCTGTAACGTAGTTTTCTTCCGAAGATGAGAAGGTGGAAGTGGCTGTAAGCCAATGAGTAATGCCTACGTACATTGCCCGACACACTTAGGCCGCAAGGGCATATTGTGAAAAAAAAATGCCAACAACACGCGGTGTTCGACGAGAACCGATTAGTTTTAAATAGTAGCATAGTAATAGTATTAGTAGTTAAATAGAACCGATTAGCTTCGAGTGGTATGGTCGTTGGCAGGAGAAGGAGGTCTTCTTCTTTAAAACATTTTGAGATCCGCTTATAACAACACAGTTCTCGGCAACATTACAATTATATAATAAAGAGGACTTTAGCTTCAACAATCTTATTTGAAAACCTTGCTAAACGTTGGCTGAAGTAAGATTGGGTGCACTGCATTTCAGACATTAAACGAGGCATTTACCCAAATAGAAACCAATTTGAAAAATAGACTGTAAGCAACAGAAGAACCATCTATCATACAGTTTGAAAAAAATTATAAGGTAAGCTCCTTAATGAATCGAAGGGTGTAATTTGAGAATGTTAAAAAAGTCAGTCATAGACAAAGTTTACATTGGTTGATTTGTTGAATCAATAAATCGAACAAAATGATTTCAACGAATCGACGAAACCACCGCTTTATTCGCATGAATTTTCAACAGTGGGTGTTGATTTAATTTAAGGAACACCCCTTCAACTGCCCAACCTTACCTCTTAGCCCACAAACTGTTCATCAAATTGACCATCCCCATTTGGTTGCAGGGAGGAAAAGCATTTAGCTTGCAAAAGCAGCTCGGATAAGATTTAAAGAAAGAAAGCAGAAAATGAGAGTAAAATATTGTAACCTGAGACGTGATAAGCTTGACTACATCAATATATTGTCTAACAAGCAACAGATGGTTGAAGAAGTGCAGTTTCAATTTATCTCTGTCGATTTCTTTGCTATCTGCAGCAGAATCTTATAGCGTTTTTCATTGAAATCCGAAAGAACTACTCTCAAATGCAGAACTACTCTTTTCAATGAAACATTTTTCAACAGTTTTGCGTAGTAGTTGGTGACAATTGTCAGGAATAGCATTGGGTGCATTCACTTCTGTATTCACTATGTAGTCGAAATTCGATTAGTTTTGTGAATGCAAAATTGAACTACAAACGCAGTAAATCCTTTTTTGTTTGTAATCTTTCGTATTTTTTTCCGAACAGCCGATTGTGAAACGTCGAAATGATTCTAAATTAACTTTATGTCTGAAATTTTAACAGAGATGATTTATTGACCAATTTTTTGGATATAAGTTCAAGTGGAAATCTGTTTTCCGTCGGCTTTTTTGGTCACTGTGATTTTTGTAATGAAACAATTAAGTTACATTAACTTTTCCCAACGTTTCGGCAGGGGTTGCTGCCTTCTTCAGGGGAACTTTATTTAAACAAAAGATATACAAATATATATGTAAATAAGTTAGTTGTTGACAGCATAACAATAAGTACACTCACTTGTATGAAAAGAAATGAAAGAAAAAAGAAAAAATGATATGTTAAATCATTGTTACAGAAAATTTTTTTAAAAAAACACTTCTAATAATGAAGTTGAGTCGGTGTAAACTGAGACAGAGAGATTTAGGATGATAGGAGAGAACAATAAACGGCCGAAATGTTTTGTGTGTCTTGTTTTCTGTTCATGTTGTTGTTGTTGTTAAGAATATGTAATGTTTCTAACGTGTATCGTTTAGAAACATGTTTCTCCGTTTGTAAAACTTTAACGCCATCGAAGTCTGGAGAATGGCCGCTCTCAATACTGTGATACGCCAGAGCTGTCTTGTCCGGATTCTTGAGTCTTATATCTGACTTGTGATTAGACATACGTTGTCGTAGAAATTGTTTTGTGGTTCCAATGTAGCAAAGATTGCACGGGTCATTGGGTTTGCCATTGCAATTAATTTTGTATATGACATCAGTTTGTCTATCCTTTTCTGGTTTTGTTTTCAGTTTTGTGAAGCATTGGTCTAGCGTTTTATTTGATTTGAAGGCAAGACGAGTATCTGTTAAATTTTTAGTAACGGATTTCTTGAAATTTTCAGTCAGCGCTGGGACGTATACCATGCTTTTATGGTATACGTTGACTGGTTCTGCAGTATTGTTGGTCCGTGGAATATTTATTTTGTGTCTCAACAACAACAACCCCTGCCGAAACGTTGGGAAAAGTTAATGTAACTTAATTGTTTCATTACAAAAATCACAGTGACCAAAAAAGCCGACGGAAAACAGATTTCCACTTGAACTTATGAAATTTTAACATTACGTGGGGTGAAAAATTTCCAACACATTTCGCAGTTGTTTCTAATGACTTGATTACGTAGTTACTAAAGCAGTGAATGCGCCCACTTGCATCTTTTCAATCTTTTTTTTTTACACTCCATGTAGATAATGGATGGATTGGAAAGGGATGACGACGAAGAAGATGACAACAAATAATGCAGCGAACTAACAAATTCTAAATTATTTACATATTTTTCTGCACTCATATTCAATTACTTTCTTTTTTCTTTTCAATTTTAATAATCACCAAACAAATTTCAGAACAATTTTTTCCATTTGACGTTTGATACAACAGATGTTTTTGCATTTTCAGAGTAGATCTCCCAACCGATTGGGAGTAGATCTTTGGCGTTTAGAGTTACTCCGGATCTACTCTTTTTTTCAATGAAACATTAAAAATGGAAAAAGAGTAGATCTTTTCACAAAAGGAGTAACTCTTTTCGTCAATGAAAAACGATATTAATTTAACCAAGAGAATGCAACAATAGGCGTGTTTTTTTCACAAGGATGTTATGTACATAACATGATATCCAAAAAAAACGCTTCGTCTTTTTTTATTTGTGGGTTGGTGCTCTCGATCAGTTGTCAAACCAATAAAAGGCAACAAATGATTTTTTTTTTGCCAAATTCGCACAAAAAAGCAAAAACTGTTTGTTAAAAACCTAAAGCAATTGTATAGAGTGGAAAATAAAAATGTTCCGTAGTGAAATTAATGCAGGTAAACAATTGTTTTTGTCTGTTTTTTGTTAGTTTAGAAACGTCAAAAATAGGTCCGTTCACAAAGGTAACAAAGAATTTCTCTTGACTCTGTTTACATGCTGGGGTTGAGTTTATATGAGATTGTGATTTAGATGTGAGTTGGAAAAAATATTTTGTTACTTGTTTCAAACGAATTAAACTATTAATAATAAGAAAGTACAACCATTTTTATGGCATACTTAACAATTAGCTTTGAAAAAAATGTTAACATTCACACAAAAATATGAAAAGATATATGCAAAAAGTGCTTTCAGTCACTAAACAGACCATTTTTAATTGCTATTACGTTGTTTTATGTATCTTAATATACATTTACAAATCTAATTCTTGAAATCAATGAAATTCTAAAAATCAAAAATTGTCTGCAACTAAATTGCGGAGTGTAAGAGTGGGCATATGATTTTATTCAGTTACACATTTGTGAACAGACCCTTTGCCACCCATTTTGCTTTTGTTCGAGATACATGAAAGTCTCTAGACGCACCAACATTAAAAAATGAAAAGTCGAAAAACTCATTCGATACTCGACTAAACGTCAAAAATCTATCCCCGACCAAATCTTAACCATCCTTTTATCCATAACATTGGTTGTCGGGGATGTTGTTTTTGCTTTGCATGTAAAATGATGTTATGTATATAACAGTCTTGTGAAAAAAACACACCTAATGCCGTAGTACTCATAAATTAAGAAACTGTACACATTTTTGGTTGACTTTAAGGCGGCTTTTGATACAGTTGATAGACAAGCCCTCATGTATAAACTTTATAGCATAGGAATGACAATAAAGTTTGGAATAGTTATCCGAAACCTTTATGAAAACACACTGGCCAAAGTGTGGAATGATGAAGAATTGTCAGGGTGGTTTGAAACAGGATCAGGAGTCAGACAAGGTTGTACAATGAGTCCAAGACTGTTTGCTTTATTTATTGAAGACCTAGTAGACTTTCTACCTACCCTGTGGGATTAAATACACAGGTCATAGAGTTAAGGCATTACTTTTCGCGGATGATATCGTACTTTTGGCACCATCACCTGAATCGTTGCAGCTAATGATAAACCGGCTATCACAATACTGTATGCTTTGGAGTCTGGTTGTGAATTTGGATAAATCTAATAATTATGATCTTCAGGGAAGGAGGAGCCGAGGAGGACGATATTGCATGAACGAAAAATGGCAATAAAATGGGGAGAGCATTGAAATTGTCAAGGTTTTTAAATACTTGGGAGTTTACTTCACGAGAAATTTAAGTATGGAGAGGCATTTAAAGGAAAAGCTCACAAAAGCAAAAGGCGCAATCAGCGCATCGTGGAATAGATGCTTCTACAACAAAAATATTGCACACACATAGCAGTAAGTTCAGGATGTTCGAAGCTATATCGGAATCTATATTGATCTACGCAGCGCAAACTTGGGGGACAAAAAGGTATGAAACAGTGGAGAAACTATTGCGCTACTACATCAAGCGAATTTTTAGACTGCCTCCCAATATGCCAAATTATATAATAGCATTGGAAACATGCTTATCACCTCTTTTCATCCAAACTTTGAAAATGCAAGTGGATTATGATCTGAAGGTTATGAAAATGGATAATCACCGGCTCCCAAAGATAGCAGCTCTACAAGATATACGAACCAGATCAAGTTGGTATGCAGATTGGATGCACCTTGCTAGAGACTGTGAGATAGTCCTAAATTTTAATAGTCCGGACTATGATGATTGGAAGAGGTTCCTTTACCAGCTAATATCAGCAGCGGATACAAAATATAGAGAAAAATTTTTAAATGACGCGGCAGGATCTCTTTACAGACAATTTTACTGTCAGTTGGACCACAACCTGGGAGAGAAAAACTATTTTAAAGATGTCAATAGCGTAGACGAAATATCGATGATGATTAAGTTGCGGGGCGAACTTCTTCAGTTAAACTTCGTACCACATAAAGAGGACCTACCGATCATATGCTCTTTGTGCAACTTGAACGAACGAGAAGATACTTTGCACTTCATGGGAAAATGTCCGATTTTAACAGAAATTAGAAGACAAGTTTTCGGAAGCAATATTCTAACAGAAAACGATATGATAACACTGCTTAATACTATGGATGTAAAAAAATTATACCAATACTGCAAACTAGCTCTACTTTATAGAAATCAAATTATTAATGAAAGTTTTTAAGTAATTTAAACGAACGCTAATGATGGTTTTCAATTTAAAATTTATTTTATTCAACTGTTATATTATTAAATTTGTTTGATGAATAATCTTATTTCAAAGTTAAATTTATTATGTTTTGTCAACGAGGCAGTAGGCAGAAAAGCCATGCTTTTTGTTTTTTCTAAACTATGTAATCAAGAATTATAAATGTAATCAAATAAAAACAACTATCTATCTATCTACTTATAAATTAATAAATAAAAGTTGGATTACTTCTTTCGCATTTCAAGAACCTAAAATTGTATGCCAGTTTCAAACAGCAAAGTGAGAAAGCGCTTTTCAAGGATGAAAAATTACTCTAGGAGGGCTTTCCAATTTTCCAAAAAAGATTATAAACGTGGCAATTTTATATGTCTGATGTATTTGGATTCTTTTGTAAATTACATCAACATCTTGCGGTTAGTAAGTGAGCAGTGTGTTTCCATTGCTTACCTTTGTTTTTAAAAAAAGACAGGGTTAGTTAGGAACTTAACTGATTTGCTTTGAGGAGGGGCACGTCCCTCCAGATGACTTGCTTCTCAAATCAAAGCTAAATAAGACACTCCAAAGTCATTTTTTACATACCAGTTAGCTGTCGGAGGAGATTGAAATTCAAAAACTATTCTTAAATATTGCAATTGCTTTCGGTGATGAGTAATTTACTTTGATATTGGTTTGTATTTAACGAGAGGAAAAGCTATGGTCAGAATGCATAGTGTAAAACGTACGATTTGTCCCCTAATTATGCCATTGAAATTCTCTTGGTAGACTTTAATGCCAAAAATTGGAAAAGAGAACATCATTGGTGAGACAATTGGGACACGTAACTTCTAAAAATTCGTCGATTTTTAACGGAAAAGTATTTCAAAGTACTAGACATTTACATGGGCAAGTGGCAGTCACAAGATGATAGATTTGATAAATCTTGTTGCAAATGACGGATGTTGCTTTTCGCCATAACATTTTTTTTTTCGTTCTGAAGGACCCAAATCGACAGAGGACCACAACTCTCACAGGATACTGCCTGCTATACTTGGATAGGTAGAACAACTACCAAGGAGTCAGCAGCAAACAAAATGTGAATGGTTATATACGAGAACAAATTTAAATAAATGCATATAATGTGCCTTTACTATAATTGAATCCCACTACGTTACCATTTCTAGGTTTAGCTTCGAGCTATTGATTGAATTTGTTTACTTAGAAAACAACACCAAGTGCAATTGAAAACGGAAGATTTCTATATTGCTTTAAAATGTCAGCAAGAAGAGTTGATAAGCCGAACTGCAGAATTATGAACTACCTTGAGCTGAATTTCAAAAGAAAGCCTTTAATCGTAATTCGAAAAGCTTTATATGTACATATTTCTAAATGAGAAAAATAAGGAAATGTATGTATCAACAAACTTACCGCTAGCAATATACACATCTTCAGTTATATTTTCTGGAGGCTCATAGGTTTCGTCTGATGAAAGATCGTTAAGGCAAAAACCACCTTCTTCTTCTCCATAGTAATCATCTTCCTCTGAAATATAGTCTTCCTCAGTGAAATCGTCTTCCGAATACGTTAAATCATCGTCGGAATCGTAGTTTGAATAACCCGAATTGCTCTGAGATTCGGATTCGTAAGAAAAAGTGTCATCATCACTGCTGACGGAAGGGCTTTTGTCTGTAGCCCGAATCAGTGACTGTTCGTAGTTTTTGTTTGGGCTTTTTTCGGAGCTTCCTGGGCTGTCAGGAATACTTGCACTAAGGCTATGCTCAAAGTCAGGTTCTTGAACCAAATTGACTGCTTTTGATTTTTTGTCTTTAGTTATTTTTGATTTTTTTGACGCTTCTTGGTTTTTTGTAAGTTTTGTCTCAACTTTTGGCCGACCTGTTTCTTTTTTATTCTTTTTAATCTTTATCTCTTCTTTCAATACTCCTTTTTTATTATTCTTTTTATTCGATTGAAATTGGGATGTTACGGGTTCGTCTTTTTTATGGTCAATTTTTGGTGTCAATTTTTGTTTCTTAATTTTCTTGGGAGCCTCAATTTCGTTAGACTGCAGATTTTCTTCAAGCTTCTTGGCTTTCTTCCCAGACTGATTATTAGCTTTTAATTTCCTTTTCAGAGAGATTCCGTTTTCTTTTCGACTGATCTCTTTTAGTTTGAGAGTTTTAATATTTTGCGAAGATACATTCAGCGAGTTGCTTTCGTGTTTGTTTTTCTTTTCTGTAGACAACTTTTGTAAGAGGTTTTCCTTAGTTTTCTTTTTCTTTCTCTTCTTACCGATTTCCGAATCTGACTTTGCAGCACCAGATGGAATTCCATTGTTTTTTTCATTAGGAAACTCAGGACTTTTGGCAACTACCTTCTTTTTTTTCTTAAGTAACACACCAAACCCCTTTGCTTTTTTCCCATTTACATTTGGGTCTGGTTTTTGTTTCAATTGTTTTGATTTATTTATTGAATTGGTGGTTTGAATTGGTTTTTTTTGGCTTACCAATTTCGAGGATGGTTCTGGAACAATTTTTGTGGTACTTGTTGGACTGGCATTTTTGTTCAATGTGACATTTTCGTTTTCAAGAAGGAATTTGAGTTTCTTTCTTAGCTTGTCGCGTTTTTTTAAACTCAACGTTGGCATTGGGGCTTTAAGGGTTTTTTGTTGGCCCTTATTCGCACTTTTTGTGTTCTTATTCTTCATTTTGTCAACTGCTTCTGAAACCTGACGAACATAAAAGTAAACAATCAACATGTAGCTATTAATTTCTTACAAAAAAATTAATTGGTACTCACCAAAAAACAAATGGATTGTGCACAATTAAAATAATTAAAGTAACCGGTGTCAACAATCAACGAATCAAACCAAGTGCAAGTGGCAAGTATCAAATGGAAATGGCAGAAATCGTCGAAGTGAATCCAACAACACGTGGGTAAAAATTTGTTTTTAGCAAAAATGAATTAGCTTTGTTCAATGAGATTATTTCAATTCAGATTATTTTACAAAAACACTTCTAAAAAGTGATTTTTTTTATTGCGTCATGAAAGAGACAAGTGCAAAAGTGCTTTTTTTGGCAATGTATGCGTGTAGTTTGATGTTCTAACACAGAAAATTTCTCGACGAACATCAAAAAGCTGATCTCTTCTCCCTAGAAAAGTTTGAAGCAGCCTCGATGAACAAAGCTGTTATGCCATTCATTTTGACATGGTTCATCAAAATGCGTTCCAGGTATGGTATATTTTTTTTGTAAAGGAATTGAAATTAAATAAATAAATAAATTGTGTTTCACTAACACAACCTCATGTTCAGCTGAATACATTACAGGCATTCCTATAGTTCATCTGCCCCGCAAACGCAATGCGCAATCACAGAGGTTTAAAGAGCAAGAGGGAAAGTGTTTAGTTCTCTTCTCTCTTTCCCCGCAACTGCCTACAACTTCCATTCCTATACGCCATAGAGGAATAAAGAACAAGAGGGCAAGCCTCACACACACAACTGCATCTGTCCACAAACTGACTCTACAAACACCACTTTATTTTCGGATTTCAAAACCAGTTTAAAATCCGAAAATAAAGTGGTGTTAGTAAATTCACTGACTCAACTTTATATTCAGCTGAATATGTATCACAGATAGATCTTGTGTTACAAAAGCAAAAACGTAAGCAAATGGAAGTTGCGGGGCAAGAGAAGTAATGGTTTTCCCTCTTGTTCTTTATTCCTCTTTGCCCTTGAAGTGAAATCAAAGAACGACTACATCCGGTTACAATTATTGAGTATGTATTATGATTTTCATTTTGATGGCAGTTTTAAATGAAGCATTCAAAATTCTACGCTGTGACAAACCCAAAAATATCGAAAATGGATTCAATCTTTTTTAAACCAAAAAAATCGACGAGTTTTGGGGTAAAGATTGTCGTTCGAACTTAGATTGTGGACAAAATGCACTATCTACCATCCCCCAGTTGACTCTCTGGTTATATTCTTTGTTTTCAAAACCAAATTGGAATTAGAAAATAATAATAAAAAAAAAAAAGATTGGTAAGTTCAGTTTGCAATATTTTTTCAATAAAGCATGATATTGGTAGTATGGCGGCGGAAATATAAATGTCATTATTTAAATATAAACTCTTATTAAAATAGCGTAAAGTTAAGGCTTTTAGTGACAGTCATGAAAATAACGTTCAAAGTGGTAATGATTAAACTGCGAAGAGCAGACAAAGGCTGAACTTGAATCTGTATTTTAAGACAAATCGTCGCATCTGGAACTCTGACATTTTTCAGGCGCTTATAAATGAAACACCTGTTGTTATAAAGGTGCCTAGCTGACCACTCAAACGGCTTTTGTTTTTGAGGACATTGACGCTATGTGTTATCAGAAAAACAAAAAAAAAACTTAAAAACAAGGCGCCAATATCCTTAACCAAAGTGCTCTTAAAAAAAGCTTAATTTTTCTCTTCTGTTTTTTTACCTGGAGGAAGGGTACCTTTTGCAATCAAATCAAATCAATGTTATCATAAATCAAATCAATGTTCTCAGAATGAACGATAAGTAAAACTTTGGCTAACTTTGAAGAGTACGAGTATATCTGACGGTTAATGGTGGATTTACATGCATCTGCAAGTGCGGATGAAAATCGAACAAAGACACAAGATGTAAAATTCATACTTGTCTGATAGAGAGGGAACGAACTTCCTAGTTATGGTTGCAGATGAAAAATTATGGGTGCAGATGAACACGTTCATCTGCAACCATAATTTTTCATCTGCAACCATAATCCTATTCGTCTCTCTTTTTAACTTTTGTGCTTTGTAATCTTCATCCGTCTCGCTTTACTTTTCTGAACTTCCGCAGTTGCAGATGCATGTAAACCCAGCATAAGACAGTCAACCAAGAGAATTCATTCACTAGGCTAGCCTTTATTTTCAATGACATGATTAAAGAAACAGAATTTCTTCTTTCAAATAACTTACTTACTTACTTAGGTGGGCATTACAGTTCGGGGTGAACCTGGGCCTCAACCAACATCCTTCTATAACGATTTCGATCTCGGGCGAGCTCTCTCCAGTTTCGCACTCCAAGTCGGTTGAGGTCTTCATCCACTTGATTGCGCCACCTAAGACGAGGTCTTCCCCTTCCGCGATTTCCCTGCAATGTGCTTTCGAAAACCCGACGAGCCGGAGCGTTTGGGTCCATCCGCTCTACATGG
This sequence comes from Melanostoma scalare, assembly GCA_949752695.1. Lineage (NCBI taxonomy): Eukaryota > Metazoa > Arthropoda > Insecta > Diptera > Syrphidae > Melanostoma > Melanostoma scalare. The sequence goes on from OX456984.1 coordinate 38,262,907, forward strand.
CCCAACCATCGTAGCCTCGCGATGCGTACTCTTCTGGCTATGCCCATGTCGCGGTACAGCTCATACAGCTCGTTGTTGTATCTTCTTCTCCACACATTGTCTTCGCATACGGGACCAAAGATCATTCGGAGAATTTTTCTTTCGAAACGACCAAGAGTTTCCTCATCCGCTTTCGATAAGGTCCATGCTTCCGCGCCGTACAGCAGGACTGGGATGATTAAGGTCTTATACAAGGTCACCTTGGTTTTTCTAGAGAGGGTTTTGTTTCTCAATTGCCTTCTTAACCCAAAGAAGCAACGGTTGGCAAGAGTTATTCTCCGTTTGATCTCCGCACTGATGTTGTTTTCCGTGTCTACAGCGGATCCTAGGTAGACGAAGTCCTGTACTACCTCGAAGTTATGTCTGTCTATTGTGACGTTTTGTCCAATTCGTCGATGTTCTGTGTCCTTGTTTGATGACAGCATATACTTCGTTTTGCCCTCATTAACCATCAAACCCATTTTTGCCGCTTCTGTTTCAATACTCGCAAAAGCACCTATGACATCACGCTTTTTTCTTCCCATTACGTCAATATCGTCTGCATAGGCGAGTAATTGTACAGACTTTTGAAAGATTGTTCCTCTGGTGTTGACGTTTGAGTTTCTTACAATCTGTTCAAGTATGATGTTGAAGAAATCGCATGACAGTTTGTCGCCTTGCCTAAAGCCTTTTTCGACATCAAAGGTCTCGGTGAGTTCTTTTCCGACCTTGACGGAGCAGCGTGAATTCTCCAAAGTCATCCTGCATAGTCGTACGAGTTTTGCAGGGATGCCGAAACTAGACATGGCTCTGTACAGCTCGTCTCTGTAAATACTGTCATACGCGGCCTTAAAATCGATAAAGAGGTGGTGAATATCGATATTATGTTCTCGGGTTTTTTCCAAGATCTGCCGTAATGTGAAAATTTGGTCTATTGTGGACTTCTCTGGTCTAAAACCACATTGATAAGGACCTATCAAGTTGTTGACGTGGGGTTTCAGACGTTCACATATTACAGCAGACAAGATCTTATAAGCGACGTTAAGGAGGCTTATCCCTCTGTAATTGGCGCAATTGTGAGGGTCTCCCTTCTTTAGGATCGGGCATACGATACTGAGGTTCCATTCATCGGGCATGCTTTCTTTCGACCATATCATGCAGATCAGCTGGTGCATGCTCCTTTCCAACTGATCTCCAGCTGCCTTGAAAAGTTCGGCATCAAGGCCATCTGCACCTGCAGTCTTATTTGATTTAAGTTTGCATATGGCAAGCTTAACCTCTTCTAGGTCGGGAGGACGGCATTCTTGATCATCGTCCAAGCTGAATGGGGCAATCTGCCTGACAGCGGAATTTGTGTCTTCATCGCCGTTAAGCAGTCTGCAGAAGTGATCTTTCCAAATCCTCAGTAGCGACTGTGACTCTACAATTATGTTTCCCTGCTGGTCTTTACAGGCTTGAGTTCGGGGTTTGCCACCCTGGCAGGATCTTTTTACCTTTTGGTAAAACTTCCGAATCTCGTTCCTGTCATGGCACCTCTCTATTTCCTCAAACGAGCGCTTCTCATGCTGCTTCTTTTTCTTTTTGAGAAGTCGGTGTTCTTCCCTTCTTCTCTCCTTGTAAATCTCGTTATACTGATCGTAAGCAGCCCTTGTTCGTGTTTGCATAAGCATTTGTCGTGCTCTTTGTTTGGCTGCATTTGCCTGCCTGCATTCTTCATCGAACCATGGGTTTCGTTTTGGTGGCCGAGTGAAACCCAGAACCTCAGAGGCAGCGGTTCTGATGGCTTCTTGGCATTGCTGCCACTGGTCTTCAATGTTTAATGCTGGCGGCATGGGATTCAAGGATAATTGAAGGGACACTCGATTGGAAAAGGCATTGGCAATCTCTTGCGATTGTAGCTTTCCGACGTCATATCTCTTCACAGCGTTAGTTCGCGCTGGTCGTGAACAAGATATCCTCATTCGTACCTTGGCTACAACAAGGTAGTGGTCCGAGTCAAAGTTGGCCCCTCGGAAAGTTCGGACATCTAGCACACTCGAAGAGTGCCTTGCGTCGATCGCAACATGGTCAATTTGGTTGACGGTTAATTGATCTGGGGATCGCCATGTTTATGAATTTTGAGATGCGGGAAGCGTGTACTACTTACAACAAGATTTAGCCCCGCAGCAAAATCGATTAGCCTCAGTCCGTTTTCGGAGGTTTTGTCGTGGAGGCTATGCTTACCGATTGTGTTTCCAAAGATGTCCTCCTTCCCTAGCTTTGCGTTAAAATCGCCAAGAACGATTTTCACGTCGTGTCTAGGGCACTGCTCATACGTTTCTTCGAGGAGCTCGTAGAAACAGTCTTTGGAATCGTCGTCTTTCTCTTCTGTGGGGGCGTGGGCGCATATAAGGCTAATGTTGGCGAATTTAGCCCTGATGCGGATGGTCATTATACGCTCATTGACTGGATTTTGGCTAATCACCTTATCCCTGAGTCTTCCTCTAACGACAAATCCGCACCCAAATAAGCGTTGTTTCTTTTGTCTGTAGCAGTCGCCATAATAGATGTCACAGTTTCTCATCTTCTTTATGCCCGGTCCACTCCATCGCACTTCTTGGATGGCGGTTATGTCTGCTTTGCAGCAGTCCAGGGCGTCCGCTAATTCTCCAGCTGCACCTAGTCCGTAAAGAGACCTTACGTTCCACGTGCAGATCCGGAGGTCATTGTCCTTTTTTCGTTTGCTTGGGTCGTCAACTTTGAAATCATTATCGTTATCCGAGGCTGTTAGTTGTTTCGGAACTGTCCTTTTTTAACGTGGTTGGGTAGTTAACCCTACGCACAACCCCCAACCTGGAGGGCCAGGTCCTTTTGGATCCCTTCGGACACAAAGGGCTGGAATATCCAGTGTCAGTACCCTGCTGCAGGGTTGTGAGTGCTGCCGTTGGCTCACCAGGAGCTCATCCGCCACCATCTCTACTTCAATACCCTGTCCTAGTATTGAAAGACCCCGAAAGACCTTTAAACCAAATATGTTGGAGTAGCTCCTTCAGGGTTTTCTGCTTTTATGGCTGCTGAAGTCCACCGTTGATTCTGTCCTTCGAATTCATCCGCTGGAACATTTACACGAAAGCTCTCGTAGACCACTGAGATTCGTGCAGTCAGTCATAGTTCGCAGAGCAATTATAGTGTTGACCGATCACAATACTTTTGTTCCGGATTCCCTTGTCAACACTCGCACTTACTAGTTTAGCAGGTCAGCTCTGGACGGAGCATCCCAGGTCCCAGTGGATACCGCTTGGATGTATAGTAAGCACAATTGACGTGTACTATAAGTTACAGCATCTGGGCGCCGCCAAGTTGGCACCAATCAGAGCCTACCCGAATAGCACAACGCCCATCCACCAAAATAACTATTCAAATAACTATACTTACAAAAAACACCTCGTTATCGTAACGGTGCGATTACGTTTCGAGATACTCGTTGACATTTACGACTGCATTTGGCAGTCGCTTTGTTATCGTTCTGATATTTTCTTGCATTCATTCCCTTGATTCATAATTGGTCTATGTCGTAGCATTCCTTGTTTTGAGTTTCGTTTTTTTTCCTTACATTTCGTAATTCACAATACGGGCCCGCTACAGGGCCGTAATACGATTTTTTCTGGGCTGTTGACTTATAATGACTGGTTATGTTTTCAGATACTCCTGAATATCTAAAAACTTTGTAAAAAAGTCTACCGAAACTAAAAATTAAGGGGGGTGGGGAGGTGGAGGGAACCATTAACACAACCAAATTATTTTTATGATTAAATGTTCAGTTCTTAATCAACTAGAATATTATATGAAATTTAATATTTATTTCGTTATGTACAGTTAAAGCTACAGTGTTAGTCGTGGATGTTATTGAATCATTTTGTTTCGATCACGGTGTTCTTCTGTGCAAGATTTTCTTTTTTTCCGCACGTATGAGCGCAAACATCTGCCGGAGGTTGGTGATGGTTTAACTTCATATTCTGCAAAAAAAAAGAATGAATGACAAGTAAATTAAACAATAAAAAAGTTTATTAAATACATGTAAGAGTAAATGGGGGCATTCAATAACCGTATCCGAATAGTTTTTTGCTGGTGTTCATGTGTTAATTTAGCAGAGGTACAAGTCAATTTTTACAAAAAAAAAAAAAACTTTTGGTACATATCAGATTCATTTCCGTTGCAAAAAATAAAAGTTGGTGGTGTGCGCAATTCAAAGACGGCAGAAGGAAACTTCAGAAAAGACAAGGCAACTACAAAAAACCGAACATGAGGAGACGAAGTTTAGAGGAAATACTTGTATTCTACCTCGTTGTCTCTCTCTGAATGAATCCTATTTATGAATATTGGTCTTTTTATTTTGTGTTGCTTTTTCGTTTCATTGAAATTTAAAATCACACGGTGCTAAAGAAGTTTCACTTCAATAACACAACACGCTTGTTTTATACTAAAAATCTGAAATATGCAGGCGTTTCGCGAAAGTTTGAGAGAGAAACTTATAAGGAGGTTCGTCTATAGATATGGATATACCCACTATCCCACTATACACTACACGGCGCATACATATGGACAGTGCTTTAGTAGACCACAGTGTCGACGCTACGAATCATCGCACAAAGAGGAGACCGAAAATATAAAATAATGTGTAACGTATTCTATGCTCTCTCTGACTTAATCCAATACTTTTAAGTGTTTCTTTCTTTATCGTGACGCATTTTCGTTTCATCAAGTTTCAAATCACAACGATTCTAATTGTGCGTCGTTTTGTTTGCAGACCATACATTTTTATATTTCACAGCTGTTTTCGGCAGCAAAGTAGATTCAGATATCGGACCCGTTCAAAAATGTATTCAATCTACGAGTATCTCCGATATCATTACCGGCAGGTTCTTTTGCATGTCTAATGAGATCAGATTCTCCCAAAAAATAAAAAGTCACGGATATTGTCTGATAGCTAGACACGCCATAAGACTCGGCGTTTCCTCTAACGACTTCTGAAGAAGTTGCTTAGATGAGGAGGAGGAAGAGACAGTCCCACGCCTACTCTACTTATGTCCTGCACTCTCCCTCAAAAGAAAACTGCATCTAGGAAGATATTTGCTTGATGATCTAAGCGATCTGGAGAACATCGATACACTTGATCTCTATCGCTTTATAAAAAGCTCCAGACAGTTTTGTTAAGTGAGATATTCCCTCAAATAATTCTTATGGTATCACAATGGACCTAATATTGGTCTAAGTGTGTCAGTTGTTTTCCTGACAGCAATTTAAACCTAACCTAACCTAACCATTGGTTTCACTCCGGGAAGCACTGATTTTAAAAACCAACAAAATAAATAGAAAGCTAAGAAACACTTCTTCAACTGATCTTTTTACCCAGGAGCTGTTCAACAAATCGACTACAGGAGCCGGAGCTGTTCAACAAATCGACCAGTATAAACATGCCCATGTCAATATATTCATGGGTGTCTACTTCCTAATTCTCTCCTATTTGCGTAACCCCTTCATATGTGCGCAAGATTCAAAGAAAAAAAAATAAAAGGTTTTTGATTTAACGCAAAGTTTAGTTTTTCAATTTAATTTGATTTTTTATCACGAGGCCCGTTGTAACCATTTCGCACTACGAATACCGAAAGAAAGGACTAAAAAACATATTCGTAGTATTTAGAACTTGTTAAAAGTTTTATCTATAAAAACAAATTTCGTGGCAAAACATTCCCGTCTATGATGCTTGCTTTTCGTAGTTCGGTATTCGATGGGCTTTGTGACAAGGGCCAACACTTTTTCGGACAAACGAACAACGAATTATAATTCCTAGACAGCTCGGGTTACGATAAATGAAACAGGTATGAACTTTTTATGAACAAATAATTATATCAAAATATACAACAAACTACATACATACTTGTGCGCTCAGCTTGCTCGTACTTATTCAACAGCTTTCTGGCTTCCTTCAATTTCTTCATTAGAATTTCATTTTTTCGTCTCTCAATAGCCAGTTCTTGTGTGAGTTGAGATTTTGATTTGAATTCCAAAGAGCAGAGAATCCTACAGAAACAGACAATTTGTGTTTTTATAATATTTTCTTTCAATTTAAACTGTAAAAAGTCAAAATATACTTACGGATGATTAAATATTGTGGTGGAGGATGGTCGTTTCTCTGGATCGGGATGTGTCATGCATTTGATTAAATCATTGAATTCTCTACTCAAATTAGGAAGATCTGGAATGTTTCCATTTCGCAATTTATGCCAATCAGGTCCGTTTTTGGGAAGCGGCCCACCACCAGCTGCCTCGTAAAGCGTTATTCCAAGTGAGAAAATATCCGCTTTAACTAAATGACTGAAATCCTCTTGCAGAATTTCATTTGGCAGATATCTACAATCACCTTCTTCGACATGGGCTTCCTTTACAGAAGTCACATGACCCAAATCACCAATTTTGTAAGTGATGATGCACTCGGTGCTATCTAGTTCGTCATAAATTCCATCTATATCTTCCTCATAGGAATTATCTGATATCATCGGTAAGCACTTGGATGTCACTTTAGTTAAAAAAATGTTTCCCGCCTTCAAATCCATATGCACCAAGTCATTGGAATGAATGTATTTAAGACCTTCGGATACATGTAAAAGGAGTATTTTCAACTCTGGTTCATTGAGAAAGCGTTTTTGTAGAAACGACTGCAAACTACCACCGTTGCAGAATTCGTTTTGAATTAACATATGATTATCTTCCGCCCATGCTGAGTAGTATCTCACAACGTTGTCATGTTTGCCAAGAACTGCATGTGCCCAGACTTCGTTAAGCGCCCTTTTTCTGTTCAAAATCAAAATAGTTAGCATCTAACAGTTATCAAGTCGTATGATTTCCTTACTCAAACGAACTACCAGCAACAGGTTTAATGCTCTTCTTGATCGCATAAATACATCCATCCAGACGATTGAGGCACTGATAAACTAAACCAAACTCACCAACACCTGTGGTATGGGAAAAAGTGTTATTATTAAGTTGAAAAGAAAAAACCAACTACTTGGCACTGCTATCTACCTATGAGCGAGATTTCCAAGAATTCCTTTTTGTATCGACTTATGTTTGTGTCTTGAAGAGCTAAACGTTTTGGAGCTTGTAGGTAATCAGCAGCACCGTCGTCAAGCAAATCGATTGAAGCAAAATCTGAGTTTAGAAATGATATAAGTGATGTGGTTTTCTGGTTACTATCTCCACCAAATTGAGTTCTACATCGTTTTTTGTTTTGAGCTAGCAAACCTTTAAATAAAGAATACATCGTTAGTTTATATGCAAAGTTGTTTAACTAATTTTGACTTACTGTTGGGAGTAAAGGGATTCACATTGGCTGACTGAAATGAATTGTCCAAAACTCTATTATGTAAAGGAACTGGTTTGGGTTTCTCCAATGGACATGAGCTGCTGCCTTCTTGAGAAATATTGCTTGGTTTTTTGTCCGTCAGACATTGACCTTCTGCATTCGTTAAATGGTTGAAACTTTTTACAGATGATTTTTGAATTATTGTTTTTGGAGTTGCAGGAGTGTCAAATAATCTGTAAAAAAAAAAAGTTAAATTTTTGACATTGCAGCTGCAGAGATCCAGTGGCAGCGGCATTACCATCAAAGTGCCAACTTGCCATTAGAGATGCCGGTAATGATGTGTTGGAGCCTAGCAAATTTCTCACAGCCATGCCTTACGAGGAAATGGAGGGACCTACAATTTTTCGCCAATTCCAATAGACTAATTGATTAAGCGCTTTTTAAGGCAATTGAATTGTCTCCAATTTTTATCAGGACACCTTTGCTAAGATTATGAGTCAAATTACAATCACCATCTACTGCGACAGAAACAAATGAAAGCTGCTACACTGGTATTACAATGGGCTGGTAATAGGCCTTTGTTTTCCAGCTATAAGTGTTGAAAAATCTTCATGGCCTCAATAGAAAACCAGCCGAGATGCATATGAAAGTACCTACTATCCGCCCCAATGCTGAGACTTTGAAACTTAAGAGAATGAGAGACACAAAAATATTAAAGTATAATTTAGCCGTATGGTCAAATACTGCGAATGACTGGCAGAATTATAGAGTAGTGCTTAACACTTTGAAAGCAAGAATAAACAAAGTTAAAAATAAATATGTGTCTGCTAAAGTGTGAGGAGCGAAGGTCAATGTGGAGAATGATCAAAAGTCTGGTGTCAAATCAAAAGAAAAGTTCAAAGTATTATTTTCGACAAGGTATCAATAAGTGACAGTAAACAGTTAGCCTCAACCAACATCCTTTTATAACGATTTCGATTAGGGGTGAGCTCTCTCCAGTTTTGCACTCTAACTCGGTTGAGGTCCTATTCCACTTAGAGCCGGAGCGTTTGGGTCCATTCGCTCTTCATGGCGTAGATACGTACTATTCTGGCTGTGCCCATGTCGCGGTACAGCTCATACAGCTCTTTGTTGTATCTTCTTCTTCACACATAGTGTTCGCATACGTAAAGCAGGACTGAGATAATCAAGATCTTATACAGGGTTACCTTGGTTTTTCTGGAGAGGGGTTTATTTCTCAATTGCCTTTTTAACCCAAAGAGACACAGTTGGCAAGAGTTATTCTCTGTTTGATCTCTGCACTGATGTTTTTCGTGTCTATAGCGGATCCTAGGTAGACGAAGTCCTGAAATACCTCGAATTTATGTCTGTCTATTGTATAAGTAAGTAAGTAAGTAAGTAACCATCAAACTCATTTTTGCCGCTTCTGTATCAATACTGGCAAAAGCACCTATGACATCACGCTTCCTTCTTCCCATTGCGTCAATATCTGCGTAAGCGCGAAAATTGAGATTTTTGAAGGATTTTTCCTCTAGTGTTGACGTTTCAGTTTTGTAAAATCTTTTCAAGTATGATGTTGAAGAAATCGCATGGCAGTTTGTCGCCTTGCCTAAAGTTTTTTTTCGATATCAAAGGTCTCGGTGAGTTCTTTTCCGACCTTGACGGAGCAGCGTGAATTCTCCAAAGTCATCCTGCATAGTCGTACGAGTTTTGCAGGGATGCCGAAACTAGACATGGATCTGTACAGCTCGTTTCTGTAAATACTGTCATACGCGGCCTTGAAATCGATAAAAAAATGGTTTACATCGATATTATACTCTCGGATTTTTGCCGTAATGTGAAAATTTGGTCTATTGTGGACTTCTCTGGTCTAAAACCACATTGATAAGGACCTATCAAGTTGTTGACAGTGGCGTTTCAGACGTTCACATATTATACCAGACAAGATCTAATAAGTGACATGAAAGAGGCCTATATTCTATAATTGACGCAATTGTGAGGGTCCCCCCTTTTTTAGGGTCGGGTATATGATACTGAGGTTCCATTCATCGGGCATGCTTTCTTCCAACCATATCATGCAGATCAGCTGGTGAATGCTCCTTTCCAACTGGTCTCCAGCTGCCTTGAAAAGTTCGGCATCAAGGCCACCTGCACCTGCAGTCTTATTTGATTTATTTTGCATATGGCAAGCTCAACTTTTTCAAGGTCGGGAGGACGGCATTCTTGATCATCGTCCAAGTTCAATGGGGTATTCTGCCTGACATCGGAATTAGTGTCTTCATCGCCGTTTAGCAGTCTGCGGAAGTGGTCTTTCCAAATTTTCAGTAGCGACTGTGATTCTATTACTATGTATGTTTCCCTGCTGTTCTTTACAGGCTTGAGTTCGGGGCTTGCCACGCTGGCAGGATCTTGTTACCATATGGTAAAACTTCCGAATCTCGTTCCTGTCATGGCACCTCTCAATTTACTCAAGCGAGCGCTTCTCATGCTGCTTCTTTTTTTTTGAGATTTCGGTAGTTATCCCTTCTTTTCTCCTTGTAGATCTCGTTATACTTATCGTAAGCAGCCCTTGTTCGCTTTTGCATCAACATTTCTCGTGCTTTTTGTTTGGCTGCATTTGCCTGCCTGCATTCTGCATCGAACCATGGGTTTCTTTTTGGGGCCGAATAAAACCCAGAACCTCATAGGCTGCGGTTCTGATGGCTTGTTGGCATTGTTGCCATTGGTCTTCAATGCTTAATGCTGGCGGCATAGGATTCAAGGATAGTTTGAAGGACACTCGATTGGAGTAGGCTGTAACTAAACAAGATACCCCTATCAGGCATGGATGACATGGTGACGAGAAATCCTGATCATCAGATCAGTTAGAAGTCAGAAAAGTGGTATTAAAATTTTAGCCCTTCAAAGCAGCCGGAGCCCATTTTGTAAGGAGCATACCACAGAAGTTTGTGTTGTCATCAACGGCAGTAAGTTAACAGTAGATCAATACGAGGGCTTACAAGTTATTTTGCTGAGCAGATTGTTTAGTTGAAAAGCTGGGCAGGAATGAGGCATAAGATATAACTTTTGTTTTCGACCAGCAAAGATGTTCGATGCGCATGAACGTTGATCCTTTTTTGTTTGCAAAGTTTAAACGTTTAGCCCGATTCTTCCCTACATTTCTGATACCTCAGAACGATCCATTTAAGTCACAACTCTCTACTCCGTAGGTACTCAAATTGATTTGTGGTTCTTTAGTGAATTGTGACTTTGAACTGAATCGGGTTGTTATACCACTCCTATGGAATACCCTTTTCTACTTAAACTATTTAAAATTTATTTTTGTTTATAAATTAAAAAAAGAAGTTCCCACAACAGAAAAACTAGGCGTTGGATTTCACAAGGGGCAGAGTAAGTAAGTCTTTTCAACATCAATGAAAACAATACCCTACCCTTCCCTGATTACAAATTCTTTTTTGAGATACTTGAGCCAATCTATTGGGGAACCTGAAAACTAAACAAACTTGAATTGGAAATCACTTCTTACCTTAAAGCCCTAACCTTTCGATAAGGAGGTGAAAGGGAACTTTGCTGCACCAGTTTAGTTGTTTCAGGCACTTCATTTCTACGTAAAGACACCTTCTTAAATGTTTGGAATGGTGGAGAACCAAATGTTAATTTCCGTGGTTGTATTGTTCCAAAGCTAGGTGAAGATTGCATTTTGTCACGTAGTACACTTTGTTTTATTGTTTTTCAATATAATGTTTTCATAACAAAGTAAATTAAATAACCAAAAGTTGAAACACAATTTAACAATTAACCGTATGCATACATATATTTATTTACTAACTAACTTAAATTTAAATTGTTGCTTTCAAATTTTTCCATTTAAATAAATGTTCAATCAAATTTCAATGTTTCCAAGACTTCCAGAACAAATTTCCAGACTTTCATTCCAATGAATATGTCTTCCAATAATTGATCAGTAGATTAAGGTGATATGTCTACTAGATAAAAATGTGAATGTTTTGACATTCATAAAATTTGAGCTTTATTTTTTATTTATTCGCTTTATATTCATCAAATTACAACTTTTGAATCTGGATTCTTGTGAAGAAGTATGTGACGAAGTTTACATCGGTCAATTTGTTGCCTCAGAATGAATTAGCTCGTTTTCATTTAGAATTGAATCACACTTCAATTCGAATTAGTGCCAGTGTATACCTGCATCGAATTGAAATAGGATTACCCGATCCGATACAGCTCTTGTAGCTGGATCGATTCGAAAGATGTGTGTTGTATACCTAGATTACTCGATTCAGTGAGGTAAGTAGATACCTGCATCGAAATCTGAATCATAATCCGATTCGATCACCCGATTCTAAGTGGAAACGAGGTAAATGTGACAGTACACTTTGATTATCAAAATACACACATACTTAATGGCCACTACACGAATAGATTAAACGATTTCGGTATACAACCTTTCAATCTAATCCAGCTTGTACAACCAATCGGATCGAGTAATCATACTTCGATTAGATCTCACGGCTATTCGAGATATCCCATTTCGATTCCATCTAGGTATGTACTAATTCGATTTGAATTGATTAAAGTTTCAGTGAGATGAGAAGGTGGATTTACATGTATCTGAGATCCTTGTAAATCCACCATAACAGTGGAAACGGGTTTTTGAAATTCCTTCAAATATATTCGCGGTCTTTCACAGCATAAGGTAAAAATTCCGTAAGGATTGAGTTTTCGAAACTCACTCTCGTGATGTCTGACCTGTGGCCAACAAAAGACACACCCAATTGACAAACAAGCACTTTTGTCTGAATTTTTCCATCGGGCATGGAAAAATTGCTTTTTAATAAAAGTGCCGGTAAATATTTAGAAGTAGGGCTCCAGCCCAAATCGGTCCAAAAAAATTTTCTAACAATTCTGGATTATTTTATAGTATAAAAATAGATGTTTTGAAGTGGGGGAAGACATTTTGCTTACAGAAAACAATTGCTATTTTCATATTTAGCATGAGCAGCTTAACCCTGCGGAAAAAGGGTTTAAATAATGAGCCCCGCGAAGCGGGCCATGCGGAAAGCTGCTCATGCTAAATATGAAAATAGCAAATAATTTCCGTATGCAACAGCTTTCCGCATGGCCCGCTTCGCGGGGCTCATTATTTGAACCCTGTTTCCGCAGAATTAGGCTGCTCATGCTAAATATGAAAATAGCAAATAATTTCCGTATGCAACAGCTTTCCGCATGGCCCGCTTGGCGGGGCTCATTATTTGAACCCTGTTTCCGCAGAATTAGGCTGCTCATGCTAAATATGGAAATAGCAATTGTTTTCTGTAAGCAAAATGTCTTCCCCCACTTCAAAACATCTATTTTTATACTATAAAATAATCCAGAATTGTTAGAAAATTTTTTTTGGACCGATTTGGGCTGGAGCCCCACTTCTAAATATTTACCAAAGTGCCTGTATGATTCTCAACTGAAATCGACATTAAACTAACTGTGCAGCGTTTTGTACAAACTAATGGGATTCGTTAATTTTTTTTATTTTGTCACCATCTTTATTATAGCCTCAGTGTAGACATTGACTTGCTGTTTTCAATTTTTTTTTTTGCTTTATTACGGTTTTATGGAAAAAATACAAGGTTATGTACAATGCTAAAATCAAAGTTACTGTACACCAGAATTGAAATTGATTTGTAAAAATTTTTAACTATGACAGTCAATAATTTACTGTTTAAAAAATTCTCTACTCGAATCACAACATCCAGCAATACTCAACAACTCAACTGACTTTACTCATTTATGCATCCAAAATAGCGGTTATACAAGTGCGTGTGGTTTTCTCTTTATATTTATAACATATTTCATTCCTCTTTGACAACACCTTCCTTTTTCTTTTTTTTATTTGCTGGAGATTTTTTTGGGCTGGGTTCTTCTTGTTTGATTTTATCCAATACATCCAAAATGTCCTCGTTTTCCTCAGGTTCTTCAAAAGAAATTTTTGATCGTTTTAATGTCTGAAAAATAAAATAAAAACAAAATAGTTAACACTAATGCAAAAGTAAATGTCAACCGTTAAAAAATAAATTGTTCAAGACTTAAAGCCCGATTCTGTCAAAAATGCATGTAAACCCAGCATAATGGTGGATTTACATGCATCTGCAAGTGAAGATGAAAATCGGAAAAAGACACAAGATGTAAAATTCATACTTGTCTGATAGAGAGGGAACGCACCATCTGCACTTCCTTAGTTATGGTTGCGCATGAAAAATTATGGGTGCAGATAAACATGTTCATCTGCACCCATAATTTTTCATCTGCAACCATAATCCTATTCGTCTCTCTTTTTAACTTTTGTGCTTTGCAATCTTCATCCGTCTCGCTTTACTTTTCTGCACTTCCACAGTTGTAGATGCATGTAAACCCAGCATTATGCAGTTGCAGATGCATGTAAACCCAGCATTATGCTGGGTTTACATGCATCTACAACTGCGGAAGGGCAGAAAAGTAAAGCGAGACGGATGAAGATTGCAAAGCACAAAAGTTAAAAAGAGAGACGAATAGAATTATGGTTGCAGATGAAAAATTATGGTGAACATGTTCATCTGCACCCATAATTTTTCATCTGCAACCATAACTAAGGAAGTGCAGATGGTGCGTTCCCTCTCTATCAGACAAGTATGAATTTTACATCTTGTGTCTTTTTCCGATTTTCATCTGCACTTGCAGATGCATGTAAATCCACCATAAAGCACTGCGCGATCTGCAATTGTGATTAGATCGCTGTCAAAATAAAATAGAAGCAATCCTATTGATTAGAATTAAAAAAACGTTCGTACTACAGATCGCTATCGCAGGCCGCGCTGGTTTGCACAAGGCTTACGAAAATACAAATTTATAGATACAATTGCAAATTATCGATACTATGCTCGTCACTAGTTACAAGAAAACGGGCACATCACTATCACTTAGGTTTGTTTTGTTTATTTGTTTTTGATAACACACATGTGAAAATAGAAAATCTATAGATGTTACTTGCTAAACAACTGCACGTGGTTTTATTAGATTTAATTATTTCTAACAATTTATGATAGCCAAAACAAAGCATTATGATCAAAATAGTTGTAATTAAACTTACGTTTTCGTCCTTGCCCTGACCGCTCTCTACTAGTTCACCCTCAATATATGGAAAAAGATTTTCCAAGTCAAATTTCTTTATTTTAAAATCGATTTCCGAATCCATTTCGACTTTAATTTTTGATTTATTAACGAGGCGTATTGATACACTGAAAACTCGATAAATAATTACTCCAATTTGAGTTGGAGACACATGCCGCACTGTGCCACTAACAATCGCTCCTACAAAAGGCTTGAAAACATAACAATCTCCCCTCACGTCCACATGTATTTTTGAATCATCGAAACGAATAGCTCCCGACGTCCCAATTAACTTTAAATTATGTACGTCTAGGATGATACCTTCCATATTTTCATCGTAGGAGCCGATTTTTCGTTTGGCAACAACAGTTGGTAAAGAGGTTTTAAAATCATTTAGGGCAGAAGGGAGGATATTGATATGGAGCGTTGTATTTATTTTCTTAACACATGATGTACTTTCACTGCTATAGTTATCGAGTTCTGCCGTTGTATATTCAATATTTCCAGGTATTCTTTTCCGCATTTTAAAACAATTTTTAATTTCTAGAACACAATTCTGTAGCTATCAGTTTTCGTTTAAGACAAAAGTGACAAGAAATTAGGTGACAGATGACAGCAGCATGTAAAACACTGGAAAAAAGCAATCGAAAACTTTTCCAATGAATATTCCAATCATTTTTATTATGGTGGAAACGTATTGAGCCAGCAATCGGATCAAGCGTCCTCACCAATAGCTGTAATACGCATTGCGGATTACGCGGGCACCTGTGCGAATGAATCAATGAAAATGTCAGAACGATAGCAAAACGATCGGCAAAGCAGTCGTAAACGACAGCGAGTATCGTAAAACTCTAACCTTAAACCGCCGCGATTGCGATCCGATCGCTGTCAAAATGAAACACAATTAACCTTATGCAGTGGCACAAACTTAAGCGGCCTGTGGCACGTACAAATAAGAATACGTTCCACAGGTTCCAATTGCAGGCCGCGCACGTTTGCGCAGTGCTTAAAGATGTTTTTTATGCGAAATTCATTATTTGTAATTCCTACGAGCAGCAAAATTATGCGATAGATCAAGTAAATGCTGTAGGAACATTCATGGTCGAGATTAAACTACCAACTGTAGCAGTAAAAAAAGAAGAAGAAACACTATCGATAAATGCCCTTTTAACTGAAGGGAAGTCTTCACAGCACGGTTCTGCGTCGAGCCCTCACAAACAGTTCACAAAGTTAGACAGCTTTCCAAAAGTATAAAAGCAGCTAGTTCCGTATGACATCAAGAGAACGACGTTGTTTTTTGTAAACTTTGTAAATTATTCAAATTTTTTTACTTAAGCCAATCTCATCTTATCTACAGCACGCCCTGCTTAGCTGGTATCGTATCATGTATCATGTTCAAAGAAGAGACATGGAGCAATCAAAAACCGGGATGCTCGTTGCCGCTTTCTGAGGCCAAACTGGCACACACCACAGACGGATAGCTAGTGTGAAGCAGACAAGTGGAAAAGATCACATAGGCACCAAAAGAAATAAAAAAAGTTAGCACCATCAAAGTCATTCTCGGCTCTTACATCTTTGATAACTTTTACAGATGTAGTTTAACAGGTGGGGAAGCAGACTTGCTTATTATAAAATTGCAAAAAGTAATTTATTATTCACGGGACGGTCGTCCTTATAGATAGGTTAACAAGGTCATCTGTGAAAGTAAATAAATAGCTTAGAACAAACGCTTAGAAACGTTGGAAACACAGGGGTGTTTTTTCTTAAGCAAACAAAACAACAGATCAATTGGTTCCGCCGAATAGGCCTAATTATAAAATAGATTGTTTGCTTGGGGATGTAAACAAAAATCGACATTTCAAGCTAATTTTTCTAAACAATGGAAATGAATGAATAACTAATTTTTTCACGGTTGTTTAAATCGTCTAAGGTTTAATAATAAATAAAAATAAATAAAACGGCTATCATGTCAAAGTTGGGAATGTTTAATCGTTCGTGCAAATATCCTTTACTAAACTGTCTCCTGAAGCCACTTTACATACTTCTCCCATCAAATTTTTTAATATAGCAGCTTGTTTCCCCTGCGCCCCATCAAGAGTGATTGTTGGAATGAATGAAACAGATGGTCTCAATGCATGGGTAGCGTCACCATTTAACTTTAATAATTCTTTACCATGCGTTGTGTCATGACACTTCTGAATAGAGTCGGCCGTCTCTAAATTAAAATCTCGAGCACACTGAAAGTTAGTTACTTTAAATCTTGTTCTAAAACAAAAGTTATAAAAGGTATATACTCTGTATAAAGCTTCCTTCGGCAGTCGATTGTCTTTTATCATACAGGCCACCATATCGAGACGCATTTTAGGGTCTGTTATTATTTCTATAGCACATGCATGGTAGATGTTCGCCTGGCACTCAGGTGGGCCATGTTGGCAGTCAAATATGAGAGATCCATCAGAACTGAAAGAAGTCTAAAAACAATACTCAATTTGGTGAGAAAATTGCAAAGCTAAGCACAAATTGCAATATAAATTTCGATTGTTTTATGAGTGTGATTGACCTGAATGAGTTTCAAAGCACAGATTGAGATGAGTCAGCAAATTAATCAAAAGTATTGCCGACAACTCACTTTATCTATACAACTCATTTTATCTATACTACAGCTCTGAATACTTACGGAAGCTTTTCCATAGGGAACAAGAACAACGTCTAAAACAGAAGGAGCGGCTTTGTAAGCAGGTACCAATTGCTTTGCTATAAAATGTTTCGAGTCCGGACAAAGAGCCTCATAGAAAACAGTTACAACAATTGGAGCACCTGGTATCCGGGTTACGCTTTCAACCTTTAAGTGAAAGAACTTAAAATTTAAAAAATTAGATAACAGAAAGCACAATTAAATTACTGATGATATGAGTCCATCCCCGAATGAGTATCGAAACAGAAGCCAAATAAGAATTCCAATGCAACACATGAGAATTATTCGTTTTTTTGCCGTCGTCAACATTTTAAAGAAGCAGAATTCTTTTTTTTTAATAGAAATAAAGCAATTCTAATTTAACTCAATTAAACTTTTGCAAAATATTCAGGAATGTAAACAAATTAACAAGAATCAGTTGACGTTGACGTTGATATGGAAAATAGCAAACAAGGAGATTTTCAACTCTTATCAACACTCAACAGCAAAAAACCGACATTTCCAGTTGAAATTCCAGGTTTCGTCTGTTGAATTTCCATTGACTACTATTACACGGTGAAATTTGTTGCACGCAATTTCTTCGAATTCTTCTTTGTTCTTTAAAATGTGAAACTAGTTTTATGAAACTGGATTTCATCGTGTATTCACTTCGATGCTTTGAATAGGAAGAGTTATGAGAGGAAGGCGATAAGACTTTTTGTGTGTCGAAATATACGAAGCAGGGCAGTTGACCAATTCGCTTCGTCTAGTGACACTTTAACACCGTTTGCACTAAGGATCGGGTTATCGAATTGGATTAGGATTAGATTTCGATGCGGAAAATGGAACAAAATTCTATGAATCCAGTGCCCCTGTTCTGTAACTATCGCCTCGATAAAAGCAGGCGATAAACGGTGGAAAATGGAACGAAATTCTATGAATTTAGTAGGATTTCGTTCCATTTTCCACCGTTTATCGCCTGCTTTTGTCGAGGTGAAGATCTCATATCGGCACAGTAAGATCTCGTACCGGTTCTCACTATTTCTCGATCGATGTTATCGATGCGATAGTTATAGAACAGGGGCATAGGTATCTACATCTCTGAACCGGGTAATCAAATGGAATCGAAGTGTGTACGAACGTGTAGCCTAAATACTTTGTGTCCATAGATATAGGTGTTGATTTTTCAGCGTTCACAGTTCCTTTAAAGTCGGATCATTTTCACATTTCGATTAATTCCAGTACAATAAAACAACAATGAAAAGCTAACAATTCTCTTTACCCCGCATTTCCACTAGTTCACTAAAATCGAAAAAACACACACAAATGCACTCGATAGAGACATACACAGGATCGGTCCGATCCAAGTACCAGAGCCACATCGGATCGGGTAATCTCAATTCGATTCGATTCGATTTGCTCTAAATGGAAACGGGTATTTGATGTTTCATAACTTGGTGATGCATTGCATTACGCTCCTCCTTGAATTAATCGTGAGAAGATGGAAAAAGCAGTAGGTTTGTTCGTTGAAGCCCTGGGGTTGCCCTAGGCTCGCCACAAAGCGTTTTTTGAGAAACCTAAATTCGCCCTGAATGTCAAATTGAGTGTTTTTTGAGCCATGTTTGCCATAGGTTTTCCCCAAACTCACCCTAGCTTTTTGCTGAAGCGATTTGAGGGCTGTCAAATGGCTTGTATTTTTTTTAATGACAGGGATGTGTGCGTGGTGATTTGTGGTGTAGTGTTTTTTGAGGACTGGAGAACCCAGGTTTTTTTGACAACCCATAGGGTTGTCAAGAAAACCTGGGTCAACCCTGGGAAAGTTCAACGAACAGACCTAGTAGTTGCTACATAAGGATATCCCAAAATAGGAGTTTTTGTTTGTGATGAGCGGACATGTTTAGAAGACAAACAAAGAATATGGAAGTCTCGCCTTGAAAGGGAATATAGAACCTGCAAGAAAGAAACGAGGGCAATCGAGAAACAAAACCCTCTCTGGAAAAACCAAGGTAACCCTTCATAAGACCGCAATCATGCCAGTCCTACTTTATGGCGTGGAAATGTGGACTCAATCGAAAGCGGATGAAGAAACCCTTGGTCGTTTCGAAAGAAAAGTAATCCGTAATTTTCTTTGCTCCCGTATGCGAAGACAACGTGTTGAGAAGAAGATACAAAAACGAGCTGTATGAGCTGTGCCTTGACATGGGCATAGCCAGAAGAGTACGCATCGCGAGGCTACTATGACTGGGCAATGTAGAGCGGATGGACACCAACACTCCGGCTTAACGGGTTTTCAAAAGCACATTGCAGGGAAATTGCGGGGGGGGGGGGGGGGGGGGTAGACCTCGTTTTAGGTGGCACAATCAAGTGAAGACCTCAAGAACTTGCTCGAAATCGAAGTCGTCGTTATCGAAAGACGTTGGTTGAGATTTAGGTTCACCCCGAACTGTAATGACCACCTAAGTAAGTAAGTAAAGAAAAAAAAGGCACCAAGCAAAGAAAACAGCTAGAGAAAATGTATCGGGAGTTGAAAGAAATTTCAACTCCGGATGCTGATGCAATCCACGCTTCTCTAAAATACGACAAAACAACTGCAAAATAGCCAATTAAATAAGGAAAAATGCTCAGATATTTGGTTTTGAGTTCTTTAACAATTTTCAAGGATAGCTTTCTGCAGATGACTAACAAATTCTGCACAAGTGACAGGATTGTGATGGCTTATTGAACAAACAGTTTTCCCGAGAGCACATTCCAGACGCTGAGTCTTACTTAGCGGAAATATCCACACAGTATAAGAAGCGAGGTAGTTAAGAACTCCAAAAAAGGCAAAGGTGTTGTGTCAGACGAGACACCATATGAGTTTTCGAAATCGATGGAAGGCATCGGGGTTAGATGACTCACGAATTTCATTTTCAAGCTCATAGGAGGTGAAAGTCCTTAGCACTATGGAGGTAAAGTAAAATTCTACCAATGTACAAAAGGAAGGGAGATGCACGAATTTGGGATAACTACCAGCTACCACTCAAATAAACTTATCTCCCAAACTTTGAAGATCGTTCTGTGGGTATTGGGTAGAAGACTGCGAAAAATACTTAAGCTATGCAGTTTCATCATAGAAAAGTCAACAACAGCATCCTGTTGCTCACCTGAACTGTTTACATAATCACCACGGGAAACTTTAAATGACCTCTAATCATTTCATCCATATACCTAGACATCTTCATAAACAAAAATGCAACAAATCTCAAAATTTAAGATCGACCTTTTAGAAAAACTGTTGCTGAATACTTATTGGATAAGCCTTCTAGACAAAACAAAAATAAAGAAGCTGCTTTGATCATTCAGGCAATGCGAATCGCTGCCAACAAGTCAATGCTCTAACCATGTCTGTTAAATAACTCTCCAACCAAACACTCTTTTTCATGATGGAATCCTCATCTTACCACGCTATGCGAAAAAAATGAGAAAACTGAAGAACTCCCAGAAATCCCCATCCCAAACAAATTTTAGTCTAATACAAAAAATAAGCCAAGGCAAGAGTCTAAAACGAGAAAAACAAACACTTTACAGCAACAGCGACCTCCAAAAGGTTCGTTCGTTGAAGCCCTGGGGTCGCCCTGTGATCGCCACAAAACTTTTTTAAAAAAACCTAAACTCGCACCGAATGACAAACACAGTGTTTTTTGAGCCCTGGGGTTGACCTGGGTTTGCCCTCTAATCACCTTAGGTTTTTGCTGGAGCGAGTTGAGCGCCGTCAAATGGCAAGTATTTTTATTCAAATGACATCAGGGATGCACATAAAGGGTCCGCCAAATAACTTTTTTTTTTGAAAATGCTATAAAAAATTTACTGAATATTTTCTCAAATTTCTTTTTTTAAATTGAAAGTACAATCCTTCCGGTTAATAATGGAAAATAATTTCATTCAAATGGCTGCCTCGGCTGGCCATGCAGTAGCCTACACGATCGGTCCAATTTTTTTTAAGCACATTATCGATTGTGTGCAGCTGTATTTCACCAATGGCTTCACGAAAGCGTCAGTTGTCTCTGGCTTGTCGGCGTAAGAATTATCTTTTACGGCACCCAACAAATAATAGTCCAACGGCATCAAATCGAAGCTCCGAGTTGGCCAAACGACATCAGCTCTGCGTCTGATAATGCGATCTTCAAAAACAGGGCGCAAAACATCGAGTGTAGCTTCGGCTGTGTGGCACGTAGCTCCTCTTAAATTTTTGTGAACGAAACTGTAACGGCCACACCTTGCTCATTTTCGAAGAAAATTGGCTCAATCATGCCTCTGGACCAAAATCCGCACCAAACAGTGACTCGTTTTGGGTGTATCGGCTTTTCAATGTATGCGTG
Source organism: Melanostoma scalare (assembly GCA_949752695.1). Classification (NCBI taxonomy): domain Eukaryota; kingdom Metazoa; phylum Arthropoda; class Insecta; order Diptera; family Syrphidae; genus Melanostoma; species Melanostoma scalare. The sequence continues at coordinate 38,284,457 of OX456984.1, forward strand.
CGGGTTTTCTGTGCCCCAAATGCGACAATTTTGCTTGTTTACATACCCGCCAAGATCAAGATCTCTTTTTCCAAAATCCAAATCTGCAACAAATCAAAATCTGCAACATTACCATGAATTTCAAAGTAATATCGCAATACTTCCCAGCGTTGTTCAAGCGTATACACAACCATATTCGTTCAGCGGAAGGATGAAACTGATTATTATCTGTCAAATAAGACATGAGCTAAAAGCTAATAGCGTTTTTTATTGAAATTCGACAGAATTACTCTCAAATCGAGAACTACTCCTTTCAATGAAACAGGTTTTTAAGTTTTTTCCTATTATTGCAGGTTAAATTGATGTTCACATAGGGATTCATATTTTCACACTTTGTAATTTGGGTTTTTCCAGCAAATTACTGATTTCTAACTTATTTATTCGCTTGTTCATAATTTTCAACAATTTTTTGAACCTAACGCTGACACAATAAATTTGAAATTATCAAATTATTTTCCATTTAACGTCTGACAGAACAAATGTGAAACATGAAATATAGAAAAAGAGTAAATCTTTTCACAAAAGGAGTAACTCCTTTCTTCAATGAAAAACGATATAAGTGTTACTATTCACGAAATAAACACTAGTTAAAAAAAAACCTTAGATGGCGGACCCTTTATAACTATCCTATTTTTACAAGCCGAGTCCGACAAATTCATAAAGAAGAATTTGTCTACCATTCTTATTACGTGACCGCCAAAAATTGTCTTTGCCCAACGTATCGAAGGACCTATTCGAATTCGAAGCATCGTGAGATTTCTTCCGAAATTAATAATCACAAACTTTTGTCATTTATTTATTAACATCCAACAAACAAGGCAAAAATCGTATCCCATAATGCTAAAAGAATAATCCTCAACAATGCCCGACAAATAAAAATCAGACTCTCTGGTATACTGATCTTAGCTCAATACAAGAAAAAAATAAAAATAAAACAATCCACTGATTTGTAAACGCCTGCAATGCAACACTGTATATCAATATTCAAAAGTACGTCAGTACGATATATTATAGGTTCGTTCGTTGAGCTTTCCCCAGGGTTGACCCAGGTTTTCTTGACAACCCTATGCGAGTTGACAAAAAAACCTGTATTTTGCAGACCTAAAAAAACGCTAAACCACAAATCACCACACATCCCTGCCATTAAAAGAAAATGCATGCCATTTGACAGCTTTCAACTCGCCACAGCAAAAAAAACTAGGGCGAGTTTGTGGAAAACCTATTGGACATTCAGGGCGACTTTGGTTTCTCAAAAAACGCTTTATGGCAACCCCAGGGCGACCCTAGGGCTTCAACGAACAAACCTATTAAAAGTTCCATGATTTACGAATTTCGAAAATAATAATAAATATAAATTTATAACAGCTGTGAACTTAAAAATATAAAAACTTTTCACAAGTAGAGCCAAGAGTATTCTCTATCCTCGCAGCTATGCTGAGGTCGAGTAAAGCGAACGATAAAGAACTAAAGTACCCGTTTTTACCCTTCAAATGGCTCGTGTATTTCTTCAAATTTTCTCCTAGACCGCAACTCGTTAGAAATTAAGTTCCATTGCCGAATTGCAAATACATAAAAAGAGCGTTCAGCAATGCTGCGCGTAAAACGAGTTAAAATAAGTTTCAATCCTCTGCGAAGAGTTAAGCAGTTTTCGGTTAGGTACATGAGACATCTACGATTGATGACACCATATGACGCTACATATAAAAGGGGTATGGTACGTTTCGTCATTTTTATTTCGTTTATTGTTGTTACGCCCAAGTTGTTTCGCATTTTGTTGTTGCGCATTTTGTTGTTAAATTTTTCGTTTGCTTAGTTTATTTATATTTCGATATTTCTCGCTTCGCTTTGCATTCGTTTCGTTTAAAGATCATTTAGCCTTTGATTACTTTATATTTGGCTGGTTTCGCTTTCTATTGTTTCGTTTTTCGATTAGTTCGCTTTTGTTTATATAGATTTTGATTATTTCGCCATCGTTTGATTGGTATTTTGCTTTTTGTGGATGAAAAAAGAGGCTAGAGGTGTAAAAATTCGCGCGAATTTTTACACCTCTAGCCTCTTTTTTCATCCACAAAAAGCAAAATACCAATCAAACGATGGCGAAATAATCAAAAATTGAACTGTATACCGGTTATTTTTGTATTTTAACAGTTTGTTTAGCTTCTCATCAAACTTTATTGAAAATTGATTAGAACCATCAAAGATATATCATATTTTAGAAGCATTTTCAGAAGCAATTAGTCAGAAATAATATCAAATTTCGAAATATTTATTAAATTTCTGAAAAACCGAACCGCTCGATTTCACAAGCAATAATAATCTGATAATGAGCGAAGTAATTGAATGCCAAAACAATAAATTATCGTAGAGACAAAATGCGAAAAAAAAGTTATCGAGATAAATAAAGTCTAAATAATCATTTGGAAGTTCAATGGAAATGCGAAAAAAATGGTAAGCAAGATAAGAAATGCAAAGTAAGTGTGCAGCGAAATGATTGAAAATCCAAGTAACAGAAAAACAAAACAGGCAATGCGAAGTAAACTAAAATAATTGTGTCAAAAACAAAATAATAGAATGCGTAATAAAATGTGCGAATCAATAGGCACCCATATAAAAGCAGTCTAAAATTGTGATAAATATCCTGGCTCAGGCCAAACATATCACAACATAAATGTGAACCACTAATGTATGTAGGGATAGAATAAATATATCGGACGCAATTTTTAAGAGCAACATTCAGTTTATTTCAACAGATACTGCCCAAAGATGAAATAAGAGAAAAGTTGTATGTAAAATTAGGTAGAATAAAAGATTCAACACGCTTTTTCCTTAAGTTTAGTAACAGAAAAAAAGATAGCAGACAACGCAGTCCCGAGCACATATAATTTTCCTAATGGTTTCATAAATTACCTTGCAACAGCTAAAATTGCAGTTTATCTTGTAACCTAAGTAAGTATAACATCTTCAACAAACGAAATGACTTTATTGTTCAAGGTAACCGAATGAAAGCCTTACGGGTGAAGCTCATCTCTAACACATAACATCGCAACAGACTTAGATGGGCTAGGTGTTAAACTATTACCTATTGCTTGACCAATCGAAGACATAGCATTAGTCATCATTAGGTCTGTTCGTTGAACTTTCCCCAGGGTTGCCCCAAGTTTTCTTGACAATCCTATGAGTTGTCAAAAAAACCTGGGTTTTCCATTCCTCAAAAAACGATAAACCACAAATCACCACACATCCCTGTCATTAAAAAAAAATACATGCCATTTGACAGCACTCAACTCGCCACAGCAAAAAGCTAGGGCGAGTTTATGGAAAACCTAGGTCAACCCTGGGGCTCAAAAAACACTAAATTTGACATTCAGGGCGACTTTGGGTTTATCAAAAAAACGATTTATGGTGACCCCAGGGCGACCCTAGGGCTTCAACGAACAAACCTATTAACTCTAGCAATCCATCAAACCATTTGGACTAAATATAAAGAGTAACATCGGCTCCATAAAGATGAACTTCGGAAATAAAAATGACATGAACATGGGGAATAGCAGCAGACCCAAAACCGAGCTTTGTGGAATTCCAAGATTAATGACAAAAGAGCAGTCAACCAAAAAACTTCGCATGAGTTTCAGAGAAAAGTTAGAAAAATCAAAATTGTTTTAAAGTTCTGATACAAGGATTGAGTGGCCAATACTGGTAAAAGCTTTAAGAGAAGTTCAAGAAAACCAATACTCCAAACCTCCCCGAGTAAAGGTTAAATCGAATATCATTAGTGACTTTACTTGCTGCAGATTCATAGCTATGAAGATTACGAAAGCAGGATTACCACGCAGAAACCGAGAGCCTCTCATTTAAATGAAACTGTATCTGGCTATGTATAATTTTTTCAAGTAATTTACCAACAAATCATATTAATAGGCCTAAAATCTGAGGTAAAACAAGTGGCGTAGCAAAGGGGTGGGGGGTGGTAGGGGCGGACCGCCAATTTGGGGGTGACACCCAAAAGCTACCAAGGAGTATATATACTATGGTGTTATAGATCGTAGAAGACGCAATTAACCTTGGTATAAGAACATCGGATAAATACGACATTCCAACAGAAAGAAGAATTCGTCGTAGAAAGCGAATGGCTGGTGAGTTGGCAACTGATGCAGGACTTTCTCTGAGCGCTGAACTACGAAAAGACATCTTCAAGTGCCTTGATCGATTCATCACTGAACTTCGAACAAGAACAGAGTCTTTTAAGGAGGTGGCTTCATTGTTGGAAGTTGTACAGGCGAATAATTTTCTTTTAGCAAACATTAATTATTTGAAAATAGCTGTTTCAAAATTTGCTAGTGCTTATGACGAGGTGTCAGAGTCAGAACTTCTCACAGAGATACCAAGGTTGAGAAGTAATTTGAAAGCGGCTAAAGTGAAAACATCTAATTGGTTATTTTTAAACTTTATGAAATTCATCCTTGAATGGAACCTTGCAAAATCTTTTCCGAATCTCATTGTTGCATTCAAAATGTTTACGACAATATGTGTGTCAGTTGGGTCATGTGAAAGGTGTTTTAGTAAGCTTAAATTAATTAAAAAAAAAAGAGGCTCAACAATCTGGGAATTTTAACAATTGAACATGAGGCGACCCAGCAAATAAATTTTGACGACGCTATCAGCGAATTTTTTGGTTTAAAATCTAGGAAAAAGACGTTTTATTAATGTTTTTTTTTTGTTTTTTTTTTTTTTTTGGTTTTAAACAATGTGACTATGCAGATACATTAATTTTCGTTCTCCTTTTTTTAAACTTTTTATTTGAATTTAAAAAAGGAAATCGCAATATATGGAATAGAGGAATCTCATTTATTTCACTGTTTTACATTCTGGGGGTGACACCATAATTGCCGCCCCAGGTGCCACCCATGCTAGCTACGCTACTGGGTAAAACTAAACGTACTTTCACTGTCACGAATGTCAAAAATAATCTTCGAAATTACTGAACTTATCTTCTTCTCAGCAGTTTAGGGCTTCCGCCTATTCTCTGATGGCTGCTTTTAGTCTGTTAAGGGATCTTACGTTCCACGTGCATGTCCCGAAGAATTGGTCCCTTTTCCGTTTGCTAGCGTCGTCGTTGTGGTACCCGTCGCATATATGATGGTTAGTATGTCTGCCTGTTAACCCAGAAAGAAGTTCTTGGTTCGAATCCCAACAGAGGCTTATATTTTTTCCACGGTTATCGCTTTTGGCGAGGAATTGGCGATTCCTCCGTTAGTAAATACATTACCATGAAAAGCGCTTTCTCAATTATCCGTTCGGAACGAGCAGAAAATTGTAGGTCACTCCATTCCCTCCCAAGGGCAGTGGTTGTGATGGGCATGCCTCCTCGCTCTGTTGCGCTACCCAATTTATTTTTATGTTTGGGGTCGTCAACGGTGACATTATTACTGTTGTCTCGAAATCTTGAAATATTCTATTTCAATTCCCTCTGTCCTAGCATTTAAAGACCCTGAAAACCTTTGAACCGAATACGTGTGAGAAGCTCAATCAGGCGTTTCTGCTTTATGAGTGATGAAAGGATTCGCTTGTGGATTGCTCTAAACTCTGTTCTCTCTGGATCATATTTCAAAAGCCAAGCTATTTCATCCAGCCTTGATAAAAAAGGCTTTTGCCCTTTATTAAAAGTAAGTAAAGTAACTTACCTTAAGTAAAGTAACTAAAAATTCCAAGAAAAAATAGGTCAACAAACGTAAAAATTTGAATTTACTAATAAAATATGCGATTAAGAGATTTTCCTATATACGTGTGAGTATAAATATATCAACGTCTTCAATGCTAACGAGGCAAAAAGGATCATAAAATGTGTGTATGAAGCGTATGTATGCTGAAGTTTGCAAAGTACTTCTTCAGCACAAAACGATTAGGTGGCGTGGAATATCTACACGCACATGAGAATCAAAACATATACCTATGAAGTTATGTGAGTTTATATGATTCTTTATCATGTGAGCATCAACAGCTTAACAAATGTGGTTTCATAAATAAAGGATTGGGATTTCATTGCATTATGTATGCCAGAAAATGATTGTTACCATATCAAAGTAAAAAAAGAAAAAAAAAACACAAAAGGCAAAATAAATACGAACATGCGCAATGTTTCCACTCTCGCAGATTTTATTATTCAAGTTCATCTTCGGTTCGGAAGTTGTGAAAAGAAATAATAAATATTTTTATCTATCAAAAATATCGCAAATATCTTGTTTTCATTGAAAAAAAAAGAAAATAAACAAATTCAACTGTTTAAGGTATACAACAAAAAGTTTTACAATTGAATAGTGTGTTAAGTTTCCATGCAAAGGAAAAAGTGATGCTCAATTGATTTGATGTGACCTGGAAGCTGAGAGAAGTCGATTAAGAAAAAAATCCTTTCAGGAAAACAAACAAAATATTGCTGGATGTGTCCTTAATTGTTTTTGAAACTTTATAAAAAAACAAATCAAAAGCCTACTGGACCTCAGAATCCTTCTGTGAAGTGCACACATACACACACATATATCGAGGTATGAAGGCTTTTTCTTTTAAAATGAATAATTCCCTGCCGTCACACCCATTTAAAATTGTTCAGGCAAATTATATTTTTTAAAGTATTGCAGTTTTTAAAAAGTTTGTTCAGTACATAGACATATATGTAAGACTTAAACGTAAATAACGCTTATAAGGACATACAAAAGTCCAGTCAAAAGATGTACATTCATTCATTTGGAAAGAGAGTAAAAGAAAACACCAAGCGTGATACTCATCACTTCGTGGCTTGTGATGGTGGTTAAAAAGCAATTTATATTCTATTTTAGCCGGGGCTCTTATCATACGAACAAAACGGTTTACCAAACATACAAAATCATTTGAGAAAAACGAATGTGCAAGTGCTCTGTGAAGTGCATAAATATAAACGATTATTAATTATGTTTACTCTTATTGCTGACTGTAACTTCAGGTATCATTAATTCATCTTGAACATCAACGCTTCTTTTTAAATACTCTCGGGTAAGGTACACCAGACATAAACACAAATAAAAAAATAGATGTAGTTGCGGGCCAGGCCAAAACATAAGCAATTCATTTGAGTGTACACACAACACAACACGATACCGACGTTGGCTTTTGTGTTCACAAAAGCTGAGTATATGTTCTTTGACATTTTGTTTCCTGATTCATACATAACTTCAAATATGTGGCCTACATCGATTTAAGGCAAAAAGTCTACTTAAGACTCCGTGAAAACATGCTTTTTATTAGTTAGCGTTAAAACTTCACTGAAGATAGTTAAGTACCGACTGTAAAAATCTTTATGACAAAATTAAAAGGAAAATTTGAGGTTTTTGTTTTATTTTATGTCTCTCAACATTTATTGTACTGAATGAAAATATCAACTTAAGTTTTGAAAGTTCGCGTTTTGATTGTTCACACTTTTAATTTTAATATTTCAAAAAGTTATAGTATCTACAATTCTACATATAAAAATATAGACATAAAATAAGTGATTAAATCAACTTTGACTGGGTTATAGAAGTGGTCATGCAAGGATCTCTGGAAAGGATTTCACACGTCGGATAGAACCACTACATTTTTTTAAATAAAAAGTTGTGTTTTCTTAAATGGTAAACTGCAAAAATGAATCTTGAAACAAATCTAGCCTCCCAACGCTAAAGCAAGATTCTATAAATGACATTGTCTCAAAATCATGTTTTATCTTATTTTTAAAATTACTGATAAGTGTATTTAATCAAAGTACAGTTAGGGGTGAAAAGACAAAATTAATTCTATTTCAAAGGAGCAGTTTAAATTAAAAAAGAATATAATTGGTCCCATAATCCTGAGAGTAAAAATATAAAGAAAATTAATAAAAATGAAACTTTGAAGGAGGAATAAAATAAATCTCCTGAAAATTAATCATGTAAGAAACTGTTTGTGTAACTGGGAAACATTTTTGGAACATAAAATCAATAAAATTTAAGGAAAATTGAAGTGAGTAGGGTCAGGGTGGCACAAAAAAACTTTCGGAAGCTCAGGACCAAGCGCAATTTCAAGGACCAACAATTTTGTGCAGATTATGAACCTTTAAGTGAGAGAGTCCTTTTCGTGGCAGTGTAACAACTTTCAGCTGACTCCGGAGGATTCGGCATAAAATTGTAGGCCCTGATAATGCGTTAAGGTGCGTCCACACTATGCCGAGCGGCATCAATCAGCACGTGCCGATCGGCAATACCGACTTAGTGTGGACGTCCCGACCGGCCTTCCTCCTTACCGAATCCGAATTCGAACCGATTGAAATGGATCCGTATGCCGGTTGGCATAGTGTGGACGCACCTTTAAGCCTTTGCGTTTCCATAGCTTTGCTGCATCGTACAATTTATTAATTTATTTATTTGAAAAAGTCGAAGCAGTTGAAAATTGTAACATATTATTTTTTGAATACAAAAATCATTGTCATACGGGATATTATGCCGTCTGTCAGAGCGACAACTTATTAAATTTAAATTTTGCCTGAAATTATTAATGCTTAGTTTTATAAATAAATAAAAAGAAAATTATAACAAATCAAAAAATTAAACAAAAAAGAAAATGATCTTTATGAGTTCATGTATTTAGAGCTTTGCATTCAGTATTCTTGCTCTACAAATGCAACTAAGTATACAATAATCAAAGAGGTTAGGAATGTCCATATCATTTAAATTATATTCAACTTGAAACTTGTTCCTCTCAAAGAAAATCACTACCAAGAAGATAGTATTCTACTTTGAAGAGGCAAAAACACCTACAAAGAAAACAAATAAGGCCCACGACTTTTATTGCCATTTTGAAGCAGCATTTATAAGAGTCTGATGCATATCACATCTGAAAATGAATTTTCTTTCGTAGAAAGGATTAAGAACATATTAATGTACAAGTATTCTAGATTCTTATTATTTGAAAGAAAAAACATGTTGACGTATTTTTAGTACAAAGCTCTAAAATTAAGGCTCTTATTTAAACTTTCCAAGGACATAAATCAATAATGGCATTCGTAGCGTAATGGTTAGCATGTCTGTCTGTTAACCCAGAGGTTCGTAGTTCGAGTCACAACAGAGGAATTGACAAGTCCTCCGTTAGTAGATTCATTGCCATGAAAAGCGCTTTCGCGATTAGCCGTTCGGAATCGGCAGAAAATTGTAGGCCCCTCCATTCTCTCACAAGGCATGGTTGTGAGAAATGCGCTAGGCCATGGTGCTCATGAGCACCATGAGCACAGCGCACGTAGGTCCCACTTCGTAACAACGTATGATGGGAACTGAGTCCACTTGCTCATGCGCACATGATAACTAAATCTATTTTCTTAATTTTTCTTCGTTTTGCTCTTTCCTGGTCAGATTGCCCTATTTTTTTATGTTCAACTAGAAGCCCGTACTAACCGGTGGATGGCGTCTTATACTGCCATTTCGTTGTGGAAATAACCTCCGTGGATCTCACTTCCAAACCCAAAAGGAAATAAGAGCCATATGGGCCTGATTGCCACGGGGCTTATTGCACTGCATCGTTGTTTTGATCTTATACGGCTTTGAAAACTTCCTTTACCTTCGCAACCAATGGTTCAATGATTCAGGCATCTCAAAGAATTTTAGGAGGTATTCAGCTAGAAGTTTCAAGATTTTTACGAGCAGGAAGATAGTCTGGTTTGACTATCGTATGCGGGCAAAATATTCTCTTGATATAGTACGTTAATAGTTTTTCTACCATGTGAAGCTTTTTGCATTAATACTTGAGAGCTATACAGAAGAGTATCTCTTCGTATTGCTCTCCGCAACAGCTGCAAACATCTTATTTTTTCTGCTATGTGCAGCATCTTCATTCAAGCGAATTATTTTTTCCAAGATATGCTAATGGCCGTTTTTGCATTTGCACTTTTTTTTTTTAATTTTTCTCCGTACAAGGATTTTTCGCCTTGTTACTTGTATATCCACTGACACATTCTTAATCTTCTCCGCTGAATATCGTATTTGGCACGCACCTGGAGTTCTGATGACAGTAAAATTTAATACTACTTTACTTATCATTGTAGGTCCAAGATGGACGTCGGCATCGATACAAAATGGTGGATGACATATTTTTCACTTATTCTTCAATTTGGGTATCAAATGAGAAGACTAGATTAAAAAACAGAGTTCTCTTTGAAATTCAAATTGAAATCCACTATGGCCGTCAGCAGATTGGTAGGTGGTGCACTTTCTCTTTTCATAACCCCTTGCCTTCATTATTGTTACAAAATAATAGATCTTGATAAGATTAAACTATGAGCAAAAAAAGAAAGTCCAATATGACTTTCAATTAATTAATTTTAAGTTAAACGGTTTCATCTATAATATAAAAATAAGTCGGGTTTTCCTTCCTGACGCTATAACTCCAGAACGCACTAACCGATTTCTACGGTTTTGCATTCATTGGAAAGGTCTTGGGCTCCGTGAGGTTTATAGTTACCGTGAGAAGCCATCTGGTGGCGAAACGGAGTTCGCCGGGTTTGCTAGTTGAAAATAAAAATTGGAATGATGTAGACAATGCACCAGTGCTGCCGCAGGCATAATTTTAAATGAGACCCAGAGACTAAATAAAGAGATACTCTGAAAATAAATGAGTCCTTTTCCGGAAATGTCTATGTGCACACATGGTTAAGGTCTTATCGGGTTGTTGTATGCCAGTTACAAACAGTTTTTATTTTTCAGTACTTTTCTGTTCAATTGGGAGGAGGTTACTCAAAATTTCACAATTTTCTTCAGTGTTTTATAGTCTATTGAATTGAATATGTCATTTCTTAAGGAGCTCGACATTGAATGGGTTTTTATTGCATGAATCGATTAAAGGGTTAATTTTAGAGAAAAAATCGAAAGTGCTATTAAATTAGAGGGTGCGATTCGGAGAAATGGGTTCTAAACCATCTTTATTCGTTTTTCAATATATCTCGAGAACGAAGCAAAATTTTGATGCAATTCCAAAACGTTTTTTGTAGAAATCAAATCTTTTAAAAAATTATCAATAAAATATATTTTTTCAAAATAATAAAATTCCCGACAAAAAAAGGTCAATTTTTGAGTTTTGTCAGTTTTTTCAATGACATTTCTTTCTGGTTGCAGATAGGTATAGGCAATGCTTATAAAAAGAAAGTAAATAAAAATTTCTTTAATCAGAAAATGTTCTATATCAGAGAACTTTCTATGTTTGAAATTCACCGAAATATTGTCACTTGAACATAGATATTTATCGTTGTTTTTCATCATTTTTATACTGACTGCATTTATTTTTATTTTGTTGAAAAAAAAACGTTTTTTAGTCAATGGAAAGGTATTTGTTATACAAAAAAGTGATTTAGGTATATACTTATTTTTGCATTTTTTTTGATTAAAAATATAAGGATATAATTCTGGTACTATTATAAATCTTCAATAACATTTTGAAGGTCTATATCGACATCAACATCTATACATCTTCAAAAATGTCCTCTTCTGCAATATCGGCTACTTGCACATTATCGCAATGAGCTCCCATACATTCCTTACAAAATATTGAGCAAGCAATTTGTAGTTTTCTGCTACCAAAACTTCCATGGCAACCTGTAGTGCAACCACAAGCCCTTTTTTTAACCAATATCTCTGGTGCAGGAGGTGCGAATGTGCAAATTGGAATCAATTCACAACCCCAGTTCAGAGTATTTACATATAAGTGGTTTCCGTGCCATTGTTATTCAAAGCACTGTATGTACAAAATATTGTATGATCAAAATACTGTAGGTAGTTTAAAAATTTGTATTCCAAAATTCTTCATCTCAAAATGCTGTATGAACTAAACACTGTATCTCAAATATATGTTTGTAAAAATACTGTACCTATGCATAATTCCGTTCATAAACTTCCATTAAACACAAAGCAGAACTCGATTAATGTGTTTTTCTTTTATTGAAAATCTTAACAAATGTACAACCAGAATACATTAATAAGTCATAGATAAGTAAAGTATATTAAGTAGAAATTTGTCAACAAAAACAGACTAACGATAGATGCCAAAAAACACACACAACGAAATCACAAAATTCCTTGTACTGTAAGTCAAAATACTGTACCTCAAAATTCTGTATTTCAAAATGCTGACAGGTAGGCTGAAATATAACAATTGTTTTGAGAATGTAAAAAAAGTGTGCATACAGCATTTTGAAATACAGAATTTTGAGATACAGTATTTTGATTTGCGGTACTTTGATCATGCAGTATTTTGTACATACAGTGTTTTGTGTTTTGAAATACAGTATTTTAAAAACAGTATTATGACCCATAGAGTATTTGGACTCTAACCCGGAAAAAAGTTCTTAGGAATGGCATCCCGTGTTGGTGGTATTTTTGCCATCGAAAAATTTGTACTTTTTGTTAATTTGCAGAAATATTGGAAACTACAGTTGCTTAGGTCTGGTTCAACTTAGATACATATAAAGAAACTGCAGTCAGTATAAAAATGATGAAAAACAACGATAAATGTCTATGTTCAAGTGAAAATATTTCGGTGAATTTCAAACATAGAAAGTTCTCTGATATAGAACATTTTCCGATTAAAGAAAATTTTATTTACTTTCTTTTTTATATGCATTGCCTATACCTTTATGCAACCAGAAAGAAATGTCACTGACAAAACAAAACTTGACTTCTTTTGAAAAAAAAAAAATATTTTATTGATAATTTTTTAAAAGATTTGATTTCTACAAAAAACGTTTTGGAATTGCATCAAAATTTTGCTTCGTTCTCGAGATACATTGAAAAAACGAATGAAGATGGTTTAGAACCCATATCTCCGAATCGCACCCTCTAATTTAATAGCACTTTCGGTTTTTTTTCTAAAATTAACCCATTAATCGATTCATGCAATAAAAGTCCATTCAATGTCGAGTTCCAAAAATGTCGAGGCAAAAATGTTTTTTCCACGGGTATCACCTTTCGCTAGGAATTGGCAAGTCCTCCGTTAGTATTCATTGCCATGAAAAGCGCTTTCTCGATTAGCCGTTCGGAACCGGCAGAAAATTGTAGGTCCCCTCCATTCCCTCACAAGGCATGGTTGTGAGAAATGCGCTAGGCCCAGGGGCTCCTCGCTCTGTTGCGCCACCCTATTTATTTTTAATGTCGAGTTCCTTTATATGCCCTTTTTTACGACATAATCAATGGACTATTATTTGAATTGATAAAATAATTATTAAGCTTTGATTTTCAATCTCAGAAAATGTAATAGCTTTAAATCCACGCTTATTTTAACTGACTGAAATGCAAAGTTAAAAAAATTACATTCTTTAATCTTATACAGTAAGATAAAACATTTATAGAGATATACATAGTTGAAATTTCGTGAGAAAAGAAGGTAGAAATTAAGTGATCCTTAAAAGAATTAAGCTGAATGTGAGATCGAATAAGTATTTCACTATGTGGTTAAATAGTGGGACGAAGTTAGTCTTTTTTTTAAATATACTTTTATGCAAATTGAAATACATAATTGAAATAATTTCCAATTACCTTTCTGTTGCCATTATTAAAATTTTAAAATTTCTCTTTTCAGACGCTCACATAAACATATAGTTACTCGAAAGGAGTCAAACATATAAATAATATTTAACATAAAAGAAAATACAAGAGCCAATGCCTTCGAACATGAATCCAAAGCGAAACAAAAAGACAAAATTTGTAAAAATGAAACCAACGAAATATCAAAACCATCACACTCGCTTCAAAATATATTTGCATTTTTCTTATCCTACGTAAACCTGTGGTTACTAAACTACACTTCGTATCTTAGAAATAGATTTAGTTTAGTTCAAAGGAAGATCAATGAGGGTATAATGCTTTGTAAGGAAAACTCAATAGTGCATGGATATTGTGTCACAAGAGATGTGTTCAAGCTAATATATCACAAAAGCCAAATAGAAAATGTTTTATTTAACGTATTATATCATACATCCAAAGGAATGAGATTCAATTCTCGTATTAAACAAAATGCCAGTTCAATAGGAAGAAACTATTTTCAAAATAATATTACAAAAAATCTAAGATCACATTTTTTAATAAATGTGAGTGGTGGATTGATGAGTTTTTGGAAACACAATCAAAATCAGACTAGAAATAATAGTTTAAGAGAGAAAAGTACAAAAAGAGCAACAACATCCGAATCTAAGCCTATACTTTTCCGAATAATCGTTTTACTGCTCTCTATGGCAACTTTAACCCAAGTTTCAACAACATCCTCTTTCCACACCAACTCTAAATTTGGAGCTAACACCATTAAAACCAAATATGGATTTCTTCGAGGAATAATCGTAAGGTCTTCGCCGCTTGTTGAAGCATTTCTTGGAATACCGTATGCGTCTCCACCTATTGGAAGTTTAAGGTATGCTTTTTTTAAGATCATTTTTTTGTTGTGAAAATATAAAAAAATCAATTAGCTCTATGACTATGAAGCACACTGATTTAGTACTATGCGCTCCCAATTTTGCCGACGAGGGGTCTGGTGCTGGTGCCTATGTGGAGAACGACGACATACGACTGCAAGCCTCTTTAGGATCATACGCATCCGTTTTCCAAGCGGAGGCGTATGCTATTCAAATGGCTTTAAGCCACGTTACGAACAATGGCTGGATAGGGAGAAGTATCTGTGTCTGCTGCGACAGTTAAGCTGTGCTTAAGGCCCTTCTCAGCCCTCTAACTACTTCGAAATCCAAGAGCTCTCTGATTTCGTTCGGAAGATTTAATTCTCTGAGTCTCGTTTGGGTTCCATCACGGCATAACTGGAAATGAGATCGCCGATGAAATTGCTAGGCAAGGATCTCAGACAGCTTTCTCAGGTCCTGAACCGTCGATAAGCCTGCAAGAGTACTCAGTGAGGGCTTCAATCAACGATTGGATCTGTGAAGAGCATAACCGTAGATGGCATTCCTCCATTAGATGCAAACAGACCAAACGTACATGCTCCGTAAATAAGAAGACTGCAACATTTTTGCTATCTCGTACCAGAAAAGACTATAGAAAGCTTATTGGCGTTGTTAGCGGGCACTACTCTTTTGCCAAGCATTTAAACGTGTTTAGCTTAAGTGATACCACGCTCTGTGAATCTTGTGGAGAAGATGAGGACACCGTAGAGTACTTCCTCTGTGAATGTCCTGCTTTTTCTCGCATGAGGTCACAGATACTCGGCGCAGACATGGAGAGAGCTGGTAACTTAGGCTCCTTATCATGGCAGCGTCTTTTGGGTTTTCTACGAACATCTGGAAAGCTATAACAAATAGAAGGTTGCTATCTGGTAATACAATTTTCTGAGTCCTCCAGCTGGTATTTAAAAAACTTCCAACAGAAAAAAAACTCTCTTTTTTGAGGGGGGCGTATGTGGAACATTATTTTCTTGGTGTTGATATTCGATGTCGACTCTTTGCTTGTTTCATTTTAGTATAACTAAATTGACACATTCTCTTACAATAAAAAAAAGTGATTCACATTAAATAAAGTGAAAAATGATAGCTGTAATTGACGGTTCGAGCCACCATTTGGCGGACATATGAGTTGTTCTGTGCTCTCGGCACTCTCTGTGTAGTCTACCGGCACCACACCCAGACCCTGTGTGCTCAGATCCTTCTTTGAATATTAATATTTACTGCTCACGTGCTGTTTCTAGATTCAACTGCTGACTTGACCTGAAATTTAATTTATCTACTCTCCTAAAAAAATGAAAAAATAAACAAAAATATTTTTTTCTTAGATTCATGCCCCCAATTACTCCTTCTCCTTGGAAAAACATTCGTAATGCTGATCGATTTTCACCAGTATGTCCACAAATAGTTCCGATGCCATCAAATGGTCAGGAGGCTTTACTTGAAGTGCCTAGATCTCGTCTTGTGCAATTTAACCGACTGTTGCCACTGCTTGGCAATCAATCTGAAGATTGTTTATACCTAAATGTCTACACACCAACGAAATTGACTCCAGCAAGTAATAAAAACCATCAAACCCGTAAGTTGTGAATATTCTCGAAACTTATACTCGTACGTTCTAAACCTACTGTGTTTTGGTGTTTGAAAATAAATAATTCTGAAGTCTGAAATAATTTTTCCAGGCGAATGGCTTCAATTCCGTAGTGCATTGCAGTGTGTTAATCATCAACTGCAAGCATCTCGGGAGTGAAGCTTTTTTAGCTATGATGCCAGCAGAAACTCTTGAAACTTTGTTACTATTTTATTCATAAAATAAGTGCACATTGCGAGTCCATGCGAAAATAAAACTAATTCACATTCTTTTTTTAAATATTTGAAGGCTCTAAGCAACTGCACACTTCTCCTGGCCTAGCAACCATTCTGTTGATTCATGGAGAATCATATGAGTGGAATTCAGGGAACCCATATGATGGCTCAGAACTAGCTGCACATGGTAATGTTATAGTTGTGACCATAAATTTCCGACTGGGAATTTTGGGCTTTTTAAAAACTGGTGGAAAGGAAAGTGCACAGGGCAACTTTGGATTAATGGACTTGGTTGCAGGCCTCCACTGGTTGAAAGAAAATTTGCCAGCATTCGGTGGTGATTCAAATAAAATCACTGTAATGGGACACGGTACTGGTGCTGCTTTGGCAAACATATTATTGGTTTCACCAGTTTCAAGTGGTACTAAAAAAGGTTTTGGTTTCAGTAAAACTTAAATTTAAAATAAATTTTTTATAGATTTGATAAAAAGAGCGGTGCTTGTAAGTGGATCAGCACTCTCGCCATGGGCGATACAGAAGTTTCCTCTACTGGTGAAAAGAAGAGTTGCAGAGCAAACTGGATGTCATGGGGACTTGCTTATAGATGATCT
Organism: Melanostoma scalare; assembly: GCA_949752695.1. Classification (NCBI taxonomy): domain Eukaryota; kingdom Metazoa; phylum Arthropoda; class Insecta; order Diptera; family Syrphidae; genus Melanostoma; species Melanostoma scalare. The sequence continues at coordinate 38,301,368 of OX456984.1, forward strand.
TGCTCCCTGTCTTCGGACGAAAAAGCTGTCAGAATTACTTGCTGTTAAAATTGATTATCCAAGGTAAGTAAAAGAGGTTAGAAATTTTTCTCTACAACTGTTACGAAAAAAAGCTTTTTGGGAAATAATTAATGAAAATATAGTTAATTTTCATTAGATTCGAGAGTAAAGGCCTTTTTAGACGATCATTTCAATTTCAGTTGCTGTTGAGTTGTCAGTTCAGTTCTCAGTTAAACTGACGTTCGGCTGCTTACAAGTAAAATGAAAGCTCAACTTAACACCGGACTGACGTCTAATTACACTGTCTTTTTTAACTGAACTGATAGCAGAACTGAAAACAGATCGTTTAATAGCCCCTTTAGACGGTCAGTTCTCAGTTTAATTTTCAGTTCAGTTAAAAAAGTCTGTGTAAATAAACGTCAGTTCGATGTTTAGTGGAGCTTTTATTTTATTTGTGAAAAATTAAAATCAGAAAGAAAACTGAGAAGTGAACGGAAAACTTATAGAAATTCCATGAGTTTCAGTTTCAGTTAAATTTCAGTTAAACGCTTCAGTTTTTGAGCTTTCAGTTAAACTGATGTCTAAACGCTTGAAAATGTGTCAATTCATTTTCAAGCGTTTAGAACTGAAAACTGAACTGACACCTGATTAAATTCCCATCAGTTCTCTGTTCAGTTCTCAGTGTTCTTTCTGATTATGATTTTTTTCAAATAAAAAAAAGCTCAGCTGACCATCAAACTGTTTACACACTGAACTGATAACTGAACTAATAACTGAACTGAGAACTGACCGTCTACTATTATTAGCTTTGCGTTTCGTCAGAAAAACTAATTTTGTTTTATTTTCCACAGGTTTCTTACAGGCTTTGCTCCATTTGTGGACGGAACAGTAATATCCCTAAACAAAAACGTCTTTAAAACTTTAAAACTGCCTACGGAATCTGCAATTTTAAGGTAAGTTTTTGATTTTTTTTAGCTGGGTGACGTACAACGTACCCATTCAGGAGTCGGGTTAAGTAATTTCTGAGACGTCGCGTCGACTAGTCATTGGTCCTAAGAATCTTATTCAAAAACCAGAAAATATATCAGATCTATAAGACGATAGTAAAATAGCAATCCATCAATTGCAGATGATAACCGTCTAAATAGTTTCTGAATAAAGCTGAGGGTCGAGTCGTCAGCAAAACAGTAAAGTGGATAAGAAGTTTCAGGCAAGAGATCATTAATGAAAATGAGGAAGAGAGTTGGAGACAAAACGGAGCCCTAGGGTACACCAGCATTTATGGAGTGGGTATCAGACTTGAAGCCATCCAATACAACTTGTATTGAACGGTCGGAAAGGTAATTTCTAATCCAATGAAGAAGAGACTCATCGATACCAAAAGCACGCTTTTTCGATAAGAGAGCTTGATGACAAACTCTATCAAATGCATTAGAAAAATCAATTGCAATAATTTTACTTTCTCCAAAACAGTGTAAAGATTGGTTCCACTTTTCAGTGAGATATACCATCAAATCACCATTGGACCGTTTGCTACGAAAGCAGTACTGTCGGCCGTTAAGAAGCTTTCACTCAAGATATTTCATGAGTTTACGGTTTATCAACGTTTCCATGACCTTGGATAGCAGAGGAACTTAAGGGCAATTGGTGGGTAGTTGGAAGGGGAGGAAGATTCGCTTTTTTAAGGACCGGCTGGACAAATGCAGTTTTCCATCTGCTCGGGGAGAGCCCCCAGAAGAATAGGATGAACAGAAAAGCTTACGCAGTGGTTTTGCCAGCGTGGAAGAACACCTGTTCAGAATAACGGTGGGGATACCATCTGGACCAGCGGATTTGTGTATATTGAGATTTTTGAGAACTATCGCAACCGAGCGAGTTCGAAAAAATATCTGCAGAAGAATTTATGGACTCAAGCTCAGTTAGAGCTAATATGCTATGAGGGGCTATGAGGGAGTGTACATAATTGGTAGAGTGGAAAAAGAAGAGGATGAAGCAGTTGAAGAATCTATATAGAAAAACGAGTTATTCTTGATTTATAGTGAGATAAATTCATATACATCCCACAAGAAAAACCTGTAGGTAAGGTAGTATTATAGCGACTTACGGTATTGAATCTATAAAAGACATCTTCATTGCTGTACAAAGGACCTCTATCGATTTCGTTGCCAAACAAATGAAAAGTCCGTCCACTGCAGAGCTATTCGGGAGATCGTTCAGCAAAAGTGGCTAAACTTAAAACAAATGCTATGCAAACAATTGTGGGCAAGGGCAAATAGTTCAGCCAAGCTTTTCTTAACTACAAATTTTTTGAAAAAAAACAGCTATAAAAATTACCAGTAAAAAAAAATATGCCCGCTCTACAGCGCAAATCATCGTTTTGAAGAAACTTTTCAACTCGTAGAAAAGATTTTTAAAACTCAATAAAATACAAATTTCAGCTTTGAACCAAGAGTACTGGAGCAGGGACGTTGAGCTGTAACGGTTGCGAATGATAAGCTCATTGGATTCTGACCTTGACAGCATTATGTTACATGGGGTAATAAAAACCGAGTAGAATTCAATGCTTCGAAAACTCAATGCTATCTCTAGTCGTTGAAGCTTAACACTCCCCCATTGCCATTATCCATGAATGGTACCTGCATCCAAGAAACCGAAAAGCTGTCAGTACTTGGTATGTGTGTGAACGATGATCTTCTTTGGAATGACCACATATTTGAAGTCGCCAAAAACGCTGCTAATTGCTTAGGCTTCTTGAGACGATGCAGGAAGTTCTTCACCCCTTCTGATCTGGCTACAATTTATAAGGCCTTCATCCACCCAAAACTTGAGTATAGCTCCCATATCTGGTCAGGTGCTCCTCAATCATCTTTGCGTCTACTTGATAGGGTAGAAAATAAAGCGTTAAAATTGATAGGTGATAGTTCAATCGTATAGAATTGATTGATTCTCTTGAACATCATCGAAACGTTTCCTGTCTCACTCTCTTTTATCGCTTTTTTCACAAACAGTGAAGCTCTAGTGAAATAGCCAGTCGCGTTCCTACCCAAAAACATTTTTACCGCAACACCCGCCTCGCTAGGAATGCCCATCAGTTTTACCAGCTTTCGGGGGTACAGTCAAGTATAGAGATTCTTATTTTAGTCGCACCACCCGTATGTGGAATGCTCTACCTGGCTCTGTATTTCTCCTGCATTACGGTTCATAAAAGTTCAAAACCAATGTGCATCGATGTCTCCTATCAAATCCTCTTCTATTTTCCTAAATGCTCACACTGTTTTCCATAGCATTTTAAGGGTCATAACCCCTTTCGTCAGAGGACGAAATATTTGACTGCTACTTTGCTTGGTAATGAATGGCTATGAAGATCACCAGCTTTCTCCAGTTCTTTCCCGTATCCAATGAGTTTCGAGCCAACGAGATTCAAAACACAATTGTTTCCGATTTCTAGAAATTGATTTTCACCTTCCAGTCATCGCAATATTGCTGAATTTTATCGAAGTCTAAAAGATTTCTGATTACTTTCGGCTTTGAATCTCTATTTGTACGCAATAAGGTCATCGGCGTTCGCTACAGCATGGTGAAGATGCTAAAAAAAGTACGCGAGTTCGCCCGTACTGATTTTCAAGGTTAATATTTTTGTCTTAAGAAGGAAGGCAGACCAAATCTCTCCTGGTCAGGTACAGAAGAATGTAACCAACAAAATCTTCATTCGGTTGGCCTTAGACAAAGAACAACCAAAGACCAGAGGATTCACCGAGGCATTCTGAGAACAATGTTGCGAACCTTCCTTACGAGCAGATCACTCGCTTGAAGCAGTCAAGTGGGATAGTTGTGATCATTTTGAGATCAGGATGATTATAACCCCGTAAAAAGGAAGAAGAATATTTTTGTCCTCAGCCCATGTGAAGAGTGCTTTATTGAGAACTTTTTCGAATATCTTGCTGATACTCGAAAGAAGGCTAACTGACCGGAGATTTTTTGGACTCGAGCTCTCCTCTTGTTTTTTAAGGACAGGACGGACCACAGTCGTCTTTGAAGTTTGAACGCATTGCATATTCAGAGAATTGTTAAAAAACGTGCGGTGTGAATGCCAACCGCTTCCGAAGGTAGATAGTGTGTTGTACCATCTGCTGACTTATTTATCTTTACTGAGAAGAAGATGCTTTCGAGATCCATATTCGAGAACAGGGTATTATCCCTGTTTTGATCTTCTGACTCCTGTTCGATGCTACAATGATGTAGCTACTTTTTGAACCTTTTTTTTAAACAGTCAAAGGCTTATACCTCAACTCTGGTTTAGTAAAACCTCAATTCAAGTTTTGAGTATTAAACGATGCATTAGATGTCATCCAGATTGACTACTACCAGTCGTCCATCAGTGCGGAATCTTGGCTGTCATCACCATTTAGTGACTGGCTGAAGTAGTCGTTTCAGATACTTGACATTGCTTTACGTGAACAAACTCTGGGTAAAAATTTTGTTAAGAATTGTTTTTCAACATTAACCATAAGGATATTTTACCTCTCTCACTCTCTGTTAACCACTTAATACAAAACTTCTGTCGCTGCTCTATTTGGGGCAAATAGAGAATACTATATTCTTCTGAATTAGGCCACATGCTGAAAAATGAGGAAGTCTTGAAAATTTTAACTCCCTTAGCAAGATAAATAGATTGGCGAAACAAATCCATGAAAATTTCGGCGACTAACACATTTAAAGGACCTACAATTTTATACCGATCTCGAACCTTTTATTTAAAAAGCGCTTTCATGGCTCGCAAAAGGCGGTAGCCGAAAACAAAGTTATTTTCTTCTGATGTTTCTGGGATTCAATAAACGAGCCTCCCTGGCAACAAGAAGACAAGCTAACCACAACGCCACGGACACCGACAAATTTAGAATATTTTGAAATATCAAATGAACTTACTTGACCATGGTATTTTTTCTTTATTTCTCAACAGTGCTTCAGGAATTGAGTTCGCCAACTTTCCCAAACAGAATCTAATATTTTCGTTGACATCTGTAGAGTCATACTTAGATCTAAGTGCTCAAGATCTTGAATTCGGACTGAATGAAACTCGAAAAGACCGAATTCTTAGAACTTATGTTCGAAATGTATTTCGCTACCATTTGAATGAAATATTTGCTGTGCTAAAGGTGTGCATATTGATTTCCTATTTCCAATTCTATATGCTTTAATATAAACTAACTAACAGAATGAATACACTGATTGGGAGAAAGCCATCAGAAATCCCTTGAGTTCAAGAGATGCAACATTGTCATTTTTGAGTGATGGGCATACAGCTTCGCACCTCATCAAAATCGGTTATATGCACAATCTTTGCGGTGGTAAAAGCTACTTCTTGCACTTTAAGCATAAGACTGATGAAGAGGAATATCCAATGGTATGTTACTTCAAAAATGAATAGTTACAATAGCATTTGAATAAATTTATTAATTACAGCGTTCAGGATCGGTTCGAGGAGAAGATGTTCCATTTTGGCTAGGTCTTCCAGTCTCACCACTCTATCCCCAAAACTATTCATCTCAAGAGAAAAATTTGAGCTTGATTATGGTGAAATATCTCTCGAATTTTGTTAAAACGGGGTAAGACACAAGACTTAAGACTGAGAGTCTTAGCTTCAGTTTTTTACTAAACGCTTTTACGTTCTTTTGTTTGTTTTTAATTTGAAGTGATCCAAACAACTCTAGTGATTTGGTAAGTGAGGAGAATGTATCAGATGAAAACGAGGCTACCACCAAACATTCGTTTAGAAAACGAGCTAATCTCGAAAATAACTTAGAAGCAAATCTAACTCAGCTTGCGAAAGCTCTTCATCGCGATGTAAAGTTAGCTAAAGTCTCTACAGATCTGTTTTCTATTCAACATGAAAGTAAAATACTGAGAAGAAAGCGATCAAACATGCAGTTTGGACATTTCAAAATTAAAAGAAATATGCACAGAAAACGAATAAGTGACATGCTGAATGATGAAAAGGACAAACGGTTGGAAGGTATTCCCGTTTGGGAGACGTATGATTCGGTCAATCAGCTTTATCTGGAGTTGGGTAAGATATTGCTTACAAAATAACTACAATGAATAATAATAACTTCTGGAAAATTGAGTATTGTTAGCCCCGCCACTGTTAATTAGTGTCCATCTCTCTCAGAAAACAGACTTTTAGACTAAAGCCTCTTTTGAACGTATTTTGCAGGTCATGATGCGGGAGTGCATAGCCATTATCGGGGCCATAAGTTATCCATGTGGCTAAATTTGATACCTCAACTCCATAAGCATACAAGCCTTAATGAAATGCCAATGCGACATCACCAGTTTATGGAGGAGAATTCACAGTTATTCGACGGTAAATAGCTTTAAACTCTTTTTACAATGTGACATAGAAACTATCAGAAGACTTGTAGTCTTAATATTAATAAAATGCCCCACGTTTACAGGTATCGTTAGGCCATATTTACAAAGTATGCCAGTCGATGACGAAAGAGAGTTTTCAATAAAATCTCTGAAAAGCATAAGGAGCTCTGTTAAGGCTGTACAAGCAGATGTCAACACTTTTCCCCAAGAAGAGTTTATCACTGGTAGGTATGAGTGTACTAATTAAGGTCTATGAAAATGATTCTTACTTATATGATAATTGGCATGGCTTTTTGTTTGATCTGACCCATTTTGTTTTGACAAACTAAAACGAAACAAGTAAGCTTATCGAGGGGTTACTGTTCAAAAGTTTTAGCCTCTTACGTTAGGACAGGGCCGGGCCAGCCATGTGTCCCAGGTGTCCAAATACACATATAGCGCCAAGACCAAGACAAGTAACTATATTCATCACACCTGTGCTGAAACATTAACTCACATTACTTGCATTGTTGGAAATTCAAGTAGAGTCTAACTCAAAATAACGTAAAGTGTATAATATCCCTCTAGAGAAAGAAAAAGAGTACTTTCTGTAGATCATGTACAGGGCGCTGGCTTAGCTGTGGCCGACCCTGCGTTATGTAAAGCTTCTTGTAAGCAAGTATTTTCGTAAATAGTGCAGTAATTTGGCTTCTAATTAACCATTTTCAACTTCAACCCACTCTACGTCTTCCATATAGCCCCGAGATTGTGGTACCCGTGGCGGGATGTTTAGCATCTCCGCATGTAACGCGGGAGGTTCATGGTTCGAGTCCCAACGAAACACAAAAACAACTATCCTCTAAAAGTTAGCTCGTTGCCATGAAAAGGACTGTCTCAACTAGCCGTTCGCTATCGGCGGAAAATTATAGGTCCACTAAATTCCCTCACAATGCATGGTTGTGAGAAAAGAGCTAGGATTTAACCCCAGATTGAGAATAAAAATTTAGTTCAAATAGCGGAGTTCACACTGTACTATTAGTTGGATAGACTTTGGTTTGAACGACCAATGTTGGATAATGTGAACCCTCAGACGACCACTTGTTCAACTTGTCGGATGGTTTTCAAATATTTTTGAAAATTTTAAAGTTGGGCGGAGCGGAGGAATATATGTACGTATGTCACAATGTAGGACGACAAGTCTGATAATTTTGAACCCAAACTACATCCGACCATCCAACATCCATAAATGGAAGTCTATCCAACTATGTAACTGTGCAGTGTGATCTCCGCTAGTAAAAAATGTTGTCTAGAAGGATCATTATTTAACCCTTAAACCCTTCCCATCCCGGGAGAAACACTATTGCTACCCTGGGGTCTTAGGGACCCCAAAATTTTTTTGCCCCAATTTAATAAAAAAAAACAATTTAATCAAAAATTTTATTTACTAACATAAAAGATAGGAATGTTCAATTATGAAAAATGTTTTAAAAGTTTACATCAAGACAATTATGACACACAGAGCGGCTATTATCGCCACAAAGTGGATTTCGGCTACTGCTGCGTCGTATGTTGGTCTTGCGGTCTTTGTCTCAAGGACACACGGCACATCTATTTTTTGTAGTGACTGAAGATGTTGACTCAGCCACAGGTAGCTTTTTTTTTTTTAAATATCTCCAATGAGGACCTGGAGATTGGATGGCAAAGTTGGCCAAGTAAACCTCTCCGTTTACAGTTTTTTAAGGAATTTCTACTTATTTGAGTATTATCGAACGCTATTTTGAGGAGGACATACGAATTCACACCAACAATATTTAAGATCCCATAAAACAACCAAAGGCCATTGTTTCGCTCGTCTTGAAACACTGTAAAACTGTTTAAAAACTTTAACTATCACTACCCTGGGGTCTATGGAACCCTGAAGCTCAAATATTTTCAACTGCACCACTCGAAAATTAATAAATGACTGATTTTTAGACGTCTGCTACGATAATATGAGAATTCCATGGGTGGCACTGGTGTGAGTTGCCTAGTTTTTAAAAAATTCAAGAAAATCTATGTTTGCAATGGCGCTGGACCCCAGGGTAAAGTTTAAGGGTTAATGAAAGGATCTTTGATCCTAACTAACAACCAATTTCTTCACAAGGAACTAACGATACATTTGGCGCTAGTCCTAAAAATAACTACCAAATGAGTATCAAATCATTTCTTCACGCCAAAAATTAGTATATGTTCTGTCAGTTAAAATCGGATTACTACTTACGACTCGGTATTAGTTACATATTTACATAGCTCTTCAAAAACAAAAAACAAAAATTTTACACTATTCGTTAAATACGTTAAAATATAAACATACTAATTCTGTCTAATTGATACGAAGTTTTAGTTTATATTCGAACAAAATTAAATCGAGGATCTAGCATGCAAATCCATATTTCAAAGTGATAATAATTAGGAGTTTGATTGAAAGAAAGCAAGTGCCAAAGGTCTTCATCGACCGCATTGCATTTCATTGAGTGCCAATGGTACAATGATTGCGATAAATTTGGATTCGTAGCCATATACAGCGTTTCCATTTTTACAACAGCACAGTTTGTTGTTAAAATTTTTAATTTGTCACCGATATAGCTTCCACTTTGTAGAAAATCAAATCTCTTCATAACATACGTTTACCTGGAGGCGAGAACAAATCGGTCATGGTGACCAGTGATTTGTGGAAGAACTTTGCTCAAGTATATTTTAAAGCTGGCTAAAACTATACCTTGTCCACCAAATATACACCCTGGGCCATTCAATACGTTATGAATACAATGGACTGTCGACTTTACAGTCTGCTATGGTCTTTCTGTGGTGCCCGTGGCGTAGGGGTTAGCGTGTCTACCTGTTACGTGGGAGGTTTCCCGGAAACTTCAATATTTTATAAAGAACTATTTAAATCTATATCTCTTTATGTTCCTCTATCTAAACTTAAGACTTCCCCTACATACTCTCCTTGGTAAAACCATAGGCTTCGCACGTTGAGGAACAATAGAGAAACGAATTGTGGGCAGTTTTCCTTCCCTCTAAGCTCTCCAACAGACTATTCGAGTTACCTTGGTACCTACCTATAGTTTTGTGAACTTTGCAACACTCTTTACGAACGCTATTTCATCGAAATGCAATTCTACCTTACAAACGAGTCCAAGTCCTTTTATAAATTTGTCAACTACAAAAGAAAATCTGATGGGAGCCCATCCTCCTTATCTTTCAATAACGAAACATCATCTGATCCACTCTCTATTCCCAGCTTTTTCGCTTCCTTTTTCAATCAATTTTTTGCCAAAGAATCTTTTGTCAATGGCGATACTTATTTTAAGTAATTGCCAAAATTCTCCGTTGGTCCATTCCTTCCCCGCACTATCGAATCGTCTCTTATTGAGAAAAAGCTAAATGAACTTAATGATGACTTCATACCTGGTCAAAAATCTTCACTTTATCCCATTCCCAAGGAGTATTTCCTCAGGTACGGAAAACCTTTTTTATAACTTCTATCCACAAAAAGGCCAGAAATGCGATGTTGAAAATTACCTTCAAAACTTTCGTATATACCGAAAATCTTCGAAATTATATTGTATGAAATTTTGAGTTTTCATTGCAAATCTCTCATTTGAACTGGACAACATGCTTTTTTCAAAGGCAGATCAACAACCACTAATCTTGTTGAATTCGTCTCATTCACCCTTTCTGCCCTTGAAAAAGGAAAATAAGTCGATGTTATTTCAACAGATTTTAGTAAAGCCTTTGATGAAAATTCCCATAAACTAATTATTTTTAAACTATCCACACTCGGCTTCGAAACCATTTTAGTTAAATGGATTTCTTCTTATTTGGAAAACCGTTACTATAGTGTTCGTTTTAGATCTTCCCTATATCAAGTCCTTCTTTAGCTACTTCCGGCGTCCCCCAGGGTAGTCATTTAGGTCCTCTTCTTTTAATTCTTACCATTAATGATCTCGAACTGATTAACCACCATTCTCTTATTTCACTCAACGCAGATGATACGAAGTTTTACAAGATCATTTTTTCATCTACCGATTCTATTCATATTCAACAAGACCTCGACAACTTTTCTATCTGGTGTTCTAAAAACTCCTTGGAATTAAACATTTCCAAGAGTCAATCTATTATACCTTCTCTCGTAAGCGCATCCAATCTCCTCTCCGTTGCTATCTCCTTTACAATCAAACCATTTCACCAGTTGTTAAGATTCGAGATCGCGGGATCATTTGCATATCATATCGATGATATTAAACTGGAAGCCAACTCAGCACTTGGTTTCATTAAGCGTTGCTCAAAGGAATTATCCGACCATTATTACTTTTGTTCGCCCAATCCTTGAATACGCCTGCTAAACCTGGTCCCTTTTCCAACAAGTTCACATTTCTAGAATCGAAAATATTTAGCGCCGTTTCTTCGATTTGCTTTTAGAGGTCCCCTTGATTCTACCTCTTTACCAAGATCGCATCAAACTTCTCAGCATAAATACTGTAACGTGCGCTTAGTTCGCAAAATAAAACTTCACTTTTTAATTTATTTCTACCACTTTATTCAGTATCTATACTTTATTCGAACTCAACTCGACTATTGGACTATCACTGGTTAACAACATTTCACTCTTAACTTTATCACTCTATAATCAAAACTGACTGCTCGTTGCGTCAGCGGTCCTATTTATATAGAACAACACTCCTCTAGAGCGTTCCAGTTTCTTCTCCATGGTTTCCACATTTGCTGTCAAAAATCTCTACACTCACACACACTGGCTTACAAGCAATGCCTGTCATTTTATACCATTCCATTATAGTGTTGCCAGTTGTGTTTTCGGTTAAACGTCTTCGATTAGGAAATTGGTATAAATGTTGGGTGTTCATTACAATACGTTGAAAGATCGAAGAGAAATATTCGATATTTTCTTCATTCACCGTGTCTTTTCTGGAACCGTTGAATGGTTTACCCTATCTTCCTCGCAATTCGCAACATACGGAATCTTCGCCTCCTTTACCTCCCTCCTCATCGAACTTCGTATGGCTCAAATGAACCTATCTCCCGAATACTGAGTAATGCAAATTCGAGTTGTAACAGTTTTTACTTCAACTTCAGTTACTTCAACCCATTAACGTTTAGCTATTAGTTTCTTAGATTTTGAGATAGATTAAGAATTGGCTTGTATTAAGCCGAATAAATGGGGGTTTTGCCCCAACCAAAATTAAAGCCAAAGTCTTCTTCTAAAATTGGAAGGCATGAAAAAAGTTTCCTTGAAAAATATTTGACGATAAATAAAGTAGACACTTTAACAGCTTACTTGTTCGATTAAGTATCTCCTTTTTTTTTTTTTTTTTTTTTTTCAGATTGTGGCATTAATGCAACGCAATTTGACAACGTGGTTTTCCACACATCGTACGCCAACAATACCAACTCTTCAGAGCCATCAAAAAATGTATTAGGAAACTTGGATGTACTCCGAAGGCTGACTGGAAAACAGCTCCAGAATTATACTGCCGCATTTATGGCAACAGTTGCTGTTGGATGTTTTCTTTTAGTTCTAAATGTTATTATATTTGCTGGTATTTATCATCAACGAGAAAAACGGGCCAAGGATAATAAGAAAAAGGAGCAACTTGAAGAAAATGAAATTTTCCTCAGTATACCAACAAAAAGTGTGCTCAGTATAGATTGCCCTCAAACGGACATTTTAGAAAAGCTATCGTCACCGGGAAATAATTTTTTCGATCAAACTCCCGTAATGGGATCGGAGAAAGATCACCATGTAGACACAGAAGAGAAGCTCTTTAGAGAAATGGGTTGGGTTTGTAGTACAGCGACTCTTGATCTTCTGAATATAAAATCCTCTCGCGACAATTTAAATGCAAGCACTTGTTTAGCACACGATACTGCACTTTTTAAGCATGAAAGTCATGAGGGTTCGACAAGTCATTCAAGTCCAAAACATGAGAAGCCATATCAGGATATCAGTGAAACAAGCGCTAGCTGTTCAAAGAGTGAAGATAATGTCTTCGACAATAATATACCAGAGCAATTGTCCCCTCCCGCTCCAAAACCCATTCTACACAATCAAGGTGGTGGAATTCTTCGAATTTCTGGTGGAAATTCAGCGAATACCGGCAACAAAAAACGTGTATACATTCAAGAAATTTCTGTGTAGTAGGTACCTATATATATATATGTATTTCTTCTTCTTGTATCAATTTCTTTATAATCATAATGGCAGACATAATCGCCCACCTAGTTTCTTCGCTGTATTGCTCAATTGACTGCGTATTCTTAAGATTTTTTGAATGTGGAAGTGTTATCAAATGTTATTTAATAAATATGAAAAAAAAAAAAAACTAGAGGATTCCTTACAATATTTCTTTTATGCATGAAACAGTTATTAATTGAGAGTTCACTGGTAAACCGTGGGTCACAAAGTAGAGCCAGGGAGTCAACTCCGGCAAGGTAGTGCAAATTCGTTCGGAAGCTAAATTAGACCGAGAAACCGAGAACCCTCGACCGACACGACCACGATCCTCGGTTGCATTTAATTTTCGGTTGGTTGGAAGTCAACTTGTTTAAAAATGGAAGTCCTTCGATATTTTTGGGTTTGTCAAAATGGAAAAAGTAAAAAATTTCATTCAAAGCTGCCATAGTAGAAATTACTTGGAGTTTGAGTGAAAAGTACCTACGTTGAAGAAGAGGATACATTGGAACTTAATTGCAGCCAGATATAAGTGTGAATTAAGACGCTACCTTTCATTTCAACTAAATGCTAAAACTGTACTCACTTTGACTTGATTGCCATAGTCCATTCGAACAGATGAAAGGAACTGTGTGGCGATATGAGAAAGCCAATCCGGACAGGCTGAATAATTTCTTTCGAAACATTAATTGGTCATTACGCATCAGCTGATATGATATCTAACGTAATTCTCAACGGCATGAGAAATTTTTTTCCTCACAGAACAAAAAGTATGATCCCCAAAGAGAATTCGTGGTTTGATTGAAGCTGTAAAGAGGCGATTAGGGATAGAGAAAGTAGTTTTCGAAAATTCAAAGATAACCCTACAGTAGAAAATCGAAATTTGTTCAAACGGGCCAGAAATATCTGTAATGCTCATATACAAAAGGTTAAGTTTTTACATGACTAAAAAGTAAGGCAAAAAATACTGTTCTGTCCAAAAGGAAGCAAAAATGTTTGGTCTTTTGTCAAGAACATTAAGAACTCGACCACGTCATCGGTCCCAACGCTCGTTTTCAATGACTCCCCGTATTTCAGCTTCATCGACAAAGCCAATTTGCTGGCAGCTGAATTTGCTGCTAATTCGACATTTCCTGAGAGCACATTGGCTCCAACTGAGCTTGAGTCTGTAAATTCTGTGATAAAGCAGATATTTTTTCAAACTCGGTCGGTTGCGAGAGTTCTCAAAGATCTCAATATACACAAATCCGCTGGTCCAGATGGTATCCCCGCCGTAATTCTGAAGAGGTGTTCCTCCACGCTGGCAAAACCACTGCATAAGCTTTTCTATCTATCCTATTCTTTTGCGGGCACTTCCAGAGCAGATGGAAAACTGCTTTTGAATCTTCCTCCCCTTCCAATTACCGTCCAATTTCACTAACGTCCCTTCTTTCCAAGGTCATGAAACGGTGATAAACCGTCAACTCATGAAATATCTTGAAGAATGAAAGCTTCTCAATAACCGACAGTACGGCTTTCGTAGAAAACGGTCCACTGGTGATTTGATGGCTTATCTCACCGAAAAGTGGAACCAATCTTAACATTGTTTTGGAAAATGTAAGATTATTGAGCTAGATATTTCTAAGGCATTTAGTTTGGCATCAAGTTCTCTTAGCGAAAAAGCGTGCTTTTGGTATCGATGAGTCTCTTCTTCGCTGGACTAGAAACTACCTTTCCGACCGTTCAACACAAGTTGTATTGGATGGCTTCAAGTCTGATACTTACTTCATGGGTGTCGTACAGAATCTCCAAAAAAAAAATCCCCATCGATCAAAATCCCCAAAAATTTTTATCCACCTAGCTAATATCCCCATTGAGATAATGCACATTGATGAAATCCACACCTAAACAATCTTTTTTGTCAAAATCCCCACGAAATCTCCAAATCCCCAGAGTCTGTGTACATATAAATTATGTGCATTTAGTTTTCAGAAAAATCTCTCTCTTTCGTTGTTTTTGTAATTAATAAATGATAATGATTAACAGTTTCTTAACAACAAATTACTATAAATGCATGATTGTATCCTATTTTCATTTTTTTGTGTTTGTTTCATTAAAGACTTTCAAAGAAATTTCATTTTGTTGCCATTACTGTTACGTTGTCAGTATATGAATATTTATTTTGTTAATGATTTCAAAAATGTATTTTTATTTTAATAAACGTTACAAGCATTATAATTTAAATTTTTTGGATTACATTTGCTGTAATACATAAACCTAATATCCCCAAAGCAAATATATTCAAGTAGTGAATCATGCGATCAAATCGCGCGCGCGATTTGATCGCATGATTCACTACTTGAATATATTTGTTTTGGGGATATTGGGTTTGTAGATTCTCTCTTTGGGGATTTTGGGAGTTGGGGATTTTCGTTTGGGGATTTTGCGTTTGGGTATTTTCGTTTGGGGCTTGTGTTTTGGGGCAAACGTTACCAACCCTTACTTCATAAATGCTGGTGTGCCCCAGGGCTCCATTTTGTCTCCGACTCACTTCCTCATTTTCATAAATGATCTCTTGTCTGAAACTTCTAATCCTCTCAATTGTTTTGCTGCTAACTCGACCATCAGCTTCTCATATTCGTTTCCAAATTCACGTCTTTGCTCTACGGATGTGAAACTGGAACGGTTGCGTATGATAAGCTCATTGAATTCTGACCTTGACAGCATTGTTACATGGGGTCATAAAAACCGCGTAGAATTCAATGCTTCGAAAACTCAATGCTGTCTCTTGTCGTTGAAGCTTAACATTCCCCCATTTCCATTTATCCATGAATGGTACCTGCATCCCAGAAACCGAAAAGCTGTCAGTACTTGGTATGTGTGTGAACGATGATCTTCGTTGGAACGACCACGTATTTAAAATCGCCAAAAAACGCTGCTAAATGCTTAGGCTTCTTGAGACGATGCAGGAAATTCTTCATCCCTTTTGATCTGGCAATAATTTATAAGGCTTACATCCGTCCAAAACTAGAGTGCAATTCTCATATCTGGTTAGGTGCCTCACAAATACCTCTGCACCCTCTTGATAGGGTTCAAAACAGAGCGTTGAGATTGATAGGTGATACATAGTTCAATCGTAGAGTCGTCTGATTCTCTTGAACATCGTGGAAAAGTTGCCTGTCTCACTCTCTTTTATCGCTTTTTTCAAAACAGCCAGTTGCATTCCTCCCCGAAAACATTTTAGCCGCAACACTCGCCTCGCTAGGAATGCTCATCAGTTTTACCTTGAGCCCAACTTTGGACGTACAGTAAAGTATAGAGATTCATTTCACCTCACCCGAATGTGGAATGCTCTACCTGACTCTGTTTTTCCCCTACATTACGATTCACAAGGGTTTAAAAGAAAGGTGTATCGGTGTCTCCTCAAAATAACATCTGTGCGGAAAGCAAACGGAGAATTACTCTTACCAATCGCTGCTACTAAGAGGCAATTCTTAATAAGATTTTGGAAACTCCAGTCCTGCTAACCGTCGCTGAAGCATGCATCTTGTCTAATGCGGATGAGGACACCTTTGGTTAGACTACTAGGACATGCAGAGCGTAATTTGACATCAACGTTCCTGCTCGACGGGTGTTCAATAGCTCATTGCAGCTAAATCACAGAAAAGGAAGACCTCTCTTTAGGTGGCGCGATCAAATGGAAGAATACTTTATAGAGGGGAAAACTGGAAAGAGATTGCCCGAACTCAATTGCCCACCTAAGTAAATAAGTAAAAAAGGAAGCTTATTTTTTTGCTATTACAAAGGGTCCGCCATCTAACGTTTTTTCCTCAACTAGTGCTTATTTCGTGAATGGTAATACTTTGCTCATGTCTGATTTGACAGATAATTAGTTTTATCCTTCCGCTGAACGAATATTGTTGTTAAAACCTGTTGAAACCAAATAATGTTGCCAATATCCTCCTCTTCAATTTTTGTGAACAAAAATTCGTTCAACATGGCCCGATAACGATCGCCAATGACTGTAACGGCGAACAATAGTCACTGCTTCTTCAACTTTCAAGAAGTTTTTAAATTAGTTTGCTTCGTTTTTTTCTACAAACGAAGCATTTTGTAACGTCTGTCGCGAGAGATTCTTAAATCAAATCTCAAAAACATAAAAAAAACAAGGTACACGGCTATCGCCTTCCACTAGGAGTTAGCAGGTGAAAAGCGTTCTCTAATTAAGTCGTTCGGAATAGACATAAAATTATCGATACTTGAAATGCGTTAGGCCCCGAGATTTCTGTAGCTATGTTAAGTCATCTTATTTATTTATTTAATTAAAGAAAATAATCAAACAAGAGAGCGAAAACACTAAAAATGTATTGAACAAGTCTGTTACCGATCTCATTTGAATAAAATTTTGACAGCTCTCTAAATTGGCTTTTTACAAATTGCTATGCGTTGCAAACTCCTACCGTCTGCCCTTAACAACTCACGTCTACCCAACAAAACCTTAGGACAGTGAAATATTGAACACAATGTCAAGTTAAAACTGCAAAAACTTTTTAGAACTGAATAATTTTATTTGTTCTAAATAGACGGTATAACTTTGCTCGAAATAAAAATATTGGCAACAAGGGCTACAAAAGCTTCAAGTAACTACTCTAACATTTAAATACTGGGTAAGAACTAAAAAAAACTGTGCTTTTATTATGACTCATGGCAAAAGCAATACAACCATGACTTCAAAAAAATGTAGACGTCCAACGCAAACAACGGCATTTAACCAGTAAATTTACTCCGTATGTCAATGCATCAAGGACATCACAATTTACTACTGTTGAGAGTAATTGTCGGATTTGACAAATGTGCATTAGTTTGTGTGTTATCAGTTGTCGTTTTATCTTCAGGTAATTCCGGGTCCTCTCTTTCTTCCTCTTCATCAATAATACTGATATCGCGGAGTGAAGGCCTATGACTTCTGCGCCAGCCTAATTTATAAATAATCGTATAAACATCAGCTGCCAAATGTCAAAAACTACTCACCTTCTGTTATCTTAGGTTGTCTTGTTTTTGTAAGCAACTTTGTGCCACTTACTGATATCAAAATGGCGCCCAATGGAGCTGTTAGTAGAATACTAAGGACAGATATGGTTTGAACAACCTCCGCATAATGTCTTTCATCTGTGCCAGATTCACTTGTGAGATGTTTCATTGCAACTGGCCCCAATGCGGCCTGGACGGTAGCCTTAGACATCCATGACAAGGCAACAAAAAATTTCTCTTTTAAATTGAGTTTATCGCCAAACGCTATGCCAGCTGTACAAAATATACGTATGATGACACCAGCTGCAAGACAACCAATACCCACAGAGACGATATCGGGGTCAAGTTCTGCGATCTGAGGAGTAAAAAATTTATTTATCAACGATATGTTTTATGCAGAAAAAGAAAAAAAATTAGCCATACCTTGACAGTTGAGCCAGTGATGCCAAACAGTATGGGTTCAAAAATCATCCAAAATATTTCAAAAGCTGTCGATACGGGATTATCTTCCACTTCCCAACCTTGTTTGCACCAGAACAGATTTGAAACAAACGCTGAGAATACCACAGCAAGGGGTCCGGCTCCTTCGTACCCAATTACTTCACTTCCAAATATTGCAAAAAGCCCTACAGTAAACAGAAGAATTGTTCTCAATGGCACAACATATGGGTCTCCTTTTTCAGGGAAGAATTTTGCGAAATAGCCCCAGGCCACACCAAATCCAAGTCCACCGAATATACAAACAGGAGCTTGAGAAATTTCGTAGGCCATGCCTTTGTCAGAGAACATTATGCTGCTGATGATTCCAAATATGGCGACCGAGAGAGCGTCGTCAATTCCAGCAACGGCTATAATGAGTGTAGGAATACCCTTGGCCACGCCATAACCTTTCGTCCTTAGTCTGAATAGACACGGCACAACAACAGCGGGTGAAACAGCAGCAATTATCGACCCCAATAAGAAGGACCAGATCCAGGGTAGGTTGAGCAGGAAGTGGCTCATTAGAGCGATAACACCTGCCTCGACAACCCATGGTATAACTCCAAGCTTAAGGATAGTCTTATATACTTTCTTGAACGCTTCAGGCTCCATTTCAAGTCCAGCTCGGATGAGAATTATTGTCAATGCGATTTTTCTAAGAATAGCGGTTACTTCTGAGAACTCTCCTCCCAAATGGACCCATCCCACGTTCTAAGTGAGGGGAAATCATTAGTTTATCTTACTAAAATATGAATGTGTGTTTTGCAGTACCTACCTGAAACAAAAGTCCCACTAAAAGCATTCCTATTAGACGTGGGAGTGTTGTAAGCGATATAAGCCAGCCTCCAAAATTTGCAGCAACTGTGAGGACAACAAGTTCAAAAACTTGTCCACCAGGAGCTGCAGAGTCACCAATTATAACATAGGCTGTACACCATATCAACGCTCCTGTAAAGTCAATTTATTAATTTATTGGTTTTTCTATTTCAGTTGTTGTAACACATACCAATTAAAACCAAGGAGAAAAGTCGGGAAAATTGCCTGAAAGATGGACACAAAGGATATGGACAAATTTTTTGCCAATGTGGTGGTTCCCACGACGGTCGATTTTCATCAGCTCGGCATCGTAAACAAAGCGAATAAATCCATGATTCTTCCAAATTACTTCCAACATTTGATGCGTGTTGGTGATGATTGAGTCTCGAGTTAAATGCATCGAAACCAGGTATCCTTGCGCCGTTAGGTCGGTTATCTATGAATTGTTGTTAGTTGTTAATTATTAATTTTTTGCTTTACGGCGGAGATGTTAGATTTAGTTGAAGGTAGAAAAATATGAACGTATTTCGTTGTGGCTCACCATAACTGTGTATCGATCCATATTCTGATTCATTATCGTGAGTAGCATTTAAGAGAATACTCTTGCGCCGAACAGGTCCAATTTCCGCGTGCGAGTGGACTGATGTCTGAAAGTGTTATGTTTAAAGTTCAAAACCAATCAACGGAGAATTTTTTATTGAAACTGAAACTATGTGTTCATTTAAGTTCTTCATTCAAATATGTTTTAAGTTTTCAATTCAACAAAAGATCACTTGCAACGGTTCCTATCGATTAGGTCATTCAGGATCTTTCAAAATAAAGACAAAGTATTAAAATATCAAATGTGACCGCTCTCAAAAGCCCTTCAACAGGGACTGACCATCGGGGTTCTTATGCCTAAACGGTTCCACACAGCATCATGTCCGAAAAAGTTTCCAAAATAAAATATGCGATCGAATGTGCCTGGTAAAAAGCATATGAGAAACTGTGATTCCTATGATAGAAATGGTCAAAGACAGGTACAGCGCAGAATTTGTAGGGGCAGACTTATGGAACAAGTCTTCAACAATCAGATGATAAGTGAGTGATCAGAGGAAATTGTGTAATGCAGATGCATCTGATATCTGAAGAGCAAATTTTTACTGAATCCTATGCTGACTGCATCGAACATCGATGCGTCTACTCGACCACCAAAACCAGGGGCTGAATTACCGCATACGTGATCGAGTAATACGTGACTGAATTATGTGTTTTTGGCATTTCTTCTCACGTTGTCGAGCACCTAATTATCACAATTTGATATTCTTTCATCAGTGTTTGAGAGAGTTAACGTCGATAAATGAACAGCAAACTGATCTCACTAATTAATAAGCACTCACTTACTCGATCACTGATGCGGTAATTCGACCCCAGGCCTTAGATTCATGAGGACTAAGGCAGACATGTTCGCATTATAATTAGCGTGTCTGCCTGTTATGTGGGAGGTTCGAAGTTTGAATCCTGGAAATATCAAGGGGAACACGGGTATCGTCTTTTTCGAGAAATTGGCAATTTGAATTTTATGCTACAAAAAGCGCTTTCTTGATTAGCCGTTCAGAATCGGCATAAAATTGTTGGTCCCTTCCATTTCCTCACAAGGTATGGTTGGCAGAAATGCAATATGCTCCGGTGCTCCCCACCCTGTTGCGCCACCGTATTTATTTAATTATTTTGATAAAATAGTACAAATTACATTTTATGAAGAGGATGAAGAAGTTGATGAAAAGGCAGCAAGCCTTAAACTCAAGCCTCCATAGAACAAAACTACTGTCTGGAAAGACAACTTTTTCAGTGGATCACTGCATAGTACGACGTTAATAAAATGTAGAGAGAGAGAGAGACAGAGAGAGAGAGAGAGAGAGAGAGAGAGAAAGAGAGAGAGAGAGGGAGAGAGAGAGACAAACAAACACAGAGACAGATACACACAGAGACAGATACACACAGAGGCAGAGACAGACAGTTGCGAAAGGCGGAGAGAAACAGGTAGACAGACGAAGAGAAAAGTCGTCTTAAGTGATAGAGGCGAAAGAGAGAAGACGTCGTAGGAGGCACAATTAAGTGGAAGGACACTTTTAAAAAATCGAGGAAGTTCTCCAAAAAAGAAGAAGGAAGAAAATCTGAGGTAAACGAGGGGTTCCATGCTCTGAAAGAAGAAGAAATCCGACTCGTCGTTTCGTTGAGGCCCAATTTCATATGAGCGTAAGTAGTTTAGTAGGTGCCAATCGCAGAAACAGAGTACTGAAAGAAGAACAAAACTATGATCAACACCGATAAGTGGACGAAAATAAGTAAATAGGCTTGCGCAACCACACCTTGTAAGCGTATAGTAGGGGATTACAATTTGTTGCCGATTCCGAACGGGTAATCGAAAAGAGCTTTTCATGGTATGGATAACTTGCCAATTCCTTGCGAAAGCTGGTACATACATAAAGTTGTCTTATAAAGTTGTCTTTGGTACATACATACACACACACATAGGGTGGTGGATATATGTACATAGGGTGACGTAACAGAGAAGGGAGCCCGGGGACTTGGCATGAATTTACTATCGAAGCACCTTCCAATTCCTCGCGAAAGACGACACCCGTGGAAAAACATTTTTGATTTCTGTTGGGATTCGAACCACGAACCTCCCGCGTAACAGGCAGACATTCTAACCATTACACCACAAGAACCACCGCGAAAGGCAATACCCAATGCAACATTTGCTCTTGATGTTTCTGGGATTTGATCCATCACGGTCCAAAATTGTAAAATGTCTCTGAGGGAAATGTCAAATCAGTTCAACATTCACCTTTCATGGGTACCGGGACACAGGGACATACCAGGCAACTGCATGGCGGACGAACTAGCCAAAAAGGGCACGACCACTTCCCTACGCTCAGAATGGAACTATATAGGTATACCTATCGCTACATGTAAACTCCTACTTAGACAAGACACTTCAAGGCTAACAAACACCACATGGACTGAGAGTAACAACTTCCTAGCAACCGAAAAATTTTGGCCGTGTGTAGACTCAAAACGCTCGAATAGTTTGTTAGCCTTGAACCGCCTATATCTAGGTTCTACCATAGGTGTTCTTATGGGACACTGTCTAATAGGGAGACACGGCAAAAGACTTGGTGTGCTTTCCAATTATTTCTGCAGAAGCTGCATGGACGAGGAGGAGGAAGAAACCTTTCAACACCTTCTTTGCTCATGCACTACTTCTTAGGAGGAAAACTCATCTCGGTGAATTCTTCATCGATGATACTAGCGAATTAGCTTACATAGACCCTAAAAGTCGTTCGAAATACATTAAAAGTTCCGCGTGGTTCGACTAGCAGGTGACTAACCGGCTAGTCCCGAAATGAAAGATTTGTGGGTGATCAACTCGTTAATCTTACATCGGGTTTCTGAGATCAGTAGGTGATTGACTTGCTGATCTCTGTGCTATCACAATGGGCCCTTGCGGCCTAAGTGTGTCAGGCAATGTATGTAGATATTACTCATTGGCTGACAGCCATTTCCACCTAACCTAACCTTCTAAGATTTGAACCTCGAACCCCCCACACGTGATAGGCAGCAGCATAAATGGACAGGCCATCGAGATATGTACATGAAACTGGACGGAGTATTGAAATGAATGTGCAAAGCTTCGATTTCATAACTTGCAACTTTGATTTTCTAATATCCAGCAAAGACCACAATACCAAAAATGATGTTTATCTATTATTGACACCTTTAGATAAACCTCGTACACATACCTGTGAAATTTTCCTCCTCGGATGCGACTCAAACGCAGGATTATCATAGCTATGTCTGGACTCTGAAACAGGATCCGATGCAATACTAACTCTTCTCTTTGGCTCAGTAACGACAGTGCTATTCTTGTTGTTCGGCCCGGTATAACTAGGCATTGGTGATGTTGTCACATCATTTGCAGTTGCAGCTGAATTGAGGTTATAGTTTGTTGTAGGTGTTCCTCCATTTTCATTCATTGCGTCTCCAAAATCTAAAATCGGAAATCAAAATAAAAGTAACCTTAATATGCAATTAGAATTAATCAACATATAAGTAAGCCTAAGTACACACACTTTCATGTGAATTAAGTTATCTTATGCATAACCATTGCTTAATTCAATCACCTAGTAAAAATATTTATTATTAAATTAGCATATTGGGCACCACGGGTGATAAGATTCGTATGTACTTTTGCTGTCAATGGTTTGACAAAATATTTAAAATGAAAAAGAAAAGGAAAAAAAAAATAATAATAATAATACACGACCCATCATCACGTGGAACCCAACAAAGATTTAGTAATTAGCATTCAATTTGTGTTTCGTTTAATAAACCGAATACGGTGTGGCACCACATAACGAAATTGTAATGTATGTATGTAGTTGGTACGAGTATATCAAACATACGTACATATGCGTGTAGTAAAACTTTAATGACACTAACTAAGCCAAAGCTAATTATTAAGGTCAATTCCATGTTCAATTCTTTTGGCATGTGGGTGCATTGTGCATGCTTATTAATACATATGTACGTGTAACTGTCACGTAGATTTTGATTCAAACAAATGATAGAAAGGTCTTACCATTCTTTTTTTTTTAATTAAATTTAATGAATCTCATAAGCTCAGAAAAGTGTGATAAATGCTTTAGCCAAGAAGAAACCGCTTTCTTTTGGTTCCCCTCTTAGGAAATTCTCTGTCGACAGTTGACTGTCGAGTAATAAATTGTCTCTTTTTACCCTTTTATAGATATATCTATCGAAATGTAGAAGAAATGTTCTTTAACATTTAATTCTTTGAATTATTTCATAGCAAAGCAACGTTTTAATTAAAATCCACTGAGCTCAAAATTGTAGTTTAATTCATACCGTCAAATGCGGTTGCCTAGGTCACATATACTCTTGGCCCATACAAATTTTTAGCTTCCATTTGCTGACTTATAACAGTTCTAACTATTTTGATAATCTATATCGTTCCTCAAAACACTTATCAGATGGATATTTTAATCAGGCTTAAATTTGATTCGGATTTGTGATCTATTTTAAATCGATTTATTAATTTATTTGGTAATATCCCAATCAAAATCTTTGATAGCTAATAAACTTTTAGTCAAACACAAAGTATTTGTTGACCAATTGTGTTTAATGCTAACAAAGATTCTGTTTATAGTAACATCGATAGAGTTTCTTCGATATTTACACTGCAATATTAATATCAATACATATTTGAATTAATCTAATCATTTCCTATCGTAAACAACCTTTCGACTAAATTTAGACCTAGAACTAAGGCTTGAATGAAGAAACAAAATGCTACAGAAAAGGGGCGAGTTACTTTACAATAAATTTATTGAGAAAAAATGTTGAAGTGAGTTAAAATATTAAATCTCAAGCAAATATTCCACGTAGAAGCTCAAAATAAAAATAAATAAAACTTAAATTAAAGACTTTTTCCTCAGGCTTAAGGTTCTGAGGAAAAAGCCTTTAACTTAAGCTAACTCAAAGGTCGCTTAGCAATTCGAAAACTAAAGAATAATAGCCCAAGGCCAGTCAGTAAAAAGCCCAATCGACGCCATGATGTAAAGTGCATTAGCACTGGCCTCAGCAATTCCTCCTTCACACACTTTTCAGAGTACTTATGGAGTAAACATACTACAATCCACAACTCCTGATTTTTATTAGGTGAGCAGTGAGTTTAAAGAATAAAGACATTACATTTAGACATCGTTGCGCACATGTTAAAAGCTGATAACCTGGGCTATTTTTCATGAAAGTTTCTAATTTGGGTTCCAATTTGTCGTTAAATAAATAAATAAGGTGGCGCAACAGAGCCTGAAAATCTCCAGTGCCTAGTACATTTTTCACAAGCATGTTGTGAATGAATTGTTGGGACCTACAATTTTCTGCCAGTTCCGAACAGCTAATCGAGAAAACGCTTTTCATGGCAATGAAATTACTAATGGAGGACTGCCAAAGATGGTTAGCATGTCTGCCTGTTCTTGGTTCGAATCCCAACAGAGGCAAAAATGTTTTTCCACGGGTGTCGCCTTTCGCGAGGAATTTGCCAAGTCCTCCGTTAGTAAATCCATTGTCATGAGAAGCGCTTTTTTGGAACCGACAGAAAATCGTGGGTTTCCTTCATTCCCTCACAAGGCATGGTTGTGAGAAATGCGCTAGGCCCTGGAGCGCCACCCTATTTATTTATTTATGTTAGCATAGCCTGCATGACAAAACATCCGAATACAGACTCAGGCTAATGGATTTTGGTGCAGGGCTAAATCTTGTTGTTGGTAGTACGCGCTTTCCACCTCTCAAAATTCATAACGGTACATGGCGATCCCCAGATCAATCTACCCTTAAACAAGTTGACAATGTTGCAATCGACTCAAGGCACTCTTCCAGTTTGATAGATGTCAGAACTTTCCGAGTTGCCAACTTTGACTCGGAACACTACCTTGTTGTAGCCAAGGTTTGAATGAGGACTGGTGCGAACCAACAACGCTGTGAAACGATATGACGTCGGAAAGCTAGCACCGTGTATTTTGAAATCGAGTGTCCCTCAAACTATCCTTTAATCCAAAGACCAGTCTTAGCAATGCCAACAAGCCATTAGAACCGTAACCTCTGATGATCTGGGTTTCACTTTACCCTCAAAAAGAAACCCATAGTTGGATGAGGAATTAAGGCAGGCATATGAAGTCAAGTAAAAAGCACGACAAATGTTGATCCAAAAGAGAGAGTATAACGAGACTTACAAGGAATGAAGAAGGGAAGAACACCGAATTCTCAAAAAAAAAAAGAAGAAGCAGCATGGGAAGCTCTGAAATTAAAGGATGCCATGTTGCTATCAAAAATTTTACCGAAAATTAAGAAAATTATGCCAGAGTGGCAAACTTCGAACTCATGCCAGTAAATATCAGCAAAGAATCACTGTGATAGAATCACAGTCGCTATTGAGAACCTGGAAAGTTCACATCTGTAGACCGCTAAGCGACTGTGAAGACACAAATTCCGCTGTCAGGTAGGATGTCTATTCAACTTGAAAGATGATCAAGTTAAAAGAAGTTATACTTGCATTATGTAAACTTAAATGAATTAACAATAAAACTAAAGGTGCAGATGGCCTTAACGTTGAGCTATTCAAGACAGTTGGAGATCAGTTGTTAAGGAGCATGCAGCAGCTAATCAGCATGATATGGTCGGAAAAAAGTATGCCCCATACATGAAACAAGAGTATTGTATGTCCGATCCTTAAAATGTGGAGACTATCAAAATTGGGCCAGTTATTGACGAATAAGCTTCGTTAAAGATCTTGTCTGCTGTAACGTCTTGAAAACCATGTCAATTTATTAGATAGGGTCCTTATCAATGTTCTACTAGACCAGAAAAGTCCACATTCGATGGAATTTTCACACCATGTTGGATCTTGGAAAAAAAAAACGGGAATGTAATATCGATATAAACCATCTTTTTATTGATTTTAAGGCCGTGTAGGACAGTTTGTACAGAGATGAGCTGTGCTCGGTCTAGTTTCAGCATCCATGCGAAGCTCTTACGACTATGCAGGATGGCTTTGGAGAACTCACGCTGCTCCGTCAAAGTCTCTGATATCGAGAAAGGCTTTCGACAAGGCGATAAGCTGTCATGCAATTTCTTTAACATCATACTTGAAAAGATTGTACAAAACTCAAATGTAAACACCAGAGGCATAATCTTTCAAAAGTCTGTACAAGTACTAGCCTACGCAGAAGATATTGACGTAAAGGGAACAAGCAACATTTTGCGAGCATCGAAACAGAAGTGGCAAAAATGGTTGTGATGGTTTATGACGGGAAAACGAAGTATATTGAGTCATCGAATAAGGATGGAAAATATTGACGAGTTGGACAAAACGTCACAATTCACAGACACAATTTCGAGGTAGTACAAGACTTGGATCCGCTACAGACACGTAAAATAAAATTATTGCGGAGATCAAGCGGAGTATTATTCCTGCCAATCGGTGTGAAATTGGTTTAAATAAAAGGCAATTGAGAAATAAAACCCTCTCTAAAAAAACCAAAGTAACACTTTTAGTGCAGTCAATGAAGCGAAAAATAGGGCCCAACCTCCGAATTTTTTTACTGTGAACCGATTTGCATGAAATTTTGGAATTAGGCTGATCTTACCCTTAAATTCAAAAGTGAAAATGATTTGCACACCGCCACCACCCCTTCTCGGGGGTGAATTTTTTTTTTTTGAAATAACCTCGGATATCGATAGAAGGCCTAATTTTAAGCAAAAAAACAAATATAAAGTTTTTTGTTAAGTCCAATACTTTTCGAGTTATTGGCAATTGAAAATTCGCAATTTGTTCACGTTTTTCATCTATTTATTGCAAATATCTCCAAAACTATACGTTTTATCGAAAATTTTATAAAGAACAAAATTGTAGCAGGTAAAACAATGAACAATTTGGTTTTTTATAAAGTATTCTAAGAACAATATTAAGCTAGATATAAAAGATCAAACCATTTTTTATTTTGTCTGAAATTTAATGGTTGTAGTCAATGCCATTTAGCGGCGAGCAGATGCATTTTATGCATTCTAATACAAGAAAATGTTTTGTAGTGCTTGAAATAAGCTTTAAAATGAGCACTATTAAAAGTCTTTTGCACATAAAATAAGTGAGCTGTAGTGCAAATAAGGGGAGCATCTAATGTTTTTTTCTTTTCACCCCCGAGAAGGGGTGGCAACCACCCCCAGGGTGGTGGCGGTGTGCAAATCATTTTCACTTTTGAATTTAAGGGTAAGATCAGCCTAATTCCAAAATTTCATGCAAATCGGTTCACAGTAAAAAAATTCGGACCTAAAATGCTTCATTGACTGCACTATTTATAACACCTTCAAAAGTGCCTTCGACCGAGTTAATCGTAACGCGCTTCTATATAAGCTTTCACAGCTGGGTATCTCTTCAAAATTCTTACATGTAATTAAAGAAATATACAGTGGAACAAAAGCAGCGGTATGGGATGGTTCAACTTTTTCTGATTGGTTTGAGACGAATACTGGAGTTAAGCAAGGCTGTCTTCTCAGCGCCCTACTGTTCTCTCTATTTATCAATGATATAGTTGAAGATCTACCTGGAGGAATAAGGATAGCCAATACGGTAATAAATGTTTTATTATACGCCGATGATCTGGTAATACTGTCAGAATCACCCGAAAACCTACACTTGATGATTGATCGATTAGCGAATTACTGCAACAGATGGAGATTAACGATTAATACAGAGAAGTCTAAGGTGATAGTATTCTCATCTCAAAGCCAAAACAATAAAAGGTGGTACTACAATGGGAACCTTCTAGAAGTTACCAACGATATAAATTATCAAGGCGTTAAACTGAATTCCACTTTGAGCTTCAACAACCATCTAAAGGAAAAGGCCAATACATCACAAAGCTTGTTGAATTCGTCATGGCGAAACGTGTTCTCGAATAGTAGGATAGTTCTTTCTGTCAAGTTCAAGATATATGAAGCAGTCGTAAGGTCAACTCTCTGTTATGCTTCGCAAATCTGGGGTGCAGATGAATATGATCAAATTGAACAATTCCAGAGAAATTTCTTGAAAAAACTCTTCAACCTCCCTCGAAATACACCAAGTTATGGTATCTACCTGGAAACAGGAATACCTAAACTATTTACAAGTACACTTAAAGCACAGGCTGATTTTATTATCAAAACATTATCTTATGAGGACTCACGAATAACAAAGAAAATGCTCTTGTACGAGTTAAGGAACAAAGACTGGTTGACTGCTAAGTGGGAAAGCCTTGGTATTGCTTGTGGTGAAACACTAGTTTTTAACTCAACAAACCCTAATAACATAAAAGAGCAACTGTACCGTATAATACAAAAAAATGAAGACTCGATGCGTGAAGGCTTTATCCTAAGCGCACGTGAATCAAACAGTAGATTATTATACTCGCAACTTAATTACAACCTGGATAAGGGAAACTACTTCCACGATTCGCTAACATACCGAGAAATTTCTATTATTTTTAAAGCAAGATGTGAACTACTCAGCTTAAACGGATGTCCTTACAACGGGAGCTTCAATCAGTTCTGTACAATTTGCAACCTTAAGGTAAAGGAGGATTGCTTCCATTTTATTAGTATTTGTCCAATATTTAAATCACACAGACTTTTCTTCTTTGGAAAACATAGGCTTTCAATGCAAGACACCCTTAAAATACTCAACGAGTGCGACTGGAAAACACTAAGCAAATTTTTAGAAGTTATCTCCAAGTATAGAATGTTATTGGTAACCGAATACATTTAATTGCAAGTTTATTTATTAAATACCATATATTATTTACAATTATACAATCAATAATAATTGTACCTATATAAAAATTATGTTTGCTAACCTGGCTGACGGCTAAGCCATAGCTAAAAAATTCATGTATTATGTTAACTAGATGAAATAATGGATAAATAAATGAATTTGTTACTTACTTACTTACTTACTTACTTACTTTATAAGACCTTGATCATAAGAGTCCTGCTATACATCGCGACCTTATCTAAAGCGAATGAGGAAATCTAGAAAAATGCCCTGACTCATCTTTGATTCCGCTTTTAAAACAATGCGTGGAGAAGAAGATTCAACAACGAACTGTATGAGCTGCACATAGACATAGCTGGAAGTGCCGCATCACTAAACAACGACGGCTGGTAAAGTATGTAACGCAGATGGACATCAACACTCCGGTTCGCCGGGTTTTCCAAGACACATTGCAGTGAAATCGCACATGGGGAAAACTTCGTCTAAAGTGGCACAATCAAGTGACCTAAATCGATTCAGAGTCCAAAATTGGAGAGAGCTCGTCCGAAATCGAAATTGTTTACGAAAGATGTTGGTTGAGACCCAGGTTCACATAAAATTGTAATGTCCGAAATGAGGCCTTGTAGGGTTTCTTCGAACATCTGTATGCACAACGTACAGGTGTTTTGGAATGAGTGCTTCACTGTATTTAAAAGCCTACAAAAGAAACCAAAATCTTAATATATAAAAAGAAGTGTACGGTTGGTTGTAATCGTATGACTTGAGAACGGCTCGACCGAATGCAACAAAGTTTTTGTGGTAGCTTAGGGGATATTGGTAAAAGGTTTTTATAAAAAAAATCTGAAATCATTCGACCCCTTCCCGAGTTATGGCATTTTTCCCTATGTCACTTTTGTCCATATAAAAACTTCGGGAAACGAAGGACGAGACCGGGATCCTTAAAACTACGGACCCGTGCAACGCCGGGCGGCTCAGCTAGTAAGTTTTAAAAAAATTATGAATGGTTGTTTTTGATACGACGAGCCAACTCTCGAGTAGTGCTTTGTTTAGTGTATGGGGGCTATGAACATAGACCTATCAACCTTATAAAGTGAGCTATATTAGCAAAAAGAAATTGGTAGGCCTTTCTTCGAAAAGCAGATTTTCTTGCAAGTTTTTCAAAGCTGATAGGTGGTATTCGTTCAATAAGCTGTTTGTACCCCTGCTTCATATCATTAACAGACTCAGAGTCCTAGAAAGACTCAATCTTTCATCTAATTAACTGTTCAGTTACTTAACTGATAGTAACTCAACTCCAGAATAGACTTAAATACATCGTGGAATACTAGAAACCCTGAAAATCCACCACCAAGTTGTAGTAGATTCATATTTCCATCACTGTGTTCTAGCTCAGCAGAAGAGCCTTGTCATCTTAAGAGGTTTTCACGGGGGTCCTTAATTGTTATCAAACTGTTAAAGACGTGACTATAGATACGATGCGTAATGATATTGTTGGTAAGCCCAAATGGTCGTTTTGCTTAATTAGAAATGTGTCAAAATCTCTTCTCTTTGATTTGAATACTTGATGTTTCGAATTCAAACTCGAGCGATCAGTTGCTTGTTTCAGATTATAGAGCCAATGTTATTACGTTTCCTCGTGGTAGATCACATGTTTGAGCAAAGTCTCGAGGTTTCGCATGAAAGTATATTTGCTTCACCGCATCACACGCTGTGTTAACAGGTATTCCAAGACCAACTTCTCCAAGGCTGTTCAGAACATCATGTCACTCGAGAAATTAGCAAGTAGTATCTTACAATGGTACGACTTCTGCCTTGATCTTTCGGAACATCGAGTCACGCGACAAATTAGCAACTTGGCTCAGATGAGCATGTTGTGGTGTCTGACAAAGACGTTCGAAGCGTCATACTATCTACACAAAGCAAGTGATCCGGGAGTAGCAACGTCTCCCACATAATTGTTCGGAACTTGAAAAAAAAATGTCCGCCCGTCTTCGAAATTAGCAATTTGCCGTGCAAGGATCTTTCGTTGAGTCTTGAGATTACCATGCAATTGCTTTCGATCATGCCTTTCGCTTGAATACTCCCTAAAAAAGAAAATAGGTATGAAACTGTTAGTGTTAAATGGCCCTTATTTCCCCCCAAAAAGGTTTTATGAGTGGAAAAACACAGAACTTAGGACAACTTCGAAGAGTTGGACAAGTCTTGAACTAGTTTCAACCCTTTAAGTTTTCCTAGAGAACACTTACACTTTTTTTTAACTCCTAAATTTGTAAGAACACCACAGACCTTCCGATTTTTAGAAAGAGCAAAGTCACAGTATAGGTTGCGCTGTTGCACGTTAGTAAAATAGATTTTCCCAGTTAAGATATAAGAAATATTAGCCTATTAACCTTTCGGTGTGAATATTTTAGTAAAAGTAAAACCAAAAATGTGTGTGTACTGATAAAACAATCAACTAAAAAGTGCTCATAAGACCTTTAAACTACCTGTCTGTGTGAAATCTCAACTTGCATTGTTTGAAATTCATTCATTTGACTTCCTTACACTGCGCTAAAACCAAAGTAGTTTTTTTTAGCACACATCTACTTTAATCTGTGAGCCTTGTCACCGATTTAGGTCATAAGCAGTCAAAATATAATAAACTTCGAAGAATGCGTTTATCTTATAAGTTCAAGTGTGTTTTAAATTTAATGACGTGTTTATATTGAAAGTGGAAATTACCAGTCACATGGATTAGCAACCAGCCGTTGAGTTTTATTGAAGTAAAAGTTTGCTAAACATAAGAACCGATAAAGATACTAACTCGTATCTAACCTGCATGCGGCGCTTACACTACAAATCAATCTATATCTACTTTATAACCAACTGGCGGTGGTAAGTGGTTGTTGGCTGAGATAACACAATTACATAAATATCATCACTGATGATGAACTCAACAAAACCACCCGTGAGACCCGAAATAAGTAATTAACGTTTCAGAAGGTGTTTGTCTCACAATAAAACTTTTGTTTTACATATTCTCAGTTTTATCATTTAATGTGAGACGTTTATGATTATTGAAAGTGATTTAGTGTGACAACTTGAATACCTTTCAATCAGCAGATTGACGCAAGGCAGCCGCAACGTGTCCATGTCGAATATGACACTCATCGATTTACTGCTTTTTTCTAAGCACAAAACTGTCAAAAAACGTTTATTTCAAATACCTAATAAACCATCAGAACTGACCGCTTCTCTTGGCCTCAAAGTAAGATAACTCCTTGTCAGTAAAACACAATTAAAAGCTTTCTATTAAGACTCGAGACTCAAAAACCAATATTCGTAATGGATGGGAAGGTTTTAAGATTATTTATTTTAAGTGGGCTTTAAAGTGTTGTATAGATTAGTTTGTTCAAATAAGAGTTGTAATATATTACTTACTACCTGTGTATGAAGGAAAAGATTTAAAACTCTTGTGATTGAAATTAAAAAAAAAAATTGTTATCAGACATTCTCAACACAATAAAACATTGGTTGCGATTGTTGAATGTTTTGGTATTTTTAAAGTACCTAATTTCATTTTTGTTTTTTTATCTGAATAATCTGATTGATTATGAAGACTGACGCCCGTATCCGATGTTGCTCTTGTTTTGATAGAGGTTTTTACCTACATATATACGAGTATGTTCAGTTGTGCACCTAAGATCACAAATGAAATGAGGTTTGAAGCCGATAAGATGACATCTATTGGCCCATTTCTACGAAAACAACACAGTTTTGGAATACGACTCCATTCCACAATAGGTACCTATAATCTCAATAATTCGAACGGTATCAAATTATTTCTGTACCAAAATGAATTTATTCAAAGTGAGTTTGAACACATTACCTTGGTTTTTATTGCGGAAATTTGCACGTAGGTATTTGCAGCGCCACAACGAAGCACTTAGAACGATTTCATGAAAATATCAATTGAAGGTGGTATGTTTTTTTTTTTTTTTTTTTGATTTATTACACGTTAGTTTTAGTTCACAGTTGGTTTTTGATTTTATTTTTGAACCTCCGACAACTTTTTTTTAGCCCCGATCTATTATTTTTTTTTATGTCTGAAGCATTATTTCAATAGCACATACTCAACACTTTATACTTCTATGCGTCCTGCATAAGAAATGTCAATTATAACCCACAATGAATAAATTTTGTTACGATCGAATATCGGCGGAAGAAGGCTGGGAGTAGAGGTGTTGATGGTTGAACTTATATCGTTAATCGTTTCAAACTGAATCGCACTAAAAAATAATCGAACGTGCCTCTTTGCTTTATAGAACTGCCCGCGAAGTTAATATGAAAAAGATGTTGGCTGACATGCTGGTATTGGCAGCAATGTTTAGTAACTATTGTGTTTAGCAACATGGTGATAAGAAATTTAGTACTATAAACAATGAGATATACCTACTTTGTGAGCTTCGCTTTTGTTAACACCTCTGGATTGAAAAGCAATACATTGGCTTTGAAGGCATTATAACATGAAGTGAGACTATTGGCAAGTATAAAGTTTTGATGGTTCATCTAGTGGTAGGATATTCAAGCTTTTGAAAGTGGGTTTTGAGTGTACTCGGTATTAAAGGGTGTAAATGTAAAATACGCAGAATGGGAAAGATGTAATGTGAAAGTTCAGTGATGCTTTTAGGCGAAAAAAGGATGCAACCAATTAGCTCTAGTTTCGTTTCTTAAAATTGTTTATTTTCTTTAAATAAATTTGGAAATAAAATGATTGAAGCTTGTCAAGTAAAATAAATAAATAGAGTCACACAATAAGGCCATGGAAGCCTTGGAGCCCAGACCATTTCAGCTCATTTTTTGCATTCCAAGTCGGTTGAGGTCTTCTTCCACCTGATTGTGCCACCTAAGACGTGGTCTTCCCCTTCCACGATTTCCCTGCAATGTTCTTTCAAAAACCCGTCGAGCCGAAGCGTTTGGGTACATCCGGTCTACATGGACCAACTTCGCGATGCGTACTCTTCTGGCCATGTCGTAGTACAGCTCATACAGCTCGTTTTGTTGTATCTTCTTCTCCAAACATTGTCTTCGCATACAGGACCAAAGATCATTCGGAGAATTTTTCTTTCGAAACGACCAAGAGTTTCCTCATCCGCTTTCGATAAAGTACCAGCTTCAGCGCCATAAAGCAGGACTGGGATGATTAAGGTCTTATACAGGGTTACATTGATGGTTTTCTAGAGAGGATTTTGTATCTCAATTGCCTTTTTGAACCAAGGAAGTAACGGTTGTGACTTTTTGTCCAATTCGACGATGTTTTGTGTGCTTATTTGATGACAGCATATTAAGGGTTTTCCAATAAGAGTGATATGATTTCTTTTTCGAAAAAACACACTTTCTGTTAAGGAAATTCAAATATTTTTTATTTAATGTGCAGCTCAATCAATACAATTAAGTTTTAAATAAAACGTCATTCAAAAGGCCACCACGATTTCTTCTGCAGCAACAAATTCAATGAACCCAATTTTCGAGCACCTTTTCCACTAAATCAAGTCGTATGTCATGAATGGAACGTTCAATATTGACTTGTAAAGCTTGGAGAGAATCTTGTTTATATTGAAAGACCAATTACTTCAAATAACCTTACAAGAAATAGTCTAGTGGTGTTAAATCACGACTACTTGGAGGCCATTCAATATCACCATTTTTTGAAATAATTGAATCACTAAACTTTTCTCGCAGTAATTCAATTGTTGCACTTGCTGTGTGGCACGTAGCCCCGTCTTGTTCAAACCAAATGTTTTCAAGGTCAACTTCTTTCAATTTCGGCCATAAAAAGTTGGATATCATCGACCTATGCCGCTCTCCATTGACAGTAACGGTGTTACCAGCCTCATTTTTAAAGAAGTACGGACCGATGATTCCACCAGCCCAAAAACCACACCAAACTGTCAATTTAGGTGAATGTAATGGGTTTTCATGAATATTTTGTGGATTTTCATCGCACTAGAATCGACAGTTTTGTTTATTAACCGCACCAGTTAAATGAAAATGAGCCTCATCGGAAAAGATGATTTTCTTAAAAAAATCGTTATCGTTTTGAAGTTGTTCCAAGGCAAAATCAGAAAATTCACGACGTTTCCGGTGGTCCAATGGCTTCAGTTCTTGAGTGAGAACAATTTTATACGGATGCAAACCCAAATCCTTTCTTAAAATCCGCCAGGTTATGGTTTGAAACAGTCCTAATTGTTGAGAACGTTTTGGAATTGACAACTCGCAGTCTTCAGCAACACTTTCTTGAACGGCAGCAATATTTGCATTACTTCGAGCGGTTCTTTGTCTTATTGGCACTTGAACATTGTGTAAAGAAAATGTACGTTTAAAATTTTCTACAAATCGACGAATAGTGAGCACACTTGGACGATTATTCGAATGGCAAAAGCGCACGAAAAGTTGCAATTAGAGAACGATTATTTTGATAGTAAAATTGAATAACTTGTAACCGTTGTTCTTGCGTATACTTCCGCATGGTGAAATTGTAAGATTTTCTGAATGCAATAAAAAACAAATGACAGATCATGGCATACTACAAATGGCCGAAACGCCTCTGCAAAATCATATCATACCTATTGGAAAATCCTTTACTACGTTTTGCCCTCATCAAACCCATTTTTGTCCCTTCTGTCTCAATACTCGCAAAAGTACATATATCGCATCACGCTTTTTTCTTCAGATTACATCAATATCGTCTACGTGAACGTGAAGTGAGTAACTGTACAGACTTTCGACAGACTCTGGTGTTAACGTTTGAGGTTTGTACAATTTTTTCAAGTATGATGTTAAAGACATTTTGTCGCCTTGCCTTACAACATCAAATGTCTCGGTGAGTTTTTTATCGATCTTGACTAAGCAGCGTGAATTCTCCTAAGTCATCCTGCATAGTCGTACGAGTTTCTGTAAATTCAGTCATACGTGGTTTTGAAATCGATAAAAAGATGGTGCATATCGATATTATACTCGGGTTTTTCCAAGATCTGCCGTAATGTGAAAATTTGGTCGATTGTGGACTTTTGTGGTCTAAAAGCACATCGATAAGGATCTATTTATGGAGTTGTTGACATAGGGTTTCAGGCGTTTACATATAACAGCTGACAAGGTCTTATACGCAACGTTAAGGAGGCTTATTACTCTATGATAGGCACAATTGTGAGGGTCTCCATTTTTTAGAATCGGACATACGATACTGATGTTCCATTCATTGGGCATGCTTTCCTCGGACCATATCATGCAGATTAGCTGGTGAATGCTCCTTTCCAACTGATCTCCAGCTGCGGCTTGAAAAGTTCGGCATCAGGGCCATATCCACCTGCAGTCTTATTTGATTTAAGTTTGCATATGGCAAGCTTAACTTCTTTTAGGTCGGGAGGACCCCAATCTTGATCATCGTCCAAGTTGAATGGGGCATTTGTCTGACATTGGAATTAGTGTCTTCATCGCCTTTAAGCAGTCTGCATAAGTGATCATTCCAGCTACTCAGTAGCGACTGTGACTCTATTATCTACTATGTTTACCTGCTGGTCTTCACAGGCTTGAGTTCAGATTTTTTTACCTTTTGGAAAAACTTCCGAATCTCGTTCATGTGATGGCACCTCTCAACTTCCTCAAACGAGCGCTTCACATGCTGCTTACTTTTCTTTTTGAGAATTCGGTATTCTTACTTTCTTTTCTCTTTGTAAATTTCGTTATACTGTTCTTTAAGCAATTAAGCAGTCCTTGATGTGCTCCTTCCTTAGTTTTGCGATAAAATCGCCAAGAATGATTTTCACGTCAAGGGCATTGCTCGTCATATGTTTTATCGAGGAGCTCGTAGAAACAATCTTTGGAGTTCTCGTCTTCCTCTTATGTTATTGGGTTAATGTTGGCGAATTTAGCCCTGATGGGGATGGTCATTATACGCTTTTCAACTGGGTTTTGTATTTAAAGCAGTTATTTATTTATGAACGAATTAAAACACGGCCACATATTGATCGGGGGAGCGACAAAATTAGAACAAATTTGAAAGCTGAGCGGCAGAGCAATGTTGCTTACTTTTCAATTTTGTTCTTATTTTACTGCTCAGTCGTTTAGTACGTGGATGTGCTCTACGAATGGGCAAGTACAAAACTACGAACTTGCTTACTAAGTGTGTATTTAGTCTTTTTTGAGCATTTCGATTTGTGGTAAGCTTCAGCCAATATCTTTCGCCAGCAATTCAGATTTCGGGTGAGCTTTCTTCAGTTTTGCACTCTTACTCGGTTGAGGTGGTGTGTACTCTTCTATAATCTCTCCAATTTGAATGTTCAGTACAGAAAAGATAGCATATTCGCCTTTCACACTAGCTATTAATGGATTTAATAATCTCCATTCAAAAGCTCTCACAAGGTTGCTCCTCCAATAATAAATTCATTGGCATGAAAAGCGCTCTCTCGTTTAGCTGTTCGGAATCGGCAGAAAATTGTAGGTTCCCTCCATTTCCCTCACAAGGCATGGTTGTGAGCAATGCACTAGGCCCCACCTCGGGGCTCCCTGCTCTGTTGCGCCTCCCTATTTTTTACAAATGCTGGCCAAGAAGGTCACCAAGACGATTCAAAAACGCTAAACGTCGCATTCCATGAGTCTCACTCTGTAAAGCACTGATTTTAATAGCTAATAGATTTACTGTCTTAAAAGACATACACTCGAGGGCAGTTCTGCTTAGCGCTCAAAATCGTAAACACGTTTTTCTCGAAACTATGTTTTTAAAGTCGGTTGTCAGGAATTCTAGCCAGTTGCATTCCTCCTTTTAAACAATTTAGCCGCAACACTCGCCTCGCAAGGAATACACATCAGTTCTCAGTTAAGTACAGAGATTCATATTTTAGCCGTTCAACCCGGATGTGGAATGCTTTACCGAACTCAATTTTCCACACGCATTACAGTGCACAAAAATTTAAGAATACCTAATGTGAGTCGGTATCTATTTTCTTATTCTTTCCTTATTTCCTAACACCAGCACTGTGTTTTCCTACATTATAAGGGTAGTCAAAACCCCTTGAAGTGCGCGTAATTTATAAAAAAACCACTCCACCGACCTTGACGAAATTCAACATTGGTTTTAGAAATACATTCCACAAGGACTTGGACGAAGGATTTTTTTTTTGAAAAAATTTTGATATATTTTGTCAGAGTTTTGATTTTTTTTGTAAAATTGTCTGCCAAAATACCAGTTTAGATTTCATTTTTATTTCTTTCATCCAATTTCTAATGTCTTAACCAAAACACATTTTTTTGTTCTCTCGAGATGATCCTTTAAAAAGTTCTGCTGTCAACGCGAACACACAATTTTTTGGAGGCGTCCGTCGCGTCACCAGAAATGACTTCAAATTAGCGGAGTTTTGAGCAGCTTGTGTCAAGTCAAAAGCTAAAATACCTCTTAATGGGGCAAATAGTAGTTCTAGTTTCTTCTTCAAAAAATATCTCAGAGTAAATCTTCAGCCTCGAGGACTTCGAACGCGATGCAAACGTTGAACCCATTACACCATGCAAGATGTGCGGATAGTACAGATACCCCCAAGATGCGTACCCTCTCAAAACACCTTTGTTATATAAACACTAGCTTTTCTCGAAGGCAATGGAACACCAGAGCGACACATTGACATACTTTTATTTTTAAAATAAGTCAACCGTAAACAGTGAAATGTGATAATAGTGTCGTTCTCATAAGTCTACATTCTCTGCATTCTCTCTGTTTTTTACGAATTTCAATGATTATGTAGGTAGTATGAAGATCTTACAAGTGATTTTGTAGTGATATAAACCTCCCATTCGGATATCTATATGCATGCTCTGCAGGTCTTAAGAGGACATCACTCAAATCTGAAAACACAAAACCACAAACACTCAACCGTACAACTGGAATATTTACCAGTGTGTCTAACAGTCTCTATAGCGCAGTCAAGGTAGTTCAAGACCCGGAT
The DNA here is from genome assembly GCA_949752695.1 of Melanostoma scalare. Classification (NCBI taxonomy): domain Eukaryota; kingdom Metazoa; phylum Arthropoda; class Insecta; order Diptera; family Syrphidae; genus Melanostoma; species Melanostoma scalare. The sequence goes on from OX456984.1 coordinate 38,340,600, forward strand.
TATGTGAAACGATCTAAGATTTATTTCTGAATGTTTTCAAACGTTCACTTTCTCTAACAATTCTCAATTTGATGACACGAATATATGCTGCAGTAGCAGTTAAAACTAAAAACGAGATCTCAGCAGCACAACGAAACAGAAGTCTCCAGCGGAAGTACATCTATTTGGATGTAGCAACAGTTTGCAGTTAAAGTACTCACTTGACAAAACCACGGGGTGGCCGTATCACTAAACGTAGGTGGGCGGTTGATTGTATAGATGCGAATCAAAAAGTAAAAATAAGCTTCTATAAATAACTACCAATTACTTTAATGTACATTAAACGGAATTCGGTTGCTTGTTTTTTACCTGAGCTTGCGACTGGACAACGCTAGAGTGATTTCATGGTCAGTTTTGGACCCGAGTTTTAGTGTCACAGGCTCATTATTCAAGACCTTGGCTGAGCGAAACGGAAATAAGTATCTTTTTTTAATCACACTTTTTTATGAAGAACAAGGATCGCAATGACACCAAAAACTTCGAGCAATTTCCATACAATTCTATGTGAAAATTGAAAAGTCACGTAAATGAGAACAAATAAAAAAGGCTTAAAAGCCACCCCTAGAATTGTACTAACCGGCACGACACTATCGGCGCGCGATGGCATTCGATGCCAAACTGTTTAAACACTTGAATCAGGGACGAAATGATTATTGGAAGGCCCGTGGCCGAGAAATTGAACACAACCCGCAAAACTTATCCGGAAATGCAAGCTCAACGAAATGCACGGGACATTTCAAACGTTTATTCTTCTCGTTTCACACACTTCCAATCGGCTTGTAATTCTAAGTTAAAAACGGCTTTTGTTTATAAAGTTCATTGATGTTAGTTAGGGATATGAAAGGAAATTTTATTTTTAGCGTGCTTTGGATGAATAATCCAATTGAAAATGAAATATAACAAAAAGACAACGACCGAATAAGAAATTACACTGTCGGCGCGGCAAAGATAAAAACTCTTATGGGCGTTAATCGCCCATCGCGTGAAGAGAAATAGTAATTGAGGGGATTTTGATACATCATGGGTATCTTGCTGTCAACGGCAGACTCAAATCTTAATTAATATTAAGATTTAATTCGTCAATCTTCTTGTTGAGCATTTCGAGAGCTAAAGTACACACAACAACAACTTACAGAACACCAACACTAAATGGCTGGAATTATAGTGGCAGCCTTGAAATAGTAGCTAAAATTCCAGCCATTTAGTGTTTGCGCTCTGTAAGTTGTCGTTGTGTGTAGGGGGTTGCTCGAAAGACTCAATAAAAAAATAGTAACAGCCGCAGCTAAAAAAATGATGCCAGCAGCTCATAGGGAGTTACTCAACTGGGGATGATTAACAAAGTGTGATCACGTAGGGAACAATATCCACACATCGTTTAGTAGACCAATTTTTTAAGGGGTTAAGTTTATACTTTCTTCCAGCATCTTAAGTTGAAGCATAATCCAATTTAGACTGCGAAAGTGATAGTGGGAGAGGTTGTCGACCAACAACAGCGGCTTTTGTTGACATAAGAAAGCAAAACAGCGCTAGTGGTATAATCTGGACAAAGGAAGAGGCGAGTAATTCTTTTCAAATCAGCAAAAATATGAGAAATGCCCAAAACATGGTCAACATTTCCTCGGACCACTGTGACTTGTTGTAGCCAAGGTTCGTTGAATGACATTGTGTTAACGACCGACGCAAAAAAACGCTGTAAACCATATGACTTCGGAAAGCTACAATCACAAGAGATACACACCGTTCACAACCGAGTGTCACTCGAACCAGCAATTAGGAGGCTCAATTGTGGAAGTGGAAGAGAACCTCTACCGACTCACATACTCATAGACGTCATCAACATACATTTTGCACATGAATGAGGTTCACTATTCGTCAACAAAATCTCCCCTCTTAATTCTCCACACGCCAAGAACGAGTGGACTAAAATGTCAAAATTGTATGGGGACCTTTCCGGAACTTTAGGCGCTTACTGGCACCTCCAACCAAAAAGACGTATCCTTTACTGAAGCAATGCGGAACGATGCCCTTCGATCAGTAGTACTACGGCTTTTTAAGAGATCCAGACCTCCTACTGGACTTTCATAGCGGAAAATCCTTGAGAGCCTGTAAAATTTGAGGATGCAGGATGATACTAAGGCCGAGATAGATATCGTGCAATCTGTATAAGCTTACAGGTAACCGTCTAGAGGCACTCTGATCTAGTGCAAAAGTCGAGGTTCAGGCAACGAAAGATATCCCATGCAGACCAAGAGCTTGCACTAGAGTCCCAGCCGAGCTCTCCGACATAGAGATTATTCTTAAGATGGTACAATGTGTAAACCCATCACTACCTAATCATGGCTGGAAATTCGCAAAGTTGAAGAAACCGAACGCATCTGCTATTATAGTGATCAACGAGAACTCGCTGAACCCCTAGTAGTAAAAAAACCCCAAGGTAAAATTAAGTTTGGGGTTGGCGACCATTGCCTTAATAACATACAAAGAAGATGAGGAAAGCGCAAACGCAACTCCAAAAACACAAAAAACATTAACAGTGGGAAAACTGATGAAGGAATCGACTGTCCAACTATATGGAAGTAGATCCTCCCAGTACTTTCTAAATTGCGACAAAATTGAAGCAGGTTCATGAAACTGATGAAACGATCTCAGTAGAGATGAGTGAGTCCGAAGACGACCAAAACCAGACCAGTGGTCAGGGCTGGTCTCCTTAGTTTTAACATTGATGGTGCAGTTAAAACAGATCAATCTCCGATAGTCTAAGCAGGCTACTGAGTCTCTCATTTTCTGCGGTGTGTGATACCAAAGAAAAAGAGGTCTTCGTGATTCAGGCACCATAGCTCGCTAGGTTTATTGTCCAAGGACTCAAGACTTCTGCATTCATGGTGAACCTAGATTCTGCATATTGGTAATGATGAACATAGATTTACAGCAATCGATTTGTAACCACAGCCAGATACTAAACAAGAAATCACGCATGATGGTTTGTATCGGCTTACAAGGGACATGGCCACCCTGGCCCTCCACCTTGCGACACATAAAATGGAAAATTTTCGCTGAAGCCGAACGCAACGCCACAAATTTGCAATATAATGGGTTATGATGCTAACAGTATGGGGAAGAACTAACATACATGAACAGGGTAAGCCACTTCTTGATTTTATTTACTAACCTTACTGTAAGTTATACTGGTAGTGAACCCACATTCACCGCCAGAATCCGACAAGAGGCCCTAAATATCACAGTTGTCTCAGGCATAGTTTATCAAAGGATGTCATATTAGAAATGCGATACTCACTTCTATTCAAAGATGCATTCAATTCGATTGAATGAAGATAAAATAAAACAACCCGCTCGCAATAATACGCTGAAACTCTCAGAAGGCAGCTTAGGATTTTTTAGTATTTTGGACATCTACTCAAACAAATAGAATCTTGATAACATTCTATACATTAACGTGATTGCAGCCCTCAACAATTCACTGTTAACTTCCTGTTCCTGTTCTCTTATAAAAATGAGAAGGAAACGGATATTTAATTTAATTTTGGTGGGGCTACCGCTCCATTTATTAGCTTAATACAAGCTTAAAATAACTTAAACATACTAAACTTAAACTAATTAAAACTAATTAAAGCTAAATTAAACTACAGGGATGAGAAATGGTTTAAAAGGAGGACTTTCAGACAAGAACTTGAAAGATTAAGGTCGAAAAGAAAAGGAACAGAGTTAATCTTACTCATCATGCGGGTTAGGGGTTCGTTGAGACCATAGGATGTACGATGAGCAGGAAGGAAAAAAAATCGGGAAGATCTTACGTTTCGGGGATTAGTGTTGAAGGAGATAAGATCTAAAAGGGGGGAGCAGTCAGTGTTACCAGTAAGAAGTCGGTGAATGAATATGATGTCAAAGACATTCCTTCTGTTTTCTAGGGAGTGGAGATTAAGGATTGCGAGACGTTCGCGGTAAGGAGGCAGGGTGAGAAAGTTTCTAACATCGTAGAGATCCCGAAGGGCAAACAGCAGAAAACGACGTTGAACACTTTCGATCCTAGAGATATGAACCGCTTGATATGGAGCCCACACTTGCGATGCATACTCTAGGAGAGGGCGAACATAGGCAATATAGAGGGATTTTGTAACAAGGGGGTTATGGAACTCTTTGGACCATCTCTTGATAAAACCAAGGGCGGAATTAGCTCTTGATATTACCTCGTCAATATGAGAACGAAAATTTAATTCGCTGTCGCAGAGAACTCCTAAATCTCGGATACGCTGCACACGGTTTATGGAAATGTTCTGAAGATAATAGGGTCTGGGGGGAGGTTTATTACTTTTACGAGAAAAAGTTATTGCTTCGCATTTGGCAATGTTTAACTCAAGAAAGTTTTTAGAACACCAAAAGACGAATGAATCGAGGTCATTTTGAAGCTGGAGAGAGTCTCGATCGGAGGTGATGACTTTGAAAATTTTAGCGTCATCCGCGTAAAGTGAGATAGAAGAATATTGGATGATCTGTTCGACATCATTAATGGCAAGAATGAAAAAAAGGGGTCCGAGATGGCTGCCTTGGGGCACACCGGAGGTTGCCACGAAAGGAACTGAAAGAGTAGAACGGAAACGAACTCTATATTGGCGGTTATCCAAATATGAAGATATCCATTTGAGTAGGATAGGGCTGAATCCGAGGAAGGAAAGTTTAAAGAGGATTAAAGTGTGAGAGATTTTGTCGAAAGCTTTGCTGAAATCTGTGGTAATGACGTCTACTTCGTTTCCTTTTTCCATCGCAGAACGAGAGAAGGAAACAAACTCAACTAGATTAGTAGTTGTAGACCTTCCCTTACAGAAACCATGCTGCTTGGAGGATATCATTGATTTGCACTGGAAAGAAAGTATTTCATACAGAATGCTTTCGAAAAGCTTAGGGATATGAGAGAGTTTGGCTATGGGTCTATAATTAGAAATTAGGTTTTTGGGGCCTTTTTTATGGATAGGTGAAATAACAGATATTTTCCATAAGTCCGGAAAAACACCACTTGAAAGGGAAAGTTTGAATAGGTTAGTGATAGGAAGGGCTAAACTCGAACAACATTTTTTAAGCAAAATAGCAGGAATGCCATCTGGACCTGGATTATACTCGTCTTTGAGTTTGAGGAGACCATTAAGAACAGTTGACTGATTAAAGCTTAGATTAGAAGGCCCTGTAGAGAAATGGCGAAGATAGGAAAAGTAAGTCTGGTCTAGATCTGGGGTTTTTTGGGCAAAAGACAGTTTAAAGTAACTTGCAAAAAAATTTGCGATTGTTGTTGGTTCGTTGGAAGATTGGCTTTCGTAGTGCAGAGAAGGAGGGAAACCATCATTTTTCTTTTTATAATTGATAAACTTATAAAACGATTTTGGCTCCGAGATTAGATTAGCTTGGGTGGTGGATGTAAAGTCATTGTAAAGAGCTTCATTGAGGTTGGAAAATTTATAAAACACTCCAATGTAATCAGAGTAATCAAAAACTGAACGGGAGCGTAGAAATTTATTCCAGAGCTTATTTCTCTTGTTTCGTAGCTCACGTAGTCTATGATTGTACCAGGGAGGGGATGTTGAGTAGGACTTATCACGCGAAAGGGGAACATAGAGATTTATGCAGTGCAACAATTTCTCGTAAAACTGACTAGTTGCGTCATTCATTGAGAGATTATTAAAGTCGAATGAGGTATTAGAGAGGATTTCATTGATTTTCTTGAAATTAGCTTTACGAAAGTTGAACGAATACTTATTTGGGCTAGGTAGATGAAAAGGTAAGGTTATAAAAAAAGAGAGAGTGAGAGGCGGGTGAAAGTTGTCAATAGTAGATAATGGGGATGTGGTTTCTGAGACAGATGAGTTAATGGGGTCGGAAGTGAAAATAAGATCAAGCTGCCGGCCCATATAGTTTTTGATACCACTCATTTGGGAAAGGCTTGAATCAGTAAGACCGTCCACGAAGACACATTCTTTGAGGGAAACGGGTGAGGGAGTGAAAGCAATTTGATCTTCTGAAGTGTTCCATTGAAGATAGGGAAGATTGAAGTCACCGAAAATGATTATCTCATCTTGTGCTTCTGAGATGTCAAGCACTGTATCGATAGCAGCAACAACCAATTTGTACGAGTCTGTTGGTTCGCCGGGAAGGATGTAGAAACACATCAGGAAGATGGACTGATTAGAGAATGTTAGTTTGATAGAGATGTAGTCTAGTAGTTTGGAAGAGGAGGATGAAACGAAGGAAGATTCGTATTTATTATGGACAGCGATTAGGACGCCTCTATTTGGGGTTTCGCTATGAGGTTGTTCATCATCACGAAAGACATTGAAAAACGAAGGAAACAGCTCTTGACTTTTGATGTCCTGGGAAAGGTTTGTTTCAGTAAGTGCAAATATGTCAAAGGGAAGATTGTGAGACTGCAAGTAAATTGAGTGAGTTTTTGAACGAAGACCTCTTACGTTTTGGTAATAAAAAGACAGAGGGTGGAGATTAGAAGGGGGAAAACTGGATTCAGTGTTAGGAGCGATAGAACTTTTCTGTTTCGGAACGGATTCTTTGCAGGTAAGAGATTCTTTTGGACTGAACGTACCGAGAGAAAGCTAAGAGATCTTTGGAGACTTGCGACGAAGAGATATTCAAGAGCTCGTGGTATTTATTGTAGAGCTGCCGTAGGTGTTGAGGATCAGAAGGAAGTCCTTCCTTTTGAATAGACGCTAATACGTAGCTTTTCGTTTTACCGTCTACACAAATGTCGTCTGGTTTGTCGTGAAGATATGCCAGGAACAGACGAATGTTGTCAAACACCTTACTATCTCTAAGTTTTGAGAGAGCATAACGGGACTCGGTAGACTCAGTAAGGGACTGTTGCGTGAGTTTAACAGTAGGTGGTAATAGAGGATCGAATGTTGGTGGGGAATCGAGCGGAGAGCGGGATGGGCTTGGGTTTAAAATGTGTGAACTAATAAAGTTTGGATATTTGGCGCCTGAGGTGAGGTCAAAACTAGGGACAGAAGGAGATTTTATTGGATTCGAAAAATTTAATGGAGGGGTCTGTTGATCCGGGTTAATATTGAAGGATACGCGTTGTTGAGGATGTTTCTGTGGGGGTGCGGATTGTTGTTCGTTAATTCTACTAAGAGGAACTCTTTGCTGAGAAATAGATGGGCCATGGTTATTTTTCGGATTGGGATAGGGACTGTTTGGAATCGACTTAAAAGCTGCTGGAGGTTTTAAGAGCAAGTTTGTCTTTGGCCCGGAGAAATTTGGGAAGATTTTTGTTTTGAAAGTCCAATTGGGATTAGAACTTTTTTTAGGTTTAGGAGCATAATTAGGATTTGGTGATATTTTTGGATTAAGGGGTTTAATTGACTATTAGATATTCTTAATTCTATACCAGAAGGGTGAAGGAATAGCCATTCGTATTTGTTAGGGATATTTATTACAAAGGATTGGGATTTACTACGTTTCTTAGATTTACAAACGACATTCAATAAATTAATACCATAATGATTTTTAAAATAATTGCGGATCCACTTCGAGTCGGCATGGGACGGAACGTTCTTGATAATGAAGGGGTTGGTTAGATCCGTTGGGTTGTTATCTTTGATTTTATTTAGTCTGCTATTCCATTCCGATAGCTTCCATATGGCGCCAAAACGATTAATAGTAGGTTCATTGGATGAAGAGGAAACAAGATCTTGAGGAGGCGGAGGAACATCTGGGGTATCTGCAGCGTCATCGCAGGATTTAAATTACTTTATTAGTATAATGAATTTTTAAAAAAAAAGAAAACAAAATCTTTAGATAATTAATAGGTGTTTATTGCAATACGTGTTCACACTTTCGCGACAGAAATCCAACTCAACTGCACTTCTAATAGAGATCTTTCAAGTTAGTCTAAAGATGTTTTTTATGTATTCATGTTTCAGTCTGCTCCGTGAAGGAATGTGCAAACTGAAGCATATTTCATGGGAACATAAAGTTAGTTCACGAAACGTTCCCATGTAAAGATTCAAAGGTGTCAGCTAACCGACTATCAAGAATTGAGGGGGTGGATTGTGTCGTATACATAACTTCTCCCCCCTTTAGATTAAAATTCTCCTGAATTTTGTTTTCAACTTTAAATTTTATTTTATTTTTAATGACAATGCTCAAAATAATTAAAGTAATCAAACAAATGAGTAACGTTAAGTTGATCCCATAAGAAATGTTCTTATGATACTGTAATTCTTCAATTTTTTGAATATTTTTTTCGTTTTTAAGAATAATATCATCTAGTGTTATTTTTTCACTGAACTCCATAGTTTGGTTTGTTGGATAATAAAACCTATCTTGAAAAATCTCTTTCACATTAGAAAAGTAATTATCTAAAATTTTAATTTCACAATTATTGAAATGGATTAATACATTTCCATTTATGTTGAAATTTCTGTCATCACAATTTTGGATAATTTTTAATTGATATGCATTTTTTATTACAATTGTTTCATCATCTAATGAAATTATTTCTGTCTTATTATTCTTAATAAGCTTACAATTCTTTTGATAGATACAATGTTTACTTAAGTTTAATTCGTTTAACGATTTGAATTCCTCATATTGAAAAGTAGAATTATTGTTCTTGAATACAATTTCATTTGAAGAATCTATTTCTTTAAAATCTTTATTTGGAATGGGTACGATAATTCTTCGCTGTATTTTTACAATTTCTCTTGGAATTTTTATAGCAAATAACAATGCATTTTTTCTGAATTTTGTTACACCTAATTTTAGATACTTCATCTTATTTAAGTCTATGTTATACTTTTGTATCTCTTCGTCTGACAGTAAATTTGGATGTAGCATACCATATCTGGCTGATGCTAAATTTTCTTGTATATGTTCAATCTTTTCTTTTATGATTTGTACTTTAAAAAGTTGATCGTAAAATAAGTTCTGATTAATTGTTTTATTCGCTACATTCCTTAGTTGTCCTAATATTACTGTTCTATCCTTTTGTATTATGTCTTTTATTTGCTTAAACGAATTGCTAAAATTATCATTAATAAGAATCTGTTGGTTCAAATTGGTTATTGCATTATGATTATTTATTTCAATGTTTTTAAAATGTTCTTCAATATTAATTCTATCTTCCTCATCCATGGTTCCAAAGAGCCATTTAGAAGCACTACCAATTAAATTCACTAGTCCTCTTTTGTGTCTAGTTACTCCTGGTATTATGGTTTTAACTTTATTCTTTAAGTGCTTTAGTTCTATGTTAAGTAATTCTTTGTGGTCTACGTCTAATGTTTCGATGTTTTTTGAAATGTCATTTAAAATGTCTGTTATATCTTGTGGTTTAATCACGTGGATTATAATGTCCGTCTTTTTTACTATGTCTGCTTCGTTTATATTAATTTCAGTATATCCAGTTTGGTCTTTTATTTCTTCCAGAGTTAAACGTCCTTTAATTGGTATCGGCATTGCCAGTACTGTTATTAATATTATCATGAAAAGCTGAAAATTTAGGTTGCCTTTTAATATTAGTTGAATGGATGTTAAGAAGTTTACTTTTTCTAAACCTAGGTTGATGTTTATGCCTAACAGCCTTATAATTCTTTATAAATCCTGTAGATCTTGTTTCGATATAATTTTCTCTTCTTTCATTTGCCTTTTTGATACTATTTTCCTTGACTGTTTTTAAATTGTCTCTGATTTTATCAAATTCTATTTTATGAAATTGTACTTCGGAAGGACCTGCTTTAATTGTTGAATGAATTCTCTCATTATAATTCCTTACGGCTTGTTGAACTAATCTTTTAACCGATACATTTACTGTATTTAATTTTAAAATTCTACACTTCTCTAACAAGGTACTATGGAATCTTTCCACATCGGAGTTTCCTGTGTGGGAATTCGCTTTAGTGAAATGAATTTCAATATTTTCAGTCTGTAGAAATTCTTTTATATGAATTGAGTTAAATTCATTATCTGCAATTATCTTTATAGGCTTGCCTGCCTTAGCTAAATGACTTTCTAACTCTTCTACTATGGTTATATGATTCCTATCTGGAAGATAATAGGCAAATCCAAACTTAGAGAACTTGTCAATTATGGTTAAGAAACTGCATTTAAGTATAACAAATGTGTCTATATGTATAATTTGATTTAAATTCGAAGGTGTTTCTGTAAAGTTTAGTTTGGGTTTAATTGGTCTTCTATCGTATTTAACCTGTTGACAAATTTCACATTGATTAATTATAATTTGAATCAATTCAAGTAATTTTGGAAAATAAATTTTATTCTTGATTTTATTGAATGTCTCTTGTATGCCGGAGTGCATACTCTCCTTTACGTGATAGAGTGAGATTTGTTTCACTGCCTCTATTTCTGTTTTAATGTCTTGTGCTCGGTATGAACACTTTATAAATTTTATTTGATTGTCATTAGAAAACAACTCTCTCAATTTTTCTTGAACAATATTATATTTGCTATCTGATAATTCTGAATATAAACCGATTATTCCTTTTTTAATAAATCTTCTAAAAATATCATTCAAATTTTGAAAGTCACATTCGGCAATATATATTATTCTTTTCCCATGAATTATTTCTATTTCTTGGACTTTATTATTTGTCAAAATTATTTGAGTCTTATACTTGTTTACGATTTCTTCCTTTATCGGAATATGATCTAACAACTCTTCTCCTGCGGAATGAATTGTTGCCATAGTGGTTTCATTTTCATCCTCTTCTAAATTAAATAGTAAACCTATTTCTGAAACATCATCTTCATATATATTTGAAAAGTTGTTGTACATACTCATCCCATCATCTTCAGACCTAACGTCCTCGTTAGTTTCAATTCTACTAAGAAAGTCTGCGACTTTGTTGTCTTTTCCCTGCAAATACTCTATTTCAAAATTATACTCTCCTAATTTGAGAAGCCACCTTTGATGTCTGGTTGACATATCTTTTCCCTTGTATTTAGCATGTAAGTATTTAATGGGTTGATGATCAGTATAGATTTTAAATTTATTACCATACAAATACGGTCTGAAATAACTGACTGACCACATTATAGCCAGAAATTCTTTATCTGTTGCAGAATAATTTATTTCATGCTTATTGAGTGTTCTAGAAGCGAAACACACTGGGTGTCCTTCTTGTGATAGAACTGCCCCTAACGCATATTTTGATGCGTCTGTTGTCAGTTGAAACTGTTTTTTAAAATCAGGGAATCTTAAAATGGGATGGGAACAAATAAGGCTTTTAAGTTTGTCAAACGCTACTATATAATTCGGATCATTAGTCCTAAGTTTCGTATCTTTTTTCAGATACTTCGTCATAGGCTGTGCAATTTTCGCATAGTCCTTTATGAACTTTCTATAGAATCCACTGAGACCTAAGAAACTTTTTATCTGTTTTTGAGTTTGAGGTAATTCTAAATCTTTGATTACTTTAATCTTATCAGGGTTTGGTTTGAAACCATCCTCTGTAAGAACATGACCCAGAAACTGAGTTTCTTTTTTCATGAAACTACATTTGTCAATTTGAATTTTTAGTCCTGTTTTTCTAATACTTTAAATATTGCTTTTATAGCTTGGATGTGTTCTTCAAGTGAAGTGCTAAATATAAGTATATCGTCTAGATATACTACACAAGAAATGTTTATGAAATCTCTTAGAATTTCATTCATTAGCCTTTGGAATGTCGCTGGGGCATTCTTTAAGCCGAATGGCATTCTAACAAATTCATATAAGCCTTGGGGTGTAACGAAAGCTGTTTTTTCAATGTCCTCCTCTTTAACCAATATTTGGTAATAGCCTTTAGCTAAATCTATGGTTGTAAAATAATTTGACCTTCCCATCTTGTCTAATATGGCGTCCATATTAGGAAGTGGTTGTTTGTCATCTATGGTTATCTCGTTTAGCTTCCTATAGTCTATGACTATACGAAACTTTTGGATTCCTGAATTATCATTCTTCTTGGGAACGACTATCAAAGGACTTGAATATTTAGATCTACTTTTTCTGATTATCCCTTGAGCTTCCATTTCCGCTATTTGTCTTCTCACTTCCTCCTCGTGCTTAGGAGGATACCTATACAGTTTAGCATTCACTTGAGAATCTGTGATTGTCCTAATTTCGTGTTTAATAACTGGGGTGCTGGTCAACCTATCCCCTTCTTTAAAAAATAGTTTTTTAAATTTTTGTATAACTTTAGTTATTGCTTCATATTCTTCTTTATTAAGGTAGTCTAGTTTAAGTCTTTCAATTATGTCATTTTCATCAACGATTTCTAATGTATGTATTTCGTCATGTTTATATGGTTTTCCTAATAGTTTTAAAGTCTGTTCGTTGAGAATTATGGTTCCTAATTCTAGGTCGATTAAGGTGTTCAGTTTATTTAGTATGTCAGTACCTATAATAAATTGATAACGTCTGTTGGGTAAGTTCTTAACTTTCCATCTGATCTTGGCTCCTTTTGGAAATTTAAACTCCTCAGGAGCTGGTGTATGTGCTTCCAGCTCAATAGCATCTTTACCATTTATTGTGGTAAAATGTATTGGTTTAGTTTTAAATGTTTCAAAATCTTTAATTCTGTCGTCTATAATGCTCAGAGTTGAGCCTGTGTCAATTAGTGCTAAGTATGTTGTATTATTTAATGTAATTTCTATAATTGGTAGTTCTTCCGAGGCTAATTGATAAAAAACTCTGCGTTATTTACTTCCCTGTTATCATTTGAATTACTTGCTTCGACGTTGCCTATAGACATTGGTTCTTCATATCTTTGAGTTTGAAAACGATTTTGGTTTGAATTTCTATGGTTATTAGAACCATTATTTCCCGAATTTCTACTATTTGAGTTATTAAAATTACTAGAAATTCTATTGCTTGAATTGTTGAAAAAAGTTGAGTTTCTGTTATTTGAATTAATTGAATTTCTGTTGTTTGAATAACTTGAAATTCTGTTGCTTGCATTGTTAAAATTACCTGAATTTGTATTTATACTATTAAAGTTACTATTCGATCTCATAAAATTACCTGAATAACTTTTGTTTTGCTTATGGTTATGGGTGTGCACATTATTTTGATTTCCTGAAAAACTTGTTTTATTCTGATTTTTTCGAATATCTATTTTATTTTTAAATTCATCTCTTATGCAACTATCTTCGTATCTTCGTCTAATCATTGTTTCAAAAATTTTTTCTAAATCTTTTTCTTCGTAAATTTTGTCTAGTAACACTCCCTGACTTATTTCCTTAATCATATTTACCAGCATTGAATTTACGTTACTTAAATCTATGGCACTATCGCCTTTATAAAATTCTATTAATTCGTCACTTTTATACTTAATTTTCTGAGTTTCTGCCAACAACTCACTAACAGTTTTTACCTTTAAGTTTGTTATTCTCCTATAGAGTGTTCCTGGCTCTTCATCTGGTCGATAGTGGAGTTTCAATGTCCTTTTTATTTCTTCCCAATTGTCCGGTTGTGGTAAATTGATGATGATTTCCTTTGCTTCTCCTTGGATCTTCTCGTTGTAGATAGTCCTGATAATGAATTTTCTTAAAGCTCCGTTCGGCACGTCACTTATGTAATATTCGATGTTTCTTATGAAACTATTTATTGTCACATCTCCTTTCCCGGTAAAAGCACTTATATATTTTACTTCTCGCAACACTCGTTCTTTATCTAAGCGAGCAGATTCTCTTGCTTGTAAATTTTGAAAAGCATTATTTAATTGCTCCAGTTGTTGCTCCCTTAGCTGTAGTTGTTCTTGGAGTTGTTCCATTTCGATTTCTTCTAAATTTCTGCTTATGTCGAAAATGTTCTGTTTCTTTGCTCGATTTCTCGTTAACATTTACTTTCTACACTTTTCGTGTTTATTTCTTATGTTATTAATTTTCACACACTATTTTATCTTTACCGATTTTCACTTTTTAATTTGATTTCATTCAATATACTTTTTTTTTTTTTCTTCACAAATTATTCTTTTTCGAATTTTTATTTGCGATCGTTCGTATCACAAGATCCTTTTATCTTTCTTTTTAAAAGGATCCTACCGACTGCGCCATTTAAATTACTTTATTAGTATAATGAATTTTAAAAAAAAAAGAAAACAAAATCTTTAGATAATTAATAGGTGTTTATTGCAATACGTGTTCACACTTTCGCGACAGAAATCCAACTCAACTGCACTTCTAATAGAGATCTTTCAAGTTAGTCTAAAGATGTTTTTTATGTATTCATGTTTCAGTCTGCTCCGTGAAGGAATGTGCAAACTGAAGCATATTTCATGGGAACATAAAGTTAGTTCACGAAACGTTCCCATGTAAAGATTCAAAGGTGTCAGCTAACCGACTATCAAGAATTGAGGGGGTGGATTGTGTCGTATACATAACTCAGGCGTCCAAAATTTCCTCTAAAATAGATGTGTTGTATTGAGGTCTTGGGAGTGGTTCGGGGTCTTTGGAGGTGGCAATGTTCAGGTCTTCGAAAGTTCGCTTGATGACCGTCGGGGTTTCCTTTATATGCTCCTTAAGGTCTTCCAAATGGGACGCAATATCAAGGAGAATATTATCGTTGATTACCGGTGGGGGAGTAGGTGTTGTAGATATGGTTTGAGACTTGCTTTCGATGGTGGAACGTATCGAACTCAAGGAAGAATTGAAAACGGACATATTGGTTTTAAAGTTTTTTTCCACTATTTTTTTCATTTCGATTATTAAATCATATCCATTATCTGGCGATTTTGCATTGTTCAACGAATTAATCTGATTTTCAAGACACTTCATTCGGTTTTTGAGGTAGGTCGCGGATTGTTGACAATTATTACTTAGTTCATCGAATGCTTTGATGAGCTCATCGAATTTTTCGAACTGTGTCATACACTGCTTGTGGTAAAGTTTGTTTTTTTATATCATTATCATTATAGGTTCGTTCGTTGAAGCCCTGGGGTCGCCATGTGGTCGCTACAAAGAGTTTTTTGAAAAACATAAATTCGCCCTGAATGTCAAACAGAGTGTTTTTTGAGCCCTGGGGTTGACCTGGGTTTGCCCTCAACATGTCCTAGGCTTTTGCTGGGGCGAGTTGGGGGCTGACAAATGGCATGTATTTTTATTCAAATGACATGGTGATTTTGTGGTTTAGTGTTTTTTGAGGACTGGAAAACCCAGGTTTTTTTGACAGCTCATTGGGTTGACAAGGAAACCTGGGCCAAGTCTGGGTAAAGTTCAATTAACGAACCTAATATGGTGAATATTAACATAGGTTGTGGCATTACGCTGAACAGCTTTGAAAAAACAACCTATCTTGACAAACTAGGCATAGTTCAAAGATCTGCAAGCTATGTGTAAGCGGACCTCTTTACCCCACAACCTCAGTTATCTTAGATTTACTCCTTAATATCTAACCTCTCGTTATTTATAGCAAGCAAAAGGGTGGATGCACAGTAATGAATCAAGTGCGCCACTACACCATGGCTCAACTGGTTTGCGACTACAACTTCCAAATCAAGGGAAGATAAGGGCTCCTAAAAGATGATTTATTTCATTCTTTCATAGCTCGAACACCGCGGATGGAGTTGGTGTACTGACAAAAATCAAATATTAGTCTCTCATTCCCTCTCCCAAACCACTGTAGTGAGTTTCAAGCCCGATTTCCGAAGTATCCTATCATTGCTCAGAGCAAAACATGATATACGGATAGCTAAGCAGCTCTTAAATCACTCGGCTATGTTTCCACGAACCCTTTAACTGATTGTATCTTATGAAGATGACAGATCAGTTTAAAATTCACCTTTTTTGGGTCGACACATAGGGTTCTGGAACTTTTCTTGGAGTCCAATCTCGTGGTTATCGATCAAATACTGATACTCTCTACACAAATATTTTGCATTGAGTTTTTGTTTTGCTTAATGATTATGTGTTGGAAGAGGAAGTTGTTTACTAGCAGACTATAGGTTTGTTCGTCGAAGCCCTAGGGTCGCCCTGGGGTCGCCACAAAGCGTTTTTTGAGAAACCTAAAGTCGACCTGAATGTAAAATTGAGTGTTTTTTGAGCCCTAGTGTTGACAAAGGTTTTCCATCAACTCGCCCTAGGTTTTTGCTGTAGCGATTAGAGGGCTGTCATGTCAAATAGTATGTATTTTTTTTTTAATGACAGGGATGTGTGGTGATTTTTGGTGTAGTGTTTTTTGAGGACTGGAAAACCCAGGCTTTTTTGACAACTCATAGGATTGTCAAGAAAACCTGGGTCAACCCTGGGGAAAGTTGCCACAGCAAAAAGCGCTTTGTGGCGACCCTGTGGCAACCCCAGGGCTTCAACGAACAAACCTATCTATTAGCTACATTTATGTCAATCAAATTTAAAACATTCAAATCTTATTTTTTTTCTCAGTTTTTCAAATCTTTTTTCTTTTTTCTCTTTTTTATTTCCGCCATCTACCGCCAAATTCAGTGATCAGTTTCAGTTACAGTAATGAATGTGTGAACCGAACATGTTAAAACTTGTACATCTCTGTGCTTAGCTAAGCTTCAACTTGTGAACGGTTATTTGTGTTCAGTTGTTCGTTTAATTGGTGCAGTGCGGTTGTTAAAAATTAAATTCGTGTAAAAGTGCAAATGTGTTTCATTTTCCCTTCTTTTTTTGTTTAAAATTAGTGGTGAAGTTTAGTTTGTTTAGTTAGTTTCAATTTATAGTGAAGAGTGTGAAAAAGGCAATTAATTGCTGATAGTTAAAATTATTTGTTCTAATCGAGAAGAAGCAACGTCAAAATGCATATTTCTATTCTGGTGAGTGGCTTTTATGTTTCTTCTTTAAAAAAATTGAAATTAGGGATATAATGGACTAAAAACAACTTAACAATTGCTGAACTATGGTTTGGAGAACAAATTTTCAGCTAGATTTAAACTTTAATATTACTAGCAGGGTGCATTGCAGGCAGGGTCTTCATTTCAGAACAGAACGGAAAATGTAGATGAAATCAAAGCTCGGCTTTTTCCGGGCCAAATACCTACTTTAAGCTTAGACGTTTTACCTACTTTAAGCTTTAACGGTTTTTTGTGTGTCAAAGTCCTGTCGTTTAAGAATTTCTTCTTCAAAATTGGGTTGTATCTCGTGTCGGTAAACTTATTCGACTTGTGACTTTTGGGCAGCTGTATTACCCCTGAAGACAAACTTATAACTCGATTCTGTCCGACATAAGTGATACCTCACAAGTCACAACGTTCCAGTCAAAACAAAACTTTCCACTCAATACCCAAATCTATATGTAGTTCTTATAAGGTTGCAACCTTGTGCTTTGTGGCTTTTGGAATATATTAACCTCGTCCATCCAATTTTTTGTAACGATTTTGTGTACCTATATTTTTCGGAACATAATCGGCATATCCTATATCTATCCTTTGGAAACCTGTATACCTGCTGACGACCATCTGCATTCCGTGTCCTTGATGTTATGGTTAGCATGCCTGCTATTCACAAATCAAATCCCAGAAAGAACAAACAACAGGGTAATAACATACACTGCCATAAAAGTGCTTTCTCATTTGTCCGTTTGAAATCGGTTAGACACATTCCTCCAAAGATGGGTGCTTTTCCGATTAGCCGGGCGGAATCGATAGAAAATTGTAGGTCCCCTCCATTTTCCACAAGGCATAGTTACGAGGAATGAGCTAAGCCCTGGGGCTCCTAGGACTCTGTTCTGCCACAATACTTACTTATTTTTGAACATCTGCATCTCCTAGCGCTTTTCTGTTTTCGTCTTTGAACAAAATTTAGCACAGCCCCACAATTCTATTGGAAAATTTGGGGACCCTGGCTGGGAGAAAGCATCAAAAATAGCTTTCTTCTTCGTATTCCAAATTGAAATACTCCAATTCCAATAAGACGAGTAAAGCAGCACTACTTGGTTATGATCTCTTCTGCATTTTGTTTTCATTCGCCACAAAAAGAACTACATTGACGTTAGACCCCGGGGCTTCCAATACTCTACTGCGCTACCACACTACTGCATTTCCACCATCTGCATCTCATAGCACATTCCTACTCACGTCTTAGAACTAATTTCGTTCTTTTGCTAGCATAGTTCCATTGTGTTAAGGGAAATTTCGGGGGTCGTTGTTAGACGAAATAATCAAAAATTAAATTCCGTTGGTTTTCTTTGCATCGCCCTTTGAATTACTCTTATTAAGACAGTTACGAGCTGCACTACTTTAAAAATGATCTCTTCTGTATTTTTTAGACCTTTGTATTTGCCTCGAAAAGAACAACATTGACCACAATGTAGAAGCGGCAAAAATTACCTACTTGCCCCTAATTATGTTTACTTACCGCAATCCATCGGGTAGGCTTTAAACACAACTGGGCTCTTAATCGTGGGGTAGCTATGAGTAATACAGTGCCAAAATAAAACAAAATCACTTAAGAACATGAATTTCATTCCTAATTTTTCAAACTCCTATGCACTATTCACTTCACCAATACGAATTATTATCAATATTTATCCAACTTCCAAAATATCATTTTAATTACTTTTTTCCTGACATTCACTTCTAAAAACCTAGGTAGGAGCAGAGCACTGGACAATTTTTTTTTAATTTCAACGAACTATTGCACATTATGTTTTTAAAAACACTCTTCTTTTTATTTGCTGCCAAGTCGAAATTCTAAATTAAACTCTTGAACTAAATTGTTGACTATTTTCAACTCAACAGAACTCCAATGAAAAAACTTTTCCACTTCCAAAGGCTTAATTGCCGCAAATATTTTTTTCCACAAGTCTGCGAGTCTCTCCTGATTGGCAGATAAGACAATTTTGTTTGTTATTAATGCTGTGCCTTGTAAAGGAGTCAGAATAAAAAATACTGCTTCAAATTACTGTCGTGTGGTTGGAATTTAATTGAAAAGCACCTGCATTTTAATGATTTGGGATTTACATTGCAAGAACCTTGTCGCTGATCTACCTACTTTCTTTGCCAAGGCTAGATATAAATGTTTTTACAAATCAAGTTCAACTTGTTTCCCCACAAACAACCACTCCCAGTGAAAACAAAAAAAAAAAAAATAAAATGGTGGGTGGCGTATACGTACTTTTTTCAATAAATTCGCTATGACCTTTTTCGAAACAGGGTCTTGACTCAATGAATTTCTTTATGAAAAGCCAAATGCTCAAAACACAATCATATTTTATTATAAAAAATTTAAGCCCGTTACACGGAGCTTAAAAATCTTTATTTTCTTTTTTATTTATATACCTATTTGTAAATGTATATATTTAAGTATGTATAGTTAATATATCGAATTGAAACGAAATACAAAAATTAAAAAAATCCAATCTATAAGTATTTTTGAAGCGATTCCCCCAAAATCGATTCCAACTCCTGCACTGCTTTTCTTGAGTTCTTCACAACCAGTGCGTTTTCATCCTCAAACAGCTCGGCTACAAAAGGCACTGTCTCTGGCAAAAGTGATGTAAAATCATCTCCTAACTTTCGTGCAAGTTCCACACAACTATTAAAGGCAATTATTCTAACTTCCGGCACGTTGGCTCTGGTTTTCAATAAAATTTGATAATGTAGTTGTTTCCAAAGGACATCACTCGATACCGCGACGGCTAATTGGGCAATGCATGACAATAGGATATCCTGAAGTCCTTCGTTATCCAATATTATTTTATTTTCCAACTGATCAACGATGGGCTGCATAAGCAAATCGAAACGATGTGGGTTGGAAAATCCTTTGGTGTCGTAGGTAAAAATGTTTGTCAAGGTGGATAGAATGTTTTCCAAGAGCTCCATATTTAGTCGCTCAGAGTCGGGGAAATATAAGGTTGTATTTTTGGATATATTGCATGCGGTTAAAAGCTCTGCGGCATCTTGAATAAAATCTGACGAAAACAGGACGAATAGAGATTTAAGGGAGTTTGAAATGCACTTGTTGAGGATGAAGTATGTCAGAACGTGTTCCTTTGGTCCGTCTTTTTGGAAACCCCAATCGTATAATTTTTTGTAGACTGGCCGGAAGGAGCTCTCGGAAAGCTTCAGTATCCAAGCAACAAAAGCATTTATAATTTCCATTTCAGTTGAACAAATCTCAGCGGAAGATGATTTGGCCTTTAAGTCGGTCATTTGTGTACGGAATTCTAAACACTTAAGGAAAAAGTCCGTCAGCTCGACTTGGACCCCAGACAAATCCGAGTTGCTCGCATTGGAAACACACTCAAAGAAAAGCTTCATAAGATAGCTTATGCTAGAATAATTACTCTCTTCCATGAGGGTAAAGTAGGCCTTTTCACAGTTTGGAATCAAAATTCGAGCTGGCACTTCGGCGGCGATCTTCTTCCAAATAGCTTGGAGCTTATTAATGTTCACAGTTCGTCTTTGGTCCTGATCACCATGGTTATTCTGTATTCTCGACCACATTGTACTCAACGCACTGATTATGCCAAAGGTATAGGGACCAAGGAACAGAGGCATTGATTCGAAAAGCTTCTGAATGCCGGTTATCAAAGCCAGGCACACATTGTCCGGTGGTTGTTTCTGCAGTATAGTTGTTTGGTCTTCCAGCGCTTCAACCAAATTCGGCATAAGCTTCGGCAAGTGGGCTATCGAATGGGCTTTCAAATTGGATGCAACCTCAACCAGAGTAAGAATAGCCATTGTGAGGATTATTTTTGAAATGCGCACTCGTTGTTTCGTCACATTTGTAAGAACTTCTAAGATATTTTTGAACTTTTCTATGAACTTCAATGCAAACAATTTGGAAAGCAGCTTGATAGAAAGCAGCCCATATTGTTGCACGAAAATTATTTCATTTGTACTAAGTATGTTGGAATCGGATTCTAAGCGTTCTTTTGCCGAAATCGTGCTGATCAAGTCGCAGAGGGAGTTAAGTAAATTTGAAACGTTGTCATCGCTACAGTTCTCAAAGTAGTCACTCTTTTCGTGGAGTTTGCTGTTTAAGAGATCGAGTACCTTCTTTCGAATCGTTACCAATTTGTGCTGCATCAGGCCATTGACAACAACAAGGAACATATCCGGAGACAGCAGGGATATGACATTGTCCAGGGAATCGTAGCAGCGATGAAGAATTACTTTCCAAAATTTCAATCGAGTAGGGTCTGTACTTTTCTCGATCGCTGAATTTACATCCGGGATGTAACTTAAAGTTTTTATGATAAAGCTTTGATAAAGAGACTTTGTTAACTTATTTTCCTGTTCACCAAGGACGGATACAGCTTTCAGAAATTCAACTGAAGAAGTAAATGTAGAAACAAACTGAAGGATAAGGTATCTGTAGTGGCGCAACTGCTGGGCACTTCTTGCTTTCACATTGAATAAATCGCTATCTGCAATTTCAAGCAGTATCCCTGAACTGTTTGTGTTTTTTTCGTCTTTGTCCATTGGTAGTCTTTTCACGTAGTCCAGCAGAGACACGCACGTCTGAAGGCTGATACTTGTACTGAACTCGTTTAGCAACTGCAAGACAATCTCAATTCGTTTGGGAAGTGAGTCGCTCCTCCCAGCGCCAGCTTGTTTGTTTTTCTCTTCGGCTATAACATGCGACTCGAAAACCACACACAAGAACAGCCAGAAGTACTTCTCAGCGTCAAGAGTTTGCATAAGTTTTGTGTAAAGCGGCTTCCGCCGATGTTCAGGTACATCCAGGAGAATATCGGAGAATATTTTCAAGACTTGCACCACTCTGTTCTCGTTGGCAGTGTCGTTTTCCTTCACAAGAATGGGTATAATCGACTCTACGATGTTAGAGATGATCTGAAAACTAAAAGCATCATCTTGCCGTGCTATCGAAGATCCCATGAATGTGAAAATGCCTACGAAGTTATGAAGTACTTGTTGCGGAAATAGCCCTGCACAATGTGACAGAAACAGCAGGGCGTTATAATGCGTTTGTGGATTTTGTGTCAATTGAATGCATTGCACAATCAAATCGACCTTGAAGATGCTATCATTGATGGTACTCAGTAGATTCTCGCTCTTAGATTTCTGACAGCAATGTAGCAGAGCTGAGAGAATCAACTGTTTGGTGTACTCCACAGGCGATTGGATCTCCATATATAAGCATTTCTTAAGAATATCAAACAGAACCGGAATCAGAACGTGAGTATTCTCCAATTTCTTTTTGTTTTCAAGGATTTCCAGGAGGATAACGCCTTCCTTCCACTGACTGGTGTTCAGTATTTTCATATCGCTCGTAGTGTCTCTACCTGAGGGTCGTTTTTTCCTTTGGCTATCGCTGTCAGTGGATTCGTTCAAGTTGCTCATGGACTCAAGCAGCGGCAGCACATGTTTGCAATCTAGATTACACTTCTTTAAGACTTTGTTGACATCCAAGAACAGTGTGTCGATGTCAGATTTGGAAATTGTCTCGATTATAAGTTTCAATAGCTTGATTTTGAATGTGTGTGGTAGTTGGTCGTAAGTGGCCTCGTCAAGAATCTGCAAAGTTATACAAGGCACTGGAATCAGCTTGTCATTTGATCGGGCAAACGTCTTAGACATTTTAAATGACGACTCGATGAGTTGCCAAGCATTCTTGTCAATTGTCACCACTTCCTGTATACAGTTCTCATCAAAACGTGCTACAACAGATTTGAATATTCCTGCAGCGGCATCATCTAGAATCACAATGCTTCCTACTGTTTGTGTGTGGGTCAAGGCCTTCAATGCTGCCGGGATTATGCTGCGTAGAATGCTGCTACTTTTTATGTGCTTTAGAATCTCTAGGACCTTTGATTTGAACACTATACTCTCAGCGGCATCATCGATAACTGAAAGAATTCTTTTCACCAACGCACTGTCTGATGTTTTGTTCTTGTTGCTAAGAATCGTGAACAGAACCAACGGAATTTGCTCGGCATCAAACTGAATTTCTTCGCTTCGATCGATAATTTTTTTGGTCAAGTCTTTTAAGTCGCCTTTGGGGACCGGCACCGCTCGTAAAATATCCAAGGAGCACTCACGTATTGTGGAAATGGGGCTGCCTAGTGCAACAATAACTTTCAGAATAAATCTCAAATCAATGTCATTTGTGTCAGCCTTTCCCCTTAATACAACTTCGAGCAGTCTTGCAGCTCGAATGCGCGTTTCGGTGAATTTTGGCCAGTCAAATACGCTTTCGTGAATTAAAAACTTCGACAAGAAGGATAACTTCTGTCTGGGTGTTGGAAAAAGTAGATTAAGAATGTCTCTAAGACATTTGGTCCATTCTACTTTCTCAATAGTCGATTCCGATGTCGTTGAAAATGCCTTACCCATTAAAAGGTCAAAAAGTTTGAAAAATAATTCCAATGATGCGGTAGTGGTGGTTTCCCAGTCTTGCAAGCTTTCGAAATTGGTTCCTCGAACCAGTGTTGTGAGAAAATCGACATATAACTGAAGAGGTACGTTGGAACTCTTTTCGTCATTGTCCGTAGGTACAATTTTGAATCGGGAACACTCTTCCACAGCGAAATCAAAAACTTTTAAAGCTTCCTCGGGCTGGTTGTTTGTTTTGTAACATGCCGTCATCATCATGAGGAAGTGACGCATATTGTAAGCATTATTAAGTCCATACTCGGTATTTTGCTTCATCGAATCTATCAACTCTTCCGGCCTAGGGTTGTCATCAGACAGCGAAAGGGCCACAAGAAACTCTTTCTTAAGCTCACTGGGGTGAAATTTTTGGTTTTTAAACCTTACTGCTAGTTTTTTTAAGAATGGTTTATTGTTTGTTAACGAGCTCTGAAATATTATCTTGATGAACTTTGCATTTTCCTGTTCCTTTCTCACAGGAACCAAATACCTTATGACAGCCAAGAGGATTATGTTGTTGTCGTAGTTTTCCACTACAACTTGTGAGGTAAGATGTGTCAATGCTGTTTGTTGTACTCGTTTCCAGGTCTCGGGATTTGTAGCAGCTTTATCGAGTATATTTATTATACCCTCAACGAAGTGTTTGTGTCCAAGTATTTCTACGAATATACTCGTGGGCAATTTAAGGATTTCTTCTACGACTTTTTCATTGTCATCTTTGATACGATCAGGTAGAACTTCCTTCAGGAGGGTGTAGTAGGGAACGTTGTTTTTGTCCTGGTTGATGTGTGTGACAATATCTTTTACGGATATTTTTCGTATACTCGGGTTGGAATGGTAGAGGTTTTTAAAGATCGATGTGGTATCTTCATCGAGAAATTTGTAACGAAAGGCTGAAATGAAAACAATTGATTGAACATTTAACATGAGCTTTAAAGTAAATAATAAAAGGAAAAATATTATCTGATGAATAAGCATTAGAATGTGGATGCAAAGCCGCTCATTTTTCTTACAATACAAATGGTGTATGATTCTACTTCAGAAAAGTTGGGTTGAGTTAGATCTTTTGTGTTTCTAGGAATTAGGCAGTGATAAGAAAAGAAAAAGGGTGAGAATGAGTGGAATATTAAATATGGAGTTTCTCCCTGAATAACTTTTGGAGGACTTATACGGAAAAATGGATCTCGTTTTTAGCAAAATAAACATTTTTAAATTAACCTAAAGTATTGATCATAATTAGGGATTAACTTTGCAGCAATGACTGGTCTGTTCGAGACACAGCAGACGTGCTGCAAGAGCCCTTGAACTTGTCAGGGGCTACGGATAGCTTCGGATAATTTCGATTAATTGAACCTTTGATGACGTCAACAGTCAACATGGCATAGAGCATAGACTTTTAATTGCTTGTCAGGGTATTAAAGAAGAAAGGGAGTCGAATGGGATCATAAAATAAATGAATGAAAAGGGTGGAGCCACAGAGCGGGGACTTGCTCCATTTCTCGGGAAAGTCGATACCAGTGCAAAACATTTTTGGTTTTCTGCTGTGATTCGAATCACGAACCTCCCACGTAAGACAAATGTTAACCATTACGCTACGGGCACTCATTGGGATCTAAAAGCAGCTAAAATGCCACCGAAGTTGGGATCGTGATTCTAGGAGGACTTGGTTCTCGAAGTTGGCAGGATTCGGTCGGAAAACTTAACCGCCTCAGAAAAAGAAATGCATCCAAACAATCAATTTCGGATATGGATTTATTTAAAGTCCGAAAGTGGTGGTCAATGGTCATGTTAACTTAGGTGTGCTATGGCCAAGACAATTTTCGAAAAAAATAAGCCCTTACATATTTCCAGGACCTTAATTACTCTCTTTCCAATAGGCCAATTTCTCGCGATAAGCACCCGTGGAAAGTAACCGGAAGGGCCTGGAATTCGAACCCTGAGCGCCCACCTAACAGACAGATATGCTACGAGGGCAGTCCGATAAGTACTTAGCCTCTCCGCCCAATAGCGCCACTATCGCAAGAGAAACTTACTATAGTGTAGTACATTTTTTTAGAAGGCTACTGTCGAAATTTCAGCCAAATTGGACTCGTAGTTTTATTTTGACTACGTGTGGAAGCAACGGCGACCGTCAAAAATTGGTTCAACGAGTTTCAACGTGGTCGCACGTCGGTTTTTGATGAGCAACGCCCAGGTGCCCCGAAAACGGCTACCGCAGAGGACAATGTGACAAAAATCCATGATCTCGTATTGGTAGACCGCCGATTGAAGGTGCGCGAGATAGCTGAGATAGTAGGCATCTTGAAAGACCGCATGGGTCATATCCTGCATGAAATTTTGGGCATGAGAAAGCTGTCGGCGCGATGGATGCCGCGTTTGCTCACTCCAGACAACAAACGCAACTGTGTGACCACTTCAGAGCCGCGGCTAAATTGGTCTAGTTGGGCTATGAACTACTGCCCCATCCACCGTATTCTCCAGATTTGGCCCCGTGCGGATTCTTTTTATTTCCAAACTTGAAAAAATCACTTGCCATGCAGAAATTTGTGTCGAAATTTGAGGTCATCACCGCCACGGAGGCCTACTTTGCAGAACTCGAGAAAACGTATTTTTCAGATGGGTTAAAGAAGTTGGACCATCGCTGGGTTAAGTGTATCGATCTAAAAGAAGATTATATTGAAAAATAAATCAACACTTTTCCAAAATTTTGGTTTTTCTTTTGTAGGCAAAGTACTTATCGGAGTGCCCTCGTAATCATAAGACATGCTAAGAAGCCCGCAAATATTACTTTGGAGATTGTATGCAAAAAAGGGATTATGATATGAATATCCTTAAAATGTGAGAACACAAAGAAAATAGGAGAGGATTAAATAGAAGACACCAATGCATGTTGCATTCGAATTTAATGTGGGGGAAAAACAGAGAGAAACGGATAGTGCGACTAAAATATGATTTTTTTTTACTAATGAGCACTCAGGGCGAGGCGGGAGTTGCGGCAAATTGTTTCAGGTGATGAATGAAACTGGCTAATTCGCTATATATAGCACAGCTTGTAAAAAAAAATCGATAAAAGAGAGTAGGGCAACTAACGTTTCGACGTTGTTCAAGAGAATCTATTGATTCTACTATTACACTATCACTTATCAATCTTAACGCTCTGTGTTGTACCCTATCAAGTAGGCGCAAAGATGTTTTAGAAGCACCTGATCAGATATGAGAATTGTACTCAAATTTTGGATGTAGGCCTTACAAATAGTAACAAGATCAGAAGGGGTGAATAATTTCCTGCATCGTCTTAAGAAACCAAAGCACTGAGAAGCATTTTTGGCGACTTCAAATATGTGGTCGTTCCAACGAAGATCGTCGTTTAAACATACACCGGGTACTGACAGCTTTTCGGTTCCTTGGAAGCAGATACCATTCATGGATAATGACAATGGGGGGAATTGTAAGCATTAACGACAGATGATAGCATTGAGTTTTCGAAGCATTGAATTCTACTGTTTTTACTACCCCATGTCTCACAAACAATTCGGACACCTGTCCAGTAGAGCAATGGAAGGTACTAGAAGAAATCTCTTTCTCAAACCATCGTATTGATTGAATTGAACATCCCCACTACTGATCGCCCAATCATACCCTTTAGTAATAATAGACGAACGGACTGGGCTATTTTTAGCAGGGAAGTAGACGAAAATACAGATTCCCACAATACAAATAAGAACCTTGAACCGGAAGGCCTTGATAAATTGACTGCAGAACTCACAGGGTTTCTAAAAAACGCCCTATATAAAAGCTGTCCTCTTATCGCGACGGCTTAAAAGAACAAAAAACCAATCTAGTGGAATAACGAGCTGAGGAACATCAGGAAAGAAACTAGAATGCTATTCAGTGTTGCCAAACGCACCGGCTCGGAAAATGACTGGGAGTATTCAAATCAGCCAAAGGAAGTTCAAAAATGAAACTCAACGCTGCTTATGGAGAAATTTTTGCAGTGTAATTAAATGCCCGAAAAAAATCGGACAGACTACGGAAAATCGTCTCCAAAGAGACCATACCTCTTGGTTCCCTGAGGAGACCGTATAATCACTGGACGGAATCCCCAGTCGAGAGTCTGGAGCATCTGTTTGATTCACACTTCCCTGCATGCAGCCCAAGCGAGAATAGTGAAGTAGAGACTACTAATTACTCTAGACACGAAATCCCGACAGATATTCACCCTTATTACGAATGGCGTTTTAATAAAACACCAATAAGATGACTTATCTCTATGTGAAACAATTGCCGTTTAAATAAAATAACTTTTGAGGGAATGGTAAGAGCAATGAGGAAGAGATAGAGGGCTGAATTTGTATTTTTATGAAAACAAAAATTATGGCGGCTGAAGCTCTGTCATTTTTCAGGCGTTTTAGTGAAACGCCTATCGCAATAAGGGTGATTATAACGAAAGAGAAGTTGGAATGGGCTATCAACTCTTTTTCCCCTTTTAAATCTCCGGGTCAAGATCGTATTTTTCCCATGATGCTGCAAAAATGCAGCGGAAAAATCATTCCACATCTCAAGAACATTTTTGAAAATAGCCTCAAATGGGGCTATATTCCCAAAATATGGCCGGAAGTTAAAGTCGTCTTCATACCAAAAGCCGGCAAACCCAGCCATACAGAAGCAAAGGACTTCAGACCTATAAGTCTGACCTCCTTTATACTGGGCACACACTACACTGTGTAGTAAGAACTATAGAGAAAACGCTACAACATAAAAAATACACACTGGCAGCTTTCGTTGACATTGAAGGAGCCTTCAACAACGTACAAAACAGTGCAATTAAGAAAGCCCTAAATGATCTAGAAGTAGAAGAAACAATCACAAATTGGATTATGTGCATGCTGAAAAAACGTCAGATCCACAGCGAACTAGGAGGTGCAAACTTGAAGAAGAGTGTGCCACGAGGAACCCCACAAGAAGGTATGCTCTCACCCCTAATCTGGATTTTGGTCATGAATAAGATCATCGTAACATGATGGATTGAAGAAAACTACCTACTTTTAAGATGCCAAGTCTAAATGGAACCCCATTCAATTTCTCTGTAAAAACCAAATACTTGGGAGTGATCTTAGACAAAAAACTGAACTGGGGTCCCAACATACGAGAAAGACACAAAAAAGCCATGATAGCACTGTATTCATGTAACAGGATTTTTGGCAAAAACTGGGGACCAAATCCCAAAATCATCATGTGGATGTATACTGCCATTGTTGAACCTATTCTATTTTATGGCAATTTGGTCTGGTGGAAGGCGCTGGAAAAATCCACGCATTTAGAAACCCTAACCAAAGTACAAAAACAGCCTGTATTTGCGTCATTGGAGCAATGAGAAATACACCAACCGCGAGCTTGGAAGTAATCAACAATCTCACACCCCTTGATCTCTATGTTCAAGAATCGGCAGCAAACAGCTCACTTAGGCTAAATCAATGTAGTGTCTGGAAAACCAGCCAAACAGGACATGCACAGATTTTATTACGATACGCAGACAACATTATCTGCACGGATTAGATAACTCCTTACCTGGACTTTAAAAAATCCTACTCAACCTCAACTTCCCCAATTGGGAGAATGAAACACCTCATACGAATGAGACGTCTATTTCAATTTATACCGACGCGACGGCTCAAAAATGGAAGTTGGAACATGTGCAGATTTCTTTTCAGAAAGCCTCAATCTAGCCAGTTCCTTCAAACTTCCAAATCACAGCATCTTGGCAGTTACAAACGTTGCAAAACAGGTGTCCATGATGGCGCTATCGCATGCTAAGATAACTTTTTCCATTGATAGCCAAGCAGCAATTAAAGCGATTTTTGGCACTCTTGTCAAATCAAAGCTTGTTTCTTGCTGTCGCGAAGAGCTAAGGGTTCTTGACACACAGCATAACGTTAGACTTTGCTGGGCTCCGGATCACAGTGGCATACCGGAAAACAAAAAAGCGGACGAATTAGCGAGAAAAGGCTCAGCACTTGACCCTTCTCTCATTGATCAATCAATCAGGGTCCCACCTTGTGAAATTAAACAGATCATTGGTAACAAAATAATACGAAAATCCAATGAAAGAAGGGAATGCCTAGATTCCTGTGTTACTTCCAGGAAAAAGTGGTCAAAATATGGTGAGAACGGATCTAAAAGGCTACTATCCCTGAATAGGCCTTCATTACGATCGCTTTTCAGTATTCTAATAGGATACAGCCTACTAGGTTACCACAAAAAGAAAATTGGTAGTTGCACCGATGACTTATGTAGAGGATGCAATGACGGAGACGAAAATTTCACTGCCTAGCAATCTGCCACACCAGGAAAAAATTTCTAGGCAATAACTTCTTCAACGAACTAGAAGAATTATCAGACACTCCAAGAAACAGCCTGTTGAACTTCACTAAGGCCACAAAATGGTTAAACATTGACCAACCATAAACTCATAGGTTTTTATGGACGTTAAAATACTTCGGGGTCCGATCTACATTAATCTAAGTGTGGCAAAAATAAAATCAACCGTCAGCCTATTGTACCTAAGAGACACCCTAGGAAGGATTGGATTATTCGTCTATCATGGACTAAAAGAGCCACAAGCGACAGTAGACAAGTAGAGGTTTTTTTTTCATCAATCTAACTTGCAAGCTTCTTTTGAAAAATGTTGTGCCTGGATCTGGTAAATCGCAATCGCGGGATACTGAAGATCGTTCGTCTTTCATTTTTTCTGTTCGCCTTCATATCCAGGCACCCTAGTAACTGCGTGAACACAATGAACTGCAAATGCAACCAAAGCCGGAGCCGCAAGAGTTAAAATCAAGTTAACTAGTGCGGCTCCGTCTTGCGTTGTTGTTGTATTCACTTATTTTTAATGTTTTGACATTTCTTGCGGCTGCGGCTCTGCGGAGTAAGAGTCACTTCGTTGCGTGCACCTAAAAGCATAAGACTAGAAGAAATGCTTTGCCCCTAATACGAAGCTATATAAACTAACAAAAGAGGTTCAATTATCTCTGCGATTTAAAATATTGTCATTCCAAACAGGCAAGTTAGCCAAAAAAGTAACACTCGGGCTTTACTAACTAAATTGTAAACAGTAGGGAAATCGAGTTTTAATACAAAATCAAACGAAAAACAAAAACATCTCACCCATCAGATAATACCAAATGTCATAGAATTTGCATAAACATTGAATAAAACCAAGTACACATACCAAGTGCAACCTTGATTGCATTATCTGATGACTGTCCACTTCCAGATTCGATTGACTCTTTTATAACTTCATCCATTTCAGTTGGGTATCGACGTTCCAAGAGCTGAATCATACTTGTAAACCATGAGATTATACTCTTTTCCGAAGGCATTTCTACGTCATCATCATCTAAATCAATTACGTCTCCATCTTTCAATTCACTTTTCTTCTCATTGAGCGAAAGCGATTCCAGCACACATCTGTAATCACAAATACACAAAACTTAAAATTATTCTACATTCAAACAAATTGGGTACAAACCTAATAACAAGTTTTGCCGAATGACCTTCAAACTGCACCTCAAGTAACAACTTCTCCAAAAAAAACTTGCATGCTTTGGCATCTGTCACGCTGTTGTTGTTTTGTATTATTTCGAATGCAGTTCGAATAAGAGGAAGGGTTATGGAGAGCATTGAAATTCCCTCACTATTGAGAATGCTAATAGTGTTGGCCAACCACGATCTTGATATGAAATTAACGAAACCATTTTGTGGGAATTGTGTTAGCTCTTCGTCATGTGTTTTTGATATCCAATTGAGCAGTAAGACCATTGTGCCTTGAAGGCTTTCGCATTCAACGTCCCAGATTTGCAAAATTATTTTATGCAACAGTTTGCTAGTTAGATGGGCTTTGTTTACCAGTTGTGAAGTTATTATAAAGCAGGCTGAGATGAAATCAGTGACTCCTGATTTCATTCCTTTCAGAATTGACGGCAATGTTGTTATCAAATGCCATTCTTTTATTTCACTGCAATTTTCGAATGCACCCAATACGGTTGAGCAATAGAAGTTTATCAGGCACTGCAGAGTAGAAGCCCTTCCCTGCAATTCATTTGTGGCATCAATAACAGACTGGCAAACAAATTGTAGAAAGCTTGGTTCATTTGATGCTCTATTTATGATTGTACTTTTGGGTAGGGGCACGCCTGGTTTGCGAATCGGTTCCAACCAAATCCACGGTTCTGAAGGATTTTTGAATCTCATAGTTTGCACACACTTAACAAACGTATTTGTTTCGTGGTAGGGCAATATGAGGGCCATAAATGTGTCTTTATTGTATTCATGCACTTGGAATCTTCGAATCATCCACTCCAGACACAGGTGAGATGAGCGAAGCATAAAATACGGCGACAAATGTATGAAGAATTTTTTGATATTCTTGTCCAGTTCTTCGTTGAAAGCTGAATCTTCTATTGAACGCTCGACATTGAGTGCAGTATGCTGGAATAACGTGTCTTCAAATTGTGCAAATGCATCATTTAAGGCTATCAATTCAGCAAGACCTTGGCAGCCTAAATCGAATATTGTCTTCCTGTCTTTTGTGGCCGCTTCTTTCGGATCGAAGAGAATTGATGGTCGTTTTTTCAGATCTGCTAAGCCAGCGGTCTGGGGAACCGCGAGTTTTTTCAGTTGTTGACTTAACGAAGTCATATTTGCAGAGTTTAATTACACTTATTTTTTAATAAACTTAACTTTTTTGCTACTGATTGAAAGCAAAATTTATTTTCAAAAACGCCACCATGTGCGCGAAAACGAACAAAAGAAATGACAATGCTGTGACAGCTCAGTTTTGTATTGGGTGAAGTTCAGGCAACGAAATGACGAAAGCAAAGAATGAACGACTGAAAAAAGCAGGGCTGTTATAATCAACTGCTGTATAGGGTATGTTTGCGTAGAGTATGCTTTTCAAATGATAGTATTTATGACGCGGACAGCTTTCTCACAAAGAGTTTTTTTTAAATTCCTAACGAATTTTTTAAGGTGGATTTACGTGCATCTGCAAGTGCAGATGAAAATCGGAAAAAGACACAAGATGTAAAATTCATACTTGTCTGATAGAGAGGGAACGAACTTCCTAGTTATGGTTGCAGATGAATCCTATTCGTCTCTCTTTTAACCTTTTGTGCTTTGTAATCTTCATCCGTCTCGCTTTACTTTTCTGAACTTCCCCAGTTGCAGATGCATGTAAGCCCAGCATCACAGAGTAGATAGTACAGAGTATCCACTTCCACCCCTTCAACCCGAAACACCCGCAAAAAATTTTTCAATATGGCGTCCTATTTCTGAGTTTGAGGCTCTGTGCTCACTAGTATGAACTGTAAAAACTTAACTAAACGCCTGCATCGGTATGAAATTTTTTACTAATTTTTGTCTTTTTCAGTGAAATACTGGTCAGAATGAAAAAAAAAGTTAATTTCTGCAACTTAAATTAATTTTTCTAAATTCTAGGCTGTATGAAAATTAAAAATTATCGATTTTTTTTGCAACCAAAAAAAAATTTTTTAATTTTCAAACTCAACTGACTTTGATCTGTGGGAAGTGAAGGCCAGTGCGGGCATCCGGTGGGGGCATCCGGTTTAGTTTAGCTTGTAGGCAAAACGCACTACCTTGCTGCAGTGGACTCTCTGGTTATACTCTGTGCCCAGCATTATGCTGGGTTTACATGAATCTGCAATTGCAGAAGTGCAGAAAAGTAATGCTGGGCTTACATGCATCTGCAACTGCGGAAGTGCAGAAAAGTAAAGCGAGACGGATGAAGATTACAAAGCACAAAAGTTAAAAAATGAGACGAATAGGATAATGGTTGCAGATGAAAAATTATGGTTGCAGATGAACATGTTCATCTGCACCCATAATTTTTCATCTGCAATTATAACTAGGAAGTTCGTTCCCTCTCTATCATCTTTATCTTTACACTTTACACTTTACACTTTACACTTTACACTTTACACTTTACACTTTACACTTTACACTTTACACTTTACACTTTACACTTTACACTTTACACTTTACACTTTACACTTTACACTTTACACTTTACACTTTACACTTTACACTTAACACTTTACACTTTACACTTTACACTTTACACTTTACACTTTACACTTTACACTTTACACTTTACACTTTACACTCTACACTTTACACTTTACACCTTACACTTAACACTTTACACTTTACACTTTACACTTTACACTTTACACTTTACACTTAACACTTTACACTTTACACTTTACACTTTACTTTACTTTACTTTACTTTACATAACTTTACTTTACTTTACTTTACTTTTCTTTACTTAACTTTACTTTACTTTACTTTAACACTTTACACTTGACACTTTACACTTTACACTTTACACTTTACACTTTACACTTTTTACTTTACACTTTACACTTTACACTTTACACTTTACACTTTACACTTTACACTTTACACTTTACACTTAACACTTTACACTTTACACTTTACACTTTACACTTTACACTTTACACTTTACACTTTACACTTTGCACTTTACACTTTATACTTTACACTTTACACTTTACACTTTACACTTTACACTTTACACTTTACACTTTACACTTTACACTTTACACTTTACACTTTACACTTTACACTTTACACTTTACACTTTACACTTTACACTTTACACTTTACACTTTACACTTTACACTTTACACTCCACACTTTACTTTACTTTAATTTAACTTTACTTTACTTTACTTTACACTTTACTTTACTTTACTTTACTTTACTTAACTTTACTTTACTTTACTTTACTTTACTTTACACTTTACACTTTACACTTTACACTTTACACTTTACACTTTACACTTTACACTTTACACTTTACACTTTACACTTTAAACTTTACACTTTACACTTTACACTTTACACTTTACACTTTACACTTTACACTTTACACTTTACACTTTACACTTTACACTTTACACTATACACTTTACACTTTACACTTTACAATTTACACTTTACACATTACACTTTACACTTTACACTTTACACTTTACACTTTACACTTTACACTTTACACTTTACACTCTACACTTTACACTTTACACCTTACACTTAACACTTTACACTTTACACTTTACACTTTACACTTTACACTTTACACTTTACACTTTACACTTTACACTTTACACTTTACACTTTACACTTAACACTTTACACTTTACACTTTACACTTTACTTTACTTTACTTTACTTTACTTTACATAACTTTACTTTACTTTACTTTACTTTACTTTTCTTTACTTAACACTTTACACTTGACACTTTACACTTTACACTTTACACTTTACACTTTACACTTTACACTTAACACTTTACACTTTACACTTTACACTTTACACTTTACACTTTACACTTTACACTTTACACTTTACACTTTATACTTTACACTTTACACTTTACACTTTACACTTTACACTTTATACTTTACACTTTACACTTTACACTTTACACTTTACACTTTACACTTTACACTTTACACTTTACACTTTACACTTTACACTTTACACTTTACACTTTACTTTACTTTACACTTTACACTTTACACTTTACCTTAACACTTTACACTTTACACTTTACACTTTACACTTTCCACTTTACTTAACTTTACACTTTACACTTTACACTTTACACTTTACACTTTACACTTTACACTTTACACTTTACACTTTACACTTTACACTTTACACTTTACACTTTACACTTTACACTTTACACTTTACACTTTACACTTTACACTTTACACTTTACACTTTACACTTTACACTTTACACTTTACACTTTACACTTTACACTTTACACTTTACTTTACTTTACTTTACTTTACTTAACTTTGCTTTACTTTACTTTACTTTACTTTACTTTACTTTACTTTACTTTACTTTACTTTACTTTACTTTACTTTACTTTACTTTACTTTACTTTACTTTACTTTACTTTACTTTACTTTACTTTACTTTACACTTTACACTTTACACTTTACACTTTACACTTTACACTTTGCACTTTGCACTTTGCACTTTGCACTTTGCACTTTACACTTTACACTTTACTTTTTAGACTTTACACTTTACACTTAACACTTTACACTTTACACTTTACACTTTACACTTTACACTTTACACTTTACACTTTACACTTTACACTTTACACTTTACACTTTACACTTTACACTTTACACTTTACACTTTACACTTTACACTTTACACTTTACACTTTACACTTTACACTTTACACTTTACACTTTACACTTTACACTTTACTTTACTTTACTTTACTTAATTTTGCTTTACTTTACTTTACTTTACTTTACTTTACTTTACACTTTACACTTTACACTTTACACTTTACACTTTACACTTTACACTTTACACTTTGCACTTTGCACTTTACACTTTACACTTTACACTTTACACTTTACACTTTACACTTTACACTTAACACTTTACACTTTACACTTTATACTTTACACTTTACACTTTACACTTTTCACTTTACACTTTACACTTTACACTTTACACTTTACACTTTACACTTAACACTTAACACTTTACACTTTACAATTTACACTTTACACTTTACACTTTACACTTTACACTTTACACTTTACTTTACTTTACTTAACTTTGCTTTACTTTACTTTACTTTACTTTACTTTACTTTACTTTACTTTACTTTACACTTTACACTTTACACTTTACACTTTACACTTTACACTTTACACTTTACACTTTACACTTTACACTTTACACTTTACACTTTACACTTTACACTTTACACTTTACACTTTACACTTTACACTTTACACTATACACTTTACAAGCTTCGTATGTATGGGCTTGCGCCCGATGATGAAAAGATTCCGAAACGCGTCGCCCATTGCACTTATAAAAATAATTTGTGAAATTAAGCAAAAGTAGCTCCGAATAATAAATAAAAAATCTAGAAAAATTTTTGTTTTGTTTTTTAAATAATCAAATACATAGTTCTATAGTTTTTTTCATTTACAAATAAATATATCACACAAATTGGAGACAAAAAATCCAAAAATGAACTGGTTGAGTCAGAATTGAAAAACCGTTCACAACCTGCAACACAATCTGGCATTGGAAAATCTGCATTGGATGCTCTCTGTATTTTGGGGAGAGTTCAGGAAAAATTATAAACAGTCTCCGAAAGGCTCACTTGTAAAAGAAGCTGATGTCACCTTTGCCCAAGAGCAGACGACAAGAAAAGCAGAACCACCTGCGATGGATATGGGCAGATGTTGTTGCCCTTCCCACACTAGAACCTTATGTGTTAAATGTCTGCCGGAACTGCCAACAAC
Source organism: Melanostoma scalare (assembly GCA_949752695.1). Taxonomy (NCBI): domain Eukaryota; kingdom Metazoa; phylum Arthropoda; class Insecta; order Diptera; family Syrphidae; genus Melanostoma; species Melanostoma scalare. Next base: position 38,377,359 of record OX456984.1, read on the forward strand.
TTCAAACTAAATCGTTCTAAACATAAACTATGCTGCTTTTGAAATAAAATAATTATTTATTAGAAAAACTATGATTTTTCATAGAATTTCAGTAGTGGGGTCCAAATGGACTCCAGTTCGGGTGGACGAGTTCTTTTCACAAAAAAATCGCAGATAATCGTTTTAACTTAAGAAATGAATAAAAAATTGATTTTTGTTCACTGAGTAAAAATCCCATTTAAAAAAAATGAAAAACAAAAAAGTTATGAGTGTTCAAACATGCTCTGAGGTCCAAATAGACCCAGTTTGTAAAGGAGGGTTAAAAACTACCGAGAAAAATACACGAATCTCATTTTAGAAGTTCATGTGGAAATGATCGGAATTTGCATGCAACAAAGATAAATTTACTCATTTTCGATAGTATCCGAAATTGAACCAAATACCCCATTTCCGCTGCGAATAGTTCTGCAAAAACAAAACCACTCAAATGATAAATAAGATACTAATTTTTAAAAGTTGAAATCGAATTCAACTCGACTAGTCTCGCTCTAATAGGGGATAAAGTCCTTTACAAAACTATTTAGCACATTCCTAAATACACAGAGCACAACCTCTATGAACAAAAGCAATAAAATGCCAAATCAAATATTCGGGTAAAGGAACATTCGGCAGACAGACAACAATTAATTTCAATACATGGGCATAATCTGCTTTTTGCACCCTCCTCTTTGATTTCAGCTATGAAATGCCTACCCTTTATTAATTTTGTATGATTTTTGGTATGCGGTGAAATTAAATCCAAGTCAATTTTTCCTCTTTGTGTTGTGCGTATGCCTCGGCACTGAATAGAAGAATCATCATGTCATCTGCGTCATTTCCGAGATTATGACTTATCAAATTGCATTTAACTAAACTTCGTTCTTTCAAGAAGAAGAAGTATCTCCCATCCGTGGTTACTGGTTATTGTCAGTCCGTCCACTTGCCATTTCAAGCAAAGCGTTCAATAGCACTCTGGGTGTATACATATTCATAATTTATTGGCGTATCATTAATTTCAACAAAGTAATCCTATTTGTCCATAAAATATGAACTCGTAATCGTTTAGCTCGTACAACAACCCTCTGTTCTTCCTTGTGATGACCTATCGCTATCAGAAATCAATAGATTTTTATTCTCTCATCGAAATTATAATAATTTATTCTAAGTAACAATTGGATTTAAACAAACCGACTTAACCCATGGGCTTGGGCTGGGTTGAAATATACGCAAGGATATAGCTTCTTAGCTATACAGAGAAGGATTGTTCCTTTGCAAGAAACTTGATCTATGTTAGTAGCTATAGCTATAAAGGTTTTAAAGAACTTCTACTGTCGTTTAGATATATAAATCGTTGTTATTCTCATATGTTCCTCAACCAGTCCACAAAGATTTGTCAAGAAATGCATCAATCAAAACCCCATTATGGGCATGGAGGAGGATGGTAACTGAAACTTAACGAGCATTTACTCACTCGGGGTCTCATTTGACTATAGGACTATAGGGGGCAACCGAAAACTCCACTCTAAGTGGAAGAACATATACAAGCCCAAGGTGAAGTCCCACAAAGTCGTGTTAACATTCTTGATGCTAACATTTTAATGTCATCCTTTCAACCAATAGCTGTAATTAATTACGAGAATCTGTTTAATTGTTGGCAGATATTTAAGTAATTTATTTCAACCCTTATTTTCATTAAATCACCCCCGTGTGTAGATAATACTCTTTTGGTACCTTGGTACCCAACACACCCATAGCCTCGCAGCACCATCCAACGTTCGTATATTCGAAATACTATAAATAAAATTTTGCAAGAAATCCGGTAGGTTTATCAAACTGATGGTATTCAGCTGGAAGAGTGCTTGTTGTTTTCGAAAGAAAAAAAAGTTAACTGAAGATGTTGGTTGGCTCAGTCGGTGGTTGGGAATAGGGTGGTTTTCTTGAGAGTACTTTGAATATTTTTCATTGAATTTTAACTTTCCTCCATGAGGCTCCGGTTGAGGAAGAGGTAAATGCAAAATCAGATGTAACTTATGGGGATAGTCGAGGAAGTTGGGAATGCTTAATTACGTCTCATAAATCAATTGCAGTGATATATAATATAAGTCGTTGGAAAGCAGCACTCACCTTTGTATAACAAATGTCTCTAAATTTTGTGTAGGCAGGAGTCATCATTGTGTATAGGAAGGCGAGCAGACTACAGAGTGTTTGGCTCGCTGAAAAGTTTGGTGTGTATTATGTGCATGTGGAGGAGTGCGCGTAGAGAAAAAGTCCAAATTTATATCATTTTAATTCGAATCCAGTTAGTTTTTGGTAATTGAAATTCATTGAGTTGGGCAGGTTGAGAGGAAAAGTTTCGAGTATTTTTTTTCCTATTCCTTGTTAAATGGCTTGGGTATATATTTTGGAGACACCATGGACTGCTTTATATAGGAAACAGATAAAAAAAAAAATTTATTTGAACAAACTGAACAAAACATCTTGCTTTTTTAGGTTAGATATGTACTTAAATAGGGTGGCGCAATAGATCGCCAAGTATACGCTGTCATCAAGAAAGGACACCCAACACCGACGTCTTGGACAGAACGTCACGATAGACAGCTATAACTTTGAGGTAGTTAAGGACTTTGTCTACCTAGGCACCGCTATTAATTCAGACAACGACACCAGCGCTGAGATCAAGCGAAAAATAACTCTTGTCAATAGCTGTTTCTTCGGACTAAGAAGGCAATTGAGTAGTAAAGTCCTCTCTCGAGCAACTAAAGTGTCCCTGTATAAGACACTTATCATCCCGGTTCTTATATATGGCGCAGAGGCATGGACCTTGTCAAAGGCAGACGAGAACGCTTTAGGATGCTTCGAGAGAAAAATTCTTCGGGTGATTTTTGGTCCCGTCTGCATAGATGGAGAGTGGAGAAGAAGATTTAACGACGAATTGTACGGGCTGTACAGCGACACCGACCATGCCAAATGAGTCAAGGTCCAGCGGCTTAGATGGCTGGGTCATGTAGAGCGAATGGACACCAACGCTCCGGCCCGGAAAGTCTTCAAATCCAAGATCTCATTGCTCACAACGTCACAACCATTCCTTGTGAGGGATACAATTTTCTGCCAGTTTCGAACAGCTAATCGAGAAACCGCTTTTCATGGCAATGGATTTACTAACGGAGAACTTGCCAATTTCTCGCAAAAGGTGATAAACATTTTTTGGTTTTTCTTGGAATTTGAACCTGGAACCTCCCGCGTAACAAGCAGACATGTTAGCCATTATCCATAAAATGCATGTTCGAGGGGAAAACGGTAGAAAATCGCTTTGTACACCAAAAACAAAATATTAGTTCTGTCAGTTTTAATCCGAGTACCTACTAATACTCACTAGCTTAAGTATGCATTACAGTTTGGGGTGAACCTGGGTCTTAACTAACATCTTTCGCCAACAATTTAAATTTCAGACGAGCTCTCCTCAATTCTGTATCTCGATTGAGGGTTTCTTCCATTTGTTTCCACCACTTAAGACGAGGTCTTCTCTTTACGCGACTTCCCTGCAATGTGCTTTCGAAAATTCGAAGAGACCAAATGTTAGTGTACATCCGCATATTCCAGACATTGTAGTTTCGAGAAGAGTGCTCTTCCAGCTATGCTCATTTCGCGGTACAGCTCATAGAGTTCATTGCGGAATCTTCTTCTCCACACATTGTCTTCACATACGGGAGCAAAGATCATTAATAATCTTTTTCTTTCGAAACGACTAAGGGTTTCTCCTTTTGCTTTAGATAAGGTCCACTCTTTAGCGCCGTGTAACAGGACTGCAGTGCCAAAGTTTTATAAAGGGCTACCCTGGTTTTTCTACTTATCTACTTAGATGGGCATTACAGTTCGGGGTGAACCTGGGCCTCAACCAACAAATTTCTATAACGACTTCGATTTCGGGCGAGCTCTCTCCAGTTTCGCACTTCAAGTCGGTTGAGGGGTTCATCCACTAGATTGCGCAACCTAAGACGAGGTCTTCCCCTTCCGCGATTTCCCTGCAGTGTGCTTTCGAAAACCCGTCGAGGCGGAGCGTTTGGATCCATCCGCTCTACATGGCCCAACCATCATAGCCTCGCGATGCGTACCCTTCTGGCTATGCCCATGTCGCGGTACAGCTCATACAGCTCGTTGTTGTATCTTCTTCTCCACACATTGTCTTCGCATACGGGACCAAAGATCACTCGGACTGTTTTTCTTCATTCGCATTCGATATAGTCCACGCTTCCGCGCCGTAAAGCAAGACTGGGATAATCAAGGACTTATACAGGGTTTCCTTGGTTTTTTGAAGAGGGTTTTGTTTCTCAATTGCCTTCTTAACCCAAAGAAGCAACGGTTGGCAAGAGTTATTCTCCGTTTGATCTCCGCACTGATGTTGCTTTCCGTGTCTATAGCGGATTCCGGTAGACGAAGCCATGTACCTACTACCCCGAAGTTATGTCTGTTTATTGTGACGTTTTGCCCAATTCGTCGATGTTCTGTGTCCTTGCGTTATGACAACATATACTTCATTGCCCTCATTAACTCATTTTTGACCCTTCTGTTTCAAGCTCTCAAAAGCACCTATAACATCACGCTTTTTTCTTCCCATTACGTCAATATCGTCTGCGTAGGCGAGTAATTGTACAGACTTTTGAAAGATTGTTCCTCTGATGTTGACGTTTGAGTTTTGTACAATCTTTTCAACTATGATGTTAAAGAAATCGCATGACAGTAAATCGCCTTGTCGAAAGCCTTTTTCGACATCAAAAGTCTTGGTGAGTTCTATACCGACCTTGACGGAGCAGCGGGAATTCTCCAAAGTCATCCTGCATAGTCGTTCGAGTTTTGAAGGGATGCCGAAGCTAGACATGGATGTGTACAGGTCGTCTCTGTAAATATTGTCATACTCGGCCTTGAAATCGAGAAAAGATGGTGTATATCAATATTATACTCTCAGGTTTTTTCCAGGATCTGCCGTAATGTGAAAATTTGGTCGATTGTGGGCTTTTCTGGTCTAAGACCACATTGATAAGGACCTATCAAGTTGTTGACGTGGGGTTTCAGACGTTCACATATTACAGCAGACAAGATCTTATAAGCGGAGTTAAGGAGGCTTATCCCTCTGTAATTGGCGCAATTGTGAGGGTCTCCCTTTTTTAGGATCGGGCATACGATACTGAGATGTTCCATTCATCGGGCATGTTTTCTTCCGACCAAATCATGCAGATCAGCTGGTGCATGCTCCTTTCCAACTGATCTCCAGCCGCCTTGAAAAGTTCGTCATCAAGGTCATCTCCACCTGCAGTCTTATTTTATTTAAGTTTGCATATGGAAAGTTTAACTTCTTCTAGGTCGGGAGAACGGCATTATTATTTATCATCAAAGTTGAATTGATGATTCAATGATAAAATTCGAGGGACGCTCGATTGGAGAAGGCACTGGCAATCTCCATCGATTGTAGCTTTCCGACGTCATATCTCTTCACAGCGTTGATTTGCACCAGTTGTGAACTGGATAATCCTTATTCGTACCTTGGCTACAACAAGTTAGTGGTCCGAGTCAAAGTTGGCCTCTCTGAAAGGTCGGACATCTATCACACTGGAAGAGTCCCTTGCGTCGATCGCAACATGGTCAATTTGGTTATAGGTTGATCTGGGGATCGCCATGTACATTTATGAATTTTAAGATGCGGGAAGTGCGTACATCAAGATTTAGCAACGTATCAAAATCGATTACCCTGAGTCCGTTTTCGGATGTTTTTTATGCAGGCTATGCTTACCGTATTTCGAAGCAAAGCCTTCGACTTCACTTCATTTTAGTTTGGGATTACATGCAAGTCATCAATCGTACAAATATTTGATTGAATTTGATGCTTGAATAAGCCTCAAAATCCCATGACCGATAGAACTTTACTTTGCTGGTATAGGAGATTAAGTTTTCGGCTATATTGTTTCTCTAATGCATGTAAAGTGTTATGCCAAACCGATTGAAAAACGGCGCTATTTACAGATGAAAAAACCAAAACCACATTCGACACTCGGAAAACTTAGCGACATCGACAAGCATTTGATTTTACCTAACTCATCAGACTTAGCTGCAGATAACCCTACCAAATATCACAGCTAATATTTAAATTTCAAGTCAAGAGTTAAATTTAAAAAAAAAACAGTATTTTGGTTATGAAGAAAAAAACTATAATGTTCTGATTTAATACTTCTTCTTTGATTTCATTTATTTCTAAGTCGACACTCAAACGCGTTCAAAATAAAAATGCCTGTTTTCTCATTCTTAGTCTTCTGCCTTTCCTCTCTGTGTTGTCGTGGTGTTACATTTTTAACTGATTCGTTTTTTATATTAATTCAGGCCTTTGTTTCCTAGAGTTATGTTTCAAGTTGACTAACTAAGTTTCACAGTGACTAACGATGGTGCCACCATTTTGAAGCTGATGGAAGTCGATCATGAGATTGGCAAACTGATGGTTCAACTGAGTCAGTCGCAGGACGATGAAATTGGAAACGGAACTACTGGCGTTGTTGTATTAGCCGGAGCGTTGCTTGAACAAGCTGAAAGCCTAATCGATTTTTTTCGTGGTATACACCCCATCCGTATCGCTGATGGTTTTGAAATGGCAGCGTAGTGAGCTGTCAAACAATTGGACTCGATTGCCGAACCATTCCCAATCGATCCTAAGAACAAAGAGCCTCTCATTCAAATTTCAATGACAACTTTGGGCAGCAAAATTGTCAACAAGTTCCATCGTCAAATGGCTGAGATGGCTGTCGATGCGGTCCTCAATGTTGCCGACATCGAAGCAAAGGATGTGAACTTTGAATTGATTAAAATCGAAACAAAGGTTGGTGGACGGATGGAAGATTCGATGTTGGAGAAGGGTGTTGTCGTTGACAAGACCATGAGTCATGCTCAGATGCCTAAAGTATTAAAGGATGTCAAATTGGCCATCCTGGCCTGCATATTTGAACCCCCAAAGCCAAAAACCAAGCATAAGTTGGATGTTACCTCTGCTGAGGACTACAAAGAACTCAGGAAGAACGAAGCTGAAAGTTTGCCGATATCTTCAGAAGGCTTAGGATGCTGGAGCTACTTTGGCCATCTGCCAGTGGGGATTCGATGACGAGGCCAATCACTTGCTCTAACAGCACAATTTGCCTGCGGTACGTTGGGTCGGAGGACCTGCGATTGAGTTGATTGCCATTGCCACAGGTGGACGCATCGTACCGCGGTTTGAAGAGCTATCGGCTGAGAAACTTGGCAAGGCTGGTCTTGTTAGGGAAATGTCCTTCGGTACTTCCAAGAATATGATGTTGGTCATTGAGGAGTGCAAGAACTCAAAGGCAGTTAAGACCTTCCTCCGTGGTGGTAATGCAATGATCATTGCCGAAGCCAAGCGCTCCATTCACGATGCCATCTGCGTGGTTCGTTCTTTGATCATCAAGGATTCCCGTATTGTTTATGGAGGAGGAGCCGCTGAAATCAGTTGCTCTTTAGCCGTCGCCAAGGAAGCCAACCAACTCTCAACCCTCGAACAATATGCCTTCCGTTCATTCGCTGTAGCCTTTTGGAGAACATTCCTCTGGCATTAGCCGAAAACAGTGGTTTACATCCAATTGAAACACTTTCAGAGTTGAAATCCAGCCAAGTTTCTGAAAAACGGGCGTCGACTGCATGTTGACAGGCAATTCAGACATGAAAAATCATCATGTTGTTGAGTCTCTGCATTCCAAGAAACAACAGATTCTCCTAGCTACGCAGTTGGTTAAGATAATTTTGAAAATCGATGATGTGCGAAGCAAGCAAGAAAACGAGTACTAAGTCTCTCATACTCCAAATTGTCCCCATTATTTGTGTCTTCATCACTCATTAGTGTTTTAATATTTTCGGTTTACATTTTGTAGAAGTAAATTTCACAAAAAATAAAATCACACGCACGCTAACAAACAAATTATAATCATCCAAAGGAGCTTTCGTCCTTATTTCAACAAGCCAACTATTTCTGTTTTCATTACAAAATAAAAGAAAAAAAAAAACAAAAAAAATAGCATTGAATGTTAGGTCAGAAAAATCTGATGTAATTCAATTTGTTCATCAGAAGTTATAAGTAAAACAAAAACGCTTCTTCATGCTTTTTAACATAAATCCTTGGAGAAATGCATTTCAGAATTCAGTAAAGTCAAAAAATGAACCAAAAAGGTGAAACTTACTTCAAGAAAATGTAATGTAACGTCACCGTTGCGTCATTTATTAAGTCAAATACTTAGAAATGCCATTTGTACCTACCTATAACTAAACGTGTAGATGATATCAACTCTAATTTGTTTCAACCCTTAGCCAAGGCTGACATACTTAAAATTCACGTCAGATTTCTTAGGGTGAAAAAAGCAATATGTTAACATTTGTCCATACGTTTGTCACAGTTCACCTAACCCAAGTATTTCTGTTATGTATATGCTTCTCTATGTCGGTCTAACATTTGCAGTTCCAGTTTATTTTTAATTCATGAACGTAAAACTGATTGAGAACAGATTTCGCGTTCAGTGCTACCTAAGGTTCAATTTTCAAAAAATTATGTCTACGAATATGAAAGTTCTTCAATATTTGCACTTGTTAACGAAGACGTTGCGTCCCGTCGCGTGCATCGGTCATGTTTATTCCGGTTTGTGTAACGACCGACTTAAGTCGTGTAAGTAAAAGTTGCAGTGTCCTAGGTATAGAATATATAGATACACTTCTTCTTGTTTATAAACACATTGCCTGAAATGTTTGTTGACTTTGTTGGTGGAATTACCATAATCATACCAAGTAACCCCCAATTTGTGTTATTCATTCAATTTGTATATTTGGCTTGTGGGTGTTCTGTTGTGGGATTATAGTGAAGAACATATGTCCTTTCCTTAGAGTTTATACTGGTCAAATATTTGAACTGTAATATCATCTGTGGTCAGTCGTTCATTTAGTTAAGGTTTATTCAACAAGCAAACAAACATGGAATCAGGTTTGCTTTCATTATTCATGTGGAATACGAGTACCAACTTAGAAAAAGTTTCAACCAAAACAGTCTTTACATATTTAATGGTTATTCATATTCACACACCGACGCACATAGCCAAATTGTTGCAGAGGACTGATTTAGATTCAGTTTGTACTTGTTTGATTACCACATGAACAAATTAACTTTTGTATCAAAACCGATGGAAAACTGATCGATACATGCGTCAAATGATGTGGAATTTTTTTGTAGTTTTAATTTGCTGTTGATTTTTCTAATATTCATTCACTTACAGTCTTTCGTCGGAGTACTTCTAGTGCAGTCAATGAAGCATTTTAGGTCCGAATTTTTTTACTGTGAACCGATTTGCATGAAATTTTGGAATAAGGCTCATCTTACCCTTATAAATTCAAAAGTCAAAATGATTTGCACACCGCCACCACCCTGGGGGTGGTTGCCACAACTTCTCGGGGGTGAATTTTTTTTTTTTTTAAATAACCTCGGATATCAATAGAAGGCCTAATTTTAAGCAAAAAACCAAATATAAAGTTTTTTGTTAAGTTCAATACTTTTCGAGTTATTGGCTATTGAAAATTCGCAATTTGTTCACACGTTTTTCATCTATTTATTGCAAATATATCCAAAACTATACGTTTTATCGAAAATTTTATAAAGAACAAAATTGTAGCAGGTAAAACAATAAACAATTTGGTTGTTTATAAAGTATTCTAAGAACAATATTAAGCTAGATATAAAAGATCAAAGTCATTTTTTATTTTGTCTGAAATTTAACCGATGTGTTCAATGCCATCTAGCGGCGAGCAGATGCATTTTATTTATTCTAATGGAAGAAGATGTTTTGTAGTGCTTGAAATAAGCTTTAAAATGAGCACTATTAAAAGTCTTTTGCACGTAAAATAAGTGAGCTAAAGTGCAAATAAGGGGAGCATCTAATGTTTTTTTCTTTTAAATCAATGGGTTTCATAAGTGCCATTTCCACCAAAATTAAATTTAATCGTATTCCGCCTAAAATTAAGTTTGTTATGAAGAGTTTGATAGATAGTATCAGTTTGGCTGCTTTTGGACACATATTTTTCAAAAAAGTTACGATTAAAAAGAAACAACAAATTTTCAAATTTTTAAGAACCCCACTTTTTTTCATAATATCTCAAAAATGACGACAGATACGTATAATAGTGTAAGAATAAAAAATTTTGGTATTTTTTTTGACAAACAATTTGGTTTTTTAGTTTTTTCTGTCAAACAAAAATTTACGGAGATATGATTGTTTAAAGAGCGCGTGGCAGCGCAATCACAGCCTCTCTTAAGTCCTTTAACCTTTCACCGTTTTAGCAAAAAGTTGTTTACTATATATTGCAATCAAAGATGTTTTAGCTCTCTTAATTACCTTTACAATGGTTTCTTACAAATTGTGATAGTATAAAAATTGAAGGAGTTATGGTCCAAAAACTCATTGATTTAAAAGAAAAAAACATTAGATGCTCTCCTTATTTGCACTACAGCTCACTTATTTTACGTGCAAAAGACTTTTAATAGTGCTCATTTTAAAGCTTATTTTAAGCACTACAAAACATCTTCTTACATTAGAATGCATAAAATGCATCTGCTCGCCGCTAAATGGCATTGACTACAACCATTAAATTTCAGACAAAATAAAAAATGGTTTTGATCTTTTATATCTAGCTTAATATTGTTCTTAGAATACTTTATAAAAAACCCAATTGTTCATTGTTTTACCTGCTACAATTTTGTTCTTGATAAAATTTTCGATAAAACGTATAGTTTTGGATATATTTGCAATAAATAGATGAAAAACGTGAACAAATTGTGAATTTTCAATTGCAAATAACTCGAAAAGTATTGGACTTAACAAAAAACTTTATATTTGATTTTTTGTTTAAAATTAAGCCTTCTATCGATATCCGAGGTTATTTAAAAAAAAAATTCACCCCCGAGAAGGGGTGGCAACCACCCCCAGGGTGGTGGCGGTGTGCAAATCATTTTCACTTTTGAATTCAAGGGTAAGATGAGCCTAATTCCAAAATTTCATGCAAATCGGTTCACAGTAAAAGAATTCGGAGGTTGGGCCCAATTTTTCGCTTCATTGACTGCACTATTCCTGCCTAGTAACAACAAAGCAGAACAAGATTTTATCACATCATGAAAGCTTGAAATTCTCAAAAAAATTGATGAGAACTTTTCACTGAGAAGTCAAAAATTTGGGCTGATACCAAGCTTTTCCTGCCTAAGTTTTAGCTATAATATTCAGAATGGTTATAGGATAGCGATACTTTGCGGTTAGCGGCAAGGCGGACGGCAACTCTGACATCTGTCTGACCTGTCGCGGTCGTATGGTTACTGAATGCTTTTGATACTTTGGCTGTCGTACCTAATTAATGCTGCAAAGAGTATTCTCCCGATTTGAGTTTAGGAAAATAAGAGAACTGTGATATTAGGTCAGGTTAGATCGAAGTGGCTGTCAGCCAATGAGTATGTATGTACATGCATTGCCTGACACACTTAGACCACAAGGGTCCATTGTGATATTACAGAGATTATCAAGTTAATCACCTACTAATCTCAGAAAACCCGATGTGACATTAACAAGTTTATCACCCATTAATCTGTCATTTCGGGACAACCGTTTAATCACCTGGTAGTCGAACCACGCGGAACTTTTAATGTATTCTGAAAGACTTTTAGGGTCTATGTAAGCTAAGTCGCTAGTATCGTCGAAGAAGAGGGAAACTCTAATGGAATAGTGCAGGGTATGAGCAAAGAAGGTGTTTAGCGGTTTCTTCCTCTTCCTCATCCATGCAGCTCCTGCAAAAATCATTGGAATACACACCAAGTGTTTTGGCGTGTCTTCCTATTAGGTATACAGTGTCCCGTAAGAACACCAATGGTAGAACCTAGATACAGACGGTTTAAGGATAATATACTCTTCGAGCGTTTTGAGTCTACACACGGTCAACATTTTTTGGGAACTGTGATATTAGTATGAAGTATAAATATACATATGTGCACATGTACCAAAATATAAATGATCTATATTAAAACGAACGCTTTGTTGTGGGTGGATGGATTGTTAAAATAGACATCGCTAGTTGTAAATGATTGTAGTACAAATATAGGTCCGGCAACGACTTCATCTACCACAAAATTCGACTAAAATCCTGACCATGTGAACATTGTAAACATCCTAGCAACAGGGCCGAACCAACCATGTGTGGAAGATTTGCAAATGCCCTGAACAAGTTCCGCGGGAGCATTGCTAAGGACACGACCAGTTACTGAGCGGCAAAACGCCAAAACTTTATAGCATCAGTTCAGCTTTAAATTTGGTTCTAATTTTGACTCTTCGTCGGTCAAGCCCCGTGCCTGTACCTAAGAGTAAGAAAAATTATTATTCACTGCCACCATTTGCAATGTGTTCCAAACTAAAATAAAATCTAACTCAAAATATCACAAAATTAAAAGTCCTTAATATAAGCGTACCTATTGTACATACATAGAGTAATTTGGGGTAATGTGGTATAGGTGGGTAATGTGGTACAGGCAGTTTTTTCTTAAACTAAGTAGCATACTTCAACGTCTTCTACTTTGTTAGGTGCAGATATTAATGAAACTAATAATGCGTGTTTCAACGAGTAAAAAATCTACATATCTGTCAGAAAAATAGTCAACAGCAGTAATTGAGGGAGTTTGAGTTTTTTTTGGGGTGATACAAAAAGTGTTTGTGAGGTTATAAAAGTTCTTTTTCAACAGTGAAAATATATTTTTCAAAAAAAATAAAAGAATCTTCTACGAAAAATACATGTAAGTTTTGCTAAAAATGTGTTTAGATTATTTTTAATAATTATTTTTGTAAAAGTATACAGCTTCGGCTAATGTGGTATACTTGGCATGGGCTAATGTGGTATAGTATACCACATTACCCACTATAAAATTGAGTTCCTTTCCAAAGTTGGCTGTTTTGTATTTTTTCTCATGATCTATTTGTTTAAATGCCTATACTTTTCAATAAAAATTAATTTAATCATTTTTCTAAATTTTTTAATTAAAAAAATTAAGGCTAGGTAGTATAGTATAGTATACCACATTAGACAGCATAGTATACCACATTACCCTTACAGTTTCAAAAGCGATGATTTCGAGGTCATATCAATATTTTGTGTACATCTTTGTTAATTGATGTTAGAATTCAACACAAAGAAATAACTTTAAGGCTTATTAGTTTTTGGAGAAATGTGCAAAGATTAGGGTCATTTGCTTCACTACTTTTTCTGTTAAGTATTAAAAACAAACATGTATACCACAATACCCCAACTTCCTCTATATCTTGCACAGGGTGCAAGTTCAAATCGGAGAGGGCCCATGCTAGTAACCGATATCCATCGTATTTAAATAAAATCAATGCACCCATTCACACAAATCACATTTTTAAGAACATTCACATGTGTTCTGTCCCAAAATATGCTAGACAAAAATGCGATAAGAGACCTTTATATAGCTTCATCTCCAAAGATAAATAAATCAAAATCAAAAGTCCCAATACCAATTCCGATTCTGTTGGTCATTCACCACATCGATATCAATTTTTAAAATGTATAACAGTTTGACAGTTTGTAGATGACGCAATTAGAAAATAATTGGACAATCATTTTCAGAAAGGTTTGAAACACAAAATAAACTTCATAAACTGGTTAAACTTTGGTGTTAAGCTGAAAATATATTAGCAGTGGTATTTGTGCAGAAAGGTGTACCATTTCTTTCTCTTTCGTTCCATAAGTCATAAATTTGAGTTAGTTCAGACCTAAAATTCATTTTAGTTCACTTCTAGTAACAGCTTAATGACTGAAATTCCTGTGTAGGTATACTTCGGGATATTGGTGGAATTGCTTTGGATAAAAGTTGCTTGTAGACTTTTCAATCAACTTTTGCTGATAGGTTGGCCTTGCCAATCAGCAACATTTATTTCCGGCTGCGAAAGCTACTGCCGATATGGCTGTATGCAGTTAAGGTTGCGATTATGGCTGCTGGTGTTGTTGATGATATTGTTGTCGGTAGTGCTGTGAATACTGCTATCGTTGAGCGGGTCTTGGATAGCCGACTGCGGAAAATAATAAGGCTTTCTGATGACCAATGCGGGTTTGTCGCGGGTAAGTCAACTACAGACGCAATCCAAAGTATAAGGATCATTATGGAAAAACACCGAGATGCCTTAGAGGATTTGCATATTGTGTTGGTTGACTTCGAAAAAGCATTCGATCGACAACCACGAGATCTGATATGGGTGGCCCTCAGACACCGAGGAGTTCCTGAAGCCTATGTGCGAATAATTATGGACATGTACGAGGGAGCAGTTACAAAAGTGAGATGCCCAGCTGGAGTCACCGAAGAATTCCAAATAACAGTAGGTGTACATCAAAGAAGTGTCTTGAGTCCACTGCTCTTTATTGCTGTTCTGGATTATTTGCTCGAAGGAAAAGTAACGGACAATAAAGTAAAACAATTATTCTTTGCTGACGATGGAGCCATCATAAGCGAGGATCCTACATCCCTGCAACGAGCACTTGACGTTTGGATTGATGTTCTGGAAGGAAATGGGTACCGTATTAGCGCTAAAAAGACTGAATACCTGTGCTGCCCTTTTTCTGATCCAGACAAGCCTATTCCAGACATTTATTTGAATGGAAATGTGCTTCCCAAGTGTGAAAAGTTTAAATATCTGGGATCTATGATCAATAGTGAAGCAACTTGTGATGACGACATCAATCATCGAGTAAGCGTAGGGTGGATGAAGTGGCGAGAAAACTCCGCTATCTTCTGTGATCGAAAAATGCCCCCTAAGCTGAAGGGAAGACTCTACACAGCAGCTGTCCGTCCAGCTCTGACATACGGTTCACAATGTTGGACAATGTACAAAAAGTATGAGAGCAAATTGACGGCAGCCGAAATGAAGATGCTTCGGATGACAGCAGGAGTAACAAAGCTTGATCGAATTAGAAGTACTAAGATCCGTGGAAGCCTTCATGTCAAAAGTACCATCTTGGACAATATTCAGCACGACCGGCTCAGTTGGTATTGTCATGTTCAAAGGAGAGATCCGCAGAACCCCGTCCAAAAGGCAATATCGTACAACGTTTCAACAAATTCGCGACGAAAAAGAAAAGGCAGGCCAAAACACTCCTGGTACAAGCAAATGCAAAAACAGCAGCATTTGGTTGGCCTCAGACATGGAACACTCCAAAACCGGGAGGCTTGCCGACGCTTTCTGAGGTCAACGCGGCGTACCCCACAGGCGGATCACTAGTGTGAAGCAGAAAAGTGGGAGAGTTGTCGCTTCAAGATCACTACTCGTAACGCCAGAAATGGAAAGAAGAAGTGCTGTGAATACTGCTGAGGACAAGGCTTCGGATATGGCTGCAGATACGGCCGGCTGAGGAAATGACTACGGGTATGGTTGCCAATACGGCTTTTGAGTATAGCAGCCAATTACAACCGACTATACCGAAAAAATTTACATTTTAAATTCTTCTAGGATTTGGAATAATTTCTCATAGAAGTATTATTAGGAGGAGGAAATCTTATTTTCAGTCAAAATATTTTATTTAAATTTTTACTTTACTACACTACTATTACTTTTTGGCTCTTCAGATACTGCTGCCGATATAGCTGCGGAGGAGGCTGTAGATACAGCTGTGTGTACGGGTGTCGATATACGGTAGGGGATAAGGCTGCGGATGCGACTACCGTTTTTGATGTAAATAAGGCTGCGGTTACGGCCACTCTTTCATTTTCTTTGAAGAGTTCACATAATGACCTGAGTCCAAAACAATTAAAGGGCTTAGAAGATGAATGTGCTAAGGGACGTTTTCAAAAATTTGAGTAAAATGAAAACAAACTATATCTTTAACAATGAACATGCATATAGCGCTTTCGGCTTTAGGTATATAACCTTTCTCGACAAGATAGAGAAATACGGATAAGACAAAAATTTAAGCATTAATTTAAAAACTTCGTCTCAAAGAAAAAACAATAATATTAAAAAATTTCACTCCGCACCTGCATCTTCTAAGCGCTTCAAAGTTCTGTTCTCCAAATCATCTGCTTCATACTAGTGATCAATCTGTGTGATAAGCGTTGTTGGATTCCGCGTCTGAGCCCTGCCAAATGCGAATGTTGTTGCATTTGTCTGTACCAGAAGTATTTTGGTCTGTCTGGAGGACTTCTCCTCTGAATATGGCAACACCAAATCACCCAATGATGTTTTTTTCCAAGACTATATTTTTGGCGTGATGGCTTTATAGGCATTTACCCTACGTTTAGATGAATGGTGTCGTCATCAATAGTTGCTGGTAAAATAGTTCACGTATCGCACGGTATCCACAAATAAACCTGGGGCCGAATTACGGCACACGCTATCGAATAAGTCGTATCGGAATTATGGGAATTTGGTATTACCGCTCACGATATCGAGTCATCTAGTACCACAATTCAGCATTCTCTCATCAGTAATCGATCGGAATTTCATTCGATGCATAAAGTGCTCTCTAATTCATACATGAAAGACTATCGAAACCATCTATTATCAATATTTCATTTAATAACACCATCCGAGTGTATTTTATGTTTCAATTTTCCGAAATTCTTACTAAATATTGTCTTTTTTTACAAAGGCATAAATTTTACCTACCAAAAAATAATGAAATAAGTATAAAGAGACACCAGCGACATCTATGAATTAATAGAAACTCGAAATTTACTAGTGAATATTCGATGATACTAGTACAATTTTAAAGAGCAATACGATACGAGAGGTCACGTATGCTGTAATTCCAAAATGGTTACTAACTCACTAGATCTCTAATGCCACTCACTCACTCGATATCGTGAGCTGTGATTCGGCCACTGCTTACCTACCCATACATTAAGTGCTTCTTGCGGGGATGTAGGATTCTCACTTATGATGGTTCCATTTTCAGCAAAGAAAAGTTGATGTACTTTGATGATCTGTACTTAATCTTTCAGCAGATACTTAAAGACTGTAGCAAGAGACTCAAGACACTTCCTAAGTTTACCTACCATGACTTGGAATGATTTGCTCACTCCAGGAAAACATCACGATAAACCTGCATTGGTTATCAGTATTTGATAGCTTAAGTGTTTTTCGCAGTCTGCTACCCAATACTCGATCAATGATCTTCAAAGTGTTGGACATCAGCTTGATCGATCGGTAGTTACGGTATTTTCGTATATTTCCCTTCGTTTTATAAATTGGAAGATTTTCACTGTTTAGGCAGACTTCCTATAATCTTGAAGATGCGAATCGTGAGCCATCTCACCTTTTTCCGAAACTTATTTCGTATCTGATCTGGCCGAGCACCCTTGCCATTTTTTCGAGTTTTTAATAACCTCATTGAGTTCTTCGACTGTAATGTCGGGTATTTCCATTGAGTTTGATTCAGCTTCTGGAAAGTGGTCTCGTCGAAGAAACAGTTCGTTCAAAACGAAAAACTGTTCGTGAGCATCTTTAATGAACTTCGAACGAATTCCCTGAGTATGTCTACTTCTTTAAGCGGCTATTTTGAAGATTGTTGCAACCTTATTCAAGTTGTTTTGTTGTATTTCTTGAATGGTTTTCGTCAGTAGCCGGGCAGATACTTCGTTTGGTTTGTCGTTTTTTGAAAAAGATTCTCTACTGGACGTTGTGATAAGAAAATGATTATTTTCTCCTCCTGATGAACAATTCCTTCTTTCCATATTCGCCATCGAAGAACTGCTGCTTTTAACTTTTTTTTTTAATCAAAAAAGTATATGCTCTTTAAACAGGCCTAGTTACATATATTTCCCTGAAAACGTTACGCAGATGATATGATATCGTAGAAACTGAAAGGTGGGTAAACATGAACGTGGCTTACATATACCTACAGATTACCAAATGTGTCCGGATGCGAAAAAATTTGCAAAATTACATCGCAATGTGTCCCGAGACTGAGTTAATGTAATAAAACCGCACATGAGGCTTTCAATCAATCAAAATAAATATTTTTCGCAATCGACACGTGTGTGATTGAAGTGAATGTGCAACATGAATAAATTATTTCATAAATTCAATAATCTGCAAGTGTATTCCCATCGTTCTTCCCAATAGCGACATGAATATCATAAATGATTGTTGTCTTTATCAAATAATTACTTTTTTTAATTTGATGCGAAAAATACCTAGGTACATACAACATGTAGAACATTGTGTACAAGTACTTTGCCACAGTAAATTCTGATTGATTGGAAAATTCCTTACTCAAACATCTTACTCCGAATATACCCGCACAACAAGCATCTTTTCTCCTTCTCAAAGCAAATAATTTGGAAAACATTGTGTATGTTAAATTTCAATCGGACGCTCAAAAGCCAAACGACAGAAAACACAAGTATGTTTTCAATTTTCAATACAATCCCCTAGGTTTTGTTGACGTTCAATTTAGAGACAAACCCAAGTTCGAGTTTTGAACAATACCTTTCGATAGTTCACCATCACCTCAAAAGATCAGATTTAAAGGACAATGATGAAGACGATGACAGGAGTACACAAGGTAAGATGTGATGACATCAATTGAATTTCCATTGGGAGAATGAACAATGTGACAATACGATGACAATTTGTGTTGCTAATTGATTTGTTTTACTGTTTATTGATAAAGCCCAGCATTATTGCCTTGGACGAAAATGAAAATCTTTGTGTGGTTAATGTTCATCAAATTAATTTCAAGTGATTTTTGAGTGCTGTGGCAGATGTTGACTTCTAAGAATTAAATAAATATTTTTTTGCATCAAAATGCTGACTGGCAAATTGCGTATTGTGAAGTGTCTTGTTAATGGCGCCGACCGACGCGACGACGACGATGCCACTTTGATGTTATTTTTAAAGGGAACGTAGATGTGGATTGCATGTTCACCATCGGGCATCGGGATTGGCAAATCTTTTTTGAATCAAAGACAAAATGGATTTTCACGCTTAGAGGATCTAATTTTTATGAAATCGGTTCTTCATTACTTTTTTGTCTTTTTATTTGAAAGTCGTTTACGACACGGGTATTAATTCAACAGCAGGATTTTAGAGAGTTTAATATTTGTATTCTTTAGGGTCGATAAATATATAAAGCATAGCTTCAGCAAAGCACTCTGCCAGTGTGATAAATGTTCGAACTTTCGGAGGGGCCAACTTTAAATCGGACCACTACCTTGTTGGAGCCAAGGTACGAATGAGGAATCCTGTTCACGACTCACGCAAACCAACGCTGTGAAGAGATATGACGTCGGAATCCTACAACTACAATCGCTTTTGCAATCAAAGCTTCTCCAATCGAGTTTCCCTCCAACTATCCTTGAGTCCTATGCCGCCAGCATAAGCATTAAAGACCAGTCACCAGTGGCAGTAATGCCAACAAGCCATCAGAACCGCTGCCTCTGAGGTTCTGCTTCGATGAATAATACAGGCAGGCTAATAAAGCCACACAAAAAGCACGATAATTGTTGATGCAAAAGAGAACAAGGACTGCTTTCAACCAGTACAAAGATTTACAAGGAGAAAAGAAGGGAAGAGCACCAAATTCTCAAAAGGAAAAAGAAGCAGCATGAGAAGCGCTCGTTTGAGGAAATTAAGAGGTGCCATCACAGGGACGAGATTCGGAAGTTATACCCTTCTTCTTTCAATTTCCGGCGTTACGAGTAGTGATCTTGAAGCGATCACAACTCTCCCACTTTTCTGCTTCACACTAGTGATCCGCCTGTGGGGTACGCCGCGCTGACCTCAGAAAGCGTCGGCAAGCCTCCCGGTTTTGGATTGTTCCATGTCTGAGGCCAACCAAATGCTGTTTTTGCATTTGCTTGTACCAGGAGTGTTTTGGCCTGCCTTTTCTGTTTCGTCGCGAATTTGTTGAAACGTTGTACGATATTGCCTTTTGGACAGAGTTCTGCGGATCTCTCCTTTGAACATGGCAATACTAACTGAGCCGGTCGTGCTGAATTTTGTCCAAGATGGTACTTTTGACATGAAGGCTTCCACGGATCTTAGTACTTCTAATTCGATCAAGCTTTGTTACTCCTGCTGTCATCCGAAGCATCTTCATTTCGGCTGCCGTCAATTTGCTCCCATACTTTTTGTACATTGTCCAACATTGTGAACCGTATGTCAGAGCTGGACGGACAACTGCTGTGTAGAGTCTTCCCTTCAGCTTAGGGGGCATTTTTCGATCACAGAAGATAGCGGAGTTTTCTCGCCACTTCGCTATTCAGATTCGGAAGTTATACCAAAAGGTAAAAAGATCCTGTCAGGGGGGCAAAGCTCGAACTCAAGCCTGTAATGACCAGCAGGGAAAAATAGTGATAGAGTCACAGTCACTACTGAGGATCTGGAAAGATCACTTCTGCAGACTGCTTAGCGGTGATGAAGACACTAATTCCGATGTCAGGCAGAATGCCCCAATCAACTTGGACGATGACCAAGAATACCGACCTCCCTACCTAGAAGAAGTTAAGCTTGCCATATACAAACTTAAATCAAATAAGACTGCAGGTGCAGATGGCCTTGATCCCGAACTTTTCAAGGCAGCTGGAGATCAGTTGGTAATTAGCATGCACCAGCTGATCTGCATGATATGGTCGGAAGAAAACATGCCCAGTTGGATTTCAATTCCGAAAAGTTGATTGTATTTGTATTGTAAATGGCTTGCCATATATTGGTCGTGTAGCCTCGGGGTTGAGCTTACGCTTTGTTTTATTTTGGGACTAGTATTTGTGAAAAATAGTGAAAGATTTTCTCTGCTTTGCCTCACAACCATGCCTTGTAAAGGAATGGAGAGGACTTACAGTTTTATGTCGATTCCAAAAGGTTAATCGAGAAAGCTCGTTTCATGGCAATGAATTTACTATCGGAGGACTTGCCAATTCCTCGCTTGGCTTCTGTTGCGATTTGAACCACGAGCCTCCTCCGTTACAGGCAAGTATGCTTATGCTTACCATCACGGCACGGGTATCACTTGTAAAGAAAGGAAACAAAAAATAAATTTCACCTTTTTTTTGGGAAATCCTTTCGCATATATGAGAGCTATTCCAAAAAAGGTTCTTGCAACTTATGACTTTCGTGTATCTCGAACAAAAGTCTTTGGACCTCGAAGGGTTTGTTCGCAAAGTAAAAGGATATTTTTGTTTTTCTCCTGTTGCTTTTCGATTTCCCACTCAAAGAACTTTTTTTAAATGCGGAAATTTTGTTGTTTGTGATTGTGGATAAACAGCTTAAGACGGGCAAAAAGTAAAGAAAATTACAACCAATTTTAATTTTGGGATAAGAAGAGCAAGTTGACAATCAATCACCTAAATAGTTTCTTACTACAATTCAAGTTTGTTGCAGTGTGTCAGTGTGTTTCGTTTATTTCTACGTTTACTTGCACAAGACAATTTGGATACTTTTGTTTTTGGTATAATAAAGCATGACATTTGCATACTGTAACTCTGAAATAATTCATTAAAAATCAAGTGACAAATGTTAATCATTGTTTATAACTTCCACGTCACATCCTTTTTTTAATTTTCACGAAAAGACAAACTTTTTTGTTTCATTCTGCGAACTTGGCTTCATCTTAAGTTGGGGGTTTATTTTTTTTTTTGTATACCCAGAGTTTTTCTTTTCAACGACAAGTACAAGAATAACCCGACCTTTTTTAATGACCAATGATTGACGTACTTATTTCTTTACTTGCTGACCCCATTTAAATTAAAGGCGCGTTTTTTTTTTATTGTCAATGACAAATTATAAAACTCCCTGATGTAATTGTTAGCAGGTCATAAATAATGTTTTTTTTTGTATTACAATGAGGGTTATTTTACAAACAAAAAAAGGAGAAAAAATAAAGTAGTCTCTGCCCTGCGATATAAATCATTGCGAGCTAAACACTTTTCTGAGAATGCATTGGAAGATGAACAATGTACGTACATATACTAAATGGAAGTTAAAAAAATTCTATTTGTAGAAATAAAATGGTGAACAATCATTTAAGGGAAAAAATACATGAAACTGTTTGCTTGAAACTTTGGTAATGGAAAGATTTCTTCTTTCACAACCATAGGGCTTTGAATAGTTTGCTTGCTATTCAGTTTAGTTGCTAGAAAACTTAATAGAAAACTATAAGGGAAACAGTATCGTACTTTTGTTCAATGGCTTCATAGTCTGAAGCTTTTTTTTGTCGAGTTTCTGTATGTCTTACCCAAAGCCCTAATTGCCCTCACTGTTTAAAGAATGGAACAGTTATTCTTTACTAGATAATGCATTTATTTAACCACTTCATTTCGTTTCACATTTCATCGCAATCCATACGACCAACTTGAAACTTAAGATGCATGGTACTTGACAAGTTGCACGATAGAAACCATGGAAAAGAATAGAGAAACTATCAAAATTTTGTTTGTGATAGACATCTACTATTTATTTTGGGCAAAACTTTAACAAGCTTTGCTATTTCTGCTGTCATAGACGAAGCATCCTCAAACTATTGGTTTAACTTAATGGACTAAAAACTGCGTTGGGCAGTGTACCAGTGGCGTGATGGTTAGCATGTCTGCCTGCAGTGCGGGAGGTTCGTGGTTCGAATCATTGCCATGAAAGTGTTTTCTCGATTAGCCGTTTGTAATCTGTAGAAAATTGTAGGTCCCCTCCATTCCCCCACAAGTAATCGTTGTGGGAAACACAAACGCTTTGTGGCGCCACCCTATTTAGTTATTTACTTAGGGGCATTTCTCGATCACAAGAGATAGTGTCCGCTGGCAACGCCAATAAGCTTTCTACAGTCTTTTCTCCTACGACCAAAATGTTGATAGTTCACTTTTGAAGTAATTAAAGGTTAAGAAGCGCCTTCAGCACAGCTTGGCTGTGGCTGCACACACAGATACTGCTCCACGTCCAGCCATTTCTCGTAACGTGGCTTAAGGCCATTAGCATAGCATACACCTCCGCACAGTGGTCGGATTCAACAATCTAGCGGGACAAAAGTCGAAAATCAAAGTCAATACACTAGGTAACTGTAGTTCATACTTTGATTTTTGATTTTTTGCACTGTCAAGACAATATTAAGCATAGAAGTAAGTAGTTTATGAAAGCCATTTAACGACAGAAAATAAAAGGTTTTTTTGTGCAATTTGGTTCAGCTATAAAACGGTGCGGTGGCTACGGTGCGTCTTTTGGAATAATTTTTTTTTTCTTGAATAGAATAGATTGTGAGCAGTAAAAAAACGATTTCCGAAGTTAACTAGTTCATTAAATAGTTTCTTATAGCATTTTAAGTTCAACGTGAAAAATTTAACTGAAATTTTTTTATTGAATTTTCAATTGGAGCAAAAGTATAGACATAGAGCTTCGCCGAGCTTCGCCTAAAACTTTATAAAAAATAATTCTGTGGAGTGTTGGCTATTAGGTTAAAAAAAAATCCATTGCGCGTTTTTGCGACGCCCATACAACTTTTTTTAATTTTCAGAATTACCTCCCTGATATTGCGAAACCAAATTTTTGAATTTTGGCGGCAAATGGATAAAACAAATAAGCTTGTTATGGTTAGAGCAATTAATATAGATAAGCTTGAGCTTTCCGGACAGGGAAATTTAAAAAAAAAAGTTTGGAGGAACTAGAAGGTCTCGTGAGTGGTTAATGCCCCATCCAGGTGAACATAATGTAAAAATCAAAGTGGAGTGAACGGCTTTAAAATAATGCACTTGACGTAACAACTCGATAGATAACTGTAATTCATATTTTGCTTTTTGATTTATTTTGCAAACAAGAAAGTTTAAAGTTGTTAAGTTTGTAGTTGACGAGTCACTGAGCCAAAGTAGCTGAAGCAAAAAAAAATCCAAGCTAAGTTTTATAAGCCAGCTCGGTTTGCTTGTAGATATGCTAACGCAGCAAGCAGGCAATACAAATGATGGCAATACTTCCAGACGTTTTTTTCGAGCTGCTGAAAAAAGCTCAGAAATTACCGGTGTTAATGAAGAACTCGTAGAACGGTTTCATGGAATTTTAGAACTTTAGAATTTTAGAAAAGGTTGGGAAGAGTGGATATCCTATAAGTGGAAATGCATTTGAAATGCAACAATAGAGATCTGTATTTTAGGGAATATTCTTGGTACACTATGCCAGTGAGAGTTCATAAAGTCTACCTTCATGGAAAAGACATCATATCGTCTTGTATTCTTCCTTTTGGGCAACTCTCGGAAGAAGCGCAAGAGGCTAGGAATAAGGATACGACAAAGTTTAGAGAGTTGTTTACAAGGAAAAAATCGGTTGTTGGTACAGTCAGATCCATATATATTGCTAGCTTACGACATGTACCAAAACGAATACGTACGAGTGGGACGATACCAAAAGAAGTTTTCTCTTTGTTATCAATCGAGGATCTCGATGAAGAAGTTTTAGCTAGTAAAGATGATAGTAGTTTTTAATGAAGACTTATTCTTATTTACTTCAGGAAAAAAAAATTTACTTTCAAGTCAAAAATTGATTTTACCAAATTATTAAAAAAAAAAAACAACTTTTTATAATTTCTATATAATTATTTTAGTATAATTTCTATAGTTTAAGTGTCCCTTCTTAAAAAAAATGTTATTTTTGTAAAAAAATTGTACAATTTAGTCATTTAAACTCATAAAATAAAATATAAGTAAGTTGAAACCTGTTTTTCTGTTCCAAAATAGTTTTGTCCCGCTAGATTGTCGAATCCGACCACTGTGCTCCGCTTGGAAAATGGATGCGTATGATCCCAAAGATGTGTGCAGTCGTATGTCGTCGTTCTCCACAAAGGCATACCAGCGCCAGATCCCTCGTCGGTTTTGGGACCATCTGTGAAGATTCGATAACAATTCTTTGCAGGCTCAGATTCTGAAGCGAACCAGTCCTGAGCCCAAGGAAAGTTTATTCAATATTTTTGACGCAGTTTGAGCCTTGGGATCATCGTGTCAGACGGCATATCCATTAGACATGAGTCAAAAGATAATTATGCTGCTTGCGAGAGAAACCACATCTCTTTAAACGAGGAATGGTCTTGAGAGTACACCCCATGATGAAGGTATCAAGGGTAGGAAGATTCAGCAGTGCTTCAAGAGCTGCTCCCGATGTGCTAGAGACGGCCCCAGTACATTCAAGACAAATTGTTCTTTGAAGTTTGGGAAACGAGGCAATGTTTTTACGTGAGAGCTTATTACACCAAACAACTGACGCATAGGAGATGATTGGTCTTATCATAGCCGTATAGATCCTATAGGGACAATTTTCGGTGATAGACCCCATGTCTTGCCAGAGGCTCCTTTACACTGTCGAAAGACTGGCAGTGCTTTGATAATTTTAGAATCTACATGTTTAGACCAATGAAGCTTGTTGTCTGGTATTACTCCGAGTTGTTTGACTTTGTTTGAAAAGGGGATGTTGACGCCTTTAAGTGTAAGTTGGGTCAGACCTGTCAATTTTCAACGTCTCGTAAAGTTTAAAGTGGATTCACGGAGAAACCATTCCTTGCACACCAGTTGCTAATTAGATTTAGCGCTGCCTGTGCTCTGGAATAGACAGCTTGTAGGCTGGAGCCAACGGCGACATCGTATGCTTGGACGTGTAGGTTTTATTTATTGAGCATTACAGGTAGAGAGTCGTTTAGTATGCATCACAGAAGATGAGATAGAACGCCATCTTGTGGAAAGCCCTTATTCAATCCTGTTGTAACATGTTGTCCACACTCCGCTCCAACAATCACGGTTCTATTCACCAGCGTTGCTTTAATCCATATTGCTAATGATTCGTCTACACCGCGAGATTTTCCTTTTTGATAAGCATGTTGCATTAGAGACAGAGGGTGTGTTTGGAATGAGGTTTTACGGATAAAAATCTCAACCAGTTCTCCAACGTTTTAATTGAAGGAGGTAAGACTGATAGGTCGAGAGCTCTTGGCGTTTGAAATTTTGGTATGAAAGCGACTCTAACACTTCGCCACGGAGTTGGAATATACGCTAGAATAGAACTAAACCGTAAGTTTTTTCAAAGTAGGTAGCAAAAGGTTAATACTTTCCTGTAACATAACTGGATAAACACCGTCAGTGTCAGGTGATTTGAAGCTGTCAAAATATGCCACGGCATATTTTATACTCTCGTGAATAACAATTAAGGACGATGTGTACTAACTGCATAGAGTGGATTTATCGAGTTCACTTGATCTGAGGGAAATAGATTGTTGTGATTCAATTCATACCTGGTTTGCTGAAAAATTAGTTTCAAGCATAAAACTATTTCTCCGCTTTGAACTCGGTATAGGAACCGGGATGGAGACCTTATTTGTTAGTTGTTACATGGAATTGAATGCATCTGTGTTCCGAAAGTGACACGTCTGGCACAACTTTCCAGTTGGTAATTTTCTTGGCATATCTATTACATAATGTTAAGTCAATTACGTTATCCTGTCGCATAGCCGAAGCAAAGGTGCGCCTGTTGCCAACATTGTTAATGTCTAAGCTAGAGGACAGAATGAAGCTAAGGAGATGATTGCCTCTTATGTTGCTTTTGATGCTTCCCCAAATTAAGTTTTGAGCGTTAGCTTCACAGCACTTGATAAGCTTCAATTTCCAGCTTCCGCATAACTCCATCAGCTCCTGTCTTTCTTTTTGTCGTAACAAAGTTTTATTATTGCAAAAATTGTCAATGCCTAAGTCAGACGACATAACGAAGTTAAGAAGATCGTTGTGTCGCATGTTGCCTTTGGTGCTGCCCCAAAAAATGTTTTAACCGAATACATCGTAGCACGTGATGAGCCCCAGCTTCCGGTTTTAACAGAACTCCACAATCTCAATGGAGTTCAGGGAAACCCAATTGACACAACGACGAAAGTTTTCTCTCCCCGTTGGTCTCGTAACTTACAATCGCCATGTTGCATGTTCGGGACATGTTCGGGCTTCGGAGTAATTCAGGACACCCATATCGTAGAATATATTACACTCTTGCATCCTTCCAAAACCAATCATTCAGCTTTTCAAGGCCCATGGGTCCTGGACTTTAACGAGTTGAGTTTTTTTATTTAACATCGAGAACCTCCAACATAAGAGCGAATCAACTTATAAAGTGGTTTCTAGATCGCAAATTCTTGTTCCTTCACCAGCGGTTTATTCTGTACCTATATAACTGAACTGGTGCAAAAATTTCAATAAGACTTTGTAATATTGGCTTCTTGGTGATAAGAGATTGCAAAACTTTCAATTGTTAACCTAATATTCTTATTCTCATTACAATTATAGTCTTTCCAAAATTGTATATTACCCTAAAACCAAAACCTTCGTATTATAAGGACTTCCCCAAAGTAGGCAATTCAAGAAAAGAGAGTTATAGTCACAATTAAAAGCAACACTCGAATGTATAGGGGTTTTCTTAGTTTTCTTAAAAAAAAAATTCCATTAAATTGTTTAAAATGCTTTTTTATCTGCCAGCACCCATAGCCCATAGTTCGGTTAGTCATTGATGTCTCTATTGTCTATCCGGCTGTGTGAAAAAATGATTTCAATTAAAATGTGGAATCCAAAACAAAGCAACTGCGTTCAGCGTTTATAAATTTCATTATATGATAGAGATAGACAATAAGAAATCATGATGAGTTGACTAAAAATGATTTCTAGGAACAACAACATCACTCCCATGTTTCCGCCACATCCACCAGCCACCCTTACGCCCGCATCTGAAGTATGTACATGTACAATGAATGTACCTATACATTTATGCTTTTTGTTTTAATTGTAATGCAGCCAAGTTATTTTCCTTTTTTTTTGTTTTCATCAATCGAAGGATATTAATGTACCAACATGTAATAAATTCCAAATAATCATAATATCAAGCCGCGCTGCACTGCGCGCCGCCCAAGTTACCACAACTGTTTGTCACAGCGTGATTGGTGTGCTTGTATATAGCTTGTGGTTGCTGTAAATTACAGCGGATATCAATTGTTTTAATTCAGACTCCGGAAGGAATAGACCCCGCGTCCGCGTCCGACACAAGAGCAGCAGAATATGGGGTTTCTATTAAAGATGATATTCGTTTTTTATGTGCCCCGTATGCCATGCCACTGCCGTATCGCGCTTCGGTACGGTCGGTGGTCGTTTGTTAATTAAGTCAGGATATACTCGATCGTATAGGAAAAATTAATGATCATTCATTTGTTCTTGTGTTTACTCTCCTGTATTTCAATTTATTGATTGTGTTCAATGAATATTAACATCTGTTTTCCTGCCTTTAATAAAAACTGCGAGTAAGTTTCATTAAGGAGGGTCAGTACAGAAACTCGTGATGCTTGATTTTTAAATTAACATCTTTGAAAAGTAAATTATCAACTGCACCTCTATTGTGGTTCCAAGACGATTAGGTCGTAGGCATATGCGCGGGCTTTCGTACGATTGATATTATGAATAAATGGGCAGTGAACATTTAAATCACAATAGAATTAAATTGAATTCTGTTCTGATGGGAATGAATCAAGGAATCAAAGGAAAACTGCAGTCGATCGAGAAAGATTCATATTTTACGTTATTCAGCGAAATACCTCATGCTGTGGCATATATAGGTAGCAAATATACATAAATAGAAAGTATGAACAACTGGTATTCGAAGCTCAAACACACATAACAGGCAGACATGCTAACTACTACATTCTAATTGAGAAAGCGCTTTTCATGGCAATGAATTTACTTTCAAAGGACTTGCCAATTCTTTGTGAAAGGCGATACCCGTGGAAAAACATTTTTGCTTCTGTTGGGATTCGAACCCCGAACCTCTGGGTAAACAGCAGACATGCTAACCATCACGTTATAAGTACCAGTGTTCCAGTTAGCATTTTTGAAAACCTTGAACATAAATAAATAAAAAAGTTAATTCACAGAGATCTTAGGCATTAAATTTTAAGAAAACCACTAGAATCGGTTCATCCTTTTCTTCTTCGTTTTCGTTTGCTTCTTCTGCTTCTTGTTGGTAGTTCAGGGAAGTTGACAAGATTCATGTTCTATGTCCTGTCTTGATATGATAGCTTTCTTATCCGACCATACCCCACTATGTTTATACTAATGTACAAAAAATAAAAACAAAAAGCCCACATTGATGACCTACTTATGTATGTAGGTATGCATTGAACAAGTCCATTACAAGTTAGCGTTTTTTTGAGCATTATTCACTGTTCCAACTTCCAATGTAAAATCAGTCCCCTTCGCCTTCGGTAATAAAATTACCTATTGGTGAGAGGTCTCAATTCTACTTTGATATTAATAGAAATAGAACCATACACTCATTCCTGTGGTTGCAAATTACAGTAAAAAGCAATTGCATATTGGATTTCCTTGATCCTATTAGTCAGCATCAGACACATTATCCTTTTTCTTTCCAAAGTTTTCTCCACCCAATTTCCAAATAGATTCAATGCATTTAATCGTTTCACACTTCTTTTAATCGGTTTACATATTTTCTACTATACTCTGCGAGTTCGCTCTATTTTATTGTTCACAATTTTTGTGGGATACAGAAAGACGAATTTTGTAACTTTTAACGAATATTAAATGTCATCATTAAGTAGTGAACAAGTGAGAGATTTGTTTTCATGGCAAGTGCATAGCCCAAACAATTACCGATGAGTAAAGTTTCGTCGCGTATTATACCAGAACATTGTACTGTAGGGGGAAAAAGAATCAGAGAAAGTCGACTTATTCTTTTGGGAATTGGGTTGAAGTTTTTTTTCCACGCTCGAGTTTGTAAACTGATACTTTCAAAGCCAGAAATATAATACCTATGTCGAGCGTTGGCGGCGGCGGGTGTTTGTCGTGCCATTCACAAGGAGTGGCAAAGTGGATGAAGGATCTCAGCAAAATCATCTGTGAACTTAAGTCCCAATGGAATAAATGATTTTTCTTCCCTTCTTCAACAATTATTATTTTCGTTATTATTACTTTTATTGTTTATGTGTGTGCATTCACATGACACATTTAATCTATGAGCTTCGGTCATTGAGTGTGTGAGAAATTAAAGGTTGGCGTTTTGTATTTTAATCAACAGTCAAATATTTTGATAATTTAACGATTTTTTCATTGGAACATCTCTGGCTTATACCGTAAAATGCCGTTTAAGGCGAGGTTCTCCTATTAAATTTTCAAAGAATCGACGATTTTTGAAATCCGAAATCTAACGGGTAATACTTCTAGAAATGCTATAAGACTCGTTTTAAGGGTCTACGAGGCTGAGAATAGCTTGAAATAAGCGGATCAGTTAGAGCGCCTAACTGTGTACTGTTTTAAATCGAATCCTTAAGGTTTTCTCATAACTGTGCTTTTTCAACTTGTCTGCAACTTTTCTTTAAAACTACTCAACCGATTAACTAAATACAAACGGCATTCTATTCCTTTATAATCTGGTTAACGCGTAAAACTTAATTTAAAATTATTTATTGATACTTATAATTGTTATAAACAATTTTAGGTGACAAAAAATTTAAAAGTCTGTGAATTTTAAAATTCTTTGTAAAAATCTTAATTGCAACTTTACGCTATGCCCAAATCTTTAAAGATTATGAAACTTTTCTTTTTTGCTTTTATGTCTCATTTCGGAGTAAACCTCTGCAGACAACCAAAAAAACGGACAATTTTGAAAGCCACTTCTATAGCAGCCATTTTGAAAAAAAAATAATTTTTTTAAAGTTTAATTTATGTACTAGAACAGAATTCTGAGATTTAGTACTTTAGAAATGGTAGCTACACTGGACGGCCGTCTGTCTGAATGTGAATGTACATCAGAGATTTTATCTGCCAACGTTTGGAGGTCTTCAATATCACTATGTACCGGGATGGATTGGGTAGTGTTTGGCAGTGGCTTGATCCATATAGGGTTCTTAAGATGCCCTCCAAAATTGTGACTAACGTAAGTTCTCCTCTTCGTCATCTTCCATCGAGGGCGATGCCGCTGAAAAGAGTCTGGAGTCTTCTTCGAATTATGGCATCAGCTCAGTCTTCTGTTTTAAAATTGCAAAAAGAGTGGTAGCCACATTTCAAACTTCGATCAGAACATGTGATTCAAGGTTTCAAACCAAAGTGTAGCAATTTGTGTTTTTCCAAATCATTTCACTAGTGTGAAACTCGCGTCAAGTTGGAAAAATCACGGGCCGAGGCTTCGCTTCTAAAATAGAGATCCTTTCATGGAATCCTTGGTAATTATTCCTTCCTATTACTTTCCTAGACTATTTCTTCAGGGACTGGCATTGTGTTGGTGTAAGATGTCCTTTGCATTGAAGATTAATGAAGGCACCTTACCGTCGGTCGGGGGTACATTCTTAACTGTGTGTAAATATCATTTGTAAGGGACCTTACCGTGAGTTGGGGATTGTGATAATGTGATATCAGTTGAAGTGCTTAAATACGAGGTTAACAATGCAGTAGGTTTTGGAATAAGATTAGTTATTTTAAAATTCTATAACAGAAATGATTTTATTTTTAAATCATTATTTAGCGCGAACTTTTTTTTTTTTTTTTTTATTGACCAGTTATTAAAAAGTGTTTTACAACAAATATTTGCTATCGCCCAGTTTACACAGTGTTACAGTAGAAATCAACTTTGCTTCTGAAAATTTTTATAAGAATGCACAATTTTTGTATTTGCAGAAAAAGTGTTCAAAATTATGCTTTTGAGGAGGAAAGGTCATGAAAACCTCCTAATTGAGAAAACTTTGAAAAGTACAGAATTAATTTTGACTATGTTAGCTTTTTTCGTTATATAAGATTACATATACACTGTCAGACAGAATAAAGTGCAAACCGGAATTAAGATACTAACACATTTTATTTTATATTGTTTTATGAACTTTATTTCAAAAAGTCATTCTCTTTAATTTATTTAACATCTTTTACAAACATATCATTATTCATAAACAAAATACAACCTAAATTGAAACTACAAAAAATATGTGTTGCAACAAATCATGAAAAAAGAGAAGACAAAATAAAGTGCAAATTCAAAATATCAACAAAAAAACATATATTTTCTTAGGAAATCAGTAACTGGTGACTCCCCCTTTATTTTGAATAACAGATGCAAGTCGCTTTTGTATACTGCGATTTCTCAAAACTTCAGATGGAATCCTCTCATATTCAAACTGGAGGACGAAATTCTGACATCTAATATGGACCAAAGAAGGCCATTCCAATACTTTCACGTTGTTCTGAGAAAAAAAACAGCTTTGCAACTTTGCAAGTATGCTTCGGATCATTATCTTGCTGGAAAATGTAATTGTCCATTATTTTTGATGCCGAAGAAGCAAAGTTTTCTCTATTACTGTTGACGTAATGAGAACCCGTCATTTTGGTGTCAATTTTGACAATATTCCCAACGCTACCAAAGGGAAAATATCCCCAAACCATAATAGACCCTCCACCATGTTTGACGATTTTTTTTAATGCATCTTTGGTCGAGTCTTCCTTTGGGCTTGCACCAAACCCTTTTCCTTGATTTGGAATCTGTTAACTCAAATTTAGACTTATAGGGCCTAATTATGCTTTTCAAAAACGATTGTGGTTTTGTTATATACTTTTTTGCGAAGGCAAGTCCTTTTTTATATTTAGCAAAAGTTTTCTCCTTGCCAAATAGTTTCGTAGCCCACTTTCATTAAGTCACCTTTGGACTGTCCTTGGTCTTAAGTCTAATTGTAGGTTTTCTTTAATGTTTCTAGCTGTGTATAAGGGTTTTTCTGACCTCTATTTTGATTCTGCGGTCACCAGGTGGTGTTGTTTTCCTCTTTCTTCCACTTTGACTTCGAAAACTGGCAGCAGATCCCCGTTCAATGAAGTTCAAATAAACCTTCTTCTTTCCAGAAATTGACAGACCATATTCTTCTCCTAGTTTACGAAAGGTCAACCCACGTCAACGGTCCGAAACTAAAAATTCTTTCAATTCAGGAGAGAGTTGTTCCATGTCAAAGCTTACGAAAATAAAATTCAACTTGAAGCAAAATTTTTGACGGGCATAAGATAACCTCACCTGTTGATTATTTAGGCTTATATTTTTATTTTGAATTATTATTATTAGCTATACTTTGCACAGGTATTTAAAAATTGCACTTTATTTTGTCCAAGCTCAATGTCATTTGCAGAGCTGTAAAAGAATGCATTCCTTTTTGTATTGCAGTCAAATGAATAAAAAGACTTATCTTTTGAACATTTTGATTTCGTGTTAGTACTTAACTTTAATCAAAAATTGTCAACTAATTTTGAAGTCTTTAGTAACCAATGTTATAGAGCATTCAAAATACTTGAAGTCAAAGGAATGCAATACTTTTTAACTGGTTGCAATCTTGGAAGTCTCTTAAAAGTCTTTTACATTCTTTGCAATCATGAAGTCTTTTGATTGCATTCAAAGTAGTGCACTCATTTCAACTTTCTTTTGATTTATTGAATTCTCTTTTACTCAGTGGAATGATCTGACTGCTTTAAATTCTCTTAACATCAGCTTCCTAACGACTTACAGCATTTGCGTTGTTCTAATGCTTCATTTCTTATTGTAAGTTGCCTTACAAGGTTTATTATAATTTTAAAATAATCAAAGTTTAAACTTCGGCATTTTATTTTTATTAATTAAGAATTCAAGAAATCAAAGGACTTCAAGCAGCCAAAAGACTACAAACAGTAAAAAAGACTTCGAGCAGTAGAAAGATTCATAGCAGTTAAAAAAAGACTCTATGCAGTTAAAAGAATCCAAAGTAGCCAAATGACCTGCAACCAAAAGACTTCATGATTGCAAAGAATGTAAAAGACTTTTAAGATACTTCCAAGATTGCGTTCAGCTAAAAAGTATTGCATTCTTCTTCAACTTCAAGTTTTTTGATTGCTCTAAACGATCAGTTCACTAAAGATTTCAAAATTAACTGGTACTTATTTTTGAAAGTTTAAGTACTGCGATAAGGATTGGATTGTAAATGTTATAAGATACAAAAAAAAATTTTTTGTGCAAAGAGAAGAAAGTGAATAAATAACAATGAAACAAATAAGTCGACGTGTGAGTAGTGCATATATAAAGTAAATAAATAAATAAATTTACAAATAAATAGGTAAGAACATAAGGGTGAATAAATAAGAATTGCAGAAAAAAGAAATTTTAAATAATTATAAACTATATTTTAAATTAGGTAGATAATAAACAATTGGAAAAACAAATAGAACATAGAAGCATTAATACAATTCGAAACATTTAACAACGCATTAATTGGTTAAGTTTACAATAAGAATGTTATCAGACATTGCACTTTAAGTAAATTAAAATAACTTTCTTTTTTACCATTTCAAATAAAACAGCTACAAGACTCATCAAATAAAACACTGAATAAGGTTGTGAACATATAAGTAACTTCCTCTCTATTCAATTGAAAATTCTTTAAGGACTCGATAGTTTTCAAATTACCACAAAAAAGGGCCTCTGGGATCACTTTTCAATTAGAAATGACTGAGTGGTTTCGTTTGACAAGAACCAACACGAGCAACACCTTGATGCTTTTAACTCAAACGACAGCAATTAGCTGGACCCAGATTGACTAATGAATAAAATAAATAGGATGGCGCAACATGGCGAGGAACCCCGGAGCCTAGTGCAATTCTCACAACTATTGCATGGTGACAGTCAGGCAATAGGAAACGCTATAACCTTTTTCTTCAGAAATGACTGTGTGGTTTCGATTTAAACGAATTGACACGAAAAACACGATGTGTTTTTTTCCCTAAGATTATTTAAAAAAGGTCGTATTAAGTGGACTTACACAAACTAGATCATACTTTTACCCCTCAAACGACTCGTGAAAGCTAGTGAAATGTGATCACTTGATCATAGAAATTTCCTACCGCTTTTTCATATCTCTTACTATCAAAAAATGTACTATACCAAAAAACTCAAAAACAACAAAATTTTGTGTATATTTTTGGGTTGTAGATTTTAACCTTTGGATAGGAAATACTAAAAAAACTGAAAAAAGTTTTTTTTACACCCTTATATCCGATTTGCACCCTCTTCTTTTAACAACACTCCGCGGTTTTTTCTTCATCTCTTCCATTCATTTTTGAGTTCTTTATACCCTTTTTGAAAGCGGAATATAATGAACCTAAAGGCTAATAATAAGATTCTAGAATTTGGTGCATCAAAGATCAATTGGCGCATTATGCGCCATCCTGCTTCAAAATAAAATGGTCAATTGATGCCACCACTCAACAATCAACATGCTGCTCCAAACTCTGTGGATGAATTGGTTGCTCGATAACAACGTTATCTGCAAGTTTTTTTCCCCCCAAATGCTGCAGTTTAGTTTGCTCCGCAGCACAATCTATAAAAGATCGGTAAATCATTTTTCTTAGGGAAAGTTTAGGTATAATTATAATATATTCCTATATATTTTGGCTCACGAGGCTTGGTTCTTTTTAATCTCCGAACATTTTCTCGTATATTTGAATCGGTCTCCATCTCGTAGTTGGTATGACTTTGCAGTCGCTGATTTTGTGATCCATCGTGTTTTTTATAACGAATTCTGTAACCATCTCAATTTGAATGTCACGATGTAGATCGTTAGTTTTTTAAAATCAAGAAGCATTTATTATTCCACATAACCGTAGGAGTTTTTTTCGGTTGAACCGACGACCATACCCTAGCTTTAGAGAGAAAAAAAAACATCACAAATTGGCGCTCGAGTAGGGACTACAGTGCTACAGAAGCTATAGCTATTGGCCGAACCAAATAAACTCGTCCAATCTCATTGTGGATTCCCCACCTAAGTTTTTAAGAAAATCAACAATTTGGATTTCCGTTTCTTATGATTATATTCCTCTTTCAAGTAAATGATTTGAATCCAAAGATCGCATAAATCAAAGAATCAGAGACTTTACTGCCAGTTGAATGCACTTACCACTCGATGACCCATGCGAACAGGTGCCTTCTGTCTGACGAACAACACGAGCAATCAATTGAAATTTCTATGCGGAAGCCTCGGTCGTTAAAAATGTCAATAAAAGCGATTATGAAGTTAGACGAGTATCAAGGAGGAGGAGGAGGAGGTCTCCACAGTATCATCCCTTGAATAATTGCTAATCCCAAAAGCAATTTATCTTGTGGTAAGATCTCATCATCAGCGACTGTGATATTTATATTTACTCTGCATAAAACAACTTGTGCTGAAAGCCATTTGACTCACTAAGTGCTCACATGCAACATTTAAGTTGTTGAAAGATTCAAGCATCGCAGTCAGACCGGGAAGGGAAGAGGAACTACAGTCTGCAAGCTTGTATCGTCGCGTTGCCGCCGTGCGTCGGTCGTCCTCATCGTCCTTGTGTACGCATTCCACGAAAGCAAAGTTAGTGCAAAACACCTGCTGACAAATTCAAGTGTGTGCTCTTCCGTAGCTGCCGCACTAAACACAATTCTCATTATCGATATTAAATTCATCCCCTGTTTATTACGAACATCATCCACAATTGCCCTTCTGGATGATGGGTTAGCGCGTGCAAACATAGTCAAACACCACCCCAGTAGTTTACGCAGTTAACAAAGATGCACAACATCGTGTGGTGTTTCTCCTTGAAAAGGCAAGCGTCTAATCAATGGACATCACTATGACTCAATTGAATTAAATCCCCCTGATTCCTTCCTTTTACAAAACACCAACACTGGTAGGTATATCAATGAAAACATCCGAGCATTTTGTTCAAGTACTTCTTGTTCCTAACTACACAACACTCGCTAATGCTCGACTCTGCTGTAGTCTCGGCAGGGGTAACCTTAACCGGCATTAGCCTGCTCAATCCCACAGGGGTGATAGAGCACACAGCCCGCCCGATATCCGAGGGGTTGATTGCAACAATACTTTAGATTCAGTGTCATAAGTCGTAAATATTTCCAGCAATTATTTACTTTTCTCATTCAAGCCCATATTGATGTTTATTTCACGGTGGCTGAGCTGGGCTGGGCTGTTGTACTTGGGATGGGTAAGGTTGGAAAACATTTTTGAAAATTGAAATATTTCCCACAAGTGATTTCTTACTTTCGACTTTTTGAAGAGGGTGCAAGGTTCCTCTTTTTATTTTTATCGACGTCGTCAGCGATGAAAATGAAATCTTAATTTCGCCCATTCTTTTAAGATTTTTTTTGTCCATTTTTGAATGCAGACTTCAATTAAGAATAACACTTTGTTTCCCATTGTCTGTTTTGTTGTCTATCTTTTGTGTTGGATGGGAAAAGATTCCATATTGATTGGGGTTATCTTTTGTCGGTCTTTTATCGATTATTTTTACACTTATGGCCTTTGAGAAAACTCATTGCGATGATGGGTATTGAATATCCTTACACCTATAGTAGGAACTTCAAAGGGGTAATTTAAGTAATTGTTTTAAATGTGAAACTATAGAGTCAAGAAAAGGTAAGTGTTAACAATACAAACAATCAGCATTTTATTTTGTTCGTCAAGAAAATTGCATTTCTATCTTGGACGCTTGGTATACCTACCTGCATTAAAAGCTATGAGTATGAAATCCCGGTACTGATTTTTACTGAAATGATTTACAAATATTCAAAAATAAAATAAATAGGGTGGCACAGCAGAGGTTGGATAGCCCCCAGGCCTAGTACATTTTTGAAAATATTACTGATTCCAAACGGCAAAGTGAGAAAACCCTTTTCGGTGCAAAATAATTACATGTTTTTGGAACACTCGTCATTTCCTCTCGAAAGGCGATGCCTGTGGAAATACAATTGGATGTAGCTGGAATTTGAAACCCGAACTTCATGTAACAAGCTAACATGCCAGCCATTACGACACGGGCACCAATTCTTCATCTTACTTACTTAGGTGGGCATTGCAATTCGGAGTGAATGTGTGCGTATTTCGCCAACATTTCTATCTCGGATGATCTCTCCCTCAGGTTTACACTCTAAATGGGTTGAGGTCTTCTTCCACTTGATTGCGCAATCTCACATCTCAGACATGGTCTTTCTTCTCCGCGATTTCTGTCGAGATCCCGTAGACGAGAAGAGTTAATGTCCATGCGCTCTACATGTCCAGGTTTGTCCATGTAAAGCTCATACCTCTTCTTCTGCACTCATTTCCTTCACTTACGGGAGCAAAGATCAAATAAATAAATAGGGTGGCGCAAAAGAGCGAGAAGCCCCAAGGCCTAGCGCATTTCCCACAACCATGCCTTCAGAGGGAAACGAGGGGACCTACAACTTTCTGCCGGTTCCAAACGGCTAATCGAGAAAACGCTTTTCATGGCAATGAATCTACTAACGGAGAACCTGCCAAATTCCTCGCAAAAGGCGATACCCGTGGAAAGACGTTTTGCTCTATTGGGATTCGAAGTACGAACCTTTAGAAAGATTAATAAATAGACATACTAACCATCAGACTACGGGGAGCAAAGATCATTTATAGTATTTTTCATTCAAAGCGATCAAGGGTTTCATCATCCGCTTCAACTAAGGTACGTGCCACAGTGCCACCGTTTCGTATAGCAGGACTGGCATGATTAAGTTCTAATAAATCGTTACCATGGTTCTTATAGACAAGGTTTTATTTCTCAATTGTCTTCTAACCCCAAAGAAGCAGTGGTTGGCAAGAGTAATCCTCTGTTTGATCTTCGCACTGATGTTATTTTCCGTGCCTATAACTGATCAGAGGTAGACTCAGTCCTGTATTGTGTCGTTTGGTCCAGTTCGTCGAAGGGATCTGTCTTTGTTTGATGACAGCATATATGTTTCGTTTTGCCAAAAACATTTTTGCCGCTTCTGTTTCAATGCTCAGCTATGAAATCACGCTTGCTTCTGCCCATTACATCAATATCGGCTGCATTAGTGAGCAACTGTACAGACTTTTCATAGATTTTGAATCTTGGCTTTGGTACTGATGTTCGAGTTTTGCACAGAATTTTTAAGTATCATATCGACTTGTCGAAAGCCTTTTTCGAAGCTTAGTTGAGTTCCTTACCGCGCTTGCAGAAGCAACGTTAGTTCTTCAAAGTCACCCTGCATAGACGTAAGAGTCTTTCAGGTATTCCGAAACAAGGCTTAACTCCGAACAGCTCGTCTCTGTTAATTCTCTCAAACGTGAATTTGAAATTGATGAAAAGATGGTGTGTGGGGGGTTTTCAATAAGAGCGCAACAAAATTTTTTTTAAATAAAACAGAAACGGTTTGCGATATCAAAGAAACTCTGTATTCATTGATTTATTCGAAAGAACGTTTAATGCCATTATGTATAAACTAGATTTCTTTTACATGGCTACCACGGGCACGCTTGCAGAAGTCCAGACGCTGAACCCAATTTTCGACGGTTTTCAAGCATAAATCGGCCGATACTGATGTGCAATTTCACGTTCGATATTCGTACGAAGTTCATCAATCGTCGCTGGCTTGCTAGCATAGACCATAGACTTGACGTAGCCCCACAGGAAATAGTCTAACGGCGTCAAATCGCACGACCGAGGCGGCCAAGCGACTGGACCATTTCGTGAGATAACACGTTCTCCAAACATGGTTTCTAATAAATTGATTGTGACATTCGCTGTGTGGCTTGTGGCGCCGTCCTGTTGAAACCACATGTCTTCCAAGTCCATATCATCCCATTGGAGCCAAAAATATTCGGTTGTCATTGAACGGTAGCGATCCCCATTCACAGTAACGTGCCGGTCTTGATCATCACGGAAGAAGTACGGCCCAATGACGCCGTCGTTGAGGCTACTGACTCCGAATTTCGGTAATAAATTTTAATAATTTCGACTCGTTGTTGGCTCGTATATATCTTTTCATCATAAAATGGCAAAACTTATTGAAGAGACATGTCAAAAGAACGGCAATAAATATGGCGTCGTTTGCTGTTCCTGTTGCTCTATTTTTGTAGCGTCCCTGTTGAAAAACTCTTTGTTTGGGGGCCTTTACCAAGCCGTAAGTTGAGATTTTAATTGATTGTGAACTTTTATAGTTTAATTGGAGCAATTGTGAGGGTTTCCTTTATTGGGATCGGACATACGATACTGAGTTTCCTTTCATCGGGCATAATTTCTTCCGACCAAATCATACAGATGAGCTGGTGCATGCTCCTTCCCAACTGATCTCCTTTTGCCTTTAAAAGTTTTGCGTCAAGGCCATCTGCATCTGCAGTCTTATTTGATCTAATTTTGCATATGGCAAGCTTAACATCTTCTAGGTCAGGAGGACGGCATTCTTGATCATCGTCCAAGCTGAATGAGGCATTCTGCCTGACAGCGGAATTAGTGTCTTCATAGCCGTAAAGCAGTCTGCAGAAGTGATCTTTCAAGATCCTCAGTAGCGACTGCGACTCTATTACTATGTTTCCCTGCTATAGTTTTCACAGGCTTGAGTTCGGGCTTTGACACCCTGGCAAGATCATTTTCAAGATCTCAATTTCCTCAAACGAGCGCTTCTCATGTTGCTTCTATTTCTTTTTGAAAATTCGGTCTTTTCTCCTTGTAATCTCGTTAAACTGATCGAAAGCAGTCCTTGTTCGTTTTTGCATCAACATTAATTTGTCGTGCTTTTTGTTTGGCTGCATTTGCAGTTGTCCCAAGAAATCGAAAAGCTCGGTATATGTGTAGACGACGATCTTCGTTGGAATAACCACATATTTCAAGTCGCCAAAAAATCTGCTAACTGCTTAGGTTTCTTAAAACAATGCAGGAGATTTTTCACCCCCTCTGATCTGGCTACAATTTATAAAGCCTATATACGTCCCAAGCTTGAGTTTAATTCCTATGTTT
Organism: Melanostoma scalare; assembly: GCA_949752695.1. NCBI lineage: Eukaryota > Metazoa > Arthropoda > Insecta > Diptera > Syrphidae > Melanostoma > Melanostoma scalare. Next base: position 38,418,241 of record OX456984.1, read on the forward strand.
GGGTAGGTGCTCCTCAAACATCATTGCGCCTGCTTGACAGTCAAATAGTTGTTAAATAGTTATAAATAGTTAATAAATGTTAAATTGATAGTTGACAGTTCAATTGTAGGTACAATTGTTTCTCTGGAACATCGTCGTAACGTTTCATGTCTCTGTCTCTTTGTCGCTATTTTTAAAGACAGTGCTGTAGTAAAATAGCCAGTTGCATTCCTCCCCTTAAGAGAGGGGTTAACCCTGGGAGGCTGAAAAAAGGATTTTTTTACGAATATTTTATGAAAAATCTGATGAAGTAATTTAATTTATTGATTTGCTACATTATTAAGTGTAGCCTCAAGTATCTTCTATAATTTGTTCATACAAAAATATTGAAAAACAAGCCGATGATAGTGCATTTTCCGAGACGCCTCCACTTTTCGGTCCTTTGCGGTGTGCAAGATAACTTTTGACAGGATCATCTAAAATCAAAATTTTAAAAAGATTTCGTTAAAAGACAACTTTCTCCAGGTAATAACACGAGGTTTTTTTTTAAATTTTGAGATTTTGGTGACAGTTTGACATGACGTTTTTTTGCCTAAAATGCCGCCTTTTAATAGCTGTCAATTCCGGAAAAATTATAATTTTTTAAAACCCTCGTGTTATTACTTCTAAAAATATATCGTAAAGAAGTGTGCAAGATTTCAGAAGGATCGGTGCAACAGTCGCCGTCAGTCAGTCAGCCGGCCCCCCTCTAATCGCTCGCCGCGCATACCTGCTCTAAAATCACTGTAACTTTTCCAATTCTACTCGGAATGACTTGCATTCTTGAGATGTAGTACAACATTCTTGAGATGTAGTATAATAAGAAAATGCAATTAAAAAAAATCGAATGTTTTACCGAACTCATTTTTTTCTACGCATTACAATTCATCTTTCTCATTCTTTTCTAATTTTCTAACACCCGCACTGTGTTTTCGAATATTATAAAAGTATAACGTTATAAAAGGGTTATAGAGGGGTAGTCACGAGGTTTTTGTAATCTCTTAACCTGTGTGTTAACATGAAAAAAATACCTACTCATAAACAAACCAATGCTTTTCTTATGGTTTTTCGTATGCTGAATCCAATTCTGGCCTCAAAATGGGTGTATTACATCAAATCACTGAGTAATGGTAACCCAAACTCAGCAGAAAGCTATACTCAACTCACTCAGAAAAACGTTCACTGCTATTTTGTACAATACGTTAATAAACTGGATTGGAAAGAATGTCCTACTGAGCATTTTTCAAGTCGGTTTCAGACTATTGTTGCCGACAATGGGCCTTAATATTAAGTCTTTCAAGTAGTAAAAATATATCGAAAAGAAGAAAAAACTGTACAGTTGCTTTGAAGTTTTCAAGCCAGCCTTTGACAAGGTGAATAGGCATAACTTAATTATCTCTGCTGTCATGATTTGTCAAGGATGTATTGTACTGTACTTAAATTTTCTAGAGTCAACAAAATATCGAGTCCGGGATTTTTATAAAAACTCAACTTAGTTCGAAACAACAGCTGGGGCTAGATTCCGCAAGAGTGAATATAAAAAACTCACACTCACGGCCCTCTGAAAACTCACGCTCTGAAAGACCGTGAGTAAATTTGAAAGATAGTGTACACGTTTTCTGTCAAAAAAAACTCCACTTCACTCTTGCGGAATCCAAATTAGAGTGTGTGCACAAATTTTCGTGTACACATTTAAAATTCACTCTTGCGGAATCTAGCCCCTGGTGTGCCTCAAGGATTCATTCTCAGCCCAGTAATCTTTCGCGCTATTTAATTTCTGAACTTCTTCAGGTGCTATTCATTTCGCAAGCTTAGTGGTAAAGGTATTACTGTACTCAGATAACCTAGTTCTACTGTTAGACAACCTCTCTGCTCTACAGTTCTTTACGCCAGATATGGGGTCTCCAAATAAATACTCAAAGAAATGAACGTTCTTAGTTTTGAATAGAGTAGGCCAGCCTATGATAGTTGAGTTTTGAACAACTCACGCATAGTTCAATAGTTCAAATATTTAAGAGTTTTGTTAACTCGCAATAAAATCATTGCTAAACATGCCGCTGGAAAGAGTGATGAGGCTAAGCTAGCTCTTAATATAATGTAGCCTAAGTTCTTATGAAAGAGAATCTAGTTTGAAGTAAAAATATGCAAAGAACTCGTTTTTTGAAGTTGTTTTTTAATGAATATGTCTTCCTCAGTAGGAGATTGTGATGCTTCTAAGTCCTTTTTTTTAAGTCCAAAAAAACCTATCATTTTGAGTCAGTTGGCCAGGCTATTTGATCTGTTTCAAATAAAAAAACCCATATTTCAATTAAAAAGGGAAAAAAATGAGTTACTTTTTTCAAAGGCTTTCGCATATCAACTTGATAAATGCTTTTAGTGTATTAAACATTTTGAACGGCATTATTTATAATGCAGAAGTCATCTTTGGGGTCTTACGTATTACGTTATACACAGCTTAGAAAAAAAGGTAATTTTTCCTTTTCAATTGCGTCAAGACAAGTGTCCCGATGGACACATCTCTTGCACGTCCATAACTCAAAAAAAATAAGAAGAAGAAAAAGAAAAACACTTGAAGACCGTGGTATAGTTGAGTATTCCCTCGACACAAGCAATAACGCTCACAAAACAAAAAAAAAAAGGTTGCAACTTGTATACGCAAAAAGGACACGAACCCCTTTCAAATAGATTGTCACTAGTCATATTTTAACCCTATGAGGGATGACTGCGCTCGACTCACCTTTCATTTTTAACTTTATTCAATCAACAGTTGTATCCATCCTGGCGTGAACGTGATATGCACCACCAAGCCATTTAACCATAGTGGTTTGTTTTTTTTCTTATTTTTTTATTTGAATATTCGATAAGTTATAACTGAAGGAGATTTTCCATTTGTCTATTCGTCTTCGTGTTCTCATTTTTGATAAAACTTATGAATATTTATTATAAAAGTAGATATACACCCTTTTACGAGTGTGTGTACAACATTCAACGTACAAGTAGGAACTCAAAAATTTGACACGACAATATTGCTTTTCCATATCGAAATTATTTAAGAGTTAGAAGAGAACATCCTGTTACCTGTAATATGCCAAAGTGGTTGTTTTTAAATATTCAAAGGCTTGACAAGTAATCAAGTCGAAATAGTTTTTGGGATATTTTTGTTTTCATATTTGCTCCTTAGAAGCTGGTTTTGCACATTTCGAATTTTTCGCATTTCTGATAAGTGAAAAGTGAAGACTCCAATGAGGCCAGAACGAGTACGCACAAGCCCTTTAAGTGCTAAAACGTGAAAATAAGTGCAGTCATTTGCTTTGCTAAACTTGACAATGCCCAACACATTATCCGAGTTTTAAATATCCGACTCATCAAATCTCTCAGAGTAGTTAGTGAAGGCATTTGCTTTCTCTTTTTTCTTTTCTACTTTACTAATGAATTAAATGATGAGGCTAAAGCAGCCTGTTGAAGTAAGAATGCGCTTTGAATTCTGATCTATAAGTATAATAAATAGTTCGAAGAAGCGTACCGTTAATCATTTTGGAGTGTCTTAAGCATTTTGGAATTGGATTGAAATACTATTGCAGTGACGACACTAAAGTTTTACCAATTGATAAGTTGAAGCAAATAGAAAAAGTGTGAGACTTACACTTTATCTCAGGATACAAATCTGCAGGTCCTGGGAAGTCCTCGCGCATTGAATCTAAAAGCATTTCGAACCAATAAGCCTATCCTCTTTTGTACTCAAGACTCTAGAAAGACTAATTGAAGCACACTTCCAAAACAAATTGAGCTATAATGTGATCTCTACACTCTATGGTCCAACATGCATACATAAAGGGCAAATCGGTTGAGACTACATTTCCATTGGACTACTGGATACTTTCCTCGATATAGAGAGACCTTCAACATTGATGAAAACAGCGCTCTTTGCAATGCACTCCATCAATATTGAGCCAAACGCTGTCAAATTGAACCGACTGCCATGCTTCAAGCAAGAATAGTAAAAACTTGTAGAATGTAGAGGTACACTGTAAGGTGAAGTTTTATCTTCGCTACTCTTGCTCATAGTCGATAACTAAGATTCTGTATAAACTAGACCTGTGCGGGATCAAAGTGGTAGCGTATGCTAATGATATAGTCATCATGACCTCGGGAAACTTTACAACTACTCTACGCAAACTCTTACAACTAGATCTTGATGAGCCTATTACTACTATTCCGTAAGCTCGGATTAATCTTCAACCCTGCAGAAACATAACTTCTTTGGTTCACGAGAAAGCTCAAAACTTCAGATATACTTCCACCAACCACAAATAAACTCAATTGGGAACAGAATTTGAAAAGAATAGTAGGAAAAGCTTGAAACACCTCCTACACACTTGCAGTGGAATTTTGTTAAAAAGTAAGAAAATGTTCCCAAAACCATTGCATGGGTCGCACATAATAAACCTCGCATAAGCCAGTTCGATATGGTGGCTATTATAAGAGCATAGGATAAACCTCTTGTCTGATTGTGTAGGATGACGATGGAGAACGCACGCTGCTCCATCAGGGTCGGAAAAGATCTCACCGATACATTCGATGTCAAAAAAGGTTTTAGGCAAGGCGATGCACTGTCATGCGACTTCTTCAACATCGTTCTTGAAAGAATAGTGCAAAACTCCCACGTCAACACAAGAGGCACAATCTTTCAAAGATCCGTTCAATTGCTCGGATATGCCGACGATATTGACATAATTGGAAGAACGCAGCGTGATGTTAATGGCGCGTTTATGAGCATTGAGACGGAAGCGAAGAAGATGGGTTTAGTGGTAAATGAGGGCAAGACCAAGTATATGCTGTCATCAAGAAAGGACACCCAATACCGACATCTTGAACAGAACGTCACGATAGGCAGCTATAACTTTGAGGTAGTTAAGGACTTTGTTTACCTAGGCGCCGTTATTAATTCAGACAACGACACCAGCGCTGAAATCAAACGAAGAATAACTCTTGCCAATCGCTGTTTCTTCGGACTAAGAAGGCAGTTGAGTAGTAAAGTCCTCTCTCGAGCAACTGAAGTGTCCCTGTATAAGACACTTATCATCCCGGTTCTTATATATGGCGTAGAGGCATGGACCTTGTCATAGGTGGACGAGAACGCTTTAGGATGCTTCGAGAGAAAAATTCTTCGGGTGATTTTTGGTCCCGTCTGCATAGATGGAGAGTGGAGAAGAAGATTTAACGACGAATTGTACGGGCTGTACAGCGACACTGACCTTGTCAAACGCGTCAAGGTCCAGCGGCTTAGATGGCTGGGTCATGTAGAGCGAATGGACACCAACGCTCCGGCCCGGAAAGTCTTCGAATCCAATCCCGAGGGACGGCGCAGTAGAGGAAGACCGCGACTCAGGTGGCGCACGCAAGTAGGAGAGGACCTCAACCAACTTGGCGTACAAAACTGGAGGCAGCTAGCTAGGGACCGAGCTGGCTGGAGAAGCATATTGGTTGAGGCCTTAGTCCGACCCGGACTGTAGCGTCACCTTAAGTAAGTAAGTAAGGATAAACCTCAAAACTATGACCAAAATCAAAAGGCTTGCATGCATTGGCTCAACTACAGTGTTACAAGAACGACATCAACTCCAGCTGGAAACTTCTCTGTCGCGCTAGTTTCCCTAGACTTTTTCACTAAAGAAATGGCGGAAAAGAGCACATGGGAAATATTCCCATCAGACCGCAGACCTGTAATGAATCATACCGAAATGGATATTCAAGCAAACTACACATTTCAGCTTTGTGACCCTAACAAATATCTTGTTTTGTCAAACGACGAGTTATTCAAAATGGATGAAGTGGTAGGGGGATAGGAATTTTCTCAGACTATCCTCACATTGATATCAATCAATAAAGCTCCCAGACTCTTGCAGTGTCTTCCAAGCGGAAGCCCTTGCAATCTGTGCAGCCACAAAACATCCCGCTAGGCAAACATTCATCAACAAAAGCATCGACATCTTCATTGACGACTGGGCGGGCATTAAAGCTATCTCATTCATTGTAACAAAAACCAGTTAGCAGTAATTAAATGGAAGTTAAGCTAACCCAAATCGGATAATCACTCGAAACCAGCAAGACAAACATGTCTGTACGTAATCAACTAGAGTAAGAAAAAAAACGAATCCGAAGAAACATTCTAAAAGCTGCCAATAACAGGTGGTATTTTTAAGAAATACGCCGCGTTTTCGGAAAACTATCGCCAGACAATTCCAAGAAAGATTAGGATAGAACTTCTTTTCCAGTTTTTCAGGTTTCGGTTTTCTCCGTTGATTGGCGTCCTCATGGGTCACAACTCATTTGGTACTCACATTAGCACATCCATCTTATGCAGAAGATGCCAAGACGAAAGGGAGTGAAAGTATCATTTCACATCCTCCGTGAGAGTCCATGCTTGGGTCACACAAGCAAAAAGTCCTAGGAGATTACTTCTTCGACGATTTGAGCGTCATCTCTAACCTCGCATTCAATGGCATCCTGAAGTCCATATAACCTGGTCACCAAACAACCCTGATTGTGAATTTATGTCATACAAAACGGTAACGTCCGTAGAAATATCTATGGAAATGTGTTCCTTACTATAAGTTATATGTAGTGCGATCAGCTCGCATGAATTTTTTATGATTAACTCAACCATAAGTTACTTACTGAACTTACTTAGGTGGGCATTACAGTAGGTGATAATGGCAAAACTAGTTTTTTATTCAATTTTGTAATGGCTGAGGCTGTGTGGATCTTCTTAAAATAAAGCGAATCTCAGAAATAGTCTTATGTTACCCACAATGGAAAAGTTTTTAGCCTGATGCGGATGGTCATTAAACGTTCAGTAACTGGATAGTAGCTGATAACCTTATGCCTGAGTCTACCTCTAACTGCGAATCCGCACCCAAATAAGCGTTGTTTCTGTTTTCTGTAGCGATTTCCTTTACTAAATGTCGTAGTAGTTGTTCATCTTCTTTTTGCCCGGCCCATTCCATCGCACTTCTTGGATGGCGCTTATGTCTGCTTTGCAGCAGTCTAGGGTATCCGCTAGTTCTCCAGCTGCACGTAATCCGCCGTTAAGGGATCTTACGTTCCACGTGCAGATCCGGGGTTTTTGTCCATTTTTCGTTTGCTTATGGGTATCATAATTGTTATCCGAGGCTGTTGGTTCTTTCGGAACCTGATGTTTTTAACATGGTTGGGTAGCTAACCCCACGCACAACCCCAACCTGGATGGTCAAGTCCTTTTGGTAACCCCTTAGGCATAAAGGGCCAAATAATCCGGAAACAGTACCCAGCTGCTGGGGTATGAGAGATGTCGTTGGCTCGCCAGGAGGTTATCCGACACCATCTCTACCTCAATACCCTATCCTAGTAAATATTAAACGATCCTAAAAGAGATTTAAGCCAAATATGTGGAAGGGACTCTGCTTTCTTGACTGCTAAAGTCCACAGTTGAAGTCGAATTCATCCGCTGAGACATTCCCTCAAAACTCTGGTAGACCACTAAGGTTCGGGCAGTCAGTCACTACTCGCAGAGCATTATAGTGTTGTTTCTTCTTCGGCCCTTTGTCAACACTTGCGCTTACTAGTTTAGCAGGTCCTCTCCGGACGGAGCATCCCAGTTCCCAGTGGAGGTACAGTAAGCACAATTGACGTGTTGCAACATCTGTACATCTAGTCGCCGCCAAGTAGCCACCAGTCAGAGCGTTCCCGAATAGTCCACACCCAACCACCAGAGGACTCAGATGTATTGGAGATAACTGAGTGAACCGGGTTATAAGTTCTATGTAAGGACACACAAGAAGTTGAAGTGGAACATACCACAGTGTGCAAAGCACTGGTAGACTGTCAAAAACCTGGTATACAAGATTATAGAAAAAGCTCACATCCATATTCGATTTCCATCGAGTATTAAGTTTAGCTTAATCTAGTTTTTATTCTCACAAAGGAAAGAGCCCTAGATTTGCCTGGATTTGGCTGATGACTAGTTAGCCTTAACTTCTTTTTTAAAAAGCCTTAGCTGAACTCGAATTTATGTGTCTTTAAAATTGCATACGTAAGTACTCGGAATGTACCCGTGGTACCCGTGGTGTTATGGATAGCATGTCCGCCTGTTAATCCAGAGGTTCGAGTTCGAATCCCAACAGAGGCAAAAATGTTTTTTCCACGGGTATCGCCTTTCGCGAGGAATTGGCAAGTCCTCCGTTAGTATTCATTGCCATGAAAAGCGCTTTCTCGATTAGCCGTTCGGAACCGGCAGAAAATTGTAGGTCCCCTCCATTCCCTCACAAGGGATGGTTGTGAGAAATGCGCTAGGCCCAGGGGTTCCTTGCTCTGTTGCAACATCTTATTTTATTTTTTTAAGTACTCGGAATGAATAACCTCTCCAAAAGTTAAGGAATCCCTTACTATACGCTTGGATATATGATTATTCAGGTTGACATCACGGTGCAGAGTGAACCTAAGTTTAACCCGAAATCTTTTGCCACACAATCTCGATTTAAGGTGAGCTCCCTCCAATTGTGTATAATCCAAGTCGGTTGAGGTTCTTTCTAATTGATTTCGTCTCCTAAGGCGATACCTTCATCTTCTTCGACTACGCTATAATATCCTTTCCTTAATGTCTATCGTCTATCGAAGTCAGTGTTTGTGTGTTACTCAAAAAGTGACCCACAACTAATATTAATGCGATCGAATCTTACGTATTCTTACTCATTGCGTCGAATCATGAAAACTCTAAAACAATTTTCTCTCTCTTAGATTTCAATTAATATGGTAGGTAGTAGGTTAGGTACACAAGTTAATATTCCGTCAGTTGGTCGAATGGAAACTGAGGTGCACATAAATTGAAAATTATACTTTGTTTTAAATCAACAATCATACATTGTTTATATGGAATTGCACTTAATGCCATTATTTTTGACAATTGGTGATGGTGGCTATCCATGTAGAAATTGTTTACTGATTGTTGCCATAAAAACGCCATTCCGGTTTTTCCGCAAGTATGGCCTTTCGCAAGGTTTTGGTAACTCCTCCAAAAGTAATTTTACAACGATAAATAAGTAAATAAATGGGCTTGCGCAACTAAGCGGAGTGCCCCGGGGCCTAGCGTATCTCTCATAACCATGCCTTGTGAGGGAATTGAGGGGACCTACAACTTTCTATCAATTCCAAACAGTTAATCGGCAAAGCGCTTTTCATGGCAATGAACTTACTAACGGAGGACTTGCCAATTCCTCACGAAAGGCGATACCCGTAGAAAAACATTGTTGTCTTCTGTTCCTCCTGGAAAACATGCTCACTATCAGGCCACTGGTTCCACAATATTATTTCATTGCAGCGATATCAATGAAAATATTTTCTCTTCCTCGGTACATTTTCATCATGTTTCTTTTGTAATTTCTTCGATTTCATTTTCAAATTTCTTTTAAAACCCAAAGCACACAAAAGTCAACTGAAATTTGTTAATGAAGAAGTTTATTGTTTTTCTTTTCTTCTCATGTATTCTCATGCAACTAAATGCTTGCATTCTTTTCGTCGCATCCATTTCTCATATGAGAGTGGGCCACAGATTTTTTGTATCCAGATATGTCGGATGAGATAGAACATCAAGTTTTCCCATCAGCTCTTTCGTATTGTTGACAAAAATAAATAAGTACACAGTCCCAAAAAATAAAGATTTTCTAGTATTTTCACTTTCAAAAAAACTCTTCAATTTGATTTGAGTTAAATTTAAAATTTATTTTTGGTTTTTTTTTGTTTTTTTTTTTTTTAAATAAAATTCTTAATTTGACTACAAATAATGAAAACATAAAACGAACTAAAAGCCTAAGTCTTTGGAATGTAATATCAAACTTTTGTATAGCAACCCTTGGAAAGCATTGAATGTAAATAAATATTTATATAAACGTACTTTGTATATAAAGTAAAAAATAAAAATCATTGGTACACATATCTTAGGTAGTAAGTAATAACTCATTATAGAAGTTTTGCATCTTTCCTACAATACATTTTGATTTAAATACAAGCATATTACCTACTTATTGAGTTTCAGTTAAACTATAAAGTAAATTAATTTATGTTCTTTTTCTTTTTTGGCATCAAAGGAATTATAATTTCATGATTAAAACTTATTAAAAAGTAAAGATACCCTCAATATGAGTAAATTTTTATTACATATTAGTTTTTTTTCTTCAGTTTTTTTTTTATTTTATTTTGTTTGTTTAGTTTATAGGTACAACAAATAGTGATATTAAAATGTAATTTTTTTTCATTTTATTAATTTTATTACGATGATGCTGTTTGTTGGTTTCTATGAATCAAATTAACAAGAAGTTTTCACATATACATATACATTCAAAAAATTATTGCACATTGCTGTTACACAATTAAAGACACCTTTTGACAATTTATCGAAGAAATAGAAGAGTTTAGAGTTGAAACGTCGACATCGGGACTGGAAAAATTCGGCTTGGCTAGACTTCTTTCGATGAGCGGCCTCAAGTCTGTGTGTTGGGTCTCCTTGTGTCTTCTTAAGTCTACTTTTCGTTGAAATGATTTGTGGCATAGCTTGCACGAGAAGGGTTTGTAACCAGTATGCTTTCGAGAATGTGTTATTAGATTTGAGCTTTGGCTAAATGCTTTGCCGCAAACTTGACACTTATGTGGTTTTTCTCCTAGAAAAAAAAAAAAGAGAATGAGTTAATAGTTAAATGCTTAGAACGAAAAGAACTCATAAAATAGAGGAAAACAATTAAAAATTGATTCTAACATTAAAGGAAAGCGGCTTTTATTCAATTTCAAAGAATGCAATAAAGATTTCTATCCAATTAGACTAGCAAAACCCTATAGCAAATATTTGGCGTTTAAAAGTAACTAAGACCCGATTATTTGCTTTTAATTGTTGGAAGTTGGAGTATTCGGTTGGCGACTTTAACGGGCTTCTTTTTGAGTTGCTCCTGTCTCGTTTAAAGATGTTCTTTGAATAAAGTCGTCTTATCCGGCCTTAGATTTAGATAAGATTAAGGGCGGGTTGAACTTGCACAGCTCTGGGCACTGCGGTCTCAGTTTCAGGGCAGTTCTCCTGCTCCTAAGTTGAACCAGAAGTTAGCGATGTTCTGTGGGAAAATGAGTTTGAGTTTATCCAGGGGGATGATCTCATAGTCTTGTATCTTCTTTCTATGCTGGAAAAGTGCTGGTCATTCCGTAATAATGTGCAGAAATGTTTTTTTCATTTTCGAGACATAGTCTAGAGATGGGGTCCGCTACTAGCCTCACTTGGTGAAGATGTTTCTATGAAGAACAGCGGCCGGTTAGTAGTCCCTTACAAATTTTTAGGGTTTTCCTATTGAGTTTTTCACAGTATATTCTGGCAAAAAGAGTTTTGAACAAGTTTGGCCAGTTGAGTTACGCTAAGCTTTATTTAATTCTTCTAGTAAGTTGTTCTTGGCAGTGTTTTTGAAGGTGGTTTTATTTACACCGCAGAAGGGTTAAGGACCGACGAATGATTTAGATGCGCCGTCTTTAACTAAGATGTCTGCCTTCTCGTAACCATCATAGCTTTTGTGTGCTGGGATCCAGTGAAGGATTACAGAGTTTTTCCTTGCTAGTTCAGAGAGTCACATGACTCATGAATTTGCTTGGACCTTATGACAAGTGAGCTTAACGCTTCTATTGCAGCTTGGGTGTCTGAGAAAATTAATATTGTTTTGTTTTTCGTATTCGAAGAACATATTATTCTCGAACATTATCGTTAATGGCAAAGACTTCAGCTTGGAAAATCAACGAGTGACTACCGAGACTTACTGAGAAATTCGTTCTGGGAGAGTCACTGAAAATGCCGGAACCTGTACCAGTTTAAAATTTTGGGCCGTCCGTATACCAGACCATATCTTGCTTTGAAGGATGAGGCTTTGTGTTCTCCCAGTCTTCCCTAGGGGGGATGACAATGGAGAAGTTAAGTTTGAAATTGTACATGGGAATAATAACATGTCCAATCGTTGTGGGAAATTCTTCGTTCCGAACGGATACCTCCCTAAGCGCGATTAAAGAGGTTCTTTCCAGTGGAACCACTTGTGTTAACTGAAGTTAACTCATCAAAGAAGATTTTATGTATCACTGAAAAATGTCTCGTTAGCCTTTCAAGTTCCAATAGAGTAGAGTCAGTTTTATTAAGAGAGGTTCTTTTTACTGGTGGAGCCTTTCTTGTTGAATTTGGTACTTTTAGAGTCGAATGAATTTTACGATGCTGTTCAGTGGAAAGTTAGAGATGTCACCCAGCTCGTCGAAGAAGTATTCTTCGAGGGCTTTCTTCCTAGTGTTGTGGGCCAAGCTTGGGTACTCACAGAGGAAATGAAAGGATAATTTCTCTGCCTCTAAGTCTTAGCATCCTCTGCATAAGTTGGATGTGCTTATAACAATTCTCATTTGGTACTTTTAGAGTCGAATGAATTTTACGATGCTGTTCAGTGGAAAGTTAGAGATGTCACCCAGCTCGTCGAAGAAGTATTCTTCGAGGGCTTTCTTCCTAGTGTTGTGGGCCAAGCTTGGGCACTCACAGAGGAAATGAAAGGATAATTTCTCTGCCTCTAAGTCTTAGCATCCTCTGCATAAGTTGGATGTGCTTATAACAATTCTCATTATGTGAGTAGTAGAATGCGAAACAACTTAGAGAGCCAACCTACTAACCTACTCGTCATACGTTTTTGGAAACTTAGCTGGTTTCTAAAGATGACCAGCTGTCATTGGCAGATTTAAGAAAGTGAAGTTGGATTCTGTGTTTTTCTTGTTTGCTCTAGTGGCTTGAGTATAGACTATAGAGTGTCCCGGTGGATTCGAGTGATGACCCGATTTTGGCTAGATCACCCGTCTTCTCATTAAATCACAATGTCCAGATGTCCTGGAACCCAAATCAAAGTTAGGGCGCTCATTACTCTAAGCAGTTTTAAATTGGTGCAACAACTTTCTATAAGTTTATTTTTTTTTGACGACTAGCTGTCTATGGAGATGTCGATATTTTTTTTTTTATCAATTTTTACCTACCCAGATGTCTTACAGCTTCACACACTGAAAGTACTTCCGGTTGGAAGAACCTGCAAGAGTCTAAGAGCTTTATTGATCTATTTGTAAGAAGATCAATAACTCAGAAGATGCCTGATCCTACTCTTCATTCGTCTTGGATTTGGAGGTGTCTGTGAAAACAGACATATGATTTGCCTTTATAACTCTGTTCTCCTCACAGTATTTCCTTGTTGGGATATGTGTTAGAGCCACTGGGTGGAAATCGGTATGCGGTGGAGTGTCGTTATGGTTCATTATTAATCGGCTTGATAGGCCTGTTTTCCAATCATAACATTATGTGCGAGCCGCAGTACGTTTTTACCCCGTTTTCCTTAATGAAACTGTCTAAGGGAAGCCAGCGACAGGAAAATTTTCAGAGCTGCAGTTGGTATCTTTCTCATGGTATTGGTTGAGCCAATAAATGCAAGCTTTTGGATTTTAGTCATGGTCTTGAGTTTTGAGGACTTCTCTAATGATCCATACCAAACAGGATTGCTTACAACAAGATTGGTCCTATTATGGTTTCTATTTCAGGGTAGAAGGCGATTTGGGCTTTTCTTTCTCTTTTCTTTTAATTCTCTTCCAGTTGAGTTTACAATCGAGAACAATTCCGAGATGAATAGAAAGACGAGATAAGTGAAATTGGTGGAAGTAAATCTTCAATAAAAGTTGTTTTGCAAATTGCCCCGAAGTCATCAAGACTAAGTCATCAACATAGGCTACAACTTTGCTTCCCCCATAGGTTTAGTTTAACACGAATCTTGTTAAGGACTAGGAGCCAGATAAGCTGAGATGAAGCTCCACCTTAAGGAGTACTTGTACAAGTTTTAATTTTTTGGGAAGGTACTTAGCCCACCTCTGTTTTTTCTATTCTTGATTTGAATGTGGACCAGTTTGACAGCGTTTGGTTGATATTGATGGACCTTAGAGCCTAGCGAATAGCTCTGTATTCAACAATGTTCTTTTAAGTAACTCTACTTAAGGTTAATCGCCTGCTAGTCGAACTACGCGGAACTTTTAATGTATTTTGAAAGACTTTTAGGGTCTATGTAAGCTAAGTCGCTGGTATCGTCGAAAAAGAATTCACCGAGATGAGTTTTCCTCATATGAAGTAGTGCAGGGCATGAGCAAAGAAAATGTTGAGCGGTTTCTTCCTCTTCTTCGTTCATGCAGCTTCTGCAGAAATCATTGGAATACACACCAAACCTTTTGGAGTGTTTTTCTATTAGACAGTCTCCCATAAGAACACCTATGGTAACCTAGATATAGGCGGTTCGAGGCTAACAAACTCTTCGAGCGTTTTGAGTCTACACACGGCCAAACTTTTTTGGTTGCTATAGGCAGTTGTTACTCTCAGTCCATGTAATGTTTGTTATCCTTGAAGCGTCTTGTCTAAGTAGGAGCTTACATGTAGCGATAGGTATACCTATATTTTTCCATTTTGAGCATAGGGAAGTGGTCGTGCCTTTTTTGGCTTGTTTGCCCCTGTGTCCCGGCACCCATGAAAGGCGAATGTTGAACTGATTTGATTTCTCCCTCGGAGACATTTTACAATTTTGGACGGTGATAGATTTTGTAGAGACAGAGGCAAGATATTTAAGGGCAGCTTGGTTGTCCGATAAGATTCGAATATCCGTGGAGGAAATGAAGTTTTCTTTGAGCCAAAACAGCACCTCCTTAATCGCCAGAATTTTTGCTTGGAATACACTACAATGATCGGGTAGGCGGAAGAAAAGACTGAAATTCAGTTTTTCTGAGTCGATTCCACTTCCTGCACCTTCGCTGGTTTTTGAACCATCGGTGTAGAAGTGTATTGCTTCATTTTCCAAAAGAGTGCCATTTTCCCAAGCTTCTCTTGGTAGGCTATGATAGTGTCATATGTTTTACCGACAGAGCATTATTTATGGTACGGCAGCATTTGGAAAGTATAATACAATTCAAACGAACAGCGTGAAACACTTGTTATGACGTTTTCCTAAACTCACAGCGGAATAGTGGTAGTACAGTTTAAAGTGGTCATAGGAAACCATATTTAAAGTGGATGGCAACTAAATTTAAAAATATCGATTAGAGAAGTCATCATACATTCACTGAACTTTAACCTGTGGAAAGAACTCTTCTTGAATTATGAGCTTCCATTTTGCGCATCAGAGCGATCTCCACCACAAGTTTCTGTTCATTGTCCCGATGTTAACAATATCGAAGGGACGTGTTTCAGGTTTGTTTTCTTTTGAACCCGAAAAAAATTATATATAAAATCTCTTGGTGTTGGTATACAAATTCAAACACATTTCATTGCCCATGAAGATAATCGAAAATCAGAGTGAGCCGAAATCGAAAAATCTTTCATCATAAAATCCCCTAAATATATCAATCGTCTTCCAACGTTAACATCATTACTGAGATCCCAAAAGTTAAGGAATCCTTCTTCACATATTGGTAGGTAGGTATGTATATATACCAACTCTGATGTAGACACGTATGGGTACTCCACCCAGGACCCATCACCTAACCACCATGTGATTTAAAAAAAAGAAAAACTTTGGGCAACATAAATAATAAAACTTCTATAATCTCAACGAATACCTACGTGATGACGTTTAAACCATTTTGTCGATATAGTGTGTCAGTGTGTGGGCTTATGTGTGTGTGTAGTGTGTGTGAGAATAGGCACCTGGGTTCAAAGAAAGAAAATCCATTTCCACAGACTAAAATCACACTATAGTTAAAACAATAATAAAAAAATCAATTGGAATCAGAGCATCCCAACGGACTTTCTCATATACTCGTCCCAAGAATCACGTTTCTGCAATTGAACCGTTATATACACAGTAACAAACACACACGCACACACAGACATAGCTTCCGCTCAGCTCCATTATAGAGTTGCTGTCAGCAGCGAAGCGGAACAGGCACAGCACAGAAGCTCCTGCATGGATTTGTGTCTGTAAATCTATGAACCGAAAAGGCGAAAAGGACCATTATTTTTATATACTTTATCACTGAAAATGGATGGCTATGCGATATGGCGAAGCCAGAGTTAGTTTTGAGTAGGTACTTCCAATTTACGAACGTACATTCTTCATTTTGAACGTCGGCGTCGCGTCGGAACGAGAACGAGAACGAGAACGGAAACGAGCAACGATCCGACCGAGAACTGTGATAATAACATGGACGAC
Organism: Melanostoma scalare; assembly: GCA_949752695.1. NCBI lineage: Eukaryota > Metazoa > Arthropoda > Insecta > Diptera > Syrphidae > Melanostoma > Melanostoma scalare. The sequence continues at coordinate 38,434,509 of OX456984.1, forward strand.
GATGACGACACTACCACAAACGTTTTGTATGGATATTGTCATGGTAACCATCATGGAAAATAGGGCGGCACACGTATGTACAGAAAAATCACGACCGACCAATGAAAAATTTAGTCAAGGGATTTTGATTTCCTCCGACCAACACTGCAAGCTCCACACACACACACAAAATCTCTGTCTATGTATTCACTTAAAGCTCCCTCATATCAAACCCTGTTGCTGCTGTGTCGAAACACGAAACGAAACTCAAAAGCTTTTGCAGCCATCGTCGCGTCAGATTGCAACCCCTATTCTTCTTCCGTCGTCGGCGTCGGTCGGAAGCAAATAGTATAAATGGCTTACATTTCAGCCCCAAAGAGTACTTACATAGGCACATACACCCACATATACATACCTACTCTACCATGCCGACCCATCTCCTCCTCAACAAAATTTCACTCAAATGAAAGATAAGATAAAAAAAAAAATTGTTCCAGTATCGTAAACACAACGTAGGTATATATATGTGTGTTTTTGAAAACATGGCGCAATCCCAGACATTTTTATCGTTTTCGTCCTCGCTGCTTTGAGTGGGTGTAGCAGATGTAGATGTGTTCTGCTTTATTTATTTATAACGAAATAGACGCACATTTGCAACGTTGATTCATCTGCCAGGAATCATCTGCTTTTTCTCGCTTTCCGACACCAACTTTAAGGATGTTATATATTATATATTTTTACAGGATTACTGATTTTTTGAAAAACCTTGGAATGTCTACAACCCAGTACAATGTTCATCGTCACTCTTGGCGTTGTTTTTATCTTCTTTGTTGTGTTTGAGAAAAGTCAACGATAGATTTGTATCTATACACTTACTTAACTTTAAAAGAGACGATCATTAGCAAATTAGAGCCCACTAATCAGTGCATAGTAAGCTCTGAGTAAACCACGGCTTAGCAAGCTTCATCAGAGTTAAGTGAAAAGGTTAGGGTAATTCAAGTTTTCCTTATCAGTTTATTCAACACCAAATGGAATAATTTTGTTCATTACTGCAGTACTTCTTGAATAAACACAGTTTCGAATGAACCCTAAGTTATCTCACCAAGTTTACTAAGCTCGCTCTAAAGTGAAATCAATTTAAACTCATATTTCCGGAGGTAACTCTGGTTACACTAACATCAATGAAATGATTTTGGACTTGAAAAATTTGTCTGACTGACCCCAAAAATAACAAATTTTCACTCAATACTTAGTAAAGTCATAAAGTTGTAAAAAGTGCTTAAGGCTGAGAATGAGTAAGAATTTAAGTTCAAAGTCCGAATTAACTTTGAAGTTAATATAAACTTTAGTTTGAGGAAACCTTAACTTAAGTGCAAATTTAAACTTTAGTTTATTCGCTTGGAAAAGAAGTTTCTGAATTTGGTTTACAAGAATCGCTGAAACAGTTTTATAACTTAGCTGACGAAGTCTCGCTAGAAAGCTCCCATTATTTTTGTCATTTGAACGTAAAGTTGGAACTGGACCTCACCTGCATGATTATCTTTCGCTTTGAAACGAATGGGACTGCAAGCGGAGACAGGGGTCCAACTATGTAATTCTATTCTATTTTCGAATCATTCGAAAGTAATTTCTGATTGTACTTTTAAATGTCAATAAGAATGGAAGTAGAATGGAATTTAAGTTCGTCCAACTACGTTCGACAAAAACTTCCGAGTCTTATTAAAGTCTCCCACTTACTCCTATGTTCTTAGACTTATTGTAGAATTGAGTTACATAGTATATGCTCTCCAGATATATGCACAACTTCTAAGGGAAAATCGAAGTGTCAATACTTAACGCTCTAAGTGAAGAAGATGGCAAAAGATTTCAAATGAAATTGCTAGAATCGGATAACATTCAGTAATTTTTTTTATTTTTAGACCATAAAACCAATCGCAATGAAATTGCTCACGAAGAAGAGATAAGAATCGATATTTATGTAGTTAAATAGAAAAAACTACCCGTTTTCAGCTCACTCACACACAATTTTATGGTTCGTAATTTCCGCAGTTGGTGAAATTCGTGCGTGTATCTAAACATTTCGTGAGTTTCTACTGCTTATGCGTAAGCCAATTTGCTATTTTACCAATGAATACCTAAGTTTTTCCATTTTGGATGACACATAGGACACCACAAGTGCGTTGAAGTAGACTTCAGATAATTTTCTTTTATTGTATTCATTTATTTCTTGAAGTGTAGAAATTTTGAAAGTGTATATGTGATCTCTGTAGATGGTGAATCCAAAAAAAAATCTTTTGAATTTGAGTTTGACGTTGTACTACTTACATTCTTAGGTGCATAATCTGTTCGTAGTCACACCAATCGCTTAGTTTTAAAGGGTAGTACTAACATTTATGTATTTGTATATGTAGATAAAAGGCACAACTCATGTTTTTACCACTAAACACAAAAACAAACCAATAATGAGCGCTTTAACTTTTTTTTACTATCGACTAAAGAATACCTAATAATGACCATTTGGTATACCATTTGGAAAAAGCATAGAGAAAACAGTTTCGCAAAGTAACCTTTAAATCCAATTTCCCAAAAACTTAAAAATGGCGTATACGGCAACACAATATTAGGGCGACGCGACGGTCTGTCAAATGTTCAGCTTTCGATTATATAAGTTCTTTGAAAAAGGACAGATCGGAGAACATATCTTTGAGAGCTCTTCGAGGAACCGAACGGTCTGTTAGGACCAATCGACAAACATAGAGATAGAATTGCAGTCGCTGATGACGACCTGGAGGGACTATTTCTGCAGACTTATTGGCAATGAAGACACAATTTCCTCTGTCAGGCAGGATGCCCAGATGTGCCAAACTTCCCGACCAAGAAGAATCTAAGCTTGCTAGATGGAAACTTTAATCAAATAACACTGCTGGTGCAGATGGCAGCTAGAGATCAGTTGAAAAGGAGAATGCACCAGCTGGTTTGCTCAATATTGTCGGAAGAAAGCATGCTCGATCAATGGAACTTCAGTATCGTATATCCGGGTTTTAAAAAGTCAGACCCTCACAATTTCGCCAATTATGTAGAAATAAACCTCCTTAACCTCCCGTATAAGACCTTGTCTGATGTATCTTGTGAAACTCCCCGTCACTAATTGGATGGGCCCTGAGTAATGCAATCTTAGAATAGAAAAGTCCATAATTAACCTAATTTTCTTTCTACGGCAGATCTAGAAAAAAAACCGAGAATATAATATCGATATACACCATCTTTTTATCGATTTCAAGGACGCGTACGACAGTATGTATAGACACGAGCTGTACAGAGCCATGTGTAGTTTCTGCATCCCCTCGTACGACTATGCAGGGTGACTTTGGAGAATACACGCTGCTCTGTTAAGATCAGTAGAGAACTCACCGAGACCTTGGATGTCGACTTTCGACAAGGCGATAAACTCATGCGATTTCTTTAATATCATACTTGAAAAAATTGTACAAAATTCAAATTTCCACCCCAAAGGATCAACCTTTCAATAGTCTGCACAATAACTCGCTTACGCAGACGATATTGACGTAATGATAAGAAGGAAGCGTGATGTCATAGTTGCTTTTGCGAGTATTCAGACAGAAGCGGCAAAAATGGGTTTGATGGATAATGAGGGCAAAACGAAGTATATGCTGTCATCAAACAAGGACACAAAACATCGACGAATTGAACAAATTGTCAAAATAAACAGACATAACTTCGGGGTAGTACAGGACTCCGTCAACCTATGATTCGCTTTAGACACGGAAAATAACATCAGTGCGGAGATCAATCGGAAAATTACTATTGCCAACCGTTACATCTTTGGGTAGCGAAGGCAATTGAGAAACAAAATCCTCTCCAGAAAAACCAAGGTTACCCTTTATAAGACCTTAATCATCCCATGGCTGCCTTACAGCGCGGAAGCGTGGATCTTATCGAAACTATCTCAAACTGGAACTGGAAAAACAATTTCATTTTTCTGATGGAATTCTAACTTCGAACCCCCAACGTAACAGGCACAGGCATGTTAAACTCTAAACATTACACTACGGGCACTATAAAACTGGAGAGAGCTCACATGAAGTCGAAATTGTTAGCGAAAGTAGTTGCTTGAAGAAGAAGGTGAAACCCGAATGGTTATGGCAAACGCTATTGAAAATAACCTAGTGTGTTTGTAAGTAATCGCTGTAAGATCCTTAGTGCCGTTCCCTTTTCGCATTACATTATGATTTTGATGAGGTAGCCACAGGTTATCTAAGGCCCAACTTTGGACCAACTGTGACTTGAAATCTTTTTTTTCTCTGTGCCTTCAGTTCAGCAATTATGAAACAACCTCACTAGGTACTGTGTAACGTGGGAAAAATAAAATTCAATATGACATTAAACAGAAAAAAGGTTTTAAGAAAGTATTTAGCAATTTTTCAAGAGAAAAATGTTGATCCAAATAAAATCGCCTCGGCAGAATAAACATATTCTGTTGTCATACTTGGGGGCTTTGTGATGACCGTACCGTAATGACTAACATATATGCTCCTTACGTGGCAGTTTGAGGTTCGAATCCTAGAAATAGCGAGCTGCTTTTCTACAGGTATCCTCCTTTGCGAGGTATCGGCAAGTCATTCGAGAATAATTATGATGCCATTAAAAGGCTTTCTTACTTAACTGTTCGGAATCGTCAAAAATTTTCTTAACAAGCATCTACAGCGCTGCCCTCAATAATTCAGACACATAGGTACGACCAAGGACCAGTAAAACTAAGCTAGCTACAAGTCTACAAGTCAAGATCCACTTGTAGGATTATGTCTATTACATTTGTAGCAGAGCAAGCAAGCTTGTAGCTTTGTGTTAGAGGCGTTTCATACTCTTGTCACAATTCACTTGTAATACAAGACCTTTATATTTTGTGTTACCCCAAGTTCTAAATTTGGGCAGAGTAGGTTTCAAGACACCGCATGGTCCAGAGCTGAATAAGCTCAACCCACCAATAATATCTATGTTCTAAACTTTGATTTCTTCAAACGATGTTCCTATTTTAAGGTATACTTGCTGAAGTAAAACTCAATAAAATGTGTAAGTGGGCGATTATTTTACAAAATTCTGCAAGTAATTTTAAAAAATTTGGGAAAAACCTTAAAACTGTACGGTTTATCATTTCTCGAGCTTCCTTATTTGACAGGAGCACTTCGAAAAGCAGCTGAGTTGAGTTTCAACCCCAACTTGAAGATATTCTTACAAAAAACGAGGTATTTCACTAAAGGAAGATTTTTTTCTTTAAGCAATCAGACAAAAAGTTTTGAATAATTCATTGTCTTGTTTGGCAAAGAAAAGCTGCCTCTTACGTGGAACGATAGTGGTTCAAACACAAGAAATAAAAAAAATATTTTTCACATGCATTGCCGTTACTGAGGATTTGGCAAGTCCTCCGAGGAGTAATTACAGACTGTCATGAAAAGCGCTTTCTAACTTAGACGTCTGGAATCAGTATAAAATTGCGAAAGTGTGTTAGGCCCCAAGGCTTCCTTGTTGCTCTTATATATTTTCTTTTAGTTTGACAAAGCAAACGACTGAAGTGTGTGTCTTATTCCAAAATTTAGTGATTAATCTACCAGTGGCTTTTGTTGGAACCACCGACCGGCGCACAGTGGCCCGAATTGACTTTTTTGGTTGCAAAAATCATATCTCTTAAACGAATAAAGATATCGACTCAATTTTTTTTTACCTTATTAGAAATTTCCAGGGCTATAAAGTTTGAAAATTTGAAAAAAAAATAATTACAGGGTGTTTCAGAATCTGCTGTTGAAATAAAAAGTTTTAGTTAAGGTGGTTTACATAATTGGTATTTTGTGTTAAAAAGGTCAAAAGTCAGTTTATGAAGTAATTTGAGCATAATTTATGTAAAACAGTGAGGAAAAACGAAAACAGAAAAAATTAATTTTAAATGTGAAAAAAAATTTTTTCTCATAATTAATTTTTGAATTTTTGAATTTTTTTTTTTTTTATAAAATACTACTTATAAGTATTTGTAAAGTATTTTATTGAAATATTATTAAGGATCCATTCCAGCAAAACAAAGAAATAACATTTTCCATGACTTTTTCTTGCGCTTAAAAAAATAAACTCAGAAAAAATGACTGACTTTTTCAATTCAAATCTCTCTAGCTCAGTGTTATGCAATTTTATGCAGCTGAGTTTTTGGTTGTAAGTAAAGAGATATATAAGGATTCATTTACCGTCCATTTCGGTTTGAATCCTTTTAAATCTTATTTTTTAACTCAAAGTAAAGTTGGAAAAGTGCGGAAAAAGTGGTGTTTAGAAAATAATTAAATTTAGTATTTCAAAAAATTTATAACTTTTTTTTTTTTTTCTGATCATAGCAATAAACACATATATCAAGGAAAAAAAAACAAAACAAGGTTTAACTAACCCTCTTTTCCTAGTTTTTACTCTCAAAGTTAAACATTTTTTTTTTTTTTTATGTTTTTTCTCACCTTAAATATTTGTCAACTTTGACAAGCTCTACAAGGCGAACCCATCGTTCAAATGAAATAATTTTTTCGATTACTAAAGCTCCAAACATTTGTTAGTTCATAAAATTTAAAAGTTTTGCGTTAGAGACCCACCCGAAAAATGAATTTTGCAAGCACTTTTGTCAAAACGGGCCACTGTGCGGCGTGAATTTTTGCTACATTTTTAAATTTTTTTCAACAATGGTGGTGCTTTAAGGCTTATACGATGTAAAGCTTAACCATCATATATACATCTTCTTTTTGCTCATGTTTGGAAATGTATTTCCAAAAGTGAGTAAGGGCCAACAGTTGATTGGTAAAATCAGATTGGTAATTTGATTTGGGCGATAAATTAAATCAAAAACTTTGAACCAAAACTGCCGCAGAAGATCTGGCTTAGTCCGGAAACTAGTTTAGTTCAATCCTCCTAGTTATTGGATTTATCCTTAATTTAGGGTAGCGTATTGGGCTCTTCACCCTTTAAATATCAAAAGAGTACTTGTTCAATTCGGTTTTACTTTTAGGTTCAAAATTCAAAATAAACTAACAAATCCAAGGAGACGAGAAGCTGTAGAGAGTTTTGTTGTCCTATTCCACCTCAAAATCCTTTTTTTTTGTGAGCCTAGTATGATCACTGTTCACTGATCAGCATTGTCGGCGATGGCCCTATACACTTCTATTCAAACTAAACTAGTTTTTCAAAATTCTCTCGTTGCTATGAATCAACTATTTACCTGCGAGTATACTTGAATTCAATCTCACCTTAAACTTTAAGCCTTTAAATTTGCTTTAAGTACTTCAATGAATGAAGACTCAGATACATATATTTAGCTATTGTCTGAAACAATTTGATTCAATTCAAACTCTTATGTTTCGCGATAACAGGAGAGAGATAGCAGGAGAGCTTTAAAAGTACACCTACCTACAATCCTACACATTTTACTTAAAGCACAACCTACAACATTTGAAATCACACGCAATAAATGAACAATAAACCATCCTCGAGACTGTCATTTCATTTTGCAGAAATAATGTTGGAAACCTCAAAAGAATTCAACAAAAATAAATCTTCAAATAAAAAAAACAACAAAAAAAAAATCCTTCAACTAAAATGTCGACCCCAATACATTTACAAACATGGAAGTAAAACAGAAGCTGCTTTTCTCTTGAGACTGATGAACGCCTTACATGCGTGTATGTGTGTAAGAGATACTCTCAGCCTCACCCCACACTCCAAAAGGTATGCCCTTTGTGTATATATACATGTAACAGAAGAAACATACTCGGGGAGAGTAGGTAGGGGTAGGTATACACATGATGGTATCTCCGGAAACCCGGATAAGCTTTCAACAAATTCCTTTTGATTCGTGGTAATCCTTCTCCGGAAATTGATAGTTAATTTTGATTTCAATTTTGCAACACAAAGGGGTATAATGTTCCTCTAGTCCCTCTCCCTATACATAGTCTGTTTGCCTTAAGCTTTTCAAAATTGTAACTCATTTAGCTCTGATCCCGTCTTTTATTATGTCGGTAGGTACTATAAGGACCAGACCACCAAGAAGAAAGGAAATATAGGTAGTAAGTACGAGGTACCTAACTCCTCGTTTATGTTAAGGAATTTGATTTACCTGTGTGAATGTAGGTGTGCTTCTTCATATCACTCTTCTGATGAAATCGTTTACCGCAATAACTACAGGGATATGGCCTTGTGTCGCTGTGTATCAGCAAGTGTGTGGAAAGTGTACTCGACCGCTTAAATCTTTTGCCGCATTGTTTGCATTCAAATACCTTTTCAACGTTGTGCACAGCCCTGAAAGTATGAGTAGAGAAAAAAAATAGTCTTATTATCAATTTATACCTCTTCTATAGTATAGCAGTAGCCAGTTTCTAGCATTTCACACAAAAAAGCTTTTGCTTTTGGTTTGGCTTTTGCCATAAGCCAGAGATAGAAGCAAGTTTTGTATAATTATAGGCTTTGTGACTTAATTACCCTGAGATAATAAGGTTATTTCGTTGCTTACCTATGTTGGCTTAAGCTAACCTCATGGCCAAAGGTTTTATTGCACAATTCGCAAGCATATGGTTTTTTGCCATGGTGTGTCCGTCGGGAATGTACTTCGAGGCCATGGGGCGTTGAGAACATTTTTTCACATTTCATGCAGGAATAGAGGTCACTGAATTGCGGCAATCCCGGCCATTTGGGCATGTGATGAAAATGCAAATGTGGCGGGTGCGGTAATCCTAAATGAGGATTAAGGTTGCCACCATTTTGTCCTTGTATCGTTGGCACCATCAGGCTACTTAATCTGAAAAATTCCTCTTGTCTGGATGTTGGATGAAAACTGTGGTAAGAGAAAAATACAACAAAAATATGACTTCAATAAAGAAATGGATTTAAATTTAAGAAGAACTTGGCTATATATTTGTTCGTAAGTTTTTGATTCATAAAAGGTAGATCGAGATCTATTCACAAACTTGCTCCAATTTCGGGTCTGAGTCATATGATCGAGTGACACAAAAATTTAGGTCTTGGAATTAAAATCTATTCGTAAGACGACGGACGTTATGATGTTGCGAGTATTTTCAAAACAAACAATTTTTTTTCTTAAAATCTGTTCCTTGCAAATTCTGTAAAACATAAGGAGGTTGCATTTAGTCAAATATTTAGACCCAACTCTACGCAGCGTTTACGGAACCATACCTCAACTCGATTTAACCGCTCTGAGTTGGATTGAACAACTGGCTCCGTAATAACTAATTGCCTCATTTAATAGTATTAATTTCACTCTTACGACACTAACTAGCGAAAAGCCAATCCATCCCACAACAACCAACATAATCCTGATATGCGTCTATGTCACCAAACAAGAGAAATTCAATACGAGCTCTCGAAGAACCATTTGAATGACCCATCTCTTAGACATGGCGTTAAATACGTCCTCGGCGATTTTATCACAACACTAAGAAAGGTGTTTTAGATCTTTGGAAATACAATCGATAAGCATAGCCTGAATGACGAAACTTCCTTGAACGGACTCAGGCTAACCGATTTGTTTGCGGAGCTAGATCTTGTTGATTGAAGCTTATGCTGTCGACATCTCAAAAATCATAATGGTTCATGGCGATTCCCAGATAAATTAACCATCAACAAAATTGACCATCTTTCAATGACTACAGTGCCATATGTCCGAGCTTTCTTAAGGGCCAACTTTGACTTGGACTACTACCTTGTGGCAGCCTATAGGTACGAATGACGATACCCTGTTCATACAACGTTATGACGTAATGCAATATACAATCGTATGAGATTGCCAATGCCTTTTCCAACCGAGTGTCTCTCTATGTATCCTTGAATCCTATGACTCGAGCATTAAACATTGAAAACCAGTGGCAGCAGTGCCAACAAGTTGTCAGAACCGCTGTTTCTGATGCTCAGTTCAGGGTTTCACTCGGTCTCCAAACGAAACCAGTGAAGTATGGCAGGCAGGCAAATGCAGCCGAAGAAAAACCACGACAAATGTTGATAAAAAAAAGAACAATGGCTGCCTTTGGCCAGAACAACGTGATTAACAAGAAGACAAGAAGGGAAGAAGACTGAACTTGCGAAAAGAGAAAAAGCAACATACGAAGCGTTCGTCTGAGGAAATTGAGATATGCCATTATAGGAATGCGATACAAAAGTCTTACCACAAGATAAAAAGACCATCCCAGGGTAGAATACTTCAAGCTCGAGCCTGTAAAAATCAGCAAGGAACTGTAGTTAAAGAATCGCAGATGCTACTGAAGATCTGTAAAGACTACTTCTGCGATGAAGACATACATTTCGCTGTGAGAAAAAATACCGTCCTCTCGACCTAGAAGAAGTTAAGCTTGCCATATGCAAACTTAAATCAAATAAAACTGCAGGTGCTAACAGCCTTGGTGCCGAACTTTTCAAAGCAGCTGGCGATCAGTTGGAAAGGAGCATTTACAAGCTAATCTGCATGACGTGCTCGAAAAAACGAATGCTAGCTCCATTCATCGAGCCAGTATCGTTTGTCCGATTCTAAAAAGGAAGACCCCACTACGGCTGATCTTCGAGAAAACCCGGTAGCACAATATCAACTACACCATCTTTCAAGTCCGTGACAGTATTTATAGAGACGGAATGCACTGAGTCATGGTTCTGATCTCTTTGAAGTAGAAAAAGACAAGGAAACACCCTGTCATGTAATTTCCTTAACATTATACTAAAAAAGATTGTATAAAACTGAAACGTCAAAACCAGAAGCATAGTCTTTCAAAAGTCGCTTACACAGAGTATATTTACTTTGAGAAAAAGGAAGCGCTATGTCAAAGGACTCTTGAAACAGAAGCGGTAAAATTGGGTAGGGTTTGATGGCTAATGAGGGCAAAACGAAGTACTATGCTGTCATCAAACTAGCACAGGGAACAACGACGAATTGGAAAAATTGTCACAGTAGACAGACATAACTTCGAGGTAGCACAGGACTTCGTCTACCGAGAATCCGCTAGACACGCAAACAACATCATTGCGGAGATCAAGCAGAGAATTACTCTTGCCAACTGCTGCTTCTTTGGTTTAAGCAGGCCATTGAGAAACAAAACCCTCTCTAGAAAACCAAGATAACCTTTTATAAGACCTTAATCTTGCCAGACCTGCGGAAGTGAGAACTTTATCGAAAGCGGATGAGGAAACCCTTGGTCGTTTCGAAGGAAAAGCAATCCGAATGGTCTTTGGTCTCGTGTGCGAAGACAATTTGTGGACAAGAAGATACTACAAAGAGCTGTATGAGCTGTACCGCGACATGGGCATAGCCAGAAGAGTACGCATCGCGAGGCTACGATGGCTGGGACATGTAGTGCGGATGGACACCAACGCTCCAACTTCACAAGTTTTCAGGAGCACATTGCATGGAAATCGCAAATCGTGTTGCAGGGACCGCAAAACTTAAGAAAGCTCGCCTGAAATCGAATTTGTTTCCAAAAATGTTGGTTGAGGCCCATAGTTTCTCCCTGAACTGTAATGCCCACCTCAGTAAGTAAGTAATTAATGATAAATTGGTCTTTAGTTGGTTCATTATAGTTTAACAAAACTTTAAACTTTTATATCCCAACAGAAAACAAAAGATGTTTTCCACAAGTTTAGCCTTTTCCAAGGAATCGATAAGTTTTACGATAGTAAATTCATTACCACGAAAGGCGCTCTATTAGCCTTTCAGAATCTGCAGAAAATTGTAGGGTCTCTACATTCACAAGGCATGGTTGTGAGAAATGCTTTAAACCCTGGGGCTCCCCGCTCCATAGCGCCAACCTTTTTTATTTATTCAAACTTCTCTTTATAAAGAATTGAATTTCAATTTAAGTAGCTACTGTTTTCCTCGTTGTGCTTGCATCAGCTTTCAAGTAAGAAAGATGAAGAAAAAAAACACCCGTGACTGGGACCAAACCCACTTAAAAGCACTTCTGTGCATCTGAGTAGCCTAGTCAGTTTTAAACATCGGATATTCCATCATCGGGGTTGTTGGCATACTTATACTTAAAGCGCTACAGGGCGTAAACGTATACAACCACCTAATTGAGAGCTCTAATTTTGACCATTACAATAGGCTTCCCGATCCTGATTAAACTGTTGGTGCAATTCTAAGAAAAGATGTTGATTTCGTTTTTACAGGAGCAAAGTAAAATAATTAAATTCAGACCACGTACAACGAGAAGGAAATTTATAAACAGCACAAGAATCCTGCTTAGACAGTTCATTGCTCTAAATGCTTTAACGAGGTACGAGATGAAGCAACTTCCTTGGTTACGCAAAAAAATCCTTAAAATCAATAAAAGCTGTTTTGTGTCAGTTGGAGCAGGGATACGACATAGGAGAAGATTTCGGTGGGAATAAATCAAAGACATACATTTTGTGTCAAATTCAACTTACCTAGAACTCAAATTGGGCTGCTGTTGCCCCTGGTGGAAGGCGAACGCAGCCAAAAGCGGGAATGGCGACAGCATGGGCCTGGGAAACATCGCCGGATCGTAGGTTGTTCCATTATAGCCGGGCCGAAACACTTCAAATGGATTCGTTTGCACTGATGGCGGAGATTTCGATTGCCTCGGCTCGTCCCGTCTTAGTAAGGCTGACACCGAAAACATTTCGGATTTCTTAGGACTCGCCGCTGCCGAAAGTATTGTTTCACTTGCTGCAGGCGAACAAACAGGTGGCGTTGCTCGATGATGTGACAATGGCGGAGGTGAGTCAACTTCAAGTTCCAACGAACTTGATCTGGATCTTGTCCGTAGTCCGTCCACCTGTGACGACCTCGAATGACTCCGCGACCGCGACAAGGATTCGCCTTCGATATTGTCCAGCAGCACATTGCATCGGATAAGGTTCTTTCCTAATAGAGTAATTGAATTGTTATTATCCTCGTCCTGTGTCGTTGCCAACCGGGATTCCACCTTTACCAGTCGATTAATTCCGAAAGGCAGTTCATCTGTGGGATAGACAGACATTTATAGAGAAGATTTGAATTAAATGAGGTTTAATCGTATTAGCGCGGAGCACAATGTGATGCCTGCCTATACTCGTATTATGTCACCCTACATTCAAACGCAATCATAATGATTTATTTCGCGTAAATTTGGACGTTAATCTGCGAAAAAGAAGGAACCACCCCCAAAATTAAAGGAAGAAATTGCGCATGCACTTCTATCATTTATCAATATGCTTTCTATGTGTGCTGGGCTGGTATAATAGTGAAGGCGCTGGCTGGCTGCTGTGACTATGATGATGATGATGATAATACATTATGCAGCATCGAGGTCTCCTGCTACTCTCAACCCTATCCATACACTGTACCACCACGACTATCATCCCTTGTTTTCACATCCCCTTAAGCTAAAAACTTCACCGCATTTATTTGTGCTTTAGTTCCTTTTTGCAGTTGTGGCCTTTGCTTTCCGTTTGCTATTTCTATTGCCATTGCTATTCGAAATTAATACGCTTTCTATACTAGATGAGTTTTCTATGAGTGTGAGAGATTGTTTGTATGGCTGTGCACTTGTTGTCCGCAATTGAAAAGTCTCGCTGAAGCAATGATTTTCTCTGTGTAAGAATTTTCCGCTCTTTTTATGTACCTATACAAATATATTTATATACGAGTAGATGCGGAACGAATTAGAATTTTGTCAAATTGTTATTTTTGTTGGGCATTCGATTCGATTCGAATCCCGAATCCCGTACCCTTTTTTGTTCGTCTTGTCATGCTCCATTTATCTGGGTGTAGACGAACAGATGTTTTATTTAAACGCGAATTTATTTTATTCTCGGGAATACTTTGGATGTTGTGTGCTAAAGGCTGTTGATTAGGGTGAATTAATGGTCATGTACGTCGGCTTGATTACAAAAGGGTGTTGATTGTATGTTTTGTATCATTTGATATGGATTATACAGGTGGATGATGATCGAACTTCAGTCTCGCACTCGCACCAAGGGTATTTCCTTTTTCATCACCAAAAACAAATAATAATAATACAGGCGCAGTGTTTTCTCTGTTGGACAGTATAAGTATAGGGTCCTGTTTTCTTTGGTGGGCAGACTATGATGTTAATTCAATAAACTTAAACAGAATGTCCTTTGACAATTGAATGAGGAGTTGAATAGGCCGAATAAATACTTAATTCGTCACGTATTTTTTCATGTTGAAACGTAAAAAAAACCTCTTGCAAATTTGATAAGCAATATGTCAAGAACAATACAATTTGCGGATGCATATGTCATGTTTTCGTAATTCAAGCTCAAATGTCTTGTCTAGTATTCCTACCCTCCGAATATAATCATAATGATAGATTAAGCTATGACTTGTTTTATGCGGGTATGGTTATCTCTGTACATCTAGTCTACTTGTTTCTCAATGCCGAGTTCAACGACTCCATGCTCCAAACAGGAATAGCAGAAGCAGAAATGGGTGCAAGCACCCTGAAAGTCGAAACTTGTAGAGGTACGCCGCAAGGTGGAGTCTTATCTCTGCTTCATTGGCGTCGATTAACAGATTCGGTTAAATTAGACCTCTAAGGGATCAAAGTTGTAACCTATGCTGATGCCATTGGATTTGGGAACTTTTTGTGAACTCCTGCAGTCAGCTTTTAAAAGGCTCATCAGCTGAGACGAAAATAAAGTAAAAATAAATAGGGTGGCGCAACAGAGCGAGGAGCCCCTGGGCCTAGCGCATTTCTCACAACCATGCCTTGTGAGGGAATGGAGGGGACCTACAATTTTCTGCCGGTTCCGAACGGCTAATTGAGAAAGCGCTTTTCATGGCAATGAATTTACTAACGGAGGACTTGCCAATTCCTCCCGAAAGGCGATACCCGTGGAAAAACATTTGTGCCTCTGCTGGGATTCGAACCTTGAACCTCTGGGTTAGCAGGTGGACATGCTAACCATCACGCCACGGGTACCACCAACTGAGACGTAAGCTCTGTAAAAGTATGGGGACCTGGTCACAAAACCATTCTATGGATGTGCATGTGCACATCTATAATTAGATCAATCCTCACTGTGGTATGGTGACCATCATTAGAGAAGGCGTCAAACCTCAAGAGGACATGACCAAAATCTAAAGACTGCCTCAACCAACCGTATCCGTACCATGATTAACGACACCAACTGCAACTCTAGAAACTTTCCTGTCGGTAGCTTCCCTAAACTTTTTAATAAAGTGACCAAAAGTGCACTGCGGCTCAAACAAAAATGCAATAATTGGAAAACAGGCCTATCAGGCAACAAAACTATAATGAATCATATCGAGATTTACATTCCAACAGACTGCACCCCACGACAACGCAATCGCCTTAACAAACATTGCAACTGATGGAAGAATATGGTAAATAATCCAGATTCTCCCATCAGTTGCAATGTACATCATATCTCCGTCTTCACAGACGGCTCCAAAACGGGTAAAGAGGTAGGGCCAGCAATCTTCTTAGATTTATCCTTCCAGCGGAAGTACTTACAAAATATCTCGCTATTGAAAAATTGGCTAACAAAAACATCGGCGTCGCCAGACGGCCATTAAAATAATCTCATCCATAGTCACACAAACCAAAATTGTAGAAAGCTGACGCAGTACTTGAAAACTGCTCAGCGCAATAAACACCGTAACTTCACTTTATGTTCGAGGACACCTACACATGGTAGTGAAATGAATAAACTATCCAAAATCGGGCCATCTCTCGAAAAGACGAACACGTCTGTACTCAAGATTCTAGAGTAAGAAGGAAAAAACAAAATCGAACATTATCTACTTTCTAAAAACTGCCAATGACGGGTGTTCATTTTGAGAAACCTGCCGAGTCTCCAGGATTTCAGAATATCTACTCTTAGAGCTTAGTAGGACTTGGCTCCCTCTCAGTTGATTGAAGTTCTCACAGGCCACAACTCATTGGCCTTCTCAAGTGGTGAAAATGGGTATAAGCACTTATTCGGCTTATGTAGATGGCATGACGAAGAGGAAGAGGAAGGATAGTTCTACCTTCTCTGTGAGAGCCCTAGATTGGCCCACACTTGGAAAAAGGTCTCGTTAGTATTTAACTTTTGTCGATGAACTGGGTGACATCTCTAACATTCCACTTAACAGCGTATTAAAGTTCAATAGCGTAGTTCACTCAGCTGGACTGACAAATGTTGGATAAGCGGAGTTCACGCTGTACAATTTGTTGTATTTGTCCGGTTAAATCAATATAAGGTGATCGCTATTTTATTGTAATTATTGTTGAATTTAACGCAGTTCAACAACAGAATTTGATTGTAGTTGTACAGACTTGGTTTGATGGATGTTGGGTGGTTGGATGTAGTTTGCGTTCAGACTTATCAGACTTGTCGTCCAACATTGCGACAAATATTTCTCCGCTCCGTCCAACTTCAAGATTTACAAAAATATTTAAAAACCATTCAACAAGTTGGACAAGCTGTCGTCTGAGGGTTCACTTTATCCAACATTGGTCGTGCAAACCAAAGTCTGTCCAACTAATAGTACAGTGTGAACTTCGCTATTCTGTGCTCGAAATTGTTCAGCAAGAGTTCCCAACCCTAATAATTTCGTCACCAACACAATTCTCCCTTACTTATCACCTGCCACCTCCCTCACCTCCTCTTCACCCGCAGTAAAAAAAAAAAGAAACGAAACTAGCAAATTTACGTTTCATTACTGCAGCACTGGTTCCAAAACCGTCGGCTAATACACCACTCCGTCAGGGACACAAAACAAATAACAAATGAAAAGCACGTGGTTGTGCTGTTCAGACTTTCCTCCATTTATCTATGAACAGCGCTCAACTCGACTTCATAAGGGTGTTGTAAAGAGAACCGATACTTTCGAGTTACGATGAGGATGTTGTCGTCGGAGCGCAATAGATCCTTGAAATCCGAGTGAGCTGTTGCCGCTTGCGGCTGCACCTTCCATCTAACCTAGCCTAGCATTTTAAAATCTCAATGTTTTTACCTGCAATCAAAGGTACAAGTTGCAAGTTACAAGCTTGAGCAGAATAAACTATTTGAGAAACAAGAAACATGGTACCACGATGATAGAGGAGTCTAAAAAGTGGCCCCACAATTATGTACGGCTTTCGTCCGTCTGTGTGTCTCTGTCTGTAACTTAATGAACTAGAGCTTTCGGTTTGTCTGTTGTATTTGTCTATGAGTTCATATAGGAACTAGAGTTTTCGACGTGTATTTAAATACTCGAAAACACGTTTCTTCGTATGTCACGTGTACAAAGAAACTAATTACTCGTGGAGACGTGTATAGTTGGTAGGTACACGTGTAATTAAAAATACAAGTGTGCTTAAAAGAAAGGAGGTTTTCTCAATAGGGCCCCAGATCATAAGGGAACTGAAATATCACAAAAATTAGGACGAACCATGAATTTTCAAGTGAAGTGAAGGGTAAAGAATTTTGTTTTCAAAAATGAAAATTAATAAGCTTATGCCTGCAATGCGGAAACCCGGCTGCCGAGAGGTCGAGTGGAAGACGAAAATGTGCACATTTATGACACAAGATGACAGATGACAGATGACAAATAACAAATGACAAATGACAAATGACAAATGACAAATAAGAAATGACAGATGACAGATGACAGTAGACAGATGATAGATGAAATAAGACACATGACACTTGACTGATAACAGATGGTATACAGCAGAAAAGATTGATTTCAGATACCGAACCAAGAAGAGAATTACCATTTTTGGGTAAGTGCAGGGTGGTAATCAGAAGGTTTTCTTTTGAGCCAATTGGACACTGCTCTAAAAATGTTAATTTGAAACTGATATAGGTACTTGTCTGACTATGTTGACATTAGTTGAAAAAAATGTGACTACACAAAATTGCAGTGATTGAGTGTTTTTAGCTGCAATATAAATTTTTTTTTCATAATCAGACGCAATTGTCCTTTTGCTTATATGCTGAACACCCCCTTTCTTCGTAAGAGGGACCGAATGGCGAAGTTTACTGTTTAATGTTTGAAACAGGATATCCAATTGGGGTTTTCTTCATTCGAATCTGCTCTCATTTTTGGATACATGTTGATGTTCACCTGTGATATTCTCTTCTTCAGACACCAAATTTTCTTTTTTCCTTCAATATCCTCCTTTTTCTGACGAACCCATTCCTTCAATTACTGATTAGGAAGGCAGATGTGTCGTTCGATGCAGATTTTCTAGGACACCTATTTTTCTTTACCGAATAGCTGCTTTGCTTCTGGCTTAATCGTAAGTCAATAATCGAATCGAGTGACTAGCTTCAATCTTAACGAGCGAACGTACCATACGTTAGGTTAGGTTAGGTGGAAGTGGCTGTCAGCCAATGAGTACATTGCCTGACACACTTAGGCCGCAAGGGCCCATTGTGATACCACAGAGATCAGCAAGTTAATCACCTACTGATCTCAGAAACCCGATGTAAGATTAACGAGTTGATCACTTATTAATCTTCCATTACGGGACTAGCCGGTTAATCACCTGCTAGTCGAACCACGCAGAACTTTTAATGTATTTCGAAAGACTTTTAGGGTCTATGTAAGCTAAGTCGCTAGTATCATCGAAGAAGAATTCACCGAGATGAGTTTTCCTCCTATGAAGTAGTGCAGGGCATGAGCAAAGAAGGTTTTGAACGGTTTCTTCCTCCTCCTTGTCCATGCAGCTTCTGCAGAAATCATTGGAAAACACACCAAGTCTTTTGGCGTGTCTCCCTATTAGAACACCTATGGTAGAACCTAGATACAGGCGGTTCAGGGCTAACAAACTCTTCGAGCGTTTTGAGTCTACACACGGCCAAACTTTTTTGGTTGCAAGGCAGTTGTTACTCTCAGTCCATCTAGTGTTTGTTATCCTTGAAGCGTCTTGTCTAAGTAGGAGTTAACATGTAGCGATAGGTACACCTATGTTGTTCCATTCTGAGCGTAGGGAAGTGGTCGTGCCCTTTTTGGCTAGTCCGTCTGCCATACAGTTGCCTGGTATGTCCCTGTGCCCTGGCACCCATTAAAGGTGAATGTTAAACTGATTTGACATCTCCCTCGGAGACATTTGACAATTTTGGACCGTGATGGATTTTGTAAAGACAGAGGCAAGAGATTGAAGGGCAGCTTGGCTGTCTGAGAAGATTCGAATATCCGTGGAGGATATGACGTTTTCTTTGAGCTAAGACAGCACCTCCTCAATCGCCAGAATTTCCGCTTGGAACACACTACAATGATCGGGTAGGCGGAAGAAAAGACTGAGGTTCAGTTTTTCTGAGTAGATTCCACTTCCCACACCTTCGCTGGTTTTTGAACCATCGATCGGTGTAAAAGTGAATTGCTTCATTTTCCAAAAGAGTGCCATTTTCCCAAGCTTCTCTTGAAGGTATGGTTACTTGGAAATTATTGTCAAACACCAACTTGGGGGTGGTGTAGTCGGATCGATGACTGATGGTACGTACAGTACTTTTCTTTTCAAAGTTGGAACCTCATGTCGTTCTTCATTTACTCTTTAAATTGTAGTCTTCGAAAGACCAATTTTTGGTGCGTGGCAAGGAATCTACTGTATTAAGTTTTTAAATTCACACTTTTATAGAAAGCGACAAGGTATGAACTCGACCGATCTAGCATTTCTATGACGGAATATTGTCTGATTGCTAACTGAACGATTTGTTTTGAATTTGGCCACCAAACTTTGAAGAGCAAAAAATATGTCTGCAAAGGGTTCTAGGTTCTACGCATTTATCCTTTTATCATTAAAATATGCTTCTCAATTGTTACAATGGTTGGCCACATCCCACCCCCATTTCGTCACAAAATACTTGCAATCTTGAGAGGTGTGAGCAACCTTCACAAAAAGCTTTTAGTTGTAAGTCAGGTAGTACTACAAATTAAGTCTAGCCTATTAGTAGGTACCTCCCAATCGGAGAGAATAAGTTGGTGCCTAAACGGCTACTTAAGTAGTCAACTTTTTTCATTAGCAGAAGTTCAAGAACCTCTTCCAAAGTATTGACACAAAAGCCGACGTAACCCTGTGTTTTAAGTGTTTTTCGATTATTTTTTCTTTTTCTTTCAACCAATACAAAATTAATGTTTAAATCGATAAAAAATGGCCCAATCACATTTTTGTTTTTACACTCAAATCGATCGAAAACCATTTTATTGGTGCATGGCCACCACCATAAATAAGAAATCTGTCGGAAACTCTAATAAGAATGAAGTTCGTTTGATTTATGGCTTTGTGTGTTGATGATTTTCTTTATCAATTATTCGTTTAGCCCTATAGCCAATGAATTTTATTAGTTTACTTAGGTTGAACAAATGCAAATAATAAATAGATCGCTGTGATATAATTCTATTGAGAGTGTATGTTTGGCCCGCAGCCTTCACTGTGTACATTTTTATCTTTATAATATCCTTCCTAAAACACCGCGTATAGAGGCATCATATAACCGGGGTATTTATGGCCTCCGCACCGAGCGAGAGGCTGCCTTTATACATATGATTTATTACATTCAAAAATAAACCGCACAATCAAATCAGTATTGCGATATCAAAAATGTATATCAGTTCAACGAACACGGTTTTTTCGATACAATAACTGTCTGCAGAGTGCAGTAAATTGTTCAAATACTGCTGCAAACAAGGCTTGGAATCGATTTTTTATTTCAAAACATGCTGAGTAAACGCCCAGATTTCTTTCTTGTCCGTTGACTGTGATCACTGAATAATTGAGGAAAATCAGCATCAATTCACATCCAGCAAATCGGGATTGATAATTTGAAGGAGACAGGAATATATTCACGACCCTTGCCTAAAAATCTCTTAAGAGTCCCAATCGATGCAGTTCCATTTCTCGTCCAAATATTCAAGCTTAACGAGGAGGCACTTTCCAAACAATTTTGAACCCAACTCACTCATTTGCCTCAGTTCCGATGGTATAGTCAGTATGAGGATACCTCAGCAAATTAATTATTCAAATCTCTCAAACATTTAGTAGTCATGTTGAATGTATCTGTATAATTGTATATGTAATAACAAGCATCGTTTATGTTATAAGCCGATAGATTGCTCTCAATACGATTCGCTTTATTTATCAACAACAACAAGAGGCCGCTATAAATAATAAATTCAGTGTTCATTTACGAGTATATATCTTGCAAGACATTATTATTTATTGATTGATTGTTTCAATTATAATGTCGCTTGTCACTCAAAGGTTTTCCTACGGAAATAGGTGATTCTTCTTCTTTCTTCTGCCGTTTACCTCGATGGGGTATTAGACTTGATAATTGTCAGTTGTCAGTTGTCACCATAAGTATCATAGGGACTGGGGCTCTTGTTCTCTATACGCAGCGATAAAAAGAATATTTATTAGGCTGTGTGGGGGATTGGGGATGGCATTGTTTTGGGTCAAGTAATTGCTGGCAGGTTCAAACTAATATAAATACTTGTTGATGAATGATGTTGTAATAAATTTAATCAAATCACTTTTCAACAACTTTATGGTGTGAGCATAAATTATAAATTCTATTCATAGAGACACCTACTGAAGATGGGCCATTGTTTTTCGTTGAGACAATGAAAGTGGAAGTAGGTTTTTGATTAAGGAGTTGAAGAAAATATGTTGCAAAACTTTTAGTAAAGTTTCATTGAGAGTAAAGAAAAAAGCTTACCACGGTTTTACAATGTATAAGATGTATTAGAGAACAAGCGAGTACCGGGATGGACTAGTCTACTCGCTACTAGTGGACGAAATCGCACCTTAAAGCCACCCTTTTTAATGGCTGTGGACAGTTGGTAAAATTTTTATCGAAGAACTGGAATTCAAATTTCTGCCCCGGCAGCTGACGCAATGCAAACCAAGCCATTCAAGAAATACTTACTACAAAACAATTTCAATAAGAAAGCAACAATCTTCAAAAAAGGTGCTCAAAGAAGGAGAAATGCTCAGGAGATTCTTTAGCCGAAGTTCATTAACGATGCTCAAGGACAGCTTCTTGTGGATGACAGCAAAATTCTTGCACAGGTGGTTACTGTATTTAGATGACCATTTGAACAAACAGTTCCTACGAGAGCAAAAATGCCAAAGGTTCTGAGCCAAACGAAATATCATATGAGTTTTGGTAAAAGATGGGGATATGGGGCTTAGATGGCTCACGATTCTCATCTCTAAGCATATTGGAGGTGATAGTCTGTCTAAACAATTGAGGGCAAGTTACCTACTAATATCGTACAAAGGATAGGGAAATACACGAAACTGCAACAACTGCAGTTCGGTCAAAATGATGTCCTACACTTTGAAGATCATTGAGCGATAATTGGGTAGCCGCACTGCGGAGAATAATAAAGCTATCGGATAACCGAAGCGGGGTTGTTCTAGAATCTAGACTCTTTGGTAAAAAATAAGGACTTAACCTAAAAATGGTTTACTGGACATACCTCACTATTATCGCACTTCGCTGATCTGTTGGCAAAAAACAAGACAATTTATGCCCGCAAAACTTTGCAAAAGCTACAAACATTAGCCTGTGTAGGTATCACAGGTGCATTGCGCACCTGCCCAACTTTAGCGCTAGAAAGTTTATTAAATTTTCCTCCGCTACACCAAAGAGGAATCGCCTGCAGCTCACTCTTCGGACTTTTTGCCTATAGACGCATAATCTTACACCACCCCTTTGAAGTAATATTTCCTAACCGCTCAGCATGGAAGAACCCTGTAATTTTTACAGGTAACTTCCAATACATTTAGTACACTGACGGTTCAAAACTAATAACGGTGTAGGTGCAGGCATTTTCGGTCCCAACTTCACATCTTCTATATCCCTTGGTAACACAACAACTGTCTTTCAAGCACAGGTAATAGCTATAGAAGTCCGCATTAGGGAATGCATTAGAAGAAACCTCCGAAGATCACGCATCCTAATTTGGTCCGACAGCCAGGCAGCCCTGAAGGCATTGTCCTCAAACATCAACCAAAATTGAATCCAAACTACTTTGGAACTACCTGACATGTCTATCTCGATAAGCCACCCACAATAAAATAACTCTTTTCCTGGGTGCCTGGACATGAAGGCGTATAGGGTAACGAATAGGCTGACCGCCTTGATAAACTTGGCTTTCAATCCCAATTCAAAAGCCCGAAACCCTACTGCGGTCTCCCATAATGAGTAGCATTAAACGCGTATTGGTAACTTGGGAACGGCAGAACATGATCCAGACCAGGAATAACTCTAATGGCCACCGGCAGTTAAAACTATTCATCGACTTATCTGAAAGATGTATAAAAGAAATTCTTGACATGAGAAAACGTGACGCAAAGTTACTGACGTGCTTCTTCACTGGACATCATCTTTAAAACATGGGCATCAGCCAGAATGACACCTGCCGTCTCTTTCTCGAAGACACCGAAACGGTTGAACACATTTTAAGTGATAATGCTCTGCCATAGCCAGATCCAAGCTAAAAATATTCACTAGTCCCCCTGATATTAGAAACACCTCTTACTTACTCTTACATGACCTTAACTTCGAATGAACAACTTTATACTTTACGTGTATAAACCTAAAAGAACAGCACAGAAGATCTTTCAGATTAACGTGCTAATTAAGGTGTTTTACCTTCGCCCTATCCATTTAAAAAAATAAGAAGCGTTGCGAGCTTGCCGCGTGTAAGTTAACAACAATCGAAATGGAAAAATATCATGGCCGATAACCACGAGATTTAATGTGGGTGGCCCTCAGACAGAGGCCTCTGTTCGGATGATCAAGGATATGTATGATATAGTTGCGACGAGGGTTTGATATGCAGCTGGTATCACTGAAGCATTCCAAGTCACAGTAGGTGTAAACTAAGAAAGCACCTTGAGTGGTTAGCACTTTTTTCCAGCCCTTAGCTACTACAGAACGCAAAAGTACGTCCACTACTCTTTGTTGACGATTTATCATCCTAAGAGAGGACCCAACATCCCTACAAGAGACACTACATGTAAGGATAAGAGTCTTAAAGGCAGTGGATACCCTATTAGTCCAAAAAAGACCGAGTTCTTGAGCATTTTTTTTTTTTATATAAAACGAGGAGGCTCTGGAGAACTCAGACCTAATTTCCGGTCTATTGTACTACCAGGGTAGCAGCCTTCCCTTTTTTTGTGTTGCAGTAGTTGGAAATAAGGTGGTAGTAATTTCACATATAACCTCAAGGGCGGCGTCCATATGAAACTGGGAGGCTGAAAGAAAAGTAGATGCCCAGAGCGGGATTCGAACCCACGCGTCCGGCCTATCTAAAGCATGGTTGTAAGAAATGTGCTAGGCCTCGGGGCTCCGAGCTTTATCCATTTTTATTTATTTTACTACACACTGAAGATCAGAAAAAGTTCTCTATCAATGGACGTGTCTGTACGCACCAAACACGTGAGTTCACGAGTCATTTAAGGAGCAAAAAAAGGAGTGAAGTTCTTGTTTGTTCCTTCCTTTAACACAAATCGTGTAACTCGTGCTTGTTCGTTCTAAACAAAATCTCATTTCTGATAAAAAAGATTTGCCATGGTAACAAAATCTACACAACTTTTGCTGGAGATGTCTATGTGCACCCACGGTGCGGTGTGGCTCGTGTAATAAGATCTTAATCGAGTTATTTGAAGTGAAAACCTCATAACGTGAATCGTGCTGGTTCGTTTAAAACGAAATTACTCTTTCACTTCTTAACGAAAATGGTTTCTTATTGCGTTTAAAATGTGTTTTCTTATGCGTGGGTTTTCAATCTGGCAATACTTTTTCGAAATTGGTGTTTTGACAGCTGCTACTTGACTTATTGTGTACGTTCGACAAATTGTCTCGACAGGAAATTGCTGTAGATACCGAGTTTTACATAATTTCGTGTTTTAAGCCTGTGTGTTACCTCCAAGATCGGGTAAATTAACACCTCTTGTTTGGTTATGTATGGTATGGTTTAAACAATTTTACTTTTTAATCACACATCTTGCAACTAGAAAAATAATCGCTATCAACCTGGTTGATCATTGAAATGGTATCGTTCACAGTGTTCAGCTTTCTTCATTCAAATTGCGCACCTCGAATTTCTTTAGTCACACCTCTGCAATAAAGAACGTTATACTGAAACAGTGGAACTGATCCTAATAGTAAGTCGACTTGGAAATAGTTATTGGGCCATCCCCGGGCGATGCTGATAAGAAACGATAGAACGATAGAGACTTACACAGTTGAATAAAATTTGTAGAAACTGAGAACATTGTTGATTGGAGTGGTTACTTTTCACATATTTTTTATTATTTTATTTCAATCCTAAAAAGGCTCCCTGTTGCAGTTCTGCTCGACTCAAGGCAACATTTTCACAGAATATTCTATTCACTTGCACAAGGCCATGAAGTCCGATTGATGCAAACCTCTTACTATACATTCGACATGAGTGCCGTAGCCGTAGTTATACACAAGCTCCATAAAAGGCAGCGTTATGACTTTTAAAAGCTAGGTACAAAGAATGCCCAGCACAAAAGTTCAGTCAAAAGCATCGCAGTTAGTGGTCATTATACACTGAACTCTGCTTGGGTGGAAAAACAATGCATCAAGAACCTGCTCTGCTACTTCCAAATGCTTATTCTAGGTACCTACCTATTTATTGATCGCAATCACGATATTTCCTCCACGAAGCTAATAACCTGCTTCTTCCTTGTATTTCTTGAAGGCCACCATCAGCAAGGAAAAAAATCAAAAATTCGTTTTCCCATGAATATGCACAGACAACAGTGAAACAAAAAAAAAAATAGGTACAAACAAATGCTTCAGTGTCTTATTCCCCGGAGTAACAACGGCACGTGAACATGTACTTTAGTAAATTTTTTTACAGCTTTTTTACTCATCTCATATCCTCGTGAGGTAGACATCCACAATAACGTCCTGAGATTATAACACATAAAATAACTCTAACCACTGACATGACGGCACCCACCACCGCGCCATCCACCCGCCCGTCGCCGTCGGTACACTTGTACATTTTTCTATACCTATCCCTCTTGCATTATGTAACGGTCTTAATGCATCTGATGGACATGTTCGATTGAATCCCACAATTGTAACATCCTAGCATTCACATTCAACCATTTTCCAAATTAAAATTTTGAATTTTTATTCCTGCTGCGGCTGATGGACGGGGCAGGGCAGGGCTGGGCTGAGCTGGGTAGGTGGAAAAAACAAAGAATAGACCAAAGACCATTCGGTTTGGTGGCAATTTTTTTCGCCCACTGCGTTTACTATAAACGGAATAATGAATTTCGGGAAGCCTTTGTTCTCTGCAGCAAATCTGCACATTACTTTTTGGATTTTTTACTTATTTTTTATTTTTTTGTTTTCATATTCGTTCACCAGCTCGCTAGCCTTTTTAATTAACCAGGGATAACAGCTGATGCTGATATATTTTCATTACACGAGTAGGTAGATATGGATGTAGATACGTGTATATGTGTGTGTATGAAGTGATGACATTTTTTTTTTTTCTTAATTTGTTTTGCATATTTTTCCGAGTAGATACTTGAATGGAGAGAGTGTCATCGTGGATTGCAAAAAAAAGGAATTCCTGTGCTGTGGTGTTGTACGAAGTACCACGTATGCGCAGTGGCCGTTATCCATTTCGATATCTATAGTTTTGCATATACAGAGATGGGAAAAAGCTGGATTTTTTGTTTTCGTTTTCGTAGATAAGGTGGCAGGATTGAATTTTTAAATTATGATTAAAGCTTTTCGTCGATTTCATGCAGTAAAATATTTGTCTAGCCCTTAACAGCGCAGAGTTGGGTCTAAGAATATTTTACTTTGTCCAAAGTTTAACTACAAGTATAGTGAAGTAAGGGGCCTGTTATAGCGATCATTGAAACGAATCAGGAAAAACTTTGAGATAAAATAATAGGTATCTAACTAGGTATGTTTTCGTTAAGTATTATTCACATGAGAACGACCAACGAACGACGAATGAACGAATATTCGTTAATTTTGACATTTCATTCACATTTGTGTTTTACATTCGTCACGAATAACGAACACAATTTGCATCCAAAACAAAAATGATTTTGAGGTTAAGCACGCGCGAAAAATTTATTCGTTGGAGTGTGGATTATATGTGGAACGAGAATAAAGTCTGATAGTTCACCTACTAGATATTTATTAGTAACGAATAAATTTTTTTTCTCTACTTTTTTAATTTTAGGCACAAAAATATGAGTTTGTTCACCAAAAAATAAGTATGAACTATATTTCCATCGTTTCTTAAAAAAATCGTGAGGAATTTATGCTTGAAAGGTACTCAAAATCGCATTTCTTGATTTATTCGTCGTTCGTTGGTCGTGCTCATGTGAATGGTCCTTTAGAATTGAATATTAAATGCTTTACCAATCGATGGCAGGAAAAAAGCCTAAAAATTTTGCCAAGAAAATGTTGAATCGAATTAATGTTTTCTGTTAAAATTGTATTTTTCTAGTTCACTGATGAAATTTCATTTTTCCTGTCAGCTGATTGAAGTTTCAGCCAAAATGGAACAAATCGTTCCAATTATTTGAACTCCATTTTATATGTATTCCACCGACAGGCTCACAGCGGATTTATTTTTTCGTTGGTGGTCTGTGACTGCGAAGAGATGAAAAATAAGCAAATAAAGCTGTAAACGCTCATCAGGAAAATATTCATGTTTCCAATTGGCTCAACTTTTCCTGATGATTTTTCCTGATCGTTGTAATTGGCACCAGGGAGCTGTAGTGAATGTCTCGTTTTATGAATGCATTCACTTATTCATTGCCTTACACAGTATTCAGACACCATTCATCTTAATCCAAAGCAATACACACACTGCACTCTATTTTAGTCAACAAACAGGTTCTCACTCTCACTCACTTAACTGAAACAATGGCAGGCAATGACAAAATCTGTATGCGTATGAACTTGTGCGAATAGTGTCTAAACTCTAAAGCAACGAATCATCTACAGTGCAACGAATACTTCATAAGGCAACGAATACTACTTCACAGCGCAATACTGATACTGTGATGAAGAACACATCACACGACAAAAAAAATCCCAATTTGGCCAATTTGACACCTTGACTATGTATCTGAATTTCAAGTGTTTTATCTACATAATCTTTTCAAAATTGACATTTTCGAGATTATATTTAATGCAGACAGTTACAATTTAGTCGATCTATCTTTTTACAATTACATGTAAATGTTTTAAATTAAAATTTAATTCTATATATCATGCTTAGATATTTTTAATTTTTAATCTTTCGTTTTTTTCTAAATCTGCAGGTTTTCGCTTACTGGATCCTCATAGCCTATTGCTCAATGTTGAAGGAAAACGGTGTAAGTACCTTTCATGATTTAAAAAAAACAAATTTCTTATTTGCGACGGTAAAACGAAAACTGAGATTGACTTAATTTTTCATGCGAATCATTTATGGGAGGAGTATGAAAATATAAACAAGACTATTTTTAGCTTTGCAAATATTTTCACGTTGAAAAACTATGCTTTCGTTTACTCTTCAAGTCAATACTTTTCTCACAAAGAAAGTTTTAGAAATTTAATTCACCTTCCATAATCAAATCTGATCAAATTGATTCAAGTCTACTACAAATTGAGTACCTATTAGAGAGACTATTTTTGAAACTAAATATTTGTGGTGGGGGGAGAGGGGCAAAAGAGTGGTCCCCAACGATTTACTCCGTCAGTTTTCATTTTAATTATAATTAGAATTGATGCTCATTGTTCATTTAATACTATTAAAATTCTTTTAATGCTTTCACATCTATATTGGTTCTTGGCTTACGCTTTTATGGTTGAAAGAGTATCAGTAATGAGTCAGGATATTTAAACTTAAATACATTTTTTGATGATCAAAATCGATTTGCGGAGTCGAGTCAACTCAATCAAAAACACACGTCGTATGGGCATATTGAGACTGGTCAGTGTGTTGAACTTTTTGTGGGGAAAAGGAGGGCAGCTGAAGAGAAGTTAAATCAAATTCACACAAATTCGTTAAAACTTCGTGCGAAGGTAGCAGTTGTTTTGCTTCTCTTTTCTGCCAATTACAGAAACTAGAAATTTTTTTGAGGTTACAGGGGCTCACTTTATTAAGTAACTCGTGACAGGATTATGTAAAGATGGTATTGCAGCTCACGTTCTCGAGCAATCTTTTACTACAATTTGGTTGTTTCTCTTCAGTAATCGAAAGAAATTTCATTCGTCGCATGAAGGGCTCACTGATCATTCATGAAATGAAAATATAAGAAATTTTGCGTACATTTTTCTTGTATTTTTTACGATGGTAGATGACTTTATCTAGAATTTGTTAGGAATAAAGTGCACAAATCAAAACAGCAATCAACCGAATCCCAAAGAGAAGTTCCCAGTTATTCAAACCGATCACTTTTGTTGTCCATGTAAACATCCAGCATCCACCGAAAGACAATCGCAACCGTCTAGGTATCAATTAACAAAATTCGTTTTAAAAACACCGACCGAGTATATTCAAAGTTTTAGTTTTTTGAAATTCTCACTAAAACTTGTCGTTTTTTATAATGGAATGAATTTGCTAACCAAAAAAAAATTAAATTAGTCCAAAGAGAGATCAGCGCCATCTGTGAGTTAATAGTGACTCGAAATATATCAGTGAATATTCGATAATACAATTATACAACTAAAAATAGCTATACGATACGTGAAACGTGAGATCAGGTGTGCTGTAATCCGAAAATGGTTACTCACTCACTCGATCACTGATGCCACTTAATCACTCGATAGTGTGAATCGGCCCCATAGTTGTCTTGTCAATGCTTGATTACTGAAAAAGAGAGCCTTTCATGTCATGTGTCGCAGTACCACTGTTGTGATTTTAATGGAACTGCAGTTTTTCTTCCTAAAATGATTCTATTGCCATATGAAAAAATCTAAACTTTAAGTTTAACGCACAAAAACTAAGCTGAAGCAAAGACAATAGACATTTATAAAGATATGGCGAATGCGGGACACTTGAGCCACTTTTTGTTGAATCGCCCATAAAAACTTTTCTATTCATCTCAGTCGCATTTTGGATAAATCATTTTAAACATAAATTTATCTATTTGAAGATTAGTCTTAATAAACTTAATCTACACGCAAATGATTTTTGTTAAATTATAAATAAAAGAGAAAAGTTTTTTGGCTCAAGTCTCCCGCTTAGCCGGAAGACTTGTCCTCCCTCTTGGGGAGACAAGATCAAACTTAAAGTCCTCCAGTAAAACAACAAAAAAAATATTTTATCAGTATGTTTTCATCTAGAACTCATTTTATTTTATTCACGTGGTTATTAATGAATAAAAAAAATGATTCGGGTTTAATTTGCTCTGGAGAGGTTGTCTTGCCAATTTGTCTGGTCTGCAAATTTTTGCACAAGATTAAGTTTGCTGACGATTCAGAATTATTTTTTTGCAAGTATTTAGAATGCCGAGGAGTACAATTACTCATGAAAGTATTGAGTGGAATTTGAGTGAATTATTAGATATTAATAGAGGTTAGTTCAAGTCTCCCGTATGATCAAGTTTACCGCCTTCCCCCTAGTTTTATACATGTTAATTTTCTGTTTTCTGCCATTTATGCCTAGTACAGCTGCAAACGAAGGTTTTCTACAATTGCATTGGTAAAGAATAAACTATGAAGCAAACTAAATGCAAAAACGATGTTATTTGTAAAGGAATGGATGATGTCAAGAAAGTCTGTTAGAAGGAATCATATTCACATGCAACGGTGTTAGGTAGTTGATTTTAAATTCAACAAGTTTTAATTTTCCGACGGTGAATTCAAAATCAAAAGTTAATTTCAAAAATGTAAAAAAAATATATTTTACCTATATGTCTCTATTATTTTATTGATTTTGTTAAAGAGAAATTGATGTTAATTTAGTTTGTTCTAAAGTCGACATTTCTGAGAAATCGGCAAACTCTCCAAAAGTAATTGCACATACATACTTTGAAATGCACTTTTTAGCCTAGCCGATCGAAATCGTCATAAGGTCGTAGGTGCCTGAATTGCGTTAGGCCCCAAGGTTCGAAGCGTTGTTATGCTACCCTATATATATATTTACTGGCTGACCCGCCCGGCTGGCGTAACTCGGGCCCTACGGTGATCGAAAAGAGTAAATTAAGCAAAGCAGTTTTCAAGTTTCCATTCCAGAAGGAAAATGTTGATTAAATGTAGTCTATGTTACTCAAGGGCAATGAATGGTGAAAGAGTTTTTGCTATCGGTCCTGTTGTTTCCAAGTTTCAGTTATATTCAGGTTCCCGTTTCCGTTCCCGAGGAAATATGGAAAGGAAATATAATCATTCCAATCGGATCAGTTGTTTAAGAGCCTTTTCAAAACTAAACAAGGTTCTCGTTTGGGTATCCGTTCCCATGAGATTATAAGAATGAATAGCATGGTCTCGGTGAAAGAAATTTGAAATCGGTAAAGAAGTTTTCCCGCTCCCGTTTGAATATGGGGATAAAATATACATATAAAGGGTCCGCCATCTAACGTTTTTTTTTTTTTTTCAACTAGTGCTTATTTGGTGAATGGTAACTCTTAGCTCATGTCTGATTTTACAGATAATCAGTTTTATCCTTCCGCTAAACGAATATGGTTGTGTATGTATACGCTTGAACAACGCTGGGAAATATTGCGACATTACTTTGAAAATCATGGTATTGTTGCAGAATGTGTGCGAAAATTGCGTACGGAGCTTATTTTGATCTTGGCGGGTATGTAAACAAGCAAAATTGTCACATTTGTCTGGGGCACAGAAAACCCGCACGCATACATTGAAAAGTCGATACACCCAAAACGCGTCACTGTTTGGTGCGGATTTTGGTCCAGAGGCATAATTGGGCCATTTTTACTTCGAAAATGAGCAAGGAGTGGCCGTTGCAGTCAATAGCGATCGTTATCGGACCATGTTGAATGAATTTTTTGTTCACAAAAATTGAAGAGGAGGATATTGGCAACATTTGGTTTCAACAGGATGGCGCTACGTGCCACACAGCCGAATCTACACTCGATTTTTTGCGCCCTGTTTTTGAAGATCGCATTATCAGCCGCAGAGCTGACCTCGGAGCTGCGATTTGACACCGTTGGACTATGATTTGTGGGGTGCCGTAAAAGTTTTACGCCAACAAGCCAGAGACAATATACGCTTTAAAGGACAATATTCGTGAAGCCATTGGTGAAATACAGCTGCACACAATCGATAATGTGCTTAATAATTGGACCGATCTTGTAGGCTACTGCATGGCCAGCCCAGGCAGCCATTTGAATGAAATTATTTTTCCATATTAACCGGAAGGATTGTACTTTCAAATGAAAAAAGAAATTGAAGAAAATATTAAGTGGTTTTTTATAGCATTTTCAAAAAAAAAAATATTCGGACCCTTTATATAAACATTTTTCTTGGATCACTCTATCCATTAAAACAAAAAGCCGCACCGTTGCGTATCTTCTTTTAAAGATCTAAGCGCGACTTTGTTTTGTACTATTTAAGGATATTTGTTTTTTTTTATGTAAAGTATTTATTCTTTCAAAATGATCAATGGAAATGTCAATTGCTAAGGTCTTTCTTTGGCTGCGTTGAAGAGTTATAAACATTACCTTAACATTTTAACAACATGAATGCT
The DNA here is from genome assembly GCA_949752695.1 of Melanostoma scalare. Lineage (NCBI taxonomy): Eukaryota > Metazoa > Arthropoda > Insecta > Diptera > Syrphidae > Melanostoma > Melanostoma scalare. The sequence goes on from OX456984.1 coordinate 38,467,207, forward strand.
CGAATCCATACAGGGGTTGGTATCGAAATCGTCATAGAAAGGGAAACATAACTGGGACATTTTGTTACTTCTCTCTCTCTCTCAAATCGAAATTTGGGGTTATGAAAATCTCGAAAAGAAAACCAATCGAAAACGAAGTAAAATGTTGATTTTGATTCTTATTTCTTTGAATGAGACTTTCATTCATTGTTCTTTTTCGTCGCCGTCTAATATTTTTACAATGGAACAAGTAAACATACTATCGTTTTTAATATATTGTCGAAAAGAGGTTAAATATCAAGCAAAACAAAACAGATTTCCTTTTTTTACATGATAGACGAAAAAATCTGAGTGAGAACAAGGATTAGAGGAGAAGATGAGGAAAGAAGAGCTTAACTGCAACGTGATTCTAAATCTTTGAATGGAATTTAGTTGAAGCAGTTTCGATTGCTCGAAAAATTATCTAAATAGTGCAACGCACGGTCTTCTTTTTCTTTCTTTTCAAGCGTTAAGAGCATCGTGGAGATCTCATTTCGAAGGAATCACAGCTCTCCCACTTAACTGCGTTACACTAGCGATCTGCTCGTAAAGTACGCCGAGTTAACCTCAGAATGCGTCGGAAAACCTTCCGGTTTTGGATTATTCTACGTCTGAGGCCAACCAAATAAGAATTTCGGTGGATTTGTTTATATCAGGAGTGTACTGGTCTGTCTTTCTTTCTGTTTCTTCGCGATCGTGTCTGAACTTTGTGTGATAATGCTTTTTTGATGTTCTCTGGATCTCTCCTTTGAACATGGCAATACGAACAACTGAGCCCTATGGCCAAAATTGTATTTTTGACTTAAAGGCTTCTACGGATCTTGGATACTTTTAATACGATGGTGGGTTAATTAGTCCGTGCCTTATTGACTTTTCTGAATATACGTTGTAGAATAAAAAAAACTTTTTATACATTCAAAAAGTCACGGATTTATTGGCCCACCCGCCACCCTCGTACGTTCAAGCCTTGTTGCTCCTGCTGTCATACAGGGCATTTTTATTTCAGTTGCTTTCGACTCGCTTTTATACTTTTTGTATATATTTTTCAAAATTTTGAACCATTTGTGAGTGCTGGCCTCAAAACCCCGGCGCAGAGTCTCTCTTAAGCTTAGGGTCATTTTTGTATCACTGAAGTTGACGAAGTTTTCGTGCCACTTCATTTACTATACGATTACTCGATAAATTGATATCGCCATCAAAAGTTTCTTGACTTTTATGATCATAGGTCCCAAACTTTTCACACTTGGGCAGCACATTTCCTTTCAAATAAATAGCTGGATTGGGCATGTTTGGATCAGGAAACATGCAACACACGTTTTTTTTTGACGAATGTGGTACACACAGCCTTTTGAAAGTGTTACCCAAACATTAAGTGCAGGAATGGAAGATCCTTACTTATGCTGGTTCATCGTCAACAAAGAATTGTTGATGCACTTGGTTGTTCTGTAATTTTTCTTCTCGACGTCAAAAGATCGTAATAAAAGGCAGAGGGCGACTAAACGGTGACTTCAACCAGACATCTAACCTTTGTCACTACTTCTTGTTACATATTCAAGATCATCCGCACAGAGATATCTCAAAGTTTCCATATTTATTCAGCACTTTTTTTTTAGTTTTTAACTAACTACGTCGAAGGAGTGACTCAATTCAATCGTTCAGAGTCATGCTGTTTAATGAAAAGACGTAGCAGACAACATAGCTTAAAAAACTTTTAAAAAAAGCTTCAAAACTTTAAATTGAAAGGGGAAGCAAAAATAAAACGTGTGTTTTCCATAAACTTAGCATTAACAAAAAATTTTACTATTTTTATTAAAATAAATTAGCTTTTCTCTATTCAAATTCAAAAGCAATACTTTATATAATTTTTCTTTAAAAAAGCTACTCTCTGTCCACTTTTTTTCCTCTTCATTATTGTATCCTATTTAATATCAAGACCTTACCTACTTTGCTTTAAGTTTAAAACAAACGTAAACTAAAACCTAGTAATCAAATTTTTCTGATCTCAAATTAATGCACAAACCTGTCTACTGCTACTATAGTTTGGTTTGTAAAGGACATGACAAATCCTCTTTGAAGGATAGGGGCAGGTATATAGAGAGGGTCTAGCTTAAAACATTGACTTCTTCTGTTTTTTTTCCTTGATTCTTAGTGAAGACTTGGCATAGATAAATTTTTTTTATGAAATTTCTGAACTCCTCGCTGAGGGATATTTAATTTCCCTCAATGGGATAAGCTTTAAAACTCTTATTCATAGAAAAGTTACCATTGTTTCAATATTTTTCTCGATAACCAACCCCTAATTCATACTTTTAACAAATTCTAATCAACACATCGTTTTTCTCATATGCCTCTAAATATGCATTTCGGATCCAATTTCTAAATATCCCTTAACTGGATTCCTAAAATCTTTCCCATCAATGCAGGTTCGCAATTTTAAATCTTTAAGTCTTATTGAATTTCAACTTCCGAGCCTTTTTCACTGTTTTTGGCTGATTCAATTGAAAAAAACCAACAGTGTCTTAAAGGAGCACATTTACCGTCGCAATGACAGAAGCTACACGAATTCGAATACGATTTTACCAAAATGTCATTGAAAATAGGTGACCAAAATTGCACAAAGTATGGAGGCCATTGGTCTACCGTCTACCTTAGCATAATCTAATCACCAAACATAAATTATTCTCTCACATTTTAATTAAAAATATACCCACCGTACATTTAATTAGGCACTTTCAACTTCAGTACTTGACTCAGAATTGTCTTCCCCATCAAGACATGTTAGTCATCAAAAGTCGATATGACTAGGGAACTGAATCAGGAACGTTTAAGCATTTAAGTGTGGCCAAAGCTGAATTTGATGATTAAATTGGCCAAAAACACATTTTCTATAAACAAACAAAATTTGAACTACATATTTCAATTCGCTTTCCATAAGTAGATGTGTATATGAACATAACTTAAGCACTTAGTTGTTGTTTAAACCATGGCCATATAAAGAATTTTACACCTTTCATAATGGTTGGTGGACACGACATAACAAAAGCGATTAACTTCCTTAAATTTAACCCACACTTTTTGATTGCTTTCGGCGTGACATAAAATTAACAACGAAAAACAAAATTATTTAAGTTCAGAACTTACCGTCGGCTTTATTTTTTGGCAGCACAGCCTTAAAAGCTGACAATGGCTGACCATGATGGTGGTGATTTTGATCCATTTGCTGTATTCTATTTGAGTTCGATATTGGCCCCATTAAGGCTGTAACCTCTCTTAAATCCAATTGCTGATGATGACTGTTACTGAGGAAGTTATTCGAAAAACTGCTGTTGGGCGGGAATTCGTTTGACTTAAATTCGTTCTTAAATCCTAAACTGTAGTCTAACGGCAATTGGTTTGAATTCGCGACATCCATGTTGTTCTCTCACACCAAACTTAGTTTTAAATTTACCGAAAATATCACAGAAAAATACATAAAGGTTTTGTTAATTACTAATTTTATTTAATTTTAAGAAAACCACAAATCAGTTGGTATGGAGAGGTCGCGTGATTTGGTAGGTTCTACAGTAAACTTCTTGATTTCAATCACTGCATAGGTATGTGGCTAGGTAAATACATACACAAGAAAAGTCTCATCAAACAAAAAACAAACGATAAACCAAAAAAAAAAAACGAACGATTTCACTCAAGAAAATCACGACGAACAAAAATTACAACAAAGCACGAATTTCCGTTAAAAATAATTTCCACTTCATCTTTTTTTCTTATTCAATAAAAATCACACTCGATCAGTAGATAGATTGGTAGGCAGGTATAGATACAAAAAGGGAATAAAAGAAAAATCTTTTTGTGTCCCCAAAAAAGCTTAGCTAAATAAATTTTGCAAATCCAACTCGAACTCGAAAATTATGTTTTCCTCTTCGGGCTCGAAACAGACTGAAAGTACAACTCTCGCTATTATATTCTAGTGTCCCGTTATAATCAAACGACTGTGATATCTCTGCATATGGCGGCATATACCGTTCAACACATCCCCCATCAAGTGTGATGGCAATGATTTTATGTTTCATTCACTCCAATGCCAACTAACGGTAAGCACCCCTTAAACCTGTTTGTTGTGTGGGTGAAGTTCTCCCAAGCTGGCGCTGGTGTACGGGAATATGAGTATGCGTACTTGGAATAAATGTGTGTGTGTTATTTGGTTCTCTTGGAATGCGCTCGACTCGCTTACGGTGAGTATTATGTTCATACATCGAAAGCGAAACGACCATCCCACTTTTGGATTGAAGAAAATCATTGGAATTGGAATGCAAAGGTTGCAGCTGAAGCTGAAGCACGGAGTTCAGCAAAGCAAGGGAAATCTGATTAAGTGCGAGAAGGGAAAATCAGAGACACGCCCCTGATTTGAAAATTTGATATGTGCGAAGGGATTGGTGGCGATGATGAGTAAGGGTTGATTCCAGTGAGTGACTGGAAAGTATACTTTGTCTTATACCAATGCAAACTGCACCATTGGTATTGTCAATAGTTTTAGTTTGGCCTTCATCTGCTTGTCTACTTATACGATGTCCAATGTGGGAACAGATTTGATTTTGTGGAACTGCATTCCATTCGTTTTTGGAGTAGGTAATCAATGATAATGATTAGGTACATTCATTCATTAGTGAAGTTCTGATCGTTTTGCTGGGAAGTTCGTTGGTTGCCAGCAACATTGATGGACGGATAAAGCTATGATTTTGAGCTATGAGGCTTGATTGGAACTTTTGTTTTTAATGTGGGAAGCGTAACAGGCTTCAACAGGTTGAAATCGTGGTTGTAATTGCACTACTTAGAGCATGATGGCTGAATTTACATTTTAGGGCTCGAAAGTCACGCGATATTTGTTTTAACAAATTTCTTAACATTAAAAATCAAATAGGTATGTAGGTATACCTACCTACATCGGTAACGAGCTACTTCAAACAACCTAGAACTAGAAGGACCATAAACCGTAATCTTGGACGTAATCCAGATGTTGCTGCAAAATTCTAGCTGCTGGTGGTCAGTCGGAAATTTGATTGAATTAAAGAAAAATATCATGAGCTATCCACTGTTTGATTTTTTCTTATTTTTTCTATATTTCGGTTTGTTTTTCACAGGAGTAGGTAAGGTACTTACCAACTTTTGTGACGTAAGTACCTACCCAAGGCCGTCTTTACCCTTTTGGGGGCCCTGGGAACTTTTCGAAAATGGAGCCCCCTGTTGCCCTATATGATAATATAAAAATCTTATGTTGTTATATATTGGTAGGTAGGTAGGCATATAGAGAAAATCACACAACTTTGAATTGATATTTATTCTTTTAATTTTAAGATAAATAATATTTTTTTAAATTCATCAAAAATAAAAATAAATAATTCAAAAGTAAACAAAATTTAAATAACAGTAAATAGATAGATAGATAGTTTCATTTTGATTTTTAAATTCATTTTTCATTTTCACTTTAAACTACTTACATGCTAACAAAAATGTATAAAATAGCTAATACAATACCTATCTTAACTAACTTACTGACCCTAATCAGGTACTCTAAATTTAACAATATCTTAATTCTAATGCCTTTCGGCCTAAGGATAACTTATTAATTTAGAACAAAGTTATGGTTAAGACTAAGAAAAATTGAAAAACTTAGTTTTCTAGATCATTTTTTTTTTTTTGTATGTTCTTAAAATTACTTAAATCTAATTAAAACTATTCAAATCTACTTAAAACTAGAGCAGCCACAGCAGCTTTTTTGTTTTTTTTTTGTAATATTTTTTTTTTTTTTTTTGCCACTGTTAGGGTAGGGGTGACCCTAAACCACGCTAAATCTGTGTAAGCCAGCCATTGGCAACTGACTATCATCATCAAAATCAATTTGTTGCTCGGACAACCACCAGAACATATCTGACGTTTTAACAACGTCACGACGATCGCGATCTGAGACCGCCCTACTGAACCGGAGGAGCTCTTCAACTTCTCCGCCTACTGCGGTGACGTCACGGTTGTAAAGGAGCCGTCTTTCTACGGACTTACGGCAGACGTGGTAGATTAACGTAACCGCCAATCTGTCCTGAATCAAACCCATCATGTCAAAATAGAGGAAAGCCTCCGGTGGGACAAATCCACTGAAACGTGTTCTCTCCACATATTCTATGTTGGGGTAGTAAACCCCAAATATCAGGCCATTGTTCGAAGACATCGCCCTTACAGTGTGACCCCGAGTCAGTTTTATCATGAAGTTATTCTGTACTCCGACTCTGGTGTTCTGTGCGCAATCCGAGACAGGTACGCAGACACTGTCTCTCAAACACCCGAATCTTTTCCATCTGAGACGCTTTAACATTGAACCACACAGGGCAACCATAGACAATCATTGGCCTTATGAGGGTCATGTAGCAAATCACCTTCGCTCTGCTATCAAGTTGACTGCTGTGAAACAGTCGCCTCGTCAGAGCAAAAGTTCCTCTAGCCCTGGTCAGAGCCGCATCCATATGTTTGTTAAAATATAGATACTGATCTAGCCAGAATGCCGAGGTACTTGACTACTACTTTGCTTGGCAGTGGGTGGCCATGTAGATCAACGATCACCAGCAGCTAAACACAATTGTTTCCGATTTCTGACACTTGATTTTCAACTTCCAGTCATCGCAATATTGCTGAATCTCGAAGAAAATCGAAGTCACGCTGCAAGAGACTTCTGATGTCTTCGATCTTTGGACCTGTTCTGTACGCAATGAGGTCGTCGGCGTACGCTATAGCATGGTGAAGAGAACCAATTAGAACGCCGGTGAAAATGCTATACAAAATAGGCGAATTCACCGCTCCCTGTTGCAGATCGTTCTGTATTTTAAGTTCTTATAAGTTTATTTAAGTTCTGGTAGAAGTTATATTGCAACTTTTCACAACAATATTCAGAATATAGTGGTTTACTAATGCCATACCTGATCAACTTATAGAAAAGACCGTCTAACCAAACGGTATCGAATGCCTTCTCCAAGTCAACCAGACATGCACCCGTACACTGCTTTTTAGCTTTGTTCCATTGAATATCAGAATATCATGACCCGCCTTAAAACCGAACTGATTTTCAGGAATAATATGTTTGTCCTCAGCCCATGTGGACAAAGCTCTATTGAGAACTTTCTCGAATACATTGCTGATACTCGGAAGAAGACTAATTGACCGGAGATTTGCTGGATTGGAACCATCCTTCCCTTTTTTAAGGAGAGGATGGACCAATGCCATCTTCCAACGCACTGTATAATATGCATTATTCAGCGCATTGTTGATCAGCGTGGTGTATATGTCCACCGCTTCCGAAGGGAGGTTTCGCAGCACAACATTGGGTATGCCGTCAACTCCTGCTGGCTGCTTTTTCTTCATTTTGTGAAAGATGTCCTCGAGGTCCATCTTAGAAACGAACAAGGTGTTATAATTCGCAATCAATTGACTCCGCATTCAAAAGCACAGGACCATCCGCTTCGCTAATGCTTCACAATTTGGGCCTTTGATGAGCTTGGATTGTACCACGATTTCGAGTGAAAAATTATTATCTTTCCAGGCGATGCGCAGTTTCATCTCGCTGTGGCTCGCGAAACCCACACTTAATTAACAAGAACCCAGTGCATCCACAGACAATAGAACTTAGGTGTGGACGGACCTTGATGGAGTGGTGGCATCACTGAACCAATTTTCTTCGAAAATGACGAAAATGATAGTGCTAAAGCGCTATGTTTATCGACTCTTTTTTACTAAAATTGATGACATGAATTTGTACAACCTATGATTCATGCAAATGGTGCTCCATGCCACACAGCCAATGCTACAATCGATCATGTAATCAACCAATTTTTTTGTGTAAATTGGCACCCCGGAACTGCGAATTTAAATCGTTGTACTTTTTTGTGGGGAACCGCGAAAACAGATACTATGCCAAAAGTCCGTCAGCGAGTCAAGCACTCAAGGACTTTGTCTAGGAAAATTAATGTGGCAGAATCGCAACTCCGAAACCACCCGAGGCAGCCACTTTAACGACGTATGAGCTCCACGACTGGCTCGAACAAAGTGTATTCGGGAAGTAAGATTTTCTAGCACTTTTTTTGATCTACTGGGGCCATATATTGCCAAAAACAATTTGCAAGCGTTGTTCTGAAGTAGAACTGGCTACAAGCATATCGCCAATTATTGCATTTGCCAAAATGTGCTGCGCCACAGACCCTAATTGGAAGGTTTGCAAAAAATTGTCAAGCGGATTAGGCTGTAGATCCATATACGGACAGACAAACACACAGAAAGAATTGCATGACCCAATTTGTTCGTATGCTCTATCATCGTGTCATTGTTCTATTGCAATCTCAAAAAAAAAAAATGTTCTGCACTATTTCAAGTAAATAGGGTGTCGCCACAAATTCTGCGGTCCTCTGACCCGTCGTTTCTAATAGCATATTACAGATATTTCATTTGGTTATCATAGCTCCTTTTAGGCCGAAATGAAATGGTAAGTGGCGTGAAACAACTCACTTCGTTTCGTGGAGCTATGATACCATAGAAAACCACTATTTCGTTCTGTTTGTTGTTGTCATTGGGATTGTAGTTGAGGGCAGACAAAGGCAACAGGAAAAGAACTCTTCGATTTTATATATAAATTTCGAGTTTCTGATTTTTTTTCAGAGCTCTCTTGACGTGACAGTCGAAGCATGTACCCTCGTGATAAATAATTTAGATAGGCTGTATCACTAATCGAGACCATGGTTCCTTTGGAAGATACCTTATACTTACTTCGGGGAGAATATGGGCCTAAACCAAAATATTTCGCCAATAATTTCGATGTCAGATGTGCTCTCTCCATCACTTTTTTTATTAGAGGTGGTTTGATTTGGTTACTCATTTCACAAAACCATATTTTACTTTCTTGGAAAAGATGTTCACTAAGGCACAAAATTCGCGAATTCTGTAATTTTTTATGAACAATCTTATTGTATGTAAGCATTTATAGTATTCGCCAACGACCATACCACTCGAATCGCATCGGTTCTCGTCTGATCACCGCAATTAAATCGAGTCGGGCGTGGTTAGTACTTAGATGGGGGACCGCTTGGGAACACCGCGTGTTGTTGGCATCCCACTTTTTTGGAGCTTCACTTTTTGAAATTCAGAACTCTTTCCTATGTTCAATATAGAAAAATTAATTCCACTGTTTTTTACATCCCCACAATGGGCTCCCCAGACTGGAAATGTAAGTTTCTTAGCTACAAAAAAAAATCATCTTTATGGAGAGCAATTTTTGTGGATTTCTTTCTTTGAATTTAGTTTAAAAGGGCTAATGTCAGTGCCGGAAACAAATTACTTTAGAGATATAGATTAGGTTTACATATTTGTTTTTCAATAATCTGTTGAAAAAAAGCTATGTGTTGTGTTGATGTTTTTGTCCTTTGTAAAATAGACACAGACCTATAAAATGTAAGCAGAACTATCTTCTTCTTTCCATTTCCGGCGTTACGATAGTAGTGATCTTGAAGCGATCACAACTCTCCCACTTTTCTGCTTCACACTAGTGATCCGCCTGTGGGGTACGCCGCTAAGTACTATGCAGGAGTAAAAATAATTTTGAAATTGTACCTACTGAAATGGTGTTAATTGTATTGAAAGTCAGATTAGTATAAACAAGCAACAATTCAACTAGTTTTTTACAAACGCTGAATGTATAATAAGTGCATGTCGAATTGACAATCACTAGAAAAAGTGTTGCCAATTTAAAATTTGCTCTAACTCATAAAGCCACAAAACATGGAAAACATTTTGTTGTATTCATTGTATAAAAAAATAAATAAATAAATAGGGTGGCGCAACAGCGCGAGGAGCCCTTGGCCTAGCACATTTCTCACAACCATGCCTTGTGAGGGAATGGAGGGACCTACAATTTTCGGCCGGTTCCGAACGGCTAATTGAGAAAGCGCTTTTCTTGGCAATGAATACTAACGGAGGACTTGCCAATTCCTCGCGAAAGGCGATACCCGTGGAAAAAACATTTTTGCCTCTGTTGGGATTCGAACGTCGCACGTCTGGGTTAGCAGGGGGACATGCTAACCATCACGCAACGGGTACCACCATTCATTGTATACCTAACATATTTAATAAGAAACTCAGCATTTAGCTCAGATACCAATAGTCAGAACACAAATATACATATGGTTGGAAAACAGCAGTGCGGGGAGCCCCAGGGCCTTGGGCATTTCTAACAACCATGTCTTGTGAAGAAATATAGGGGACTTACAATTTTCTGCAGATTCCGAACGGCTAATCGAGAAAGTGCTTTTCATGACAATGAATTTAGTATCGGAGGACTTGCCAATTCCTCGCGAAAGGCTTAGAAAATCATTTTAGTTTCTGTTGGGATTCAAACCCCGAACCTCTCGTGTAGTAGGCAGACATGCTAACCACTACTCTACCGACACCAAAGTCAGGGAAAGTTACTTATTAGTTATTACTTATTAGTTATACGTACAGAAATTGAAGTTTTTGTTTATTTTCTTTTTTTTTTTTTGTTTTTGTTATATTTTTGTTTATTCAATTTTTTGAGGTTATGAATAAAGTTTCTGGGACAGGTCCTTAAAATTGATTTCCTTGAGGTTAGGGACATGATATGGAAAACACTTTTGGATGATAAAATTCACAATAACTTTCTGTCCTGTAAACGATCGGCTGCATCAGTTGACAATGTCCTTCAAAAAATCAAAAAATATTTCATCTGCTGTGTCAACATCCACTGTAATCAATGCTGATGTTCAATGTAGAGAAACTTATTGGACAGATCCGGCGACTTCCCTTGAGTACCGAATCCAACGAAAGTTCATTTGGAAGCAGAATCAGACTCATTTGTTATTGCTAAGCCATTTTTAGAAAAAAATCTTGCTGTGATATTCAGCTCGTCAAGTAGTGAAGATGAGAGCCAACAGCCAACAGCTGAAGCTGTATTCAAAATTGAATTGTTATCTTATCGCATTGAAAAAGCGGCCAATTTAGATCAAAATCATATAAATAGTGGAGCGTTTATCGACAGCAATCGAAACTATACCTACTATCGGCAACAGCAAGCAGATTTTTATCAACGGATGCGGTCCTACCGAACAATTGCCCAGTAAAGCATTGGCTTAATTTACGAGCCTCTGCGATCAATATAAAGTTTAATTTATTGACTAGTACAGATGACAAAATTTCCAATGAATCCATGCCAAATAGTGAATTGGCACAATCATTAATACCAAAGGAACTATAAGGTTTCCAAACTTCGTTTTTTGCAAATATTCAGTCTGATTTGCACGGCAATGCCTCGTATAAGCATCTAATTCAAGCTTGAGTTTTTGGATTACTGTAGAAAAACATTTAATGGCTCACAAATTGCCTACACATACGGCTTTATGTTAGTAGGACGTGTTCTTATCAATTTACTGTCCAAATTTAACTTCTGCTGAATAAAAAATAGGATTTTGATATTGGATCCGTAAAGAAGTCTGAAGTAAAAGCTCGGGCTTAGCGCAACCTATAAGTTTTTCAGATAACCTTACTTTCATCGGTTTCTGATTGGCATCAAGTTCAGTTTCTCGCTCTATGCATGGCTTGTAACCCATATCAAAGGCCAAAGGAAACTAGCTTTTCAGAAAGACTTAATTGCGTCGAGCCCGCGCAATTAAACGAATTCTAACTGTCTCCCGTTGAAATGAGAAAAATATTTCATTCACTTAAATGTCACTTCGTCACTTAGAACGACATGTGACCTCTTTAAATCTTATGCGCATAAAAGCAGTCTTCTCTCCAAACTGTCGGCCTATAATCTCCGAAGTTATCAACAAAAATCACACCCTTCTCGTTTTCTTAATAACTTTGGTCTGTTAGTCACTTTCACACCCACCTAAAAGCATGCTCTGAACATGCTATAAGAAAAAAGAAGAAACCAAATACCAAATACCAGATACCAGACGGAAGGAAGACCGCCATACAAAATCTGAATGTGTGAGTTATTTTTCCCGGATTTTTAGCAGCCAACAGACCCAAACATTGACCCATTTTATCACCAGCAGCACAGTGTTTATTTAAATCACGTTTTTCAATTTGACAGCGTTATTTATCGCCGTTGTTTGGTTAAGATTATAAAGTGCTTTTTGCGCACATGTGGAACTTCTAAACGGACTACTTTATGTTGTCCCATTATGACACACAGCTGTGCTATGTCGTAGAGGGATGCCATATGACATCGTTGATCATATTTCGTATAGTAAAATATCATTTTCGCAACATGTGAGATGAACATTAAACACAGAATATCGCATTGATGTTCAAAGAACTCGTAAACATCTAGATTGAGTATGAAGGCTTCACATTTTTGATCACACCAAATCGGTTTGTAGAATCACATCATGTATGTGGGCTTACATCATCATCATTGCTCTGCGTGTTTAATTACTTGAGTGCTCACTCTTGGATTTTTTAGTAAGTTTTTCAGTAAAATCGATGTAAAAGTGTTCAAATTTGAGGTAAAACTAAAGGTTTTCTGGATGATTTTTGGAAGGCATTGCGTTTTAGTTTAGCTTTTCGTCAAGAAGACCTGATCTTTCGTTATGTGGTATGATATTGCATCTTAAGAGATCTGCCCATGACTTAAAAAAGGCCAATTATGTTTGAGGGCTTCGCAGCTGATACGTTTTCTTTCAGCATATCCCAACTTTATCTGAACTCCTTTAGTGGGGTAATAAATGATTTAATAACCCAATTTAGCATTAGATACTTTTTGTCGCATTTCAGCAATCCTATATTCAGCTCAGCAATGCTCTTACCACTAATTAAAGGATTACTTAGTTGCAACGAACAACCACCGTATATTGTGAAAGTAAAAATATTCTTTGCCTTATACTCCTCCGGCATTAGTAATGTTTGAACACTATTTTCTACTTGTTCTTGAGCATTATTGGATTGTGTTTCGAGAATTTTCAAACCAGTTCTTATATTTCGTTCTGTGTTCTTCAGGCCTTGCATTCATTTAATTGTTTTTGATCTATTTGACTATTCTTAAAAGAATAAAACTAGGAAACTAGTTTTTGGGTATCGTACTCAATTTCAAAACTTAAAAACGCTTAGTTTTCGTGCATTTCAGGTTTTATAATCTAAGCAAATATGTCTGATGATCAAATGTACAAATGACGATGATAAAAATTAGTTCGGAGTTTTTTTTTAGTTATTAAAACAACTACAAAAACAGAATGGTAGCTTTGAATAAATGTGTTGAAAGCATTGGGGGACAATTGATTCGGATAGCAATTAGCCATCAAACAAATAATTTTTTTTTGACAATAAATCGCTGTCCACAATATTTAGTTAATCCGGGATAGACATGTCTGAACCCCGAAATCCAGGGATTGAAAAACCATACTTGCAATCAATAAACACAACCTAAATGGAGTCAAATGATTGGAAAAACTCATCGTGTAACTCGTGTTGGTTCGTTTAAAACGAAGTCATTTAGTGAGGTTTGATGAAATGGGTTTCTAATAAGTCAATCCGAAGTCAGCCAGTAGTGAAGCTTGCGAATTATAAGCTTTGTCATTGAAATGTAAAGTTTAAATGTTTTTTTCATTAATCACACAACTTGTAAGAAGAAAACTTGAGTAATAGAGGACTAGTTTCAATGCTGGACTTTCAATTGTTTTTATTTTCAACTATTTTTGTGCACAAAAAAAGGGAGAGAAACGAAACAAAAAATAAGTTCTGACGCTGAGATGCTGATAGACTCCTAGAGCCTAGAGTAGGGAGGAATAAAAAAAAAAAAATTCCTGGCACTGACGCTAAGTTTTATCACAAAAAGAGCTCACTAAGGAAAATCATTTACATAAAGTCTGAGTTCGTTTATTGGGGTCGGGGACACCCAGTCTTAAATTTGCGCTTCCAAATATTAAGTCATTATTTTTCATCATATTTTCTATTCAAACGACTCCAAAGAGTTAATTTTAAATTGATCAATATGAAACACTTTTCATCAAGATTAAGTGACTTCGTTTTAAACGACACGAGCCACATTACGCAGTTGTTTGTTCAAACGACTGCAGCTCGTTTCAGATTTTTCAAAATAAACAACTCAGATAAGTCGGGCTAAACGAATGAGCAGTAGTTTCAAGCCCGTGTTGGGACACATCATAAAATAATCATCCCTAGTGACGTATCCGTTCGGAGCCGAGAATGGTTCTTAACGTCAGACGAAATTGGAAAAACAATTGCAATAAGCTATCAAAAATTTCACAAAAAAAGTACTTGATCACACTTCAAAGCAGTTCGACGGGTGTGTTGAAGTGATGTCGGAGTAAAGCTCTAAAAAGCTGTTTGGAAGAGAAGAATACCTCGAACCTCGAAGCAAAAACCACCGAGTCGTACAAAATTGAAGAATTTTTCTTTTCGAACGGACACCTCGCTCGGACGAATATATTTTTCCAGAAATTTGTCGCCACTGAAGTTTACCGGTTATGTCTCAGCCTCCATCACGAGCCAAATAAAAGTTGAGCCAAATAAACAAAACTAATTTTTTTCCTCTATGCTACGCAAGAAACTTTTCCATTATTTATGGAATACATCGTCGTTTAATTGCCTGCTTTGGTTAGCTTCGCAGAACCACAATCCGTCACTCCAATTTTCCCAGACCTTGCTAACGGTTTCTGGCTGTGGCTCAGTGGCGTAGCGTAGGTTGGGGTTTTGGGGATAAAACCCCCCCGAAAATATTTCAGTCGAATATCATTTAAACGCTTCATTTATTTATTTTTTTTTTTGTTTTATTGATGCAAATTTGTTTTTCATATTTAAAATTTAAGTTCGAGCTTTTCACAAATCAGTATTTAAATATATGTATGTTTGTGTTTTGCCTACATTGAGCTATAGAAAAGAGTTGAAATGAGTTAGTAGGGCTCCTATTTATTAAAATCATTGACTTATTAAACATGGACTGCTAGGACCCAACTTCACTATGGTTCCACTTATTCTAAGCAATACTAGCGAGCATCATTTCAGCGGAAAACTAGTGAAACATTTTTGACACTGCTAAATAATCACGCTAGCTAAATCACAGCAGATGTCGTTAGTGTTTTAGTTAAGAGTAAGATATTGGCTAGTGTAACCAAAAATAAGTGCAATCATTAGGTCTGTTTCTTTACTTTGTGGACAGAAATTCACAATCTGTCATATTATAAGGAGTGGGGGTAAAATTCTCTCAGAAACTCTCAGAAACTCTCTGAAAGAGCCTAATTGTCCTAAAAGTAAAGAAACGCCTTGAACAAAACATTCGCAGCAACGCTTGGAAAATGTCTGTTTGACAGTTGTTGTATTTGTTTCTACTGTGCACGATTTCTGTCCATAGAAATTTAGGTGGCAGAAATTCACAGGGTGGGGAAATTTTTTACTCTCTCGTGAGCACTCTCTTTTGTGCACTGCTACGAAAAATCGCTGTGCTGGAACGGCATTAGACTGACTTTCGACGAATTTCGGTGCATTTCGTGCGAATTTTCAGTAAAGAAACACACCTATTATTATCCAACTTTTGTATAGAGAATTAATGCAACTAGCAGTCCGTGTATCATAAGTCAATACAATGCTTCAATCACAATGATCTATTACGCCAGTTCCACAAAGAAAAATCTCACTGAGCGCTCAATGTCACTGTGACGGAGCGCAAACAGTTTTGTGGAACATAATTCTCTGCTCAACTGTGTCCTTGTTTTCAAACTTTTACTCATCATTATCAGAATGTACAATATCTATCAGTATATTCGCTGATTTCCAGGATTGTGCATCGTCAAAAAAACCGACAAAATTACCAAAGCAGCTCAGCAGAAGATTATTACCGTACATCAATATTCATACTTTTCCTGGATCACTTCATATCATCCATATCTGACAGATTTGCGAAACACAAAAAAATTTTGTCAATAATCGGAAATACCATCCCTGAAAAATTGGTCAGGAAAGACGTTGAGAATATTGATGAACCCGTGGAAGTAATAATGAATCAATGGCCAACAGCGACTGAGGCAGCTGCTTCAACCGTAATAAATGAAGTGTTATTTTGGAGACAACTTTGGGTTGGGTCAGAAACTCAACCAAAGACATTTATAGAATCATTAAATCTTTGTTACGATGCTCTTTTTCCAAACATTTTCAAGTTTTGAAAATAGGTGCAACATTGGCTACGACCATTGCTAGCAGCGAGCGTAGTTTTTCCACGTTGAGGCGTCTAAAATATTGGATTAGGAATTCTACAGGCGAAGATAAGCTGAATGGGCTTGCTCTTATGAGCATTAACAGGCACATTGACATTAAGGTGGAAGAAGTTATCGAATGATTCGCGCAAAGCAGAGAAGAATTGATTTATAATTTCGTGTATTTTCATATGTTCTTATTTTCTGCACTTTATTATTGTATATCAATAAATTGGAAAAAACCTAATCAATACAATTGAACAACGATTTTTACTTACGTACAAATATTTACATGTAACCCAACCCCCCCCCCCCCCCCCCCCCCCTCCCGAAAAATTTCCTAGCTACGGCACTGCTGTGGCTCACGGATTACTTTTATTACACCCTTCTCTATTTCCCTTAGATCAGGTGAATCCGATAAATCCACTCGACTTAGCTGGTACACGTCATCGTTA
The DNA here is from genome assembly GCA_949752695.1 of Melanostoma scalare. NCBI lineage: Eukaryota > Metazoa > Arthropoda > Insecta > Diptera > Syrphidae > Melanostoma > Melanostoma scalare. The sequence continues at coordinate 38,483,927 of OX456984.1, forward strand.
GTTGTTACCGACGAAGCCATCAAATATGCCGTGGCATCTTTTGACAGTTTCAAGTCACCTGGCACTGACGGTGTTTACCCAGCTATGTTGCAGGAAAGTATAAACCTTTTGCTTCCTACTTTGAAAAATATTTTCACTGGTAGTTTAGCCCTAGCGTATATACCAACTTCATGGCAGAGTGTTAGAGTCGCCTTCATACCAAAAATTGGTAAACAAGACTACTCACTCGCCAAGAGCTTTAGACCCATCAGTCTTACCTCCTTCCTGCTTAAGACGCTGGAAAGAATGGTTGAGATTTACATTCGTAAAACCTCACTCCAATTACACCCTCTGTCTCAGATGCAACATGCTTACCAAAGAGGAAAATCTTGCGAGACCGCACTTCAAAATCTTGTTAGCAGGATTGAATGCGCGCTTGACAGGAAAGAATTTGCGGTAGGCATTTTCATCGACATTCAAGGTGCTTTTGACAATGCTAGCTTCGATGGTATGTGTAATGCTGCCAGAGAACACGGTGTGAACGAGTCATTAGTGTTGTGGATTAAAGCAATGCTAATGAAGAGAACCGTAATCGCTGAGGCGGACTGTGGACAATATGTTGCAACGGGAGTAAATAAGGGCTGCCCACAAGGTGGCGTTTTATCTCCTCTTCTGTGGTGCATGTTGATCGACTCTCTACTTGTAATGCTCAATGGTTCTAACGTTCATGCCCAAGCATATGCAGATGACGTCGCCGTGCTCTCGGTTGGCTCCAGCCTCCAAGCTGTCTGCTCCCGAGCACAGGCTGCGCTTTGTATGATTGACACCTGGTGTGTTAGAAACGGTCTCTCCGTCAATCCTCTTAAAACCGAGGTTGTCCTCTTCACGAGACGTAGAAAATTGACTGGTCTGACCCATCTTACGCTTAAAGGCGTCAACATCCCCTTTTCAAATGAAGTCAAGCATCTTGGAGTAATCCTGGATAACAAACTTCTTTGGTCGAAACATGTCGAGTCTAAAACTACTAAAGCACTGTCAGTTTTCTGGCAATGTAAAGGAGCTTTTGGCAAGACATGGGGTCTTTCACCGAAAAGGGTCCTTTGGATCTATACGGCTATGATAAGACCAATCATCTCCTATGCGTCAGTTGTTTGGTGGAATAAGCTCTCGCGTAAATACGTTATTGCCTCGTTTGCCAAACTTCAAAGAACAATTTGTCTGGGTGTTACGGGGGCCTTCCCCAGCACACCGGGTGCTGCTCTCGACGCACTGTTGAACCTTCCTCCCCTTGATACCTTCATCATGGGGTGTACTCTCAAGACCATTTCTCGTTTAAAACGATGTGGTCTCTGGCACAATTCGCACTGGAGCTTTGAGGAGCTCACAAGCAGCATATCTTTTGACTCACGTCTAATGGATATGCCGTCTGACACGATGATCCCAAGGCTCAAACTGCGTCAAAATTACTCAGTCAACTTTCCTTCGGTTCAGGACTGGTTCGCTCCAGAATCTGAGCCTGGAAAGAACTGTTATCGTATCTTCACAGATGGCTCCAAAACCGACGAGGGTTCTGGTGCTGGTGCCTTTGTTGAGAACGACGACATACGACTGCACTCATCTTTGGGATCATACGCATCCGTTTTCCAAGCGGAGGCTTATGCTATCCTAATGGCCTTGAGCCACGTAACGAACAATGGATGGACGGGGAGAAGTATCTTTGTTTGCAGCGATAGCCAAGCTGTGCTTAAGGCCCTTCTCAACCCTCTAACCACTTCGAAAGTGATCCAGGAATGCAAGAGCTCTCTGAATGCGATCGTAAGATTAAATTCCTTGAGTCTCATTTGGGTTCCAGGCCATCACGGCATAACTGGAAATGAGATCGCCGATGAACTCGCTAGGCAGGGATCTCAGACAGCTTTCTCAGGACCTGAACCGTCGCTAGGTCTGCCAGCGTCCTCAGTGAGGGCTTCAATCAACGATTGGATCTGTGAAGAACACAACCGTAGATGGCATGCCTCCATTGGATGCAGACAAACCAAGCGTATGCTCCCCAACGTTAGTAAGAAGACTGCAACATTTTTGCTAGCTCGTAGCAGAAAAGACTGTAGGAAGCTTATTGGCGTTGCCAGCGGGCACTTCTCTTTTGCCAAGCATTTAAACGTGTTAGGTTTAAGTGATACCACACTCTGTGAATCTTGTGGAGAAGATGAGGACACCGCAGAGCACTTCCTCTGTGAATGTCCTGCTTTTTCTCGCATGAGGTTACAGATACTCGGCGCAGACATGGTGAGAGCTGGTAACTTAGGCTCCTTACCATGGCAGCGTCTTTTGGCTTTTCTCCGAACATCTGGAAAGCTATAACAAATAGAAGGTTGCTATCTGGTAGTACAATGGACCGGTATTTAGGTCTGAGTGCTCCAGCTGGTATTTTAAAAAACCTCCAACAAAAAAAAAAAAAAAACACCCTTCTCGAGTGCTCTAATCTTTTACGAATCGGTGGCGTATCATCGGTCCTTCACGGTTTCCAACAAAAAAGTCCAAAGGAGAAAAGACAGTGCGCAAAAAGTCAATTATTGCTTATGCTGTGTAGCATGGCGTGCCACATAGCATGCCCCAAAGGTTATCAAAATCAATGTCATCAATTTTGTTTAGTTTAGTTTATTAGTTTAACAGTATAACAATCAATCAATTGCAAAGCAATACAAAAAAAGTCTATTAACATGGCTCTGTAACATGCATTGTTGACCACATTCTCTCAGCCTCATTTTCGAACAAATATGGTTCAATAATGCCACCACTCTACAATCCGCATCAAACTCTCACATGTGTGGATGCTCCTCGACAACAACGTGCCGGTTTCCGAGCCACAGATGCGCCAATTTTGTTTGCCAACAGAGCCGCTCAGATAAAAGTGCACCTCGTCAGAAAAGATGATTTTTCTCTCAACATCTAGGTTCAAATCAAGCTGCTCTAGGACCCAAACTGCGAAGCTACAACGAAGTGGATGATCGTGTGCTTTAAATTCCTGTGTCTTTGATCGAAATCTTCTGTTGATAGTGTATGAAATGTTGTGCTGTTGATATCGATGGCGAGTTGATGTTCATGGATTGAATCTTTGACTTTCGGCTACAGCAACCATAATCTCATATAGGAGCACCGGACGAAGACAGGGACCATGACTGTCGTCCACTTGAATCTCTCTTCCTAGTCTCAAGATCACTTTTCACACACTTGTTTATAGCAGGCACGGTGGGACGTGGGTATGCTTCATTTCGACCAAAACATCTTTCGAAAGACGATCTTTTTGGGCTACATAGCACTCACTTTGGAAATAAGTTTCTTATATTTTCCTACATTGTTCATAAGAGTAAAACGCCTCAATTCGTTTCCCGGAGCGAGGCATGATACTGACGCTCTGTCAAGAATTGGAGCTAGAAGTGTCAAAATAACCAATGATTTAAGAAGAAACCACTAGATGGCTTACCCTATCGAGAGAACAATACTCATAGCGCCGTTAAAGGAAAAGGAAATGTCCCTTACCTACTCATCTACATTTGAATTTAAGAAACATATTTTTTTTTATGACTGACGGAAGTTAATCTTAAGCTTCAAGGAGCTTCCACTGCACAGATTTGTTTTGTATTTGTTTTTGATAATTACACTGATAAACTTTCCGCAACTCACTAATTTGCCTCTACTGTAAAGTACTTTAGAGTGTACAGGGCCGTTCTCAACTAGACTAGCACCCTAGGCAAAATTTAAAGAAATCGCCCTTTTTCTATAGTCTGATCCTTCTTCGAGGTCTAGTGGGATTTTTCAGTTTTGCATACTTTTGAGCTCGATTGCAACATTGCAAGTAATGTGAGTTAATGAGCAAATAATCATTCATTACAAGCGTGATAAACGTTGTTGAACAATTTTTTTGCTTAAAATGCGAACGCCATTATTTTTTTGCACACAATAAAACAAATTTTTCTTCAAGCTCTCAGCTTATTTTTTAGTTATAATTTTTTCACCAATGCGCCCCAGAACTTGGGATCCTATTCATTAGCACATATGCTTCGTCCGGCCCTGAGTATGTATGAGGAATGATGACCACCTTTTTAAAACAGCAATCACCCATTGATTAAAAACTACGCCAATCGATAAAATATTGGTATGTACTTTTCAAAAACTCTTGACCAAAGATGGCCTTAAGGTCAATCAGGTCAAAAAGGATGTTTTAGCCAATCTTATGATGAACCGATGACTTTGTATGTTGCATTTGAGATATGCATATCAATATACCAACAAAATATTAATTATAGAAATCCGTGTGAACAGAATTAACAAGTCTAGCTAAAGGTTTTTTTTTTGGAATCCGATATCAGAGGAGAGTATTAACTTTTATAGCACCGAACGAATAGCCAAGGAAACGTGTTGTGTACTCGTCGTATACGAGAATATATCTTATCACAATCGTGTCATAATTTGTCGATAATTTTAAAAGATTTTTTTCTAGTTCGGTGTTCACTCGTATAAATGCCAACAGAACAGGTAAACATGATTTATCTACATCCAACTATGTATATATTTGGAAACGTTTATTGGCGATCATAAAATATATTTGACATGAATTTTCAATCAGAATTTTAATAGCACAACTAATAACATGGATAAAAGTGTTCCAAAAAGTACACTCTGCACTGTGTGATAACGCAGAGCAGTAAAAGTATAATTTACAACTTTCTTGCCGCATTATCGTTCCTTTAGCTGCCTCGGATCTAATCTTATCGCACGGATTTTATGACGAACCCTTTAATCAAAATAATATTAATTTACCAACACGCATTGCTTCCAATCTAATGGAAATCAGCAGTGCAATTAGACGGGATGGAACGGCAACGGCAATGTACAAAAACCAAGTAGGAAATATAAATGCGGTGAGGAAATTAGGCGGTAGGTTGGCAGTTAAGTAAATAATAATTGGTCGTTAATCTATATGTTTGCTGTATGGGTGTGTATACGCACACGTCATGATATTTTTTTAAACCTCGATGCAAACTTATCAAAGTTAATCGTTTTTATGACGGAAATAATTTAATTTCAATGAATGGCTCTCGATATTATGCACTTATCTGGTCGTAAATTGAGAGCATTTCGGTCTTCAAAGAAAGCGCAACATAACAAGTGGATAAGCAGCAGGTAGGGTACAATAGTCCATAGAAAAGATCGCAGAGTATTGCCGCTTCTGAATATCAGTTTACGTTTACAGGGGCAATCAATGCAATTTGCAATAAGTTTCAAATATACTTATACATACTCGTATGTGTGTGATTGTTGTAATGTCTACTTAAGAACTAATCAGGGTTACAATCAACTTCAACTGCAATTTAAGTTATCTGAACTGCTTAGTAGACTTTGCAAGTTAATTGAAGTGCTGATTTGATTTCTTTGTATAAACAAAATCTAAACTAAAACGGTATAAACTTATATGTTTCTTGTCGAAGGATTTTTTTTAAGAAAAAGTGCTCAACACAGTCCAATCTAATCAGAGGAGATCTTTGTGTTAAAGATAAAAGGAGGTCTATAAAAAGAAACTCGTATGTTAACAGTTTCAATGTAATGAATGCTTTTTAATGAATTTATAAAATTTATCGAATTTTTGAGTGGTATCAGTTGTTTAAGGACACTTAAAAAATTTCGTCAAGTAAAAGTAAAGTGCGATTTTTTGGAGGTATCTACAATTTGAAAATGAGATAAAATACGTAGAATAAAGTGTCCTTATTATGGTATTGGCTTACTTAACGACGATTTCGGGCAACGGGCATATAGATACCACGGCTGGCTCGGATGAAACTTATATTTGGAAGTCCAATTTTCGACAACTTTTTTACTTTTTCAAGCAACTGCACACAGTTGTTCCTCTAAAATAAGGACCTTAGATAGATAGATAGATAGATTTAGGGGACGGGTAGAGCTTGCTCAGCTCTGGGCACTGCGGTGTCTGAATGAAACCTATTGTGCCAGCCCATGTAAGGTTTCAGGGCAGTCATGGGCGTAGCCAGGAATTTTTTTAGGTCTTTCTTCGAGGACAATTTCTCAAAAATCAATGAAAAAACGAGGACATTTTTTTGAAAAAAAAGTAGGACATATTTATTGACAAGAATATTGAGAGATACTTTAAAAGTATCATTTTTTGGTTTCTCAAAATAGAGAAACATCGTTTGTATATTAAATGAATCATATTGATTTTATAAATATTTACCGCATTGATTTCGCGTTTTATAAAACCAATTTTCTGAGATTTTCAGCAAATTTCCTGAGGACTTCATCTTCTATTTCGGATTTTCATTCCTTTACCATTTTCCGATGCACACTGAGCATGCATTAGTCCTGAAAAAAATAAAAACATCGTTGTCATATGAAATGAATCAAATTAATTTTCTAAAACTTTACCATTTCGTCGATTTTCGCCCATGGTTGATTTTAGCCAGGTTTTAACACGCCGCAAAGTGCTGAACGACCTTTCTACGGTGCAAGTCGTGCAAGGTAGTGCCAATAATATTTCCAATGCATGTGATACAGCAGGAAAAAGGTGTCCGCTTCCGTGATAACGTCGCACACTTCCAAATTTTTCTTCGCTTCTTCACTAAGCTGTTTGTCTTTATAGGTGTCACACCATAATTTAATTTCAGCACTTAGATCCAATTCATAAAATTCTGAAAATGGCTTGATGTCTTCTTTCAAATCGCCAATACTTTTTTTCAACATAGTGTATGGATGCAATATGAGTAGTGATAGTGCAGGCAAATTGAATGGCGCGAATCGATTTGCAAGCGATGATATCAATGAATCCAAATACGGAATTAGCAACAATATTTTCCAATAATCATTTGGATTCGATGCAGGTTGATTTGAACGATGCTGCTGTCGTTGGGTTAGTCTGGGCATATCCAATTCAATATCAAACGAATTCGCTATTTCTTTTGCCTCGTCTAGAATTTCATCAATCACGGTATCTACAGCGGTTCGATGGCTTGAGATAACAGCTGATATTCTATCAAGATGGTCTTTGCATTTGAGCAGGTCAAGACTTTTAGATTGAAGACCATTCACGACAGGCTCATGAATATCCGAATATTTGGCAATTATTGAAGTGCATATGATAAATACAGGTTTCGTTGCTGCAGATTGCAGCTGATTGCGATTTTGCATTGCCTTCGGTGGATAAAGTAAGTAATGCGTTCACGATCTCAACGAAATTGGCTTTAAAAACAGCAATGCTCTTGTGTTTTTGAGACCAACGAGTTTCACAAAGCGCGGGTATGATCGGAGCATACTTTCGCCGTAGCACAGATTCTCGGAAAAATCTTATATTATGTCTTTGATGGTGCCAATAGTGTTTCGTACTTCCGGGACCGGGTTCAAATCATTAACAACAACAATCAATCTGTGGCTTGCGCAGTGGAAAAACAATGCTTTTTGGTATTTTTTTCGGATATGTGCTTGAACGCCTCCTTCTTTTCCGGCCATAGCACTGCAGCCATCGTACCCTTGCCCAACGTATTTGTTCGGTTCAAGTTCACAGCTCACGACTGCGCGATCAATTTCATCTGCAATTGTTGGAGCGTCCATGGCATTTATTTCCCATGAATTCTTCTCGTATAATATTTAAAATTTTCAAATATGCTCGTGCAATATTTCTAGATGTTAGAGAAATCTCATTGAAAAGTCCTCGTTTTTCGGCAATTTTGCGAAATGTCCTCATTTTTTATACAAATTTTTATTGATACTCCTTTTTTTCCGCAGTTTTCCCAAATTGTCCTCGTTTCTTACGATCGTTTTTTACGAGAATACTCTTTGAAAAGTCCTCGTTTTTTCAGCATTTTCTCCAATTGTCCTCATTACTTTTCATTTTCATTTCATTTATTTAATATGTCCTCGAGGACAAAGATTAATTTTTTCTTAAAAAACGCCGAATTTTTCGAGGACATTTCGCTTAGGTTGGGGCATTTGCCCCTACCTGCCCCTAAATGGCTACGCCCATGAGGGCAGTTATCCTGCTCCTGAATTGAACCAGAAGTTAGTAATCTTATGTGGGTAAATGAGTTTGAGTTTATCTAGGGAGATGATCTCATAGTCAAGTATTTGCTTTCTAAGGCGGAAAAGTGCTGGACATTCTGTAATAATGTACAGAGATGTTTATTCATTTTCGAGGCATAGTCTGCAGATGGGGTCGCCTCATTTGGTGAAGATGTTTCTTTAAGGAACAGTGACCGGTTAGTAGTCCTGTGCAAATTTTTAGGGTTTTCCTATTGAGGCTCATTGGTAATTTTGATGTTTTTTCAGTACATTCTGGTAAAAAGAGTTTTGAACAGATTTGGCCAGATGAGTTACTCCAAGCTTAATTTGATTCCTCCAGTAGGATGTTCTTGGCAGTGTATTTGAAGGTGCTTTTATTTACACCACAGAAGGGTCCAGGTCCGACGAATGGTTTAGATGCGCCGCGCCGCGCCGCGCCGTCTTTAACTAAGATGTCTGCCTTTTCGTTACCATCATAGCCTTTGTGTGCTGCGATCCAGTGGAGGATTGCAGTCTTTTTCCTTGCTAGTTCAGAGAGTGACATGACTGTCTCTTGGACTAGTTTGGATCTTATGACAGGTGAGCTTAACGCCTTTAGTGCTGCTTGGCTGTCTGAAAAAATGAATATTGCTTTGTTTTTCGTATTCGATGAACATATTATTCTCGAACATTCGTTAATAGCAAAGACTTCAGCTTGGAAAATGGACGAGTGACTGCCCAGACTTACTGAGAAATTCGTTCTGGGACAGTCGCTGAAAATGCCGGAACCTGTACCAGCTTCCATTTTTGAGATGTCCGTATACCAGACCATACCTTGCTTTGCAAGATGAGGCTTTGTGTTCTTCCAGTCTTCCCTAGGGGAGATGACAATGGAGAAGTTGAGTTTAAAATTGTACATGGGAATAATAGCATCCATAAGGACCTTAAGAAGTATGTAAAGTCTCCCAGAATTTATCTAAGCGGATGAGAAAAGCCTTGGATGTTTCGGAACCAAAAACAAAGAGTGATTTTTGAATCCGCATGGGTAATGCCCACCTAAATGAGTAAATTCACATTTTCATACTCTTCCGAACTATGGTACAAAATTCAAGTTCGTCGGGAAGGTGTTCTGTTCTCTTTACTTCGTGTTCATGTTGTTCATGTTTCTCTCCTCCTTTTTGCTCACATTTTCATGCATTGTCATCCACTTCCGAGCTTAAATACAAATTTCAAGTCTCTAACTCATCAGGAAGTTACTTCAAAATCGATTACAAAATTCCACACGGAATTTGAAAAATATAGTAAAAAGCTAAAACTGATTCTTTAATCCCACAAATTCAGTCAACTCATGATTTTGAACAAGTCGAACACATTTTCAAGTTCAATATCCAAGGATGATATGCATTTTTTTGTTTGTTTTGAAAAACATTGTTTTGCATGCTCTCTGCAGTTTCCTTTTTACAGCCTTTTTTGCTACTCCGAATAATTTGTTCATCTTCACAGATCACAGAATAGGTATTTAAAGGGTTAGCCAGCATCCGCTCATGAAGTTTACCGATATTAGAAGCGAAATGGGCCAAAGTTTAAAAACTTCTAATATTACTTACTTACTTCGGTGAGCACTTCAGTTAGGGGTGAACCTGAGCGTCAAAAAAACCTCGGGTGAACTCTCTCCAGTTTTGCACTCTAAGTCGATTGAGATCTTCTTTCACTTGATTGCGTCACCTATGACGAAGTCTTCCCCTTCCACGATATCCCTGCAATGTTCTTTCGAAAACCCGTCGAAGCGAAGCGTTTGGGTCCATCCGTTCTACATGGTCCAACCATCGTGGCCTCGCGATGCGTAGTCTTCTGGCTATGCCCATGTCGTGGAACAGCTCATACAGCTCGTTGTTGTATCTTCTTCTCCACATCTTTCGAAACGACGAAGGGTTTCCTCATCCGATTTCGTCGAGGTCCCTATGTTTGATCTCCGCACTGATGTTGTTATCCGTGTCTATAGCGGATCCTAGGTAGACGAAGTCCTGTACTACCTCGAAGTTATGTCTGTCTATTGTGACGTTTTGTCCAATTCGTTGATGTTCTGTGTCCTTGTTTGATGACAACACATACTTCGTTTTGCCCTCATTAACCATCAAACCCATTTGTGACGCTTCTGTTTCAATACTCGCAAAAGCATCTATGACATCACGCTTCCTACTTCCCATTACGCAAATATCGTCTGCGTAGGCGAGTAATTGTACAGGCTATTGAAAGATTGTTCCTCTGGTGTTGACGTTTGAGTTTTGTACAATCTTTTCAAGTATGATGTTGATGAAATCGCATGACAGTTTGTCGCCTTGCCTAAAACCTTTTTCGACATCAAAGGTCTCGGTGAGTTCTTTACCGACCTTGACGGAGCAGCGTGTGTTCTCCAAAATCATCCTGCATAGTCGTACGAGTTTTGCAGGGATGCCGAAACTAGACATGGCTATGTACAGCTCGTCTCTGTAAATACTGTCATACGCGGCCTTGAAATCGATAAAGAGATGGTGAATATCGATATTATGCTCTCCGGTTTTTTCCAAGATCTGCCGTAATGTGAAAATTTGGTCTATTGTTTACTTCTCTGGTCTAAAACCACATTGATAAGGACCTATCAAATTGTTGTCGTTGGGTTTCAGACCTTCACATATTACAGCAGACAAGATCTTATAAGCGACTTTAAGGAGGCTTCTTCCTCTATAATTGGCGCAATTGTGAGAATCTCCCTTTTTAGGTTCGGGCAGAGGATACGGAGGTTCCATTCATCGGGCATGCTTTCTTCCGACCACATCATGCAGATCAGCTGGTGCATGCTCCTTTCCAACTGGTCTCCTGCTGCCTTGAAGAGTTCGGCATCAAGGCCGTCTGCACCTGCAGTCTTATTTGATTTAAGTTTGCATATGGCAAGCTTAACTTCCTCTAGGTCGGGAGGACGGCATTCTTGATCATCGTCCAAGCTGAATGGGGCAATCTGCCTGACAGCGGAATTTGTGTCCTCATCGCCGTTAAGCAGTCTGCAGAAATGATCTTTCCAGATCCTCAGTAGCGACTGTGACTCTATAACTATGTTTCCCTGCTGGTCTTTACAGGCTTGAGTTCGGGGCTTGCCACCCTGGCAGGATCTTTTTACCTTTTCGTAAAACTTCCGAATCTCGTTCCTGTCATGGCACCTCTCTATTTCCTCAAACGAGCGCTTCTCATGCTGCTTCTTTTTCTTTTTGAGAAGTCGGTGTTCTTCCCTTCTTCTCTCCTTGTAAATCTCGTTATACTGATCGTAAGCAGCCCTTGTTCGTTTTTGCATCAGCATTTGTCGTGCTTTTTGTTTGGCTGCATTTGCCTGCCTGCATTCTTCATCGAACCATGGGTTTCGTTTTGGTGGCCGAGTGAAACCCAGAACCTTAGAGGCAGCGGTTCTGATGGCTTCCTGCCATTGTTGCCAATTTTCTTGAATGCTTAATGCTGGCAGGATTCAGGGATAGTTGGGGGGACACTCGATTGGAGAAGACACTGACAATCTCTTGCGATTGTAGCTTTCCATAACGTCATACCGCTTCAAAGCGTTTGTTCGTGCGAGTCGTGAACACTGAACAAGGTATTCTAATTCGTACTTGCCTACAACACGCCGAGTCAAAGTTGGCCCCAAGGAAATTTCGGACATCTATCACGCTGGAAGAGTGCCTTGCGTCGATCGCAACATGGTCAAGGTGGTTGGTTGCTTGATCTGGGGATTGCCATGTACCTTTATGAATTTTGACATGCGGGAAGCGTGTACAACAAGATTTAGCTCCACAGCAAAATTGATTAGACGGAGTCCGTTTTCGGAGGTTTTGTCATGAAGGCTATGCTTACCGATTGTATTTCCAAAGATGTCCTCCTTCCCCAGTTTTGTGTTCAAATCGCCAAGAACGAGGAGTTTGTAGAAACAATCTTTGGAACTGTCGTCAGCTTTTCATATTCTTTCATATTCGTTATCCGAGGCTGTTGGTTGTTTCGGAACCATATGTTTTTACGTGCGGTTGGGTTGGGTAGCACAACCCCCAACCTTGAGGGCCAGGTCCTTTTGCTATCCCCTTGAACATAAAGGGCGGCCGGATAATCCGGAAGCAGTAGTAAATTGATGTCTTATAACTATATTCTCAAAACGTTAAACATGAAGCTCTGTTTCACATGATTCTTGATCTTCAAATTTTAATTACTTATGCTTTCAGTTTCAACTGTACTATAACCGCTAAAGAATAGGAATGTCTTTCGAGATTAAGCATTTGTCTTGATACAGTCTTCCTTTCGTTTGCTAGCTTATACCATAGTAACTATATCCTATAGGTCGGTTTTATCTCTAAATCATTTCAATGAGCCCTCCACCTCCTTATCAAATAATTTAAATATTGCCAGCAATTGAATTGATAGCTTTTTAATGAATGTATAAACATTCAATGGAGGTAAGTCACCATAACCAACCCAGATAAACGTACCTACCAACGCAACGCTACATCAACATTACCCGCGTACTAATATAAAAGTCATAAGGCCAAAAAAACATTGAAAGGAAGCACTCTCGAAGAATATATTGCAACGATTTGTTTATCAATCAGAACCTGCTCCCCATTCGGAACCATGCGCAATAATCAAGTAATGCCATTGGTACAGTGATTCGAAGAAAAAATAGGAGGAGCCTTGTAGGGGAACCCAAAGCCGACTCACTGACTCATAGCATTTTGTAATATAGATACAAGTGTCGGTATAGCTGAACATTGCTGCTTTTACTTTTGCAATGGCACCTCGGGCGTATTGGAATTTGGAATACGAAGCGAAGTGTTCTCTATACGTGTGCTGAACTGAAATCTGAACACTCGCTGTACTCTGCTGCGAGTGGAAATCTTTTGCAACTTCGTGGTAGGTAGAGTTCTACTATTGGAAGGTCGTGTGCATTGCTTTCTATGGATACATTTGTTGTACACCAAACACGAATGCCATGAATACATTTTAATACGCTCAGCCTCCATATCAGGCGACTAGGGCCATCGATGGTTGTGCCGCATTCGCATTCGCATTATACAAACAACACTTGTTCGTTTTCCTTAACAATATTTAAAAGGTGGAGCCAAAGTAAATCAAAACGAAGGCATTTCGTAATCTCTTTATAGGTAGGTAGAGGTACCTATAGGTTGTAACTTGTGAGTAGATATGTACCTATGTTGGGTCTTGGGTAAATTGTATGCTCTGAGTCGTAAACGAAATATGCTTTCGCAGTTTATAGTGGGACAGTAAAACGCTTTGCTAAGATTAAATATAGAAAACAATTTCAGGGCGTGGTCTTAGTGAAAAATAAAAATTCAAAGAACAAACAAAATTGTTGTTTCGGTAGATACCTATACCCAAATAAGTTAGTAGGGAGCTAAACCTGTCGAGGTTATTATGGGCTCCAGTATCTACAGGCTTCCATTTGAAATATGCATGACAAGATCAGCGGTAGCTCAAGCAATGATTTACAATATATAGGTACTTGCCTGTATTTTTTGTATAGGTTACAGTAACGGATAGGTATTATGTATCGCACTTCGGATGGCTTATTTCACTGAATAGGTACCTACTACCTAGCTACCTACTTTGACGTAGAAAAACTTGAAAGAAAATTAGCTGAATTTAACATTAATTTGTGAAGATATGTAGGTATCTATGCTAAAACATTTCTATAGACCGAAAGACTTGCGTTCTTTGAAAAAATACCTGTGCAGGTTTTTAAATTTCAAATAAAAAGCAATGATTGTCTTCGATAGTTAAGGAAATAAAAACAAGCAAAAGATTGTAAAATTCTTATTCGATTTTGCTCGCGTATTGTTAAAACGTTCGTGAATGAAGTGGTAACATGTATCAAACAGCGTAGGCTTACGTACTGTGTTCTGTGTCATTGAACAATAGAAGGGCTTTCCAATTCCTAATTAAAGACAAAACCTTCCTCTGAGAAACTATTGAATGTTTTTGGGATTCGAACCTGGAACTTCCACGATATTTGCAGACATTGCGCGGATCTAACTTATTCAAATTGTTGTCGACACCAAAATGTTCGTTAATCCGATCACTATATCAACTGAACTTTCAAGGACCATCTGCTGAGCTAATCTTAAGATTGTCTGTGAAATTAATTTTACGCGGATCACCTGGTTTTGGAGTTCATATACCGAACATAAAAACGATTTTGACGTATAATCCCACGATGAGCATAAAGATTCATTGCTGAACTAAACTTTGTGTTTGTTTTAAATGAGTAACAGACTCAAATTCAAATTGAAAAGGATGACAAGATTGTTATGGACCAGTTAATGGACTATTCATCTCAATCATTTAAAAATAAAATGATATCCATCTTCTCCTCATAAAAACACCAGTCCAATTGTAATGGCTAATAGCACTTGTTATAATTGTATTTGTATAAAATACATAAAAAAAACTACTAAAAGTGCCCATATTATTGTTTTATTCAAACAAACCTCAAATTTAAAAATCTTTTTTTTTTTTTTAACTTTACCCATTTTGTATTTTTTCAAATATCATTAAATGTATGGGTTTTTGAGTGCACTTAATGCTAAGTATTTTCTTTGTTATTGTTTTGTTCATCTCTCAAAAATAAAGAAACTATATGTTTATCAAATGACCTCAATGTCAAAACTTTGTTTCGGGAAGAAAATTTAAACACCACTTAAAACTGAAAATCTGGCAACTCTAAACCTGTGGAAGCTAAACTTAAATACAGTCTTAAAGATTGTTATTTCTACAAAAAATTAAGTCTAAAATTAGGTCTCTATCATTAGTATTGACAGAGATATCGAATTTAACATAGGCCAGGGTACATCAAAGTTAGCCTTTTTTTTAATAGTCAGAAAGTGATGTCAAAGTTAGGAATCGAGCTTTACTGTAGTACATTTTTTTTCTTAGAATATGAACAAGAATCACACTGCAAAGGATAATACACGAAGTACGGGACACCCTGTATTATAAACGATGCGTTTCGCAGATACGCTGAAGATTATTAACATCACGGCACAGATAGATTGAACTTGAACTCAGTACACTTTTACTTCAAACTACATCTTTTTTTACTTAAAAGTAGGGGAGAGTGGGGCAAGAAGAACGAATTAAGCCTTAGACACTCCTAAATTTTTTTCCAGTCCAAAAAGGGCAGCAAAATTTTTTTAAATAGTATTACTTTAGCCTTTGAACTTCATTATAGTAAACATTCAGAATAGTTGAACAGTTGTATATAGAGTTATACACAATTATACAAACTTATCTAGAAACCGCTTTCAAACTTTTATCATTTGAACCGGAACTAACTTCAGTTTTTCAGTGAAACTAATGGGTTGTGAAAGAAAGTTTTCTTTTAGTTCTAGCTATTGAATATAAAATGGAGTTAGGAACCATGGTAAAATTCAGTTTGGCTCTTTTTGCCCGCGGTCCCTCTTGGCCCACTCTCCCCTATATAGCAAACTAAAAATTCAAAACAAAACTTTCATTTTCAGACCATTTCTAAACTCTATTCAATAAAAATGTGCAGTAGAGGCATTATATGAGAGCTTTTAAAACATGAGTGAAGTGGATCACGTCTCGTTAAAAAAAGGATCACATTTCTATGAAAAAAAGCTTTACAGCCACTGCATTGACCTAAAAATCATTAAGGGGGACGGTAGAGTTATAATTTTTTTTTGTATTCATTATATGGATGTATAGGTATTGTATAATGTCTCAGGGATATTGTGTCGAAATCTCAATTCGATGGAGAAAATTGACGACCACGTTATGAATATTTTCATAGCTGTTCGATCCTTGAGCTGTTACTGTTACCTGGCAGCTTTAAAGCGTTTTTCCCAAAACTGCTTTTTCAAAGTCCTTGTTTACTGCCATTTAAAAATTACTTAACCTGATGAAGATACGACAAAAGCTAAGGACGGATAAGTTTCGTCATGTAAAGAAATTAATCGTATTCGAAGGGGGTCTACTCCCTCCGTTTCGGAGACAGTGCAGTTTTATAAAAAAAGTTATTAAATATCAACTATGAAATTTAGTATACCAAATACAATAGTGTTTATGAAAGCTAATTCTTTGTTCTCTAACTGACATTTTAGTTAATTTAGTGAATAGTTTTTGAATAATCAAGTCTCAAAAGTCAAATTAAAAAAAAAACTCAAATAAAATTTTTAAATAAAGGGTTTTCCAATAAGAGTGATATGATTTCTTTTTGAAAAAACACACTTTTTGTTAAGGAAATTAAAATATTTTTTATTTAATGTGCAGTTCAATCAATACATTTAAGTTTTTAATAAAACGTCATTCAAATGGGCACCACGACTTCTCTGCTGCAACAAATTCGATGAACCCAATTTTCGAGCACTTTTTCCACTAAATCAAGTTGTATATCATGAATGGCACGTTCAATATTGACTTGTAAAGCTGGAAGAGAATCTGGTTTATTATGAAAGACCAACGACTTCAAATAACCCTTCAAAAAATAGTCTAATGGTGTAGAATCACGACTTCTTAGAGGCCATTCAATATCACCATTTCTTGAAATAATCTAATCTCAAAATTTTTTCTCGCAATAATTCAATTGTTGCATTTGCTGTGTGACACGTATAGTCCCGTCTTGTTGAAACAAATTGTTGTCAATGTCATTTTCTTCCAAATTCGCCCAAAAAAAATTGGTTATCATCGATCTATACCGCTCTCCATTGACAGTAATGGTGCTACCAGCTTCATTTAGAAAAAAGTATGGACCGATTATTCCACCAGCCCAAAAACCACACAACACTGTCAATTTAGGTGAATGTAATGGTTTTTCATGAATATTTTGTGGATTTCCATCGCCTGTTTTGTTTATTTACCGCACCAGTCAAATGAAAGTAAGCCTCATCGGAAAGATGATTTTCTTTAAAAATACAATTTCAAGTTGTTCCAAGGCAAAATCAGAAAGCTCACGACGTTTATGGTGGTCCAATGGTAAAATTGTAAGCACTTCTGAATGCAATAAAAAACAAATGACAGATCATGACATACTACAAATGGCCGAAACGCCACTGCAAAATCATATCATACCTATTGGAAAACCCTTTATTTTCGCCTATTTAAGGATTAGACTTTTTCTTTAAAAGTCAAACACAGAAAATCGAACGAAGAAAACCTTATTTAAGTTCTCAGAAATTAAAAAAAATTAAAGATAGCGCAGTTCTCACAACCATGCCTTGTGAGGACATGGAGGGGACCTACAATTTTCTGCCGGTTCCGAACGGCTAATTGAGAAAGCGCTTTTCATGGCAATGAATTTACTAACGGAGGACTTGCCTATTCCTCGCGAAAGGCGATACCCGTGAAAAAACATTTATGCCTCTGCTGTGATTCGAACCTCGAAGCTAAATTTCTTCAACAAAATCTAACTTTAAAGATAAAAAGCCGATAGTTTTTTAAGTTTTACTTGTTTTTATCGGTTTTGTATTGTTAATTTGATATTTTGAAACAAAAGTCCCAAATCTCTCCAATTCGATTCTCACTGTGGGTAGTTTTTTGGTGCAGTATGTTGCTTGTTTTCACAACTCTCAAACATTTCGAAACGAAATAAAAAATTTACATACATATTGTATTATATTTTTCCAAAATATACAACAGTTTAAGGAAATATTTTATGAATTTGATAGTTGTAATTTATATTTTGTTTAAACATGTTATATAATTTTTTTGGTATATTTCAAATAAATAAATAAAAAAAATTAGTTTTTTTTAATTCTCATACCATCAAGTGGTATTACTTTTTGTGGAATGTTTTTAATATTTGTGTATATACAAACTTTATCTTAACAAGTCTGAACGTAGTAAGGAAAAATTTTCCGAAATGCTAGTTCCATTCTCGAGTTTTGCGCTTAGCAACACACTTTGCGACTTATTTTTATTTTCGCAATAAAGAAGTAAGATTTTTTCAAAGAAAACAAGGTAGGAGTCGAGCTCTGTTATTTTACTCTTGTTCAAAAGGCACATAATTACCTTCAACTTTAGGACTTTCGTTGGACTAAAAGAACTCCTCTTTCCAATACTGCCAGCAAGATCACCGCATCATGCTGTTCTAAATTGTTCGATCAACAAATTGCCAGATGCAAAACTAATATTAAAATAACATGTACAGCATGAAATATTTCTTTCTCTGTGCAATTCAGCTAGTTTTGGGACAGGTTCCCTTGGCATTTTTATCCCAAAACATTAAGATCGCAGCTTTCCCTTCGAGATCAAGATTCTCATATCGAAAGAAGAAGTAGAAAAAGGAATCACAACTCCAATCCACTTATCGTCTTCACACTAACGATCCACCCCTGTGAGATACCATGCGTCAACATCAGAGAGCGTTGTCTGAAGACAACTAAATGTTGATGTCGTTGCATTTGTATGTACCAGGAGCGTGTTTGTCCTTTCTTTGTGATCGGAGCGTTTGTATGATCATTTATTTTTGACGATTTTTTTGGAACCCTCGAACATGACAATACCAGCTGAGTCGGTCGTGCTCTACTTCTTCCACTTCCTCAATGATATTCAGCTTAGGGGCCATTTTTCTACTACAGAAGATGGCGGAGCTTTCTCGCCATTTCATCCATCCTACTTCCTACCCTTACTTGATGAATGATGTCATCATCACAAGTTGCTTCATTATTTTCACACTTAAGAAGCGCATTTTCATTCAAATACATAAATGTCCGGAATAGACATGCCTAGATCACGAACCGGACATCCAAGTACTCACTCTTTTTTCAGATTAATATGGTGCTAACTACTTTCTAAATGTTGACTCATACGTCTGTTAACTCTATAAACACTTTGTCTAGAGTGCTTCTTGAAGGGATGTATGATCCTCACCTATGATGGCTCCATTATGAGGAGCGGAGGATGATGTATCTTGGTGTTCTGTACTTCATAATTCAGTAGGTAAATAAACAAGAACTGTGATGATGAGCAGAAAATTCAAGACGCTTAATTGGTGTACAGTACACCTATTATGACATGCCATCGTACCTTCGACATTGCTTCTTCATACAAATCCTTGCGGAAGCCTCTGGAGCTCCTCGTTGTCTATAGACCTGAAAAATTAGACCTCGTGATAGTCGATTGAATGCTTTTTTGGAATCAAACAGCATAATATGCGAATCACGTAGTTTTTCTATTAGGATCCCTAAGACATCGGATGGCATAAGTTGCAGACTTACCCGAAACAAACCAGCATTGGTAACCTCAATATTTTTACAGTCAAGTACTCAATACCCGCTCAGCGATTTTCAAAGTCTGAGGCATTCGCTTGATAGAACGGTAATTATCGCAACTTCATGTTTTTTTCCTTTCCTTTGTTTTCGTAGAAGGTTACTCTCTCTTCGTTCCTTGTAGACAGACTATAATCCCCTAAAAGCTTGAAGATGAAAATCGTAAGCCGTCTGAACCCTTAAGTCTCCCATTTTATACCAAAACCCCGGCGGTATCTCGTCTAACAGTTTGTTAGGTTTTAGCATTAAGAACTGCTTTAAAAATTTGTTTTCAAATTATAAGTCATTCCTTATAAGCAAAATCATTGTTAAAAATCGACTTAAATTTATTAAAAAACTCAATGGGACTTTCAATACATTTTCCATTCACCAAATTACATATTTGTACATAGGAATGAATATACAATATACCTACCTATGTAGGTACAATGCAAAACCTTAATCTCATATGCACGTAATAGAAACTTCCACTTCAATCATCAACGAACTACCGGCATGTTCCTTGCAGAAACAACCCTTTCCAATATTTGCGTTAAAATCACAAAAACACAATAATGATAATCCTAAAATTGCTCAAAAAAAGGAGATTACATCATTTCGTCAATCCTTTGAAAATAGAAGGGTTCAAAGGGGGACGAAATAGGTTTTGTGCAGTTAAATGGGTAAGCGTGTTTCTAGTAAAAAGTTCAACAGTAGCAGCTATAAATACTGTGTTGCCGTGTGGCAGGCCTGTAATTATCGGATAACGTTGCCGCAGGATTAAAAAGAACATTAAACGGCTGATACAAAATGTGATTTTTGCAACCGAACGTTACACATAATCTCTTAACACGAATCTGTAAACTTGGAAGACCCACTCCAGGTTTTGTGTCCGACTTCAACGAAAGAGTGCAGTGCACTTTGGAAAAATAATTAGCATATCTAATGAAAAAATTGATACTTTGGAAATGTAACAACAAAATCGGTTAAGAAAGAACAATTTTTGATGTAGCAGCCTGTTTGCCACAGGATTTACATACACTTCGAAAAATAAAGCATGTCCACATCTGTTGCTTATCTTTTGAGCTAAGTAGGTGCCTAGCCAAGCCTACAACATTCTGTATTTTAAAAAGGACTACGAATTTGGTCAGTTTCTTTTTTCATTTTGTCAAACAGTCAAAAATCAGTCTCAACTGCCCCAAGGGCCAGGCCCACAAAATTCCTCCAAAGATTGAGTATCGGCAAAGCAAATTAACAAATTGTAAAACTACACCGATTCAACGTCATTTATCCATTATCAGGCTATCTATTAAGCCCATCGTAATAATCTATAATCGACAGGCATTTGAGGTTCAATAAAATAATAATGTTAATTGAATTGCTTGAGCAGGTAAGCCGATATTGCTAAGTATACCGCTATGTCGCTAATACATTATTGATTAACTGTGCAAATACCCAATACAACAACTTTCTCCAACCCCTGGAACCGCCATAAGTTGTTGCCGTGTCGGTTGTCCCCATCCAAACCAATTTATCTGACAACAAGTATACAAAAGACACAAATCGACACAACGTTCAAGTGCTAAAGGGTCTTCGGCTTTGGCTTCGCAATAGGGATACGACACCTATAAACATTAAGTTGTCAATAAAGGTAATTCATTATGTCGCAACAGAATACCCTGTAGACCAACAAGTGTCTATCTGTATAAAACTCACCCCCCTCATCGACTTCGACTTCTCGGCTTTGGCATCTCATTCAATATTTCTACCGTTCTCTCATCAACATCCCTTGTCCAATAATGTATCTCCAACGTATAATAAAAGCCAAACACACAACTCCATGCACAAAAATTCGTCCTTGTGTTTTATACAAAAAGGGGGTCTTCACTTCACACAACCACAATGTTTCTGTCCCATCCCCTGGATGTACCTTGCCATGCAGTATAGCGACAACCGACAACGTAGACGACGACGACGACGCGATGAATTCGCGTGACACGTCAGTTCAATTTTATAAAATATATTTTGAGCAATTTATTTTCCTGTCGTTACAATTCGAAACGTGCTTGTCTCGTGCGCCATTCCATCGCATCGCCAGTAAAAATAAACCTATAAGCGAACCAATAAAAACATATATTGGTAGGTACACCTTTTGGTTTTTGGGGTTTCTGCGGAACGAAATGGCCAGGGCCTGTAGCATCAGAAATTCACCCACACCGCACTTGCATACAGATGGGGTTGTATTCATATTTGAATCGGAAACTAATAAATGGTACATTTTGTCCACAACCGCACAATAGCTACCGATAAAAGCCAACCGATTAGAGTGTCAATTTCATTCGGATGAGTTTTGTCGGGTATTTTGAATTTTTAACATCGGAATGGGCAGGCGAATGGCATGGGATGGTCGTAATGGATGACTTTACTACCTGAGGTTATTCCTATTTGAGGAAAAATGGTGTGCGACAGCTTTACTTTAATTTATTGTGCTCAGTTAGAAAGTATTTTTGCATTAAAAAAAAATACATAATTGTGTATGTACAAGTTTGGTTTAGCATTTTTAAAACATATATAAACCTTATAAGTTATTTATTTCAAATTTAAGTACAAAACGGAGAGTAAGATAAAATGGCGCTATCGCTAAAAATCAAAATTTGAAATGGGCTCTCAGTCCAAAATCTCTAGGTTTAATATTTGAATAAAACATTCTTGAAATTTAATTGAAATGGTTATAAAATAGTCTCACTGAAGATGGAAGTGTTGCCTCCATAACGACCATTTGAGTAATACCTACATAAAAGTATTTTTAATGTTAAAACTTATCTTACTAATCTTTTGTTTTAAATGTATTGGTTGGAAGTGTACTAGTCGGGAAGGTTCTCTCTTTAAATTTTTTTCTTTACAAAATTTAGTTTAATTTCAACTGAAATAAGGTGTTAGGGGTAGTCAGAATTTTCAAAAAATCAATTTTTGTTTTTTGCATTTTCTTAAAGTATAGTATCTTAAAAATATTCTCTGAAAGGTTGAAGTGAATCCGACAAATATCTTTCGAGTTATTCAGTTTTATTTTCAGCTTTCATTACTGTGTGTACATAAAGCGATTGTAAAACTTTAAATGTGTTTTTCTCAAAACTATGTTTTTTGAACTGGTGCCAACTGTAACTCAAAAACCGCTCGATAGGTTTGAATAAAACTTATACAGTTTTTATAAAACATAAAAAGGTAGTGCCTGATAGAAGGATTTTTTGTTTTTTTAAGAATTCCATTTTTTATAAACAATTAATTGTTGATTTTTTTCCGAAAATCAGAAAAAAAATTGCAGAGGCCGCCATTTTGTTAATTTTAAAAACAAAAAAAAAACCTTCGATCAGGCACTACTTTTTTATGTTTTCTAAAAACTGTATAAGTTTTATTCAAACCTATCGAGTGGTTTTTGAGTTACAGTTGGCACCGCAAGGACCCATTTTTAAAACCTGTTGAACTTAGACCGCCATAACTTGTAAAATAGTTAATTTATTTTTTGAAATTTTAGTGAAGTTAAAGTATGATGAAATGATACTATGTTTTTGTTTTTGTCAAAAAAAATTAATTACTATTAAAAAAAAATTATTGAAAATGGCATTTTTTCACGCTCCTGACTACCCCTAACGGGCCTAACCCCTAAATGTACTGCCAAGTATCTGAATAGAGCCGCATCAAACTGATTGGTGTCGCGAAGTCTTCTTAGATTGTTCCACTGCCTTATAACGATCACGAAAAACTGACGCTCCGAGTTTCTTCAACTGAATCTCGGTTATAGCAACATAAAAGAGCGAGGTGATCTTGCGAAATGTAGGTATTTTTGCAGATAGATAATTGATGGTTCATTGATACTAATAATATTATTCAGTGTTTTCACAGAAAAATAATTGAAGTATTGGTACAGACTACACCCAAGAATATTATTTGAGTAGTTAGACACTTGGTCGTATCTTCGAAGATTGTAAACATAACGACATAGATTATTGAAAGCCACATTTAGGTTTCTTTTGAGAGTTATGGGCACTGAAAATTTGACAACCGTATGTCATGATCGGTACGACTAAAGTTTTCGCTAAGTAAAGTCGAATAGGTTGAGGGGTGAAATGCTTTGATAGAGAAAGACTTCGTAGGGCACCATATATTTTGCCATTTACCATTTTGATATGATCATCCCAAGTGAGGGATGAATCTTGGCATTTTATTTAACTCAAAATAAAATGCCAAGATTTTTAGCTCTTTCAACATACTCCAGTTGTTCTGTTCCAAGATAAAGTGCATCAGGAAGATACTAGCTGAAATCCAGTTTGTTTTAATAGATTATAATGCATTTACGGCCGATTTCTTCACATTAGTACTAAGGCGGTCTAGTACCCGGTCTAGCTAGACCAGGTACTAGCTCTAATACCTGGTCCTACATAAGACTTAGTACTTCTACATTTCTTCACATCATTGATACGAGATCTAAATTCATACTGCAGTACTAGTGACTTATTGATAGGTCTAAAACTGGTCGAATCCTTTTTACGACATTTGATTGACAATTAAAATTATAAATTTGAATTAAAATTCAAATTTCTCAGTTTTTTTTTTTTGAAAATTTTTGTCGTTACAGTTGGTTTGACTTTATGAATCGGTTTTTGAGTTAATTAGATAAGTACATATGTGATTTTGCTTCGAAGTAGTTGTCGTCGTAAGAAATTTTTCACAAATACGGCAATGCATTGCATTCCCAAAACTAAAATTTTCGCAACAAAAACTTATCGGAGAACGTCGCGTCGGATCGTCCGATCGGAGAACTACCACGAAGCAAAATGTCTCCGATCGGAGAGAATTCCGCTCCGACGGTTACCTCCGAATGTTTTTTGAAATGTACTGTTCCTCAAACTATCCTCGAATCCTGTGCCGCCAGCAGTAAGCATTGAAGACTAGTGTCAGAAATGCCAATAAGACATTCGAAAAGAGTCTCTAATATTCTGAGTTTTACTCGGGCTCTAAAACGAAGCGAAGTTCGATGAAGAATGCAGACAGGCAAATGCAGCCAAACAAAAAGCACGACAAATATAGATGCAAAAGAGAGCTAGAGCCTTTGACCGAAGGACAATGAGATTTTTAAGGAAAACAGAAGTGAAGAACACCGAATTCTCAAAAAGAGAAACAAACAACATGAGAGGCGCTCGTTTGAAGCAATTTAGAGATGCCATGACAGGAATGAGACTCGAAAGTTTTGGCAAAAGATAAAAAGATCGTGGCAAGCCCCGCTCTCAAGCCTGTAAGATCTTGTCTGCTATAATATGTGAACGTTTGAAACCCCACGTCAACAACTTGATAGGTCCTTATCAAAGTGGTTTTAGACCAGAAAAGTCCACAATAGACCGAATTTTCACATTACGGCAGATCTTTGAAAAAGCCCGAGAACATAATATCGATATACAACATCTTTTTATCGATTTCAAGGCAGCGTATGACAGTATTTACAGCGACGAACGATGAATAGTTTTGTCATCATGACATAAAGTATACGCAATACGCTGTCAAAAACAGAGAACAGCGACGAATTGAACAAATTGTCACAGTAGACAAACATAAATTCGAGGTAGTAGAGGATATCGTCTTCATAGGATCCGCTATAGACACGAAAAATACCTTTAGTGTGGAGACTGAACGGAGAATTACTCTTTCCAATTGCTACTTCTTTTTTTTTTTTTTTTTTTTTTGAATCTATTGAGTTTTTTTTAAACTTTTCTCATAACAACTTACACTTCCATCCGAATTATCTCTTTACATAAAATCCTTTGTTGCTAAGAATCTTTATATTCTAATCTCTATACAAAATAATTATCTCCCAATGTTACATATCCAAAAATAAAAGTAAAATTTGAAAAAAATTGAATTTGAAATCAATTTAGAGATAAAAACTTCTCTAGAAACATTCACTCGAAATCGAAGTTTTTGGCGATAGATGTTGGTTAAAGTACTACATAGGTACACGAACTGTAATGAATACGGAAGTGGCAAACAACTCAGTCAGCAAGACTTCCACATCTCATACACACAACCTTTTCGTTTCGTGTTATCAGTCACATTCAAAGTTTGCAGAGCTCTTTGTCTATTAAGGACTGTACATAAGTATATATCTTACGTTACTCAAAATTAATTTAATTTGAGCTGGAAGTGCTGGTTTTGGTTGCATTTAACAGCAGCCGTGTGTTTTTTTTAGCTTTCTTACATCTCATTTGCTGTCAAAAACTTCAATGCAAATGCCATTTTTTATATGAAATTCAAACCGAAAACAAAACGCAACTTTAGAAAGGAATAAAGTGAAACCTTGAGTCTTATGAATAAAATCAACAAATCTAAATTTTGGGTTGCAAGCTGCTGAGTAATTTGTGAAAAAATTAACTCCTGCTAGCTTTACATTTCGATCATTTATGTAGCTTCAGTCTATTTTTTCAGCTTAAGCTTCTATTTGCAACTGAAAATTACTGGCATAGTAAAAATGAGATCAGAACTCTAAAATACGGAGCAGGCACGTTTCGCGAAATTTCGTGCATCATGGAAATACAGTGAAATCTCCGACGGACAAATCTTTTTGCACGGAAATTGCTCCATATAAGTTTCATTGTTTTCAGTTTCCTTTAGACGGACACTCTCTTGGACGGACGCGGACAGAAATTTCACGTATGAAAGACAAAATGTTTTCTCTTAGACGTACACCAGAGCAGGATTGAACATGGCATCACGCTGATAATTTTGGCAGTGGTATTTTTTTTTAAATTGCAGTTTTCAGCGAGCATAAAATTCTTTGAAAAATATGTACATACATACGTGCCAGTTGCGAGTCCAGAAACTCTATTATGTATGTGTTAATTTTGTGTAACTGTTGAATGAGTATTTGATCTGAAGACATATGCCTTCAGTGTGTTGGATATTTTATGTGTTGGATATTTTAATATATTTATTCTCTCATTCTCTCATTCATGTTGTGGAATTGATCTTGTTTGGATGTAAAAAAGGGTTAATTTTTTGATTTTAGTTTGCGCTCAGGCAGTTTAAAATTCTTTTAATAATTTTTACCTGCGTAGATTTTATAGAAATATATTTTTTGGATGCCACCAAAAAACAGAACTTTGACTTTATAGGTAAAGGTAGATGTAATTAGCTTTAGTCAAAAATATAAAAAAAATTATACGAGAAAAAGCAACAGAATTTAAAAAAAGAAAAACCCAAGTTGCTGATCTACTGAAAAAAAAAGAATGAGCTTTTGAGTGAATGGCAGTCAAACTACAGTGCAACTCATCTTAAAAAACGATTTATTTCGTCAAATTGCCTTGATAAAAATGTTTTCGAGTGGTTCAATGCATTTCGAAACAAAGGATTTAAGATATCTGGAAGAGCAATTCGACATCAGGCAACAGAAGTTGCAACGCGCTTAGGAATCACAGATTTCAAAGCATCAGCAAATTATATTTAAAATTTTGTGTTTTAGTTTGATTTCCCTTAAACGGACAACTCTCTTAGGCGGACAAAAACTTAAACTAAATATACAAATTTTTAGCTAAAAATATTGAGTAGGACATGAGTTACAGCGTACTAAACGCTTACCGCCTTCCACGATAGCGGCTGATTGGCTTATCAGAAACAACAAAAATTTGCGTCTTTTCATTCTGAAACCGAAATGTTCATTCCAAAAGTTTACATGTGTTACCCTTCAAATCTCAAGTCATTCGGTCAAGCAGTTTTTGAGATACGATGGAGGAAAGTTTGAAAAACATAGTTTCAGAGGAAAACGCCTTTAAAGTTTCAAGTCCGCTTAAGACTTCGAAGCTATAAAACGTCTTTCAACTGCTGCATCTTTAAAACGACTTCGAATTTTTCAAAACCACATTCTAGACATGTTGTGATAGCAATTTATGAAAAGTTAAAAATTGATTTTTTTAACCCATCCCATGAGATGACCCCTTAATTCAATGCATTAATGATTTATTTCCCAGTTTATACAAGCTCAGAAATTTAAAAAGAGATAGAAGCTTCCTAATAACCTCTGAACTTGTTGATCTACAGGAACTTCTTAACAAAACTGAGTAAAGGAGAGTTTTGCCATTTCTGTATTTTGGTTTTCTTATTTTCAAATCACTAACTAGTTCCAATTTATTTAAATCTCGCAAATGATTTATAAAAAGTGAAGTTTTTATAAGAGTTTTTTTTGAGTTTTTTTTTAGTTTTTTTAACCCAAGTTGCTCAAATTTTAACGATTTGAACGTTCAAGCCGTTTTTGATATAAATATAAATCATCTACAAAAGTTGATTGCCATATGAAAAGCGCTTTCTCAATTAGCCGTTCGGATTCGGTAGAAAATTGAAGATCCCTTCCATTGCCTCCCAAGGCATGGTTGTGAGAAATGCACTAGGCCGTGGTGCTCCTCGCTCTGTTTTCGCCTCCCTATTTATTTTTATTTTCTATAGAAAAGTGGACGTCCCAAGGGCGCTGGAAAATGTCGTTAAATGTTGTTAAAATTGGTTTTATCTACTTTATATTAATACCAAATTATTTCTGCAAAGCCAAATTAGTTTTAGAAAATTGTTTTCGTCTAACATCTCCATACAATCGCTGCATAGTGCATCGCGTTGACCTCAGAAAGCGTTCTCAAGTTTCCCGGTTGGGTTGTTCCAAGTCTGATAACAGCCAAATATTAATGTCGTTGGATTTGTTTGTACCAAGAGTTTTTTTCGCATGTCTTTCTTTGCTTTTTTGACTGGGTTCTCCGGATCTCTCGTTCGTCTAAACGCCAAATATCCTTTCTTCTCATGAGTACGTTTCTAACTTAAGTCCTACTTTCCCAAATCAGAACTCTAGAACTGGAGATGTTACTTCGGCAGTTACACAATGAAAACATGCACTGCTGCTGTTTCAAAAATAAAGAAAACATATCGGAACATTCCCTACGAAATAAAACAGATTCTGCAGCTACATTACCCTCTCACCCAAACTAAAGGTACGTAATGCATGCCGCATGCATTATCCGAAGGTGCCTCAAAAAAAAACCTTCGAAAGTCTTCTGCCGCAGAAAGCCATTCTACATATTTTACAACAACTGTCTTTTTAAAACTTTTCCCTTTTGCAAAAATATTATTCCAAGACACTCAATTCCTTGCAGCCATATGCCTTTAATCTTTCTTCCAAAGACAAAAAGGAGTGACGAACGAGGGAAAGTTTTGCCTACGGTGTATTCCATTTCCATAAGATTAAAGACAATTCAAAGCACGGGTAGCTTTCTCTTCTATTAATTTCCATATCAAAGAAAACTTGACTAAATACTTTTTGCTTCAATCATATAATAGGTAGAGGAGTATTTATGTTACTCCTTAGTCCTTCTTATGTGTATGCAGTTATCGATGAAATTGAATTTAAAAAATTAAAGATTGGCTAGATAAAAAATGGTTCAACTTAAAATAGAAAAGAGTTCAGATTGAAAGAGTTTGTTTTTGATTTGGATGAGCGACTGAATCATAGTATAGGTAAGGATGAAGGATTTTTTTTTCGATGTTTTGTTAACATCATGTGAGGCCTTAGGGATGGTAAAGGGTTTTATCAATCTACTTTGTGGTTAACCCATAATCCTTCGAATTGTGGTGTTTATTTAAGTGTTTCGCCTTTGGGTAAGATGTGGAATTTCAAAAATGAAACATTCTGTAAGTGAAAATGGACTATGGGCATTTTCCCGGGATTCGTACAAACTCAATTTTAAATAGACTCCAATACTCTTCGATTAGCTGACTCAGGGTATAGTGATTCATTGTTCACCTAAATGAATTGAAAAAATACTATCCTAGGAAATTGGAGTGATAGTAAATGAGCCAATGTGAAGTCATTCAACGGCGACATGTCACTTGAACGACCGAAGCTGTGTTCTATAATAAGTGAAACTGTGGCAACGATCAGCTAGCTGTAGTAAGACTTAGCTTACATTTTGTCGATAACTTTTTGACAACATTTCCGTACAATTTTAAAACTGTTTTTTCTACATTTGAAAAATTTTATTTCCCATCCCTGATTATGTGCTGTAAATTTCAATTTACCTACATTTGAATTTTTGCTAAGCACTTTTACTTTTAAATATTTTTTGACTAACGGTTATGGCCCCATCAGTGAGTCAGCCAGTAAAAAAACATTAAAACTGTCTGAGTATTCTTTTTTTCTTCTCTGTTCATTCCCTCATATAAGTGCAACATTGACACTACGCTCAGGTAATCTCTTGCTGTTTCAAATAAAATTTTGGGGGCCATTATAAAAGCACTTGTTCGATGTGTATCTATAGATGGCAAATGTAAGTCTCAAGAGAGCAATATAATTTAAATACAACTCGAATGCGAAATTAAAATTTTTGCGTAAAGTGTGCAAAAGGCGTGTTTTTCATACACACGGGATGTGTTGTGTATTGGATACATTTTCTATACCACTATAGATGGGTATACCACCACCACACCACATACGGTTTTTCGCGCATGATATCCTTTGGGACTATGAACATTGATTCGGTGTGAGAAATGAAATAAATAAGGACTATGAGTACCTGAAATAAGTGCCTATTTCGAAACATATATTTTTCTTTTTATTGAAGCACATATTGGATTTAGACACCGACTTTTGTTCGTTTGATTTGTTTTAATTGAAGGCAGATCTACGTCAATTGAAAAGTATTGCCGTGCAAAAGTTTCATCTATAGTAGGAAACAGTCCAAAATGCGTAAATGAGAAAAAAAAAAGCGGTCAAAAATGCTGCTCAAGTAATAGAGACGAAAACGCTCGCCCCAAAATTGAGCTCAGAAGCTGCTGAAGAATTTGGGATCTATATGATCAACAGTCGAAATGCTTAGAAGGTTCGTTCGCTGATATGCACTTGTAAATGACTACAAAATTCTGCACAGGTGGCGGCATTATTGTGATGGCCTTTAAACGGACTGTTTCCTGGAGAACACTTTCCACAAGCTAAGCCAAATTTAACGAAAATACCCGATACCACAGTCGAAGAAGTTAGTGAAACAACTCCGAAAAGGCAAAGAAAGAGATATTATATGAGTTTTGAAAATAGGTACATATATGAAACATCGGGCTTACATGGCTCATGATTTTAATCTCCAAACTTATAGGAGATTATCACCTCTTCCTGAAGGGAAAGTTACCTTCTACCAATGTACAAAGGGAAGAGACATATACGAAATTACGAAAAGCGTTCCCTTTGAGATGATGATGATCGTAACGTCAGAATAGGCAGGGGAAGAATAAAGACATTCAAGCTTTGAGCCTTGCTTAATGCATTGGTAAAAGTTTTGAAAAGTAGTGGGTATCGTGCCATTCCCAAAAAGACTGTGTACTTGTGTTGCCCATTTTCTGATCCAGATATACCTACTGCATCGAGTAATCGTAGTGACGAGTAAACTCCGCAATCTTCTTTGATAGATGAATGCCTCCACTTCGCTGTGTGCATCCAACACTCACATAATACCAATCCGATGTTAATCATTTTGTAGTTTGGTGTTTTAAAAGTTGGCTCAACCTAAACCACAACAAATGCCAAAGCCTGACTTTCTCTAAGAAGAAGCCTAGTAACCCTGGTTATAATATTGCCAATATTATTTTGAGTCAAGTGAAATGTTTTAAAGATCTTTGCGTTTACTTTAGTTTTAATATGGACTTTACTCAACATATCAACTGTGTCGTAAGTAAGGCTAACAGTATGCTTGGTTTTATGAAAAGATGGTCTAAGGAGTTTCAGGACCCGTATGTTACCCTTGCTCTATACAATTATTTAGTACAACCTCATCTAGAGTTTGCTTCTCAGGTGTGGTCCTCTTTCTATGACATACACAACTCAGGAATTGAATCAGTACAACATAATTCATAAGATTCGCTTTTAAAGGGCTTCCGTGGGAAAACCCTTACGATTTATAACCATATGAGCACAGAATCCAATTATTACATATGCAACTTCTTTCTCAAAGGCGTACCATTAACGATCTGGTGTTTTTTCATCAACTTATCACCGGACATATCGATGCACCTGAGTTACTTTCTTGTGTTCAGTATAACTTTCGAGGCGGATCTTACCACCTGCGCAACTTAGTTTTAATACACTGCCCTTACCAAAGAACGAATTATGGCATGAGTGAGCCATTCACTCGTATGGGTAGACTATATTTAATCTTCACTCATGTTTATATGATTTCAACTTGAGTAAATGTAGTTTAAAAAATTTGTTAAAAACCAGTGCTCCACTTTCTTAAGTTTAATTTGCATGTTTGCATGTTTCAATTATTTTTAGTTTATCTTATTAATTGTTAGGTTAGGTTAGGTTACAATGGCTGTCAGGAATACACCCGACACACTTAGACCAATATTAGGTCCATTGTGATACCATAGAAATTATGCGAGGGAGTACCTCGCTTAACAAAACCATTTGGAGCTTGCAATAAAGCGAAGGAGATGCAGGGGATCTGTGTGCGCCAGATCGCTTGGATCATCAAGAAAATATTTTCCTAGATGCCTCTTTCTTTTAGAAGAGAGTGCAGGACATGAGCAGAGGAGGTGTGGGATTGTCTCCTCCTCCTCCTCATCTAAGCAACTTCTGCAGAAGTCATTAGAGGGAACGCCAAGTCTTATGGCGTGTCTTCCTATCAGACAATGTCCGGTAATGACATTGATTACGGAGCTAACTTGCAATCTGGTAATGGATAACAAATGTCTTGTGCGTTTTGGATCTATTCCTGGCCATATACGTTTAATTGTTAATTGTATGACATTTTATATGTTTCGTTTGTTTTAATAATATACTTTATTTATGTTAATTTTGTAATATATATTTAAAATTTATTGTTATAATGTTTTTTTTTCTACTATTCTACTCTTCTCTTGTGCCGGTGTTGGTGTTATTACTTACTAACTACTAACGCTTGCATGTTGCATTCATGATGCAGAGCGTATATAAGTGTGTACATATGAACTTGTTCTAAGCTCAGAACTACTTAGTCTCTGAAATGCAAAAAAAAATACCGTTCAGAATGTTGGACAATGTTCAAAAAGTATGAGAGTAAGTTGACGACAAGTGAGACGAAGATGCTCCGTCTGACTTCTGACATGACAACATATTCAAAGTACCAAGATCCGTGGAAGTCTTCATTTCAAGAATATCATCTCGAAAATAAAATAGAACCACCGGTTCAGTTGGTATTGTCATCTTCAAAGAAGACATCCAGAGAATCTCGTCTAAACGGCAATTTCATACAACGAACGCTCAGACACGAAAAGGACGAAGAAAAGAAAAGCTAGGAAGATCACTCCATCAGGTACAAAGAAAATGCAACGAAATCTCTATTTGGTAGGCCTCTGACATTGAACAATCCAAAACCGGGAGGTTTTCCAAACCATTCAACCATGGGAGAGTTGTGTTCCCTTTGAGATCATGATGATCGTATTGATCGTAACGTCGGAATAGGAATTGGAAGAATAAAGACATTCAAGCTTTGAACCTTGTTCCATGAATGATCCGCAGAGCCTTTAGAGTATGGTGGTTGATTTACGGAAACGGATCCATTATCAAAAGTTTCCTGACTCTAAGACCATTGTTTTGTTCTCAACATCTTATTATGTATCGGGTGTTTTCAAAGGTTGGTTTTTCGAATAGGGATAAAACTGACATCTTGTGGTCAAATCGGCCAATTCTAATGTCATTTATGTTCAGTTCAGTTTGTCATTGCATCAACATTTCATTAACAGGTTGACAAAAAAAACGCTTGCAAATCGTGCAAATTATTTTCAAAAATAATGGTTCAGTTCGCAGAGTTTATCGCAAGTTCCGTCCATTTTATGGTCGACACAATCGTCCGTTATAGCCACTTATTCGCTTGACCACTACGAATCCGCAGAGACGTCGAACAGTGCGCACCGAAGAAACAATTGCCGCTGTTGAGCAAAGTGTTGAAGAAGACCCGGATGAATCGATTCGCCACCGTGCACACCAACTGGAGCTTTGTCCATTAACTTTATGGAACATTTTGGGCAAAGATCTTGGCTTACGACCTTACGAGATCCAGCTTGTGCCAGAATTAAAGCCACAGGACCATGCAGTGCGTCGTGATTTTGGTGTATGGGTCGAAAATTAGATTGATCTCGGTGCTGATTTTCATCTCAAAATTTTGTTCAGTGATGTGGCTCATTTTTGGTTGACTCCAAATGCGGCAATTTCGCTTGTTGACGTAACCAAGCGAAATTGCCGCATTTGGAGGGAAGAGAATCCACATGAGTACCTTGAGACGCCATTACACTCATAAAAACTGACTGTTTGGTGTGCTCTATGGGCTGGTGGAGTCATTGGTCCATACTTCTTCCGAAATGATACTGGCTAGCCAGTTACCGTTAATGGAGACCGGTATAAAGCCATGATGATCGACTATTTTGTTCCCGATTTGGATGGCATGAATGTGGAGGAGATGTTATTCCAACACGACGGCGCTACATGCCACACAGGGCACGTCACAGTCGATTTATTGAAGGAAACATTCGATGCGCGCACAATTTCGCAGAATGGACCTGTCATTGGCCACCAAGATCGTGTGATTTGACACAATTGGATTATTTTTTTTTGGGGATATGTGAAGACACTCGTCTACGTCAACAAAACAGAAACGTTAGGGGGCTTGGAAGCCAACATACGTGGCGTTATTGCCGACATACGGTCTCAAATGCTCGAAAAAGTTGTTGAAAATGGGTCCTCTAGACTTGACTTTAATGCCTGAACAGAATGGCGTAGCTGTAGCTGTAGTGCGTCGTGTTGTCAAATCAAAAATCAGAACGCAGCTGAGGAATGTAGTACAGCTCGTCCACAATGGTGTAGCGCAAGATGTCAATTTTGCTGAGCCATTTTGCTTTGTTTTGTTTTTTTTTCTGTGTGAAACGTAAAAATGTAGCGCTGCAGCACACTCAAAAGTTGAAGTTGAGTCAACTTGTACTACAGCTACAGCTACCGCTACAGCTACTACTACGCATTGTGTTCACTCTTATGGCATTTGCCTACTTTCGACTTTGACAGCGCGGCGTACTACAGCTACAGCTACACCATTCTGTTTGGGCAGTTATTCGAACCAGACGCGGCGGCCACATGCCCGAAATCATATTTAAACATTAATTGAAAGTATCCTTCCAATAAAGCCAAATTGATGGACTGTAAAACGATTTTCTTGTGTTTTATTTCAATTCGAAGTTCTATATCTCTAAAAAAAACACTCTATACTTTTAGTTCCAGTTTCAAATTGGGAGTAAAACCTCAATTGACCTAAGACGAAGTTGTAGAAACTTTAAAAAAAATCGACAAAGCTTACTAAATAAATCGAATGTCCAATTTCACGATTTACTTTATGTTTTCTCGTGTTCAACCTCATTCCCACTGATTTGAAAGGAAAAGAAGCATCAGTTCTCTGTGGGACTGTGGCAGAACACGAGTTCAAACTGTTCGATTTATTTTTCTCCCTTACTGACCAGCAATGTCAATCTTTAATTATCTTTTGAAGAAAAAGTCGTTACTTATTGCGCATTTCCTTTTCTGATCTGATCAGAGATCATATCCAGAGTCTTATTATGAAATAATTGCTGTCGTTTTTGTTGGGAAAACAGTTGCCGATTTAATTCAGTGAAAAAAAAAGAAAACAAAAAACAAAAACAGAAGAAGAAAACTTTGACGAAATTCGAAAATTTTAAACTCTCAGCTATGTAGTCGGCAATCGCAATGTTATTAACCGCGGTGATCAATTTAAATTAAGAAGATTTCTTAATTAAAAATCTCCCTTCTTTTAATGGCAATTAATTGATCAATGCCATTTGGTTTCATATAGCGGTTGTGGAATTGTTGTTCCGATCAAACAGAATGAAATTCATCCTTTGAATTAGCCATTTGGTTGTCGGCGCGTTGCACCAATATACGCGTCGTATACTCATACTTGAGATCGACATCACAAAAGAAGCCCCCAACAACAACAACAGCATCACAAGTTGGATATAGCACCCAGTCACGCAATATTGCCGGCACTTAAAATGTGGAAAAGAACCCCTCAGATTTCGAAAGTCAGTTGTTTTAATTAAACGAATCAAGACAACCATCCCACGCCTGATACACACACCCGCTATATTTCTGATACAATTCATCCAATTGTCGCGCGCAGGTTTTCGGTGTTAGAGTTTAGTATAAAATAATTCTTTTTTTTTTTATTTTTATTTTATTGATGGCTTGACAAGCGCATATACTGAAAATGAAAATAATTGACTACATGAATTTTAGGGACTTCAACTTCAGCGTTATTATTGGAACAATAGGCAGAACAATACAAATTGGCTGACCACGAATGCGAGACGGTCCTCTTTATAGGTAATCCATCGTTAAGTGAATGTGATCGTGATATATCTCCCCGCATTGGTTGTTGGAAGCTTGGCACTCGAAATCGAAGTATGATGAGCTCGACATCAGAGGGTAAAGATATTTTCTACAAAAGAATGATGGCCTTGCATCACGGAGAAGAACAAAACGTGAAAAATATAAAATTTCCATAGTTTAATAGATTGTGCAGAATGAATAGCCTGAAAAACAGAGATGAGACTGAAAATGATCACGAAGTGAAGTGATAAGTGCAACAGTTGATCACAAAGTAGAAAAAGTTTAAGTCAGAAGGACACTCCATTTGGATAAATGCTTTTTCAAAAGTGGGTGGACGTGGTTGAGAATTTAATGAAGTTTTTCGTAAAACAGCCAAACACAAGAGTAAAGAAAAGTTGATGATTTCCAAAGAAGAGACGAAGGTAGGGTAATATGCTGCTAGTTGTGGCAGTGGAAGTTTGGAAACACAAATTACTGAAGAGCCGCAAGTACTCCATTAGGATAGATTAACAATTTTAAGTCAGAGTGTTTTACATGTTGTATAGCTCCATCAATAGTAGAAGTTTCTTTCTACTTGATAACGTCTGCAATCCGCGTTGCAGTAACTTTAACGTTCTTTTAACTTTGCTACTATCAACCGTTGCCTTCAAATATGTAGCCAAGTAGTAGTGAGAGTTCTTTTTGTGAACCGCCAAAAGTGTGGCTTGAACGAGAGTTATTTAAGTATTTTCTTCAATGACCGTCTCTATCAGGCCAAACCTCATCGTAACTTCCAAGAGCATCCCGTTGATTAACTAATGCCGTAAAGTTAACTAAGGACGAGCGTTGGATTTATAAGACTTAACCTATACCTTCTTCGAAAGTATGAGTAGTTATTTAGATATCACTCTGAAGAACCATGCTTGCAAAGCATCTGACTCATACTTTGTTGCCACACATGGTCTTTCTTCAGCTTCTGATCACAGAGAAACGGCTGAACAAAAACT
Organism: Melanostoma scalare; assembly: GCA_949752695.1. Lineage (NCBI taxonomy): Eukaryota > Metazoa > Arthropoda > Insecta > Diptera > Syrphidae > Melanostoma > Melanostoma scalare. The sequence continues at coordinate 38,520,661 of OX456984.1, forward strand.
GTGAGTAATCGTAACGGACTTATTCAAAATTGTGACAACAATGAGTCAAACTCTCTCTCTCGCTAAAAAATTTGATCAGATGGCGTTGAAAGTAATTGAGATATTGAGTACTCCACCTTTTAAATGTATACAAAGTATGAGAACCCCAGACAAAAATTAAAAGATACCAAAGAAATATGCAAAAAACGGTGGAATGTTGACAAGAACAGGTCAACTCCAAAGAAAAAGAATATAGGTGCCAAGTTAAATTGCTCTAAAACAATTGAGGACTTCTTCCACGGAACTAGGAGTATTTTTCTTTAGAAAAAAACCTAGGGTTTAGATAAGGCATATGCTTCCGCGTTGATCAGGGTCTTATGAAGAGTTCCTTGGTTTTCTAGAGAGGATTTTGTTTTTCAATAGCCTTCTCAAGCCAAAGAAGCAGTGGTTGGTAAAAGTAATTCTCCATTTTATCTCTATATACACGAAAAATAACATCAGCAGTTATTTTTCGCGTCTATAGCGGATCTTAGTCAGGGGAAGTCCTGTAATACCTCCAAGTTATGTTTTTCAATTGAAACGCTTTGTATCACCGATGTTCTCAGTTTTTGCTTGATAACAACATGCGCTTGGTTTTGCTCTTATTAACGAATATACTCTGATATACTGAAGATCCAGAGATCGGGTTGATTTTTTTATAATTTTTTTTTATATCATTTTGTATATCATTTTATTTTATATATCAGTCGATAATAACTGAATATCAATCAATTCAAGTTTGAAAATGTCTACTCTCTTATCATTCACTTTGAATGAATATAAAAATCCATTACATGTACAATGTACATACAATGGTAGTAAGAAATCGGAAAATTGGTTTTTTCATCATCGGTCAAGTTTTTTTGACCGGCACTGTATTTATATAAGATTTTGCGTCTGGTGTTAACGCCTAAGTTTTGTAAAATCTTTTCTAGTATGATGTTTCACAAATCGCATGATAGTTTGACGCCTTGTCGACCAGTTTTGCAGGGTTACGTGGATTTGAACAGCTAATCTCTGTAAATAATGTGATACGCGGCCTTGAAATTATATTTTTTCTCTCTAATTGTTGCGCTTGTGAGGGTCTCTTTTGTTACGATCGGACATTCGATAATGAGTTTTTATTTATCGGGTATGCTTTCTTCCGACCATGTGAACCGCTGCGCGCTGCCACTGATCTACAATGCTTAATTCTATCTTCCATACTAATACTAGCTAAGCCTCCCGGTGTTGCACGGGTCCGTAATTTTAAGGATTCCGGTCTCGTCCTTTGTTTCCCGTAGTTTCTAAGTTTCCTCCCAATCCCGTTCCCGTGGGAATTTGGATTGATTTGTTTAATTTTTTTTTGTTGATTTACGTGTATTTTATATGAACAAAAGAGACATTCAGGAAAAATGCCATAACTCGTGAACGGGTCGACCAATTTCAGATATTTTTTATAAGAACCATTCTACCAACATCCCCTAAGCTCCCACAAAAATTTGGTTTCATTCGGTCGAGCCGTTCTCAAGTGATGAAATTAAATCTGTCTGTCTGTTTTTCTTTGTTGCCATCTACCGCAAAAACTACTGAACCGATTTATATAAATTTTGGTACAGAGATGGTCTAGAACCTGAGAAAGGACATAGGTTATATTCCATTTTTACTACTGTTCTGATTTCAAAAGTTCTTTCACCCTGATTTCTTTCAAATTGTTGATGACATAAATGACCTAAAAAGAAATGTTTCTGGTCTTCAAATAAATAAGATCAATCGGGAATGGCTGTGTGAAGGGAAAATTTTGATGCCGAGCGAATAATGAGATAGTTAACCATATAGAAACGGGCATAAATATTATGTCAGACGTAAGGGGATGTGGTCGAATGTCTATGTCAGTAGATAATGCTATGAAAACTGAGCACCCTATACAGAGTTTCTCTATTCTTTAGAATTATCAGGAGTATTTTCCCATTAGTGTTCCGGTCCTAATAATGAGAATTCAAGACGCGTCAATGCTATGTGATTGTTAACACCTATACGAATTACACATCTGGGATGCAGCTCTATATATAAAAGCTTTAAACTTGACTGGGATGACAATAGGAGAAAACGTTTTGATTCCCTTTATTGCTATAATTTCGACTAATTTACCATTTCAGTTTGAAAGAGTGCAGTTTCTTCTGAAAGCAGTATTTAATAAAAGTATAAATAAAGCTCAAGGACAGACGCTCAAAGTTGCAGGTTTTCATTTAGAAAAAAAAATGTCATGGCAACTCTTATATTTTGGCAAAAGATGGAAAACAAAGAAAAGTTTTTTAATGTATGTATGTTATTGTCCAAATAATTAGTCTAAAACATAAAAAATGCTGCCGAGAGTCATTATTCTTCACGGACGAAGTCGCGGGCACAGATAGTTGTATATAATATATGTAATGGGATTTAAAAATAGTTGGAGGGATTTTCAATTGGAAATGTCTTGCGATTGTAGCTTTCCGACGTCATATCGTTTCACAGTATTAGTTCGACAGACTCGAGAGCAAAATATTTAAATTCGTACTTTGGCAACAACAAGGTAGTGGTCGTAATCAAAGTCGGCCCTTGTAAAGGACTGATTTTAAAAGTTATTTCAATATTGGAATGCAACAATTCTTAATTCCTTTTGTGTCTGCAAGTTTTGGTAAAGCAGGTGAAAACTTGAGCTCTTATTGGTTCTGGTACCTATATGTCAAAGAATCTTAACTTCTAATTTATTTTAATTAAGTACACGCACCCAATAATTGCTTCTACTTTGTACTATAACACAAAGAAGCAACGATATTAATTTACAACTAAACTGGGCATACATTTTTCCCCCACTTAATAGCTGCTCTTCGCCAATTGCACAAGTATAAAAAGTTCTCAATCATAACTCAACTCGATATGTATATTAGCTCATCCTTTTATTTCTTTTCAAAGTTTTTTTTGACTTCTGGCTCTATAGCCCTTGCACGTGGTCATAGGAATGCACCCCTTGTTCACAATACAATTTTGTAGGCAATGTTTCTTGCTGATTTGTTTTTAATTATCCCCTATCAAGCCTATCACTTTTGCAGCCTTAAATCGACTTGATTAAAGGTGCTGCAACGTAACCGAAGTCTTCTCATCCTCTTGTTTCATGCAAAATAAAAAGAAAAGAATAAAAATAAACAAAGCAAAAAAGTAAACCAAACAATTGTTTACTTAACACTGTAACTGTAGCCGGTAGCGTAGGTCTATAAGGGGTTGGCACTCATGGTGTACCATCATCACTAGCCATAACACAAGGACTAAAGCCGATGTTATCTGCAATTAGAAACATTTTCACCTTCCATATATTGTATAGCGCAAAAAATCGTATATCCCTGCAACTCTAGCGGGGCTGAATGGCCATTACTTAATTATGTTTCTTTATCAAATAGAAGGGTTACAGTATACCTAGAGTTGTTTTATTAATGCAGGACGTCGCCACACCTATTTTACATGATATGACGCTGCCGGCTAACTATTTTAGTTTTTTTTTTCTTCTTCTTCTTTTTTCCTGTTTTTACTTAATAAACATTGGGATTGGGGGCAAATACTAATTTAATTACTGGTTTGTTAAAAGAAGGTAAACTTTAATAACTATCATGTCTATCGTATAATTCATGGGAATTACTTAGACGTGCGTCGGTTCAGGTGGGTATGTATGTTTATTAGGCCTCGGGTATAATAATTCTATCAAGGAAATTATAAATAAATAGAAATAGAAAAGTGTAAACAGCATAGTTTCATATCAATTTTAAGGATACATTTTCATTGATTTAGGCATTTGTAAATTCATTACTGAAAATAGAGGGAGGGACATGCTTTTGATACTACTGTCGAAGGTCGAGGAAAAACGTAAATTAAATCGTAACTCAGTTTAGATGTTTAATGTCCAAAGAATTTATTAGTATCACATGATGGTTCGATTGTTCATACAGAGAGTTTTATTACTTGGACAATCAATGTGGTAGCCACTTTGGTTGTGTCCTGTTAGATTACTGATAAGCGATCGTAATGAAGGCCTATTTAGGGATAGTAGCCTTTCAGATCCTATCGTATTTAAGCCATAGTTTCCTGGAGATAACACAGGAATCTAGGCATTCCCATCTTTCATTAGACTTTCGTATAAGTTTGTTACCAATGATCTGTTTAGTTGCACAGGGTGGAACCATGATTGATTGGTCTATGAGAGAAAGTTCAAGTGTTGAGCCTTTTCTCGCCAGTTCATCCTCTTTTTCGATTCCGGGTAGGCCACTGTGACCGGGAACACGAGCCTAACGTTAAGTAGCGTGCCAAGAACCTTTAGTAAGAAACAAGCTTTGATCTTATCAGAGTGGCAGAAATCGCCATCATGGACACCTGTTTTGCAGCGATTTTAACTGCCAAGATCTCGTTTGAGGCGTTTCATTCTCCCTCTGTCTTTTGGGGAAGCTGGTTGAGAAGGATTTATTAAAGTCCAGGTAGGAAGTTATGTAATCCATACAGATGTTGTTGTCAGCGTATCTTGATAAAATCTGTGGAGTTTGGCTAGACATTACACTGGTTTAGCCTGAGTGCGCTGTTTGCTACCGATTCTTGAACATAGAGATCAAGTGGGGTAAGATTGAGAATTATTTCCAAGCTCGCGGTTGGTGTAGTTCTCATTGCTCCAATGACGCAAATACAGGCTGTTCTTTGTACTTTGGTTAGGGTTTTTCTTGACGGTAACGTTCATGCATCAACGGATATGATAACTAACGTAATTCTCAAGGCATCGTGATTCGAATTGTAATGAGATGATCGGGGGGAAGAGAAAAATACTCTCAGATTTTCAAAAGTGATTTTCCGAAGAGAACAGCAGCAAGACCAAGCCTTTATGTTTTATGTGACCAAAAAGTAAGTCAAAAATACTGTAAGTGAAAACTTTTGGTCTCTCTTTTAGAATTTTATAGGAAACCAACTTCAATGGATCTCTTTATGTCATTTCCATTGGTAAATCAAATTTGCGGCTAAGTCAACACTGACATACAGCACTTTCGGCTCCACTTGAGCTTGGAAGTGTGAATTGTGCAATGAAGTAATTATTTATCATTGAAACTCTCTTATCAAAAATGAGTGCATTTTGTATTTATTAGTCTCTTATTCGTTTGATTAGAAGTTAACTTTCCGATCCTTCAATACATTTTACAAGTTCTATTGAGTGGTTTTGAGTCTGATACTCACCATAGAAACCCTGGTGATCCCCAGTAGGTACTCCCTTTTTTCTCCGATACTCTTCCTTATCTTCGAAAATTTTCTCTTGTGTGAAACCTTAAATCAGTTCAAACCCTGCTCCGATCGAAGTAAATCTACTCGACTTTTGAAGAAAAAATAAAATCTACTCCGACGCTCCCCTTGTTTTAGAGATTTGTTCCACTTTTTCCACTTAGAAAATTTTGAGTATACCTTACTCCAGACAACCTTACTTTAAATTGAAAATAAATAAATGAAAAGAGCCATACTAATATTAACGCAACGAAACTCGGAGATCCTAGGCGGTTACAGCGAATTTCAAGGACCTACAAATTTATGCCGAGTTCGAACGGATAACTTAGATGGTGTTTTTCTTCGCAGTGTTATTCTCTTGACTTAGCAGTTCCTCGCGAAGGGCGGTACGTGCTTGGATAGTTTTTGAATTGTTGACATAACACCGGTCCTTCGCAATCCCTTAAAAAATTTAGAATGGGATCAAATTGCCACGCCGATACGATCAATTGACACCACCAAGATGACTGATGACAAGACTTGGGAATATGGACTGATTGCGGTTTGAAAATTTATTACGGCATAGGCTGTGTGGCACCTCATGCTGCATGAAACAGAGGTCCATTAAAAAATAGTTGGTTAGCGTCTGTAACACCTAAGCACAGAAATGTGTTCGTGGATTGGGTCTCACACCCTCGACTACAGCAGCCACATCGTGCGACTGGGCCCTTGGGAGTTTTCCATTAACCACTACCATCACTTCTCGCACAAAATTGCTTACAATGACGTGCTTCATTTCGGCCATAACTTCTTTCAAAAAGGAAATTGTTTGGACACACAGTAATAACTTTGAAAATAACATTTCTTAACATTAAACAACCATGTTCAAGCGTATAACGACTCATTTCATTTCGCTGATGTGTGCAAAATAACCAATAGTTTAAAAAGTTATAGTTCATAAAGTTAAGTTCTTACTTAAATAAACGAACGATTGCAAATTACTATTTGAATTATGATCTTGTTAGTATTGCTTCATGGGTATATAATAACCGATTAGGATTCAAAGCCTTAAAAAGTCAATGTTGTCTTCTGTCGCTTAAGCTTTATAGTTCCTTTCTGCCATTATGGTATATGCATCAAAGAAACCGAGTAGCTGTATGTGTTTGCTGTGTCTGTAACCGACGACCTTCGTTGGAACGCTCACATTATTTTGAAGTCGCCAAAAATGCTGCCAAATGTTTAAGATTCTTAAAACGATTTATGAAACTGCTAACCCACTCTGATCTGAACAGAGATTAATATTTTAGCCGCTCGACCCGAATGTGGAATGCTTTACCAAACTTAACACGAAAAAATTTAAGAGTAGTGTGCAATCGGCATCTTCTTTTTAATCCTTTCCTTCTTTCTTAACACCCGCACTGTATGTTAATTCCAGAAAGCTGCTCGAGAAGACTTGTGAATGTCAATTTTTTAATAACTGTGACTCTAGTAAGAAACTTTCTCAAAATGTCTTTATCTTTTCATAACTCACAGCCAGAAATACTAAACAATCTTTTCTAACAACTGACAAAATAGATTTTCTTGAAATAAGTAAACGACCAATTACAGTCATATAATATTGCGTCTTGCCTCTGATTCTTATTTCCCTCCCTATACATGCATTTCACAGAGCAATTTAACTTATTAACCTCAGAGTGGCATTATGGAAATCATAAGTCTTTCAATTTATACAAAACCAGCGTATTTAGAGTAAATTAATCACTCCATTATCGCACATATATGCAACAATGTTGAATCTACCAACAATACTTCCGCTCACCCCGAACACCTTCAACTGCCACCACAATTAAATGAATGAAATATCGGCCCCAGTGGAAATGCAACACGGATTAATTATATTATTAGCGACCATGTACTCTAATCAAAATAAAAAAAAATACGATAATTTAACTCTCATTTTGGCTTGTAACGAATTCGCTCTATAATTTCTATGTCAACAGTTTCCTTTTTTAAAACACACCTTCAATTCCAAGTGAACCATCACTTGCTTATCATTTAACAGTGTATCTGTATTGTCTACTTAGTTGATTTCTTCTGGGAATCACATGGTTATGTGTGTTCTTAATTTGTGGACATGGAAATGACTATCCCCTAATAGCCGTCCATCGCATATTTTTCAATCTACCACTAGCTGCAATTTATAGTAAGGTACTTGAGCTAAAAAGAGCGATGTGGTAATTATAAAGTTTGTGTAGGAAGTAGGAACTCACATAACATTTTTTTTTATAATTTTGGTGACAGAAGAATTTGTGATTTGTGAATTCTGCATAAGTATAATAATAAAATAAAAAATAATTTATTATATGACGCCGGTGATTTTTTTATTAGTTTTAACTTTAATCGCGAATAACTACTGAAGGAAGTACTTCAAGAAAAAGTATTACAGCACCTCTTTTATCAAAGCATCAAATTTCCTTCATGGAACATTTTAGTATTTTTTCACATATTGATTTTTTTAGTAGTTATGAAATAATGCCAGTTTTTAAAAATTCATTACTTGGAAACGGTTAGCTTGACGAAAATTTTCAATTTAAATTTTTTTGAAGGAATTTAAATTTTCTATAGAAAAATTTGTCAAATTTTTTTGATCATAACAGCTTAGCAGTTTTTGCGCTAAAATAAGATCAGTCCTAAGCTTTGGAAAACACGTTTCATAAACCTCTACTTATTTTTTGAGGGTTTTTTCATTGGTTTTTTTTTTGTCATCTAATAAGGCGTTTCTTATCATCACTATCACTACATAGAATAAAACAAATTCGCTTTCTCTGTCCCTATGTCCCTATGTATGCTGAGATTTTTAAAACTACACAACGGATTTTGATGCGGTTTTTTTTTTTAATGAAAAGACAATAGAGTGATTCAAGAGGAAGGTTTATATGTATAATACATGCATATTATAGTATAGAAAAGCCGAGAAATTTAAAGATTTGTAATGTGATGTCAATTGAATTAAACCTAGTCTGATCTCAACGGCGCAACATACCTATACAAAAGGTAAATCAGTGGAAACTGCACTCCACTCTCTGGTTTGCACCATTGAAAAATCCCTGCACTACAAAGAATACTCTCTCGTCGCATTCCTAGATATAGAGGGTGCATTTAACAATGTTAACAATTCAGCAATAACTAATGCTCTTGATGGGCTGCTCATAGAGGAACACATCAAAAACATGATAACAACAATGCTCAGCAGCAGAATCATTAGTTCCGAAATGGGGAACTACAAAACAAGCAGAATGGCTAATAGAGGAACCCCGCAGGGAGGAGTTTTATCTCCCCTACTGTGGAACCTGGTCGTTAACAAATTGTTAATCGACCTAGAGGACGAAGGTTTCAAAACTATAGCCTATGCCGATGATGTAGCAATTGCCGTTTCAGGCAAGCACCCACAAACCCTAGCTGAGCTGCTACAAACAGCACTTAACAAGCTTAACAATTGGGCTGCAGATTGTGGTCTGAACATCAATCCACACAAAACGGAATTAGTTCTCTTTACGAGGAAATACAAAATTCCGGACTTCAGACCCCCAACTATTAAAGGGGTAACTCTCACACTGTCAAATCAGGCTAAATATCTAGGTCTCATTTTTGACAAAAAACTGACCTGGAAAACCAATATTGAGGAAAGAGTAAATAAAGCCAACGTTGCACTCTTCTCCTGTAAAAAAGCCATTGGCGGGAAATGGGGTTTCTCGCCCCAAATCACCCATTGGCTGTTTACCTCGGTATAATTAGACCGATACTCACATACGGGGTGATAGTCTGGTGGACAGCACTAGACAAGATGATCAACTACAACAAGCTGGCCAAAGTTCAAAGAACGGCTAGTCTGTGTATTAGTGGCGCACTGAGGACAACCCCATCGGACGCCCTCAATGTACTACTAGATCTCACACCCCTAGATATCTTCTGCAAACAAGTCGCAGCTAGCTCAGCTACTCGACTCAGAGCTACATCACAGTGGACCAATAATCAAATCGGCCACACTACCATTCTAGATAACTTTAGATTCTTACCGAATCGATCCGACTACACCACCCCCAAGTTGGTGTTTGACAATAATTTCCAAGTAACCATACCTTCAAGCGAAGCTTGGGAAAATGGCGCTCTTTTGGAAAATGAAGCAATACACTTCTACACCGATGGTTCAAAAACCAGCGAAGGTGTGGGAAGTGGAATCTACTCAGAAAAACTGAATCTCAGTCTTTTCTTCCGCCTACCCGATCATTGTAGTGTGTTCCAAGCGGAAATTCTGGCGATTAAGGAGGTGCTGTCTTGGCTCAAAGAAAACGTCATATCCTCCACGGATATTCGGATCTTCTCAGACAGCCAAGCTGCCCTTAAATCTCTTGCCTCTGTCTCTACAAAATCCATCACAGTCCAAAATTGTCAGATGTCTCTGAGGGAGATGTCAAATCAGTTTAACATTCACCTTTCATGGGTGCCAGGGCACAGGGACATATCAGGCAACTGTATGGCAGACGAACTAGCCAAAAAGGGCACGACCACTTCCCTACGCTCAGAATGGAACAACATAGGTGTACCTATCGCTACATGTAAACTCCTACTTAGACAAGACGCTTCAAGGATAACAAACACTAGATGAACTGAGAGTAACAACTGCCTTGCAACCAAAAAAGTTTGGCCGTGTGTAGACTCAAAACGCTCGAAGAGTTTGTTTAACCTTAACCGCCTGTATCTAGGTTCTACCATAGGTGTTCTTACGGGACACTGTCTAATAGGGAGACACGCCAAAAGACTTGGTGTGTTTTCCAATGATTTCTGCAGAAGCTGCATGGACGAGGAGGAGGAAGAAACCGTTCAACACCTTCTTTGCTCATGCCCTGCACTACTTCATATGAGGAAAACTCATCTCGGTGAATTCTTCTTCGATGATACTAGCGACCTAGCTTACATAGACCCTAAAAGTCTCTCGAAATACATTAAAAGTTCCACGTGGTTCGACTAGCAGGTGATTAACCGGCTAGTCCCGTAATGGAAGATTAATAAGTGATCAACTCGTTAATCTTACATCGGGTTTCTGAGATCAGTAGGTGATTAACTTGCTGATCTCTGTGGTATCACAATGGGCCCTTGCGGCCTAAGTGTGTCAGACAATGTACTCATTGACTGACAGCCACTTCCACCTAACCTAACCTAATGTGATGTCGTAACAAACATATTTTTCTGCGCTTACATTGCAAACGCTGGCTAAACCTTACGAGATAGATCAAATTTATGTACTATGGAATTGTATATCTTAGAAAGATAAATAAATAAGTCCGACAGCATATGTTTATCTCCTAAGGATAACCCACAGTAACCATTTTTATCTTTTACATATTACAAAAAAAATATGGTTTATTTACCAAGCTATTTTAAACGATACAGTATCATTCCTTATCCAATTAAGAACATTAGATACGTTGTGCATTTCATGTAGATCAAAATTGCCCTTTACAGCATGTTGAATATTTTCGAAGATATTACAGATTATAAAATAAATAGGTAAAAATGTAAAAAGTAAATAAGTAAAAATGTTGTGTACGAATATTCCAAAGATAGCAGGAAATCTTCATGGTATAGGGAAGGGGGAATTGTTTTACTCCAAATTTAACGCGTGCAGGCCACGGGCAGTAATGAATAAATCGAAACTACTGGATCGATCTCAATCATTTTTTCAGTGAGTGACATAGGATATATATTTTATACCCGTGCGAAGCCATAGCGCAGCGGGCCGCTGTGTTTTTATATACAACGTTCACAGTTTTTCTGTAGTGTATTTAGTATCAGCATTGCACCCGTGCGAAGCGGGGGCTCTTATTTTTTTTTTTCTTTTTTTTTTCAAAAAAGCAGAATGCTCATTTTTCGGTCCAATTTAATGTATGGACAAACAAATTTTTATTTGACTCAATGACTGTCTTAGCTCTTAGCTGTTTAATGACGGCTTAGAATATCACCAGAGCTTCTCCGATTGTCGTATGGAGCGACTAAAGGAGAGTCACATCTAGAAAATCAACAAAAAATTGATTCTGGCGACAACCGTGAAACCTTTGAACCTTCCCATAAGTGAGCATGAGCATGTAGATCTTAAGACTAATACGAGTGGAAATCATTGGTGAGAGATCGAACTCAAAGCATCGTAAGATTTTGACCATTATGGAAATACTTGCGAATAGCAATGGCACTATTCCGCTAGGCACTATCACTTCTGCGAATCATGGCACTGATCCTGAGGAGAGCAGATATCTCTTTAATTGGTGAAACAGGAAAGGTGTGGAATTGTTACAGTGCTAACAATTTACTTAAGGATATCCCAAAAGAAATTTTTTGTTTGTCAGTGAAGATTTGAATAGACGCGTTGTAAAGACAAACGATGATTATGCTTGTAATCATGGTCATGGAGGAATAGGATACGGCACCAGGAAGCAACCTTAATATGTGTAAGTCACATAGCCATACCATATTAAATGCTACGTTCATGTCCTTCAAATAAGACCGACACATTATCATCTACAGCAGTGGTGGAAATGAAACCCTAATTGATAACTATTTGGCAGCCAAAATTATGAAATCTCGTTTGAACGACCGCTAAGTTATGCCAGGTAATTCTGTCGCTCAACAACATCGGGCGTCGTCGTCTACTGATAAAAATTTTTTTATGGAGGCAGTGAATAAAACCAAATAAAAATGCTACTAAGAGAATCCAGTTGTATAAAAGGTTTGCTCGTTCTCAGCCATCACGGTGGTTAACTGACCCCGGGTTAGCATAGAAGGTGATGATCTCTCCTTCGCTTGTAGAAAAAAGATTCTTATCGAGCAACTCCATTGCTAGTAGGTATACCGCTGGTCGGGATGTCTTGGCTTCTTATTAGGGGGTTCGGGTTGTCGGTCATGTTTTGCATACCTCTACGGCTCGATGGGATGAGGTATCTGTCGAGTTTCATTATTTTTGCTTCTTGGTAGAGTCTCTAGTTGCCGAAGTGCTTCCTTCGTATCCTGTTGTAGTGTAGTCCAGTGCAGTTCCGCAAGATCTTCCGCTCGAGAACTACCAGCTTGTTCATGTGAGTTTTTAATGAGAGTTTACCAATTAGGGAAACAATATCGGATCACAGTCCCAGCTGCTTGCAAAGAAGTAGTTTCGTTTTCTGGCTTAGCCTGTTGTTCATAATTGGATGGATGCGATGAGAAGCGACCTTAGCACAGCAGCTGCATGGCGGTTGAACTGTATTCCTAGGTACTTCACATTGTTCTTTGCTGTTAATTGCGTTCCATCGAGTAAAGAGATCTTGGTGCTTCTACACTTGTTGGCTGAGCGTCCTCTTGCATTACCGGATCTGTGAGATTGTCGTCTAAAGCAAATTAGCTCAGACGTGGCTGAGTTGACTTTGAAGCCCCAATGTTGGTAGTACTCGCAAAGGTGTCTTTCGTGGGCTTCGACTCTTCTGGCAGCAAATACCGAAGACACGGACTTGGCATATGTGAGGAAGAGAGAGTCTGTGCGTCTTCTGGCAGTGGTTGGTCCGACCGACGCGACGCGACGTGTAGATGTTGAGCAAGAACGCGCCTAGTTTAGATTCTTGTGCAACTCCAGCGTTGATTGTCCTTGTTGATGACTTGCAACTTCCTATTTGAACGAAGAATGACCTGCATTAAAAAGAAAATTGTATATAATTTTTATTAGTGCTTGTGGGGAACATGTGAACTTCAATGTCAGCAAAAGCTGACATTCTGGAGCACTCAGACCTGATTGCCGGTTCATTGTACTACCATGGTAGCAGCCTTCCCTTTTTTATGGTTCAGTAGATGGAAATAAGGTGGTTGTAATTTCACATATAACCTCAAAGGCGGCGTCCAGATGAAACTGGGAGGCTGGAAGAAAAGTAGATGCCCAGAGCGGGGTGTTTTGATACCCGGGCCTGCAGGGAAAGCATATGAATTGGAATCTACATCAGGTGGTTCGGCAGCATTGTATTTTCTGGAAAATCGACACCGAACTCATTTAGTCCCTCAATCATACTTTATTGGCATTCGAAATTCGAGATCAAACCATTTTGTTTGATTATTTGGCAAAGACGAACACCTGAGATGTTATTCTCTTAAATTCAAGAAAAACGGCTCTATATTTTATTTAACTTTATAATTGTTATTTTTATTTAATTTTTCTCTCTGACTAATGAGGTTACCTGTCTTTCGCGTTTCACATGTTCAGTCTTTAAGGTGTTCATCTTAATTTTTTTTTCAATCCAGATTATATTTATTTTATAAAAAAATGCCAACATAATTCTTGGGAATTCGAGAAAGAAACATTTTTCATTGAATATCAATGACTAAGGGTTGTGTACAGCACAAAAGAAACTATTACAATTTGCAACTCGTATGGTATTAAGAGATACGTTCACACACATGTACATATATGTATTTTGGAATGCCTTAAAATCAACGCAAATTCCACCAAGAATTCCGTTCCTAATTTTAATAGTTTAAATCAAGACACTCTTAAGCAAAACCTTCTAATGCGTAAAGTATCAAAGCCTAGCGGTTTTGTAATAAAATATTCATGGATTGTAGAATTTGAATTTGAAGAACTACAAACCCAACCTATTTGTATGTGCAGAACATAAACTTCCTCCATAAAATGATGTCCACTCTTCTATACCGAGCAACCCTTTATTTTCCCAATACACACATACCTATTAAGTTTCCAATTAATTAACCTCTCGCGTGTTCAACGCGCTGAGTTCTTATTTCAGAATTTTTGTCTTTTTTTTCCTTTTTGCTTTGTTAAGTCGCCGTACAAAAATGCTTGCATTAATTAGTACGATAAGCAAGGTTTTGTGTATTTGATAATCCTTTGAATACTTCATTATACCGAAGCTATATTTGTGTATCCCCAAGAGTCGGGACATTTTGACTTAGGCGCGGTTTGTCACCACATGTAGTAGGTGCGCCGCTGACACTGGTTGTCGTCTTAGTCTCAAGCAGTGACCGACCTTTGGCATAGTTTGTTGTTTGTTGAGCGATTGAAAGCAATGATAATAAAAATCAGAAAGGATTGTGTATTATACGGTTTTGCTTTAGCGCTTATAATTTTTATAATTTTCACAAATCTTGAATTCCATAATTGTATTGTCATGGTAGTAAGTGGTTTTACGAAAAGAGTTGTCGTGTGTGTGTTAAATGATAGTTAAGCAGAGGCTATACATTAGTTTTATCACTTTTTTTTCTTTCTTAAATGGAATAATATTCATATGGGCAAATGGGTTGATGTATGGCATAGTATCAATGCCCTTTCATAGGATTCAGGTACTGTCAATTTTCTTCAGAACACATTTATTTTTGTCATGTAAAACGGCACGTATAGTCACTCACCACACTAGGGGGACAGTAGGTGTCGTCATTGGCGTTAAAATTGAATAAATTCCTAGATTTCAGCATTGTATTTTAGACAAGGTATATTTTTGGGTTTGGAAATAGGAATTGTTTTGCATAAAGTAGTCTGAAATTAAATGTTAGAATAGATTTTTATACTTGTATCATGAAATTTTTTTTTTTAAGTTTTGAACAAATCGATATCATTGATATTATTAAAAAATAACATAAAATCTTAAGCTCGAGATCCCAAAACTATTTTTTGATTAAGGTTCTCCCAATCCAAAGCGTTTTTGCAGTTGCGGCAGCTGTAGGAACGCTTTTTCTAGTTTCGTCTGTACCTACAAATGTAGGTATGCAATCACTGGGTTTTTTGTCGTGTTGGTGTAGTTATTGTCATATTATGTCGCTATATACAATATACATATATATAAATACATATTTCCAACAGAAGTGACGTCTACAGACCAATATCGCTTATACCAATAATGGCAAAAGTCTTTGAAGAATTGCTACTGAAAAGACTAAGCAAAGTCATAGAAGAAAGAAATCTAATCCCAAACCATCAGTTTGGATTTAGAAATAAACATTCCACGATAGACCAAGTTCATAGAATAACGGATGCAGTTGAAAAAGCATTAGAAGAAAAACAAGTATGTTCGGCTATATTTTTAGATGTTGCTCAAGCATTCGACAAAGTATGGCATGAGGGGCTAGAGTATAAACTGCAAAGGGACCTACCCAGGCAGTACTACGAAATACTATAATCTTATATCTCAAACCGGCTCTTCAGAGTACGGTATGATCAAGAATATTCAAAGCTAAGTAAAATACAAGCCGGTGTTCCACAAGGAAGCGTCCTAGGACCTACCCTGTATTTGCTATATACAAGGGATATTCCAGTGGATAACAACACCATTATGGCTGCTTTTGCAGATGATACTGCAATTTTGGCATCCAGTAAGTGCGTCTTCAAGGCTGCTGAGAAATTGCAGAATGCCGTCGACACCGTTAGTGATTGGACCAAAAAATGGCGTATCAGCTCAATGAAGCTAAATCTGCACATATAAACTTTACAAATAAAAAGTTAAGCTACGTACAAATATTCATCAACAATCAAGCTGTACCTTACGCCAACACGGCCAAATACCTTGGGATGAATTTGGATGCAAAGCTAAAATGGAAAGAGTATATCAAAAACAAAAGGGAAGAGCTCAACTTGAAGTATAGAAAAATGTACTGGTTACTCGGTAGAAATTCTGACCTATCTGTCGGAAATAAAATAATGCTTTATAAACAAGTACTTAGACCTGTTTGGACCTATGGAATCCAATTATGGGGCTGTACAAAGAAAACAAATACTGAAATCATCCAACAGTTCCAAAACAAAGTCCTTCGTGGAATAGTAAATGCACCATGGTATATAAGAAATAGCGATTTACATCGTGACCTACAAATAGAAACGGTTACAGAAGTTGTAAGAAAACATGCTGTATCACACAATCAGCGACTGCATAGTCATATCAACTCTGAAATGGAGTCCGTATTAAATACGAGAGGAAATGTTCGGAGATTAAGAAGAACCAAGCCACACGAGCTAATGGTCTAAAAGTCATGGGAAGCATTAAAAGTTTAAGCTTCCCTTAAAGCGATTATATTATTGAGAAAGAAAAATCTGTTGTCGATCGTTCATAGATTGGTTCTGATTACGAGGAGTTTTTAGTGAGGTAAGAGTCCCACACTACTTGGTGTCGAATACTGCCAAGTGTCTTTCGAAGATTTCCTCCTGACAAAAAAAAAAAAAAAATGTCGCTATATAACTTAACTTTTACTACCTCAATAGGGGCTCCCGCGACTGTAAAAACACTTTGGTGTGGGAGGTCCTTTAAACTAGAAACTCATGAAACTGGAAATAACTGGCTGGGGCTTCAAAACCATCTTCGAAGCCTTTTCTCAAAAATAAGATTGGAAAAGTCAAAAATAAAATTAATTTCTACAAAATAATTTGGGCTCAATGATTTTCGCTGTCTGTCTATATGTTTGGTTCCTTAAAACTGCGCAACAGATTTAGATTCTTTTATAGATAGAGTGATTTAACAGAAAGATTTATGTGATTATTTTATCCCCATATTACCACGGGAACACCAAACAAATCTGGCCTAAGCTAGATTTTAAGCGGTCGAACGGCTTGGTCTTTCGCAACAGAAAACATATTAGTGCGACGATAGGTGTCATTACAGGACGCTGTTTTATTGGAAGACATCACGGAAGGCTAGGAGTCGCCTCGAATGGTTTTTACAGAAGCTGTATGGATGAGGAGGAGGGGGAGGAGACTATTCCCCACCTTCGCTGTTCATGTCCCGCTTTAGCTCACAAACCTAGGATACACCTATAGGTTCGTGATACTTTAATGACCCTAGTGATTTTACTCACTTCGACACCCTCCGTCTCTCCCACTTCATTTGCAAGCTCAAAATGGTTCCATTAGGATGAGAATACATTAGATCCATTGTGGAATCACCAACGGGCCTAAGTGTGTTAGCCGAGCTGACAGCCACTCTAACCTAACCTAATCTACCAGGATACGGGAACATACACGGGAATCTGGAAACTGCATGGCCAATTTCAAAATTCTTTCATTTTTTGAATGCTACGTTATCCCCCAGCAACATAGTCTACATCTCATCCTTATATTCCCACTAGAAAGGAAACGGGAATTAAAAAACTACTCGACCGATTTCAAAAATATTTTCACAGTAGTAAACTATTTTACATTTTGTTTAGAAATCTCGAAACTATATGTTTTTTTTTATAATTAACGCGCACATCAAGGGGTTATGATGACTACCCTTATAGTGTTGTAGAACACAGTGCGAGTATTTAGGGAAACAGGAGAGGATTTGAAAGGAGACATCGATGCACGTTGCTTTTGAATTTTTGTGAATCGTAATGAAGGGGAAAAACAGGGCCAGGTAGAGCATTCCACATTCAGGTGGTGCAACTAAAATACGAATCTCTATACTTGACTGTACGCCCAAAATTGGGCTCAAGGTAAAACTGATGAGCATTCCTAGCGAGGCGGTTGTTGCGGCTAAATTGTTTCAGGGGAGGAATGCAACTGGCTATTTCACTAGAGCACTGTTTGTAGAAAAAGCGATAAAAGAGACTGAGACAGGTAACGTTTCGACGACGTTCAAGAGAATCAATCGATTCTACAATTGAACTATCACCTATCAATTTGAACGCTCTATTTGGTACCCTATCAAGTAGACGCAGAGATGTTTGAGGAGCACCTGACCAGATATGGGAGTAATACTCCAGTTTTGGGGCGAATGAAGGCCTTATAAATTGTAGCCAGATCAGAAGGGGTGAAGAACTTTCTGCATCGTCTTAAGAAACCTAAGCATTTAGCAGCGTTTTTGGCGACTTCAAAAATGTGGTCCATTCCAAAGAAGATTATCGTTTACACACATACCAAGTACTGACAGCTTTTCGGTTTCTTGGATGCAAGTACCATTCATGGATAATGGCAATTTGGGAATGTTAAGCTACAACGACAAGAGACAGCATTGAGTTTTCGAAGCATTGAATTCTACTCGGTTTTTAAGACCCCATGTAACGATGCTGTCAGGGTCAGAATTCAATGAGCTTATCCTACGCAACCTTTCCAGTTCCACATCCGAAGAGCAACGTTGCCTTTGAATCTAAAAGGCACAAATTTAATCCTCACATTCTCACGGTAATTGGACCGAAAAACTTACAGACAACATTGAGCTTGGTCCAGCGGGTTTTTCTGACATTTTTTTGTGTTAGTTAATCTCGAGCAACGGCAGGCGGATCAGATAGTTACGTTGTATTCTGCGATTAGGGGTTCAACAGGAATTTGGATCATTTCTGCTAATTACTTAGCTTCCAACACAGTTTATTTCAAAGTGTATCCTGGCATCATACTTTTCTTCCTCTTGTTGATTCCATTCGGCTAGACATTCATTTCGAAGGATGTTACTGGTGAGTTTATTCATTGAAAAAGCCTTTCGTTTTGTTGGACGCTTTGAGAAGATGTGAGGAAAAAGCATCTGACCAAGAATCGGAATTGCTGGTTAGTCCATGCTATTTGGACTTATTGCTTCGGTTTCTTTACTATGCGATTCAATTTGTGATACCGGTTCTAGACTTTGGTTTACAGATTCTTCTCTGTGATATTCGACGCAATCACTTAGAAGATTTTTGTAGTGGAAAAAATAATAAAAGATTTATTATTTTCTTACGGAGTGTTCTGATTTTTAAATCAAAAATGAAAAGATTTTTGTAATGGTCTTTCATTGTTTGTTTTAAAGAATTATGTATTAATTAATTCAATTTTTCAATTGCAAAACACCCTGTATATTCGATATAAATGCACCACTATATTCCTGATATTAAAGAATGAATAGTGATTGTCCATCAAGCTTGAGCATTGTGAAGCTTAAATTGATTTTAATTTTGAAGAGAATCAATTCCATTTTATTTTGGTTATTTCCATGGTACAGCTTATCCCAGTAGGTAACTTACGGTCGGGCTATCGTATATACAAATTTCCAAACGGTCATGCTGCCAGCATAATCTGACTTTTGTTCATGGCTTGAAGAAGAAGAGATACTACTTGTGACATACTTGTGTGTTGCTTAAAGCTGTCAATATCTGTTTTCAAATGTTCGTAACTGCACCGAACTTGGTTAATGTTCTACAACAGTTCTGTGAGGACAATTCAAAGCCCTTTCTGAAGTTGGCTTGATCAAGTTATTCGTTCTTCAAGGCAATAATTCATAAAGACTCCATTCCGTCGACTTGCATTTAAATAGGTACGTTCAAATTTACATAAAAGGTGTCCTTTTGATTACTCGTGAGATCTCTTCTAGCCCTTGCTTGAATTTCTTACAAGCTCGAAAAAAGTTAATGTCGAAATCACATTTCATCGACGATTTCCAAATCCCCTTGATTACACCCTCAAATCCCGTTTAACTGATGACAATAATTCTAAACGAATATGAAATGTCATATGTTTAAGTTTGAGCAAACCAAGCCCAAGCTGTCACTTCATTTCTTATGATCTCTTATGATTCATTAATTCATTTTTATTTTTGTTATCCACCAAAGGGCGGCACAGTATGGTTGTGTGTTTCAAAAACAAGTACCGCCGCCGCCCGCAAGTGAAGTGATAGCTTTTTCTTTCTCTATATACATAAATATCTTCTTCTTTTTTTTAATTGAAACATTGAACGTATATAATGGCTTGGGATGGATGATGATGATGATGTCATTTTGGCTTAAGAATTGAAAATGATTCATTTGGCTCTTGTGCTGGATGCTAAAAACAACAGCAAACACTTCCAGAGTATCGCTGTCACTGTGAATCTAGACTGTTTGGTCAATTTCGTCTGGTTTAGCAAATCAATTAAATCCAATTAATCCCACAACACTCTTAATGAGTTGTAATAGATGGGTGACATAGTGATATGAATTCGTATGAGAGAACGCTTGGGCTGAAGGCAGCCAGTTGCCTTAATGGCACTGGATAGAACAACAGATTTCTCCATATTATGAATCTTTCTCACGCTACCACTAAAGGCCACTGTGACTCCCCCGAACTTTTGCATGATTTTCAACTTGTTAAATGGGCATGTGTGGCATTTTTAATAATTAGTGCAAGTCGAGCAAGTGGTTCTGGAAAATATATACGCCGCTCTGCTGCCAGGCTGCGGCTGGGCCGCGAATGCCATGTGAACGTTTTATTGTATATCTTCTATGGTTTCTGGTTGCTCTGACTAGGAATATTGTGAAACTTTTTTTTGTATTTTGTAGAGGAGCATAGCCAAGTTGTAGTGGACAAATCTTGTGATGCGATGCCATGTTGGGGAAACAAAACAATTTGTTAAATTGATTTGTGGAGTTAGGAGTAGTGTGACTTATTATTATGTACTTACATGTAGGCTCAGATATCTAGGCATTTCAACCATTTTTATAGTAAGTAATTCGGATTTGGTAAAACGGTGTGTTTATTGCGTGTCGGCAAATGAGAATTACAAGTTACAGCGGGGAACCACGTGAAGAATGTTAGACGAAGTTACGGTAAAGTTGAGTTAACTTTATTATTTCAATAGCTTCCTGTCAAGGTTTGGAAGCTGAAACTACAATGTTCATGAAAACTTATCTCGGTGAGAGCCTAGCTCCTGTATTGTTGTAACAATGCGTGTATATCAATGAACTTGCTTCCAACCATCACTGTTTTTACTATTCTAACAGACTGCCTATTATGAGAAAAGAGACAGCAATAAAATCTTTGAATTTGTTGGCTACAAGCTCCTTGTAAAAACATGTGAACAATGTTCTAGACATGACATGAAAACCGTCTTCGGCGATTTAAACCTAAAACTAAGAAGGGAGGACATCTTAGTAAACACAATCGGTGAGCAAAGCCTGAAAGACAAAACATCCGAAAACGGACTCAGGCTAATCGATTTCACTGCCGGGCTAAGTCTTGTTGGTCGTAGTACGCGCTTCCCACATCGCAAAATTATAAATGTAGATGGCGATCCCCAGATCAATCAACCGTCAACCAAATTGACCGTGTTGGGATCGACGAAAGACACTCTTCCCGTGTGATACATGTCCGAACTTTCCGAGGGGCCAACTTTGACTCGGACCACTACCTTGTTGTAGCCAAGGTACGAACGAGGATATTATGTTCACAACTCGCACGAACTAAAGCAGTGAAGCGATAAGACGTCGGAAAGCTACAATCGCAAGAGACTGCGAATGCCTTTTCCAATCGAGTGTCCTTTCAATTATCCTTGAATCCAACAAAAGCTATCAGAACCCCTGCCTCTGAGGTTCTGGGTTTCACTCGGCCCCGAAAACGAAACCCATGGTTCGATGAAGAATGCAGGCAATTAAAGGCATTCAAACAAAAAACACTACAAATGTTGATGCAAAAGAGAACAAGATCTGCTTTCGACCAGTATAACAAAACTTACAACGAGAAAGGAAGGGAAGAACACCGAATTCTCAAAAAGAAAATGAAGTAACATAAGAAGTGCTCGTTTGAGGAAGTTGAGAGATGCCATGAAAGGAATGAAATTTGAAAGTTTTACCAAGAGGTAAATAGATCTTGCCAGGGTGGCAAATCCCGAACTCAAGCCTTTAGAAACCAGCTAGGGAATTTCGCGATAGAATCCCAGTTGCTATTGAGCATCTGGAAAGTCCACTTTAGCAGACTGCTGAATTCCGCTGCCAGGCAGAATATTCCATCCAACTTGGACGATGACAAGAATGCTGTCCCCTCGACCTAGAAGAAATTAAGTCGGCCATATCTAAGCTTGAATCAAATAAACCGGCAAGTGCAGGTGGTATTGCAAACGAGCTTTTCAAGGCAGCTGGAGATCAGTTAAATACTAGCAAATGATGTGGTCGCTTGAAAGCATATTCTATAGATGAAACTTTAGTATCCTATCCTTCTTATTGGGGTCAATTATAGAAGAATTAGCCATCTTAACGTGATTCTGTAATATGTGAATGTCTGAAACCTCACGTCAACAATTTGATGGGTCCTGGTCAAAAACCACATTGCTGATCCAACACCAGACTCATAATACTTCAAAAGTCTGTATATAAAGATGACAAATGCTGTCATCAAACAAAAAACACATAATATCGACGAATCGGACAAAACGTCACAATAACTTCGAAGCAGTATATTAGGTTTGTTCGTTGAAGCCTTAGGGTTGCCATGGGATCGCCATAAAGCGTTTTTTGAGAAACCCAAAGTCGCCCTGAATGTCAAATTGAGTGTTTTTGAGCCCTAGGGTTAACCTAGGTTTTCCATAAACTCGCCCTAGCTTTTTGCTGTGGCGAGTTGAGAGCTGTCAAATGGCATGTATTTTTTTTTTTAATGACAGGGATGTATGGTGATTTGTGGTTTAGCGTTTTTTGAGGACTAGAAAACCCAGGTTTTTTTGACAACTCATAGGGTTGTCAAGAAAACCTGGGTCAACCATGGGGAATGTTCAACGAACAGACCTATTACTTCGTCTGCTTAGAATTCGCTAAGGACACGCAAAATAGCATTAGTGCGGAGATCAAACGGAGAATGACTCTTGCCATTCTTTGCTTCTTTGGGTTATGAAGCCAATTGAGAATTAAATCCTTTCTAAAAAATCTAAAAGTCACCCTGATCATCCCAGTCCTGCTAAACGGTGTGGAAGCATGGACTTTATCGAAAGCGGATGAGGAAACCCTAAATCGTTTACACCGAATGATCTTTTGTACCGTTCTTGAGGAAGATGCGACAGAGACATAGATAGAAGAGTACGCATTGCAATTGCAAGACTATAAGATAGCAAGGACATGTAGAGTGGATGGACACCAACGCCCCAGGTTGACGTCTTTGTATGAAAGTCGTGGAATGGGAAGATCAATCAAGTGTATATGAGTATACCTCAAACAGCTTGGAGTCAAAAACTGCGTCTTCAAAGGTTGAGGTTCACCCCGAAATGTAATGCCCCCTTCAGTACCTAAGTAAGTAAGAATTACTTCGTTTTGGACCGGAAATAGTTTATATTTCGGTTTAGAAATAAAAACTAATGCTGAAATGTCCATAATCGATGGGCCAAAAGCTTACTGTTCATACGACTCCAGTGTGAACACTGCCTAACTCAAAAATCTAGGCGACCATAGTTCGCCCTCTAAAATAATTTACTCAATGGATAAATCTACTACATTTTGCCTGAAAAGTGTTTCGTCGCATAGCGACGGCACGGCATTATCTTACCAGCCACCAACCAGTCAACATCATCATTTCTATTAATTAAAGTATTTTCTTGGGCCTTCCGCCATTTTTTTCTAAATTCACTAATGTTCTAAATTAAAACGCTTTACCTTTGGCATCCAGTCTTAAATATTATCGTGTAATAAACAAAAAACAAAGAAAATAATTAAAGAAACAATACAATAAAAATACATACAATTCTACGTGCTCATCACATAAAAAAAAGGCTTTGGATTTTATTTGGAGTTGGCAAAGAAATAAGAGTCTGGGCTTCCTCAGCATTTGGCTCAAGTTGGGACGTGCAATTGGAGTTAATTATGGTCGAATCGACATTTTGTTCCAGCTAAGTGTGGTCAGAGCAACATTTGGTCCATCAACCGGATTTTTCGGCGTCAGCGCCTGTCGATCACGCTGCACGACCAGACCACGCTGCTTGTGAGCCACCCCACGCTGTTCACAACGCCACACCACGCTGCTTGGCAAGCCACACCACGCTGCATAGCACGCTACACCACGCTACACGCCATCCGACCACGCTGCCACAACCAGCGTACAGCCATTTTGTCGTGTGCCTGGCGAATTTTGGGACCACGCCATCCGACCACGCTGCCACAACCAGCGTACAGCCTACAGCCATTTTGTTTTGCGCCTGGCTCCAACAAAAAGTTTTGGGAGATTGCGTCAGCCATATTGCCTGGCTCCAACAAAAGTTTTTTGGAAGACTGCGATAGCCACATTGCCTGGCTCCAACGCTGTTAGTACGCTGCTCGGCCAGTTGGTTGCTGGCGTCAATTTGAACACCAAAGCACGTGACCTGACCAGGAAGGAAGAGTGCCCATGATCATCACGAGACCTGAACCTGACCAGCCTGAAGCGGAGTTCCTGTTTTTGTTTTTTTTGGCATTTTCTAACACCGTGTAAAGGGTAAGTGAAAATTTTTTAATTGGCAATTTTTTAATAAAATAAATAAATTTAAAAAAAAAATATATACATACATTTCAATCTCTGTGTTGCACTTTGACCGTCAAACGCGTCATTCCGTTTTTATATATCGGTATATATTTCGTTTTGGTTGAAGCGGTTCTTGAGATGTTCATCCTTCCATCTCAGTAGTTTTCATTAATTTTTGAAATTTTTAAAGCAACTTCGATAAACGCGATTTGGTGGTGTTCCCCAGTTTTTATTTTTTGGTTTTGTAGGAAATTTTAATAGACTTCCTCGTTGAAGGAGTCTACGTTTTTTAGCGCGTGGTAAATTCTTCTTTCGTTCGTGCAGCACACATCGTTCATAACGGTGTATCCAAGCCGGGGTGGTTGGCCCCCAGTAGAATCTTTCAAGCCTGTTGAAGATTCTTGAGCTTTAAAATTTTAATTTTTTTTTGAAATTTTAGAATCTTTCAAGCCTTTTGAAGATTCGTGCGTTTTTTAATTTTTGGCTTCTTTGGGATTTTTTTCCCTCTCTCTCGTTCGTGCAGCACACATCGTTCGTAACAGTGTATCCAAGCCGGGGTGGTTGGCCCCCAGTAGAATCTTTCAAGCCTGTTGAAGATTCTTGAGCTTTAAAATTTTAATTTTTTTTGAAATTTTAGAATCTTTCAAGCCTTTTGAAGATTCGTGCGTTTTTTAATTTTTGGCTCTTTGGGATTGTTTTTCCCTCTCTCTCGTTCGTGCAGCACACCTCGTTCGTAACGGTGTATCCAAGCCGGGGTGGTTGGCCCCCAGTAGAATCTTTCAAGCCTTTTGAAGATTCGTGCGTTTTTTAATTTTTGGCTCTTTGGGATTTTTTTCCCTCTCTCTCGTTCGTGCAGCACACATCGTTCGTAACGGTGTATCCAAGCCGGGGTGGTTGGCCCCCAGTAGAATCTTTCAAGCCTGTTGAAGATTCTTGAGCTTTAAAATTTTAATTTTTTTTTGAAATTTTTAGAATCCTTCAAACCTTTTGAAGATTCGCGCACTTTAAAATTTTCACTTTTGAAATTTTACTCTCGTTCGTGCCGCACCCACCGTTCGTAACGGTGTATCCAAGCCGGGGTGGTTGGCCCCCAGTAGAATCTTTCAAGCCTGTTGAAGATTCTTGAGCTTTAAAATTTTAATTTTTTTTTGAAATTTTAGAATCTTTCAAGCCTTTTGAAGATTCGTGCGTTTTTTAATTTTTGGCTTCTTTGGGATTTTTTTCCCTCTCTCTCGTTCGTGCAGCACACATCGTTCGTAACAGTGTATCCAAGCCGGGGTGGTTGGCCCCCAGTAGAATCTTTCAAGCCTGTTGAAGATTCTTGAGCTTTAAAATTTTAATTTTTTTTGAAATTTTAGAATCTTTCAAGCCTTTTGAAGATTCGTGCGTTTTTTAATTTTTGGCTCTTTGGGATTTTTTTTCCCTCTCTCTCGTTCGTGCAGCACACACCGTTCGTATCGGTGTATTCAAGCCGGGGTGGTTGGCCCCCAGTAGAATCTTTCAAGCCTTTTGAAAATTCTTGTGCTTCCAAATTTTGATTTTTGAAATTTTTAAATTTAAATCTTGACCTTTTTTGAGAGTCTGCGGGTTTTTGAGTGCTGTAAGCCACGAGTTAGTTTTAAAATCTTCTTGGTTTCGTGTCGCTTCCTTGTCATTTATACAATTTTAAACGCACTTTGTGATGGCTTTGATGGAAGACTTCATTTTCGCGACTGATCAATTGGTCAAGTTTCACCAAGCGGCGAGAGAGGTGCCGGATCACGGGCACACACTGTCCGCTCTCGCAGTCAGAAAGTCAGAGTTAAGGGAACTGTGGCTCGGAGTCAAAGAAACCTATGCCCTATACATAAAAGGCGGCCCAAAGACAAGAGAAGCAGCAGTAGACCTTGAAGCCATAGAAACCAAGTATAAACTGTGCAACGAAAGTTATGTGGCATGCTCAGCACTTTTCCTAGACCACGAAGCACGACTGAAACCTGAGGGTACTGGCAAAAATTCGATAGCTGAACCAACATTCGCTCCTCGTCACCTCAAATTACCTCCATGTGAGACGGAGGTCTTCAAGGGGGATTATATCTCCTGGCCGGTTTTCCGAGATATGTTTGAGGCAGTCTACATTAAACACCCCCAGTTGGGTGAAGTAGAAAAACTCTTCCACCTTAGAGCCAAAACCAAAGACGAGGCTTATCGGATTGTCAGCCAATTTCCGCTAACCAATGCCAGCTTTTCTCTAGCCTGGGAAGCGTTGCGGGCTACGTATGAAAATACTCGGATCTTAGTCAACAATCAGGTAAAAAATATCTTTAACTTGCCAACAGTACATGAAGAGTCGGCCAAATTGATCCGAGCCCTTCAGAGTACTGTAAATGATTCGGTATCAACGTTGCAAGCGCATAAGGTTATAACACAAAACTGGGATCCGATTCTCGTCTTTGCGTGTTCAAGTAGACTGCCCAAAACTACCTTGACCCTTTGGGAACAATCCCTGGAGGACCCGACGAAGGTTCCAACCTGGCAGCAATTAGACTCGTTCTTAACGTCTCGCTTTCAGGTGCTGGAGTCCATTTCGGACACCACGTCGACAAAAGGCACAGGGCTTAATAGACTACCCAAAAAGGAGACGAATGTTCGAAACAATAATAGAGTCAACACTTACCTTGCCAAAACAGGGGGGGGGAAATGCAAAATCTGTGCGGCTGCGCACTCCATTTATGAGTGTGCCAAATTTTCGGCAATGTCGATCCCAACGAGAATCCAAACAGTACGACAGCACAAACTGTGCAACAACTGTTTAAGCGCGAGTCATGCAAAAGTTGCTTGTACGAGCAAATATTCTTGTAGCCACTGCAAAAAACGGCATCACTCACTGTTGCACCTCAACGCTAACGAAAACGGAAATAAAATACAGTCCACTAATCTCCCTAGTGCAACAACAGCTCCTCAAATATCGGCGTCGTCACTTCCATTCGTGCCTCAAGCGTCGTTTCAAAACTTTCATGTCGGCGCTCCCAAGAAAATATTGCTTGCAACGGCACTAGTTTGCATTGTTGGCAAAGAATCCAAACACATAGTTCGCGCTCTTATCGACCCTGGTTCCGAAATATCCTTTATCTCAGAGGCAGTACAAAAGCGTTTGAACTTGCCCGTAACGGATAAGAATACAACCATTTCCGGAATCAGTGGTAATCTCGCCATAACGTCGAAAAAACTCTGTGCGTTTGCAATCACGTGCTTAGATGAAGCCCAGATCACCATTTCTGCCCAGGCAATTGTGCTTCGATCATTGACGAACAATCTGCCAAGTTCATCGTTTAGTATCATCGATCCTAACCTTTGTGGCGGCCTCAAACTGGCTGATCCCACGTTTAATAAATCGTCCCAGGTCGATCTGCTGATCGGTGCGGATTTATACCCATCGATCATAAGGAACGGTCTCCAACTCATCGCAGATTCCCTCGTGGCTCAGAACACAATGTTCGGCTGGGTACTGTCTGGACCAGTTCCGGAGTCGTTCCAATCGTTCAACACATTCGTAGTATCGAACAGTTCGAGTACTTCCAATCTGGATACTCAGCTACGAAAATTTTGGGAGCTCGAGGAACTGCCGTCCACAGTCATTCGGTCAACAGAAGACTGCTACTGTGACGAACTTTATAAAAACACAACTTCGAGACGTTTGGATGGGAGGTATGTTGTTCGTCTGCCATTCAAGGCACAATCGTCAAAGGGCAAGTTAGGGTTCTCTAGGCACATCGCACTAAGACAGTTCTCTAGAGTCGAAAGATCGTTAGCCATGAAAGCGGATCTCAAGACTCAATATTCAAGCGTTATTTCTGAATACCTCACCCTTGGCCATATGCGGAAAGTACCTCCGATGGAAAAGATTGCAAAAGGTCAAGTAAATTCGTTCTATCTGCCACATCATGCGGTCATAAAGCCTGAAAGCACGACCACCAAAGTGAGGGTTGTCTTTAATGCGTCTCAATCGTCGTCGAATGGGGTAAGTTTAAACGATTTGTTGTATCCAGGGCCCATATTGCAGCAAGATTTACCATCTCTCATTCTCCGCTGGAGATTTTATAAATTTGTCTTTAATGCGGACATTGAGAAAATGTACCGCCAAATCTTGGTGGACCCTAGAGATACTCCATTTCAACGAATCCTCTTTCGCAGTTCGCCAGAGTCCGAAATCGAAGACTTTGAACTTCAAACCGTCACTTTTGGTGTCAATTGTGCTCCATATATGGCCATCCGCACCCTCTTGCAACTGGCAAAAGAAGGCAGAACCGTGTATCCCCTAGCGTCTAGAATCATTCAATCGGAGTTTTATGTCGACGATGTTCTATCTGGTGGTCATTCTCTCAGTTCGGCTAAACAGGCACAAATCGAACTTATAGCGTTGCTTAACTCAGCTGGGTTTCCACTACGTAAGTGGACCGCAAATTCGTCTAGCTTACTTAACCATTTGCCACCAGAACATGTGCTGAACGAAAGTTTCCTGAAGCTCGATGCTGACAGCACCACAAAAACACTAGGGGTACGATGGAATGCCAACGGAGACAATTTTTACTTCACCACGCAACGCATTCCACTGTCGACAAATCCGACCAAAAGAGAGGTCTTCTCTCAAATTGCTCGTCTTTTCGATCCTGCGGGGTGGTTGGCCCCCGTAGTGATAATTGCCAAAACGTTGATGCAACGCATTTGGGCGGAGCACACTGAGTGGGACGAGCGTATCAGCCCTGAATCATTTGCCACTTGGAAAGAGTTTGCAGAGTCATTACCTGAAATACAGGTTATAGAAATCCCACGTTGGGTTGAATACTCGCCCACTGTGGAGATTCAGTTTCATGGCTTCTGTGACTCTTCCGAGAAAGCATATGCGGCAGCGCTTTATATACGCGCAAGTCACCCTAATGGAGAAGCATCCTCCTACTTGATGTGTGCGAAGTCCAAAGTTGCCCCTCTAAAGACGGTCTCTTTACCGCGTCTTGAGCTGTGTGGAGCACTTTTGCTTTCCAAAATGATAAAGTTTTACTTACCCAATTTTCCAGTCCAGACATATCAAATCTTTTTATGGACAGACTCATCCATAGTTTTGGCCTGGCTCAAAAAACCTCCGTGCGTTTGGAAAACCTTTGTTGCAAACCGTACCAGTGAAATACAGGACAATGTCGGCAACGCAGTTTGGAAGCACGTCAGATCTGCCGAAAATCCCGCGGACTTGGCCACTCGAGGTGTAATGCCCTCCGATCTGAAGCAGAATCGTATGTGGTGGCAGGGCCCAGCATGGCTCTGTGAACCAGCCTCTCAATGGCCGGTGGCATTACCAGACGCTCCACGTACTGAAGATCTAGAACAGAAAGAGGTTTCCTCGTTAGTGGTCCAGCCAAATTTTCAGAGTCCTCTAGTGGGACTAAAAGGCATTTCTCTCGACGATTCTGAGCAAAACACCAACTCATTGGTAGTTCAACAAGAAACAGAAGATTTTCTTGACCGTTTTTCGATGTTATCCCGCGCTATGCGTGTATTGTGCTATGTTTTTCGCTTCTTCGGGTCTGTCTCAAAGCAACAGCCCAGCAAATACAAGTCTCGTGACATCTCGCAACCAGAAATGGAGTTTGTGAAAATTCGTCTAATCCGATTGGCTCAAGAAGCTCACTTTTCGACAGAATATTCTCTGCTTGCAGCTGGCAAGCCAGTGTCAACGAAAAGTTCTATTTTGTCCTTTAATCCATTCTTGGATTCAAACAAGCTTCTTAGAGTCAATGGGCGACTAACGAACTCAGACATTTCGTACAATGAACGTCACCCTATAATACTACCCTTTGAATCCCGTTTTGCTTGCCTCCTGGTTCAATTCATTCATGAGATTTCTATGCACGGTGGCAACTCTTTAATGGTGCGACTAACACGACAAAGTTTCTGGGTACCAAGACTCCAAATTCTGGTTAAGTCTTGCATCCGTCGTTGCACCATATGCGCGACCAACAAAAGAGACTTAGGCAAGCAGATGATGGCTGCCCTACCGCCCGAAAGAGTTACCTTTTCTCCACCGTTCACATTTACTGGAATAGACTTTGCGGGTCCCTTCACAATCAAGAGTTTCAATGCACGGAATTGTCGTATGACCAAAGGGTATGCATGTGTGTTTGTCTGCTTTTCCACCAAGGCAATTCACCTTGAAGCGGCAAGTGATTTGTCATCTGAAGCGTTCCTCGCGGCCTTTGCCAGATTCACCTCTAGACGAGGCTTACCTAAAGAAGTGTTCTCCGACAATGGAACGAACTTTACAGGTGCCGATGCAATTTTACGCAAGGAGTTTAAGAAGTTTGTAGGCACCATTCCCAAAGAAACGAGTCTTAAGTATGGCGTTCAGGGTTTGAAATGGAATTTTATTCCACCCGGGGCACCTCACATGGGAGGTCTATGGGAAGCCGGCGTTAAAAGTTTCAAAAGCCATTTAAGAGGGCTGGGGACCAAGGCCAAGTTTACGTTCGAAGAATTTGCAACGGTTTTAGCACGCATCGAAGCATGTTTGAACTCGCGTCCAATATCGTCCATGTCCACAGATCCTTCTGATCTGTTGGCATTGACGCCGGGGCATTTTTTACGCGGCGGTCCGCTTTTATCTTTTCCGGAACCGAATCTGGCCGATGCAAATTTATCGCTAATCAATCGGTGGGAAAAAGTAAAATGCCTCCAACAACAATTCTGCCACAGATGGAAGGATGAATACCTCAAGGAACTACATCAACGACACAAATGGAAAACACCTCAAACCAACATTAAAGTTGATGATTTGGTCGTCATTAAAAACGAAAATCTGCCATCCACCGAATGGCGTCTAGGCCGTGTGATAAATATACACCCGGGTTCCGATGGTCGAGTCAGAGTTGCAACATTAAAGACCCAAAACGGAGAAATAGTCCGCCCCATAGTAAAACTGTGCCTATTGCCCATTAACTAGATTGCCAATTAAACAAAATTTCACTTACTTTATTTTCAGTATTAATTTTTTTTGGCGTATCTCGCCAAGGGGGGCGGTAATGTTCATACGACTCCAGTGTGAACACTGCCTAACTCAAAAATCTAGGCGACCATAGTTCGCCCTCTAAAATAATTTACTCAATGGATAAATCTACTACATTTTGCCTGAAAAGTGTTTCGTCGCATAGCGACGGCACGGCATTATCTTACCAGCCACCAACCAGTCAACATCATCATTTCTATTAATTAAAGTATTTTCTTGGGCCTTCCGCCATTTTTTTCTAAATTCACTAATGTTCTAAATTAAAACGCTTTACCTTTGGCATCCAGTCTTAAATATTATCGTGTAATAAACAAAAAACAAAGAAAATAATTAAAGAAACAATACAATAAAAATACATACAATTCTACGTGCTCATCACATAAAAAAAAGGCTTTGGATTTTATTTGGAGTTGGCAAAGAAATAAGAGTCTGGGCTTCCTCAGCATTTGGCTCAAGTTGGGACGTGCAATTGGAGTTAATTATGGTCGAATCGACATTTTGTTCCAGCTAAGTGTGGTCAGAGCAACACTTTTTGAGAAACCCAAAGTCGCCCTGAATGTCAAATTGAGTGTTTTTGAGCCCTAGGGTTAACCTAGGTTTTCCATAAACTCGCCCTAGCTTTTTGCTGTGGCGAGTTGAGAGCTGTCAAATGGCATGTATTTTTTTTTTTAATGACAGGGATGTATGGTGATTTGTGGTTTAGCGTTTTTTGAGGACTAGAAAACCCAGGTTTTTTTGACAACTCATAGGGTTGTCAAGAAAACCTGGGTCAACCATGGGGAATGTTCAACGAACAGACCTATTACTTCGTCTGCTTAGAATTCGCTAAGGACACGCAAAATAGCATTAGTGCGGAGATCAAACGGAGAATGACTCTTGCCATTCTTTGCTTCTTTGGGTTATGAAGCCAATTGAGAATTAAATCCTTTCTAAAAAATCTAAAAGTCACCCTGATCATCCCAGTCCTGCTAAACGGTGTGGAAGCATGGACTTTATCGAAAGCGGATGAGGAAACCCTAAATCGTTTACACCGAATGATCTTTTGTACCGTTCTTGAGGAAGATGCGACAGAGACATAGATAGAAGAGTACGCATTGCAATTGCAAGACTATAAGATAGCAAGGACATGTAGAGTGGATGGACACCAACGCCCCAGGTTGACGTCTTTGTATGAAAGTCGTGGAATGGGAAGATCAATCAAGTGTATATGAGTATACCTCAAACAGCTTGGAGTCAAAAACTGCGTCTTCAAAGGTTGAGGTTCACCCCGAAATGTAATGCCCCCTTCAGTACCTAAGTAAGTAAGAATTACTTCGTTTTGGACCGGAAATAGTTTATATTTCGGTTTAGAAATAAAAACTAATGCTGAAATGTCCATAATCGATGGGCCAAAAGCTTACAGTAATTTTTGGTGTTCTTTTGGCTCACTAGAGCACTGTGCGGTGGTTTATAAAATTCACAAAGGGTTTGTGGACTTCTGAATCTGCGCCCATTATAAAATCAGCCCTCTGTCGAATAGAACACAACATAATTTCTTTTGTTACTGTCTCTAAAACAATTAATTCAAAACACTGCAAATGGCCAATCCCATTTCACTCGATGATTCATTCTAAATTTAAAACAAGACGTTGCCAAACATTATACTCGTATTATACAATCTCTCTCATAGTAATCCCTATTTCAATTAGAAAGTCAACATTTTGTGAAAATAGAAAATTACAGGCTAATTGTTCGAAACAAAATTTAAAATTGCCGAAACTTAATTACGTCTGATGGTTGGCTCCGAACCGAAAGTGAGCAAATTTGCATTTTGCGTTCATCCTTAAAAAGTTTTCAAAGTTGTAACAAGTCAAATATAATTGTGAGGACTTCAAACGACGAGGATTATAAGTTTTCTAATTTGCTCATCCACGGTTTCACAACTCTCACAACTTCTCTTAATATACGAGTATAGTATATGCGTTTGGTTGTTGGCTCTTGGCTTGTTTATTTAACTTGTACAAAATGTTTCGCCACGAAACATGCGGCTTTTTGTTGTGTAGGGGTTGCGTTTGGCTTCTTATGTTGTTTGGTATATATTCCCAAGGATATTCTCCAAAGTCTACATTATTATTGCAATAAAATGAAACGATTGTGTTTTCATAAAGTTTTAATGGACTTGTACTTGCTTCCTACTTTTCTATGGTTTCAAATGGCGTCAATTATCTTCTTTATCTCTATGTAAGTGAAATTAAATAAGTGTTTTGGGACTTAGGCTAGGCCTCTGCTTTTGGTACTTCGGAGATACAAATAGGCGGCCCAGACACAAATTAAAGGGTTTACGAAGGTTGTGTGCGATGTTTTTGCGTGGATATACAAATTATGATTGTTTGAATAAAGTTAGTGTAGTGCCACTTTCTCTGGCTCTTGTTTAAATTTTACTAATTATGTGTACCCAAGTGTGAACATAAAAAAAATAATACTAACAACATTTGCAACGGAATATACTTACTGGCACATCTCATATATTAACAAGGATCAGCCAATAAGTAACCACTGAATTCAACTATATGTATTACGTCCATGTAAATTTTACAAAGCACCCCATGCCATAAGCACTGCTGTTTATCAAACACATGAAAATATCCCCAGGAAAGGAACCCTTGTGAGAATTTGAATAACAATCGATGTGTTTTCACAAGTCTCGCAGATAATCCAGTGTTTATTATGAAAAGGTTTCCTTTTTTTTGATGTCGCAAACACTTACAATAACACCACTTGGGTTTTCTTTTTAATTATTGTCTACAAAGCTTGTGAGTGTAATAACGACAAATCTTTTGAGGTAAAAGAAATGTAAATAAAGACAACCCCGCAAGTTAGAAAGAAGGTGCGGAAGTTTCATGCACCATTTGCTTTTGTCGCAAGGAAAGAAAGTAAATAGCTGCGGTTTCTTACAATCTGTTTTTGATATAATGTAAGTAGGTTCGTTTTAGCAAAAACTTCATTTTTGTATTAAGGGGCTATGCCAGTGTAACCAATGAAAAATTGGTCGCTTTCCAGGAATTTTTTAAAGGAAAGCACATACTCGATAGAATGTTTAGAAGTTTCTTGGAGATAATTAGGCTGAAAATATCAGCTATTTTTTAAGTTTTTTTTTACCAAAATACTGAAAAACAACGGAGTTAGGTGCTGTCTTCGGAGCTGTCAAAAAAGTTAATAAAATGAAGGTATTTCCTCCACAATGAAATGAGATCTTTGAAAAATATCAAAAATTAACAAAATGGCGTACATCTGAAAAAATGTCGTTTTTTGGGATGAAAAGCGGTTGTTTTTTTAATGCCAAATTGATAATTTTCGACCAATCAAAAAGATGGTAGGTGATTGTAAAGTAAATATATTCAAGTTACTCAGTTTAAATTTGAAGTCGATCAATTCGTCGGTCGGTCAATTCCTCGTTGACTTATGTATGATGTCAGCAATTTTGAAAAATGTCGTTTCGAGAAAAACGAGTTTGAAGTGTCAACTATTGCTGTGTATGCCTGCAAGCGGTCACTCTTTAGAACGATGCCATTCAAAAACTATTCAAGATACGAACTTGCCGGTTTTAAAAAGCATAATAAACAAAAACAAAATTGGATTTGGAATACTGGTGTAGCCCCTTAAACTGATTTCTTACTTTTGAGCCATTGTTTGGGTTGAGTATTATTATTTCCACCTGTTAACCTAGAGGTTCGTGGTTCGAATCCCAGCAGAAGCAAAAATGTTTTTCCACGGGTATCGCCTTTCGCGAGGAATTGGCAAGTCCTCCATTAGTAAATTCATTGCCATGAAAAGCGCTTTCTCAATTAGCCGTTCTGAACCGGCAGAAAATTGTAGGTCCCTTCCATTCCCTCACAAGGCATGGTTGTGTAAAATGCGCTCAGGGGCTTCTCGATCTGTTGCGCCACCCTTTATATTTATTTATTTATTTATTTATGTATTTATTATGAGCTTGACGATTTTGGCGTAAGCCGAACTGATTAAATTAAATGGTTAATGTTAAATGAAAATGCAATTTATTGATTGACAATTTGTTACGCTTTATTTACGCGAAAACTAACTTTGGGATAAAACGAAACCGCTAATCGCGATTGGATTCCGAATCCAATTAATTAAATAAAGTAATCGAAATTTAGTACGATCAAAAGAAACGCACGGCGTACCCCACAGGCGGATCACTAGTGTGAAGCAGAAAAGTGGGAGAGTTGTGATCGCTTCAAGATCACTACTCGTAACGCCGGAAATGGAAAGAAGAAGAAGAAACGCACAACCGGTGTGCCACGAGGTAAACAAACGAACTGTCAATCGCGCTTATAAGCAAAAGTGTAACTCTCAGCAGGTAGGCTGCTGACACCATAGGCTAAGCTCAGCTGGGCTGGGTTCACAAATATAAAATGATAACGTAGCTTAGCGCGATAAAAAAAATGACCGATTAATTAATTATAAAAAGAAGAATTAAAAGTATTTTCTAAGTACAGGGTGTATTAAGAAAGACGGGCGCCAAGAAATTTTAAGGTGAAATTTCCAAACTCAGAATCGAGTCTGAAATATGTAGTAAGACCCGAATAAAAATATGAAAGCTAAATTCTCAAAAGGGATTTAATGCTATTTATTATTAATTTGTGTTGGGAAAACCTGTGGGATTAAAAACCCAAATCTTTTCAACAATAAAATGTTACGATGTCGAACGGTTAGACGAACCGTTTAAAAGGTAAGCAAATGCAAGTAGCCGAAGAATGAAACGATAATTGTTCTTACCCGAAGAGAACAATTAATACAAATTAACAAGGGTCGCGTGTTTCACAATAATTGAGAATTTACGGTGGCAAAGATCAACCGAAACTTTCTTTAAAAAAGACTCACAAAAAAAACTCAAAAGACTCTACTTATCTCTTCCTTTTCTGCTACTCCTTCCTCCTTCAAATTTTCTATCTTCTGTCCGTCTGACACTTTTTGCCTCTCCTTGAAGTTCCTCCTTCCACTGACTGATCTTCAAAATTATTTTTCAATTCAAATAATTGAAACTTTCACTTTTCTCTAGAAAAAAATCACAAATCGCAAAAAGCACTTGTCATCGACTAGGTCAACCAGGTACTAGGTACGCCGCCGGCCGCCGAGCATTGACCTTAAGAATGCTCCCGGTTTTGTATTGTTGAATGTCTGAGGCCAATCATATACAGATTTTGTTGCATTTGTCTGTATCAGGAGTGTTTTGGTCTGCCTTTCTTTTTCTTCCTTCGCGTTAGTGTATGGATGTTGTATGATATTGCCTTTTTCCTTTTTGACGGGGCTTTCTGGATCTCTCCTTTAAACATATGAAGGAGCCGGTCGTGCTCTATTTTATTATTTTTACGTGAAGGCTTCCACGGATCTTTTAATAACTTCATCCGTTCCGTAGTAGAACATCTTGTAAGCTTCTGTCTCTACAGTCTATAAATGGCAACCACAAGTGGCAACACCTCACTCGGATCTCAAGGATCCATTGTGATCCCCGGGAAAGAGAGGAGGAGAAGTGGGAAGATTGGCGAGGTAGAGGGTTGGGCTGGTGGCTTAGATATTGGGGTTGGGAACCCTCACACAACCATTTGAAGCCCTGAGTAAATTTCAGGATGCTGTTAAATGGAACGTTAGAGATGTCACCCAGTTCGTCAAAGAAGTATTCTCTGAGGGCTTTTTCCGAGTGTGGGCCAAGCTAGGACACTCACAGAGGAAGTGGAATGATCCTTCCTCTGTCTCTTCGTCTTGGCATCCTCTATATAAGTCGTATGTGCTAATGCTAATTCTTATCATGTGGGTACCCAACGGGTTATGGCTCGGTAGAATGTAGAATCAACAGAGAGAGCCGAAACCTGTTAAGCTGGAGCAGAAACTCTGTTTTTTTCTTGGAAATATCTGGCCAATGGTTTCTGAAGACCCGACATGTTTCTAAAGATGACCACTTGCCATTGGCGGTTTTTAGAAATTAGTGTTTGCTTCTGTTTTTTTCTTGTTCTATTTGCTTTAGAACTGAGTCTAAGATTACTGCGACAGCTTTCTACTGATTTGGATTTTGTGATAATGGATGAGATAGCTTTAATGGCCGCCTGGCCATTATGAAGATGTAAATTTTTGTTGATCAAATTTTGCGTAGCCAGGTGCTTTGAGGTTTCACACATATTGCAAGTTCTGTGCTTGGAAGACACTGCAAAAGTCGGGGAGCATTATTGATTTGTTCATAGGAGGGTATTCTGAGAAGATGGATGACTCTGCCCCCTCGTCCGTTTTGGAACCGTCTATGAAAACAGAGACATGATTTTGTTTTAGAACCCTGTTTTCCTCCCAGCATTCTCTTGTCGGAATGACTGCCACTGGATTGAAATCAGTATACGGGGGGGGGGGGGGGGGGGTGTAGTCTGTTTGAATGTCAGTCATACTTTCAACGTTTCAACTCGCATATCTTAAACTTCCTCCAATCCATCGCAATATTTTACGAGTACTAGAGGAGAGAATGATACACTTGACTAAGTGCTAATTTGTCAGAGCCGAACCAACAATATGTGTAAGTCGTGCAAATGCACAGAGTCCCAAATTTTGAGAGCGCAATGGTAAGAGTAAGAAGCAGCTAAGCCATCAGCTTGAGCAAAAACTAATTTTATCTTGTGCAATTAATTCACTGTGTTTTGAGTTTGTTTGAGCGGCCTGTTTTCTTCTTTAATTTCAAAAATCTTTTAATCACTACATACGTAATCGTAACTGAGGTTATGATTTTTTTTTATACAGATAAAGCTATCCGTAGTTAAAATATTTATCCGCACACTAAACATTTTATTTTAGTAAACTAAAATTTTAATGATTTTTTTTTAAGAGTAAATGTCAGAGTGATTAGACGTGTTTTTATCTCAGCCGGCAAATACTTTAATTAAACTCTTTATGATCAAAGTTCCAAGTGTAAAAGAAATAACCGTGCCTTTGAAACTATTAAAACAAAAATAAATACCTATACCTATAATCTATCGCTGAAAAATCGTATCGTAGTTTGTTTTAAATATTTGCACGGGATTTCTCTCTACTTTCTTGCTGTTTTTCTTGCTAAAATGCTTACACGCAATAACAAAGACAAACTTAGTTCCGAAATGCGCACACCCGACACAAAAACAACATCATCATCTACTCCCAGAAAAACCCAAAAAAACCAGGTTCCCTCTGAAAAATCGACCCAAAAATTTATTTCTTCGAATGAATTTGATGAAAAAATAACTAAGATAACAGATGAAATAGTGAGCAGAATTTCAAAGGAGGTCTATGTTCTGAGACAAGACTTAGATAAAAGCATTGAAACCATAAAAAAAAACATTGCGGATCATATGACTTCAATTAATATGCATGTGAAAGATCTACAGTCTCAACAACAAGCGCGATTTAGTGAAATGGAAAGAAAACATAATATTTTGCAGGCAAAAGCAGAAGTCATGGAAATTCACTTGGATACTTGTGATAGTTACGCCATCGAAATTGATCAGCTACGAAAAAGATGTGATGAATACGAACGTAAAGACATTGCATCTGATGCCATTATTTTAGGGATTCCCGAACATCAAAACGAAAATCTGAAGACAACTTTCAACCACATCTGCCATACCATCAATTGTCAACCACCAACTGTCAGAGAAATTTTTCGTCCTCGGCGCGCCGTAAACATCAAAACCGAACGTCAAGAGACATCGAAGCTAGCTCTCCCATTATCGTTAAATTTTTCTCAACTCGTGATCAGCGTTGCCACAATGATACAAGTGTAACAAAAGTGTTACACTTTTCAATTATTTTATAGTTTTGTTACAATGTTACTTTTTTTTCCGTTTCGTTACACTTTTCCCGTAAAAATTTTTTTGTTTTTTTTTCGTTAAAAAATATTGAAAAGTTCTCTTTCGAACCATTTGTATGTGAATTCTATAGTCTGCTTTTACATTGAGACGTTCTTAGCTCGACGCTTTTCGAAAATACGTGAGAGCAAAGAATGAAAGCATCTTTTTCAATCTATGTTTCTCTTTTACCCTACAGCATTTTCGAATTGCGTCGAGCTAAGAAGGTCTCCATGTAAAAGCAGACATAGTATTTTAGAGGGACGTACTTAGTTACGCGCGGTTCGGGCAGCAGATGGCGAAGTAGGTCTATCTATTGATGAAAAAAAAAAAATGTATAAAAACAAAAATGAAATTATTTTATACAGAACTATGTCAGATTAAAAAGAAGTTCGATGTTACTAATGAAAAATTAAAAAAAATTGTGCTTCTAGATCCTGGAAAAATTGTTTCTGAAAGCAATTGTATCTTGCCACTATCAAATAATTTCCCGAATTTGTATGATCCCGAAAAAAATATGCACTGAGTTTTGAAAGTTACAGTTACAACAAAACATAAAATATATTGATGACATTGAATTAATTTGGGGCCTTGTTAAATCTTTACAAAATCCACAAAAAGAGAAATGTTTGAAAATGCTGTACAATTTTCCAAAAAAAATATTAAGCTTACTTCACAGTTCCGCTACTGCGAAACGTGTTTTTTCTGAACTTCATTAAATAAAAAATAATAAGGCGAACAAATATGATTTAAAAACAATTGAGGCAATAATATTTGCAAAGCAAATCAAAGACTTGTACTTGTAAGACTAATGAGAAAAAATTAATTTATTACAATTTCTTACCCCCGTATTAATAAACGCGGAATAGCTGGGTTATTATTATTCCATGGATTAAGTTACCATTATACCATTTTCCACTTAATTAAAGCTACCTTTATACCATTTTGAACTTAATCCATGGAATAAGGCTTAACCCAGCTATTCCACGTTTATTAATACGGCGGTTAGTATGTATGTATGTACAGTACATTATATAAAAACGAAATGTGATAAGGTGTTCCTAATAAAGTTTTTTTTTCTTTTTTTTTTTAGTTAAGAAAACATGTTTTTATTATTATTGTAGTTTTTTTTCAGTTTGTTACATTTTCTTTCCATTTGTTACACTTTTTGAAAAAAATTGTTACACTTTAAAAAAGACCTGCGGCAACATTGCTCGTGATAGAAACACCGTTTTGCACGCAGTCTCAGAGTTTTGTAAAACAAATAAAAGACAACTCTGTGTTAAAGACGTCTACATACAAACTACAAGAAATACAAACATCTTTATGTTCGGAAGTCTTACAAGGAAAAATCGCTACTACTACCAAAAAGCAGCACAATATAAACGAAATGGTAAGCTGTTCGCTGTGTTTGTCCGCTCTGGAAATGTTTACGTAAAAGAGAGCATCGAAGCCGAAGCTATACACATACACATAGAGAGTGATCACATACTAAATACATTAGCCGAGAGATGTCAATCGAATAATGCAACAGAAACCCAACATGAAGAAGAAGACAATGTGGGTTAGCAATAGCAAGTCATCATGTATTATAATATCCACATATATTTACAAACCTATTTTTAATTCTTTTTTCTCTTTTTCCTATCTTAAATTCTCAACTATCTCTTCTTCTAAAATGTTATTACGTAGTATTTTGAGTTATCTTAATTTTTATTGTAAAAGTAGCTGCTTTGAACTTAACAATGTGTTAAATGCTTTGCTGTTTACTCACAGAAAAAACTGTCGGCACAGAGATGAGTGAACGTCATATGAGTTCCAGGAACGGGAGCCGCGGGGTAATACTAAGATCAATGATCAAAATTTTAGCAAATTTTAGAAAAGGTTTCACTGTAATCCATTTAAATGCACAAAGTTTGATGCCTAAAATTGAAGAGTTTCGTTACTTGTTTGCAAATTCGGGGTTGAGTGCAATCTGTATATCAGAAACGTGGTTTAAAGAAGATATTAAAGACTCTTTTTTTGCTTTAGAAGGCTATAAACTTTTCAGAGCAGACAGAACCACGCGAGGAGGAGGTGGGGTTGCCATTTACCTAAAAGATCACCTTGCTTGCAAAGTTATTAGTTCTTCACAAATAGGTTCGGCTTTTGAACACTTGTTTCTTGAAGTTATAGGCACGGAGAATAATATTTTATTGGGCACGGTGTATAGGCCTAATAACAATGTGGATCTAGCGCCTTTTTACGATTTGATTGAAGAGATTTCAGTAAGCTCACCCAACATCATTCTTTGCGGGGACTTTAATAACAATATTCTAGCCGAACAAACCTTTTGTGAGAATATGGAGTCGTTGGCTCTGCAATTAGTGAACTCGACAATGCCCACTCACTTCACCCGCTCTTCCAGCACTTTATTAGACCTATTCTTTGTAAGCAATAAAAACCAAGTTCTTTGTTTTGATCAACTTTCGGGTCCAGTTTTTTCACAACACGACATAATATTTCTATCTTTCGATTTTCAAACAGGAGATCCACCTGAAAATATGAAAACTTTCAGGGACTTTAAAAACATCAATTATATATACCTTGAAGAACATGTCCGTTCCATACCTTGGGAAAACGTTTTTTATATGACATCTTCTAATGACCAAATTAATTTCTTAAATGTAAACATTATTCACATTTTTAACACACATGTTCCACTTAAAACCAAAAGACTTATCAATTCATGTAAACCTTGGTTCACTCAAACGATTAAAGACTTAATTAACAAACGGGATCAGGCTTATAAACGCTGGGTTAGTACTAGAGTAGAGGCAAACTTTGGCACCTACAAAACTCTACGAAATCAAGTTGTACAGCAAGTAAAAGATGCAAAAAAGATTTTTTATTCGAGTCGCATCGATGCGTCTGGAGATAGTCGCAAGCTTTGGAAAAATCTTAGGGATCTCGGTATTGGAAAACAAAATACTCTTTTACAAAACAACATCAATATTGAAGAACTTAATATGAAGTTTTCCTCTCCGCTAGCTAGAAGTGTCTCTAGGATTAGCCAAGACTCTAATGAAGCGCCCGTTAATTCCAATTTATCTGCTTTTAGTTTTGCTTGTGTTAACAACGCTGACGTACTTGAAAGTATTATTTCGATTAAATCGAACGCAACAGGTGTCGATGGCATAAACCCAATGTTTCTTAAAATAATTTTGCCGATACTACTACCTTTCTTAACGCATATCTTCAACACCATTTTTACAACTGGTATTTTCCCATATCAATGGAAAAACGCTAAAATCATTCCAATTCCCAAAAATTCATTATGCACTGAATTTCGTCCAGTTTCTATCTTGCCTTTTCTGTCGAAAGCATTCGAAAAAATGATTAAAAATCAGTTCTACAGCTATATAGCGCACCACAACTTTCTTACTAACATCCAATCTGGCTTCCGCCCGAAGCACAGCTGTACAACAGCTCTGTTAAAAGTAATTGAGGAAATTAGAGGCCAACTCGATAAAAATTGGGTAACCTTCCTAGTGCTTTTAGATTTTTCAAAAGCCTTCGATATGATCAATCATTCGCATCTTCTTAATAAGCTTAAATTAAAATACAACGTTTCAACAGAAGCCTTGAAACTCTTTTCTTCGTTTCTAAGCGATAGGAAACAATCGGTATATCAAGGCAACAAACATTCTAAATTCCAGCTCATATCGAATGGCGTACCTCAAGGATCTAGCTTGTCACCCTTATTATTCTCCCTTTACATAAATGAAATAGCATCAATTTTGCGCAATGTATCTAAGCACTTCTATGCAGACGACATACAGTTATATAAAAGCTGTCCTTTAGGACTTATTGAAGACTGTGTCTGCACCATAAACGAAGAACTTGAAACTATATTTAAATGGACGAATAGCAACGCACTTATGCTAAACCCATTGAAATGCAAATGTTTAGTTATATCTAAGAAAGATCTTGATTTATCCTATTTTCCATCGATCATTATTAATGGAACCCCTTTAGAATTCATAAACAAATTTAAAAACTTAGGAGTAATATTCAACAGAACATTAACATGGAATGACCACATAAATTCGGTAGTGGGAAAAACTTACGGAACGCTACGATCTTTATGGACCTTTCAGAGTTTTACACCTTCCAACACTAGAATGC
This sequence comes from Melanostoma scalare, assembly GCA_949752695.1. NCBI lineage: Eukaryota > Metazoa > Arthropoda > Insecta > Diptera > Syrphidae > Melanostoma > Melanostoma scalare. The sequence goes on from OX456984.1 coordinate 38,564,165, forward strand.
TCCTTGCAAAAACCCTCGTAATCCCAAACCTTTCGTATGGTTGCGAAATTTATAACAATTGCGATTCTGCGAGCAGAGCGAAATTAAAAGTTGCGTTTAACAATACCATCCGTTACATTTATGGCCTAAGGAAATATGACCATATATCACATCTTTCTGAAAACCTTCTAGGCATGTCATTTGAAAATTATACAAAATTTCGTTCATTGAAAATGCTCTTCACTATTCTGCACACAAAACAGCCCCCCTATCTGTACGAATTTCTTCAATTCCCAGCATCCAACAGAACAACTAATTTAATGCTTCCTAGTTTCTCTTGTCTAACATCCGAAAGACAGTTCTTTATCGCAGCTGTACGTTCTTGGAATTCACTCCCAACTCAAATACGTGAGTCAAGCAGCATACGGCAGTTTGAAAAAAATATCAAAATTTTCTACCAACATAGTTAAATAAAGCAGCTTACTTATTTACTCCTACTTGTTAACCTTATAACATCTAACTGAATAACATATCAAAAAAAACAAACTCTTCCTCAACTCAACTTTTTAATTTATTCTTTCTTTCTTCAACACCTTACACAATATCTACTCCTTTTTAAACAAATGTAAATTATCGTTGTTTACGATACTATTTTGTCTAACTATACATTTTCTTTTTATTTTCTCGATTTTAAAAATTTACTTTAAATGTATTACTACACCTTTACTACACTAGCTTATAAGATTTATCTTAATGTGTTAGTATTTACCTGAATTGAATAAACTAAACTAAACTAAACTAAACTAAACTATTTGTCCCGCTTTCAGCGAGAAGAGTTGTCATTTTCCAGAATTTGGTAAGATTTGCAATGGCAACCCAACTACTTAAAAGTTTTAAAACGCCCCAACTGCAACGTCATTTTTTAATTCAGCTCGGAAACATTTTTTTAACTTTTCTATAACCAAGATTATTCACATACAAAACATCAACTGAAGTCACTTCGTTGAATAAGGGTTCATAACACAATCCATTTGTCACACGTAAAATAAGACAGTCAATAAGAAAATATAATAGATACTCCACCACTTTCCGAACATTCAAAGTTAAACGTTCAAGAATTTAAATTCCAATAACGTCAATATTAAGTGCTTAAAATTCAAAGAACTCACCATCGCCATCTCACCATGCCATCCCCCAAAGGACTCTCTTTATTTAAAACTTTTTTCCAAAATGACATTATTCCGAACACGTTCGGGTTGTCTTGATAAACTCAATATTGCAAGAGTAATTTGATCTTCTTGTATTGACATTATACCTATTAGGTGTGTCGGTGTCCTTATGGAATTCAATAATAATATGGGGAAAAAAATGATTTTAAATTTGTTGTCAATTGATTTAGCGGACGTGCTTTAGCGCTTCTCAGTTATTTAATTATGTATTTAAACTATCTTTAGAAACGAATGATTTTATAATCTGATTAATTGAATACTTAGAATTAGATACAAATATTATCTTGTTGTTCATGAAGTTGACGGTTGAAAAGTCCGTTAATTCAAGAACAAACAGTTGAGGGTTTCCCAGTGTTTCTGCTTAAGCTGGACAAAATACATGTGTTTTTATAATCAACTACTTCTTTGAGAACGCTTTCAGATATTGGGTTGTATTTTTTAGTCAGTATCTCCGAGTACTTTAGTTAACAATTCGCAAGAAGTAATAGTCGCATTCGACCATTATCAAATGTGTCGTGACCTCATCCTCAAATTGGTTAGCGAATCGCGTTTGTTTTGTTTCACTCAACTTGAACTTGAAAAATTGAGTTTTTTCAAGTTATGTACAAGTACATACGTCAAACTAAAGCTTTTATTAGATGTGTAGACAAATTAATGGACAATAGTTTGGGTGCCAAATTATCCTTTGGGCTTATAGTTTAGAGTTTCTTCTGTGTCAAAACAATTAGTTAGTTTTGGAATCGGTTATTATAAAATCTTAATGATAGTTTTCATTGCAGAGCTTTTGAATGATAGTTTTCATTGCGGAGCTTTTTGGCAAATTTTTATTATTAAAAAGAAGTTATAGACTTTCACAATTTTTATGATTTTCAAATGTGTTTTACAGATTTAAAAGATTTCAACCATAAACAGCTATTTACGTTGAGGTTTTGTTATTTTAATGATTTTAGACATAAAAGGCAACAATTTGAATTGTAAGTTAAAACTACATACGTAAATGTTTTGGATCAAGAACAAAGAGGGAAGTGTTATTTTCAAGGGCTGTTTCCTTATAAATTTATATAACCGCATGATTTCAATGTTAACATAGACTGAGCCATTCTTGCACTCAAATTTATATTTCGTAAAGCATATTGAATGACCCAAGACTTTCCCGGATAACTCTGGAAACTTCCTTATCGCTAGCTCGCCTAGACCTTTCACTTCTGACCTTGTGAGGGAATCCTGGGAGGAAAACAGGGTTATATAATCAAATCATGCCTTCGTCTCCACAGACGGTTCCAAAATGGTTGAGAGGGTACGACCGTCTTCTCAGATTATTATCCTCCCATAAGTAGATCAATAAAGCTTCCGACTTTCAGTGTCTTCCAAGCAGAAGTACTTGCAGTCTGTGAAGCCGCCAAAACATCTACACAGCTAGATGCATAAATTGATCAACGAAAAAATTTAAACGTCATAGATAGCCAGGTAGTGGCCATTAAAGCTATCTCGTCCATCGTCATAAAGTCGAAATTATTAGAAAGCTGTAGCAGTAATTTAAGACTGCTCAGCTCAACGAACTGGGTCTAATTTGGGTTCCAGGACACCGTGACATAACTACTCGTTGTAATAAAGTGGCGGATAAGCTGGCCAAAATTCGGTCATCACTCGGGTATGTCTGTATTTACGCCACTAGAGCAAGAAAAAAGCAGTTTCCAACGAAACTTTCTTAAAACTGCCAATGAAAGCTGGTCATCATTAGATACCTGCAGGGTTTCCAGAAGACTATGGCCAGATATTTAAATGAAAAAAAAACAGAATTTTTAGTCGAATTTGCAGGTCCGGCTCTCATCGCTGATTGGCATTCTCATAGGTCACAACTCATTGGGTGCACAAGTGATTAGAATGGACATCCGACTTATGTCGAGGATGCCAAGATGAAAAGGCGGAGTAAGAATCATTTCACTTCCTTTGTGAAGAAGTTTCAAAAAACCATCGGAGAATACTTCTTCGAGAACCACGCGACATCTCTAACCTTCTACTGAACAGCATCCTAAACCCTAAAGCTTATTCAGTGCTACAAACCCCAACTCTCAACCCCAATAACCTAGCCACCAACTCAATCCCCCTATTCATCACATATTCTACACAATGAATCCTTGAGATTCAAGAGAGGTGCTGCCGCTTTTGGCTGCACCCTCATCCTACCTAACCTAACCTTCTCGGATATAAATATCTCCGCCGTACTTTTGCAAAATATGGCTACTGGCAAGGAAGTGGTAAAAATCTTTAGATTCATTCAAAATCGGAATATGGTTTACACTAGAAATTTCACTTCCTGGGCTCTAAACTTGTTGTCAGAACTCTTTCTATAGACCCTGCAAAGCACACATTATGTCATCATGTCATCTGCGTAAAGAAAGTGTGTACTTCATTAAGAATTCTGGCAAAAATGGCGTACACATAAGAAGCACATCAGATATACAATCAATAAATTGTGTGAATAGCAATAGGGCTCAACATTTATCCCTGCAAAACAGAGCACGTCCCAACTGAACTGGTGTCCTGTGCCCTTTTTTAATCTAGTTCTTTTTCTGGGTTTAGTGGGTTTTTTTTTACACATTTTCCAGGTAATAAACCTTACAACACATTTTCATTGAAGTCTGTCTTTGATTGTTTCGAATGCAGCTTTACAACCAACAAAGCAGACTTGGTTCGTTGAAACCCTAGGGTTGCCCTGGGGTCGCCACCAAGCGTTTTTTGAGAAACCTATAGTCGCCCTGAATGTCAAACTAAGTGTTTTTTGAGCCCAAGGGTTGACCTAGGTTTTCCCTCAACTCGCCAAAGGTTTTGTTGTGGCGATCTGAGGGTTGTCAAATGGCATGTGTTTTTATTCAAATAACAGGGATGTGTGGTGATTTTGTGGCTAAGCGTTTTTTGAGGACTGGAAAACCCAGGTTTTTTTTGGCAACTCATAGGGTTGTTAAGAAAACCTGGGTCAACCCTGGGTAAAGTTCAACGAACGAACCTATTATTTCTTCTTGCTTTCAATTATATTTCCTGAGTATGCAAGACAAAGTAACAATATAATCTACTTTAGCGAATCTATGGTCTACTATGTAACTCGATTTTACAACAAAAGTGTTCGAGTGCACAAAATTTCTTCTCTGTGATTCCTAACGCCGGAGGACGGCTTTTTACAGTAGAGTCAAAAATTACATTCGAGTGATTCAAAAGTAGAAAAGAGCTACATGGGTCCCAGGATGAAAACCAGCTTGAAATTCTGAGCCAGTTTCACATCTTCTTTTTTTAATAGGTTTGTTCGTTGAAGCCCTGGGGTTGCCACAAAGCGTTTTTTGATAAACCTAAATTCGCCCTGAATGTCAAATTGAGTGTTTTTTGAGCCATAGGTTTGCCATAGGTTTTCCCCCAACTCGCCCTAGCTTTTTGCTGTGGCGATTTGAGGGCTGTCAAATGTCATGTATTTTTTTTTAATGACAGGGATGTGTGGTGATTTGTGGTTTAGCGTTTTTTGAGGACTGGAAAACCCAGGTTTTTTTGACAACTCATAGGGCTGTCAAGAAAACCAGGGTCAACCCTGGGGGAAGTTCAACGAACGGACCTAATATAAAAGTTTCCTATATCCCTTGGGTACACATGCATTTTCATCGATGCAATCAAAAACATTCAATATATAGGTTTCCAAATGATTTTTGGTGTTTTTGAAAAATTTAACAGGAATTGCATCACTGTCTGGAGTTTTGCTATCAAGTATGATGTTAAAGAAATCGTACGACGGTGTGTCGCCTTTTGAAAGCCTTTTTTGAAATCAAAGGTCTAAGTGAGTTTCTTACCTGCCTTAACAGAGCAGTGTGAATTCTCCAAAGTCATCCTGCGTAGTCGTACAAGTTTTGGAAGTATGCTCTGTACAGCTCATCTCTGTAGATACTGTCATACGCAGCCTTGAAATTGATTAAAAGAGCGGTCATAAAGTGAAGCAGATAAGCGGAAGATCGATGTCAAGATCGTAACGTCGAAAAAGAAGAAGATAGAGAAGCACGTCGGCATTGTATCCCGTGTTTTTTCCGAGATCTGCCGTAGTGTGAAAATTTGGTCGATTGCAGACTTTTCTGGTGTAAAGCCGCATTCATAAGAACCTATCAAATCGTTGACCTGGGGTTTCAGATGTTCACATATTACAGCACATGCGTCGTTAAGGAGGCTTGACCCTCTATATTTAGTGCAATTGTAAAAGTCTCCCTTTTTCAGGATCGGTTATGCTTTCTTCCGACAATAAAATTTAAACAAAAAAGCTTTGCGCTTTATTTAATTCTACCGAAATTACTGTGGCGTATGAGTACTATTTTGCAAAAAAAAATAAAAACAAAAAAAATGGAATCCTAACAGTTACAATAGCATAACCACAGCGTCAATGAATATAAAAAACGTGATTAGATCAAGGAACTAACATGTGTGATAAATCCGAAAACAATCTAAAAGACTTTCAGAGCGTGCGACAGAGTATTGTTAATGAGGCCTTTAAACAACTGACAGTTGATTAATTAATTTTGAAGGGATCAGATGTTTCAATTGTTGTTCATTGGATGTCATCGTCAGTTGAACGAACCTAAACTTAAGACGCGAGACTCTCGCCATTGGTGTCCTATGTCTCGCACGAAGATCCTGACAATATGATATACTTAGCGAATAGTGGATTGTCGGAACAATATGGCGAGCTTAGAAAGTTCATCAAACTGCTTCTTTTTAATCCCGAGCTAACTTTGGGAGTAAGATCAATAAAAAGATTGCTTGCGATATGAACCACAAATTAGGCACGTGCTGTGACCTCTCAGAGCTTGATGCCGATTTGTTGAAAGAGTACCTAGAATTTTTGGCAAATACATTGAATTGATGAGAGTGTTCGTCTTGTTTGAGAAATGTTTAACTATACGCTATCAGCCCAGAAAGACCAAGGAAAAACACTGTTTTTCCACGGGTACCGCCTTTTGCGAGGAAGGGGCAATTTTTCCAATAGAAATTTAAAAAAAATTGTAGGTCCCTTCCATACCCTCACAAGGTATGATTGAGGGAAATGCAAAAGGACGCGGCGCTCCACGTTGTGTTGAGTCACTCTTTTTCAAATAATCAAAGCCCATATTAGTTCTGACTCCAATGTCATACGCTGATTGATATTCAAATTTCACTATGGAATATAAAACGAAAGGGACGAAAAAGATAAACAAATAGGGTAGCGCAACAGAGCGAGCAGCCACAGGGCCTAGCGCATTTCTCACAACCACTGCCTTGTGACCTTGTAAGGGAATGGAGGGGACCTACAATTTTCTTCTGGTTCCGAATGGCTAGACGAGAAAGCGCTTTTCAAGGCAATGAATTTACTAACGGAGGACTTGCCAATTCCTCCGAAAGGCGATACCCGTGGAAAAACATTTTTGCCTCTGTTGGGATTCGAACCACGAACCTCTTGGCTAGTTAACAGGTAGACATGCTAACCATCACGAGACGAAAGGCGAAAACAATAATACCAATTCTCAATTCCGCCACCAAAAACGATTCGCCTCGAAATGTTTAATAAGGCCCCGATTGTCGAAACACCAAGATCGATTATGAGACAATTGATAAATTTTCAGCAAACTTCATAGCCGGTCTTTTTGCAATAAGAGTCTAACGTGAATATGCCATCCAAAAGGATTACTTATCCGTAAACTGTCTGACAACAGTAAAATTGAAAAGCAATTTCGATTGCAAACCAACATAAAGCAGCTAAAACAAAAACTTTTAATGACATTTTGCTAATATTGTCTTCGAAAGTACATTTATTTATATATGTATATAACTAAATAAAACAAAAAAGAAACAACAATAATCAATTTATTCCATTTCGAGAATTCCGCTTCCTTTTCAATTGAAATACCTTTCTAAATCTCTCACCGAAGTCTTTAGGTCCCATTTTGCGTTTGTTTTCTTTTGAGTTTGAAACGAAAGTGATCTGATAACAGCAATTACTACACCCGTCCACATCCAGTGCATATACAAATCACTTGCGGTAAGATAAACTTGTTAACATCGAAACACTTGGCGCACATTCCTTCTTTAACTATTTAGTACTTTGTCCTATTTGTTTTAATTCAGAATTTCAAAAAAAAATAAAATGAAGAATAAAGTTTGACAAAAACTATTAAATTATTTAAACTAAAATTCAATTATAAAAAGAATGAACATTAGTGCAGTACGATAAACAGTATTACAGGAGGCGGCGCAGAGTAAGCCGAACAAGAAGCTTGATCCTGATGCAGGCATAAGAGCAATATCAGTAAGAAAGCTGGCGCAGTGTTAAAAACCATAGAGCGGTTTAGTGTTTCATCAATCATGAATTTGATTGCATTGTGAACGTGACAATAATCAAAATTCAAAACACTGCTTTTTTCACAAAAAAAACCCTTTATTTTAATGTCAAATAAAATTATCACAAAGTCATTATAGTCTTAGTACAAACCAAAAAAGAAAAAAAAAACACACAAGCAAATGTTCAAAAAAGAGAGCAAGTACCTATTAGCCTGAGCCCGATAGTACAAGAATAGGAAGGTATGCTGAGTACTAGTTAAATTTGATGCTGGAAGACGTTACGGCTTCAAATTGGCAGGCATACCGTGTTTTTCTTGTACAGTTCAATATATGTACCATTAATTCGTTTACCTTAGCTTTATATTTAAAGATCATGTAAAGATTTAGTCTAAATGAGGTAGAATTACTTCGCGAATAACTCTTGGAGATATATGCCATAATAAGTGATGTACATGTGGGCGTGTTATAACTATAAGTCTATCTTCATCTTTGAGCGTCTTAAGTCCAATTTTATCCTTGAGGTAAATATCACGTTCTTCAAAGGGGATCACATCTAAACTCTGGTTGAAGTACCCAAAGTGACTGAAATAAATAAATAATTTCTTAATACTTAATCCAAGGTGCTTTTTTGTCGCAACTCAGCAATCTTTTAATCAGCTCATTAATGCACCATACCACTGACCACAAAAAGAAATCAATACAGACGTTCTTTGCTTGTTTTTGTGGTGAGTGAAAAAACCATTGCTGAGTTGATTATAAGACTGCCGATTTCCGACAAAAATACAATCGTTATCTTTTTCTTTAAAAGAAAATCAAAACTATCGCAAGTGCAATACCTCGATTGCCATGGAGTTATCACACCATCGTTTGGACCTCCTATGAGAATCATTTTCTTCAATTTCGTCAAAGTACTTTTGAACTGTGTCGAATTACGTGAGTTGACTTCATTGTTAACGAATGGTAAAAAAACACTGTACTTGAAGTACAATGCAGCTTCATTTGGATCGTTCCAGTAATTTCCAACCGATGTGTGTTGTCCAACTCTTGAATAAAACAATTCAAATGCCGTCTTTGCAGCTAGGTCTGGGAAGATCAAGTGTAGAAAACTTGCTGAAATTATTATAAAAAAAATGTTTAAGTTTTTTGTATTTGAAGTAAGATGTGGTGTAAAATTTTAACATACTTCCATACTGTCCAGCCTGGGGAGACGACAAAGAGATAAAGTGTTGGACGTTGTGCTCTGGATATGATTGTAGAACCGCTCGGGCTATAAGCCCTCCTTGGGAATAGCCTGTAAACAAAGTTTTAGATGTCTCTGAGCCTTAATCTTCATCACATAAGCAACTTTCAGTTCATATGATCAGACAGACCACCATTTGTCAGTAAAAATTTTCAGTTTTTTGGATATATTCTAGGCACAGGTCATTGCTATCATGAAATAGGTTCGTTCGTTGAAACCCTGGGGTCGCCCTGTGATCGCCACAAAGCGTTTTTTGAAGAACCTAAATTCGCCTTGAATGACAAACTGAGTGCAGGGGTCAACCCTAGGTAAAGTTCAACGAACGAACCTAATGTACTAGAGACTCTTAAGGAAATCTCATACGCTTATTGACTCGAAAGGCCCAGTAGTTTTGATTTCCTTGAGCTCTATCAAAAACATCAACCTAGCTTTTGTGGAGCTCTCTAACTACGCCCAGCTGGAATTTCGTACATATTGATGCAAGCCTGAATAAGGGGGCGGATAGCCTTTCTCTCTTGAAATTTTCATTGACGGGACTAACAAACCTTAAAAGCAAACACAAATCAATGCCTCTACTTGGAACTTTATCCGCATTTAATTCATATCACATCAAAGAATTGCTGCGAATAAGCAAAGCTGACTTCCTAGTCTCTGTCGGATAGACAAAGAAATGTAAAGATCTACTTTTTTGCAATATCTTTTGGCCTTCTAACGTAGGTTATTCTGTCGGCTCTGATAGTTTCTGATAAAAACTCTAGTGAATGTAGAAACACATTTTCTTGCACATAGAATTTTCGAGGCTGCACGCAAAAGCGCAGATTAATTTTTCTATGTTGAATATTTTAGCTTGTTCTTTCTGTTTCTGCTCGTAGGGTACCCCGCACTGACCTCAGAATGCATCGGCAAACTTGAACAGAATGCATCGGCAAACTTGATGGGTTTGGATTTGTTCATGTCTAAGGCTAACCAAATGCAGATTTCGTTGCATTTGTCTGTACCAGGAGTGTTTTAGTCTGACTTTCCTTTCGTTTTTGTCGTGATAGTGTTTAATCGTTGTATGGAATCGCTTTTTTTATGAAGTTCTCTGGATCTCTCCTTTGAACATGGCAATAACACAACAGAGTCGGTCGTGCTCTATTTTTTCCAAGATGGTATTTTCGACTAGAAGTTTTCCACAGATCTACGTACCTACTTCTAATACGTTCAGGCTTTGTTACTCCTGCTGTTCTACGGAGCATCTTCATCTCAGTTGCTCTCAAATACTCTTATTTTTTTTGTACATTGTCCAACATTGAGAACCGTATGTTAGTGCTGGGGGCGTACCATGTAACTCGATTCTACAATAAAAACGTTCGAGCGCCCTTTATAATATAATAACTTTCGAATGATTCGAAAGTAGAATCGAGTTACATAGTAGGGCCCCTGGACGCAAAACAGTGGTGTAAGACGGGACCTTCAGTTAGGGGGCATTTTGTTATGACAGAAGATAGGGGAGTTTTCTCGACATTTCGATACACACTACCTTCTAATATTCTTATCCTTTGTATTGATGTAGATTCCTCACTTATGATGGCTTCATCACCATCATATTTTTTTTTAACTAAAATAGACATAAGTCAATAACTGTATTAGTCAAAATAGCTAAAAATGGTCTTGTTATTATGGATAAACTGCCGACAGTGTAATAAATCATCAGCGCAAGATGGCATAATTTCAGCTGGAGTATAAAAGAGCGAAGATGTTATGATAGTTTTTATGAGGGGTTTTGTTAATTAAAAGTGATTTACCAAGGTCTTCAAAAAGATTAGTTTAAAACTTTTTAAGCACCCTTCCAAAAGACAGAACTAAGTCTTCTTCTTCTTAATATTTCGGCGTTACAAGCATCGTGGTTTCGAAGGAATCACAGTACTGCGTTCCTAAATAGCTTCGATGTTACGCGATGCTGTAGTGTCAAAATCATCGTTGTTGTTGTGTATGTTTGACTTTGTTACAAAATCATGATTGCATTTAGGAACGACTCGATGTTACACTTTGTTGGTCTGTCAAAAATAAGAATAAAGTATTTCTTAAAATATAAAACCAGATAAAAGAAACATGTTTTTGATGAAGAAAAAAGAATTCTGAAATGAACAAGATTGAAAATTAATAACTGCTTACAGAATTTTGAAAGATTAATGGAAAAAAAAACCAAAACAAATCTGAGCAACAACAATTTTAGAGGGGTTTGACAGATCAACATCGAAACTCAAGTCCCAGAGATGAGTTGGAAAAAGTTACGAAACGTAACATTCTGACACTTCAACATTGCATTTAGGAACGACATCGATGTTACATCGCGTAACTTTTTTGCATTTAGGAACGACATAATGTTACCGGATGTTACATCGCGTAACATCCAAGAATAAAAGAACAGACCACAGCTCTCCCATTTCTCTGCTTCGCACTAGTGAAAAGATTTAGTCTATGACCAAAGGCTAAAAAGATCAAAGAAAGGTATTAGCTTATGATCTTTTTTTCAACTATCTTGAAAATTCCGTTTTATAAATAACAACCAAGTAGTCCCCGGGTAATTGTCAAAGCATGAACCATGCAATGGTTCAAAGAAAAAGAAATATTTCACACATCCTACACTCAACTTATGTCGAATTCCTTTCAAAAAAAAAATCGACTGCAGTCGACTGCAGTCAATTTTTTTTTGAAAGGAATTCATTTAGGAGGAAAAAAATCGACTTGCCGTCGATCTCTTTTTTGAGACGGATTTGCACACAGATTTTCACACACACAACAATTTTGACAGATCGAAAACGGCAAACAACAACATCAGCATATGAAAAAAATTAAAGGAAGCAGAATTGTTTTGTATTTAGTTGTGAATTTGGAAAACATTTGGTGAAAAAAAATATAAAAATTGTGTGCTTAACAATAGGAATGTAATTGTTTTGTTCCATGGTGCTTGTTTTTCTACATTAGCCAGTTGGACACACACACATTCATAAAAAAAAAATCGCTACTTTTTTAATTTCCTAAATAGGGTAAGGTCGCCTGAATTCGAACACTCCCAGTTGTCGAACACTTTTTGAAAAACATCGCTCAAACTGCATTATTTCTCATTTTTTTAATTTCTTTTAATGCGAAATTGTAAAGGGTGTTATACTCTTGAACCCTCAGAAACAACTCACAAGTACAACCAATGTAAACGTTTAAAAAATAGTAGTTTGTGACTAGCTTTCAAAGATTAGGGCAATTGTGGGTTTCCATATAAGAAGGAGACTGTTGCAAGTGTCGTGAGAAACTATGATTTTAAGGGGCAATTGAAGCTAAATATTTATGTTGTAAGGTTTTTTCGTTATATAATGCTTATTTTAGTTCATTTACGTCAAAATTTTATCTTAAAAGTTAATAGTTTTACTAGATTTTAGCTGTTCGATCAAAGGAAACTAAATTGTTGTGAGTTTCCTGTTCGAACACTAGTGTTCGAATATAGGCAACTTCATCAAAATAGTTTTTTTAAGCTCAGGCCTTACATGTTATAAGAAACTAAATAATTTTTACGTCTTTCTATCAATAAAAGTAGCAAAACCTTTGGGGCCAGTATTCGAACACCTTTTTTCAGTGTTCGAATCAAGGAAACTCAGTACAATTTTAGGTTTCCTTTGTTCGAACAGTTAACAATTTCAATTATGACGTAGGTGTCTCATAACTTCTTGCCAAAGAAGATGGCTTAAGAAATATAGGTTGTCACCATTTAGCATAACCATTTAACGTACACCCAACTTTGTGCTCAAAAGAAAGACTTTGTGTGGAACTCTTCAAATCTTATCTGATTTATGTGGTTCAATAAAATTGAGAAAATAAAAATATAAAAAAAAATATAAAAAAAAATATAAAATATAAAAAAAAAAATATAAAAATAAATATAAAATATAAAAATATAAATAAGAATGTTTGGATAATTTAAAATAGAGAAAACTTTAAAAATTTCTGTTTTGTGTAGTAATTAAATGTTAGTCTTAACCCAAAAAACCATGTTCGAAATAAGGAAACTTGATGTTCGGCTTTAGGAAACAAGTGTTCGATTACTGGGGAATTGGACTGTTTTCCAGTTTATATTGTTTTATAAAAAAACGGTTAAAGTTACAGAATTAAATTTAAGTTTATTAAACAAAGTTTGAGTTTGAGAATCTAATTAATTTAACTTCGTTTATTGAATATCGAAGGTTGTCTGGCAGTGAGCGATTACTTTATTGCAAGTCACTAAGTGTTCGACAACTGGGGACATGACCCTACCCAAAAAAGAATCGAATTTAGTAGCGACTGCAGTCGACTGCAAATTGGTGAAAGGAAATCGACATTAGTTTTTATCGAAACATAACCCCTTTGGAAGGACGTTTGATATCACTATAAAATATTAAATCAAAACAAAATTACAGGGAAATACCTTGGGCTTTTGATGAACTTGATGCATTTGTTTTCCTCTATGAAGTAAATGAAAAACAACATTAAACATTCAAAATAAATAAGTTATTACCTAATAAATGAACACCCTCTGGATGTTTTGCTTCTATTTCCTTCAAATATTCCCGAATTTGTTGCACTTGTTTCCATACAGGCTCTAAGCTTAACCAGCCCCCAAATTTATCGCAGTTGTAGACCTTCGTTCCAGGGTGATTCTGTGTTTTGTTATTTGAGAAAAAAAATAAACGCAATTACTAATATACGCATTTAGTTATAGAAACAAAACAAGATTACAAATTCAATTTCTTTTTCAAGAATTTCCATACTGTCTGCGCCAGACATAACACCATGTAGTAATACAACGGGCTTGTAGGCACAGGAACTTTCTAAAGATATTGCAAGTATGAGGAGTGTGCAAACGTTTTCGAAAAGCCTCATTTTGAATTTATTAACTTTTAATTAATAAAAACAGCCCGAGAAAAAGTTCTTTGTTGTCGATTCACACTGTTGACTGTTGTTGGAATGAAAAATGAATCAAGTTTTTTTTTTCTAGCGGCAAGTATGAAGTGTCAGCTCATGCCATGTTTACGTCAATTCGCCAGCTGTATACGTCACTGTTCACGTTACGTCAATAACCGCGTTCATTTAACTCACAGAGTAGAACCCAGATACCTCGTTTCCACTTAGAATCGGGTAATCGAATCGGATTATGATTCAGATTTCGATGCAGTGCCCCTGTTCTGTAACTATCGCCTCGATAAAAGCAGGCGATAAACGGTGGAAAATGGAACGAAATCCTACTAAATTCATAGAATTTCATTCCATTTTCCACCGTTTATCGCCTGCTTTTATCGAGGTGATAGTTACAAAACAGGGGCACAGATTCCGCAGGATAAAATTTTTATTCTGCCCTAGCGAGGTATCCGTTCGGAGAGGAAAATTCTCCGATTTGTGCGATTCGGAGGTTTTTGCTTTGAAGTATTGTTCCGTACAGCTTTTTGGAATTTTTCTCCAATATTATTTCAACACACAGGGCGAACTGCATTGAAGTGCGATCAATTGCTTTATTTGTGAAGTTTTCGACAGCTTATTGCAACAGTTTTTCCGATTTCGTCCGACATTTCGGACAATTTTCCGCTCCGAACGGATACCTCGCTAGGGCCGATTGTGTACACGAAAAATTGTGCACACTCTCTAATTTGGACTCCGCTAAGGTGAGTTTTGTTTGAACAGAACACTTCAAATTTTCGTGAGTGTTTTATTGGGAATTTTATAGTCGTCTTCACTACGAGTCTCAATAAAACGCTGTATACTCACTAATGCAATTTTAGCCGTGTTTTATTGGGAATTTCTATAGCCGCGTTTTATTGAAAATTTTCTATGTGCACTTATGTACACTTTCAATAAAACGATTTTTTGGTTTATATTCACTTCGGACGTCACTTTCAATTTTCACTTTCAGTGTTGGCACCCTTTGCAATTGTTCTAAGGATAAGAAACATTAAAAATTTGCATTCTAAGGATATAAATGCATACCTTTTACTTTCCATTTGTATTTTTCTCTATTTAATTCTCGATTCTCAATTTATTTGCCGCATTTCAACTTATTACTTTCGAGGTAAACAAACAAATGTCACTTTAATTTTTTTTCGCAATGGCTGTGTTCAATTAGATTCATTTTGTGACTCATGTTTTTGGTTGCCTTGGTTCTGATGTTCTTATGTGTTCTGTCTGATGTTCTTTTTTTCTGACCGATTGCGAAACTTCCCTTGTGTGTGTGTGTGTGTGTGTGTGTTAGTAACTGCGTGTCTATTTATGTCCCCACTAAGTCACCACCTGACTCTTCTATTAGCCATTAGGTGTGTTTCTTTACTGAAAATTCGCACGAAATGCACCGAAATTCGGCGAAAGTCAGTCTAATCCCGTTTCGATTTTTCGTAGCAGTGCACAAAAAAGAGAGTGCTCTCGAGAGAATAAAAAAATTTCCCCGTCCTGCGAATTTCCGGCACCAAAATTTCTGTGGACAGAAATCGTACACAGCCAAAACAAATACAAAAACTGTCAAACAGACGTTTTTCCAAGTGTTGCGTTGCTGCGAATGGTTTGTTCAAGGCGTTTCTTTACTTTTAAGACAATTACGCTCTTTAATAGATTTTCTGAAAGAATTTTACAACCACTCCTTAAAAAAAAAATTTCTGTGCACAAAAAGTAAAGAAACAGACTTATTCAATCTGTTGTCGAAAATCAGAAATATGAACGAACACAACCCAAAGACTGCCAACCTCTGGGTGCCAAAAAAAGAAATTTACCAACCATCCCTGTGTGCAGTTAGCTTACTGCGATATTTATGTGCACTTAGGCTATTGACATAAGGAGTTGTTGTTTTCCCATGAGCGATGTTTTACTGAAGTGTACATAAGTGCACATAGAATTTCAATAAAACGCGCCTAAATATAAATTCTCACTGAAACACGGCTAATGAATTATTTTCGTTCACTAATCGTTGTTGTTTTCCCATGTGCGATGTTTTGCGATGTTTTGCAAACGTGAGTATAGATTCCCAATAAAACACGGTTAATGAAACATAGAAAAAGAAAAGGAGTATATCTTTTCACAAAAGGAATAATGAAAAAGATGTAAAATCATAACGAACCTTTTTGTACGGGATGGTACCATCGCATCGTCTCCATATTACCGTGACATATCTACATTCAATGAAGAGTATGCGAATAACCCTCGTGTGTATCTCAAATTATACCACAAAGTATAAAATTCAGAGAGTCCACTTCAAGTAGGTGTTGCTGTTTCGGTCAAAATTTGAATTCGATCGTCTTCGAACCTTCATCGATCGCCATTTATTGTTTCTAGCTTGAAATCAATTAAAAAAAGTGAAAACTTTTTTCGATATTTTTAAATTAAATGCTAAATAGAACACCTAGAGCTACGTCCTTTTTCGACGAAAAGAACCGTCCATTAGCGTCCAGGAGCATTTTCAAACCTTTCCAAAGGTGCAAAAAGATCGCTTCTCATGATTCTGAGAAGCAGCAGCCACTTCTCGATTTGTGAGAATATACTCAATAAGCACTAATACATGCTACCAAAATGTAGCAAAGAAAATGTTCTTCAAGCAATATTTTTTTAGTGCTTCCTCGAGTGAAACCAATGGAAAGCGACGTAAGTCTACTCATGAAAGTATTGAGTGGAATGTGAGTTAATTATCGGCTCCTGCTCAAAGTTATTACTAGTGGCACTTTCCATTGGTTCCACTCGGGGAAGCACTCATTTTAAAAACCAATGGAACACCCAAAATAATTTCTGTTCAGTTTAACGTAATTGCCTTTGTGTGAGTGAAACACCTATGGCTCTTAAAAAATATTCCTTAAAGAAAATTTTCTTTTTGACATTTGAGTAACATGTGTTAGTGCTTCTTGAGTCGATTCTCATTTCAAATCGAGAAGCGACTGTCACTCCTCAGAATCATGAGAAGCGATCTTTTTGCACCAATGGAACGGTTTGAGAATGCTTCTGGACGCTCCTGGACGGTTCTTTTCGTCCAATGGAAAGTGCCATAGGACTCATTTGAGTCCAAAGATACTCATTTTAAATTTGGCTAATTTTTTTCAATAAGAATTCTACATAAAATGCTTAAATTATGTTTCAACCCCACACTTAGTCAAAATGAGAACAAAACATAATCAAATCTGACCAAAATCTGATTGATTTGTCTAACAAAATGAAACCTCACTTTGTTATATACTCTTCCATAAATTTTTTTTGACGCTCATTTATTTTTAAAAAAGCTCATTTTTTCAGCGGTGGGGACTCATATAAAATTGAACCTGCGATAACACTGCTCCTACTTTCCCCTACACTTTCGTAATCGAGAAATGAGATTTAGCCCAGTCATATTAGACAAAAAAAGGGGTCAACCTCAGAATAAAAGATAATAAGCTGTAAATTGGTATAAACCTTTGTTTTGTCGTACGAGTTTTGCAGGGATGCCGAAACTAGACATGGCTCTCTATCTGGTAACTGGGAAGTGAATTGTTGAACTGTCGTGAACGCTTGGCCTTGCATTAGGATATACAAATATGGCTGTAAGTGGCGCACTCTTCGCGGTCTACCGCAAAAACGGTTGATCGTATGAAAAAAAGTCACAGCAAAAGTTGTGGAGAATTTTATACTCTACAACTTTTATAATAGGTGCAAATATTATTTAAGCGATAGAAAGCGAGATTTTCGCAAAAAAAAAAAAACGATTGACCTTCATTATCTTAAGACGCGGACACGATAGCACTTGTGACTTTTAAGACAACATTTAGAACGACAAAACAAAGGTTTATACCAATTTACAGCTTATTATCTTTCATTCCGAGGTGAAACCCCTAAAATGACGTAATTTAATTTATTTACACACTTCTTCTTCTGAGTTTCTCTCAACATTTTCAAATTAACTGATTGACATTTATTTTGCTATAATTAGTCGGTCTTCATTCGCCACTCTCTATAGTTGTAAATCGACCATATTTATGTATCTTCAATGCTTTTTAAAACACCATTAAAAAGAGAACCCTCAATTCTCAATTCTCATCCAATTACTTACAAATAAAAATATTTTCAAACCTTTTTGTATTTTTATGTTTGTAGTATATTTTTTGTAGATAGTCTAAATATAATTATTATTAATAATTTTTATTATTTTCTTTTCTAAGTTCATATTACTTACTACTCACGACTGAATTGATGTGAATTGTAATTCTGCGTGTTTTGATTTTTTTTTTTTTGCATTATATTCATGATGATTTTTGTTATAATTTTTTTTTTTAGAAACTACAATGATGCAAAATGTATGAAAAAAAAAAATACACAGATCTTTCTCCGTGTATATGCTTTTCTTTTGTGTTTGTAGAGCTTTATTTTATTTTAAATAAAAAAATGGACTAAATTGCTAACTCTGTTTCGCTTTTTGGTTGCGTCTGTTTTTTTTAATTTTTTGTTTTTTTTTTTTGTTTTTGAGAAAACTACTTCTGCTTGACTTTTATTTAAAATTTAATTGTCTTACTTAAAATTGCATTTACGGAAGAATAAAAAAAGATTATTTCTCGTCGTGAAGGAGCATAATAGATATTTGAAGCAGGAAAAATCAAAGAGCCTTTCGTAGTTTTTTAATGCACAAATCAACGCCACCACTGCTCGTCTTTATCATCATTGGAGTTTTGTGTCTGTCCGTTTTCTCGATCACTTATGCGTGGTGGGGGTTGGTGATATTGCGGCTGGTCATTGGGTGGTCGGTACTTAACCTCGTCGTTACCGTCTTCAGTTTTAATGCCGGGATAATTGAGAGGTTGAATCGAATAAGGTGGATAATCATCGACGGGTTCCTCTTTGATTTTAATGATATCATCGCGGAAGTCAGGTTTTCTTTCCTTGGTTTCACGTTCACGATCACGGTCGCTGCCTCTTTCGCGGTCACGTCGATCGCGCTTCTTCTCTGAACGGTCACGTTCACGCTCTCGTGATTTGGAACGCTTCTTCTTACGTTCGCGATCGCGTTCGCGCTCACGATCACGTTCTTTTTCAACACCCAAACCAGGGCCGCCTGCACCGACACCACGTCTTTCAGCGCGATCATCATATTCTCGATCACGGCTACCGCCGCGAACACGCTTCCTGCGCTCCCTTGACCTACTGCGATGTCGAGATCGTTCTCGTTCCCGCCTATCCCTTGACCTTGATCTTCGCCTGATGTCAAATCTTGGGGGTGGTGGTCCACTACCACCACCACCACCTCCACCGCCACCACCAGCAACACCACGTTCACCGCCACGATCTTCTCGCTCTCGTTCGAGACGATAGCGTTCACGTTCACGTTCGTTATCCTCTCGTCCGGAATGCTTGATGTTAACGTCAGAGCCACCGCGACGAGTCCCACCGAGACCACCACCCAACCGACGTGGCAGCCAACCTTTCACTGTGCGAGCTCGTTCTACGTCCACCAGCACTCGTTTACCGTCGATTTTTTTGCCGTCAGCATGCTTGTACGCCGAGTGCATGTCCCTTTCATGTTCGTACTCAATAAACGCATAGCCGCGAGGTTTTCCCGTCTCCACGTCCGTGATCATGATGATTTTCTTGATCGGACCATAAACTTCAAACTCACGACGCAACTTCGACTCTGATGTGTCATAATTGACGCGTGCTACGAACAGAGTCTTGAATGGATCCTCTGTTGCCGCAGCTATCTGCTGAGGATCCCATGTGGCGATTTCACGCTCTAGTTTGTACGCAACCTGTTTGGAGAATGGAAAAATTACAACAAAAAATATGTTAATACTTTTCAATGTAAAACTTATCGGCAACTCTTGGAGAAATATGAGAGTCCTGCAGGATGTTTTGGAAGAAGTGAGCGAGTAAGAAATTTCACGTCTATCCGAATTTGAACAGACGCTTGGCCACGTTTCGTCGTCATCATCATAATACCTACCTAAGTTCTTGACCTACAATGCAATGATGTCTCGCTGGTGTTGAACAAAAATAAACCACAGGCTTGTCTCTCTCCCTCTTAACAATAGTCTCCGAAAGGAAGCACTACAACAAAGCCTTACCTGAATGTATACTAACCCACATTTTTGTCACCGCAACACTCATCATTTTTAAACTCACATCATTCAGAATGCTCTACACAAAGATTTGCGTCAGGAAATTACCAACGTGTTGATTTAGAAGCTTACAAAAATTTATTGAGAGCCGGTGTGAGACTTGTCGTCTCCAATCACTTACATTTGAATAGAAAAAAGGGACAGCGCGGTGTATACTGACCTTTTCAGCATCTGTGATCGAATACACAATTCGCTATGCGAATCTCAGCCAAGTTAATGAATGTTTGCTTGTTCGATGAAGTGTATTCAACCAATTTTACCATAAAAGGCACGAAACACAAAACTTACTCAACTTCGGTCCTGGTGCCCGAAGTCATTGGTAAAACAAAAAATTATTAAAAACAAAAATATCAATTATCATTTTCACCTTTTTTACCTGTCAAGGAAACCTTGAAAAATTTATCTTTCAAAGAAAACAAACTTACGCGCCACCCAAGCTTACCTACCGATTCCATTGAACTGAAGCTGCTATTTCTCTTTTTCAATCGAAACAGCAACATTCAACAAAGCTACTTACTGGAAGGACGATAATCTAGTTATGTAAATGCTGCATAGCAATCAGCTAAACAAAAGACTTACATACACTTGGGTCCAAAACTTACATTTGGGTCCTTTTTGAACGAAGTACATTCTTCATGAAATGGATTTTCGTGTTTTTAAAAAAACTTGTAGAAGTTTTTTGAGTTTTTCTCCAGATGTGAATGCAGTAGTAGACAACAATTCAATTGAAATGGGATTACCAGCCCTTGTTTGTTGTTCATATATTTTTTTTCTTCTCTTTTGCTACTTACGTTTTTACAAAATGCAAAACAATTGTGACTTTAAAGCCCGAATAGCGATTGAATGAAAAAGAAACAACCAAGCTTTTTATTTGGAATAAAAAAAAGCTTTATTAACTCATTTCTTTGGGAAACAAAAAAATATTACAAAAAAAGACGAATTAAGTTCGCTTTAAAATCAAGTATTAGCTGTGGAGGTGTCAAGATTACATTAAAACTTACTTACACAAACGTAAACGAGTTGAACATGGCAACTCTTGATTCTTCATTTGGTATAGAAAAACCCTGCTCATCCCAAAATACTTTTGCCTTTAAGTCTTTTGTTTAATCGCGATTGAATTGAATAAACTTTGTGTTTATAGTTTGCGTTCGAGTAGCAAGGACTAGATTTTATTACTCAAAGACCAGATGAGAGAAACTACTGTCTAACAAGCTTTGCATTTGGAGACTGTTGAAATTATCTACTTAGTAAGAAACTAAGACTGCTTAGATGAAAAAGCAGCTAGGAAGGACAACCATGTAAGGATCTTTGATATGAAACAAAATTGGCCTACAAAGACATAAATATACAAGAGTACAACTTGCAGACTAAATAAAATAGGTTATTGACATTGATTGACCCTTTGCTATGTTCTAGCATTAATATGTGAATATTTGTTATGAAGCGAATTGTATTTAAAACATTTGTTAATCGATAACTTTTAAGCATGAACAGGGCATATGAAACGTTTTATAACACGATTTCAATAACTATAACCTATTATTTATCATTACTAAATTTTTAAACTCAGAAAAATATTACGAGTATTCTTTGATGAAAACTAATAAGTAAAAACCCTAAAAATATGTTTTTTTTTTAACATACCCCATTTTCCTTACTTCAAAAATCATTTTTTAATATGAAAAAATTTTTTATTTTTCAGCGGGCTAATATCAGAAATCCATATACAGTTTGGTTGCATTAATCTGTACAGTGTTAAACTCAAGACGCTTTAAGGACATCATTTGAATGAGTAGAATAAAGGAATATGAAGACGATGTCGACTTTGATCGCTTTTTGGTGACGGAAAAATTTGACAAAAGGTAACTTATTAATATCAGCTTGCTTTTTCGAAACATTTGAACAAAATTTGATAGTATACTAAGGAATATTGAGATATGCAACTATTATTTCTAAGATGTAAATTTAAGTTTCGGTTTATTAAATTACAAAACAGTGGGGACAATATTGTGGAACAATTCTTCGACTTCTTTCATGAGAGAACTTGTCTATATTTAATTTTATCTATCGTATCCATGCATCTAGGTTTTTCAATATTGGGATATAAATGGCACTGAAAACTTGTGTTTGATTTTGTTTTAAGAGAACATTTTTCGGTGCAGTCAAAAATATGAAAAAAAAAGGAGGAAGATAAGTGATAAATAATTGTAGTAAATCTGATTACGTTATACCTAAACGGCCTCTATTCGCTGATGTACTAACATATTCATAAGGAAAGCACAGTGATCAGTTAAAACTTAGGTTATGAAACGACCCATTTGATTTTCTCAAATTGCCACACAATTCTCTAAACAAAAGAACACAGACAATACTAAGTCATATCAATTATATAGATAGAAGGTTCGTTCGTTGAATTTACCCACTGTTGCCCCAAATTTGATTCTCAAAAAACTGTCAACAACGAGATCACTATATGCATCCGTCATTTGAATAAAAATAAATGTCATTGGGCAGCTCTGATCGTTACCTGCATTCACCCAAGCAAAATCCTAGGGCTACTTTGTGGTGAGTTGCGGGCAAACCCAGGGTTTTTAGTCCACTCTTTTTTGACATTCAGAGCGAATTGAGGTTTTTTTAAAAAAACGCTTTGTGGCGACCACAGTGCAAACCCAGAGTTCGCAACTTTTCAGACGATTCAACAGATTGTTGTGCTATTTTACTATCGTCTTACAAATGTTGACAACTTTTTCAGGGTTTTAAACACGTTTTTTAATGCCTAAAATTCAGACGATAGTCGTCTAAAACGTTACGGCTTCAACGAACGAATCTATATACTAGCCACAAATGTCCCTCCAATTGTAAAATTAACAATCACTGAAAGCGGTGTTCCAAATTTAAAAACCAAACCTCTAAAGAAAACACCCGCTAAAAGCGTTATCGGGAAGTTTGGCAACTTAACCATGATTTTCGAAATCAATTTGTACAATTTGCGACGATGTTCTGAAGTTAGTCTATTCATTTTGAAATGGCAAAATGTACTGATCACAAATATATCGTCAATTCAATTCAATTTGACAATGGCGGCGTAAAATAAATGTAATTTACATGCTTCTATTTTGCACAAACACTTGGAAGTCGAATTCCTAAATTTCAAACTGAAACTGAAAATATGTACAGAATGTATGTTTTGAAATGACTCGTATTTTTACTATATAGAATCGAAAGAAGAATCAAAGTACTATTTCAAATCTGAGCCAAAGTTAAGATAGACGTCCATGAACTGATAGAATCATAAGATAAGATTATCGAACTTTTGAAGTTGCTTTTAACCCGGCGAATGACTAGAAACAATGTTGCCTATTTAAAAACCAAACCTTTAAATGAATACCTTTTATCTCTTTTCTCTCTTTCTTTTCTTTTGTTTTTACTTGATTATAATTACGTCTGTTCGTTGAACTTTCCCCATGGTTGACCCAGGTTTTCTTGACAACCCTATGAGTTTTCAAAAAACCTGGGTTTTCCAGTCCTCAAAAAACGCTAAACCACAAATCACCAAACATCCCTGTCATTAAAAAAAAAAAATACATGCCATTTGACAGCTCTCAACTCGCCACAGCAAAAAGCTAGGGCGAGTTTATGGAAAACCTAGGTCAACCCTAGGGCTAAAAAAACACTCAATTTGGCATTCAGGGCGACTTTGGGTTTCTCAAAAAAAAAAAAGCTTTATGGCGACCCCAGGGCGACCTTAGGGCTTCAACGAACAAACCTGGTATGTAGTATTAAGGCAAGTTTTGCAATTGTGCAGACAAATTTTTTAGATAACAATCAAATTTGACATTACTATGATAGAGAAAAAGTGGGTCCTGCAAATATGTCTATCTGTGTCTGTCCATATATGGATCTACAGCCTGAACCCCTTGCCCGATTTTATTAAAATTTTGCAGTTAGGGTCCTGTGGGACAGCTTACAGACAACAACTTTTTTTTAAATATTAACTTTCCGAATATTTTAAAGATGGTACAATTAACAATTTTTTTGTCGAAACATCTTCTAGCAACATCTAAAAACTAGCATACTTGATTTTTCAAAAACTAGTTTTACAAAAAAATTAAAAACCGATTTTTTTAAACTGCTCCAACGATTTCGATTAATCCTAACTAATATTATAAATGTGAAAGTAACTCTGTCTGACCATGATAGAATATGTTACCGTCTCCCGCCCAATCTACTTTTTTAAATGAAATTTCGTATATAGTCCAGAACCTGAGGAAGGACATAGGGTATATATTTTATCCATATATTCCCACGGGAACCCGTGGCGTAATGGTTAGCATGTCCACCTGCTAACCCAGAGGTCGAGGTTCGAATCCCAGCAGAGGCAAAATGCAAAAATGTTTTTCCACGGGTATCGCCTTTCGCGAGGAATTGGCAAGTCCTCCGTTAGTAAATTCATTGCCATGGAAAGCGCATTTTCAATTAGCCTTTCGGAACCGGCGAAAAATTGTAGGTCCCCTCCATTCCCTCACAAGGCATGGTTGTGAGAAATGCGCTAGGCCCAGGGGCTCCTCGCTCTGTTGCGCCACCCTATTTATTTTTTATTTTTATTATTCCCACGGGAACGGAAAGTAAAAGTTTTTCCACTATTAGAATGCTACACTATTTCCAAGTAACATAAACTTTAATTCAGCCCTATTCCGAAGAGAACGAGAGTCCTTATTAATATTATAAGTGCGAAAGTATGTAGCTGTCTGTCAGTCTTTCTATGTTACCATCTCCCGCCCAGACTACTGAACCGATTTAAATGAAATTTTGTACAGACAGTTTAGAGCCTGAGGAAGGACATAGGCTATGTACAGTCAAACCTGGATAAGTGAGAACTGGATAAGTGAGAAAACTCTATAAGTGAGAGTAATAGCCAGGACCCGACATTTTAAGCTCCCAAAACCTCTATTAGCGAGAAACAGAAACCTCTGTAAGAGAGAGTCGTTTTTCCCTCATTGACCTCCGTAAGTGAGACTGCTACTTAACTATACCTCTCTAAGCGACAGTCGACTTTCGTGGAACTTTCTACCATTGTTTTTGTATTGTTTTCTCGTCAATATGTATTGTACCCATTCTATTTCGTGGAACTAAAATGCACATAATTTTATCATTATTACATATTAGTAACTACATTCGTTCTTGCTGTCACTTGTTATTGCTGCGTACCCTTATAAGTGAGAAACGCTACCCATGTACCTTAATTAGCGAGAAACTCGGGTTAGTGAGAAACCTCTATAAACGAGAATGAGATTGTGCTACCTTCAACTTTCGCTTATCCAGGTTTGACTGTATTTTATCCCTACATTCCTACGGGAACATGAAAGTAAACGGGAACTTATAAACTGATCCAATGATTTCAAAAATTCTTCCACCGTTAGAATTCTCCCGAGTAACATAGATCCCCAGGAACGGAAGTCATTACTAGTATTATAAATCCAAAACTAACTCTGTCTGTTTTTGTTTGTTAACATCTAATGCTCAAACTATTTAACCTATTTATGTGAATTTTCGTACAGAGATAGTCTAGAACCTGAGGAAGAACATAGGCTTATGTTATCCACGGAAACAGGAACGTAAGTCACTACTTCACTCGAACGAAGTCGCGTTTATAAATGTATTAGCAACTGCAAAAAATGGCGTTATTAGATTTTCGCTTAAAACATTTGGAATAATTTATTTAATTTCATTCAATATCTTATGTGATTTTATTAAATTTTTATAATGAATGTGTAGTTTGCAGCCTTGTACCAGCAAATTTATTTTGAAGAACGAATACTAAAACCTTGTGCTCAGTCTTAACATTTTGAGTTATTTTCTTCCTGAGTTATTTTCTTCCAAGTTTTCTGTCCTCAAACTCTAAGAGCTGTAAGCGTTAAACGTGTTTTTCTCAAAACTACTTTTTCAAAATCATTGCCATTTCAAAGTTTTGATCGGTTTTTTCAAAATTTCTATACATTTTCTAGTTATAAAATAACCCCTCCACTACGTTTAGTTAAATTTATTTTTTACATTAGGTTTGTTCGTTGACGCCCTGGGGTTGCCCTAGGGTCGCCACAAAGCGTTTTTTGAGAAACTTAAATTTGCCCTGAATGTCGAATTGAGTGTTTTTTGAGCCATAGGTTTGCCATAGGTTTTCCCCAAACTCGCCCTAGCTTTTTGCTGTGGCGATTTGAGGGCTGTCAAATGGCATGTGTTTTTATTTAAGTATCAGGGATGTGTGACGATTTGTGGTTTAGCGTTTTTTGAGGACTGAAAAACACAGGTTTTTTTGACAACTCATGGGGTTGTCAGGAAAACCTGGGTCAACCCTGGGGAAAGTTCAACGAACAGACCTATTAAGTGTTGTAGCAAACTCACAAAATGGCGGAATTTTCGGTGAAAAATAATAATTTGAAGTTTAGATGGCCACTAACAGGTTTTAAATGAAAGAACTGTACAATAGGTGCGGATAAAATTAATCAATCCGTGTTTTTTACGCTGAAACCCGAATTGATTGGCCTCAGACATGGTACAATCCAAAACCGGGAAGTTTGCTGAGGCATTCTGAGGTACCGCATGAGTATATCACTTATGTGAAGCGGTTAAATGCGAGAGATATGATCTCTTCCAGTCCCAAATGCTCGCAACGCCGAAAAAGGAAGAAGGAGAAGAAAATATAATTTGACGATTTTCGCAAGCCGAATGTAATCAAATTCGTAAGTGAAGATCAGAGCGAGCAGCTAAACTAAAGCATGTATTTCTCACTACGCGTCTCCCTGTCCCTTTCATTTTCCTCTATCTTTGACTCCTTCGGAGCTTCCCCACACTGTTTTCTCTGACTAATCTATGTCTTCTATATATATACATAAATTATGTAATAGAGTGGCGCAACAGAGCGGAGAGCTCTGGGCCTAGCTCATTTCTCTCAACCATAACTTGTAAATAAATCGAATGGACCTACAATTTTCTGCCGGTTCGAACGGCTAATCAAAAAAGCGCTTTTCATGCCAATGAATTTACTATAAAAGAACTTGAAAATTCCTCGCGAAAGGCGATACAAGTGAAAAACATTTTTGCTTCTTCTTCCGGTTAACAGGCAGACATGCTAGCCATCAAGCGGTAGCACATAGGCAATGGATGTGAGAACTAGGCCTTTGCGCTGTTGCGCCACCCTGTTCATGTATTTATTTAATTACTCTCAGTGAACTTTCTAATTCCTCACGAAAAGCGATACCAGTGAATAAAAAAATTTCAGGTTTCTGTGATTCGAAAATTGAACTCTCACCTAACCGGCAGACATGTTAAACATTATGCCATGGGCACCACCATATACTCGTATTTAAAATGCGACCCGAAATACCTACTCGGGGAGTACTTCTCTGATATAACATTGGAAGTCGCAGAAATTAACCATATAGCTTAAGACATAAAACAAGCAGTTTGAGGCCAGAGGCATGTCGCCTCAACAACGAACTTGTTTAATCAATCTGATGGTTTTTTATAAAGAACAACATCAACATTGAATTGGGTATATGTGTATGGTATGTGCACTATGAACGCGTTAGAAATAACTAACAATTCAGTTCTGTGTTTGACTTTTAGCGCACATTTAATCTCTTCTATAAAGAGATCGAGGGATCTAGCAAAAGGGATATTTACAGAGTCGTGGTTGGAGTGATCCCCATGGCACTGGAAGTCTTTGAATTTTGAGCATTCTTTAAAGTTTGGTTATGTAATTGTTACTCAAAACCTACACGCTTATCTAAGAAAAGACTTCATTGTAGCTGTGTACATCTCAATCTGTTTTAAAAATAGTTTCCTGCAATCACAAGGTTTAAAAAGAAATATGTACACTACCTCGGCTCTAAAGACCTATCGTTTTTTAATATGGAACTTAGGCTTTATTTATTCATTCAGACCCTTCGTTATTCTATTATAATATGGTCGTGTTTCCTAACCTTAAAGCCGAAAGTAGGTTTTGCCCTCAGTTTCAGATAATCTATCAGTTTCTAGCAAAGTGGTGAAGGATATAAAAAAGCAAAAACAAAAACACATCAAGGTATGATTTTTAGGAACTAAAAGGTCTGCTCCACAATCCTAAATAATACGCAGACTGTCATGTATTCAGGAGTCGGGGTGAAAAGATCTCAAGAAGATAAATTACAAAAAAATTGATAGGCAAAAATTTGAAAAGGATAAAAAATTGGTACTTTCACGAACTCGCTTTAAAAAAAAAAAAACTATGAAAAATTGTTGAGCTGAAACAAGACAACAGCCATTCTGTGAATTTAGACAAAGTGGATTGACTAAAAATTCAAAACATCCAAAACAATTGAGTCTGTGAACGAGTTCAAATTCAAAATACTATGGGGCCAAATGAAAATATTTGTACCTAAATCAGTCACGTACTTTTGGGTCAATGGACGTACCCTTAAGTCAAAATCTTTGCTAATATTCCAAAAGAAAGAAAATGTGAAAACAATTACACATAACCGGTTTCGGTATCCAAGAATTCTAACCTATAGCAAGCTCTCGTTAATTCCCCATCAAAGAAAAAAAAAAGAAAAACTATCCACACTCCGATTTCGGACCATACCTGTTCAGCCTTTTCACGGCGTCGCCGCTCCAAGCGTTCCTGCCTAGTTTCGACACGTGTATGCGGTGGTGTATCTTTAGGATCTTCAAAATCACTTAAAAATTTTCCAACGCCCAAATAACCTCGGGATTTCTTTTCATGTGGTAATTTATCTACGGGTGGTAGATATGGAATCGGGTCCCGAGCAGCAAATAAAGCTAGGAGATTTGGCGGCAAGTACTGTGTCATAGTTATTCAATAATTTTCTTCCGACGTAGTCAACCTGAAAAATGGCCAAACATGAGAATAGTTTTTTTTTTTTCTTCGTTGAAAATATTGATTGTTCTTGAATGATAAAAAGATTAATTACCTTAAATGCCCATATAGAGTTTGTTTATTTTATGGTTTTGGAGCAACACTAAGATGAAGTGGATAACGAAATAATTAAAGATTGGAAACAATTTAATTATTTCTTTTTGCGAAAAACTTTTTTGATTTTTTCACACACACTTCGCACAAAGCCAGAAATCTGAAAATGTCGGATTTTGACAGATTACATTTAATTTTAACGAAGAAAAAAGATGGCGATGCAAAATTGTAGTTGTTTCGTTAAATTTAGTAATTAAACAGGATGTGTTCATAGAGTGACATTTTCAATTTAGCATATTAACATTTTTAAGATTTTTGAAAAACGCAAGAGCAAGAAACAACATTGACGAAGTTCACATTGGTCGATTTATTGAAGCTTCGTGCGAATAAATGCGATTGTTTTCTTGTTCTCCTTCTCTGTTACACCAATTTGTCGGTATTGACTTGCGGTCGATTCGTTGAACAATGTGAACATTTTGGTCGATTTGTTGCTTCAACAAATCGACCAGGTATGAACATCGCCATTAACGAAGTTCACATTGGTCGATTTGTTGAAACTTCGTGCCAATATATGCTACTGTTTTCTTGTTCTCCTTTTCTGTTACACCAATTTATCCCTCATCCACAGCCATATTCCTATTCGTTTCTCTTTTTAACTTTTGTGTTTTATAATCTTCATCCGTCCCGCTTTATAGTGGATTTACATGCATCTGCAAGGAACATGTTCATCTGCACCCATAATTTTTCATCTGCAACCATAACTAAGGAAGTGCAGATGGTCCGTTCCCTCTCTATCAGACAAGTATGAATCTTACATCTTGTGTCTTTTTCCGATTTTCATCTGCACTTGCAGATGCATGTAAATCCACCATAATCCTCAAAAAAGGTATTTGCAAAAAAGGTACTGCTTTCATCGGCACCAGCGGCAACGCGAGTTCCTCCAATTGTTTTGTCTGTGAGTCAGCTGTCATCTTTTGTTTTGCTGTGCAACAACGTAAAAGCAAATTCCAAATCTAATCAGAGCAAATTCCACCCAATTTATACATTTATTATTATAATATTCTTGAGTTCCAAGTTTAGTTGCTTCTAGGTTCCCAGTGAAGTCGTTTCCTGCTTTCATATCAAAATGTCCACTTATCAAATGGGACCCGACACCCATGCAGTGCCAATGAGCCTGTTCCGTGATAATCGCAATCGTGTCATATCCGCACTTCGCGATCACCCACAAGTAGAAAGTAGGTCTTTTGTGTTGCTTGAAGGTGGAAAAGATGTCAGCTTTAATGACACTGATGTGGACTTTGTCTTCCGCCAGGAATCGTTCTTCCAGTATATGTTCGGTGTGAAGGAACCTGCCTGCTATGGTGTTGTTAATGTCTCGAGTGGTGAGTCTATTTTATTTGTACCACGTCTTCCCCAGGAGTACTCTGTGTGGATGGGTCATCTTCATACTCTGGAAGAATTCAAATCAATGTACGAGTCCGATCGGGTGTTGTTCTGTGACCAGTTGGATGAGTTCTTTAGCAAAGAAAACCCATCGTTGATTCTCACTCTGAGTGGAATTAATTCCGACAGTGGATTATCAGCTAAGCCAGCGTCGTTCCCTGGCATTGAAAAGTACATCCAGAACTGTGATATTCTACACCCAATCATCTCGGAATGTCGCGTTATTAAATCCCCAGAGGAAATTGAAGTCCTACGCTACGTAGCCAAGGTCTCATCCGATGCTCACAAAAAGGTTATGCTGAAAATTAAACCAGGAATGACCGAATACCAGGGAGAAAGTGAGTTCCTCCATCATTCTTATTCAGTGGGTGGCTGCCGGCACACTTCATACACTTGTATCTGTGGAACTGGACTGAACTCTTCTGTTCTGCACTATGGACATGCTGCAGCACCAAATAACCGTCAGATTCGAGATGGTGATATGTGTTTGTTCGATATGGGAGCGAACTATTGTGGTTACGCAGCTGATATCACATGCAGCTTCCCAGCTAATGGAAAGTTTACCGAAGACCAAAAATTAATCTATAATGCCGTTCTGGATGCCCGAAATGCTGTTCTGGATAAGGCACGCGATGGTGTCTCGTGGGTAGATATGCACAAGCTGGCCAACCGTGTCATGCTTCAAAGGCTGAAAGAAGGTGGTATCCTGAATGGCGATGTCGAAGAAATGATTTCAGCTGGTTTGGGAGCGATCTTTCAACCACATGGCTTGGGTCATTTGATTGGGTTGGATGTTCATGATGTTGGAGGGTATTTAAAAGGTCAACCAGAGCGTCCAACTGAACCTGGTGTTTCTAGATTGCGCTTCGCTAGAGATCTTAAAACGAACATGTACGTGACTGTCGAACCGGGCTGTTATTTTATTGAGTGTCTAATGGACAAGGCCCTGGCTGACCCCAACTTGAAAAAGTTCTTGAATTTTGAGGTGTTTGAGCGTTTCAGAAACTTTGGAGGAGTACGTATTGAGGATGATGTATGGATAAAGAAAGACGGCTGTGAGAACTTTGCTGTTGTACCAAGGACTGTTGCCGAGATCGAAGAATTCATGAGTGGGCGCTGAGGTGCTAAGAGTTGTGTTTCCATCCCAGTATAAAATAATTGTTCAGTTGTTATCATATTATTTTTGAGTTATTATTTCATATACAACATTTATTAAAGAAGGTTTTCTTTGAATATTGTTTTCTTTTATTGAACCATGTTCGCCATCAAAGGAGCTATATCAGGGGTGTAGTTCCTTTATGATGCGTTATGTGTTTCTTCATATTAAAGAGGGAAGGCAAATCATAGCTTGTTGAGGGGATATGTTTTTATCTGCAATAAGGCTGTTGTTCAAGTGGTTACTGTTGCAGTTTCTAGATTACAGGTGATAAGCTAGATGTGTAGTGGTTTTGGATTAAAATCGTGATTGACAACAGTTTATTATCGGTTTTAAGTATGGTATGAACAATAAAGCAGGCATAGCTTTGGTTGGTTGTTGTTTGTTGTTGATTTACAGTTCCAATTCTCACAAAGATAACAATAAAGTTATGGTTTTTTGATAAAGAACGTATGAAACCACGATAGCCAAAAGAACATGGAAATTCCCTAAATTTAACCAAATACTTCTCAGCGTTAACCGACTGTTTGCAAAAAGAGGCAGAGGTGAGCAAAAGCTTCACTAATGAAGGCTTGTGGAAAGCCTAGGTTATCTCTTCGATTTTCATGGTAAAACCAAAATTATCATGTTAGACAAAGAGCGTTCAGAATTTTCTTGGTGCAAAACGATTCAGAGAAGACTATTTGACATCTCGATTTAAATAGAGAAGATGAGAGAATTCTATCATCCAAGAGGAACAATAGCGATTATGTCGCTTTTGGTTGATTTCGCTCGAGAAACAACACTCATTTGTGGTGCCCGTGCCGTAATTCGAGTTCGAGGTTCGAATCAAAAAAACATAAAATTGTTTAGATTGATAAGCCTTTCGAAAGTAATTATAATGCCATGAAAAAAAAAATTGTATGTAGGGATTTTGGAGTGCAGGATTTTGCAATTTGGGATTTCGATACCAACCGTCAATGGTACGGTTTGAAAATACTTCCGAACGATTCGGTCAATGGAACTTTTTAGTCCTTTTGTGTGCAACCAGGATGAAAAGATGGGGGATTTCATGACCTCCATCCCCCATTTTTTCATCCCGGATGCTCTCAAGGAAGGGAAAGAACAGAAAGGAGTTCAAAGGTAAACCTTCATGATACGGTATTACTATTCTTGTTTCTTGCATCGTTATAAAAGAGTAACATTTTTCTGAATTCCCACAAAATAATAGTAGTAACATTTTGCTAAAAGCGATAATATAGATATTTGAATAAAGCGATTTGACTGCTTAAATTCTTTTTAACTGCTTAAAATGATTTGATTGCTTAAGATTCTCTTAAAACCAGGTTCCTTATGGCTTACAGCATTTACGTTGCTCTTATGCTTTCATTTCCTGTTATAAGTTTTAAAAATCCAAATTTATATTTTTTTATTTTATTTTTACGAATCAAAAGACTTCAAACAGTTAAAAGACTGCTAGCAGTTAAAAGACTCCAAGCACCAAGCAGTTAATAGAAATTCAAGCAGTTAAAAGACTTCAAGCAGTTAAAAAGGACTTCAAGCAGTCAAAAGATTCCAAGCAGTAAAAAGGACTTCAAGCAGTCAAAACACTTCACGAAGTTAAAAGACTTCAAGCAGAAAAAAGACTTCAAGCAGTAAAAAAAACATCAAACAGTAAAAAGATAATTCAAGCAGTTAAAAGACTTCAAGCAGTTAAATAGACTCCAAGCAGTAAAAAGACTTCAAGCTTTCAAAAGACTTCAAACAGTAAAAAGAACTTGAAGCAGTCAAAAGACTTCATATAGTTAAAATACTTCAAGCAGTAAAAAAGACTTCAAACAGTAAAAAAAACTCAAGCAGTTGAAAGACTTCAAGCAGTCAAAATAGGCTATGTTCATACTGGTCGATTTGTTGAAGCAACAAATCGACCAAAGTGTTCACATTGTTCAACGAATCGACTGCAAGTCAATACCTACAAATTGGTGTAACAGAGAAGGAGAACAAGAAAACAGTCGCATTTATTCGCACGAAGTTTCAACAAATCGACCAATATAAACTTCGTCAAAAGACTCCAAGCAGTAAAAAGAACTCAAACAGTTAAAAGACTTCAACCAGTTAAAAGACTTCAAGCAGTCAAATAGACTCCAAGCAGTAAAAAGACTTCAAACAGTAAAAAGGACTTCAAGCTGTCAAAAGACTTCAAGCAGTAAAAAGAACTTGAAGCAGTCAAAAGACTTCATATAGTTAAAAGACTTCAAGCAGTAAAAAAAAGACTTCAAACAGTAAAAAAAAAACTCAAGCAGTTAAAAGACTTCAAGCAGTCAAAAGACTCCAAGCAGTAAAAAGAACTCAAACAGTTAAAAGACTTCTTCCAAAGAGTCCAAAGCAGCCAAATGACTGCATCACTTTCAATGCAAACAAAAGACTTCATGACTGCAAAGAATGTAAAAGACTTCCAAGAATGCAGCCAGTTAAAAAGTATTGCATTCTTTCGACTTCAAGTCTTTTGACTGCTCTAAGCAAAAATATCATATGGAAAGCATTGGGAGTTAAGATACACGGTAGCGGTCTTAGTGCGAAGGCCTCTAACGTTCTGATAGTAAAGAGATACAACAGTTGGTGATACATGCCGAGAAGATAAATTAAGGTTAAAGATTCAAATTGCGGTTATGACGAGGGAAAGGTAAACGTTTTAAACTAAGATGGGAAGCATAAGTGGAAAGGTCTTTTGAAACTGTGGAAGAGGGAATATTTAAGGATTCATGGAAGCGCATATAAATTTTGCTGAGAGCAACGGGATCCGTTGGAAGACCTTCCTTTTGGATTGAAACTAAAACGTTCGTCTTGGTCTTGCCGTTGATACAAACATTTTCAGATTTGTTATACAGATAGGAAAGATAAAGACGAACGTTTTCGTACAGTTTGCTGTCGCGTAACCTGGCCATTAAATAACGACCATCAAAACTATCACTGGTAGTCATTGAAGCTGCGATTTTGGATGTTAGCTTGGCGATCGGTGAGAACATTGGGTCGAAAACTGGAGGAGGACATTGACTGAGCACAGCGTTAGTAGTGTTGGGAGCTTTTGTGGAAAAAGAGTGGGTGGGTGATTGAGGAGACGGGTTAATGGTATGGGATTGGATAAAATTGGGATAGGGTTTACTAGAAACAGTTTTGATGGAGACTTGTTTACGATGGGAGATGAGAGGATTGTTTCTGACTATAGAGGTTGGTGGGTTTAGGGATTTGCTAGAGTGGGAATTGGAAGAGTAAGACTTAGAGCTAGTTACATTATTTTTGAATTTATTAATGGATGCTACTTTTTTATTAATTTTAGGGCGTTCATTAAATTCTTTACTTAACATTTCAGAAATTTTAATATTGTCCTTTAAAAATATAGGTTTGCGACTAGACTTGAACAACCACTGATATTTGTAAGGAATATGAATTTTATAGGTTGAAGAATTAATCTTAAGGCAATTTTCAATAACTATCTTAAATTTGAGGATAAAAAGATTTTGAATCCAGGAGCAGTCGATGTTGGCAGGTGTGTTAATTAAGAAGAACGGGACACTGTCGTTGAGAGTTTTCAATCTGCTAAGCCTATTATTCCAGTCATTTACG
Source organism: Melanostoma scalare (assembly GCA_949752695.1). Taxonomy (NCBI): domain Eukaryota; kingdom Metazoa; phylum Arthropoda; class Insecta; order Diptera; family Syrphidae; genus Melanostoma; species Melanostoma scalare. Next base: position 38,599,236 of record OX456984.1, read on the forward strand.
GACCATGTGTTGTTGAGCCTTACGATAGTAGGTTCGGGTGGACCAAAACATTCAGTCTGGGTAGAAGAACTTGTTTTAGGGACGTCGTTATTAGGGGCAGAAAGTAAAGAAGCAATGGAAGGTCTATGAATTGACTCAGCTACTTCCGCGAGTATAGATGTGTTATAGTGGACTTCGACTGGTTGGATGTTTGCAGGAATGATATCAATTTTGTCAGAAGTTATTTTTAACTCATCGATCACATCACACAGAGTAGTACGCGTAATTGTCAGTTCGTTATAGATATCATTGATCTTCGAAAGTAAATCGTGATGAATTGTGTTGAGATGGCAGGAATCAGTTGATGTAATTGTTGAAGTTGATTGATGAAATGACTCAAAATAGGATCGTAAAGTTTTTATTTCATCGAGTATTGAATCGTAAGGATATAAGCTAAGAACCGAGACAAGTGTGGAATGTATTACGTCTCTAATGTTATCAAAACGGCAATGTGAGTGGTCTACGCGCGATTGAAGTAAGTCCACTAATGAAGAAATTTGCTTATCCAGAGAAGATTGCTTAGAAGAAACACGTTTGGCGAGGGATTCAATTGAGCTGTCAAGAGTTTCGACAGACTTAGAGAAGTCTTCAAAATGATGAAATTGCGCGAGAACGTTCTTATGAAAACGATTGTTGTCGGTTTGAATGGAGTTTGTGAGGTCACTAACACACTTAACAGCGAGGAGAACATGCGAAAGTGATATTTTATTACATTCGTCGCACAGATAAACAAAAAAGTTTAAATATTCTTTAAGATAAGGGCATGATTTTTTACTTAAACCGATACATATTGGATGATACGATTTGCCGCAAAGACCATGACACTTAATTCGTTGCGTGAATTTTGTATCAAGAAGGCAGTTGCCAGAGTCACAACAGTCATTCTCCATCATTATGATGATTTCCTTGTAGTTTTTTTTTTTTTTTTTTTAAATTTATTTTCTTCTTTTATTAGTTTGTAAGCGAAAATAAAATGTTTATTCTTAGTGTACCGGCAAAAGCGAGGTGAGATTATTTGCTAAACTTATAAATCGCGTACACGAACCGCGCAGTGGGTAGGGTACTTTAAGTTCAGTAGGTTTATGAGTTGTCTTGGATTGTAGATGGTGTTGATGATGTTGTCTAGTTTAGCGAAGACAGAAACCAAAGATGGAAAGGTGGTGTATAGTGACAAGAAAATGAACTTGCTAAGCAGAACTATACTAAAATGACTCACCCGTAAGGCAAGAATGTTACACCGTACTCAAATATGTTTATAGTCGCTTAAAGATGATGTTTGGCATAGAGTTGATGAAGTGGCGTCAATCACACTGAAGATGATGTTGGAGGGTTTTTGTTTGATTCTCCGGTTAAACATAAAACGAAATTATGGTTTATGTGTAGTTTCAATGAAATTGCTTCGGGTTGGCAGAAACATATACCAAAAATATCCACACTTACCAGAAGGAAGTGAGACAGAGTCACTACGGTTTGTTTGTTATTGTTATAATTTGCTTCTGTTATTATTTTTTATTTTTGTTACTTAAGTAGCAAAGGTGTCAGAGGGAGATAGATATTAGCCGTATTTTATTTTCCCCGTGATCTGATCCAGATCAGATTTGCTTTGAAAAATATATGTATTTGCAAAAACAACACAAAATCCAACTTTTTTTTGGATCACAATTGCAGATCCAGCTTTTGGTTTCAAGTTTCACATCTAGGGTTACTTTTTCATCGCATATGTTGTCGCCTTTATTTGAAAGTGAGTGAAAAAAAAATTAAACGTCAAACTGAAAAAAGCTTGTGTATGAAAAATTGTAGTGCGGGTTAAAAATGTATTTTTATTTTGCGGCGAATAAAACGAAAGCAAATACGAGTAATTTCATAGAAATAGTGCATTATGCATATTATTCTGAATTTCAGAAAACAAGAACTTTAAATTATCTTCTGATTTAATTTTTAAAATGCCACCTGTATTAGAAAATAAAAATATAAGTCCCAATCAATCAATGGAAAGTGCAAGGAAAGAGAAGCAATTGCTGACGGTGAAAACGTAATCGTAGCTGAAAGCTGATCCATTTGATGCTCGTAAAATTTTTGGTAGGATATTTAGTTAGAAAAAAACCTATTTCCTTACTAAACAAAAGATCTTATTCATAGCATCAATTAGTTCGAGCATCCCTTATCTCTTTATGAACTGCATATAGTTCCAGAAGACATCATAGAAGTTAATGACAAAATGAACAAAGTCAATACTCATTTCACACGAACAATTCCACACTGTAATATGGCAATAATTATCTATCGAGTATAACTCCTGCTTTCTTCCTCTAAAAATTAAAGCTACAGTCAAAATAAAACCTGCCTGGAACCCATGCTTCCAAATCAGCCGTGAACGAGCAGCTTGCTGACAAAGAAAGAGTTGCTGCCGCTTTGGAGAGCAAACTGAAATTATAAATCAGTGTTTATCGATCAAGGGATAAAACCCGAAATACACATTTTTTTAACAGTTTATTTCGTGTACGTTTGTTGGTTAATTTTCTTGGGTGAGGGCAAATCTTGCTACTTCACTGGCTGTAGCCGCAAGCTTTGTGCGATCAGAATAGCTAATGAGATATAAGTTGAAAAGAGAGTCAGAGTAACTAGCAAGTATATTAGGTTTTTGTTGAGTAGACCTATCATCGTAGTCTCCATCTTAAAAAGCTGCCCACATTTAAATGACTTTCAAAGCAATGCTGAAAAATGATGGTCAGTTGTTTACCAGAAATAGAATCTAACAAAGACTGACTTCATTCATTTCCAATATAATTGACAATTTTATTTGCATGTTAAGCAGATGGACGAAGATGATCCAGTTTGTTACAAGTTCAGGAACAAAACACATTCTCCAATAACACCGTAGTTAGAAAGCAAAACAAAGTATAATTTTTACTAAGCAAAAAAACTCATTCCAGCTGAAAAGAAGCATTCAATTGTCCTTCCCATTCGCATGTACAAGTGAAAAATATTTAAATTTAAGCAAAAAGAAAACAAAATATATTTGATATTACAAAAGAAGAACAACAAAATGAACATTTGAGTAAATGAATTGTTTCATTTGAAAACAAAAATTCCGGTGCTGTCCAATTTATGCTCAAAACTGGTGTTTACGGTGTTAGTCGCGAGATTGATGTTGCAGAAACACTGGATTAATAGAAGTGCATTTTATTTAAAGATTTGATTTATTTTTCCCATATAAGTATGTTTAGTCATCATGTTGATTGAAGCAGCGGTCCCACTGCTGGTTGCAGGCCATCGATTACAAAATCTTAAAGCCGAGTACGAAATACTTTTGCCTCGAAGTAAATCAATTTCCTTATCATCGAAGCTGGCCTGTACTTTTGTCGTTAGTCCATGTGCCTGAATATAGCAATTAAAAAAAACTTTCCATTCTACTGAATCACTACCGACATAAGGGGGTTGGGTTGGAGTATCGTTAATCGTTTAGAAACTACCGTCAACAATTATCAAAAATCTCAATTAATAAAATTACTATTCTTCATCAAAACAAGTTTCGTCCGCGCAAGAGGAAATACCATATTCTTCAGGGATTTGCTTGCTTCTCTTTCATCAAGAGCATCATTTCTTGATCGTAGAGACCGATTTGATAGCATCGCCAGATTGTCGGGTACCACCAGATTGTTCGGTCAGCAGCTGTGGTATGCAGTTGCTCATTTTTGACGAACTTCGCTGTGCAACTATCACAATTAAATATACTTATAAAACAATTTAAAATGAAATTTGATTTTTGAAAATATGGACTGGTTGCTATCTGTCAAAATTTATAAACGATGCAGCCAACATTCAAAATTAAATTTTTTTCTGATCCAAGTTGTTTTATTTTCAGATCTGATCCCGATCAGATCACAAAGCATAATAAAACACGGCTATTATTACCACTCTTAAGCATTAAAAAGTCAATATAAATTGAGAATAGAAAATCTTAATTTTCTTTGATAAAAGAATTACAGCCGTATCTATAAAGAACTTTTAATCATTGATTAGATTTAATTGGCCTTTAAGTTACACTTAAGTAACGAGTCCGTATCGATAATCAAATTTCACATTTAAGTAACCTTGCTAAGAGCCCTCTTAACTTAAATGCCAATAATGACGTTTAAAGGTCTCTTAAACCCAAATTAAAAATTCATTCTGACGTTTCGGGAAATTCGGTGCCAATTTTGATCTGTTGTTTTGGTAATATAATTTCTAAAAAGAAACCTTTTAAAAATATGGAAGATTTTAATCGCGATTTAAATGTTTTCAATGTGCTAAGTTTTTTTTTCAGATGTCATGATAAATTAATAGAAACCTAAAATGCTGGCACAAAAGCTCCACAGTGCTACAAGGCCAAACGCGTTGTTCTCGCAACAACCATTCTCAGTGCGATTCTGAAAGGTTAAATTCGAACAGCATTTTTCAAGGCATATTTTCCTGCTGTTGAGGTGATGCCAGAGAAAAATCATTTTGGATGTTTATGGTGGTCGAACGCCCACGCAATAGTTACGCTTTATCCATTTCGCCATGGACGTCGTGTGCCTACAACCTGAGTTAAGAAATTGTTAGGGAATTGCAGTTTCGCTTGGCAAAGAATGATTGTTCCATGGTCGCACGGTCGATTTGCTACTCATAATAAGATATACATATTTTAAATGAAAACTCGAGAGAAATTCTCATCACATTTTTGGTTGGTGATACTCGTACATAGTGTTTTTTTTTTTTTCTGATAAACAAAAAGGCACCACATTTGTTTACAAACGAATGGTTGTCAAAACGCTGTTTCAATTGGACTAGATTTCTGTTTTTACTACTTTATTTTGACACAACTATCAATTAGTTTAGCATCAGCGCAGAATCGATTATCGATAAGAATTTAATCAACCTCTCTTAAGTTCCAATTAAATTTTAATTGAAACTTAACTAATCAACGTCTAAGAGGTGTCTTAAGAAAATCTAATAAATACGGCTGTTACACTTTAATATCACTTTTAGAGGTACACTTGTATTGTTTGTGGTAAAAGGAGGAAAAGATCTGTATTAAACAATGTTTTCAAAGATTTAAACAGGGCTTTAAGTTAGTTTAAATATTAAATAAAGAAAAACTTTTATGGACACTTGGATAAATGATGCTTTTGGTGCTACAGGGTTACCAGCAGAGTAATACCGGTTTCACACTGCGCCGAAAACCGGATTTTGAGCGAAAAAAGTAATAAAAAGCCGAAATCTCCAAAAAATCGACTAGTTTCTCCATACAAAATTTACATTTTTTCTAGTCTATTTTTTTCGGATTTCCACAAAATCTCCTCCAAAATGTAGTAAAACTAAAAAATGGTGAAATGGAACGAACCTCAGAACAGCGAACAAAAGTGAACTATCACAAAAAACAACAACAATGCATAAGAAACCGGACACTTGTCATCGAAATTTTTTATTTTACTATAGAAATCGAACAGTTTAGTTGCTGACGTGTTGTTGTGTCAGAAAAGTATAAATATTTTTGGAAAATTGTTTCTCAAGTAAATAAATCGTTCAATATTTATTTGATTAATCATTTTATTTTCCTTTATTTACAGATCTTGTAAGGCACATTCCTCAAGTCCAACCCCAAACAAAGATGGGAATGTTTCACAGGAAAATGACTAAATGGAGGATCAAAATAAGTCCCCCGACCAACATGATATTTCTGTTAATTCGTTCAGTAGGTATATCACCTCTCCATATGCCAACAATCCTAAGCCGGCAGCATGGACTCCACCTATAGCCTATGAAGAACTTCAACGACATCTTATTCCAAAGTGTCGCATTCAATAGATCCTTCAAAAAAGACATCGCCATCGAAGAAACAACGTAACATACAGAACTTGACATCGCTTTCAGGTGCAATAGAAGAGAACAACACAGAACATTTTAAAACGTGTGATTCTTTTTGCAATTGCACTACCAACTCGGTTTTAAAAAGAGTTACGCGTACTATAAAAGATATAAAAATAAACATAATGGCTGGGAACGTACAATGTCCAGTATGTACATTATTCCTGCTCCCGGGTATGAATTTATCCGATCATTTGGAGACTCATCCAAAGGAGCAGGTCATAAAAGCCCTGGTACAGACGAATCTTAAATCTGAGTCATCTGAACCGGCAAGACCAGAAACACCCAAACCAACAAAATTGCAGTTCCTGAAGACAATGACACCAATCAGGGTGAAGAAAATGAAAAGGACTCTCCGAATTCGGAAATGAGTGGATGTATGAGCAGCAGCAGTGGTGCACCAATTCGTGAGGAAATAAATTCAACACTAGATGATGGAAGAGATAACTGTGCACCGCATACTCCGATGCCTCCGAATGTGATGTCAAATACACAAGTTGGGTATGTGTTTGAGAACAATAGTAACAGCAGCAACAGCAGTAGCAATACGTTCTTTGGACCACCGACCACATATTATCATCAACAACAACACAATCATCATCTTCAACAACAACAGTCACAATCAAAGCAGCAACAACATTTACAAAACTATCAATCGTATCCTCGTTTCCCGCAAGGTGAAATAACAATCTAATGGGCTCGGGGCTAGCACAGCCTCCAATGCGAGTAAGTTTGCCATAAAATATTAAACTATATTATTCAAGCTAATTTATAAATTTGTTATTACAGCTGTTCTCCTATCAACAACCACCTAAACCATTGCAACCGCCACCTGCCTATGGCGCCGCTATAAGCCAACTTCGATCTCAAAATAGCCAAAATATGATGTCACACAACATTAATCGGCCACTTTATTCTCCAACGAACTACACAATTCTATCACCGACATGGACATCGTTATCAATGTCGTCATATATATCGACACCATAGCGCCTGCCACCACCATTACCTCCACCACCTCTTAACCAACGTTATCAGGTGGTTATCAGGCTAATTTTAAGTTACAAGAAGCACATATGTAATAACAAAGTATGGAGAAATGCTTTAATGATTGTATAGAAATATTTACATGGAATATTAAATACAGAACATTTTATTTGTTTTGCCACAAAATTTTGCCGTTTTCTTTGTTTTTTATTTGAAGTTTTAGCAACTGGACTTTGTTCTATTTGATTTACATATATAAATAATGCAAATATTTGTTGTTAGAGTTTTGAATTACTGCTTTGAAGTAGGTGTTGCTGGACGTCCTTGTGGTTGCAATGGCGCCTACTGACTTGCATGCTCGCTGCAACTGCCATGAATCATGATGCTAACAGCAGCATCGGCAACATTAAATATACCAATTGGACCGACCAGTGTTTTGAGATGTGGGCCCCAGTTGTTCCTCTTGATGTTGCTACCCGCCGTGCCAATTACATGCGATATAGCATTGACAGGAACTTGGACCTTCTTGCATGCCGTCACAGGTGCTGTTGAAGACGAGTTGATGAAGGAAAGAAGTGTTTCATCGAGCTTTTATGAACAACTTCCCTCCAGCCGTATTCGCTCCGTTTTGTAGCTATAGCATACCAAGGGCAATCTAAATAGAGATTTAGCAGTGAATCAACATGACTTACTAACAAACAAAAAATACAAACCTTATTCTTTGCAACGATTTCGTCGCCCACTGTTTCTTGATTTTTGGAGATGACTGAACGCCGTAAATGCAGCGTTGTTGTTTATAAGTCTGCTCTATATTTTTCCTCTTGCTGCGCTCTAACTTGTGATTGCTTAAGCTCGTAGTCTATAAATTTTTTTTGCCAGATATTCCACCTCTGACGTGCTGTCTCCTGTTGTGGCTGCCGTATATGTAGCTATGTTTGAAAGTGTTTTATTGCATTAGTTTATTAGATTAACATTAGAACTTTAAAATCGAAGAAATATGAAAATTGTAAAGTGAAACTCACAGGAGCAAGTTTGGATGTTGTATTTTGCGAAGAGTTTCTTGCTGCTTGTACCAACATTAAGCTTGCATTCAGTATTTTGAATGATTCCCAGTACGTCTGATTCCATTTCTTGAAGTACCTTTTCTACATTTCTGAAAAAAAAGATTCAATTGAAACTAACTTTCAGGCGTTTGTTGTATTTTTATTACTTACTTGTAAAGTTGACAAAAGTTGGTTTCTTTTCCAGCTATTCCAGGAATAGCACTAACAGAAGACGAAGACATTAATGTTGTTGCAAGCGATGCTGAAGATGATAAGGATCAACAGGTTCTCCATCACGTCGAAAATGAGCCATTCAATTATACCCAAAGTCGCTCAAGGAGCAATAGCCGCAATGAATCCGGCGGCAGCGACGATACAATAAATTCATCCCCATTCAATTCAACACATGAAATAAGATACTCTTTAAGTTTTTAAAACTTGTTTAAATGTTCACTTTTCACTTTTTTCACGTTTTTCTTATTTAATTATTTTTATTTCTTGAGAAAAACAGCAATTTTATTTTAATTTCTACGAAGAGCGAACAACCACAAAATTCACAAGAAAATTTAAAGTGTGAAGTTAGTGTCAGTGTCAAACGTCAAACAAAATCTACTCTAGTACTTCGCCGCAGTGTGAATGGGTTGAATCCAGTACCACCCAAATCAAAATCAAAATCCAGATTTCCGAGCGGTGTGAAAAGGGTATAACCCTGTACAGAATGACCTACAATTTTAGAATCTAAACACCTATTTTCAACATCGGATTGTGAATACCCCTACTCTGAATCAAATCAACTCAGATTATTAACTCAGATTTGGCTTGTGGTGCTAAACACATTTGCATGAGAGTTCATTTATTTTTTAAGTGCGAAACGCTGAACCTGCCCATTTGTACTAGATTGTCACTGTGTATTCAATTCAGGAAAAGCACATCCCTAAACCAAGTACAATCTTTGCCACCTACAAAATTTTACCGTTCAACCATCCGTTTATTTTCTTCAGAGCAAAGATTTTGTAAGAAAAAAAAAAACTTTAAATCTAATAACGGTCGTCTTTCTTTCTCTATCTTGATCTGCAATATACATAACTTCGTGGAGTCCTTTTGTGAATTTATTTTAACTTTTTCCATTCAAAAGATATAAAAACCATTTCAAAATTTTAACTTCCTTCCTTAAAACCCAAACATTTTATTATTGTTAAAGCGAACCATCATTTTTAGTTTTGCGAAATTGTAATTAAAAGAAAAATATACATATATATTCTCATAAGATTATGCAAATGGAGGACAAACAAGAAAAAATTATAGACGCTGGAGCGGAACCAATTGCGGTACATCAGTCTACCGACGGAGAAAGCGATGAAGCTAGAAAACCAACTGGATTGGAAGTGGCTATAATGCTACCACCACCACCAGCTATAGTGTCATTGGTTGCAGCAGTAACTGCTGCAGCAGAATCTCGTTCTACAACATTGGCTAACACTGCGGACAAGGACGAAGATGAGGTGCTTAGTTTGCAAGTTTTATCGGGACGATCTTCAACGCCGTACACTGTTCAAGGAGTATGTTGTGCAAATGCTAATTGTGAGCTCGGTACTGCTGATTCGAGTACCGCCGTAAGTCCTGTGAAAGAAGAGGACACTCAATTGATGAGTGATGAAAATACGAAAAGAAATGATGAACCCCAAAAGCATCTTACTAACGGGCGTGCTTGCCAAACGAAAAAGTACTCTCGTGGTGATCTGATGGGCATTCGCGAAGAAATGACCATTGTCCGACCGGAGTGCTTAGAAAATGCAAGGTTGTCGCGTTTGCTTATTAGAAAAACTGATAATAATAATTGGGGCAATGGAAGCGGTAATAACGTAAGTATGCTTTAATAGAGATGATTTATTGACCAATTTTTTGGTTATAAGTATGCTTTTCTCGTAGTTTTGATAGCTTAGTAGGTACTAGGTACCTAAAATGTTTGATTATTTTTAGTTTTATGTAAATCTTAGCTTCATGGCTTCGGGTTATGTAGTATTGCTCTGGGTAAGTAAGAGTAGCTGTGTGAAATTGATTGCTTTTTAAATTTATCTGGAACTTTTAGGAGACCCAAGTAATAGACCGACACCCTGACTTTTACATCTCGGGTTGCTCCTTTAAATGGAAAAGTTTTTTCTACTGGAACATCTCTGCTAAACCAAGAAGTTAATTTTACGTTTTTTTTTTTGTAAACCAAACTTTTCCCAGAAGGAAACGAAACAGATCTTTTACTGTAGAAAAAAATTCAAAATGTAATTCAATTACTTTTCAGTAGGTAGCAATTATTCCTTAAAGTACATATTTGAACTCTCACATATTCAAATACCTACATTTCTTTTAATTTGTTTTCTGTTGAGGTTGTAGTGTTTAATTTAAGTAAATAATTCATCGGATACTTAATGTCCGTTAATAATCTAACGATATTATTTTTTAACTTCTTTCGTCAAAATTTACAACAATTCACCAGGAAATAATTTGAGCTTTTTAAACGTTTTTAATATGGTTTAAATGTGACCTATGTTTTTTTTTTTTTAAAATAGCGCAGTCGAAACTTGATGTCGAACTCAACTAACTAATCCAATCGCAACTCGTTATAATTCGGTCTTATTTACTTTGATGGGCATTACAGTTCGGGATGAACCAGGGCCCAGATTCAGTAACTTTTCAGACGATTATCATTCAATCGTCTATCGTAGTTTGTAGAATGCGTCGTCAAAAGATTGTTTCTTATAAGTCTTGCTGTCAGTGGTTGGTGGAAAACTATTTTTTTTTATTTTACGTTTTACTGCCTAAACTTCAGACGATAGTCGTCTAAAACGTTACAGAATCCGGCACCAGGACCTCAACCAAAATATATCGCCAAGCATTTCGTTTGCAGGCAAGCGATCTCAAGTTTAGAACTCTTAGCTCTTTGGAGTATTCAATGTGCTTTCAAAAACCCGTCGAGCAGTTGATGATTATCTGGTCTGGTCTACCCAGCCAACGTACATAGTTCCGCAATGCGTACTCTTCTAATTGTTGAAACTTCTCCACACATTTTTTTCTTACTCGGGGCAAATAATCACTTTGAGTATTTTTCTTTTGAAACGACCAAGGGTTTCCACACCCGCTTTTCCCGGGTTTTTCCAAGATCTGCCGTATACAAAATATGCAACTATTATTATTCCTCTATAACTAATGCGATTGTGAAGGTCTTTTTTTTAAAGGATCGGGCATACTTTCTTTCGACCATATCTTGCAGATCAACTGGTGCCTGCTCCTTTCCAACTGATCAACTGGTGCCTGCTCCTTTCCAACTGATCAGCTGGTGCCTGCTCCTTTCCAACTGATCTCCAGCTGAGGTGAAAAACTTATCAAGGCATGTTGCACCTACGGTTTTATTTGATGTAAGCTTACATATATGTACATAACATATATGACAAGCTCAACTTTTTCTAGATCGGGAAGACGCCATTTTTGATCATCATTCAAGTTGAATGTAAAGAATTCTGCAGAAGTGGTCTTACCAGATTTTCAATAGCGAAAGTGACTGGCTTTATTTTGTAGGCTCATAGAAAATATAAATGAATAGCACCTCAAAATAAAAAATATCAAACTACATTCGCTAAAGACATGGTCACACGTTAACAACTCACTAAAGTAGCCTAACCATATCCAATCCACCGATCTGCAACGCTTGCAATACAACAGTCAATAGATTCGTTCGTTGAACTTTACTCAGGATTTGAACCAGGTTACCTTGACAACCCTATGAGTTGTCAAAAAAAACTGGTGTTTCTAGTCCTCAAAAGACGCTAGACCTCTGAATCCCCACACAACTCGGTCAATTGAACAAAAATACATGCCATTTGACAGGCCTGCTCCTCACCCAAACTCACCCTAGCAAAACCCTAGGGCGAGTTGAGGGGAAACCCATGGTTCAAAAAACACTCAGTTTGACATTCAAGGTAAGTTTAGGGCTTCAACGAACTAACCTAATATTACTCATATCCTCGAAAACTGTCAAATATCCAAAACCAGTCAATCTATGATATATGAAAATCTCCAAGCCTTACAAATATTGAAAATGTTAATAAAATCATCACAGCTCTAAACTTAAAAATATAAATACTTATTTCAAATAGAGCCAATATTCCTCGCCGCTAGGCTCCCTCCTTTTATTATGTTACCTTAAGTGTGTTTAATGACCTGCTCTAGATCGATCTAGAGCAGAAAAAAGCAGCTTTTTGGTGTTTAATGACAATTTTTCTACTCCGAGCAAGAACTTTTTGTGTTTAATGACCCTGCTCTAGAGCTTTTAGAGCAGCATTTTCTGCACTTGCTTTTGAGTAAGAGTAGAGTGGAGCAAAAGTGTCAAAATCAGCTGTTGACATTTGATTCAAATATTTTTGTTTATATTTTGCGTTTTGCAATCTATTTGAAATCGAATTTAACTTAAAATCAATTGAATTAACATCGCATGTTAGTTAAGTTTTGATTCCAATGTTTCCGAATATAGATTTTTATTATAATAGGATACCAAACATAATTTTGCAAACTAGCTAAGGTCACAAAATGTTTGTTGCTTTCTTATCAGCTGACTTTTGACACCAGCTGTTCTGCTCTAAATTGCCTGACATTTATCTCATTTCTTGCTCTGCTCTGAGCTACGCTGCTCTGCTCTTTTTTTCATTAAACACACCTCTTGTAATTTTAATTATAAGTCATTAAACTAATAATAAATAAATTGGTTAGGATTTATGTGGATTTCCTGATTTATGAAGAAGAGTGTTCTTAATTCCGAATGGATTCTGCTGGTTTAAGGGGGGAGACCACTTTAGGAGCGTAAAAAAAGATGTTTTTTCTGGGATTTTTTTTTAGAGGAAAAAAAGTAACACAATCATTTTCTAAATTAGGAGAAATGTTTATTAGAGCTGTCCAGTATTCAAAAAAATTTTATCTATTCGATGACCAACAAAATGGCGGTGTTATAGAAGTTTTCCGGACGTCTGTTTCCGGCGACATCGAAAACTGCTGCAGTTGCCACTCTTTTTCGGTTGATCTGAGAAAGATTTACCAAAGTTCATTCTTTTACTGATATACTAAGGGGAAGGATATACCTACAAAAAATGAAAAAATGCAAAATTCTAAATTTGGGAGCCTTTTTACTCCAAAATATGAATTTTAGGAAATTTTTTCGACAAATATTTCTCCCGAAAAATCATTTATTTACACGCTACCTTTTAAACTTAAGGTATATCTTTTCGATAATATTACTGAGAGTAATCTCTCAAATTTCATCTTAATCGGTCGCTAACTTTTTGAGCTACAGTTTAAAAGTTTAAGCGAGCAGTTTTTGAAAAAGTAGTCTCGAGATAATTGCGTTTAAAGTTTCACCACGAGAAAATTTTTAACTTTCTAACGGCCCGAGCCACCTGACTCGTCACTCGACCGCATATTGTTTTCGTTCTCTAAATGCGATAACTCTTCATCTATTCAATATTTTCAGTTTTCCTTTGGTCATAACATTCTTTAATAAAAAAAATTGATTTTTTGAAAATTTTAATGTGGTCCCTTAATATCATAAAATCGTAAGCGAATTTAAAACTTACGAACTCGGAGTTGAGAACTGCTCAATCTCAATGAAAACCAGAAGATTGCCTTTTTTTAAATTCATAATGTTTTCTTTGCCTTTGGCTTTTTTAATATGAAGCACCTTACGACTGATTATTATTTCATTATCTTATTCAAAAACATTTTACAGAGCACAACAATGATTTTTGTTATAAGGTTTTTAGTCTCTCAGTGTTTCCAAACCGTTTGAAATGTTTCTTCTTTTTTTTTTTTTTTTTTGCTGTCTATTGATACAAAATTTATACTTATGTCTAAACATCAATCATATAATTAGAAGATTTCCCACAACCTAGTAGAACACCATTGTTGTCGATATTTATTTATCTTGACTTTTAATAAGTCTTCCAATTGGACCTGGGCAACAGGAACAGGAACAGGAATTTTAAAATCTCATACATAAATTCAAAGACCTCTACAAAAATACCAATCATTTTGTGGTATAAATTACTCAAAACTTGCAGTGGGCTCTCGGGCTGTATGGGGTCACAAGAAATTTGGCATTTTAGTGCTGTTTTGGAGAACCAGCAGTCTCTGAAAAAATTAATCGGCTTGTAAGGTTGTTCATTTTGGGATTTTTAAAAAGACATATGCATACGATAAGCACTGTGGTCTCTAACACCATTTTTTGTTATTATGCTGTTTGAGACTGAAATCTAAACAAACATGCAGTTTATACAAACAGTTGTCTGATTATGAAAGCCTTAGAGCAAGTCTTAAAATCATTTTCCATTAGTTAGACATTTTTATTCAATGTGTCATTTTGATTTTTAATGACTCAAGATCTTTTCTTTTTCAGCGTAACAAATCATTCCGTTCGACCAATCAACCAAATGACTTGATGCCAGCATTCTTTAAACGCAAAGCGGCACTCGCCAACGGCAACAGCTCCAACAGCTCCAACAGCATAACTTATGACAACTTCAAATATTCCGATTCGAATCCATTTAGCCATCATGGCGATAGTGGCTCGTCCGGTAATAGTTACCGACGCATCGGCAGTGGTCGCATTACGAATAGTCGCGACACTAATTGGGACTACATCCCTGAGGAAGATTCCGAGTCCAACAACCTTCCTGAGTTTTTCAAAACAAAAGACAACAAGACACATCCAAAGCCACAACGTCATTCAAAAAAACACGAGCTGGATGATAATTCAAATGTTGTAAAACGTGTAATAAACTCTGTTGTAGGTGACTCATCTTTCAGATCGGGAGGTTCTAAGAACTCACACAACTCTAGCACAGAGGAACGTTACCACAGCAATACTAGCATCGGGACACACACCAATAAAAGCGAGGAACCTGAGTGGTTCAGTTGCGGTCCAACATCGCGATTGGATACAGTTGAGTTGTGTGGCTTCAATGAATCTGATCAGCAAAAGATACGTTTTGAAATGGCCAAGAACAGCAAGCCGGATGCTAATAACAATCGTGAAGAATTTCATGGTCATAAGGACAAAAAGCATTTGGCGTTCCAATTTGACGACTTCTCGACGACGCACACTAGTAGGGGTAATAATAATAATGGAGCTCTAACAGAAAATGCAGTAGGTGTTGAGGGACCTAAGATGCCCTCGTCTAAGTTCATGCCATTGTTTAATGCAAAGAAAAAAGAAGATGAGCCACCGAAGAGTCAGAACACTTCACAGTCATTGAATGACTTCTTTAAACGTAAAGACATGACAACAGCTTCGGGTAGCAAAGAAAAACTAAATCTCACCGAGATTCCCAGTGTCAATGAGATCGAAGCTAAATGGAGAACTGCTGAGCAGCACAATGAATCCCGAAACAAAACAACATCTGATAGTGTCCAGAATAGCTCGGAGAATTTCAAAAAGATGCTGCATAAATTGAATCAGCAACAACATGGCCCTGGTGGATCAATATCATCACCACCTCCAGTCGCACCCCAACAGCAGCCCATGAACTTGTTTAACAATGAAAATCTGTCAACTTTCATTAAACAACGCAGTTTCCAGCAACAACTTTTGCAGAAACAACAGCAACAGGCTGCTTTCGCTCAATTGCAACTAAATGCAATTCTTAGTCGTCCTGATACACAGTTGTTGCTTCTTTCATTGGTGCGTGGTGAGATTTCAAAGCATGGACTTATAATTCAACTGTCTAATCCGAATCTCAGTCCATCGGATCGCGAGGCTATATCAGCTGTTTTGACTTTTTCTGCTGCTGGTCAGTTTCATCAGCAATTGGCAATAAATAGCAATCATCAACAACAACAGCAACTTATTGCAAATCAGCTGCAGAATCTTGCCCTGATGCAGCAAATGAACAAGAGCCCAGTTGCCAAAAGAAACACTAATACAGCAGGACCTCCCCCTGGAGGTTTCCAAGCAAATAATATCGGTGGAAATAACCAGCGTACATACACCCAGGAAGAACTCCAATCACATGCAAACTACATACTTCACAATGCCATGTTGAAGAAGAAAATTGAAGAACAAAACATGGGTCTACAGAAAATGTTGCACATGCACACGTCGATACTCAACAATGGCAACAACAGCACCAATAATAATAACACTTCTCGCGGTGGATATGATTCTACATTAGCAGGACCGAAGAATCAACAACATCAGCAACGTCATAGTAATTACCATCGTCAAACGCTGAACCATAACCAACGTCATTGTAGGAGTTCGAATTCTGGCAATCGTAGCAATATGCTCAGACGCCGTCGATCGACTTCTTCCTCATCATCGAATGCCACAGTTAACTCGAACAATATGTCAAACATGCAGTTTGCCAATGACTTGGAATTGCGTCGGCAATTGGAACAACGAAGGAACACCATTGCAACAGCTACTCTTGGAGGTGGTAAGTTTTTTTTTTGTTTTTCTATATAAATGATTGGATTGATCAAGTTTAAGCAATGAATCAGCTACTTGAAGATCGAATTCTTGAGTAAGAAGGGCAACATCATTTGTCGGTATTTTCGTGATTTTTGATTTATTTTTAAAAAATTAACCATAAATCATAGAAGTTGAGCTACACAACTATGTTCTCATGGTTTTTCTGCGAACATCTGGAAACCTATAACAAATAGGAGGTTGCTACCTGGTAGTACAATGGACCGGTATTTAGGTCTGAGTGCTTCTGCTAGTATTTTAAAAACCTTCAACAGAAAAAAAAATGTTCTCATGGAATCAGTTGGAAAAAAGGTTTTTGAAGGTAAGGAACAGTTTTAGGTAGACTAAAAGAATCATGTTACTTTTAAGACTCGGGTAAATCCATTCGAATTATCCCCATTGTTTTTGGATTTTGTCTATGTGTCTCAGTCGATTCCATCTTTTTCCATCCAATACATGGCGGAATTAAGTATTTCGCAAGTTTATTCATAGAAGTAATTGAACATATTTTTTCTTTATAAATAATTTTAAACAAAAAAGAGGGGCATTCGTTGAACTTTACCCAGGGTTGGCCAAGGTTTGCTTGTCAAAATCATGAGTTGCAAAAAAAACCTGGGTTTTCGGTTCTTGAAAAACACTAAATCACGAAAACACCTCACATACCTGTCGTTTGAATAAAAATACATGCAATTTGATATCGCTATACCTTAACTTGCCGCAGCAAAAACCCAGTACTACTTTAGGGACAGTTTAGGGGAAAACCCATGGCTGAAAAACGCTCAGTTTGATATTCAGAGTGAGTTGCAAAAAAGCAAAAAAAGCAAAAGTTCATATTTTTTAGGTTTTTTTTTAAATTGTTTGGGATTGGGGTACTTTTTGTGTTTCAAAGATCCAATGCTTCTCTTGTCGTAAAAGCTCAACCCCCTTGACATTGTCCATGAATTATACCTGCCCCAATAAAATCGAAGAGCTAACAATTCGTTCAAAAGTTTTTTAAACAAGCAGTGATCTAGTCTAGTAAAATCGTTAGTATGCATTCCTTTCATGAAGCTTTCATTTATTTTTAGCCCAAACCTATTGCATCTATAAACTATAGTACCATTACGGAGGGGAAAAAGCTGGTATCGCCGCTTATACTCTCTGTTTAATGTACCACCTTCTTAAATCGGAAAAACTAACCATAGAACTCGTAGAGTGCGTAATCTTTGAATATTTTGAAGAGGGAGCAATGTTTCGTTAAGGTATAACAACATAAAGGCGAGGGAGAAAAATAAATGAACCCTGTGTGCCCTGATTGTAAATGGCAAAAAGTTTGTTGGTTTTTGCTTAATATCATATCATAAAATAATCGAAATGCATTGGTGAAAATACAATTCACATGAATTTAAAAGAACAACCAAACGAACATTTTCAAAACCCTTGAACAAGCGAAGAATAAAGATGGCGATACCAGCGTTTTCCCATCAGTGGTGCTACTATAGATATAAATACATCGATGCTCATTAGTCATCAACTAAAAAAATAATGAAAATGGTGAACACATAATAATGGACCTGACCCTTCACAAGAGTATCCTATCCTAACGGAACTGAAGAACTACATCGAGATTTTGTTTTTTTAACAGCGTAAGGGTTTCCGCGTTAAAATGTCCAAAAATTTGACATTTATTTGTACTAAAAATTAACTTGTTTCATGGTTTGTCTGGTGAGAAAAGGATCAGATCAACTCAGAGCAGAACGAGAATTATGATAAATATCAGGCAACTGACCTCTGCTGTGCCATCGTCCTCTTTTTATAGAAAAGCATACCACCGTTATCGAACTTCCTAGATAAGACGACCCCTTTTTGTGGATTGTTCATTGGCTGCACATTCCAAAAAATTTTCTACCAGTTAATCTCTTGGATAGACATACCAAAATCTTTTAGATACCTTTAGATAGCTTTGGTAGAAATGGGTTTGTGTCTTTGCTGATATGACTGATTTACTCTCTTGAACAAAGCCGTTATATTTTTTATTTCTATTAAATGGAAAGTAATTTGATTATTTTAATTCTGTTGTGGCAGCATTACCCCGGGGCTACACGAGGAAAATATGACAAGCCATTTACAATAAACTTCAAGTTTTTTCCATACACAACCAAACTTTTCGAGATTGAAACTCAAATGGTATGGAGTATTCCAAACCAGCTAAGAAATAATTTCAGTAGCTATAAAATTGGCCTCTTCATCAATTCGCTCTCAAAAGTAGAAAATGAAGGTACAGAAAATTCAAAAACTGTCCTAAAAACAAAAATACCTTCTAAAAAAATAAGTTTTATATTGTTTGCTACTAGTATATTGAAACTTTACAATAAAAAACATTTTGAAAACCATTTGCCTGGCAAATTGTAAGTCGGCTACGTCACATCTGAAACACGAACAGGAATTTGTGGGATTGTATATGTGAGCCGATGGCTTGCCATATCTTGGTCGTGTATCCGCAGGGTTAGGTTCAAAATATTTCTAAAAACTATGAGGAAACGAGTAAAGCCAGAATAAATACTAAAATACTAAATACCCCCAATATCAGGAAAAAACCTAAAAATAGGTTTCATTTAAAGTTCTTGATTTGAGAGTAAACCTATCGAATTTCAATGAAAAACGATATAAATGATTGGTTCGGATGTTCAGTTCTTCATGTGACTATTCATAAGGTGTTCGTTTTACAATTTCAGTTTTTCAGAAAGTAAAACTATCCAAATTTAGATTCAGTTTTTAGAGCGGAGCAAGGAAAATATCCTCCAGGACATGACAATCGAACTTCATACTTGGTATTTTTAATCACTTAATCAGTTCTCTGTCGAACCATTTTTCGTACTTTTGGCATTAAAACTGACAATGGGCCCTATCGTGAATAAAACTTCTATGGAAAAACTTCCCATGTTCTATAAATTCGCATTCGCTGTGATGCTCAAAATTTCGTTGCGGAATTTGAAGCAAAATGGCAAATTTATCTGTCAAATTGAAAGAGCTAACCAAAATTATTCCAAAAAGTCAAATAATTTTTGGGTATATCAGGAACTAAATACAAATCCTCTTGCTTAAAACCCTAATATCCTTTCATGAATAATTCACTTATTTATTCTTCTCATTTCAAGCTCTAAACTAGTGTTCGTCAAATGTTTTGTGTTGATGTTCGTTAAAGTGCTAGTTGCCTCCGAATTGAGATTCACTAAAATGTTTTTTAGAACAAAAATAAAGTGATACATATTGTGGCCCGACGGATTGATTTTCGATTAAAAACCACTTTTGTGCTTTTGTGTACCGGAAATCGACATTCATTTAATTTGAGAAACAAAATTTTGATGAACCTGGCCATTTGTTCTACTACATTTTGCTCGACTGTTCATTCTTCATTTTGCTTCGCAACGTCATTCGTACTGTCACAAGTCAAATTTATGGTTAGGGCCGGTGGACGTCAGTTGAATGATTTTCAGTGCAAATTCTCGTTTCTACATATTAGCCAAGTCCTAATTATTTTTTGCTATGCGTATTCGCCAACCGCGTAACATAACTAAAGCGCAAATTTTGGTAGTTTCCGTTGTTGGTTTAATGTGCGGTGTTTACATTTGGCAGCCGCTTATTCTTCGTTATAAACGTGAAGTTGCAAGTGAAGCAATTCAGAAACCAGAAAATTCGGTTCCAGCCACAAAGTAAAATTAAAGTTGATTTTATAACCCTAAAAATGATTGATATGTTTTTTTGTCTTTCCAGATGAGTTTCATCAAGTTTCTCAAAGAATATAGTCACTCAACGCCTGGGATTTTAGCCAAGGCAATTATAGGCACTACTTGCATTGTGCTAGCCTATCGCAACATCAAACCCTATATGGAGCTAAATCGCCGCCGACAAGCGGAATCCTATGCCAATTATTTATTCGAGGTGGAGCAACAGCAACAATACAAATCTTCTAACTCCTCCACCCCATAAACAAATGATGAACTCTAATAATAAAAAAAAAAACTAAAATGGATTAACAAGTGCCGTTCTTCGTTTATGTCTGCTATCACATCCATGAATTGGACAGACAATTAATATTGTTGATAGTTTGTTGTTAATTTTCTTTGTTTTTGTTTATTTTTTTTACCCTTTATTAATGCGATCAATTGCTCTAAGGTATTTAAATCTGTTTTCATTGAACTAACTGCATTTGTTCCATAAAAAATGTAAAAGATAAATCATGAATTATGTTGAAAGAAATTTAGTTTTTGTTTTTCATTTTTCTCTTGCAGTTTTTTTATGTAAACGGGTGATGTTACGAAGTGTGGGAAGAAAGAAGAAGGCGAGAATTTTCTTTTTGACATGAATTTTTTGGTACTAGATTTCTAAAGTTTATTCAAATGTCAGCTACACGTTAACGAGTGCGTTTCAGTTTTCTTCAAATTTTGTCTTAAAAAGTGTTTTTTAAAAATCGTTTCCGAATTTTGTTTGTCTTGAACATAAAAGCTTTCGATACAAACATACATAGAGTGGTGCAACTGAGTGGTGATTGGTGAGCCACGGGCATAAAGCAATTCTCACAAGAATGCTTTGCGAGGGAATAGGGGATACCTACCTACAGTAGGTCAGTTCCGGATCGCTAATTGAGAAAACGATTTTTATGGTAATGAATTTACTAACGGAGGATTTGCCAATTACTCGGGAAAGGTGATACTCATGGAGAAACGTTTTTGGTTTCAATTGGGACTCGAATCACAAGCCTCCCGGTTAACAGGCAGACATACTAACACCATCACACTACGGGTACCAAAGCTCTCGATATTCAAACGAATAAAGTGGCATTGTATTTGATCATAGATTGGGTACATTTCAGTAGATGTGAGTCACTATCTATTGAAAAGGTAAGTCAATTAGCTGTCATGTTCAACCTTATTACAATAGAGGTTTCACTTAAATGCCTGGGAATGGATTCCGTAGCTTTTTAGACGATTATGATCAATTGTCAATTATATCGCCAAAGGATCGTTTTATGTTACTTCGTTTTCAGGGATTGAAGAATAACTATTTTACTATGGTCTCATAAATTTTGATAACTCTTTAAGGTCTATAAAAAGGTTTTTTAGTACTAAGAATAGGCGGTAGTCCTCTTAAACGTTATGAAATCCAGGCCCTGAAAAATGACAGAGCCCCCAGACTTGTCGATTAGTGTCTTAATACAGATTCAAGCTAAGCATTTTCTCTACACTTTTTATTAATACTATTATTTCCAAAGCAGTTTTACTGAAATACAAATTCTGGCACGTAGAGCTTTGACATTACTGGCGTTTAATTAAAACGCTTATTGTAATGAGGGTGACCTCTCGGAGCTTAGAAGTGACTTTATTCAAGGGGTTTCTGTTGGTAAAAATAATAATCGATTTGAGTAAAGTTGAGTATTTAGACAGGATTTGATTAATGATTTTTTTTACCAAAGGAAACGCCAACGGTGGTACCCGTGGTGTGATGGTTAGCATGTTCACCTGCTAATCCAAAGGTTCGAGGTTCGAATCCCAGCAGAGGCAAAAATGTTTTTTCACGGGTATCGCCTTTCGCGACGAATTGGCAAGTCCTCCGTTCGTAGATTCATTGCCATGAAAAGCGCTTTCTCAAAAAGCCGTTCGGAACTGGCAGGAAATTGTAGGTCCCCTCCATTCCTTCACAAGGAAATGGTTGTGAGAAATGCGCTAGGCTCAGAGGCTCCTCGCTCTGTTGCGCCACCCTATTTAATTGCGTTTTGATTTGGACCGAAATGTGGTAGTTTTCGAAAGTGAGATAGTTTTGAGTGCCATTTTGAATAGAAAATTATCATACACAAGTATCTCCTCTTCAAAATTACCTCATTTTATCACTAATGAGAATGTAGAGGTGCCTATCCCAAGTTCCATTGTAAAAATTTCGGAATGCAGGAAAGGAAGCAATACCAAGCTCACATTTGTCGATTTGTTGAATCTTCGTGCGAATAAAGCAACTGCTTTCCTTCTCTGTTACACCAATTTATCGAATCAACGCTACAAATTGGTGTAAAAGAGAAGGAGTATAAGAAAACAGTCGCTTTATTCGCACAAAGTTTCAACAAATCGACCAATGTAGGCTCGGTCTTATAAACGCCCTTGTAATGAATGTTATACTACCAAATTTGATTAACAAAATTAATAACAAAATTCTAAATATCTGTTGAAAAACGTTCATTACTAACATCTTTATAGTCTTCTCTCAATGGGAATCTTAGACTAATGATATTGGTGAGTATTGGCTCATCTGCTTATTACGTGGAAGTTCAAGGTTTTAAAAAAAAACTTAGGCCGGCCACTGACTACACAATATAACTGCGCAAACTGACTTGAGCAAAATTCAAATCGTTTTGATTTTTACACAGTTAACTGCACAAACAACCCCATTCACAACACAAATGAACTGCGCAAACTCCAATTTGCGCAGTTTTATTGTGTAGTCAGTGGCCGGCCTCAGCTATGCCACCCTCGTTCCTTTTTTTTTAAATCTGACAAATTCAAATATTACACACATCGAGTGTTCTATTACAAAAAAACATTTAATTTGCTGATGTAGTACGCAACTTAATCGCATTTTCTTTATGCTTCACCAATTGTCACTTCTGTCATCCCGCCAAAAGAAAACCAAAACGGACACAGCAACTACAACCACAACTCTCCTCCGCTAATTCCTTCACTCCATCTCTCTTCGTTGTAGAAAAAGAAAAACATCACCAACGCCAACTTCATTCGTCGAATGAATTTGCCTGCCCGTTTGGCTGGCTGCTGCGGTTTAGCCGCCGCTCTCTCTCACCAACTGGCCAAATCGCTTTTTCTATTGTGCGATTGTGAACGCGAAGTGAAGACGTAATTAACGTTACAAAATACAAGAAAAATTAAATTCAGTCTTCTTTTTAATTAATTTCTTATTTTTACATAATAAAAAGTCAACTCGTCTGTTATTTTACCAACGAAAAAGTTAAAAAAAGTTCATCCTATTTACAAAGGCGTACGATAAAAACCAATCCCGTGGAAAATATTTCAGTTCTAAAGCGCCAACCAGAGCTTATAAAAAGTAGGAAATAGGTATAAAAATTTTTTTTTATAATTTTCCACTCTAAAAGAAATAAAGGCCAAGTGTGACGAGAAAAAAGTAAAAAAACGCGAATAATTTGTATTTTCCAACAAGAAAAGTGTGAATGAAGTGATAAAATCAAACAAAAAAAAAAATCGAAAGAAAAATAATATACCACGTAAAATAAAGAAAAAGGTTCATTTTTACCTTTAACAATTCTGACATCATATGTAATACACCACATCAAAGAAAGGAAAAAAGTGCGAAAGTTAGCACAAAGAAAAGGAAAAAACGTAACACAAAAGGGTGCCCACGAAAGGCAGAGAAGAAAGAACAAAAACAATCAGCAACAACAAATACAAAAAAAAAGGAACTCGAAGGAAAATCTCTACAACAAGAAAATTTAACAGAGAAACAGAGAAGAGTAGAATTTAACCAAACTGTCGGATTGAAAAAATAAAAAACAAATTTATATTCAAGAAGAGGAAGGGAGAAAAAAACGTGGTTCAGTTTCTTGAATCTTGGCGTGAGGGAATTTTCAGTACAGACAAACACGAACACAACACACTTGTGATTTCGACATAATTTTCCTCTTCAATTTGCTTTGTCACAGTTTGTTTTGTATTTTGTCATAATTTGCAGCAGCTGGATGTGTTTGTTGTTGTTTTTATGTGTGAGGTGCTGACTACTGCTGATACTGATGCTGATGCTGAATGTTGCTGCCCTTTTGTTGTTTTTAAAAGTTGAAAATTGCAAAGCAAAAGCAAATCGAGTGATAAACGTTGTCTCAAAACAAAAAATCAAAATATAAATACTTAAAAAAAACAAAAACAAAAAATATACCATGTAAAAAGTGACGTAGGGATTTTTCTCTCTGAGTGTGTAGATAGATGCGCGAAAAAAGAAAGAAAAATATATTGGTAAAGTGAAAAATCGTAGCAAAACAAAAACATACGCGCGTGGGAAAGAAAATATTTAAAGTAAATAAAATAAACGACAAGGGAACACAGGCTAAGAAACCCAATTACAGACAAAATATGAATAATTGTGATAATAAAGAAGGCGGCAGTAGCAGCAACATACAAACTATTGAAGAAACAACTAAGTTGGGGGCCGCCGTCACTGCTGCCACCAGCAGCACGACGACGACTTCTGAAACTTCGGTTAAGACGACGACGACGACGACGAATGTTGATAAACCAGATGATTTTTCGAACAACTCCAATGAAAATCTAATAAATAGTTTGAAATTCAAACAAGAAAATGACACGAAATGCGCAGAGAACACGAACGAAACACCCGCCTGTGTTGCTGGTGTGATTGCTGCACCATCATCATCAACAAAGTCAGCAGGAACTACGGTCAGTTATGCGGCTATTACAGCA
The DNA here is from genome assembly GCA_949752695.1 of Melanostoma scalare. Lineage (NCBI taxonomy): Eukaryota > Metazoa > Arthropoda > Insecta > Diptera > Syrphidae > Melanostoma > Melanostoma scalare. Next base: position 38,624,165 of record OX456984.1, read on the forward strand.
ATGGATACAGCTTCTGCGAATGCATTCATCAGTTCTCAGAGATCGGAAAATAGTTGTTTGGAAGCCATTGCTTCTCCGCATTGTGATAAAAGTTCTACACAAACAATTTGTGATAATGAATCGACAGCAGTAGCAGTGCCAGAACTAGAAACAACGTCAGAATCACCAGTAAAGGCAGAAGCAGAGGTAATTTCAGGTGAAGGCAATCGAGACGGCCAACAAATAAATGAAGGGGTTGAGCAGCAACAACAGAAAGAGGAAGACAAAACAGCAGCACCGGGATTAGTGGTGGTCAATGCATCATCGTCATCATCATCGTCGTCACCATCCCCAGCTTTGTCGTCGTCCCCGTCATCGTCGTCGTCGGCTTCGTCGTTGATAGTTAATCTAGAAAATAACAAAGAAAAAACAAAAGCACCACCACTCGAGAATATCTCAACAACGTCGGTGTTAAGTGCTCTTAGTGGGAGTACAGACAGTACATGTAGTGCTATCGCGACGAATAGTGGCAGCCCAAGTCTATCGGACGGCGGTTATTATAATAAAAACCAAATGCTACTGCAAAAGAAGATTCAAAATCATCATACTCTGACGGCAGTGTCGAGTGAACCAATTTTAATGCAATGCGGTAGCAGTGGTCATAATAAAACAGTATCGACGGTAACGGGTTCAGGGTTGCCCCAAAATCCAGTGATAACGAGGCGTGTTTCGTTTCCCAAAAGTGATGAGGCACTCGTGACGGGCTATTTGGAACCGGCTAATCCATGGGAGCATGGTAAGTTTTTGTATTCTTTCTTTTTCCACATTGAGTTGTTTTTATTTTTATTATTGTGTAATTCTTTTCTGCGTAATTTTCAAGTATTTTGTTGGGTGTCTTTGGGTGTGGGTGTTACGTAAGGTTTCTAATCGATTTCGAAAGTACCTAGTTAAGGCTGTCGGTTTTGTTGTGGCGTTGACCTCTTGGCTTAGTTTTGGGGGTGGATTTGTTGTAAGTGTTGGGAAGTTAGTGAAGTGTTTGGCCTGCCTACCTTCGTTTACATGAAATTAAATCGCACTTTGTGTTTAATCGATTAGAGACTAGAGAGTACAATAAACCAATGTTTTTTGTGTTGTCCTAATTGAAATTGAATTGTCTTTGCCAGTCAAACTGAGACAGAAGTTCTCATGTTGTGGCTCTTCTTTGAGGTTAATCTTTCAATCAGGTTTTCTCAGCTTTATTTATTTTGAGAGGTAAATTCTTTCATTGTTACAAAAATGTTACTTTCTTAAAAGAATTTTTTCAAACTGGTATCGATTAGACTTCATGTTGCTTGATAGAAAGCAATTATAATTTGGTTAAAAAAGTCATACCTAGCTACAAGCTAAAATTATCTATCTATCCCTTTAAAATTATACAACTTCATGAAGTTTCTTGGAAACAACTGATGAACAATGATGAAGTGATACCTACTAGGAGAAACATTTAAATAAATTGATTAGAGTTACAATTCTCTGAGAGATCCGCGGCCTAAAACATTATAGGGACCTACAATTTTATGCCTAAGTGTGAAACGGCTTCTCGTGGCAGTGTAATTTCTCTCGGAAAACTTGCCAATTTCTGGTGAAAAGCGATACCTACCCGAAGAAAAACAATTTTCTATTTTTGGGATTTGAACTTCGAACTCACACGTAAGAGGTAGGTAGACTTGCTTATTATTACGCCACAGGAAGTAATAAGGGAATCAAGTGGTATCATTTGAAGATACCCCGAGAAAACCCGAATAAGATAAGAAAACAACAAACTTTTTTAAAGACATTGAAATCATTGTTAATCCTGGAAGGAAATCCTACGAACACCTCTTTTATTTTTTATGATTTCTATGATCGACTGATAATTTTAATTTTATTTTTAAAGGCCATAAACGATACTGCATATCGATAAATTGCGATTATTACTTAAAAACATTTTTAAGAGTTTCATTTAAAATTTTTGAGATCAAGGTCAACTGAATGCGGTTAAGATAGGTTTAAAGCTGAGCTTCGTCGATTCGACGAAGGATGACCTTAGTGCGCGTAAAATATGCATGTCCTTCCAGGGTTAAGAACTTCAAATGGACCAACGAGCCAAAGAAATATCGTGGTGGAATGATGAAGCTAAAGCAGTGATAATTAAGAAGAAGATGGCTTTTTAAATCATGGTTAAGTAATCTTCGAAAAAATAATTAACTTTTAGCAAGCATCACAGAGGGCATGTGTCAAGTTTCAGAAGCTTTAAAATTTTTTTACCCTGTCTGATTTACGACAAAACAATTTAGTATTGTGATGGGCTCTTCCTCATTTCCACAATCTAAACCTAATTTATACCTGACTTCAAAATCGAAAAAATTCTCAAAGGTGCTGTAAAAAACGACATACGATACGATAAAGACGGCTTAGATGGCTCAGAATTATCATCTCCAAGCTTATAGCAGGTGATAGTCCACCTATGCAATGTCGGATAAGTTACCTTTTACAAATGTAAGAAAGATAGGGAGACACACAAAGTTACTATATTTTCCGTTTTACCAAGCTTGTGTTCCAAACTTTAAAGTTCGTTAAGCGGGTATTGGGTGTCGGAAAAAAATAGGCTATCTGATAACGTAAAACTTCGTAGTGATTTGCATGTGATGTTGGTTGACTTTTAAAAATCATTTGATCGACCACGCGAGTTCTAATATTGCTCGGACTATTTTGAGACAACGATTACCTGTAAAGGCGTATTTGCGGCTGATCAAGGTTCTGAGGGCGGCCGTGGTGCAGTGGTAGAGTTTTCAGTAGATAGGCCGGACGCGTGGGTTCAAACCCCGCTCTGGGCATCTACTTTTCTATCAGCCTCTTAGTTTCATTTGAACGCCTTGAGGTTATATATGTGAAATGACTAACACCTTATTTCCATCTGCTGCACCACAAAAAAAAAAAAAGGGAAGGCTGCTACCCTGGTAGTACAATGGACCGGAAATTAGGTCTGAGTGCTCCAGATTAGCATAAGTCTCCTCTTTTATATATAAAAAAAAGGTTCTGTGTGAAGATATACATATATAAATAGGGTGGCAAGTAGAGCCCCAGGGCCTAGCGCATTTATCACAACCATGCCTTGTGAGGAGATGGAGGGAACATACAATTTTCTGCCGGTTCCGAACGGTAAATTGAGAAAGCGCTTTTCATGGCAATGAATTTCCTAACGGAGGAGTTGCCAATTGGGATTCGAACCACTAACCTTTAAGATAACAGCAGACATGCTAGCCATCACACCAATGGTACCACTGTGTAAAAATATATATTCCAATTATTCTTTGTTGACGGCGACGACCCTAGATCCCAGGCTGGCAATGGAATGGCATTCGAACTTCGCAGGAACGGATCAGCTCAAGATCACTATCAAATGTCCAGTCCCTCGGTAAGGCGACTTCAACAAAGTCCATATACCAAGCAACAACAAAAGGAAATAACTTGACCAAAAATGATTGTTAAAGCAACACCTCAAAATTATTAACCTTATTCATTGTTAGTTATACACGGGAAAATCATCTCCCTCCACAAATGCCTAGTTGGTATACGGTTGGCATACGGTTGATGGAAAGAGTGAAATGCCTGCAGAACAAGATCCACAGACTGAAGAGTCTTATGTTATTATTCAACTTTAAAATGGTCCTGGCGCTCGGGCGGGAAACCGATTTTTCCGACTCCATTCAATGATTTATTAAAATATCATTTGACAGGAAATGAGGTATCTTTTATTGAAGGTAAAATGGGATCAGTGGTTTTACGGGCGAATTCAAAAATAACTGTCAAAATCAATATTTGGGGCCAATTTTTGTTCAATCCAAAATATAACCAAGTTTGATAGTGTTGTGGAGCTCATAGTGGATCTGAGTTAATTTTTGATTAGCTTCAATTTCCAAAAACTTCTCTCACAACTAGCGACACTTATTGCCAAAGTCAAATATGTACTTTGCACCTTTTATTTTTTTTCTGATTCAGAACTGGCGACAAGCCGCTGAAGACGCTTCCCTTCTATCTGAAACTCGTCTTTGTTGGTGTCTTCTAGTACATGCGAAAGATCACACTCATGCTTGCTGTCCAAAAGTTTCGCTGGCGTAAAAAATCCGAACCTGTTCGCTATTTCCTCAACATGCTGGAATCGAGTTATCATTTCTTGAATGATCAAATGACGCGAACACCTCTCGACGGAGCTTCTGCTAGTGAGACAAAGCTGCATCTGCGGATTCATACCCGCGCATGTTTTTTTTTTTTTTTGTGAATTCTTTCCGTTTTGAGTTCGATTCCGAGTTTTTCGCAGAGTCTTAGCAAAGTCTTAGCGAATTCGATTGCGGCTTGGACGAAACGGTCTCTGTTCTCCACCAGCAGAACTTTAAGAACGCAGAGTTTCTGAGCACAATGCTGCAGATAAATGTATGCCTCATCTACTTCAGATAGCATTGCAACCCAAAAGCCAAGAAAAGTGTCAGAAGAAGACTGGCTTCCAATCTTGTTTCGGAAGTTTGAGATGAATCTGTCAATTCTTCCAGTACCTCAAGAACTTTTTCAAACTTATTTTTAAGCCTCTTGACAGCTTCATTTCTAGCGGTCCAGCGTGTTTCGTTCACTCGTTGCACTGCTTGACGTGTGACTGCATCCAAAGCGTTCAGCCGAGCAGTTGATGTCGAAAAGAAGGCAAATAACTTCTCCAGAGTTCTAAAACAGGTCTCGGAATTCACTGTCGAATTTCAAATTTACTTCATTGTTGTTTGTTGACTTGTGAAATGTTATGTCATGTCATGAAACACGCTTCATCGTAGTTCTTGGTCCCAAGCTGCCGCCCGGCTCGGAGTACCCCCTCCGCCCCACCCACACTGTGACCTGTGTAAGCGGTTAGAATTTTTGAACGTTTTAATATGGGAGAAATCATTTTCAGACTTTGCAATTAGCTTTTTTACAACGGTCTTTAAAATATAGCTCGAATTGTACTTCTTTTTCCTTTGAAGGGATTACAGATCTCCCTTTCGACTGCTTCACATTAGTGATCCGCTCATGGGGTACCCACGTTAACATAAGAATGCGTCGGCAAACTTCCCGGTTTTAAATTGTCCCAAAGTCTGAGCTCAACCAAATGCGGATTTCGTTGCATTCGATCTTCGCAATTGTGTCTGAACGTTGTATGATGTTGTCTTTTTGAAGGGGTTCTCTGGATCTCTTCTTTGAATATAACACTACCAACTGAACCGGTGGTTCTCAATTTTTTCCCAAAATGAGTTTCACCTTCCACTGCTCTTGATATTTCTAATTATAGATCGAAATAAGACCTCAAAACAAAGCAGTCCTTTTTTTGTAGCTCATCTTCTTGTATACATTATTATTCAAATCGTTATTAAATAATAAATAAATATTTATCACCCTCACACGTTCGGTCGAGCTATAAACTTATTCATTACCTACTCAAAATACTCTTGTTGCATTTTCGTGAGGCTTGTGTAACCGAAACGAAAATGCTTCTTCAAGATCTCATTCTTTCTCAATTAAACATACACTTCACATTCCAATGTGTCGGTTCACGGTCCCGTCCGAACCAATAAATGCATTTAATTAGTTGGCACATGCTTCAAGGATTTAATTTCTGTTGAATATTGTTTTTTTTCGCAACAAATGTCGGAAGTTCTTCATTCATCGCAGTAGATGACGTTCCACAGCTTTTCAAATTTGTTACACGCATCATTAGGTCTAGACTTATTCATGTGACTGATTTGATTGTATGCCAGATTGTGACCACACCATTTCTGTCGCCGACGGCGGCGACCGTTGCAACAAAAACCATAATTATAAATCTCTTTTTCTCTGCTCAAAAAAGAAATTAATACAGAAAATAATAATTCTCTTTCTCATTCACTTGCAATGTCAGTCGATGGTTTTTAATTTTAGTCAAATTAATGACCGACCAAACCATAGGTGCATTTGCTTCTTTGTAAGATCGAATGTATTTCTATTTATACACAACAGGCAGGTTCTAAAGGAAGTGTCGATATTAATTTTGTCTCAATAACTAATTAGCCCATTAATAAATATTGGATTGTTTCTTTTTTGTTGTATTCGTAATCTTTGACGAGCAGAAAACAAAAGTAAAAACATCTGCCGGCAAACCGACCGACGCGACGCAAGGTATTAATTAGTTTGAGTAGCTATTTTCACGTGAGGAGCTTTTTCGAGTCGTCGAGTCTGATGGATGTCCAAAGACACATCCAACATCACTCAAACTAATGAATTCACTTTGCATAAACAGTGTGGAAGAATTTATAGCCATTACTTAAAAAAATGCTCGTGCGTCGATTTTTAATGTTCTGAGCTGGTTGCTGAGTTTATTGGTTGTTTTATTTTTATTTTCCAATTTTGTATTTATTGTTAAGTGGGCGACCTTTGATATTTTGCAGAGTTGTTTTTTTTATTATTTACGTTTCGTTTGTTGTTTGGAAAGAATTCAATGAAATTTTTAAATGATAAGGGTGCCAATCAATATCCCCTGAACAAATGAAGTGTCGAAAACTTACTTTAAGGTGAATTTGTACTGTTGTTTAGTTGGACTGTGTAAGTTTTCTTCGTGTGAATCGATTGCCCGATGAAGTGAAGCGAATCAAGAGTTCAATTCAAACACGGAAAGTTGTTGGAACATAAATGTTAGTTGTAATTAAAAGCGTTTTTTGTTAAGATATATGTTGCAAACTATCATAAGCAGATAGTTTATGAATATTTTTATTAAGTCTATTTCATTCCTCTCTACCATAGCCGTAAGGAATGGAGGTGACCTACATTCAATTGTTTGTCGGATTCACTCCATTCCAACCAAGTGTTTCTAAAGCAAATCTTACTCGCGATAACAACCCAAAAAGTCCTTGAGAGTCGGTAAAACAAAGGATATTATGCTGTTATCAAACAATGACAGAAAACAACGACAAATCGGACAAAACTTTTTGTAAAATCCAGATCATCCTAGTTCTGCTAAACAAGTCAAAAGCATTGGTATTAGTATTTAGGTCTGTTCGTTGAACTTTCCCCAGGGTTGACCCAGGTTTTCTTGACAACCCCATGAGTTGTCAAAAAAACTGGGTTTTCCAGTCCTCAAAAAACGCTAAACCACAAATCGCCACACATCCCTGTCATTTAAATAAAAACACATGCCATTTGACAGCCCTCAAATCGCCACAGCAAAAAGCTAGGGCGAGTTTGGGGAAAACCTGTGGCAAACCTATGGCTCAAAAAACACTCAATTTGACATTCAGTGCGAATTTAGGTTTCTCAAAAAACGCTTTGTGGCGACCCCATGGCGACCCTAGGGCTTCAACGAACAAACCTAATATCATTTCGGATGAGAAATACTTTTTGGTCCCGTTCGTATTGATTGTGTGCAAAGAAAAATTCAGTTTATAAGTTTACCGCGGTATGAGCATAGGCAGAAGAGTATACGCATCGAGAGACTACGATAGCTATGACATGAAAGCCAGGTGGTCATCAACTCTCCGCTTCAACCTTCCAACACTTCTCGAAATTGGGGATAGACCTCCTCTTAAGTGTCGTTTGAAGTGCTAAACTGGCGAGAGCTTGCTAGAAATCGAGATTGTTAACGAAAACTATTGGTTGAGGCCCCAAAACTGTAATTCCCACCCAAGTAAGTGAGTAAAATGGGGCGACGCAAATATACATAGCTTTTTATTGCTTTTTTCATAAACAGTGCTGTAATGAAATAGTCCTTGAGCTCAACTTCGGACGTACACTCAAGTATGGAAATTCAAATTTTAGTCGCACTACCCGAAAGTGGAATGCTATACCAGAATGTGTTTTTCAACGTGCGCCAGTGTCTCCTATTAAATCCTCTCGTATTTTCCTAAATGCTATGTATTCATGACCCTAGATTAGCAAACCCTTAGTAACAATTAACCAATTGGGTTAGTGCGACGATTCCAACGCCATCTGTTGCATAAAACGATGCCATTTAATGGTAAAATACTCGGTTAGTTACTATGGCATCGTGGACGCGACATCACCGTTCTTTCGCTGTGGAGTGCGTTTTCAAAAAACAGTTTAATTTAAAACGCCACGAAAAGCCCCGAGTCGTAATTCTATCGATAGATGGGCGAAAAACTTCCGCGAATCGGTTAATGTGATTAACCGTCCCCGAATTGACCGTCCGCGTACATCAAGGACGCCGCAAACAATAAAAACTTACAATTTACAATACACTCACAGCTTTCGTAAATTTTAAGACGACTGTCGTCCAAAGATGAGGTACTAAAAACACGCGTTCAAAAGTCTGAAAAAGATACCAAAATGTGACAATATAAAATAAGTATCCTTTAATCGATGAAAGCGAAGTTACCTGAAACAATCTTTTGACAATGCAATCGAAGATAGATGGTTGAACGAAATCCAGGCCATGGCTGTCAATAGTGAAACTGCTGCAACCCGGACTAGAGACAACCAAATAAATGGCCACCCAGAGATGTAATAACATGGTCTGAACACATTTTGTTCTCTCATTCAAATGCAGACTACGACCGACGCGACGTTGCGACACAGCATCCGTAGCTTTTAATAGAAGCAAAGTGGAGTCCTCCAAAATTCTACTTAATTTTGAAAATTGTTATGGAAGCCGCAACTATCTTTTACAACTGCGCCTGTACTAACATGGAAATTAAATAAATTCTTAAGAGATCTGCTTCATCCATTGGTATGCGGCACCAGGAATCCAAATGTCCTTTAACCAACACCGCCCACAGTAGTTCATAAGATCTTTTGAAATTTCATTCAGCCTACTATGCGTATTTACTCCCAATTGCATTTGTATCTCAACAATGTGTCTAGGCATACTCTATTGCCAAAATTACAATAGAAAATACACTAGCACAAAAGGTTCTACTGTAAACAATATTCTGTCACTGCTTCAAGCATGGTGGAAGTGAAAGTGAAAACTTTGCTAAACTGTTCTGTGGCACGCCTAAAATGACCGTGGAAATGCCTCAACGGCATAACCGTTGATGTGGAGGACAGTGAAAACGGCACTTAGGATGAAGAAGCCTATCACCTAGATCCTTTACCAGAATTATCACTACAAAAGAGAATGAAAACGTGAATGCAGAGAAACTTAAAAATCCGAGTAAATTGACAGTGAGAACAATGAGAACTATAATAATCGCCTACTTGGGACTTAATTTTTCAACAGTTAAGTATAATCATCTATTTTAAAAGTAAAATGATTTTATTCTGATGCATTCAACAACCCTATTTCAAGTTCAAAATTCCTGTTTCCTATAAAATTCCTTGCAAGCAAATATCCTTCATAGTGGAACAATTAAGATAAAATAAATAAATAGTGTGTCGCAACAAAGGGGAGCCTCGGGCCTACAATTTTATGCCGATTCCGAACGCCTAAGTAAGAAAGGCAGTGAAAAAACTTGCCAATTCCTTGCGAACCAATGGAAAATCAATTTTATGTTTGTAGGATTCGAGCCTCATAAACGACGAACATACTGAGCATGTTTATCCTGTTTTTCTCGCTGTTGGCGAAAGATTTCGATTTTCTACTGTTCGTTGGCTTTAAAGGAATTGTTTGTGTGTATTTCTGTACTTCTAACTTACCTTCTTTAAGTATCTTTAAAACTCAAGCAGTCTGAAGAATTTTTTTTTAAGAAATGGCTTAGGTTCATGTTCATACACTATACACCCCACATAATCTATTCATTGACTGGGCTATTTATGTTGCTTATAAAACATGTTTTGATTCTTCTTTAATCACTGTGGCGTATGAGCACTTTTTTTGCCAAACTGGAAAATATTACATTGAAAGAAGTAGAGCAATAGAAACATAGAACCAGCGTGGATTAATGTTACAATAGAAACGTTTAATTTGAAATCGACGCATCATCGCTAATTGGCTCACGCCGCGCCTTAATTTGTTTTGTTTTTCTATAAACAATCTTGATTTCCTACTCAAAATATTAGTTTTTTCCACTTAAATGTGGACAAAGTTCCGAAAATCAAAAAACTAAGAACTGTGGCTTATGCAACACGATCGTCTTTTTCGGTACGTTTACACAGGGTCACTGATAGCATCATTTAAATTATGCTTACCTTCTTGCAAAAAAACGCTAAGTTAGGGCCAACAAAGTGTGGCTTAAGGCGATTTCGTAGAGATGGTCGTATGCTCTTTTCGAAGATCGAATGTTCTAACATTCAATTGTTCTACTATTCACCTCAACAAGAATAAAGCTGGCTTGGGTTCCAAGAATTCCGCTTCCTTCGCAAATAAAAAAATATCGTCGTAACTAAATTCTTTAAGTGAACTCTCCAGCTTCCATTTTATATCTATGTATTGTATATCAAAGCAGCAAGCACTTCAGTTGCCCACACAAATAAAGAGTGTTTTTAAGAGTTGTAGTTTTCAATACTTTTTCAGAGTTAGTCTTTTTGACAGCTGTCACTTGATTTGCTCAGTTTGGTTTGCGATTTTATTGTGGAAGAATGGAAGTTGCACAACCACTAGGCACTGGGTAAATTGCTCGGTAAATTGTCTCGAAGCGAAATCGCTGTTAAATTTTTTACAATTTTGAATTTTAAAACTGTGAGGTACCTCCAAGATCGGGAACACTCGCTTGTTTATAAATTTAAGCCCGAGACAATTGACGCCTTAGAAGAGGAAGAGCCTTGGCGCGTTGTTGCTGACATGCTACAAAAAGCTTTCGTAATTGGGCTGAAATTCATTCGAGCCAGCTGTAGCCGCCACCACTTGCCCGAGATCATAATGACAAGAGCTTATCTTTATAATAAAGCAAAATTTTAGACCATAGCCTTAAATTACCAATCAGTTACGGCAACTGTTTTGAGGTAAGCAGTTTAAATCCTTGGTGTGACTGTTCATTGCACCCAGTGTGTGAGTGAAGACACCTTAACTCTCGCTGCTTCAAAAATCATTTGTACCCGTACGTGAAGTCATGATAAAGACCTGTTGTTCCATTACCAATGGCCATTTCGATAAAGTTAGGCCTAAGTTTTTTTTTTAATTTTCTGTTTCCTAACACCTGAACCAGACATGCATATTCCACAAATTTATTTGAATGGAAATTTGCTTTCCAATACTTTTATGTATTTATCTGGAATCTTTGATAAATAGCCAAGCAACTTGTTAGGACGACATCAATCATCGAGTTAGCTTAGTGTTGATGAATTGGCGAGAAACCTAACGCCATCTTCTGAGATAGAAAAATGCTGAAGGGAAGGCTCTACACCACGGTTCGGCGTCCAGCTCTCACTGCTGCAGACGGTTTAAAATGTTGGATACTGTTCAAAAAGTATAAGAGTAAGTTGACAGCATTGGAGATGAAGATACTTCAAAGGTTGATCTTATTAGAAGTACCAAAATCCGTGAAAGCCTCCACGTCAAAAATACCATCTTGGAAAAAATAGAACAGGACCACTCAGTTGCATTTTGTTAAATTCAAAGGAGAGATTTACAGAACACCATTAGAATGGAAATACATATCACAAAACTTTCAGATAGATTCACGAAGGAAAAAGAAAGAAAGGCGAACCAAAACACTGCTGGCACAGACATATGCAACGACATCTGCATTCTGTTGATCTCAGACATGAGACAGTCCAAAACGGGAGGCTTGTCGACGCTTTCTTAGGTCAACGTACACCACAACCGGATACGCCAGAAGCCTCACTAGTGTGATGCAGACAATTAAAAGAGCTAAGATGTCTTCGAGATCACGATACTAGTAACGCCAATTTTCGTACGACATATGGTCCTATTGTAGTCAAAGTTTCAGTTGAAATTGTGTCGCACGAAATGTAGGGCGACGACTAAGTAACTTATATATCTGTACTTCTCTCCACTACAGTTTAATTCTTAAAGATTTCGAGTCAGATCAGAAATTGTCGTCAGGCGGCCACGAAAAAGAGGACGAACAAGCAGTGCACTACTTATGACACAACAACTTGCGGCTCTAGTGCTTTCTTCCGGAGTTGCGATTTCTCGTAAACCTTTAGCTTTTTCAATAATTTGATGACGTCGAACTCTTCATATTATAAAATTCATCCCACTCCTATGTCCTTCGATATAGTAAAACTCATTACTTAATTGCACAATGCTCGAGTGTCTACATTATTATGATACGCACATAGTTCATCATCCTGTATTACAGCTGTGGGTGTGCCCAGCCAAGACAACAAACAACAACAAACAATTACGAACAGCTATTTCTGGTATTGTCAACATCTATCCTAGTTGTCACACAAATTTTGCACTAAAGAAAAACAACTCGCATCCGTTCTCTTCCCATACTCGGCGTCCGTCGTTGTCGTTGTTGTCGCTCAGTCGGTCGTACTTACATATCTACGTCGTCTATATTTTCTTATCGCAATTTGCATAAAATAAATGCAACTGCATGTCATTCTGTGTCTTGGGTGACAGCTTCCCCAACGAGTATCAACCTTGCAAAACTTCAAAACAATCTTCTTCCTTCTATTCCTCAAGACCTCCACATGTTTGAACAAAAAATGTACATCAAAACACCAACAACAATTGTACCAGATTGATTGCAAAGCGGAAAGAAAAACTTTACAAAGCAAATTCTTCTTCACTGTCCTATAAAAATATTTTATGCAAAAGCAAAGCACACACACACAGTAAGTAGGTAAAGTGTGAGTGTGTGTGACATGTTTGATATGTGCTCATGCTATAAACAAAAAGGCGACAAAAACTCATCGTTGCTGTGATATAACGTCCCCCTTACATTCATATCAGACAACAAACGGCAACGACATACTTTGCCTCCCCCTCCTATGTCCAATTTTTCTTTTTCACAATCAGTAATCAGCGAAGCCACGCAAAACACAAACATTACTTCTCGCTGCCGGCTATTGTGGAACTGTGGAAGAAGACCGGCCTTTAGATTTGGATTTAGAACTCTTATCGCAGCACAAGAAAAAAAAATTCATGTGCGATGATGACTATGAGATGTCGCGACGCACAACAACGACGATGCGGGAGAAGCGCTAGCGCTAGCGATTGCTATTTCTTCTTTGACGAGTACCAAGGCCACGCGATATTTTCCATTTCGCTTTGCTTTACTTTTGACGTTTATTTTTCGTTGTTGTTTATGAACAACGACGTCATTGGCATTCATCCGATTCAGATATCGAAACACAACGACCAGAAAACATAATTTTTAGGAAATTGGCATTCTATCCGCGGTGTGTAATGTGTGTATGGCTGTGCCTAACGTACAGCTATCTGAGTTGGGAGATTATTCGCACGATATCGAATTGATTTCCTTACGAGTGTTTTATGAGCTAGTCACAGTAGTAAACAGTAAACACTTTACGATTAAAATAGACCTTGAGACGCAAGTTTTATTCTTTTGACCCTTTCTCGGTTGGCTGTAAGTTTGTGAATCTTAAAACTGTGTTATGGTTTGTTGGGTTTCTTTTATGACGCTCTCGAACCAAGTTTGCTTTTAGATCTTTGGAGCTTTGCCATCCGCATTTTTTGTTAAGACTTCCCATTCAGTAGAGCATTTGCAGCCTTGACTGATGATCTATTTTTGTATTTACTGTGCTTAGAATTATCACAGAAGGTTAAATCACCTTCGTGTTAATTTTTACTCAACAGAATTTTTTTTTTCAAATTTATAGGTAGCATGGCATGGTGTGTTGTGGTTAGCATGTCTCACTTTTGTTTTTGTTTTGATTATTTCCACAAAGAAGGTTGGGTTGAAGTCCTATAAGCCATGGCAATGAACATGGATTTCCATATTTCCACCCACATACGACGTAATTCAGTTAATAAATAAACAAGTTTTTCTCATATGTTGGACAAGAAATTGTTTTCTAGTCTAGATTGTTGAACGATCTGAGTTTGTGTGTAGCTACTTTATGGAACTGATATCAAGGTTAGTTAAAAAAATATTCTTTGTTTCGGTTTTGTAAGTCTTAAAAATTTGGTATTCGTGTTGTGTGGAAATTTTTGAAGACCTATTCAATTCATCAAACACTAATGTGTTGTATGATTTTAATAAAGTAAAGGAGAACTCTTAACCTGAACCATTTTAAGGAACGATGGCGTCATTGAACCTATTGCCTGATGGTTCTACAACATGCAAGAGTGAATGGCTTGGGGCTTATGGTCTTTCTGCTCCTGCAAAGTTCACTGGAGAATTAATTGAGGGACATACTACAAATGTTCACTGGATGTATTATGCCCAGACGACGTCCCGTGGCCATGCTTTCAGTTGGACAACATTTTGAAGTAATCCTATGTCACAAGTTACTTTGGTCGAAACATGTCAAGGCGAAAACTGCTAAAGCACTGTCAGTCTTCTTTTGGCAGACATAGGCTCTGTCACCAGAAAGGGTCCTTTGGATTTATACGACTGTGAGAAGACCAACCACCTCCTGTGTGCAGTTGTTTTGTCGAATAAGCTCTCACATAATTACGTTATTGCTTCATTCGACAAATTTCAAAGAACTCACTCTGTCTTTGCTGTACTGGGGCCTTCCCAGCATTCTGGGTGCTTGATCTTTACATCAAGGCATTTACTCTCAAAACTATTTTGCGTTTAAAAGTGGTCTCTGGCACAATTTGCACTGAAGATTTGAGGATCTTATAAGCATCATATCTTTTAGCTAACAGCAGGTAATCGCGTCCAATATGATGATCCCAACGCTTAAGTTACGTCAAAAAATACGCGGTCAACTTTTCGTAGGTTAAGAACCACTTCACTCTAGAATCTGAATTAGGAAATGATTGTAATATTATCTTCATGCATAATTTCAAAGCCGACTTTAGATCTGGCGCTGGTGCCTTTGTGGAGACGATAACATACAACTGTACGACACGACTCATTAGGCAGGTACACGTCAGTCTTCAAAGCTGAGACATACGCTATCCAAATGGCCATAAGCTACGTTACGAGGAAGAGAACAAGAATTTGTGTCTGCAGCGACAGGCAAGATGTGCTCTACTCAACCCTCTAACTGTACTTAGAAAGTGATTCAGGAATACAACACCTCTCTAAGTGCGGTCGGAAGACTTAATTCCCGGCATAACTGAAAGTACGGTCACCAATGAATTAACAAGTCAATGATCTCACAGAGCTTTATCGGGACCTGAACCAGCGTTTGATATGCCGGGTCCCTCACTCAGTGAGGGCTTCAGTCAAAAATTGGATCTCTCAAGAGCACAACTGTAGATGACATACCTCTATTGAATTTAGACAGACTAAACGTATGCTCCCCAACGTTTATAAGAAAACTATAACATTTTTGGTATCCCGGAGCAGAAAAGACTACTATACTTGTTGGCTATGCCACGAGGCACTTCTCTTTTGCCTAGCATTTGATCGTGTTGGGATTGATCGATACCAACTTCTGTGAATCCTGTGATAGCTTTAGATTTAAAAGGGATCACTACTCTCGCAGTCATCTGATTCACATTAGTTTTCCGTCGGTGGGGTACGTTGAGGGTTGAGCTCAGAAACCCTTAGCGGTTTTCCTGGTTTTGAATCGTTACATGTCTGAGGCCAACCAAATGGTGTTTTCATTGCATTTCCTTATAATAGGAGTGTTTTAGATTTTTTTTGTGAACGTTGTATATGATATTGACTTCTAGACGGAGTTCTCTAGGTCTCCCCTTTGCACATGACACTACCAATTTAATAAATTCTTCCCTATTTATTACAAAATGTTATTTTTTGGCGTAAAGGCTTCTACGGATCTTGGTATTTCAATGTGGTCAAGTTGATGATTGATGGGTATTATTCCTATAAGGCGAGTGTTGCAGCTAAATTGTTAACGTAGGAACAATGTTCAAGACAATTAATCGATTGAATTTTAATTTCTCAATTTTAAAGAACTTTTTTGAACCCTACCCAGTAAGCGCAAGGATGTTCCTTAAGCGCGTGAATAAATTTGGGGGTTGTACTTTTGTTTTAGGTGGGTGTAGACTTTTAAGTTGTAGCTGGATAAGAAGTGGTAACCAGAAACCTAAGTATCTTGCAGCGTTTCTAGCGACTTAAAATATGTGACCAGGGGGTTAATTCCCGATCTGTGAAGTGAATATATTTATCACATCTTCACCGAAAATTTGATTCTCGATTAGTGAAAATCCAACCTCAAATGTCAAATTTTTTTCATATTATAAATTTATTTTCATTGCCGTATGAGTCGGTGAAAAAATTCAATTATGAAAAATGGCAGCAAAACTCTAGCGCGGAAAAATGCAATTGGAATCCAATTGGAAAATGAGAGACAACTGTCAGAATTTATCATTTAGAACGTTTTAGTACTTTTTAGAACACAGTTTGAGAACTACTTTTCATTTTGAGAACGGGAATCGCTTAGTGAAGTGATAAAATGAAAAAACTGTGTGATAACTGAAATGATATTTTTTTTTTCACTTCACAGCTTCACTGATCGGGAATTGACCCCCAGTATAAAACAAAGATCATCGTTTACACATAAAGTAGATACTGACAACTTTTCGGTAGCCAAGTATCATTTATGGATAATGGTTTTTAAATCAATGAATTCTATTGGGTCAATCACCCACCAAAGCTGTTAAGGTCAGAATTCAATGAGCTAGTGAACGTTTGCAAAATCATTCCAGTTCCACATCCGAAGAGCAGGAACGTGAAGTTGGAAACGAATATGAGAACGAAGATTAATGAAATGATAGCTTTTACAAACACGAATAGGGTCATTTTAAAAAGCTAAACTACCACCAGGGGACTAAGGATGGCTTTATTTCTCCCAACTTCTTCAGTATTTTGCTTTTTACTTTCTTCCGAAAACTCATGCAATTTCGTTAACGTTAACGTGGACTCCAAGACTGACAATCATTGATTTTGCTACGAATGAGGAAAAACGAGATCATTATGCTTTCGTTGCCATTTTTGGTTTCTCCATAGTTTTTGAAAAAATTGAATCTTTCTTGCGATTGATGCAAGCCATTATATGTCGGACATGTCTATATGCACCCATCAGTCATTGGAGGTTTTAAAAATTGTCGTGTATAGGTCTTGTTGGTTCGTTTAACATGACTTTTTTGAGTTACTTGAGGGGGAAAAAACAATTCGTGTAACTCGTGCTGGTTCGTTTAAAACGACTCAGTAATTTTCGATGATGATAATTGCGTTTCCTGTTGGTCATCCCGAAACCAGCTTTTTGCAGACGTTTGAGTTGAGGCTGTTGGTGGTTGGCTGGTTGGTTCATTTAGAACAAAATCACTCAATCATTTCTGATGAAAAAGGTTTCAATATAAGGAACATTTTGCTAAAGATCATGCTGGTCATGGTTCATATGCATAACCCAGCATTGTTCCTTCAACCATTTTGAAAGAAATTAAACTTATTCCTCCACTGAAGAAAGGGTCGGCTGCGGGGTGTACTCAGACTGACTCAATGTAAGTCTCTCATTCCGTCTTCCAAATGACTGTAGCGTGTTCCAAGCAGAAAATCTGGCGATCAAATAGGTTCTATTGTGGCTAAAAAAACGTCATATCCTCAGTGAATATCCGTATCTTCTCAGACAGCCAAGCAGCCCTCAAATCACTCGGCACTGTTTTGGAGAAACTTAGTAACCGTCCTCAACTGTCGCCTATCTCTTCGGGAGATGGCCAAACAGTTCAATATTCACCTTATTTGGGTGCCGCTGCCGGGGGACCTGAAATATCCTAGGTAACTGCAAAGCCGATGAACTCGCCAGAAATGGAGCCGAATTACCGATCTCAGTCAGCAGGTTGAACAGTGGTATACCAATCGCTACATGCAAACACATACTAAGGCAACATGCAATGGATGAAACAAACAACAGGTGAAACAATATCACTACTTGTGTGGCAACAAAAAGGATATGGCCAGAGCTAGATCCAAAACGCACAAGACACTTGCTATCCATAGCCAGATTGCACATTGGCTCCGTAATCAATGTCTTTACTGGGCATTGCCTCATAGGTAGACACGCCATAAGACTTGGCGTTCCTTCAAACGACTTCTGCAGAAACTGTTTAGATGAGGACGAAGAGGAGACAATCCCACACCTCCTCCGCTCATGTCCTGCACTCTTCCTCAAAAGGAAACTGCATCTCGGAAAATACTTCCTTATGATCCAAGCGATCTGGTAAACACGGATACCCTTCACCTCTATCGCTTTATCAAAAGCTCCAAATGGTTTAGTTAAGTGAGGTACTGCCACACTGTCACACGCCTTATGGTATCACAATGAACTTAATATTGGTCTAAGTGTGTCAGTTGTTTTTTCTGACAGCCATTTAAACCTAACCTAACCTATTCCTCCACCCAAACGCTAGCATAAGTTCTTCTGTTTTTTCCCCGTCATTGAGATATTGGTGTAAAAGGTTTCACGCAAATGACACATGAACATGGCGCCTCTTTGAAAAAGTAAAATAATAATAATAATAAATAAACAATCAAACCATCAAGAGAACAATAACGATATTTGAATACACTGGTGTGTCGATTTTATATTCGTTTAAGCCCGACAGATCAAGTTTTCCTTGATTTTATTGACGTCAATTGGAGGTTATTGCAAAATGTTTCATCATATTTATGTACCTTACTCAAATTTCCCACGTGTGCGAATCTCTTGAAAATAAAAACATCGATCCGGAAGGTACATATGAACATATTTTCGAAAAATTGAATCACTCATGGGCTGAATGCAAAGAACCAATGAGTGATTTATGAGGAACTTTAAATGGCTAATTTGCAAAAAATAAGTCTACCAGCTACAGTTCCAATGCAAACTAGTTATTCAAACTTCTGTTGATGTTTTTTTTTTTTTTTTTAAATTTTGGTTATAAAATTTCCATTTAAGTATACGCGAAAGAGTTCTCCTCGTAAACAATCGTTCCCATTGTGTTATCGCATGAGAATTTAATTTTATTCTTGCTTCAACTGATTTCGATTTATAATTTTGTGTATGTTGGTTGTTACATGGCTCGACTGTTTGTGCTTACAATTTGCAAAATAAACAATTTTTACGTTTTGAATTCACACATTTACAACGACGAACAATATGTGTGTAGTGTGTTGTGTGTTGAGCGTTGAATGTGTCTGAAACGTGCTGTTTGCACATATTCAACTTAAATTTATCTAGAAAAACGATTTCCTTTAAACTTATTTTGCTTTGTAATTTTTATTGACACTCTAGGCAAGTCGCAGTTGGAGAGGCCACTGTGCGCCGTACCGGCTGGCATATTAGTCATGCCTCTTCTGGATGACTTACTGATGGTGATCGGTAATTTGATGTGATTAACATCATATGAGAAGAAAAAACAGTTGACAACAACAAGGTCAGCTCAAAAAAAAAAATTAATTGTTTGATAACAAACCGATCAAACATTGTAAAAGTTCAAAAACAACAACCGAAGAGAGAGAGAGAGAGAAAAAACAAAAGCAAAAGTAAAAAATTTGTGTTTCTTTTTAATGTTTTTGTATAAATCTTTGTGGCTGGCTGGCTCCGCTCGTGCTGTCCAAATAAAGCACTAAACAAAATTCAATGAATAATTATTGACACTTCTTTATTTTGTGTGTCTGCCGTTGCCGTTCATTAGACCGAGGAGCAGGGAGCAGCAGACTACGTATTCACAAAGCAAGCAAAAATGATCCAAAAAAGCTGTCAAATGGCTAAAATTAGCGTATTCACAAAAATGTTTACCTAAGATAATTAGAAGTGTATACATGTGTGAGATGGTTTTTTTTTGTTGGTTCTTTCTTTGCATTTCGAATTGTATACAAATTTTTAAGTTTTTGAACTTTTGGGATTGAGAAAATATATTGGGTGTCAATGAATTTTGATGCACTCATCTTTATGACAGTTCTGACGAATGATTTTTCCGTTGATTCTTTTGTGTTGTTATTCGGATGGGTTAGATTTAAGAGAACTTTCCATTTTCCACATAAGCGAAAACAAGATGAGCAATCGAGCACTTAAATAGAAAATTAGTTTGAAAGTGTTTCTTTACGTCACCTCACCAGATAGAGGTTGTGGCAAAAATATGCCTATCAAGTTTGTAATGGGGCTGTTTGGTCAAGCGTGTAGCGATAGAAATAGCCGCCCAAGACCCAAAAAATTTCTGGATATATTTTTGGCGTTTAGGTAAAAGCTCGAATATGCAGGATGGAGTAGCTAGGTCAAGGTTGGTAAGGATACCACTGATCTCTGTGAACCATGTCGTTAACCCATACAAATTTGACATTTTGGTTCACTCGTGAACTTGTTGGTGAAGTGATGTGGAGAACAGAGTGGAGCGTTTGTGGAATCTCATTCGTGTGCGAAATGTTCGGGAAATTTTGCATTCTTTTGAGGTGAATCTCTGACCGTTTTATTATATAAAAGAAAAGAGTGTGTGTAGTGCCAGTAGTGCATTTGGTTTTGCTTGCAATAACTTTTTAACACTAAATTGAAAAAAAAAAAAAAAAAAAATCTTCAAAATTTCACAACGCATTCACAAGTATGTACTTTCGAAAAATGCCTAAAATTCACTTTTCTAAATTCACAGATTGGTATTTTTCCACTTTGTATTGCGTTGATAGTGAAAACCCGTTACACTTTAATTGTTTTAAGGGGTGGAAAAGGATCTCGTCAATATGTAAGAAAACCCACAAACACCGAATATAATCCACACTTTACAATCATAATGGTATGGGCATGTTTTTTCTTCTGCGGAGTTGGACCCATAATGCGAATTGAAGGCATTATGGATCAGCATCTCTATGTTAGGATAATGCAGGAAGTAACGCTACCGTATACTGAAGCTGAATGCTACCGTAAATGAAGTTGCTTCTTGCTAAAATGGGTCTTTCAGCAAGAAGCAATGGTTCCAGGAAATTAAAGTAGATGTGATGGAGTGGCCCGCACAGTCTTCGGACTTTAATCCCATTGAAAACCTTTGGAGCGCTGCAAAAAAATATGCTTTTAGATGTAAACCAAGCAACAACACAGTCCTTTGTGAAGCGTTACAGCAATCATGGAGTTCGATAAGCACAGGAAGGTGTGAAAACCTGATAAACTCTATTTAACGTCTTTGTACTGCTGTTATAGCTAACAAAGGACATGAAACTAAATACTAATTAAAAGTACGAACACTCAGCCACATATTGTAATAAAAATTTTGACTTAATTTTTCGATTTCGTAACATTTCAAGGTAGATTTTCCTATCACTACTATTTTTTTGACCGCTGAATTTCAACATCTGTTCAATAAACTTGCAACTATCGGATAATAATATTAAACTGATGTTTTTTTTTTTTTGTAAATAAAAGCTTAAAACACCATCTTGAAAACCACGTTATTGGTTTTTTAAATTAGAATTGACGGATAAGTTTTTTTCAATTTTGTTGTTTCTTAAGCTCTATACTACTATTATTTTGACCGCAGCTGTACGTCCAAACATTTCTACATTTTTACTCCAGCTTAGTAGGCCTCAGCTGTCTCCATTGATTGGCAGTATCGAGGGTCATATTTTATCAGTAATGAGAGTTTACATAACCACATCTGACTTTTTTAGTGGGTGCCATGACGAAGAGGAAGGGCCATTCCACTTCCTCTACGAGTGGTCAATCTTTAACCACGCCAGGAAAACAGCTGGGTGATATAAAAGAGTCCTTTATTTGGGCCTATTGAAGCCTGGGTCATATATAGAACTTTGTCTATCAGTAGCTATCAGGCGCGTGGCGTCCATATAACACGAATCCTATCGTCTTACCTTTTAAAATTTGTCCCTTGTTCATAGAAAAAACCAGCAACATAAGTCTACAACTAAGCAGTCAACAGCCTATTTTTGCCCATACAAACAATGTTCTTCAAGAACTTTTAAATTTGCGAGATACACACACAATACACAAAGCATACACAAAGCTTTGAAAATCGCCGCGCAGAACATATTTTGTGTTTGTCCCTGTCTTTCCTACGATATACTTCCACCCCGGTGCTTCCCTTTTTTCAATACACGTTCTCTTATTGAAAAAAGTAAGACGATAATTTTCGTCTTAAGGCCCCGACCCATAGAATCCGTTGCGTCCGTTCGCTGCCGGATTCAACTGACTGAGCAGTGAGTTTTACCGGACACAACGGATTGGGGTGACCCATAGAATCGGTTGCGGTGTGAAGAGAAAACTTCAAATTGTTTTTGACTGCGCATGTCATCAGTTCTGCCGGATGCAAAGTTGAAAGCTGGGCTACTTTTTCCGTTGCGTCCGTTGCATCCGATGGTTATGGGTCACCTCTCATAACATCGTGTGTGTTTAATCGAGCTGTCAGTTGAATCCGACAGCGAACGGACGCTACGGATTCTATGGGTCGGGGCCTTTACTGCAATGTCTGCTTGGAAAAAATAATACAGTTTTCGCCTTCGAGTAATGTACGGCGAATTCGGTTTTGTTTTACTGTTTTGATTTGTTCTACTGATCATTGTTTTGGATTATTTGCAAGTTTAAAGTGAATTTTAACCTAAATGACTTTAAGTATAGAAAAATTGGCTTCGATTATTCCGCGTTTGGAATTTAAGATACGTTCTATTTATTCCTAATTTGTGTAGGTGATTCATTTTTCTCTACATACCATTTGAAAATACCCACGGCACACCACTGGCAGCTATAGGTCGTTTTTAAAACTCATTTGATGAACTTTTACGCTGGTAGTGAATCTAACCTAACTTAAGTACTTAAGAGTGGTTTTTAAGAGCTATAAGAAATTAAAATTCAATAAATGCATGAATCGAAAGTAAGGTCGATATTATGAAATGTTTGAAGATTTTTTTATGAAAATATTGGCCGAAGCTGGCTGGGTTTTGAATGTTTCAATCGCTAGGTCCATTTTTGACAAACTCTTTACAAAATACCCGGAAGTATCTCACAAATTAATGCTTCAATGTTGGCTTCCAGTGCGTCAATCGAAGCGGGCTTTTCGAGCTCGACTTAGGTAGCAAATCGACCGGCCCCAAACTTGAAATTAATTCTTCACCGAACTTGCATATCAATGGTCCTTTATTAAGCGCGCTGTGTGGCATGTGGCACCGTCTTGCTGAAACCACATGTCAAGCTAGTCTAGCATTTATTTTGCCCAAAAAAATTTGTTATCATCGCACGGTAGCGCTCATCATTTATAGTAACGGCGCACAGTGGCCCGTTTTGACAAAAGTGCTTGCAAAATTCATTTTTCGGGTGGGTCTCTAACGCAAAACTTTTAAATTTTATGAACTAACAAATGTTTGGAGCTTTAGTAATCGAAAAAATTATTTCATTTGAACGATGGGTTCGCCTTGTAGAGCTTGTCAAAGTTGACAAATATTTAAGGTGAGAAAAAACATAAAAAAAAAAAAAAATGTTTTAACTTTGAGAGTAAAAACTAGGAAAAGAGGGTTAGTTAAACCTTGTTTTGTTTTTTTTCCTTGATATATGTGTTTATTGCTATGATCAGAAAAAAAAAAAAAAAGTTATAAATTTTTTGAAATACTAAATTTAATTATTTTCTAAACACCACTTTTTCCGCACGTTTCCAACTTTACTTTGAGTTAAAAAATAAGATTTAAAAGGATTCAAACCGAAATGGACGGTAAATGAATCCTTATATATCTCTTTACTTACAACCAAAAACTCAGCTGCATAAAATTGCATAACACTGAGCTAGAGAGATTTGAATTGAAAAAGTCAGTCATTTTTTCTGAGTTTATTTTTTTAAGCGCAAGAAAAAGTCATGGAAAATGTTATTTCTTTGTTTTGCTGGAATGGATCCTTAATAATATTTCAATAAAATACTTTACAAATACTTATAAGTAGTATTTTATAAAAAAAAAAATTCAAAAATTCAAAAATTAATTATGAGAAAAAATTTTTTTCACATTTAAAATTAATTTTTTCTGTTTTCGTTTTTCCTCACTGTTTTACATAAATTATGCTCAAATTACTTCATAAACTGACTTTTGACCTTTTTAACACAAAATACCAATTATGTAAACCACCTTAACTAAAACTTTTTATTTCAACAGCAGATTCTGAAACACCCTGTAATTATTTTTTTTTTCAAATTTTCAAACTTTATAGCCCTGGAAATTTCTAATAAGGTAAAAAAAAAATTGAGTCGATATCTTTATTCGTTTAAGAGATATGATTTTTGCAACAAAAAAAGTCAATTCGGGCCACTGTGCGGCGTCGAATCGATAATTCACGGTTGCAATATTTTCCCAAGCTCACACTCTTCTTCATATTTATAGTCTATTGATTATGTAATTTCTTAAGGAACTCAAAAAAGGGCGTGTTTTTATTGCATGAATCGATTAATTGACTAATTTTGGAGAAAAAACCGAAAGTGCTATTAAATTAGAGGGTGCAAATCGGAGATATGGGCTCTAAACCATCTTCATTTATTTTTTCAATATAATCGAAAACGAAGCAAAATTTGAATGAAATTCTAAGGACTTTTTTTGTACAGAGCAAATTTTCCCTGCGTTGGCTCTCATTGCATCTGCTTTACATTAACTTTAATAACTCAGAGGGTGGTGCGGGTTTTGGGTTTTTGTACACCTATGTCTTTGAATACTTTTTCCAGGTCCAGTCTTTAGGCTCGTTGTAATTATGGAACTACGACTGGACTTGTAGTAGACTCAGAAATTGTGGAAACAAGCTGCATCTTATAGTTGGAAACATAAGCTATAAATAAATAGGGTGGCGCAGTAGAGCGAGGAGCTCTAGAGCCTAGCGCATTTCTCACAACCATTCCTTGTGAGGGAATAGAGGGGACCTACAATTTTCTTCCAGTTCCGAACGGCTGATCTAGAAAGCGCTTTTTTCATGGCAATGAATTTTCTAACGGAGGACTTGCCAATTTCTTGCGAAAGGCGATGCCCATGGAAAAACATACTTAGTGGAACACTAAGACGAAATGTTCCACCTCCGCGACTTTATGGCAATATGTTTACGAAAACCCCAAGAGCTGGAGGTTTCTTTTGATTAATAAGAATTTCTCTGGTTTAAAAATGTGACATCCATTTAACATTTAAGACACGACAAAAATTGTAACAAAAATAGACACCAAAAGTCAAAAATTGTTCAAAGCTGAAGTCAGGTTTTGCTTTGAACAAAATTGAACATCATTTAGTACTACATTTATTTAAGGATCTAAGTGGATGAAAATACTTTTAAAAAGCACTTATTATCTTTCTCAATTGCCAATACTCCCACGCAAAGAAGTGCTTCGCCCACTTGAATAATCTTAAAATGATTCTGTCTGTCATCAGGCTTCTGAAATCGTCAAAATTGTTTTTAAATCGATTCATTTCCCATGTTAGCAAACAAAACGAAAATAATAGAAAGAGATTAAAGTCATACCCTCACTCCCACGTACAGTGGTGGGTGATAACAAAATGCATTCAAAAACATTCGCAATTGTCAATCGCACATACACATTCCGTTCCAGTGTATAGAGAAAGAAATTACTCAAATAGCATTTTTGACGTATATGTAGGTATGTAGGTACGCGTCATGACATACTTTGTGTCAATAATCCCACATTCTATGAGTTCAACTACAAAAGACTGACGTTGCCTCTAATACTTTTCTAGTTCAATGCATACAAAACCAACAACAATGCCAGCAAACAAACCACTGTCCTTAAGCTCGTTGTTTCAAGCAAGGCAAAAAAAGGGGGAAAACAAATGAAGTTATAAAAACGTAGTTTTACAATCCACACCCCCATTGTCTGTCTCCATCTCTATTCTCTACTATAAAAATGTCTCCGTATTCCCCACCCTTTCGTCTGAGGTTTAAACTAAAAGCAAAACACAATGGAACAGAAAAAATAGAGCAAAAAAAAAAAAAACTAAATCCGACTAAACCGACTCGGGCCCAAACGAGATTAAGAAAAAGAAGAAACAAGTTAAGCAAATTGACAAGAAACCGTCCGATACTACACATGAAAATGTCAACAAATATATCCAAATTATCAAACCAAAATGAAGGTTTACCGAACATGCTTACATACACAATGACGTCAACCGATTCGATTTGCATTGGCTATTTGCGGCGCGGCGGCTCAGTATTGTTAGACTAATATTTACCCAACTATGGAGTGTTTGATTTTTTGTAAACAATGAAAATTTGAGGGCCCGTCTACACTCACATTAATTACGCGAAAAATATATTCTAAAATTGAATTTCAAGAGTTTAACGATGAAAACAGAGCGATGAGAATACAATACAGCTGGATAAACGAATTCAATTAAAATCTCAAGGTCAATTCATCTCTTTGGTTTCAAAAAAATAAAAGTAACAGACTTTTCCAGTTTTTTTTGGTCGCTGACTTGTTTCACATTTTCATTTTTTTTTTTTTTTGCAATTGATTTGGCTTCGTTTTTGTGGGAGCAACGACGATATAATTACTGGCCTGGGCTATTGCCTTTGGCAGCCTGGTCCCTGGTAACTGACTGGTTGGATATGGATTCGGTTTTGGGTCGCCGCCGAAACCGAAAGTCCGTAACAATAACGAACAACTAAACCGAAAATAGTTTGGTAAAGTTTTTTTTCCTTGTTGTTTTCCATTCAGTTGGCGTTTGTTATCTTTCAATTGTTGATTTTTAACTTTGGCATAGCGGAAGACAAGCAAAATTTATGAAAACATTGGCGACGAACGCACGGGGAAGGAGATACGAGTACACATATTAACTTTTCACGCACAGAAGCCGATGATTAGATTTGGATGTTTACAATCAGTCGAGTGTTGATTGATTTTTTATTTCAGAATTTTTTATTTGACAAGCCATATTGAATGTGACACAAAAATGTATTCAAAACACATTCTCGCATTTGCTTAAGTGGGTGGAGTAATTAAACGCTGCGTGTAGTGTGTAAACAAAACACACTTTTTTGGTCGGGGAGAAAAATAATAATCAAATTCCAGTCAAGTTTGATTTGAAGGTTTCATATAAACATTTTTGTTTACAGTTTGTTGGATTGTGGAAAATTTTGTTTGTCACATTGTGAGGCGTTGTTTTCAGCTTATAGCCATGGAATTTGAAGTTAATAACATTTGTAGGGAGGGAGTGACCTTCAGTTTTTGTTTTTTTTTTCATTTCCTTTTTCGTGTGCTCATTGAGGGAAGTGGATGAACGGAGTAATGGAACTTTTTATGAAAAGCAATTTTATGTCTTGGGCTTTTGGCTGATTTATTGCCAAAATTGGTTCTATATTTGGCAAGGGGTAAACAAGGAGTTGGGTGGTTTATGTTTAGCCAAGAAGAAAATTTGTTGAGTACATAATGCATGGCTCAGTATCTAAGCGAGTATGGAATAAATTGCTTTTTTTTTTTAAATTTCATGCTTTTAAAAGTGACATTTTTAATGTTCAATGAAAAATCGAAGATTCAAAGCTGTTGATGAATAAAATCTCTTGAATTGATGATGTTGAAAGGAGACATTTCCACTACTCGAGAAAAAATTATTGTCCCAACTTTACAGCAACGTTTTTATGAAGCAAGAAACTTCAACGTAAACGTACGCCAACCTAAAACGAAATTCCCTACTGTTTCCCTCATCCCCGACAAACATGAGTGGTAATTTTGATTCTTTCTGTATCGAAAATGGCTGTTTTTCGGAAAAGAGCTAAGTATTTTTGCGAGGTGCCTAGTTTGTAATTCGATTCTACAGTAAAAGAGTTATAAAGCCTCAAATTCCTTCTCCATAATTCTTAAAGACATAGGAGTCAATGGGAAACTTGACAGTCGGAAGTTTTTGTCGAAAGCAGTTGGATGAATTCAAATTTGATTGTATTTTCATTTTTATTGACATTTAAGGGTTGTATCAAAAATAACTTTGGAATAGTTCAAAAAAGGGAGTAGAGTTACATAGTGTGGCCCCAGGTTGTTGTCTAAACTCAAAATCATTAGGTGGACATTATAGTCTGGGCCGAACCTTTGCCTCAGCCAACAGCTTTCGCCAACAATTTCGATTTCGGGCGAGCTATCTCCGGTGTTGCAATCTAAAATCGGTTGAGATTTTTTTCAACTTGATTGCGCCACTTAAGACGTGATCCGCGATTTTACTGCAATTTGCTTTCGAAAACCAGTCGAGCCGGAGCAATGATGTCCATCTGCTCGACATGTCCTAGGCATCGTAGCCTGGCGATGCGTACTCTTCTAGCTATGCCCATGTCGCGGTACAGTTCATACAGTTGGTTGTTGAATCTTCTTCTCCACACATTGTCTTCACATACGGGACCGGAGATTATTCACAGTCTCTTTTTTGACAAGATCCATGCGCTTCTTATAGCCTTATAACAGCCGTATAGCAGTACAGGAATGATAAAAGGCTACCTTGGTTTTTTCTACAGAGTTTGTTTTATCTCTCAGTCGCCTTCTTAACCCAACGCCGGCTGCAGCGGTTGGCAAAAGTTATTCTCCCTTTGATCTCCGCACTTTTTTTGTGTCTATTGCGGGCAGACGAAGTCCTGTACTACCTCGAAGCTATGTCTGTCTATTGTGACGTTTTGTCCAATTCGTCAATGTTCTCTGTCCTTGTTTGATGACAGTTAGTTTTGCCCTCATTAACCATCAAAACCCATTTTTGCCGCTTCTGTTTCAATGCACGCAAAAGCACATAATATGACATAATGCGTCCTTACTTCAATATCGTATGCGTCATTACGTCAATATCGTTAACGAGTAACTCTACAGACTTCTGGAAGATCATTCGCTGGTGTTGGTCGCATAACAGTTTGTCCCTTTGTCGAAAGCCTTTTTCGCCTTGGTTAGTTCTTTACCGATCTTGATGGAGCAAACTTTGGAACTCTCCAAAGTTTGGCTCTGTACAGCTTGTCTCAGTAAGTAGTGTCAAACGTGTCCTTGAAATCGATAAAAATATGGGGAATATCGATGTTATATTCCCTCCCGGGTTTTCTCCAAGACCTGCGTAGTATGAAAACTTTATCCATTGTGTACATTTCTGGTTTAAAAGGGCATTTAAGTGTACCTATTAAATTGTGGGATTTCAGACGTTCACATATTACAACAGACAAGATCTTTTATGCAACGATAAACAGGCTTATTCCTCTATATTTAGTGCAAATGTGACCGAACATACAATTCTTGGGTTTCGTTTATTCGACCTACTTTCTTCCGACCAGATCAGCTTGTACATACTCCTTTTCAACTGATATCCAGTTGCCTTGAAAAACTCGCTGCACCTTCGTTTTATTTGACTTAAGTTTGCATATGGACACCTTATTTTCTTCTGGGTCGGGAGGATGGCATTCTTGATCATTGTCCAAGTTTCATGGGCAATTCTGCTTGACAGGGAATTTGTATTAGCTTCTGAGTAGCTTGAGTTCGAATTTTGCTTGTATTTTGGCTATAACGAGATAGTGGGTTGAGTCAACCATGGAATTTTTACGTGGTTGGGTAGTTAACTCCTCGCATCCAACCTAGGCACGTTTTGTTTTCCACAGAAATGTATGTTGCGCATTCATTAATATTCATTTATTAGACAGTTTTGAAGTGAAAACGAAACTTTTCTTAAACTCTTCAAACTTTAACCTACTTTATCTGCAAAACGGTAAGGGTGCATCTGCATCAGAGAAACACCGATTGGCTTATGTAGGATGTAGGACTTGTTTTTTTAGAAGAACCGAACCAACTCATTTCTGTTCTAAGTTTGAGGTTGATATGGTAACCATTTGCATCGTTCGTACGACTTTCAGTCGTGCAGTCGATTTCTTTCTAACTTTCCCTTGAGAAATGCTTTTGCAGGCTTATCACCATCATCATTTTCCACCCGACTGCAAGGTCCTTAACTTCGAAAGAAATGGCAATTTCCATTAATACATCATGCCTCCGGAGGTTACTTTTATGTTCCAAGTACGAATTGTCCCACAATATTAGACAGGGCGCGCCTACATTTTAATGATTGAAAGCGTTTCTTCTTCAGTTTTTATTGTACAAAAAGCTTTAATAGTAGGCTAGCTATTTATTGCGACACAATTCAGACAATGAAAGAAACAAATAATCTGTCAAGAAATTAACTGGAAAACCAAAATAAAACTCCGACTAAGTAGAAACGTCAGCGTATCCATTATATTAAGTTTGAATACGGGTTGACTTGAATCGGCTTTCTGTAAATAGGTAAGACCGATTGAGGATTGCTACACTATATTATGGTATTGCCAGTCGGCGTGTGACGATTGGTGGCATTCGGGATTTTGTGAACGCACCTTAAAAGTTATAAAATTCTCATTTTCATTTCCGGCGTTACGAGTAGTGATCTTGAAGCGATCACAACTCTCCCACTTTTCTGCTTCACACTAGTGATCCGCCTGTGGAGTACGCCGCGTTGACCTCAGAAAGCGTCGGCAAGCCTCCCGGTTTTGGATTGTTCCATGTCTGAGGCCAACCAAATGCTGCTGTTTTTGCATTTGCTTGTACCAGGAGTGTTTTGGCCTGCCTTTTCTTTTTCGTCGCAAATTTGTTGAAACGTTGTACGATATTGCCTTTTGGACGGGGTTCTGCGGATCCCTCCTTTGAACATGACAATACCAACTGAGCCGGTCGTGCTGAATTTTGTCCAAGATGGTACTTTTGACATGAAGGCTTCCACGGATCTTAGTACTTCTAATTCGATCAAGCTTTGTTACTCCTGCTGTCATCCGAAGCATCTTCATTTCGGCTGCCGTCAATTTGCTCTTATACTTTTTGTACATTGTCCAACATTGTGAACCGTATGTCAGAGCTGGACGGACAACTGCTGTGTAGAGTCTTCCCTTCAGCTTAGGGGGCATTTTTCTATCACAGAAGATAGCGGAGTTTTCTCGCCACTTCATCCACCCTACGCTTACTCGATGATTGATGTCGTCATCACAAGTTGCTTCACTATTGATCATAGATCCCAGATATTTAAACTTTTCACACTTGGGAAGCACATTTCCATTCAAATAAATGTCTGGAATAGGCTTGTCTGGATCAGAAAAAGGGCAGCACAGGTATTGTGCTGAGTTATGAAATAATTGTAATTTATCTTTTTTGTAGAGCTTTGAACTTCCTTCAAAAATGTTATTGAACATTTCGTGTATGGCTTTTGGAACGGAAGAAAAAATAAAAACCGAAATCAAGAGGACTTTTCTATCACAATCAAGAACTCATCTTTGAAATAATTTTTTAAAGGTACCCAGGATCTTTTTATTCAGTGTTGGAAATTCCGAAAAAGTTAATCGATATTTGAATACCTTTTTATTTTCAATATCGCGACACTAAAGTTGACTTTTCGTTAACATTAGATCTGCGTTATTTTTCCCTGTGCACATTTTAAGCTGTTCAAGGCAGGTTATACCTCTTTTTGTTTGTTTTATTACTGCACATCCCGCTTAAGCTTTAGCTTGGTAACGTGTGAATTACCCATTCTCTTTCCCTTTTTGAGGAACAAGCTAATGCGACTATAATTGCTTTTTCGTTAATCCTTTAATAACATTTTTTAATATTAAATATTTCAATAAGATGTTTTAAATCCAACTCAAGGTAAAATTGGAAGCAAATACGAGTGCATACGTAAACACTCGCACAAGCTGATAATCATTCCTCCATCATTTTAATTTTAAGTGATTACCGACTTTGTATTCAAAATTTGTTTGACGGCAAGACAAACCAGACACACTGGCTAATCTAAATTAAAAAAAAATAACAAAACATCTCAGCTCATTATCTGTATTTTTATTTTTACTGATAAAGGCCGAGACTTTGAGTAGGTATACGTATTTCTTAGGTAATCAAATGTAATCGAAAAAAAAGGAAAATAATAATAATAATCAAACTGTCATATAAAAACACAATCAAAATAAAAATAAAAAGAAACAGCAAAAATTTTAACAAAAAAAACATAAATAAATAAACAAAACACTTATTTGTGACAAAAATTCAAATAACTTGCTTTCAGTAATGTGATAAATTGTCACGGGTGAATTAGCTGTCCTGTCACCGATATGAGAAGTTGGCCTGCGACTATTGAGCTGGTTTTTGCTTTCCAACTTATATTTGATTTGGATTTTTGTTTTCTTATAAATCATTCTGAACAAAGTTAAATGCTTTTGATGATACTGTAATAATAAAAGATAAGGTGGAATGTCAAATAACTTTAATTTGATAGACGGTGTTATTATTGCACTGTCAATCAATAGCGTTAAGGTTTATTTGTATTAAGAATGATTCTAGGGTTAAGAAATTCGCTATACTTTTACAATAAAATTACACCAAGTCTCGCGAGTGCAACAATAAAAAAAATTTGAAAACGAAGAAAACTTGAAGATAAGAAGAGAGATTTTTATTAATTTGGGAATATGTTGTAGTTCGAGTTAATTTCTTATCAATTTTCTTTTTAGAGACACAAATATCTCCATAAGATGATGTTAGCTTTCCAAAGGCAACCTTCTCTGCGAGTGTGTCATTTAATGTAAGGTTTGAGTGAAGTGAAAAACAAATTGTCTACCGGCTGTAGCGAAGCTTTTTTAAAGTTAAATATAAGCTTTCACGAGAAATGTATCTGAAAAATAACATTGGGCTGAAATTCGAACCATAAACCGCTGTCGCAAAAGCATAACACTCTCGCTTTTATTCCCATGAGTAATAAGTTCTAGCCAAAGTTTGTTAGTTGA
The DNA here is from genome assembly GCA_949752695.1 of Melanostoma scalare. Classification (NCBI taxonomy): domain Eukaryota; kingdom Metazoa; phylum Arthropoda; class Insecta; order Diptera; family Syrphidae; genus Melanostoma; species Melanostoma scalare. The sequence continues at coordinate 38,656,871 of OX456984.1, forward strand.
GCATCTGGTATAAGATGATATAGGAACCATTCATGTGTTACTATTACTTAATGTATATTGAATGGCTACAGTGTTCCATAACATTCAAGCTTGGGTAATGGTGTGAAAAGCGTTGGACTGTGCCCCGGTAACCTTTCTCACGCTTAAGAGTACACATAAGTATGGTTCTGGCCAGTGCGGGAATATGCAGCGGGGAACGGGTATTTGGTAACCCTAGAGCCATTTCTTCTTCTTTCTTTTTCCGGCGTTACGTACTTACTTCACTGCTTCAAAATAATGATACGCTCGTGGGGTACGCCGCGTTGATCTCAGAATGTGTCGACAAACCTCCCGGTTTCGGGCTGTTACATGTCTATTTTTATAGAGTGCCACAATATACTTTGTGAGCGAATGGGGAGACCTTCAATTTTCTGCCGATTCCGAACGTCTAATCGAGAAAACACTTTTCATGACAGTTAGTTTACTATCGGAGGACTTACCAACTCCTCGCGAAAGACAATAAATAAAACAAATAAATAATGTGGCGCAACAGAGCGATGAGTTCCAGGGCCTAGCGCATTTCTCGCAACCATGCCTTGTGAGGGAATGGAGAGTACCTACAATTTTCTGGCAGTTCCGAACGGCTAATCGAGAAAACGCTTTTCATGGCAGTGAATTTCCTATCTTTCCAATTCCTCGCGAAACACGATACCCGTGGAAAAACTTTTTTGCTTCTGTTGGACAGGCATACATGCTAACGTCACGGCTACCACGTCTGAGGCCAATCAAATGCAGGTGTCGTTGCATTTTTTTCTACCGCAGTAGTGTTTTGATCTGCCTTTCTTTTTGTTTCTTCTCCATCTTGTCTGAAAGATCTGTGATATTCCCTTTTTAACGGGGTTCTCTGGATCTCTTCTTTTGAACATGACAATACCAAATTAGTCGTCCGTGCTCTATTTTTTCTAAGATGTTTTTTTTAACGTGATATGGATTTCGGTACTTCTAATACGATCAAGCTTTGCTACCCCTGTTGCCAACTAACTCTCATATTTTTGTAGATTGTCAGACATAGTGAACCGTATGTTAGTGCTGGACGAAGTGTGTAGTCTTCCTTTCAGCTTATGGGGAGTTTTTCTATCACAGAAGATGGCATAACTTTCTACCCACTTCATCCAACCTACGCTTGCTCGATAACTGGTGTCTTCATCTCACTATTAATCATTGATCCCAGATATTTGAACTCTTCACTCTTGGGAAGGACATTTTTATTCAAATAAATGTCTGGAATAGGCATGTTTGGATCAGAAAAGGGGCAACACAAGTAATCAATCGTATTTAAACTAAAGCGGTTCCCACTGTCTTCTAAATCTTTTGACCACACATTAAGTTTTTCATGCAGCGATTAGGATCCTCACTTATGAATTATTATGGCTCCATCGTGTTATAAAACACAGTTCTAGCATTTAATAACATAGGAGATGATTTAAAAGGAGACACTGATGCAAATTGCTTTTGAATTTTTGTGATTCCTAATGCAGCGGAAAACAGAATTTGGCAAAGCATTCCACATTTGGGTGGTGCGACTAAAATAAGAATCTCTATACTTGACTGTACGCCCGAAGTTGGGCTCAAGGTAAAACTGATGAGCATTCCTCGCGAGGAGGGTGTTGCGGCTAAATTGTTTCAGGGGAGGAATGCAACTGGCTATTTAGTCATTCTTAGTCATCTTGATCTTGTCTGAATGATCTGTGATATTCCAATTTTAACGGTGTTCTCTGGATCTCTTCATTTGAACATGACAATACCAAATTACTCGTCCGTGCTCTATTTTTTCTAAGATGGTTTTTTTAACGTTTTTTCGGTACTTCTAATACGATCAAGCTTTGCTGCCCCTGTTGCCAACTAACTCTTATATTTTTGTAGATTATCAGACATTGTGAACCGTATGTTAGTGCTGGACGAAGTGTGGAGTCTTCCCTTCAGCTTATGGGGAGTTTTTCTATCACAGAAGATGGCATAACTTTCTACCCACTTTATCCAACCTACGCTTGCTCGATAACTGGTGTCTTCATCTCACTATTAATCATTGATCCCAGATATTTGAACTCTTCACTCTTGGGAAAAAACATTTTTATTCAAATAAATGTCTGGAATAGGCATGTTTGGATCAGAAAAGGGGCAACACAAGTAATCAATCGTATTTAAACTAAAGCGGTTCCCACTGTCTTCTAAATCTTTTGACCGCACATTAAGTTTTTCATGCAGCGATTAGGATCCTCACTTATGAATTATTATGGCTCCATCGTGTTATAAAACACAGTTCTAGCATTTAATAACATAGGAGATGATTTAAAAGGAGACACTGATGCAAATTGCTTTTGAATTTTTGTGATTCCTAATGCAGCGGAAAACAGAATTTGGCAAAGCATTCCACATTTGGGTGGTGCGACTTAAAAATGAATCTCTATACTTTACTGTGCGTCCGAAGTTGGGCTCAAGGTAAAACTGATGAGGATTCCTAGAGTGGCGGGTGTTGCGGCTAAATTGTTTCAGGGGAGGAATGCAACTGGCTATTTGACTAGAGTACTGTTTGTGAAAAAAGCGATAAAAGAGAGAGGGACTTGTAACGTTTTGACGATTTTGAATAAAATTAATCGATTCTACGATTGAACTATCACCTATCAATCTCAACGCTCTCTTTTGTTACCCTATTAAGTAGGCGCAAAGATGTTTGAGGAGCAACTGACCAAATATGAGAATTGTTCTCTAGTTTCGGGCGGATGTAGGCTTTATAAGTAGTAGCCAGATCAAAAGAGGTGAAGAATTTCCTGCTTTGTCTTAAAAAACCTAAGGATTTAGCAGCATTTTTGACGACTTCAAATATGTGGCCATTCCAACAAAGATCATCGGTTAACGTTTACACACATTTCAATTATGCAGGTACCATTCATGGATAATGGCAATGGCGGGATTTTGAGCTAAAACATTGTATTTTCGAAGCATTGAATTCTACTCGACTCAATCAGAATTCAATGAGCTTATCATACGCTACCGTTCCAGTTCCTCATCCGAAAAACCGGAGCATGAATTTGGAGGCGAATATGAAAGGCTGATGGTTGAATCGTCAGCAAAACAATTGAGAGGATAAGAAGTTTCAGATAAGAAATCATTTATGAAAATAAGGAGAAGAGTCAGAAACAAAACGGAGCTCTGGGGCACACGAGAATTTATAGAATGGGTATAAGACTTGAAACCATCCAATACAACCAAGGTAGTCTATCATCCAACGAAGAAGAGACTCCCCGATACCAAAAGCACGCATTTTCGATAAAATAGCTTGATTCCCAATTCTATAAAATACCTTGGAAATATCAAGCGTAATCTTACTTTCTCAAAAACAGTGTAAAGATTGTTTCCACTTTTCGGTGAGATATGCCATCAAATCACCAGTGGACATTTGTCTACGAAAGTCGTCGGTCATTAAGAAGTCCATTAGAATGCTTTGCGTGACACCAGCTCGACATATAACTGTTTCATACAAATCCTCAATCATCGGCACATAGGCCTCTTGAACTCTTTGTTGTCTGAGCACCCACTTTAAATCTTGTGGTTGGTTTTCAAATGCTTTTATATGGCATGGTGTTTTGTCCAGCCCATTCTTTTTTGAAGTTCTTACCTGCTTCACCAACTTCTTCGACTCTGATATCGGGCATTTCTGTTAAGTTAGGTTTGGCTTGTGGAAAGTGCTTTCGAGAAAACTGTTCTTTCAAAAGCCCATCCTGTTGCCGCACCTGTATAGAATTTTGTGGTCATCCAAAAGAAGTTGTCCTTGAATATCTTTAATGAACTTCGGCAAAAGCATCTCCTCAGTATTTCTTCATTTTTAAGCCGTTGTTGTTAAGGTTGTTGCTCCCTTATTCAAGCTTTTTGTCGTATTTTTTTTGCATCAGTAGCCGGCCCAGACATTTCTTCCAAGCTCGCGATATATGCCCTCCATTCTCTTTGCTAGGAGTTGGGCGCACTTCTTCTTCGCTTTTTTCTTCCCTTTCAAAGCGAGTTTTTTCATCTTTATAATCCAAGAGCTATTTACTTAAAAAAAAAAAAGAAATGGATGAGCAGCTCACTGAGCAGCAAAGGTTTCATAATCAAATTATTATATAATTTGGTGAGATTCTTACTTCGCGACTTTCCTCTGCAGCTCCTTTTGATTTGTCAACTTACGCATCTGTGAGATATGGTGTATAGTGGAAGACTTCGAGCATTTTTCAAGACAGAAACCAGTTACCTACTTCCTTATATAAAAGTCAAAGACAAATTAAAATTATCTTTAATCATTTGTTGCACCGAGTTGCAATCTCAAGCTCACATTAAAAATCCAATTAAACGACACACAAGGTCGTCAAATAACTTTTCTCAAACGAAGTATTACTCGGTATGTATGTATTTTCAAAAGCCCACGACAATCAAAAGAGAAAGAAAAACAACATAAAGTAATTACAGCTCTCAAGTGCAATTAAATTTTGAAAAAATAAAAATAAAATAAAACAAAAATGCATTTCCACAAAGGTGTTTCAAATAATACAATGGCGTCATTTCCTCCCATTTGTGAACTTACACCATAAGTTGTTAAATTTAAAAGTCTAAATAAAAACTACTTTCCTTTGAATTATATTTTCTGTATTTACTTATGTCACACTCACGACCAGTGAAGAAACAGTTTTTTTTTTAACGCAAGTTACATGTTTTTATTCGAGTAGCTCTTAAATTTTTATTATTCTGTTCTGATACATCGTTCATTTCTAATTTACCAAATGAATGAATAATGAACTCCATGACCCTGCCACTGTACTTTGCAATTGTTGCATTCGTGCCAAAGCAGCAGTTATAACAACGCCGCCGCCGCTAGTTTATTTGATATATTTTTTCAAGTTCCGATTTTTTTTTTCTGTTTCGAAATTTTATTTTAGACGATCTCCTTTGTGTTCACTTTGCGGGTGATGGAGGAGGATGGGGTGGCAAATTGGTGTCTCATGCACAATACAAGTGTTGTGCTATTCTGAGGGCCGCCATTCGATTCTCGAAATTAATAAATCATTCCTCTATACTCTATACGACGGGGAATTGTTGTTATTCTGCCGTTTTCTGTATGGTTGTGGTTTTTACAATTTTTTTTTATTTTGCTGTGTCTTGATTGAAGTGGGTTTGTGTGTAGTAGTAATTCTGCTTGCCGTGCCTACTAATTAGAATAAATAAAGAAGCAAGCACACAAAACTATTAAAACAAATTAGAAATTAAAATTTTGTAAAAGACGTGGGTGTTGGCGGGGGCTAAAGCAAATGAATAAAGCACAGCTATGACGGATAGTGTAATAGAATTGTGACTTTTAGTCGAGTTTATAATTTATACACGGTTCTCCTATTCTAATTTATGCTTTTTTCCATCAATATGAATTATAAAGAAAACACCAGAATAATTAAAGCAAGTGTACTTGAGATTTGAGGAGGAAGAGGATGAGTTGGTGTGTAAATGTCAAGTAGAAAAATTGGCAGCTTTGTGCGAAGGTGATGTGCAGAAAAGTTTTGATGCTTACACGGGATATTTGGTTTATTAACAACCGCCATTTTGCTTGTTAATTTTGTCAAGGTATTTGAAAGAGGCAATGACTTCATTTCAATTCGAATGTCAATAGTAAAAATGTACAGATTTGACTTCATTAAACGACAGAGCGGCGATATCTTATTTTTTAAAGTTTCCCTTTACAAAGGGAAGTGATAACGATATTTGACGAAATATATTCAATTTTCTCTAGTTTTTTAAGTCTTAATCAGACAGTAAAACATTGTGGATATTTTTGCCTTTCACCAGATCCCTTCGAGTTTAATTACCCAATTGTAGCAATCACAATATCCGGTCGCTATCCTCGTCCTACCGAGAGTACCTTTCACAATGTGGTGGAAAAATTTGAGTACACTGGTTCATTCAACGATTGACCAACACACGTAAGCCGAGCAAGAACTCGGCCTATCGCAAACCATAATTTGGCATTGGCATCAATAGACCTCTCAAACTAACCAAAAATTGCGATGATATGTCACATGCAGTTTGTTTTATCTTAATTCAAAGATAGGAAGGGCTTATTGAATGACCCTGTTTATGAAATGAACATAAATGTCGAATATAATTAAATATTTTCGTCTTCAAGTTAAGAAACCCTTTTTCTGTTGGTTTAAGATAGAAAAACTTGTCAGGGCTTAGTTACTCACTTTTAGTAGCCTACCAAATCCTACGAGTTTCGAATTTCTAGATGATTTTCCGATCCAAAGGGATCTTTTGATAGATTTTTTGAGATTTGTAGAAATCTTTCTATCTATGTTATCTGCTCTTTTTTCTGCTAGGGTTGAGGTGATTACTATGTTGGCTTTGGCATATCCTGCTATTGAAGTTTAGTCCGCTACTGATGCAAAGTATAGAATCGAGACAATTTTTATACGACGCTAACGTAGGAATGTGAATTTTTTCGAATTGAACCCTACAAGGCACCCAGTACCATATCTGGAGCGACACAGTCAGTATCTATATATTAAAATTAATACTAGGTTAAAATATAATATTTCAAGAATACTGTGTGAAATTTTCATAAAGAAATATCAGAAACTACGGCAATGGCAGCAGTTATTGTGAACCGTCTCGAAAAAAAAGGAAAGTTGCGGTGTCTCTCATAACTGAGTACTAAATGGTCAGAAATAAAAAATCCAAAACTATTTCCTTACATAATTGTTTTCCTCAGCTATCGCTGAGAGGGTTTTTTTAAATTTCAAATTTTCAATTTTTTGGGAACACTTTGAAGGGAAAAATGCGATTTTTGGGAAAAAAATCGTCGGATTTGTTATTGTTAAAAAAACAAGATAACGAATTTGAAAAAAGACCTCTCCAGCATTACCTCGTCAATCATATATAGAAAGTGTGTTCAAAATTTCCAAAGGATAGGTGCAGTAGTTTTAGTTAAGCCTTCGAAACACTCGTAACAACAGCGCTCTTGGGTCGACCAGGTATGAAAATAACATCGTCAGTTTTGTACCGATTGACTTGAAATTTTGACACAATATTCTGCTTTACTAGACCTGCTTCCCCTTAAACAAGAAGTATCAGCATCTTTTAACATCTTGATACAATATGTGGAACTGATATAAAAAGTTGATTTTTTTTTAAAGTACGAGTACATATAGTCTTATTTTATTTTTATTTTTTTATTTTTATGAGTTTTTCGTATATTCTGGTCAACAATGAAGCTATATTTTTTCACCCAAAAAAAATTTAGCCTTGTAGGATTACGATTACGATTTGTACCACTCGTAAATCTGAACTACTAAGAGTGGGCCAAATTACCCGTCAAATTGGTATAAAATCGTTCGGTACCGCTAAAAACGTTAAATTTTTCTCATGCAACATTAAGATTAAGTTATTTTGTGATTTCTTCTTTGTTTTCTGTTCTTCCTGCTTTTTTTTTTTTTTTTAATTTCGTGATTTCAGTTTTATTTGTAATGAATTTTTGTGAAGGCTGAAATTAATTCATAGAAGATTGATGCTGGTTTGCCAGATTATTTTCAATCACTCAGAAGTTGAATAGGGACTTTACAGTTGTATAGTTAAGAAAAATTAGTTCAATCATTTTTAAAGCTCGTTGTGGACTTCTCAATCTCAATGGAAGAGCGTTCCAGAAAGATACCGATGGTATATGTACAGTTTGCAACATGGATGCATTGGAAAACACTTTCCATTTCGTCGGAACCTGTCCAATCTAAAATGGCTATAGAAGAGCATCTCTGGGCAGCGACGTGCTCTCCCGCTCTCAACTTCTCAACGTTTTGAATGGCAACTGCTACCTTAACCTATACAATTTTCTAAAAGCTGCCATCAAGTATCGCAACCTAATTTTAAACGAATTTTCGTAATTAATGAAATTAAATCTACTCACTAAGCTTAAATTTTAGTTTACCTCTTAACCTGACAGGCAACTTTAAGTTATTGTCTTAATTAATTTTTATACCAGCTTCTCTGTTTTTTTCAAAATCTTTTTTAAATAAAATTATATATCTACCTATCTATTTATCTAGTTAAGAAAACATCGGACTCCTCTGTTTTTGAACCGTGAAAAGGTGAACCGTTTTGAACCGTGAAAAGATTAATTAGGTTGTTTAGGTGATCTAAATATTAAGGAAATTTATTAAAACTCTTTGCTTTTAAAGATAGAAAGTAGTCTTTTGTACGTAAGATCAAGCTAAACTAGAAAACGCCTTTGGCACAGATGGCGTAATTTTGCTGTCTGCTCGGATACCAATTTTGTTGTTGTTGTGTGCCACTGAACTCACGGAAATGGAATCTGAAAATTAAATAGACTCTGAAAATGAGGGTGAATATGCTATAGCCTATAGCATCGGGTAGTTTTAAATTTTAAGTATGTAGTAAAGTAGGCTTGGCAAATAACCTCAACCCATCCTCCTCTTTGCAAAAAAAAAAAAAAATCTAGGAAATGTGCACTTTCTTCACTTCTTAAAAAGTACAAAACAATTTTGGTTTAGAGTCAACTAGAAAAACAATGATTTAAAATTTTTTTTAGGTTAAAGGGCCTTTTTCAAAACAATGATTAAAATGAAGTAGACAATATACTAAAAGATTAAAAATAAAAGTAGCACTAGTCTCTCCATCAAGCTAAGGTATTGCATTTGTCAGACAAATTGAGCCTTTGATTTAACAAGCAAAAAATTTTAACCTTAAAATAAACCATTGCTTTTCCCACACATTGTTGTGCGCTGAATCCAAATCTAGCCTCAAAATGTCTCTATTAAATCAAATCACTGAGATATTTGATTTCAAATTTTGTAACGCACGGTCATTCATTATTTTGAGGCTTAGGTAGAGTCTCTAAAAGAAATTTAAATCAGATAAATCATACAGTAAGCCTTCTATTTCCGTGAAATGCTCGTTTTCAACAAATTTACTTTTTTTTGGGTCCAAGGCTTAACGTAAGGCCGTAAACGGGGTGCGCAAATTTACCTGCGGTTGTTTCAAAGCCTATCGGTTTCAGAACTGTCTCAGGCTTTTGAGGCTTCCTATATGGCTAAAACTACTTGAAAAAGTTAATATAGATCAGCAACGTATTTTTTAAGCAATGAAAATAGTTACCACAGATAGATACTAATATGACAACCTACTTGAACAACTTGTACAACATAAGAATTGTCTGAAACACATGTGGCTTATTCGTACACTGTGATATCGATATTAGCAATTTCACAAAGGCATAACTTCACAGATGTATTGACATCGGGCTAAGTTTACAGTCACCTATTATAGTTGGTGCTTTAGTAAAACTCGAGGGTTAGCACGTAACTTTTTTTAATCGAATCTGGGTATAGAAATCCTCGATTAAATCGGCTGAAATCTTTTAAGGCATTACCAGCTGGTATTTGCGTTATTGTGCGACAGTAGAAGTTCTTCGCACATCAATGGAATTTTCAAACGAAAACTGTCCCAAACTTTTTTTTTTTTAAGAAAATACATAAAGGGTTTTCCAATAGGTATGATATGATTTTGCAGTGGGGTTTCGGCCATTTGTAGTATGTAATGATCTTTCATTTGTTTTTTTATTGCATTCAGAAGGGTTTACAATTTCACAATTGGACCACTGTAAACGTCTTGAGTTTTCTGATTTTGCCTTGGAACTTCTTGAAGCCGACAACGATTTTTAAGAAAATCATCTTTTCCGCACCTGTCACTTTCATTTGACAGGTGCGGTAAATAAACAAAACTGTCAATTCTGGTGCGATGAAAATCCACAAAATATTCATGAAAAACCATTACATTCACCTAAATTGACAGTTTGGTGTGGTTTTTGAGCTGGTGGAATCATCGGTCCGTACTTCTTTCAAAATGAAGCTGGTAACACCATTACTGTCAATGGAGAACGGTATAGATCGACGATAACCAACTTTTTATGGCCGAAATTGGAAGAAGTTGATTTTGACAACATTTGTTTTCAACAAGAAGTTACTACGTGCCACTCAGCAATTGCATCAATTGAATTATTGCGAGAAAAGTTTGGAGATTCGATTATTTCAAGAAAAGGTGATATTGAATGACCTTAAAGAAATTGCGATTTAACACCATTAGACCATTTTTTGAGGGGTTATTTGAAGTCGTTGGTCTTTCAGGATAAACCAGATTCTCTTCAAGCCTTACAAGTCAATATTGAACGTGCCATTCATGATATATACGACTTGATTTAGTGGAAAAAGTGCTCGAAAATTGGATTCATCGAATTTGTTGCAGCAGAAGAAGTCGTGGTGGCCATTTGAATGACGTTTTATTTAAAACTTAATTATATAGATTGAACTGCACATTAAATAAAAAATATTTGAATTTCCTTAACAAGTGGTGTTTTTTTTAAAAAAGAAATCATATGACACTTATTGGAAAACCCTTTGTATTCGTCCACTAGCACATTGCCTTGAAAATATTCATATAGAACGAAAGTTCACAATAGTTTTCTAGAGTTTACATCTTCTTTGTGTAAGAAATTCAAAACATTTACAAAATGATAACAACGCATAATGATGAATCATTTCAATAGGAAGCAAAATCTTACCGCTGATTTTCTGAAATGCCTAAACTTGATTACACAGTCAACGAACTGGGAAAATATAGTATAAAGCCCATATTAGATTCAAACAAAAACCTCTCAACATGACGGCTCCTTCCATGACATAGAACTCAAACGAATTTGACACCAAAAAATAAACTTATTTACAGCTCAAGTGTCAAGCTGCTATTTAAATTTTTGCAGCCTACTACAACTGGAAAACACACCCCTTCACAATTGTGATTTCTTGCAAATTCCTTTTCAAAAAAAATTGTTTACTATTTTGTTGTTTGTTGGGATTTTGTTTTCATTTCTTTTTTCTGTTGGATTTGGTAAAATTGCGGTAGTAGCAATTTTTACTGAAAACAAAATAACTTTGTTTTTCTTTAAATTGCTGTTGAAAACATTAAATTGAAGTAAATGAGGGCATGCACTTCCGCCAAAGGCAATAAACGCGTTGATTTATTTAACAACAGCACGATGTCCAACTAATCTGAATTAAGAAATAAAAAGGCAAGGGAACTAATTAATAATGTGATCATTTCATCAAAGAACACGATTTCTACAACGAAAATATGATTTTCCCAAAGCGGACCGAACGAAGCATTAATAAGAAGTGTAGATGACACGAGTTGAAGGAGGCGAATCTTTTTTTTTTTTTTTTTGCTGTAGTGGAATGATGATTCAGCAAATTGCTGCGTAAAATACCAAAGGTGACAAACTATGAGCAAAGCGAAGTGCACCAGCGCCAGCGATGAGCACTATACAGAGAACAAAAGGTGGGGGGAAATCAAATTGCGAAATAAAAGCTTCAATTAAAGAGGCTTCCACTATGCTGTTTTCTTGTAGGTTATTTAGTTTTTTTCTTTTATTTTTTATTTTGCTTTTTGTTTGCAATCATCGTAGTGCCACCGAACTTCAGCAGTTGTAGCTTAGTGCACACCCGGCAAACAAGAATGTATTATTTTTTTTTAACCGACAATGCGGCCGGGACAGACAATGCAGGCGGCAATGGTTGAGTGAGACAGTGGGTCCCACAAGTGGCTGTGAAATTAGGCCACTTGAAGTATTTTTTTTAGGGAGGTAAGGAGAAGTGAATAATACAGGTATGAAACATTTATGCTGTTTTGTGTGAACTAAGCATCGATTATGGCTTTTGAACGAGTTTGCCATTTTCGGAACTTTAGCTACTTGGTGAAGTCTTGAAAGAATTTCAATTTCATTCAATTACGTATAAATAAATTGAGTTTTGCTGTCTTAACGACATCACAATTATTTGTTTTTGAATTTTCTTCCTCAGTGGGTTTTTAAGTAAAGGTCAGCGTCTGCAATGAATTATGACGCTACGAAACCTACTTTTTTTTGAGAGGGCACTGGCCATCCCAGGCCTAATGGTATGAGCTGTTTTTCGTCAGAGAAGGATTTAATGTTGTTCAGTTGCTGTCTTAAATAAAAGAATATCCTATTAAGTGACAACCAATCTGACCACCACATTCATAGCCCGATTTCAAATAAGTGAAAAATTCAATCCAACCCATCCGTTCTTAGGCTTAGATCGTTGGGATTTCCATCAGTCCTTTGGAAGCCCAGGGATCTAAGTATGAGAAGATTGTTATCATAGTACAAATAGAAACCATGTTCGCTTCTTGGTTGTGTGATTCAACAAAAGCGACACAGATATTTCTTTGAAACATTGAATTAAACTTCATATTAAACAATAGTGGTTACAAAACGTAACCCTGTGGAACACCAGTTTACATTTTGAGTGGTCTTTTTCCAATATCTGTAAGTTCACAGGTTGTTTTAAAAATTATCTATACAAATGTTGAATCAAATCAAACAAATCAGAAGTCTAACAATATTCAAACTTTACTTTAAAAAAGTGCTGTTTTTAGACTTGTGGCTTTCAAGATGAAATAAAACTCTTATAGTGTAATGTCATGGCCAAGAATTAAGCTTTATTATAAGATAAGAGCTTGTCATTCAAAACGATTTCAGGCACGTGGCCACCGTAGCTTGCACCAATAAATTCCAACCTAGAGGCCCAATTTTCGACCAATTTTTGCAGCATTTTGGGCCATATATCAGCAATAACTCGCCAAATATTCTCTTCCAAGGCGGCAATCGTCTCGGGCTTATCTGCGTAGACAAGCGACTTCACACAACCTTACAAAAAATTGTCCAGCGTTGTTCAATCTCCGATCTTAGGGGTAATTCACAGATTTATAACTCTGAATTATGTAAAAATCGGCGTTAACAGCGATTTCGTTTCGAGGCAATTTATCGAACGTACCCAGTATCCAGTGGTCGTGCTGTTTTAATTCTATCACGATGATAAACCAAACTGAGCATATATCAAGTGACAGCTGTCGAAAAAACAAACTGCGAAAAAAGTTTTGCCATATTTGAAATCCACAAGTCTTACGAAAACATCTTTTTTTTATTATTATTTTTATAGTTTAAGGAAATTTAATTCAAATAACAATAAATTGTTTTGTGCAAAATCGTTAAAAACTAAAACTTTATCTGTCATAGCACTTAGATCGTTCACACAAATCTAATGATATGTCCCCACTTGAAGGTGCACTAGGTTTCATTTCCAGGATGGTTTGAGTTAACCTAGAAATGTTTTCATCTGAACGCGCGCCGCGCCGCGCCGCGTGGCTTGCTTTTCTTTGTTCTGCTTGGTTTTGTCTATAAACAAGAAAGAGACATGTAAAAGAATGTCACCGACACTGGAATGTTGGAAATAGTGCGTTTAGGACGATATTTGTTGTGGGTTTCGTGTAGGTTTCATTGAAACCTAGCAACTGAAAAGGTTTAATTTTGTATGGGAAACCGCGTAATTTTCATGTAGGTTTGGGGTAGTTTCGTGATTACCTAGTTGAAGTGCCAGGTGAAAATACAGTATAACGATATGTCCATACTTGAAGCTAAACTAGGTTTCATTCCAGGATTGTGAGTTAACTTATGCTATGTCCACACCTGAAGATAAACTGGGTTTCATTCCAGAATGGTTTGAGTTAACCAAGTAGTGTCCGCATATGCAAAAAAGTTTTGAGTTTATCTTTTCGTCTTAAGTTAAAAAGAGACAGATATAAAGTGTGAGCAGAACATCAACGACGTATGAGAGAATTCATTCTCTCTCCACTCATTTGCACTTTCTTAAATGTCAAATTCAATGGAAATAGTGTGTTCAGCGCAGTTGGTTGAGATGAATCCCGAAACAAAAAAGGATTCATTTTGTATAGCAAACCACTTTTCGTGTAGGTTTGGGATAGTTTCGAGTTGAACAAGTTTAAGTACCAGGTGGGGACATAGCGTAAAGCCTTAAGGCTGCGCGTACAAAAGAGCGAGAAAGCGATTCGATGCAAGAAGTGATTCGAGATGAGATATTATGATATGTCCCCACTTGAAGTTAACCTAGGTATCATTCCAAGATAGTTTGAGTTAGCCTAGTAGTGTTCCCATATGGAAAAAAAAGTTTTGAGTTAATGTCTTAAGTTAAAAACAGACAGACATACAGTGTGAGCAGACCGTCACCGGCGTATGAGAGAATTCACTCTCTTTGCACTTACTTCCACTTTCTCAAACGTCAAATTCACTGGAATATTGGAAATAGTGTGTTCAGCGCAGTTGGTTTTAAGTAGGTTTAGATGAAACCCAGTAACTAAAAAGGTTTCATTTTGTATGGCAAACCATTTGGTTATCGTATCGCATCGCTTTCTCGCACTACTGTACGCGCAGTCTAAGCTTCTTGGTGTAAGCAAAAAAAAGGTTTTTCACGTTGGCAACGAATTGAACAAACTCGAAACTCATTGGCTTACCGAAATTCTCTTCATAAGCACTTTGGATAATGAAATGAACACAATTAAAAATTTACAACGTAACTCGAAAAACTTATTCGTTTAAAGAGTGCCTTTTATCACCGTCTTTCATTTGCGCCACACATCACTTAATTTTATATTGGGTAAAGTCATTTTCCATGTGAAACATCGAAACCTTCTTCATTTATTTTGTATTACTCTCACAGCCTTTCTAATCAAAGACACACATAATTTTTTCTTTGCTTACAAAAGCAACCCCTTTAATTGGCCCCACTGGGCATATAAAGCCGCCACCGCATGTTGAACTCATGTTTTTCTTGCCATTCCCCCTTTTAATTTAAACCTCAATATATGACGACGATGACGATGTCGGCAGCCGCAGCAGTAGCATCAACATCATCATAATGAGCATTATTATCCGCAATTGTTGATTCATTCATCCCGCAAGGAAGTGGCCTTTTGTTATTATTACCTACCGAGCAGCTACATAGCTAAGGCTATATAATACGAATATATCGCCTCGCCACCCCCTCTTTAGGGGTTGTAGGTAGGTATATATAGTTCTTCTTTTATTTTCTTTATTTTGTTGCTCTGTCGGCAGCCGCCTCTTTGCCGCCACTACTATTTGTATTTCTTCGTAACAATAAGTAGAAAAAAGCACATTCATCATCACCCAGAAGAAAAGTCACAACATTTTTAACAATAATTCTAATTTATTTATACACACACGGCCGAGAGAGCTTGGAAATCATTATTAAACCGTTTGAGGTGATGAATTGGTGTAGCTCGCTTTTCTATTAATAAAAGTTTTGTAGTTTTTTTTTATTCCTGCGGTTGTACTTACAAAGAAAAAAAAAATAAGAACATGTGGTACAGATGGTGACAGTGAGACATTCTAGTATAATCTAGGTACAGCAGAGGCAAGGCAAGGCAACAACAAACACGTTTTGCAACAATAGACACATTGGGAGCAATTAAAAATATTTCTGCCGGTGGCTTTGGAATATTATGTATTGTTTTTGTGTTATTTTTATATTTATATTTTTTTATTTGTGGCAAAAACAATGAAAATTCTTCCGTCCCAATCGATTGGAAATGTTTTGTTTTGCTATTCTTTGATCCTTGAATGATGCCGACACTCTCATTAAAGCGGAGAGATAAAAAGTTTAAAACAAATTAATAAAAACAAAAAAAAAAGTTATAATTTATTGTTTGTGCTTCGAGTTGATGAGATGATACACAGCATGACAAAGTCGGATGGCTGAGAATTAATTCGCCGGAATTAAGCATCGGAATTGAGATCATACTGTGAGTTGTTGTGCTTCATGTGGGTGAACGTATGTAATGTTTTCTTTTCACATTTTGCACAAAAAAAAAATGAATTCAAGTTTAACGACAAACTTCCGGCTATCAAGGAAAGGCCTTTGTTTTGTTTTCTGTCGAAATGGTAGACATCAGGGCGGACATTTTTGTTTTTTGGCAACAATTGGGTTATTTTAGTAGCGATTAAGTTAAGATGTGAAGGTTAATAGCTCATGTTTGGGAACAACAACAAAGTCCGATTCCTTATCCGACTTTAATGGCAGTAAAGGTGGAAGAAAAATTAAAACTAACTGATGCTGTCAGATTCTGACTGAAAATCGGCGACAATGGCAATACTAAAACACGAATCATAGCCTTGTTCAATTTGAGGTCCCTCATAAAAGGAACTGAATAAATTTTTGTTCTTAATGAGCAAATTCAGCTTGTCAGTGTTTCGAAATAAATTTGCAGCCGGAATCGCATTGAATGAAAAGAACAAAAAGTAGAAAAATCTGGACGAAACTGAAAGAGAAAAATCAATGAGTTGTATGGACAAATCCGAAATATTCGCACACAATTTTAGGCACAGTAAAATAAAATAAAACAAATTGGGTAGCTCCCTATTTTCTCACAACCATGCCTTGTGACTTTTGAGGTAATGGAGGCGACCTACAGTGTTCTGCCAATTCCGAACGGCCAATCCAGACAGTGCTTTTCATGACAAAGAATCTATTTTCGGAGGACTTGCCAACTCCTTGCGAAAGGCGATACCCGTGGAAAAACATTTTTGTTTTCTGTTGGGATTCAAACCACGAACTTCCCCCGTAACAGGCTGACATGCTAACCATTTCGCCATGAGCACAGCAACTTACTAAAAATTCGTTCCGTTGTTTGTAATCTACTACATATAAGAAATTCAGCGTAAAGAACTAACTGTGCATCTTATTACGGTTGGCGAATAGAGCGTTCGACTAGACTTAAACGTTTTGTTGAACCCCGTCCCCCAGTTTATCAACTTTTCGCTTGCAATCTTTTGAATGACAATCACTTAACGCCAAAAACTTTCGTTTTCCCGAATTGTGTAATAGTTCTGTAATTAAAGTTCTCCGAGTCGTTGGACTTTCGAAGAACTAAAAACCAAAAGTGTTGTTAATACTAACTGAACAAAGAGTTTCTTCCAACACTTCAGGCTAACAAGTTACAGATCATGCGAATGGGGATTAAGTGTGAGTTTTTTGTTGAATACTTACTTCTATCAGCCGTATTCGTTTTTCGGTTCGGCTTTTTATGAAAATATATAAAAGCTTCGGGAGGTGCTTAGTCAATGAAAGCAGGACGAAAAGACGAGAAGACTGCGAGTCTTTTGTTAAAGACCCTTTTCTATCTGCCATATTCAATTTTCGTTCCAACGAAGTGTGAAAATATACAAAACTTTCGGTAAGCACCTAATGAATTAACATTGGGCGAAAGGAACCAATGTGGCTTTTGACATCATATTTGCCCAATGTAAAATGCGTGTATTATTTCGCTCAAACGTAGTGTGCCATGGGAACTTTCTGACTATTTGCGAGTACATTTGTGCACATATTAAGACATATATGATACATGCGTGTTACACGGCAACGCAGTACATATTTTTGTATTCGACTGTATGTCCAAAAGTTGCATAGAAGTGAGCTAAAGGCAGGGCATCTAGTGGCTTCTTTTAAAATCATAGGTTATTTTGACACTGACAGCTGTTTGCCTTTCGAAATCTTGGCGTTTAAACAACAACATTTGGAAATGAAGAGCCTGTTGTACGCAAGTTTTTTGCGAAAAGCTCGTAAGACTGGAATGCTAGTGTTGGTCCCCTCCTTCGGTTGTGTGGTGCGCATGGGCACAGACGTGAATATGGATACTGCAGCCGAGGCGATCAAACTCATTACACGATCAATCAGCTCCCCATTGACGCATTGTTTAAACTAGCTTATATAATAACTTAATTAACTTACTGACCCTAGACGGGTACTCTAAATTATTCAATAACTTAATGCTAATGCCTTTCACGCATTACCCTGAGGAGAATTCTACACAATTATCTCGAATTATTCGATTACAAGGTGCAATTGACTCAGCGATTGAAGGTGCATGATCATCTGATTCGTTATCGCTTTACAGTTTCGATCTTAGAACAGCTGGAATTGGACAACGATTTTGGGCGAAAATTCATCTTTTCTGACGAATTGATTTCTGAGTGCTGGAACCACGTTTTCGTCAACGTTGGGTGTTAGAGAGCCACGTTAACCGGTACAGGTAGGTGATCACGCTATGAGACACAGCACACAGCACACATTTCGCAATCGATCTCTTACGCCCCAAATTTCCAAATCGGGTGGTTTGGCCTCTTTGGGGGGAACCATTAAGGATCTACGTTATGCCAACAATCCACAAACGATTCAGGAACTTACGACCAATATCATGCAAGCAATCCGTGTGCTACAGTCTATAGTTCGACTTCATTCGCTTCTGCGAAGCCAGCCGAATCAGAAATTTGAACTGTGTCCCATAGTAAATGGGAATGAGTGCCTAGCGCATTTCCCTCAGCCATACCTTGTGACGGAATCAAAGGGACTAACAATTTTTTGCCCATTTTGAACGGCTGATAGAGAAAGCGCTTTTCATATCATGAAATGACTATCGAAGAAATTGCCAATTCCTAGCGAAAGGCGATACTGGAAAAAATTTTTTCCTTGATGTTTCTTAGATTCGAACACCGAAGCTTCCACGTAACAGGCAGACACGCTAACTATTACACCACGGGCACCACTTTGCTCTTGCTTACATGCATACATACATGGGGTGGTGCAACAGAGCGGGAAGCCCGGAGCCTAGCGCATTTCTTACAACCATGCCTTATGATTTCTGAGTAGCGTTGCCAGATGTCCCGGTTTACCCGGTTTAAAATCCCCAGAATTTCAGTAAATTGAGAGGGGATCTGCAATGTTCTGCTGGCTCCGAAAGAGCTTTTCATGACAAAGAAATTACTATCGGAGGACTTGCCAATTCTTTGCGATAGGTGATACCCGTGGAAAACATTTTTATTTTCTTTTGGGATACGAACCACAAACCTCCCGCGTAAAATGTAGAAATGTTAACTATTGCGCCACGGACTCCACTTACTTATTAAGCCATAATAATAAATAGGGTGGCGCAACAGAGCGAGGAGCCCCTGGGCCTAGCGCATTTCTCACAACCATGCCTTGTGAGGGGATGGAGGGGACCTACAATTTTCTGCCGGTTCCAAACGGCTTTTTGAGAAAGCGCTTTTCATGGCAATGAATTTACTAACGGAGGACTTTTCCAATACAATTCCTCGCGAAAGGCGATACCCGTGAAAAACCATTTTTAACTTCTGTTGGAATTCGAAACATGAATCTCTGGGTTAACAGACAGACATGCTAACCATCACGCCACGGGTACCACATAAGGCATAATAAAATATGTTTTTTTAAGAGGTTTGATTTTCAAACTAGCAACACTGTTTCTAGTTATTGTCAATTTGACATTCAATGGTATTTTTGTAATCAGTACTTATTGCCACTTTACAGTGTAATATACTTACTTCAGAACAAGTATTGAAAATTGTTAGATATAGCCAAGCCATAGCCCCAGTTCTTCGAAAAAGTGATCGAAATTTAGGCTCCCCGGTTACGATTCTTTCAAGCCCGAATGTCCCAAAACGTTTTTAAGCATTAGATGTAATAAGGCACAAGAATGTCTTTTTTGAACCAATGTCATGACGATGAAACTTATTTTTACGAGTTTTATTTTATTTTAAATTTGTGTATGTACTTCTAAAAAAAATACAATTTACAACTGAGACTGAGCCAATTTCCTCTCTACCTTCACATTTTTTTTTACTATCAAAGTCGTCTTTAAACGGTTGATTGTCAATCAGGAAGTTACTGTTTGTTTACTTTGAGGTTAATAGCCTTCCAATTTGGTTGCGTACGTAGGTAGTCATGGATTCCGTTGCGGTAGTCCACCATAATACTCAGCAAACACAACAAAAACGACGTGTATGTCATTATTGATTTGATTTTATTTGCTTTTTCTTAACCGAAAGATGATGATACATACCAATGATCGCATCTACCAAAAATTGAATGTTTGATTGAACAAATACAGTGGTCCTCATCAAAAACAAATAACCAAAACTGTGATTCTTCTTTTTTAGGAACTACTGTTTGTATAAGTAAATTCGGAAGCGGCAATATATTCTTTCACAAATATTTGGAACATCCAGTAGCCAGTTCACACATATAAATATTTAGGTTATAGCAAAAGAGTAAAAATAGGAAAGCATTGAATGCAAGGGCTAGTAGTCTGCTCGAAGAAATATTGATTCGGCAGTGTCAGTTTGAAGGAGGGAACTGTAATTTTCTCCAATACGCAATAAAAATTCATGGAATAGCGCCATTATACACCGCTCATGTTAAACACGCGATGAAATTACACATTTCTCTATGTCAAACTAGGCAATAAATCTTGATGTTTCTTGTCAGATAGGATAGATTGTTTGCGCTTTAGACGTTTCTTGGGTTAAATTCACAAAAAAACTACAACAACAAAAATGATAGTTTTAGAATTAAATCGCATAATAAAACAGAACCAAGCTCAAGGACATCCAAAAGGACCAAAGGCCACGAAAAAAAATGAAAAGTAGAAAAAAAGCTGACTTCTACCAAATTCAAACACAAATACAGTTGTAGACCTTTATTTACCAACAAAAGGTTAATGATATCATTGATATAAATGGAACGAGGGAATCCTTATGACATCATTATGATGGGCATGAAAATAAAATTCAACAAACCCATTTGGTTGGGCTTTTATTAAATTATGACCAAGCAACAACGAGAACGACGAACAAAGAATCTAGGCTTCGCTGCTGCCTGGCGCTGCTTTAAAAGAGTGCGTACTAATGTAAGCAATTATGGCCACAGAGGAGAAGTTGTATGTTTTGAGCAAATAAGGAAATCCACACAAAGTCACTGTCTCTAATTGTTATGAGATGGCATTCTTTTTCTCTTTGTTCCGTTTTTTTAAAGGCAGTTTGAATTTCAGAGAGGCGTTTTTTTACTTTGTCTTAATGGACTTGGACATCAAATTTCAAGAAATTCAAATGGTGAAAGTAGGTAGTACTTTGTGTTGTAAAATAGAACTGCCGGCTGGTAGGGCCCGTGGGGATAGTTTTGTTTAAATTGCATCTCCTTGGTGATTTGAATTAAACTTTTGTCGGTTTTCTTGTGATATGCAAAAGTGAAGAAGCATAAAAAATTCAGGATAATCTGATTGAGAAATAGATGTCCAAAAAAATTTTCAGATTTCAGGTTTTAAATAAACAATACGTAGTTTTGATATATTCAAACAAAATTCGATACAAAAAACAACATTTTGTACATAGTCTATATTCCTTTTAAAAATGTACCATTTTAACGGTAAACAATTTCTTTAAATTGGTCCAGTAGATTCTAATCCCATTCCCGTAGGATTATAGAAATGAATAGCATTCTAACAGTAAAAGAATTTTGAAATCAGACAAACAATTTCTAAGTTCCCATGTAAGTTCCCGTTCCCGTGTGAGAATATGAATGAAAGAATTTTGGAATCGGTCAAGCAGTTTCTAAGTTCCCGGGCAATATGGGAATGAAATATGCATAAAAATCTTTCTTTTGGATCACTTCGTTGTGTAATTTTAAGGATCTAAGCAGACAGCGAAAAGCGACTTTGTTTTAATTAAGGATTTACACACTCTTTTTCACTTAAAGTGATACAGATGCTGTATTCGCTTATATGAAACGATTCAGATCTTAGCCCACAATTGCCTTCTTTTCTGCATTTGCTGATACTATTCGAGACAAACTTTCAGAGAGATCCAAAGACGAATTCGAAGCGGCAATTTTCACTTAAATTCTTGCAAAGAAAATAAAACTAATGTAAGTGCATGAAATAAATAACCTTTATATTAGTCCGCCATCTAACGTTTTTTTTCAACTAGTGCTTATTTCGTGAATGGTAAAACTTAGCTCATGTTTGATTTGACAGATAATTAATTAGTTTTATCCCTCCGCTGTTGCGTTTTTGCTTCGCTAAGTGGGCCTGCGATCGACTTAGAGAAGATGCCGATTTTGCCAAAACAATCATCTTTTCAGATAATGCTCATTTTTTGATATTGACGGGTATGTAAACAAACAAAATTTTCGCATTTGGGGCACAGAAACCAGCACGCATACATTAAAAAGCCGATACACCCAATACGAGTCACTGTTCGGTGCGGATTTTGGTCCAGAGGCGTAATTGGGCCTTCGAAAATGAGCAAGGAGTGGCCGTGAACCCCTGAACCCCCCCCCCTCCCCCCCCTTGGCTAGAAATATATATGTTTCAATAAGTTGTATAATACGCAAGTTTATTTATTTGTATGTAAAACACCAAGTTATGGTCAATAACTGCTTATGAACATTTACACAATATTTACATTCATTCTCATTATCAAGTATCTTTGCACTTTTGATTGAGTGTACTCTAATCTTTGTAGTGAATCATGTACTCCTTTTGACAATGAACTATATAACACCATTGTTTTTGTAAAAAGGGTTTGTCATAGCTATTTTGCCGCATGCTACAAATACACATACTTGATCGATTCATCTGACAGCTTTCTCTTTGAAGAGCTTTACTCTGCCACAAGATTAACCTTCTGTTTGTTGAAAGAACAAAAACCTTTTTGCACTCACCCGCAAGTCACTGTACACCCATAAATTTTGGCCCAGCTCAACAATAGTTAAAAAAAAAACTGACCTTAACCTTAAACCAAATTCAACGAATAATAAAAAACAAAATGGAAACAGAACCTCCTTTCATTGCG
This sequence comes from Melanostoma scalare, assembly GCA_949752695.1. Classification (NCBI taxonomy): domain Eukaryota; kingdom Metazoa; phylum Arthropoda; class Insecta; order Diptera; family Syrphidae; genus Melanostoma; species Melanostoma scalare. Next base: position 38,679,525 of record OX456984.1, read on the forward strand.
TTCAATTGAACGTCTTTGGAGAACGACATCAAGCAAGTGACGCACTCAAGGAGATTGCATTTAGTCACGAAAGATTTTGTATTGTGGTCTTCAGTTTTAGTCCTCATCCTACTCTAAGCCGACCCACCATGTTTATTTTTTACCACAGCCACTAAGATGAGTTGGTCGGAGTTGGAGTAAAATATAAATAAATTCCCTGCATTGTGCATTTTTCGAGGAAATGGCCATGACAACAATTCAACATCGACGCTATGGCGACGATGGCGGCGGCGGTGGTGGCGGTGGCGGTGCCGGTGTGTTAACATAAAAGAGTTGTGCCATATAAATATCGCGCGATATTGTTTGAATAAAAATGAATATATCGCCTTGACATACATTTTTAGACATTAAATGCAACGAGAATTCATTGAGTGCATTTGTATGTTTCTGTATTTCTTCAGACTCATAGGACGAATAAGGGGGGCAGATCCGTGGATGGATCTGACAACTCAACTGTGTCATCAATTTTTAATGGACGAACTAATGAGTTTCTAGGAACACAATACAATAATATAATAGCTGGAGCCAGCTATGACGAGCATTGGCAATAAAATTAAAATGGATTTCATATATACGAGTATGAGAAACCAATGACAGAAGGATAAGTCCACTTTGTTATGTGTATACACTGGTGAAATCATTCGGTCTGAACTTGATACCATGATTTAAATGGACAATGGAGGGTTTACCTCCTGAATGAAAAACGTGAAATGCAACAAGGCTATTATGTTAATTAAGTTTTTTTCCTTGACCAAATTTGTTTGTTAACCTTGACCGTTTTTGAGCAAATACCGGCACGGATGTGGTCGTTTTTCTTTCGCATATGAGACCTGGTAGGTCGAAAGGAATTCGATAGAATCACTCAACATAAAGTAATATAAAAAAGTATCCTTCATCATGGGGTCTTAGACCTTTTTTTTCTAAAATAAGAGCTGTCAACTTCTACTGAACTAGAGGGACGTTTACTGAACTAGACAGTTCCTTAGTTTTCCAGACTTCCGGAAGAGTCAACCTTTCACCAGAACGCTTTGAGTACGTGAGCTCTTGGATCCCGTCAAAATTACTTTTTGTTTTAACTAATTCTAGTGATCCCGCTACCGGATGATCTTACTGTTTTTTACTATTTTATTGTCAAATGAATCCCATTTTTACGTTGTCTTTATTTGTCATTTCAGTTTGTATGGTGAACAGTATCTCGGAAGTAGCCGAACTATATGTACAATCGTGCAAAAAGCACAATACCACACCAATTCAGTCAGTCCTGGATCATTTAAAAATCATCGAACTCAACCAACAAACACGTCAGCCAAATTTATTATTAAAAAACACCAAACTTATGCCAGCCGACTGTGAAGCCCTAGAGGAGATATTTAAAAGGGTAATCCTCGATCGAGTGAATTTTAAGATATGAAATTCTTAAAAATTCCCACTCCATTGCAGGTTCAATATAAATCGATTGATGTCTCATCGTGTGATCTGAATGAAGCTGCCGCCAGTGCCCTATTCGATATGTTCGAATATTATGAAGTGACAAATGAATTGGATATATCATCCAATGCTGATGGTATGACACAGCGTGGTTGGACGTCATGCATCTATATGGTTAGTCATAGTAGGGCACTGCAAATGTTGAATGCCCAAGGCAATCCATTGTCGAAGAATTGCGCAGATAATCTTGGCAGTGCATTGAATTCATCAAATTTACACACAATAAAGCTGGAGCACTGCGGATTGAGGGGTTTTCCGTTGGACTCGTTATGTAAGTTGTTAAATAAAAATTTTATTCATAAGATTTGCAGTTCTTTCTACAAATATTGTATATATATATTCACTTTTTATTTTACTAAAGATCGCACTTGATTGGTTAAGAAGAAGCCCTTTTTAGTATTGCTGCGGGGATGAGATCGCGAAAGAGCTTTTTTAAAAATACATTCCTGTGACAAATGAGACAATTTCTTTAGGACATCGAAGTAAAGGTTGTTTCAAGAAACCAATTCTAAGTTCCAAGAACGCAAACGGTGTAGAAGCTGTTTTTTAAATCGACTTTCTTAAATATCGTTTTATCAAAAAAAAAATTATGTATATATCGTTTTTCACGACAAGTGAAGACAAATCGTATCAGAGTCTTAACTTTGTGACTACATTTTCCATTAAAACGAACTATCTAAAGAGTCTGCAAATCCATTCAATTCTACTCGGTTCATACAAAAAATGTTAAGTTCTAGATGAACCTGGGAATCAACCAACAACATCTTTCGCCAAAAATTTCGATTTCTAGCACGCTCTCTCCAGTTTTGGGCTCTAAGCTATTTGAGGTCTTCTTCCACTTTATAGCGCCAGCTAAAACGAGGTCTTCTCCTTCCACGATTTCCCTGCAATGTGCTTTCGAAAATCCGTCGAACCGGAGTGTTGATATCCATCCGCTCTACATGTCCTAGCCACTCGTACTCTTCTGGCTGTGCCCATGTCTTGGCCAGTTCTTTTTTGAATCTTCTAAACACATTCTCGACACATTGTCATCACATACTTGACCAAAGATCGTTGCAAGTATTTTTCTTTCGAAACGACCAAGGGTCCCGTCATCCGTTTTTGCTAAGGTCCATGGTTCGGCGCTGTTTAGCAAGACTGTTTACTTCCTTCTTGACCTAAAGTCGCAGCGATTTGCAAGATATCAGCACTAATGATATTTTCCGTGTCTATAGCGGCACCTAAGTAGTCGTATTCCTGTACTACCTCATTTATCCTACTGTTGAACTAATTTTCGATGTTCTCTGTCCTTGTTCGATGACAGTATATACTTTGTTTTGCCCTCATTAATCATTAAACCTCTTCTTGAAGCTTCTATTTCAATACTCGCAAAAATACTTATGACGATCCTTTACTTCTTTCCATTAAGTCAATATTGTCTGCATAGTAATTGTACAGATTTTTGAAACATTATGCCTCTGTTGTTGACGTTTGAGTTTTGCACAGTCGCATGAGAGTTTGTCGCCTTGTCGAAATCTTTTTTCGAAATCTCGGTAAGATCTTTACCGACCTTCGCGGAAGTAGAGTGAGTTCTTCAAAGTCACCCTACATAGTTATACGATTTTTGTAGGGATGCCAATACATGCCACTTTACAGCTAATCTCAGTGCTGTCCTACGCGGGTTTCTAATCGATAAATGGTGTATATCGATATTATATTTGAGTTATTTTTTCAAAAATGTTCCTGTGAAAATATAGTCGAATATTTTTTCTGGTCTATTTTTAAGGACCTAGAAAAATGTACATTTGTATTTCAGGCGTTCCCATATTGCAGCAGACATGGTCTTATACGCGACGGCGACGTTGAGAAAACTTATTTCCCTAAAATTGTAGCTATTTTCTCAAGATTAACTTCTTTTATACCAAGAGAAAGGTATTCTTAATCATCGCCTAAGTTGAATCGGGCATCCCGCCTGGGAGCGCAATTTATACCTTCATCGCTGTGAAGCATTTTGCAGGACTAATATTTTCAAACACTTTGTACCTGCTGCGATTCTTTGTCTATGTTTCTTTACAGGCGTGAGTTGAGCCTTGTCACACTTCCTCGTGAAAGCAATTGGATTCTGTATTCGAATTTAGAACTGTCACGTTACAAGTAGACATGCCAACCATTTTGTCACGGGCACCACAATACAAACTAAAAAATAAATAAAAATAAACGAAAAAGTGCTTTTTGCAGTTCGCCTTTGTAGGCAACACCTCTAAAGTACAGACACAAGCATTTTACAAATTAAAAAGTTAACCACATTGCATTTAATGATAATAGTCAGCCTGAATTTTACTTGTTTCGATTTTAATAATTCTAAAGACTATAAAAATGCATTTGTTTGCTAAGGATAAGAGAGATTTCTTTCTTTATAAATTTTTACTTACTGAAGCTTTACTTGAAGGCAGCTCCTGTAAAAAGACAATTCCCTTAAAAGATTTATGTCCTATTTCATATATATTTCTCTTAAACAGAAATAGTCGTTTAATTTGAATTATTATTAATCTTTCTGTGGAAAAAAATGATGGAACAGTGAGTGTCGATTTATGAGAGCTTTAACTATATTTGAACTTTATAGAAACAAACAAGTTACACAACTTCTGAACTGACCAAACATGTTAGGTAATACATTGTCTGCTTTAGCATCGTAACTTACCAATTGGGAATCCCATTCTTACGCAATATGAGATGTGTACTTGTATCGTACATGGTAATCTTAAATGTGCGATGAAAATCTCAACATGAATTTTAGGCCTGGTGTTATTTAACTGGTAACTATTTTGTGACAGCAATATAGTTTGTTCACCTCAAAGTTGCTTGTTGATTTTTCAACTTTCAAGCTTGGATTGTCAACTGTATATTTGCTTATAATTTTAAAATTTTAATGTGAATCAAGAAAAAGATTATTTTTATGTAAACTTACAGTTTCTAAAAGTATCTCGGTGGGTTCATCCATCTGTGTGGTTTAATCCAATTGTTACTTTTACAAGTGAACTCTCATTTTAGTATAAACTATGGCACTGTAAAAAATTCAGCTGTGCATATTTTTGAAGAATACATTCGTTACACCAATTTCTATCTGCTTCTTAAAAGACGCAACTTTTTTCAACGTAAACAGAAAAAATATTATTTTTGGGAAATCATCATCAGTGCGTCAACACAAAAATATATCCAAAATAAAAAATAATAGGTATTATAAAAAATAATAAATTGTAAAATAAAAAAAATTACTAAAACTTCGAACACTTCGCGTTATTATTCCAATATTTTGAAAAAGGACTGCATAGTTTTGTGAATTTACGCTGATTTTTAAAGATTAATTAATTTTTTTATATTGCTTTACAGGTACAAAACTGCGTAATAATCAAATATTAAAAGAACTGTGGCTAGCGCACAATGATCTCACATGTATGGATGCTGATAAAATAGCTCAACTACTAAGAAGTAATCACTACTTACAGCTGATTGATATTAGTAATAACAATATTAAGGTGAGCATAAAACGTTGAGTAGAGAACCTAAACTTAGAACTGCATAGCATCTGGAAGTTATTTTTTATTAATTATTAATATCATCAGCAGAACAAATTGTTGTGATGTTTTTTTTTATTTATTTGAATTCCATTGAAATAACCCTGTGTCACATTTTTATTTGTTGTTTTTTGTTGAGGCACCAGACTGCGCGGCGTAAAATTCCATTTATTGTTTCTATATTCGGTATTCGGCTGTTTAAATAACAGTTTGTAATTCTGTGTATACCTGGACTTATTTTTATAAACTAACAAATAATATTTTGTTTAGATGAAAACAGGATAGGTGGAATGTTTTTTGTTGTAAAGTACCGGCATATAAGTTTTCTTGATCTTACTTTTTTTAGTTTTTTGATGAAGTGTGTTTCAGGTCCACTTTTTAAACATACAATTTAAAGTTTATTTCTGTAAAAAGAATTGGTTGAAACTTAACATTGCATTCGCCACCGTTTCCAAATGTCTTGTGAAATAAAAATCTAAATTTTGGAACACACAGAAAAGATCATGATTCAATGGGTTGATTTTCATTGGGTGATTTGATTAAGTAGATATTTGTTTAATTCTGAGTTTCGCTTAAGTTTTCTTACTAAGTTGCTGGCCCAAAGCTTTACGTTAAAATAAATAAATAGGGTCGTGCAACAGAGCGAGGAGCCCCAGGGTCCAGCGCATTTCTCACAACCATACCTTGTGAGGGAATGGAACCTACAATTTTCTGCCGGTTCCGAACGGCTAATCGAGAAAGCGCTTTTCATGGCAATGAAATTACTAACGGAGGACTTGCCAAATCCTCGCGAAAGGCGATACCAGTGGAAAAACATTTTTTCCACTGTTGGGATTCGAACCACGAACCTCTGGGTTAACAGGCGGGCATGCTAACCATCACACCACGGGTACCAAAAGCTTTACGTTACCTAACCATTAATATGCCATTTCTCAACATAACATAAGTATTCTAGAACTGCGTTTATTATTTTCTCTTTATCAATCTTTTGACACATGTGTAAGCGGATACCACTTGTTATCTCATAGTACATAGTTACATACTTCTAAAATCTTGGCAAGACCATACAAAAGCGATTATGTCTTGATTAGTTTGTCTGAGCTAAAAGAGACAATTTTTGCCGACAGTAGTTGTGCGTTTGATCTCTACACGGCTAACATTTTATCAGTTTGTCATGAAGCCTATGTAAAAGATACACATGAGAAATTTCTTCATCCTTTCAGTCCTAGCAACTTATTGGTGAAGAGTTCAAGCCTATTGCGTATGTAAATTTTAAGGCAGTGTAAGGTGACCGCCGCCTAGAATTTAGTTTAAGTTCTATCTTATGACTTACTTAGTTGGGCATTACAGTTCGGGGTGAACTTGAGTCTCAACCTCTCAATCAACATCTTACGCCAACAATTTCGATTTTGACAAGCTCTCTCCAGTTTTGTACTCTAAGTCGGTTGAGGTCTTCTTTCACTTGATTGCGCCATCTAAGACGAGGTCTTCACCTTCCACGATTTCCCTGCAATGTGCGAAAACCCGTCGAGCCGGAACTTTTGGGTCCATCCGCTCTATATGGTCCAGCCATCGTATCCTTATGTATAATGAGACAAAGTATTTTCTATGAGCATCTAGTGCCACATAGTCCTTAACAATTTTTTAGTTATATTGTAAATTGTAGCATTTGTACATAGTCAGCGAATCCAAGAGTTTTTTTTCGATTACTTCGTCTTGTTAGCACCCAAGGGTAAAACTCATAAATTTTAGTAACAAGTCTGGATTGCAGCAATTCCAAAGTAACTTCATTTAGGTTTCTTCTGTTGGAGGTTTTAAAAATCGTTATCTAGGTTACCAAAATATTCCATTTGTTGTAAGGTTAGGTTAAGGTGGATGTCGGGAAAACAACCGACACATTTAGACCATTTGTTGTTTGTTACTTTTCATTCCAATGACATGTGTACTAATCAATTTTTTTACTTGTAGGATGAAGGTCTTATGAAAATAGTGAAAGCCCTCATAGAACAGTCCACGGAGCTGGAACGTCAAAAAATAGCGGCGGCTGCACTAGCTTTCGCCATTTCCGAAGCTGAGCACAAAAAGCGACAACAACAGATTCTGAACAGTAGTAACAATAGTAACAGTAATGCAAGCAATAATAGCTCATCCACCACAACAGCATCAACAAATGGAATGGGCACAATCACTGATGATGATATGACAAGTGGCGATAGTGATGCTAGTCCCGCTGAAGAAGAAGAAGACGATGACGATGAAGACGACGATGACGAAGCTGATGATGCTGATGTTGATACAGACGCTAATGATGCCGAAGACGATGACGGCACGACGACAGAGGACGATGGTGGCGGCTCGCGAGCAGATGAAGATGATGACGACGAAGATACTGTTAAGACTTCGACACTTAAGACAACGCCACCATTGAATGGACAGTCAAAATTAGACAAATTGTTATCGATGAATAACAGTGATAGCAGTGAAGAAGCGCCAACGGATACCGTGGCCGCTTCAGACATTAGTGTGAGTGATGATATTTTCGATAGTACAAATGCCATTGTGCCGGTAGTGGCTTCCACTCCAATTGTTGAACCTGCACTGGAATTACCAGTATCTAACAATAACAATAACACAGCGGCAGCAGCCCTCTTTGATGAGAACAATTCAATTGAGGATGCGGCAGTTGATAAGGCTGCCGTTACCCCCACCAAAGCACTAGACGTAAATAAGAACGCAACAAAACTAGACGACTTTGATGACACCCACAGCACAGACTCTGCGTTTGAGAGCTCATCAGATGGTGATATCAGTCGGCATTTGCCTGATGAGTTTGTGGGTAGATTTGATAACAAGGACGAGGTAGAAACGGCTGTCATAGCAACAGAAGCTTTGACAACACCAACACAAACCCCACCGTTGCCTGCGGCAAGCTTAGAAGTGCCTCCACCGGCAATCACGACACCAAAACCAATTGAAGTCACTCCCTTGAGTCAATTGGCAGCATCAGCTTCACCAAACACTAGTTGTGAAAGTTCCAGTGGTGATATGTCCGCCCTTAAAACAGCCGCCCTTACGGGCACTAGTCCCTCACCTGCGTCGGGAATGCGTCGCACTGAATCAACCTGCACCATAACCCAATCGACTCGGGTTCGATCCCACAGTTCAGATAGCCTGAGTAGCGACAACTCGCTAGATGGTAGTATTGGTGATGCTGCTAGCGGGAATTTCTCAACAAAAATTAACGAGAAGCTAACCAAAAATGACACCTTAACCAGACAAAAGCAATTCGATGTGCCTCTAGATAGTAAGAAGACACCAAACGGCCTTAAAGCTTTGGCCCTGTGGAATAACAACCTGACCAAAGAGTCCGGACCACTCATAGCTGACCTGCTGGCGACTACAGTGTCACTGGAGCTGCTTAATATCGGAAAGAATATTTTATGCAATGACTTTGTGGCATCGATACGCGATAGTTTATCACAAAATACAACACTGACCACACTTGGATTACAGAGTGCACATTTGAGTTGTGCTGGTATACGGACATTATCGTCGATTTTACAATTCGGCGGCAATAGTACATTGCAAAGGATAGATATCCGTGATAACAAAATTGAGGTTGATAGTTTGAATATGCTAGCGGAGGCTCTGAAGTCGAACACGACTGTAACGCAGATTGACATTGATGACGAACCCAAAAGGCTATCGGTAAGTAATGATTTGAATAAGAACTTATTTGTATTGAAAATTGATAATGTAAATATAAAACAAATGTGCACCCACCCACCCAAACAGTTTGAGAGGGTATGGAAAAAATCACCATTTCGATCGCACCGTGTGGTGAGTACTTGAGTATAATGCTCGTTGTTGCTGTATAAAAATGTTTTGTGCGAAACGAACGCGGTTTGTTTCGTTAATTTTTTCTTTAAACTCAGAGTTTATATTTGTATATATATTTTTTTATTGTTGTTATTATAATGGAACTCCATTTTGATCTATGCCTTGAAATATTACGTTGTAGAATGATTGATTTAAATTTTTTAGAGTTTTCAAACAGTAATAGATAGTGGTTTGTTGTTTTCTTTTGTAAATTGTAAATCAAAAATCGTATTTGAAAAATTTCTTGAATCGATAGGATTAGAGTTTCCATACAGACTTGATACATTACATTGGGCGGCAGGTGGTCGGGCTTTGAATCAGTACAATGGTGTATTGTAAAAATAAGAAAATAATACAACGATTCGGTTTTATATAAGCGTCCTAGCTCACTCAAACTATCGAACGATGGAAAATATGTTGAGGTATAAAAATTTTGGATATTCTTTATTATGTAGACTATTAATGTCAAGCAGTTCAGATTTATAACCCCGAAGTTGTTGGATTGAACGATTGTTTTGAAAGCGACAGGAGTTTTTCTTTTATTTCTAGTTGATCCACCCGTTGAATTTATTTATAAATTCAGTCTGTTTGTTGATATAATTTTATTCAAATTACGTCCTTAAATGTTTAGTTTTAGGGCCGGTCTGTTCAAGCTTGATTATTTCTAATCAATGATTATTCCAGCTGATAATCATGGACTCGGTTTGTTCATGAAATTTTTAATCAAGGAATCTCTGATCAGAGCTTTTAATCAAAGATTTTGCTAACCAGTCAATTTTTCTGTGTTAGCTCCATTTAAACAACGATTAACTGAAATTCAGTTTGTTCAGGCTTGATTTTTGTTCAAATCACAGCTATCCCTTCAAAATAAAAAATTGTTAGGCTGACATATCACATAAAATATCTTTGTGAAATCAGTAAGCTGCTTCACTGAACTGTTTGAAATGGAGTAAAGTTCTTCTATAAATTTATTGCACTATGTTTCATCACCATCATTGCACGCCCAAGTAAAAAAATAACTTTATAGATTTCCTTGATTAAGTTTTGACATAAAGACTGGAAAATGGAACGATTTTTTAATTACCCATGATTTGCTAACCAAGAATCCTTGATAACCAAATTTCTTATTTAACCCGCTCTGAAAAAATCGGCTCTTATTAATGATCTAGCATTAGAGCATAGTGCTTAAGTGACTTATGCTTTCAGCCATTTTCTTTCCAATTCGGTATAGAAGTTCTACCTTCAATCAATTGATTGATCGTTCTGGTTTGTTGCGTAAAAACTTTTGTGACCTCTGTGCTTAACTGGATGTGTTTAGCTTATAAAATTGAAAATATTGTGAATGAATGGATGCACATAATTTGTTGATCTTGTGACCAAATATTTTTTGTATTAAGTTATACGCTAGTTCAATGCTTTGTCTTTGGTGTGTTAAAATATGACGGTTTGATTTAACGGATATGCTTGTTTAAAGTATGTAGCACTCGTGTAAGGTTGTACTCTAATAAGTGTCAGCTTGTTAACAACATAGGCAATATTTTTGGGGGGAAGAAAGCCACTCAAAGAAGCTTAAAATTGAAGAAAAACTTTCAGTTTTCTTGTATACATTTTGGATTTTTCAATAACATCGTGAATACGCGATGCGCGGGCGGCTTATTTAAGAAGATTTCGACTCTGAAATTATTTCTAACAGATATTTTTACAGCTTGCACAAACTGAAAATTATCGATATGGTAAAGATATTTTTTATTGTGCAAATTGTTATTTTATCAAGCGTGTCCAGAGACCAAAGCCCCAGGAAGCGGTAGCATTAAAGAAAACCTCAAAATTACAAACTATTTGGTTTTTTATTGCTGGCACATCAAAAATTTAATTTTGCAGCAATTTGACAAAATTGTTCTTTGCATGTAACATATCGTCCCGAGTTCAAGGCTTTCGTGGAGAAATAAACGAATGTGGGAAAAAGAAAGTGCAGTCCGAATTAGTAATGGATACTTGGCAACCCTTACTCGAGCGAATTCGTCAAAGTGTCAAAATTCAGGGAAACACGGGAATGAAAGAATCCGATAATTCGAGATCAACTGGTTCAAACTGGTATGAGGATGATGCTAAAGGGCTGGACAAGGAGTATGCGGGGGATGGTAGATGATGTGTGGCCTGATGTCAAAAGCTCATTTTGGTAAATAAAGAATTGGTAAAAACGGTGCAATGAGGCGATGAAAGTTGCACATAAAGAATTACAGTACACCTCCTCTAGAATGTACGGGAAAGATGATCATGCTAGTCAGTTGCGGCGGAACATTAGAAGTAGAGAGTTGTAAAGTTGCAAAAAGAGTGGCCATAGGCTTCCTCGGTACGCGATGCAAAGAAAGGTTTAAATAAGTTAACAAGCAAAAAAAGAAATTACGTAAAAGTAATCGCAAAAGCGAAAGTGCTGCTTTACCAATAGATTTTCTTGGCATGGCCGTCGTTTTCTTGTAAATTTTAATACAGACTTCTCGAGAAAAAAAAGGAAAAGAACACAACTGACCACAGAACTCGTTGATTAAACATTTAACCCAGCCGCATATGCCTAGTTAAATAAATGGTGTGCTTGTGAGTCCGTAAAAATTTTCAGACGTCGGATAACGAAATCGCGAGTTGCAAAAAAAAAAAGGACTACATACTTACACATATTGTAACTATTTTTTTTCTCCTCGTACCCCGTGTTTTAAAAAAGCAAGAAGAAAGGAAGGACGCCTTTCCTTCACATACATACCTGCCTATATAAATAATATAAAAAAAAAGGAAGATAAGGAAAAGTGAGCAGGAGACGCATCAGGGCACGTGTGTGCATGGACAAGCCAGTGCAGTGTTGCTGGTCCGACTTCACCCGCCAGTCAAACCAAAAGGAACACTTGATCGACAAGGAGGGTGACCATTACAACGCCAACCTGCCTCAAGAAACAGATCACCATCTACCTCACCGCCCAGTTTCATCATAGAGTCATCACGAGCAGCTGATTTTCCTCCCCATCAGTCCAGCCATTGCTCTCGAGACCCCCCCTTCCTCCGAATCCCTACAATCCCCTAAATCTTCATCTCAACTATGAATTAAATAATAGAAAAGAAAATAAAAAGAAAAACCAAAAAGAAAAAAAAGTTGAAAGGTTTGCAATGGCATCATAATTAGTGTCTAACTAGTATGTTTAGTTTCTAGCCTATAGAAAAAAAAAAGTTGATAAGTGACAAGAAAGAATTAGAAAAAGAATATGAAAAGTAACAGAATGAGGAGAGGTAAAGCACTACCTACCTTGTGAAATCTAATTCAATGGATTAATGTGTTTAGAATAAAAAAGCAAAAAGAGAAAGTGAAAATTACCATTCTTGTTTTGTGAAACCCACCACATGAATTTAACTCCCTTTCATAAGTCTAGATAAAAACAAAAAAAAGGTGCTAACCATATGACTACGGCCTGGAGTGCTGAGCTCAACACACCATCACCGCAGGAATTCACATCACAGATCGGTAAGTGATCTCTTAATATTTGTTGTTTATTTAATGAAATAAATGCTTTAATAAAACAAAGTGCAAGAAGACAAAAAAAGAAAAAAAACAAAGGATGAAGGTGAAATAAAGATGTGGAGGGTTGATAGGAGGTCAATTAAAATTTTTTGAGATTGTTATGAAATGTATAGACAGAAAGCTTAGAGGCTAATTAATTTAAAGAAGAAGATAAGAAGAAAGATGTTTAAGAGAAAGGAAGCATTAGTTGACAAATGCTTGAGAAGTGTGCTCTCTTGACTTAGCGAAAGATTATATTGAAGATAGAAATTAATGTGATATTTTAAGAGTCAAGTAAAAATCATGTGAGTGTAAGTGCAGTATCATGCTAGAGAAGATGTGTCATGCAAGTTATAACTTAGATTCTCATATAAAGTGAAGTGTAATATTGTATGATAAAAAATTAATGAGTTCAAAAAAAAAGGAAAAAAAAAAAAAAACAATGAGAGAGAAGACCTTGAAAGATTTAAATTACGAAAGAATATGTAATTTGTAATAGTTTAATAGCTTGGAGATATTGCCAAATTTGATTTTTTTAAGAGAGATGCCAATGTAAAGAAAAAGAGAGAATAATTTTTCTAAAGATGATATGAAGTTGAGCTGTAATAAATATTATTGTATTTAGAATAAGAGAAAAACCCGAGATTTTTTTTTTGATCTGGTATTGATTTGTGAAGGTTCTTGATGTGACAGGGAGCTGGCTGCTGAGATGCACAGGGAAGATATTTCATGTAGTTTCTTTTAGATATGTGTTTCAATGAGGATGAATAGCAGTGAGTAGACGTGAGGTAAGTGATGTGACTGGATCTTGATTATTTGAGCTGAACTTGGAGTAGTGTAGGGAGTCAATGCGAGTTCGGGGCTGCCACCAAGAAGGCAACAGGGTGGTAGCCAAGGTTGCACCATAGTGCGAGGGTGGGTAAGTAAGAGAGGATAAATTACATCAAAATTCCTCCACCCATTGGAACTTCCAAGGATTTTATTTATGCAAAGGTAGCAATTCGGGTCTCAACTATAGAGATATAATATTAATAAGACGAACAACAGCATAGTCTTGGCATGGTTTTTCGTAACCCTGTTCTCAGGCATTTCAGGGAAGAACTCCCCCATCCGACGAGCTAGGACGAGCACGCAGCTAGCATGCCTTACCTGCTTTGCCTAGAACCCCCTTTCATCGAGCTGCCTGGACTGGCCTTGGGAGTCCTGTGGTCTGAGGTCATAAAGGTGGTGACAAGATGGAGGGTTTCTGGATAGAGAAGTCTGAGATTGGTTTTTTTCTTGTGCTGGTCTTGGAACTTGTATGTTTCTTGCTTCTCACCGGATATGCTACGTTACAGGTGGCGCCCAACGTGGGGCCCGAATTGTTACAAAATTTTGCAAAAAAAAAAATAGATTTTTTTTTGGTAAGAGATTTTTACTGTCAGAGAAGATGATCGACATCGTTATTTTCAGTGAACATGTAGCTATGGGACTATCCATCACGCTGCAAACTGCTGCTCATGTTGTAGTGCCATTGAGTATCATGTTTGTCTGAAATACAATGAATGAGTGGTTAGGATATTTATCCTGCAGATTTGCGTCTGGGGCTATAGAGGTAGTAGTTCTGCCTGGACTAACTTTAGAAGCACGAATGAATCTGCAAGCTAGTGAATATCTAACCGATTCAAGAGGTTATGAGGTGAATGATCGCCAAAAGTACAGTTCTTTGTCCTACGAGTGGGCTGAGTTATCCCCGCTTGTGTTAGATGCATAGGTACTAAGGTGTATCGCTGATTCACCAAAGCATGTTGTTGATTCATCACTTGAGTTAGGGAGGGTGAAAGGCGTCCTGTGTTGAAGGTTGCATACACCTAGATCATTTGCAGTAGCACTTTCACAAACCCTAAATGATATGTTAGAGTCAAAAGCAAAAAAAAAAGGAAACCTAAGGAAATAAAGTTGTAAGTTCTATACAGTGGGTATTTTCACATATACGACTCCTCACTTAGCTCCGTATTAGTGAGTTCATGAAAGATTCAGTCACATCCTTGCAAGTCAATAAAAAAAGGAAGAAGAAAAAAAAACACTATCTAAGAAAAAAAATTTTGTAGGAAGGATAGATACAAAGGTTTGATATTAATTACAAAAAGAGGAATTATTAAATATACAGCAGTATTATATAATATAAGTTTAGTAATATAGGTTTATCTAGGTGTGTGAATTATTACCTCGGGAAACCTTTTCATTTTTCATATATTCTTTTGGGGCAACTAATCAGATTTTTTTATTTTTGAGAATACCAGTGGCTATTTTATTGTGTTTTAACCTGAATTCTCTGGTTGTGGGGTACAAGAGGTAGCTTAGCTGGAAGAAAGTTCCGAGTGGGATATGTCAGTCAGATTTCCAACTAACGGAAATCGTTATAACATGCGAAAGAGATTGGGTCGTAAGAGCGTATCAAGAAAGGTAGCCGAAGTTGAAATGGAGGGGCAGCATCAAGAGGTGCCTGAAGGGGTAAGTCAACCAATAGAGGGTGAAATTCCATGTTCCTCAGGGCATGGAAGTACAAATACAAGGACTCTGATGGAGGAGAGAGAGAAGATGTCTGCTTATGTTAAAGAGATGGTTCAGGCTGCAGTGGGCTTGTCGCATGCGGAGGAAATGCGACTGATGAGAGAAGAGTTGGACAAAAGTAGAATCATGCTTCAAAGGGAGATTCCAGCATTGGTGAGACAAGCTTTGTCAGCAGATACCCCTGATCAAAATTCAGGAATTCACCATTCTTCAAGGAGAGTGGCTGACGCCGCAATCCATCAGCAAGCACATCAATCTACTCAGCCTCCAGTGGATGTTCGGCCTGACAGAGTTAATCCAAATCAGAATGCAGACGACTTTATGAGACGATTGAACAATTTGAACTTCAGTGATCCCACTTTAATGTTCACGCCACCACGTCCTGCATCTAGTGTTCGTCCGCGCTATCAAAATTTTCACAAGTGGGGGATCAAGTTCGACAATCGCAACATGTCTGTAGATGATTTTCTCTTTAGGATTGAGCGGTTGAAAATCTCTAACGACGTATCATGGGATGAGGTTCTGATGAATTTTCATCATTTTGTCACTGGACAGGTTGAGAGTTGGTTGTGGGTTTACTTGAAAGCCAACCCAACGGCAAGCTGGATGACGTTTCGGTTAGCTTTGTTGGACCAGTTTCGCAGCTTAGAGACTGACTCAGAGCTAACAAGGAAAATGTTCGATAGGGTGCAAGCCTCAACAGAATCCTTTGATGAGTTCTATGCGACAGTGCAGCAGATGAACAGTAGGCTCAGAGTACCAAAGTCTGATAGGGAGATTATGGAGTTGTTGAAACTCAATGTGAGAAAAAGAATGGGTGAGCTTCTTGTGACGTTCCAGACCGAGAGCTTGCCGGAAATGGTATACATGTGTCGCAACTTGGAAAAGCATTTAAACGATCGTGACAGCCAAAGAATCAAAAATAATTTTGCTCCTCCGATGAGAAGGAATGTAGTTTCGGAGCTATCCGGAAAACGTACTGAAGAAGAAGTTGTGGCACAGGTAGATGCCATTCAAGCATCGAGAGAAGTTATTCGCAATTGCTGGAATTGCAAGGAAAGTGGCCACAGCTACTTTGATTGTCCGGCGCCTCAAAGATCGCTCTTCTGCTACAAGTGCGGCGAAGAGAACACAACTGTTCCAAATTGTCCCAATTGCTCGGGAAACTTCGTGAAGAGCAATTTTGCGGCCATGAAAAATTGCTCTTGGAACAGAAATCAGGGTCAACCACAATAGAAAGCTCTCCTAATCTCTCTCAATATGAAGAGCTACCTACTCTCAGTTCTTCCACCTCAACCCCTCCAGCTGAAAATCCTTCATTGACAACGTCAATACAAATTTTGAAGCGTGTAAATGATGTTTCACAACCAGTCATGCCTCACGCGAACATTCCACCCAAAGCTCCGCTCAAAACGCTACATGAACGTCTAAAGAACTATTACGAAGTTAGGGATAGAATTTTCGGCAGGCAGGATAGTCGCGTTTCTGAAAAAATATTGAAGGTCCGTGAAAAATTTAAAAACAAAAGGAGCGTTTACAAAGCTATTGAAGCAACAACTCTTTGCAAGTCTGATGACCCTCGTCCTTATGCTTCCGTTACGGTCTGCGGGACGCAGATGTTAGGACTTCTGGACAGTGGGGCCAGTATAAGTTGCTTGGGAACTGGAGGCTTAGATTTTTTGAAGAGAGCAAACATCTTGTTTAGTAAATTTGTATCAAAAGTGAAAACTGCAGACGGGAAGGGACAAGAAATTGTAGGGAAGATTGATGCAGAAATTGAATACAAGGGTTGCAAGAAGGTCATATGTCTTTACATTGTACCGTCCTTGGAGCAGAAATTATATCTAGGAATAGATTTTTGGAGAGAATTTGATCTGGCACCTTTTTTGCTCTCGGAAATTTCTCAGGAAGAGAACAGTAGAAAACTTGATCCAAACGCGCATGAACTGACAGCAGATGAGCATAGGGAGTTGAAGAAAGCCCTCAGCATGTTTCCGTCCTCTGCCACTCTTGGCCTAGGAAGAACATCACTAGAGGAACACATTATAGACACGGGGGATGCAGAGCCAATAAAGCAACGGCATTATCCGGTTTCTCCAGCGGTGCAGAAACTTCTATATGAGGAACTGGATCGCATGATTGCTCAGGGAGTCATCGAGGAGAGTTCGAGTGCCTGGAGTTCTCCAGTGGTCCTTGTTCGAAAACCTGGGAAGAATCGACTCTGTATTGACTTCCGAAAGTTAAACGCTAAAACGAAAAAGAGTGCGTATCCACTTTCGCATATAGAAGGAATGCTAGCTCGTCTTCCAGATACACAGTACATATCTAGTGTGGATCTGAAAGACGCGTTTTGGCAGATCCCGCTGGAGAAGAGCTCCCGAGAGAAGACCGCTTTTACGGTGCCTGGCAGACCTCTCATGCAGTTCACGGTCATGCCATTTGGTCTAAGCGATGCAACCCAACGCATGTGCAAGCTCATGGACAAGGTGGTACCCCATGAACTCAGAGAAAACATCTTTCCCTATGTTGATGACCTGTTGGTGATTTCGCGCACATTTGAGGAGCACATAAGGCTATTGAAGATCCTAGCTACAAGATTAAGAGAGGCAGGGCTTACGATAAACACAGGAAAGTCAAAGTTTTGTTTTAAGGAGCTTAGGTACTTGGGTTATGTAGTAGGCCAGGGTATTCTCAAAACCGATCCAGAGAAAATAGCAGGCATAGCGGAATTTCCAGTTCCTACAACAGCACGCCAAGTAAGACGCTTCTTAGGAGTAGCTGGGTGGTATAGAAGATTCGTCAAAGACTTCTCTGATCTTTCGGCACCGCTCACAGATACTCTGAAGAAAGGAAAGAAGTTCATCTTTGATGAAAAAGCACTAGAGTCATTCAGTAAGATAAAGTCAGTGTTGACTTCTGCCCCAGTTCTAATTAATCCTGATTTCAGTAAAGAATTTGTCATATTGTGCGATGCGTCGGCTACTGGAGTTGGCTGTGTCCTGGCGCAAAAGGATGAACATGGAGTGGAACTACCCATATGTTACTACTCTCATAAGTTAAACGCTGCACAACGAAATTACAGTGTGACTGAGAGAGAATGTCTGGCTGCAGTAATGGGAGTGAAAAAGTTTAGGGCATATGTTGAATGTCAACCCTTCAGGATCGTAACAGACCATGCAAGCTTAAGGTGGTTGATGAGCCAAAAAGATCTCAACGGCCGTCTAGCTCGATGGAGCCTAAAACTGCAGGGTTTTGATTTTGCTATTGAGCATCGGAGAGGCTCTCAGAACGTGGTTCCAGATGCTCTCTCGAGAGTGTATGAAATAGACGCTTTGGGGGCTGCTGATGTCTCGGAAGCAAGATTTAATCCTCACGATATGTTGCACATAGATCTTGAAGATCCCAGTTTCAAATCTGAGAACTACTCCAAGATCATCAACGCCATCGAAGACCAAAAAGAAGCGCTGCCTGACCTGCAAGTTTCGGACGGTTTCGTTTACAAGAAGGTCAGGCATTGTACAGGTAATCCAATCGAGGATGACCGCGTTTGGAAATTATGGGTTCCGGAAGAGCTGACAGAGGGCTTAGTCTCCTTGGCACATCAACCACCACGAGCCTCACATGGGGGGATAGCGAAAACTCTCCACCGTTTGCGTGACCAATTTTTCTGGCCAAAGATGGCAAACCAAGTAAACGCCTTCATATCGAAATGTGAAGTTTGCAAAACCACGAAAGCTCCAAATGCAATTCTCAGACCTGAAATGGGTAAAGAATTTGTCGTGGAAAGACCATTTCAGTTTCTGTATATAGACTTTCTGGGACCCTATCCCCGCTCGCGAAGTGGCAACACTTGTATTTTCGTGGTACTTGACCAATTGACAAAGTTTGTCTTCATTGAACCATTGCGTTCCGCTACTACCTCAAATATAATGGTCTTTTTGCAGGAGAAAATCTTTAATACATTTGGTGTCCCTGAGTCAGTGCTGTCCGATAATGGAAAGCAGTTCGTCGCTCATGAATTCAAGAAGCTCATGGAGGCCTATGGGATAACCCATATTAGAACGGCGAACTACTCACCACAGGCCAACGCCAGTGAACGCGTAAATCGGTCAATTCTGGCAGCTATAAGGTCTTACATCGATGTGGATCAGAAGAATTGGGATGTACATTTGCCTACCATTGCTTGCGCTTTGCGCACCTCAGTTCACTCAGCGATAGGTATGTCACCATATGAAGCTTTATTTGGGCAGCGAATGGTAGAACATGGATCAAGCTATAGGATTCTGAAGAGATTAGACACGGTTAATAATTCTGAGTTGTGCATAATACCTAAAGCTAGTAGGATGAATATTTTGCACTCATTCATCAAACAGTCACTTGAGAAAGCACATGATAGTTATGAAAAAGTGTACAATACCAGAAGCAAAGTAGTGAAATATGTGGCAGGTGAAGTGGTCTTCCGCAGAAATTTTGTTTTGAGCGATGCAGCAAAGGGAATAAATTCTAAACTAAGTCCAAAGTTTATCAAGATGCGAGTAAGAAAGGCAGTTGGAAATAACCTTTATGAGCTGGAGAATTTTGAGGGAAAGAGTCTAGGAATATTTCATTGTAAGGATATTAGGAGATAGGTGAGATAACCCGGCTAGACAGTCTGTGCATGAGACTCGAATTTTATAAGTTGACATTAGATACCCTCTTCCTATCATTATTCCTTTTCATCTTCCTTTTATCGATGAACCTCAAAAGTAAGAAGTTTTGTGGGAAAAAGAAAGTGCAGTCCGAATTAGTAATGGATACTTGGCAACCCTTACTCGAGCGAATTCGTCAAAGTGTCAAAATTCAGGGAAACACGGGAATGAAAGAATCCGATAATTCGAGATCAACTGGTTCAAACTGGTATGAGGATGATGCTAAAGGGCTGGACAAGGAGTATGCGGGGGATGGTAGATGATGTGTGGCCTGATGTCAAAAGCTCATTTTGGTAAATAAAGAATTGGTAAAAACGGTGCAATGAGGCGATGAAAGTTGCACATAAAGAATTACAGTACACCTCCTCTAGAATGTACGGGAAAGATGATCATGCTAGTCAGTTGCGGCGGAACATTAGAAGTAGAGAGTTGTAAAGTTGCAAAAAGAGTGGCCATAGGCTTCCTCGGTACGCGATGCAAAGAAAGGTTTAAATAAGTTAACAAGCAAAAAAAGAAATTACGTAAAAGTAATCGCAAAAGCGAAAGTGCTGCTTTACCAATAGATTTTCTTGGCATGGCCGTCGTTTTCTTGTAAATTTTAATACAGACTTCTCGAGAAAAAAAAGGAAAAGAACACAACTGACCACAGAACTCGTTGATTAAACATTTAACCCAGCCGCATATGCCTAGTTAAATAAATGGTGTGCTTGTGAGTCCGTAAAAATTTTCAGACGTCGGATAACGAAATCGCGAGTTGCAAAAAAAAAAAGGACTACATACTTACACATATTGTAACTATTTTTTTTCTCCTCGTACCCCGTGTTTTAAAAAAGCAAGAAGAAAGGAAGGACGCCTTTCCTTCACATACATACCTGCCTATATAAATAATATAAAAAAAAAGGAAGATAAGGAAAAGTGAGCAGGAGACGCATCAGGGCACGTGTGTGCATGGACAAGCCAGTGCAGTGTTGCTGGTCCGACTTCACCCGCCAGTCAAACCAAAAGGAACACTTGATCGACAAGGAGGGTGACCATTACAACGCCAACCTGCCTCAAGAAACAGATCACCATCTACCTCACCGCCCAGTTTCATCATAGAGTCATCACGAGCAGCTGATTTTCCTCCCCATCAGTCCAGCCATTGCTCTCGAGACCCCCCCTTCCTCCGAATCCCTACAATCCCCTAAATCTTCATCTCAACTATGAATTAAATAATAGAAAAGAAAATAAAAAGAAAAACCAAAAAGAAAAAAAAGTTGAAAGGTTTGCAATGGCATCATAATTAGTGTCTAACTAGTATGTTTAGTTTCTAGCCTATAGAAAAAAAAAAGTTGATAAGTGACAAGAAAGAATTAGAAAAAGAATATGAAAAGTAACAGAATGAGGAGAGGTAAAGCACTACCTACCTTGTGAAATCTAATTCAATGGATTAATGTGTTTAGAATAAAAAAGCAAAAAGAGAAAGTGAAAATTACCATTCTTGTTTTGTGAAACCCACCACATGAATTTAACTCCCTTTCATAAGTCTAGATAAAAACAAAAAAAAGGTGCTAACCATATGACTACGGCCTGGAGTGCTGAGCTCAACACACCATCACCGCAGGAATTCACATCACAGATCGGTAAGTGATCTCTTAATATTTGTTGTTTATTTAATGAAATAAATGCTTTAATAAAACAAAGTGCAAGAAGACAAAAAAAGAAAAAAAACAAAGGATGAAGGTGAAATAAAGATGTGGAGGGTTGATAGGAGGTCAATTAAAATTTTTTGAGATTGTTATGAAATGTATAGACAGAAAGCTTAGAGGCTAATTAATTTAAAGAAGAAGATAAGAAGAAAGATGTTTAAGAGAAAGGAAGCATTAGTTGACAAATGCTTGAGAAGTGTGCTCTCTTGACTTAGCGAAAGATTATATTGAAGATAGAAATTAATGTGATATTTTAAGAGTCAAGTAAAAATCATGTGAGTGTAAGTGCAGTATCATGCTAGAGAAGATGTGTCATGCAAGTTATAACTTAGATTCTCATATAAAGTGAAGTGTAATATTGTATGATAAAAAATTAATGAGTTCAAAAAAAAAGGAAAAAAAAAAAAAAACAATGAGAGAGAAGACCTTGAAAGATTTAAATTACGAAAGAATATGTAATTTGTAATAGTTTAATAGCTTGGAGATATTGCCAAATTTGATTTTTTTAAGAGAGATGCCAATGTAAAGAAAAAGAGAGAATAATTTTTCTAAAGATGATATGAAGTTGAGCTGTAATAAATATTATTGTATTTAGAATAAGAGAAAAACCCGAGATTTTTTTTTTGATCTGGTATTGATTTGTGAAGGTTCTTGATGTGACAGGGAGCTGGCTGCTGAGATGCACAGGGAAGATATTTCATGTAGTTTCTTTTAGATATGTGTTTCAATGAGGATGAATAGCAGTGAGTAGACGTGAGGTAAGTGATGTGACTGGATCTTGATTATTTGAGCTGAACTTGGAGTAGTGTAGGGAGTCAATGCGAGTTCGGGGCTGCCACCAAGAAGGCAACAGGGTGGTAGCCAAGGTTGCACCATAGTGCGAGGGTGGGTAAGTAAGAGAGGATAAATTACATCAAAATTCCTCCACCCATTGGAACTTCCAAGGATTTTATTTATGCAAAGGTAGCAATTCGGGTCTCAACTATAGAGATATAATATTAATAAGACGAACAACAGCATAGTCTTGGCATGGTTTTTCGTAACCCTGTTCTCAGGCATTTCAGGGAAGAACTCCCCCATCCGACGAGCTAGGACGAGCACGCAGCTAGCATGCCTTACCTGCTTTGCCTAGAACCCCCTTTCATCGAGCTGCCTGGACTGGCCTTGGGAGTCCTGTGGTCTGAGGTCATAAAGGTGGTGACAAGATGGAGGGTTTCTGGATAGAGAAGTCTGAGATTGGTTTTTTTCTTGTGCTGGTCTTGGAACTTGTATGTTTCTTGCTTCTCACCGGATATGCTACGTTACACGAATAAGATTATATACAGATTGCTACCGGGAAGTGCTTCAAAATTTTGGAGCTGAAGTAGGTAACGTAACCCAAAAGCTTATTTTCCGAGGAGAGTTTTAAATGGACTTTACTCATTTGAGGTGTAGAAATCTTTTACCTGAGAACTTTAATATGCTGTTCGTCGTTCTACTTCAATCAAATGACAGACTAAAATTATTTTCATAAAATAAATGTCTTTTTGTTTGCCCAGCGAAATCATTTCTCTGATCATTACGAAAATTAAAGAAAAAAAAGTAAAAGCAGTACAAATCAGACTCACTAACCAGTCCAGTAATAACTGGGAGTCTATTGATTGAGGCCAATTGCTTACTCACTGTAAGTTAGTACAAATTTTCCAAAAACTCAGAAAAACCATGAACGTTCTTCGATTACAGGTTTTTTGAAGCGTTTTTTTATCGAACTAATCAACTTTTCCAAAACGGATACAAATGTTTTCGATGATTGGCCATGGCAAAAACTTCACGTCCCGCAACGGAATTCACCCTCAGCTTCCTCCGAAGTGTGGAAGGAAGGATTCGAAAACCCGGGCCTTTTATAGTGTATTGAAATATCTGTTTCTTCTAATTAATTTTCTAAAATATATACTACTTGCTGCCAAATAATAAATACTTTTAGAAAAACAAGACTACACCGCAGATGTGATAAGTGTGACCTCAAAAAAGTGATTCAAAGTTAATTGGCCCTATTGAGGTGCCTGTTCGGAGATTTTGTACGATTCGGAGGGTTTTGCATCGAGGTATTCTTCCGAAATTTTTTTCCGACATTATTTTAAGACACCTGATGAACTGCGTTGAAGTGCGACGTTGCGGAAAATTCTCCGCTCCGAACGGATATCAATCAAACGGATGTCAACGTATGTCTGGATGCGTAGTGAAGACAATCTTTCCGAAAATATCAAATATTACAGAATACTGCAATTCTGTTACCTAAGAATATTTTTTTTGTTCTTTGCCTTCCTTCAGGAATTTTCATGATGTAAAATTTTCTCAAAGTTCGTACACATTTAAAATGAAGATTTCGCCTTACTTACTAAAGTTTTTTAAGTTTTAAGTTAGACAGAAAAACACCACTTTTTAAAAGAAAATCAAGAATTTTCCTTTGAAATACATAATTATTCTCACGCATCCATAACTTGCCTAGATTTTGCTTGCTAAGGTTTTTTATTTCGATTGTCATCAGCTGGAGGAGTACTTCTTCCTTCTTTTTTTAATTTACGCTTTAAGTAACAGCCAATTCAATTTGAAGTGTGAATCCACGGAAGAAGCAGTAACTGAATATCGGTGTTACACTCACACGAGGAAAATATGTTATTTAATATGCTGAACAAAAATCCTTTCAGGTATTCCATTTTAAAATGAGTACATCTCCGAGTGAAACCAATGGAAAACGACATTAAAATCAAAAAAAATATTTGTTTACTTAGCACTCCTATATATTTATTATCTGCTCGAATTCGAAATCCTCGGTAAAGTTCGATTTGCTGCTCATAATAAGAGCTCAAGTTCCAAAAAGATGAAAATGACTGTTAAAAACCCAATTGAAGACTTTTCCAGATTCACTATAAACGACCTGTTTGGAGTTGTAATAAAGAATTCTTGCAATGTATGGGTTATGTCGATTTCCTTTGCAAAAACAAAAGCACTCTAAAAAAGTGCTTTTTTTTCGTGCTCACTGGAAACGAAAAGACAAAATTCTTTTTTTATCATTGTATGTGTGCTATTTTTGACATCCAACTCTTCCCGTTTGTTTTGTTCTGCAATTTATATAGAAAGAATGTTTTCGAAACTTTATTAATAAATGCACTAGGAAGAAACCTCCTCATCCGAATAATTATACACAACACTTTCAACAAAATTATTCACAGAATGCCT
The DNA here is from genome assembly GCA_949752695.1 of Melanostoma scalare. Lineage (NCBI taxonomy): Eukaryota > Metazoa > Arthropoda > Insecta > Diptera > Syrphidae > Melanostoma > Melanostoma scalare. The sequence continues at coordinate 38,704,177 of OX456984.1, forward strand.
TTCGTTTTGTCTAAGCAATTTTAGAACATCAAACACTTCTTCGTCAGAACCGGAACTAGACGACGACTGATTATATATATTTTGATAAATTGCAGCTAAAATTGAGCGATCCATTTTCACAAAATAGTTTATTGTTTATTTTTATTATCTCTATTTCACAGTCCTTTAACCAAAAATGCAAAATAATCAAACTGCAAACTGGTAAACGTCAAATGTTTTGTGTTGGTGTGCGTGAAAGTGCGTGTAAATCTTGCCTCTGAATCGAGATTCGTAAAAGTGCTTTTTCGGGGCAAAAAAAAAGTGATCTAGTGCCTCAATGTAACATATTTCGAGCAAAAAAGCACTTTTAAAAGTGCTTTTGTGTACCACTGGAAATCGACATTAATCAGTTTATGTCGTTGATTGGTTGTCGAAACACTCGAATCTAGCTTTTAGCAATTTTGGAGATATCCTTAGTGTTGTCTGCTTCTGACCTGGTGCATATTTGTAAACAGTTTAGTATCAACTGACGCCCATTGGTCATAGTTTGATTTTCTTGTTTCTTGATTTCGCCTGCTGCTTACTTATAGAACTTTGTGTTTTAAAAAGTGCTGATTCTTTAAAGCCCCACTAATTACAGGTAAACAGAAATCAAGTGGAACTATTTTTTTTTTTAGCTATTCAAAACAGAACTATTTCTAACTTTAAATATTTTAGGCTTCTCTATTTCCCAAAAAATTAATTGATTCAAAAAGGTCAATTGCATGTAATTATGGTTGACCTCCTATCCTATGATGCGAACAGAATCCATTTAATGACGCCCTTTCGTCTACCCAAAGAATGAATGAAATTTTTGCTTGATCATATGAATGTAAATGTTATAAGTTTTGATATCCTTTTGCTTTATTCTTTTGTTTTGAATGCGCATCTAGAATACTGTTTAGTGTTATCTGCTCTTTCTGAATCCGTTATTCATTTCCCTGTATAATTTTTTTTTGTTTAACTCATAAAAGCTCATCATGCTCGCCATCGTTTACCGAGAGGAGGTTTACGTTTCCGTTATTTCATTAAAAAACTTCTTTCTCAATGAATTCTAAAGTTTATAAAAAATCCTCTCACTACTTTGTCAATACAATTCCATTTTAATTTACTTTTCCTCTTCTGCAGATTGGCAGCGATGCTCAACTCGACTATGCTCGCGTCCTAGAAAACGTCCGTTCGTTGTGTTCTCGCAATGAAAATCAACCACCACCTACAACAGCAATTACCGACAAGACGACTGCAGCTGGAGCAGCAGCAAAACGTCGCGGTGGCTACTACCTGGGCTCCCGCAAAATCTCCTTAACTTGCCATACCGCTCCTCCACGAGCGGCAATTATCGATCAGGCGTCCAATAGCACGGCCACATCAAAACTTGAGGTGAAAAAGAAAACCGGTGTTCGTCTACGATCTCCCATCCCAAGCCCACCCACAATCTCACCGTCGTCGTCCCCAGTGCCAAGTCCTTCGAAAAGTCGCTTTCAAGTATTCCGTGTGTCGGAAGTTAGTCCTTTAACATCACCAATGACCCCGTCCCCATCACCATCCCCCACGCCTTCACCGACACCGTTAAGTACGACGGCTTCTGGTGTCATCATCAATTCCAAAGATTCCACAACAACAATTAAGAGGCTCTCAACATCGCCACGTTCTAGGTTCCATGTGTCGAAGATTTATGAAGACCCGGGTGTGCCGATTTTACATCGAACCCTGCCACCTATAACGCCATCGCCATCACCACCTACAGCGCCTAGTATAAAATTGCCCCAGTTACCACCAGCCCCACCACCGTCATCGCGTACATTTGAAAAACAAACAATAGTAACAACACCTGCAACACCGCCTATCGAAGAAAATGTTGCCGATACCAAAACCCCTCCATCTTTTGCCCCAACCACAGATGCCCATATAACAACAGCAACAAATGCAATAACAGCAACCACAATAGCAACAACAACAACAAACAATTCAGCTACAGATACCAAAACAAATCCAAATTCTATAGATGTAAATAATAGTACAAATAATACCGTTAAACCAAATGATCAAGTGGACGCTTCAGCGAGTGTTCAACCATCAAGTCCATCACTCGTTCACGCATCACCGCCAGACGAAGCAACAAAATGTCAACAACTTTGTTCTCCGCCACTGCCAGTAGTGGAGGACGATCAACGAACTCTCACCAACAGTCCGGATGTAAATATTGACCCCATAGCAATTACAACGTTATGTTCAAGAGCACAATATGAATTCACAACACCACAATCCACCCAGGAAACACAAGATTTAAATGAATCACAAGAACTGCAATCACAACCCGCCTCTGCAGCAGCTGCTAGAACAAGAAAAACATCTTGGATACCAAATTCAACTTATCCCGGAACAGTGGACCGCCTTCTTAGTATGTTCCAGAATCCGGCACATCTATTCCATCGAAGTTCCTCACCGGAGACGATCTCAGGGCTGACGGGGAAACCAGATCAAGAACGAGGGACACCGCCATCTGAAGCAGATCAACAGTCTTTAGTTCCTGTGCGAAAACGGACCCCGCCAGCAGCAAATCAACTTCCATCGTGGTGCAAACTGGGAACAGAAATGTGCAAACCTGTCACAGCAGCCATACAAACGGCTGCGGCAGTTTCCAGTGGTTGTGGGGCTAGTGGTACAACAACAGCGGTAGTTGCCTCAGTAGAGAGTCCGCTGTCTTTTTTTGACGCCGCCTCCAAACAGTTTCGACAAAGTATTCAAGTATTCCGCCAAAATATAGCTTTTGGCAATGAGGCAACTAACATCAATCAAGAACAGCTGCCGCAACAACTCCAACACGACTGTGATACAATACCGAGTGATATGAAGTTGGAAATTAAGGAGAATATCTCTCCGGAACATACCATCAATGAGGAGCAGCTGCAATCGTTACAGAAGATTGGCGGTAGCCCAGGCAGTAGCAGCACTGGCAGCAGTGGAACTGACACAACAGAAGGTGCATCTACAACGTCATCGTCACCTTCTTCACTGCTCAGTGTACAACTTATGGGAGTTCCTTCAACACCAACAGCATCATCAGAAGCAGAAAAGGTTGCGGCACCCCAACAACCTACACCATCACCACCACCACCAGCAGCACCAGCACCACAGACGCATGTTCAAAATGAAGAACAATCCTGCACATCCTGATGCCAGGGGTGGTGAGTAAACAATTTAAACAAAAAACAATAATAGTGGAACTTTTATTTCATTTTTTTTGTATTGTTTTTCAATTTTAAAATTATAACCTAACAAATTATGTTTAAAAAACCAATAATTATTTAAGTTAAGCAGAAATGTACAACAAGTACTTATTAGACGTATTGCATTAATGCAAAACAAATTTACAAAAAAAAAAAACACTAAACTTTATTGATTATGTTACGAATTGTATTTAAATAAAAAGAAAAAAAAACAATTTTTATTTTCGTTTTGTTATTATTAAAAGTATAAAATAAATAAGAGATATCTATTTTATTTTGCATTAATTGTTGTAGAAGTTTTAATTTCCAAAATTTTAAATGTTTTCTCAAGGAATTTTAAAAAGTGCTGAATGAGAACACAAAGTCTAGCAAAGGCTTTTATCAACAAATCCATTCGTCTCAATTTGAATGGTTATTGGCCTTGATTTATCAGCTGCAAATTAGATCCGAAACAATTTGGTTCCACATTTTTCTTTGGTGGTAAAAAATGATTTTATATAAACCATAAATGTTACAACTTTGTTGCTTTAAATGCCCTTTTAGACGCTCAGTTCAGTTTCAGTTTCACTTGGCCAGTTTAGCTTTCAGCTAAACTTACGTCTGAATGGAGGCTGAAGCGTTTAACTGAAACCGAAACCGAAGAAATTCACATAAAACTGACTTTGGGCTCACAAGTAAAATGAAAACCGGACTGACGTCTAAATATACTGTCTTTTTAACTGAACTGACAACTGATCGTTTGAAATGACCTTAAGACATGATAAAATAAGAGATGGTAGTATGGCAGCACTTCTAGTGGGTGAGCACATCAAGCAGTAATATCTTGAAAAAGAGAAATTTTCGCTTGTAGAAGTGTACTAGCAAAGACGATGCATATTTAACACAATCAAGCACACTTTGTTTCAATGTGGTAGTTGGATTAAGTCTTGATTTGAAGATGTATTAGTGGTTCTCCACGAGTGCAGTTCAGTATACTAGGCGACCAGAAGTAAAAGGGTACTTGAGCAACAGAAACAGACAAAATTTGTATGGCAAAAAGGAGAAGTATTTACATTTTGCGTTTAGTACTATGAAGATGCTCTTCAGACACGTGGAGACTTGATAAGTCCCATTTAGGTTTGTCGTTATTTTATTTTTATGTGAAAGAAGACGAACAATAAAAATAAATAGTATTTTAGCTTTCAAGCTCGGTTCTTTTTTGAATTAATTTGTAAAGGCATTTTCTGTTTTCTATTTATTTTATTTTTAACTAGTTGGGGCAAGCTGACGCGTTTGGTGTTGAGTCTGGCTTATTTGGATTCGGAAAGCATAAGTTTTTAGAAAAAGTATGGGTTAATGAATAGATACATTTCGTTCACAGAAGCAATAGGTTTAACTATTCGAAAAAGTAAGCATATGCTTAGACTGAAATGCAAAAAAATCCCTGCTGAACGGACTATTGCAAGGCAATTGCTTAGCAAATGTTAATAGCATTGCACGTTTCACTGGCATTGCAATTCAATTTGGTTACCTATACCATTTACCTACCAAAAGTTTTTTTTTTTTGTACACTTTGCGTTTAAAAATTGTCCGATTGACAAAACGTTTCTTATCTGTGTCAAAATTGCTTTCTCTACCAGGCGCACATAAATCATAGTAAGCAATAGAAGAAAGTTTCTTATTGCTTATGTATTTTGTATTGAGATAAATGTAAATGTTCTTATGTATGTAGTCGTGCAATTTTATTTTGATGTATAAATTTATTTTCTGTGCAATGCTGAGACTGTCTACCAGGCGCAGTACCAGGCGACCATTAACAATAGCAGGGCATCTGAGTAAGAAAAAGAAGCCAAAGACATTTTACTGTGCGAAGAAGAAAACAAGTTATTTGCTTATGTGTGTGCTTTGAAGATTTGATCTTTGACAGTGGTAATGTTAACTAGAGATGGGTTATGATCAATCGATGTTTGGTACATTTTGATGAAATTTTTATAAAAAAAATTCGGAAATGAAAAACTTACATAAGCGTATTTTGATTACACGTATGTATTTGAAAGATAATTGTTGTTTGCTGTTCGATTTTCCAGGCATTAAGATTTTTATGTTGGCTTTTTATCACATCAGTGAGTATTTACTACGATTTCATACCAATCGATTTTTTTTAATCGTTACTTAAATAATCGAAAAAACTGGAATCTCATTACGCATCTCTACTTAGCGAGTAGAGTAGTAGTAGTAGTTGTGGTCAACGAAACTATGTATAATGTAAGGCAACTACTACCAAAGCTGTGTTATGCGTATGTGTAAGAGTGGCAATACCAAAGAACTCTTTCTTCACTGCGAACATAGCTTGCTTTTCGTTTGAGCACCTTGCTATGATTTCTGATTGCCTGGTTGGTGGTGCCTGGTATCTGCTTGTTGAATGGTATTTTTAAGGAGTTTGCATATTTTCAGCAAGTCGCGCCATGTTGTGCATGTGGTACAAGTAATCAATAATCAATTTGCTTTTCTCTTTTTGATTGTTTCTACCAGGCGCAACACCAGGGGCCCATAAACAATAGTAGGGCACCTGAGTAAGAAAAAGAAGCCAAAGACATGATTTTATTGTGCAAAACAGAAAACAAGTTATTTGCTTATGTGTGTGCTTTGAAGATTTGATCTTTGACTGTTGTAGTGTAAACTAGAGATGGGTGATGATCAGTCGATGATTGGTACATTTTGATGAAATTAAACCCATCAAAATCGGAAATGAAAAACTTGCATAAGTGAATTTTGATTACACGTATGTATTTGAAAGATAATAATTGATGTTTGCTGTTCGATTTTCCAGGCATTAGTCGTCAGTGAGCAATTTCTAGGATTTCATACCAATCGATTTTGTTTAATCGTTACTTGAGTAATCGAAAAAACTGGAATCTCATTACGCATCTCTACTTAGCTAGTAGAGTAGTAGTAGTAGTTGTGGTCAACGAAACTATGTATTGTATAATGTAAGGCAACTACTACCAAAACTGTATTATGCGTATGTGTAAGAGTGGCAATACCAAAGAACTCTTTCTTCACTGCGAGCATAGCTTGCTTTTCGTCTGAGCACCTTGCTATGACTTCTGATTGCCTGGTTGGTGGTGCCTGGTATCTGATTGTTTAATGGCATTTTTAAGGAATTTGCAAGTCGCGCTATGTTGTGCATGTGCTACAAGTATGCAATACTAAATTTGCTTTTCTTTTTTGATTGTTTCTACGTACCAGGCGCAACACCAGGCGCCCATAAATAAGTGTAGGGGATTTGACGACAACAAGGCAAGTTTTTTTTGTCGTTTATGTATGTGTTTCGAGTTTATGTTGTTTTACTTGGGCTGCGTAGTGTAGGGATGAGTCACTTCTCTACTCCACTAGAGATGTTCAGTCGGGTGTTTATTAATAAATAAATATAAATAAATAAGAAGGCACATCAAAACAAGGGGAGCCTTAGAATTTACCATTTTTTCCGAACGGCTGAGTGAAAGTACTTTTAATGGCAGTGAAGTTACCATAGGACTTACCAAGTTCTTTAGAAGAGCGATAGCCGAGAAAAAAACAGTTCTGGCATCGCAATTTTGAACTCCCAGTAACAGACATGCTATTGATTACGTCACGGGCTGGCACTTGCATTTAAAAATTTAAATTGTACAAATTTTCGCGTGTGAAAATACTTTTGCAAAGTTTGTAGAAAGTAGAAGTTCTTTCCACAGAATCATTTGAAAAGTAAACCACTGCATGCGAACATCATTCACTAGGTTTTTTTTATAAGTCACCAATTTTTTTGAAAAGTATTCCAATCGATTTTATTTTTCTTAAATCGATGTTTTATAAACCAAAAAACAGAAGCCTATTGCGCATCTCCATTAGTTTCAGTGATCATCAACTGTTAAGCTACTACTAACACAGCCATTTATGCGTATGAGTGAATGTAAAATAAAAACGAATTCTGCTGCTGTGTTAAGTACCTTGTTTTCGTTTCTGATTGCCTGGTCTTGGGTACTTGGTGCCTACTTGCTTTATGCTATTTTTAAAGGGAATAGACATTTTCAATCAAGTGATGCCCTTTGTATGTGTGAAAAAGTCGTGTAAAATTCATATTTTCTTTATTGTCTCTAACAGGTACCTGGCTTATTATAGAGTGACCATAAATAAATGTGAGTGGTAGTTGATAACAAAAGCAAGTCAAGTAGAAAATACAAACAGCCGAAGAACAGGTTTCTTTTGCTCTATGTATATGTGTATGTGCCTTGGAGCTTATTTGTTACTGTGTATGCGATAAATGGTCCACTAGAGATGTGCAACTGGGTGTTTGGTTTCGATAGTCAATTTGTTGAAAGTGTCTGAAATTGAAATTAATTGAAATTATGTTTTATTTTGTTTATGTTTGCCCTTCAAATAACTTTTCGCTATTTAATTCAAAAATTTCATTTATTACAACTTAACTCTACATACAATGAATTCGATGAATGCAGCTAAATTTTATTCAATTAAAACTGAGTTTTGTCCTTAGAATCATATTAAAGTCGAACTGCATGCATTTGAACATCGGTTTTTCCATCAGTCACTCGACTTTCTTTACATAGTGACTTTAATAGTGAACAAAATTGAAACGTTTGCGCATCTCAATGAATATTTTGTTGCTACAGAGCTGTATAAATGTATGCGTATCCATTGAAGTAGTAATACAAAAGAATTATTTTTGGTCTATGAAAGTGTAAGCCTGACTAGTCTTTGCTAAAGACAGAGCACCTTGCTGCTTGCTGTGGTTTATGATTGCCTGGTACTTGACAACTGGTACCCCTTTGTTTTACGTTGTTTTAAAAGAGAGTTGATAATTTCTTCAAGTCAAATTACATTTGAGTGTAGTGCAATGCATACGTTCCGTGTTTAGCTGTTTGTAAGTGGTGAACAAACAAAACAGAAGCAAATACTTTTCCTCTTACGCTTGAGTTGTTTCATCATGAATAAAATTGAAGCGTTTGTGCATTTCAATGCAGATTCAGTTCCTATACTTCCACAGTTGTATAGATGTATGCGTATGAGTTAAACTAGCAATACAAAAGAATAATTATTATTAATTATTCTGCGAAAGAACGAACCTGACTAGTCTTTGCCACAGACAGAGCACCTTGCTGTGCTTTCTGATTGCCTGGTACTTGGCAGCTAGTATCTGCTTGTTTTACGTTGTTTTTAAAGGAGAAAGAAGTCCAATTACATTTGAGTGTGTGTAAATGCATTCGCTGTGTTAGGGTGATTGTTAGTTAACAAAACACAAAACAAATTCTTTTCCTTTTACACCTAATAGTTTCACCATGACTAGTTTCTGCTACATGTGAAGTAAGACCAGAGAGACCACTTTATTTTTTCTGTTGCCTGGTGTTTTATTTTCTATTGCTATAAGTCAGCTTTATAATTTATTTGCCTGCTGATGAAATGGTCTTTGAATGTGGATGGACTGTTACCTGGAGCCAAACTAAATCACGTCAGAAAACATTGTTCCCAAAAGTACATACCAACCTCTTTCATAATGTATGTTACCTTCACTTCAAAAGAAAACCAAAACTAACGATACGATACATAAAAAAATTTTGGCCATGGGTTTTATTGAAAGAATAGGAAACTCAAAATTCAGTCAAACATTGAAAACTACGCCACAGAAATAAAAGAAACGTGAAACAAATAATGAAGCACATTTTACTGTTTTGTAAAACAAATTGAATTTTATTTTGTTTATTTAATATGTACTTTTTTTCAAAAAAAATGTCGGTATTTAGAAAAAGAATACCAACAAAAACTTATCACTCTCATTATCAACCAAAAATAATACTTTATCCTTATGTTCTTTTAAATTTATTTTCATATTTTCTTTATGATAATGTTTATTTAAAAAAAACTTAAATTATTTTTATCTCTATTCAAAAATAGAAAACTTAAGTTAATCTTCTGTGGACAACTTAAAAAAAGGATCTATGTACTTTTATGTAATAAGTTCACATTTTATCACTTTCGTACCTTAATTACAAAAATCAATTACAAAATAAATTTATAATTATATTGTCTCAAATTATGATAAGTCAGAGTTTAAATAAAATTTAAGGAAATAAAAAACTCTATTATTGTAGAAAAACTTCAACATTATGCAATTAGTTTAAAAAATTAAGTCGAGTTTGAGTTAAAAGAAAAAATAAATGATAAACTTGAAGCAAAAATACAGTGAATGAAAATATCCTACCTATTACTATTAAATAAACCAAAACAGAAAATAAAAACATTAAGACATTTGCCAATACAACAGTGACGCTTTTTTTCGAAATAACAGGACACCAAATAGCAATTTTAGAAAAGTAAATAGCTACTTACGAAATAAAATAATACGTTTTTTCTGTAAAGAGCTCAAACTATTGGTAAACTGTCAGTAGGATGCGCGCTATAAATTGTTCTACAGTTTTGCTGTAGTGCACACGCATGCTCCTGTTAGTTTGCTGATAATTTCAGCTCGATATGGAAAAAAACCTAAAAATGTAAGAACTCAAAAAAATTCTTTCGAAATTAAAACAAAAAAACAAAACAAAAAATAGAAGGTGGGTGTGCTACGAAGTTTTATTTATGCATAATTTGCTCTTAGTTAAGGTCATTTCATTGTCTTTCCGCGATCTACATTGATATAATATATAATGGAGCCGGAACTATTGCCTTTGTGGGGAGTGATAATGTAATAGTCGTATATCCGTCTGATTTTCGTTCGGAGTTCGCAGTTCTCAATTCCGAATTCGCTTCTAATTTTGTTAACGGAATCGAAATCGGCTAGTGAATTCTTTAGAAGAATATTTATTGTTAAACATGATAAAATATAAACTATATTAGCATTAACATGTACATACTTAAATATAAAACATCAAATAGTTCCAATTAACGCAAACATACAAAAGTATTTATGAAATTCATTGGCTGTTCTGTTTAGGGTCGATTGAAAAACCAAACCCGAAATGGAATCACAATTTGATCGGAAGTGAGATCTGCAAAAATTGTTAAACGGGAGAACATAGTCGGCCCTATCAAGGTAACCGTCGCGTCGGAGCGTAGTTTCCCCCGCAACGCATCCTTGTTCGGAGATTTAATTTTGCTTCGAAGTAGGTAGTTGTCATCGTGAGAAATTTTTCACAAATGCGGCAACGCAGTGCATTCCCAAAACTAAAACTTTCCGCAGCAAAAACTTATCGGAGGACGTCGGATCAGCCGATCGGAGAACTACCACGACTCAAAATGTCTCCGAATCGTAGGAAATCGGAGAGAATTCCGGTCCGACGGTTACCTCGATAGGGCCGAATGAAAGAGTATGAAATTTTCAAACTTTTCGCAATCCTACCTCCCAAAATCCTTGTCATTTAACCTTCTAGAAGATTTTTACTCCCACTGTCAAAAACGTAACAAACATTTGGAATAGAACTGTGATTCAATGTCTATTAATTCTTCCGCAAAATTTAATTTTAGTTTGTTTTACTATAGGAAATTTGTTTATATCCTTCACCATTTCCATTATCCATAATCGGTACATGTATCCAAGAAAACGAAAAATTGTCAGTACTTGGTATGTGTGTAAACGATGATCTTCGTTGGAATGGCCACGTATTTGAAGTCGCCAAAAACGCTGCTTAATGCTTAGGCTTCTTGAAACTATGCAGGAAGTTTTTTGCCCCTTCTAATCTGACTACAATTTATGAGGTCTTCATCCGCCTAAAACTGTAGTGTAACTCCCATGTCTGGTCAGGTGCTCCTCATATCCCTACTTCATAGGGTACAAAATAGAGCGTTAAAATTGATAGGTTGTAGTTCAATCGTAGAATCGATTGATTCTCTTGAACATCGTCTAAACGTTACCTGTCTCTCTCTCTTTTATAGCTTTTTTTTACAAACAAAGCTCTAGTTAAATAGCCACCTGCATTCCTCCCCTGAAACAATTTAACCGCAACACCCGCCATGCTAGGAATGCTCATCAGTTTTACCTTGAGCCCAACTTCGGACGTACAGTCATATCTTCATATCTTAGTCGCACAACCCGAATGTGGAATGCTCTACCTGACCCTGTTTACGATTTGCCTCGAAATGCATAATCGGACCCCTATTGTTATGTGTCACCTACATTTTCAGGATGCTTTCACTTCTAAGTCAGCAGCTTTCTGAGACCAATTGCTTACCTTAAAATGTTCAGTTTGAACTCAAATTCGGCGGTAAAATTCATTGCTGAGCTGATTATACGAATGCTGAGTTGCGAAAAAAATGCATCTCATGGCATTGAATTTAAAGGACTCTTGAAAAACTCAGTGAAATAAAAAATATTTTGCTTTGTACAGCACTCGAATTTGGGAGGGACAATCCGTGCGCCAAGTCTTAAAGAATTATAGTAGGCCAGTTATAACTAATACGCAAGAGTTTATATCAAAATTTAATTTTTTTACACTAATTAGGCCCGAAGATAGGGCCAAAAAATACTTCGTACAATGTGGGAAACCATTTCGTCGACGAAAGCCAAGCTGAATGAAGCATTGGGCACGTTTCAGAACCAATCGGATAAGCTATCTCAGATAACCTTTTCTTGGATACGTTTTTGAACGATTCAGATTTTTTTTTCAGATTGCTGCTGACAACAGTTGTGAAATATAAAAACTTTTAAAAACAGAAAAATATTTTAAATATCGTTGATAAACAATCGAAATTTTTTTTTTTGAATTCCCATGCAACTTAAGTGACGTAAATTCTGAAATAAACGCACACCAAAACACAAAACCAACATGAAAAGAAACAAAAATAAATTTTCTATCAGCTGATCACTTGTATAGAAAGATATGCCAAAAATTCTCGGTAGATAGCTTTTTGTTAGAAATGGTTAAACAACAAGCAAAAGCTATCCGGATACGTTTATTGAACGCCCCAACTGTCACAATAGGTTTGTTCGCTGAAGCCCTGGGGTTGTTCTGGTGGTCGTCACAAAGCGTTTTTTTTTTAAACCTTAACTCACCCTGAATGTCAAATTGAGTGTTTTTTGAGCCTTGGGTTTGCACCAGGTTTTTGCTGGGGCGAGTGCAGGTAATGAACAGGGCTGTCAAATGGCATGTATTTTTGTTCAAATGACAATGATGTATGGTGATTTTGTTGTTTACTGCTTTTTGAGGATTGAAAACACAGGTATTTTTTTTGCGATTTTTCAAATACATCGGTTGTCAAGGAAACCTGTGTCAACCTTGGGTAAAGTTCAACGATCGAACCTAATGTCAATCATTGTATATAGAAACTATAGTAAGTTGAAAAGGTGATTTAACAATGGGTGCGTTCGAAAAAAAATGGGTAGCATAACTAGGATACCTTTGTATCCCGGTAAGTTTTCGAACGACTAAGATTAGGTATCTGTCAAATCAGAAACAGCTGATAAATCGAAGTGAAAACAAACCAAACCAAATGTGTTTTAAAAATTGCAAACAACACGTACCACTCATTATTCGATTGCAAACTTCTTCACAATCGTTTACTTCGTAAACAACGTCGTTTAGATTAATTAGGAGCACCATATTTTAAATTTTATGTTTACAAAAAACAATTTTGCAACAAAGCACTATGACAGAAAGCAAAACAAAAATGAATCCAAGTCAGCTGTTCTCAAATTTCAAATTGGGTAGCTTGCTATACCATGATTTTTAAGGTACCTTTGGATCGCTTTCCCCTCAAAAGATGTTTTGCAGTCAGCTGCTTTTTAACATGGGATTACACTAACAACAAATGTCACGAAAGGAATCTAGTTCGTCTTAGGTAAAAATCCGAACGCAACCAATGTTATGCACCGGAGGACATGTTGGCACAGCATTCGCTTTTCTACACACAATGGTGAAACTGATAGCTTGGAACGGAGGCTGCTAAGTTGCACCGGAGACAATAAGTTCGCCAGCTGAAATTGTCGCTATATCGCAACAACATAGATTTAAAGCGGTAAACTTTTTTTTCTTGTAAATGAACTTCATTCCATAGCGAACTATGTAAAACGACTTAAAAGCAAATTTTATAGAACCAGTACCTGTTTAATATCCGATTTCTTGTATCGTTGGTTCTGATTTGCTGTGTTGATGTGTTTGCTTAGAGCGCAATGCAAAGTAGCCTTAAAAAACTTTTACGTCTTTTATGATGATGAATCTACTATTGGTCACATTCGATGCTTGTTAGTCGGCAAATTCTGGGGACTTAAGTCGATTCTACTTCAAATTTGTAGAGTGAAGCAGTTTATCAGCCTATGTATTAATATCTGAAAGAAAGAAGGAAAAACTAGTTCAAAATGGCTCAGTTTATATGTTTCCTTATGAAAACAATAAAGGAATTACATTTCATTCTTCATGCACCTGCCTATTGTTTTTGTTTTGTTTTAGTCGTTCATTGATTTACTGGATAAATTACTCGCTTTTAGTTTTCCTTGCAAAGCCAAAAATAAATTTACTTAAAAACAAAAAAATAGTCTTTGTTCCTGCTGCAAAAACCAAACATTAAATGCAAAAAACATGAGAACATTAAAATAACAAACCACATATTCAAGAACAATAAGAATAACCAAACTCAACTTCATAAAAATTACATAAGTATTTAAGCAAAAAATAAAAATTACGTAAATATTTATATTTTGTCATCACAATTTAAATATTTTCTCAACTATTTGTGATAAGATATTTGTATATTTTTAATTTTTTATGTGTTGTCAAAGACAAAAAAACTAAAATTTGATTGCAAACATAGTTTGCATAAAACATTCTTTTTTGTAAACTTTTTCCATCAAATTAAAACCTATTAATCTTAACGTGAGAGACAACTCTATTTTTTCGTCATAAGCTAAGTAAAGGAATTAGGAATCAGAACAAAGTGTTTTCCTTATTTTTTTCTTTAGTTGTCACTCTTTAAAGTCCTTTTTCAATATTGAAAAAGCTGTTAATGTATATAATGTAGCTATGTACAAAGCAACAGAAAAATAAATAACAAAAAAAAAAATCAAACAGAAATAAAAGCAAACCGATGACGAAAAAAATATATAAATTTGAAGCAGTCACAACTTTTTTTTCTTTCTTTTATTTATTTTAAATTAAATAAGTAAAAACCTTTTTTGATTAAAAACTAAAACAAAATGAAATAAAATAAATGAAAACATTATTTTCTTTTTTTTTTTGTAATCTGGAGGGTTGGTTTGATGCAAAATGACACTGAAATTCAAAGGTAAGACACGTGCGTTTAAGGAGATTTATCAGAGATAAAACATGAACACAGACATTGTACGGTCTGGATTTAAATATTTACTCCGGAGCTTGACCAACGAAACCATTAAGCGAGTTAATTTATGTAAGCTCACGTTTTGCATCCATTTAATTTTTCATGGGTGTGTTTGTCTAACATTTGAGTAATGAAATTACCGAATTATAGCTGACGAAAGCGCCTGCAAAGTGGACGTAGTGAAGTGTGTGTTTTGAATTTATTCATTTGTTACAATTAGTAAATGAGAATAGACAAATTGTTGTGCAAATGATAACAGAGTCTGTTTGATGAGGGTGCTGCCATCCAAACAAAAATGTAAGAGATTCTGTAAGATTGAGTAACATACCTTAGAAGAGCAGGTGGCACCTGGGCAGTACTTGTGATTGAGTACGTTCTTTTATCTGCCAACAGCATTTTTTCTGACCGTGTGACTTTCCTAAGCATATCAAGCTAATTTTTCTTCATCAATCATATTTTCTTTCAAGATCAAATCCTTTTTTATATCGGAACACTGAAAGAAGAAATTAATTAAAACACTGATAACTGATTCCATGAAGGTTGGATGGAGGTATTATTTCGATATTCAAAGATAAATGGTATTTTTGAGGTAATGATCGGAAGTTTATTTCAATGTAAAGAGGAAAGTATGTCATCAATAATGGAAAACAGTTTCAGCCAAATGGCCGCCACGACTACGCTTACAAAAAAATATCCTTTTCATGAAACTTTCTTATCACCAAATAGCAAAGTGGCTGCTGTATACCTTTAAATCTTAAAAGCTTAGCGAATTCCATCTTTGAGCTCTTGAATCGACGCGACGCTTAGTTGCTGGCGTAGACCTTTTCAAGCTCTGAGAGTTCACAGCACGTGCCTACTCTGTGGTTCATATCGCAAGCAACCTTTTAGGAGGATTGGACCTTACTGCCAAAATTAGCTCGGGATTAAAAGGAAGCAGTTTGATCAACTTTCTAAGCTCGCGATATTGTTCCGACAACCCACTATTCGCTTAGTATATTCGGCCCTATCGTGGTAACCGTCGGAGCGGAGTTTTCTCCGCAACGCATCTTTTTTCGGAGATTAAATTTTGCTTCTAAGTAGTTGTCGTAAGAAATTTTTCACAAATGCGGCAATGCATTGCATTCCCTAAACTAAAATCTCCGCAACAAAAACTTATCGGAGAACGTCGGATCGTCCGATCGGAGAACTACCACGAAGCAAAATGTCTCCGATCGAAGAGAATTCCGCTCCGGCGACGGTTACCACGATACCGGATACCACGAAGATCCTGACTATCGGCCCGATAGTCAGGATCTTCGTGCGACACATAGGACACCAATGGTCTGACTTTTTAAAAATGAGTGTAAGGGTTGTCATGGCGAGAGTCTCGCGACTTAAGTTTAGGTTCGTTCAACTGACGATGACATCCAATGAACAACAATTGAAACATTTGATCCCTTCAAAATTAATTAATCAACTGTCAGTTGTTTAAAGGCCTCATTAACAATACTCTGTCGCACGCTCTGAAAGTCTTTTAGATTGTTTTCGGATTTATCACACATGTTAGTTCCTTGATCTAATCACGTTTTTTATATTCATTTACGCTGTGGTTATGCTATTGCAACTGTTAGGATTCCATTTCTTATTTTTTTTTTTTTTTTTTTTGAAAATAGTACTCATACGCCACAGTAATTTGGGTAGAATTAAATAAAGCGCAACGCTTTCCTGTTTACATTATATGGTCGGAAGAAAGCATAACCGATCCTGAAAAAGGGCGACTTTTACAATTGCACTAAATATAGAGGGTCAAGCCTTCTTAACGACGCATGTGCTGTAATATGTGAACGTCTGAAGCCCCACGTCAACGATTTGATAGGTTCTTATGAATGCGGCTTTACACCAGTAAAGACCACAATCGACCAAATTTTCACACTAAGGCAGATCTTGGAAAAAACATGGGGATACAATGCCGGGATGCTTCTCCATCTTCTTCTTTTTTTTTTCGACGTTACGATCTTGACCTCGGTCTTCCGCTTATCTGCTTCAGTTCAGCGACCCGCTCTTTTAATCAATTTCAAGGCCGCGTATGACAGTATTTACAGAAACGAGCTGTGCAGAGCATAATTGCAAAACTCTTTGGAGAATTCACACTGCTCTGTCAAGGCAGGTAAGAAACTCACTTAGGCCTTTGATTGCAAAAAAGGCTTTCGAAAGGCGACACACCGTCGTGCGATTTCTTTGACATTTTACTTGAAAACAAAACTTCAGACAGTGATGCGATTCTTGTTAAATTTTTTAAAAACACCAAAAACCTGGAAACCTACATATTGAATGTTTTTGATTGCTTTCGCGTTACCTCTTCGATTCGGATAATTTTTCCGTAAAAGATCAAATGTTTCGTTGCTTGTGGGGCACGTAGCGACGTCTTGTTGAAAGTAAACGTTGTCCAGATCATTACCATCCAATTCCGGCCATCTTTCGATAGCACAATCCCTTAATCGTAACTGTTGCTCCAGTGTCATTTTCGAAAAAGTAAGGTTCATGACTCTGCTGGATCATAAACCGCACTCAACGTGTAACTGTTGAGGGTGGAGAGCCTTTTCAACAATAAATCTAGGGTTTTCTGATAACCAAATGCGAACATTTTTCTTGTTGACGAGGGCCTCATCAATCAAGATGATTTTTCAATAAAATTCCGGATCATTTTAATAATAGGTTCGTTCGTTGAACTTTACCTAGAGTTGACCCAGGTTTCCTTGACAACCATATATGAGTTGCCAAAAAACATATGTTTTCCAGTCCCCAAAAAACGCTAAACCACAAAACCACCACACATCCAGGTAATTTTTTTGTGGTTGTTTTATTATTCTTCTGAAATGTTCTTACTCCACGAACATCAACTTGACATCACATTGATTTGGACGATCCTGGTTCATGCAGTATGCCACGCCATGCCACACAGCCCACGCTTATGCCACTATCGATCTTTTGCACTTCAAAACAGATCTTTTGCAGACCTCAAAGCATCGATTTGACCAATTTTAACTTTTTTTTTTGGTGGGAAACCGTGAATAACCAATGTTATACTAATATTCGAAAGCAATTCCAGCATTTAAGACCAGTATCTTCCAAGCAATCGCTGAACTACAGCCCAAAACCATCAATAAGCTCTTGGAAAATGAAATGAACTTAAAAAAGTGGACGAGTTTTCGCTACTTTTAAGGGAGGGGTAAACCCTGGGCATTTTCAAAAAAATGAATAGGAATCTTATTATACTACATTTCAAGAATGTTGTGTCAAAATTTCAAGTCATTCCGAGTTGAATTCGAAAAGTTACAGTGATTTTAGATGAATTTAGAGTAGTAGGTATGCACGGCGACCGAATAGAGGGGGGCCGGCCGGAC
The DNA here is from genome assembly GCA_949752695.1 of Melanostoma scalare. Classification (NCBI taxonomy): domain Eukaryota; kingdom Metazoa; phylum Arthropoda; class Insecta; order Diptera; family Syrphidae; genus Melanostoma; species Melanostoma scalare. Next base: position 38,722,103 of record OX456984.1, read on the forward strand.
GACTTTGAACCAACCTTTTATGATTGGTTCCAGGTAGCTCGAGGTCTTCTTTTGTGTTCAGGGAAGGGGAGCTCACTTTAATGACGCTTCTAACGGAATATTTTTGACGAGAACCATTCAGTGTGCTGTTTTTCGCGTTTATCTTTAAACGCGTTTATCTCGAAACTAGTATTTTTAAAGTCGGTGTACAAAATATCTCGGCGACTGTTGCGCCGATCCTTTTGAAATTTTGCACACTTCTTTAATATTTATAGAGGTAATAACACGAGGATTTAAAAAAAAAATTAATTTTTCCGGAATTGACAGCTACAAGATGGCGGCATTTTTATGCAAAAAAACGGATTTTCACTTTAAATTGTCACCAAAATTTCAAAAATGCAAAAAAAAACCTTGTGTTATTACCTGGAGAAAGTTGTGTTTTAACGAAATCTTTTTAGAATTTTGATTTTAGATGATCCTGTCAAAAGTTATCTTGCACACCGCAAAAGATCGAAAAGTGGGGGCGTCTCGGAAAAAGCACTGTCATCGGTTTGTTTTTCAATATTTTTGTATGAAAAAATTATAGAAGATACTTGAGACTATACTTAATAATGAAGCAAATCAATTAATTTAATTTACATTATCAGATGTTTCAAGCCTTTTTTTCAGCCTCCCAGGGTTTACTCCTCCCTTAAGTTTGTAACAGTAGAAATGTTGAAAGCCTTATTCTAAGCTACGGCAAAAAACATTATTTGGAAATTGCAACCGGATTAAGTAGTTAATTTAAATAAGAGGCTTTCTTTGATTTCTTTGAGTTGATTCTTTGTATTATCTACTCAGTGCTTATGACCATTCAGCACATATTGTATTGAACAAACTGAAGCGTAGTTTTTAGTCCAAACTAAGAATAGCCTCTTGTCATATGTCAAACTCTATCAAATGCGATAAAAGTATCAATCACAGTCTTCTTCTTCCTCTGAACAATTTGGAACGACAGTTTTTAGACATTCAAGATTCAAGTTGAAGGAAGAAAAACATTGAATTCAATTCAAAAAGTATTTATTTGAGTAAGTAGAAATACTTAAATCCCAACAGAGGCAAAAATATTTTCTCACGCGTATCTCCTTTCGCTAGGAATTGGCAAAGTTCTCCGTCAGTAAGTTCATTGCCATAAAAAGCGTTTTCTCGATTGGCCGTTCGGAACCGGCATGAAATTGTAGGTCCCCTCTATTCCCTGACAAGGCATGTTTCTGAGAAATGCGCTAGACTTAGAGCTCGTCGCTCTGTTGCGCTACCCTATTTATTTTTATTTTATTTAAATAAGAAGTGCAAAATAATAAGCAAAACATATGTAGATTGAAAAGAAGAACATTGAAAAAGAATTGAAATATCGAAAAGAGAAAGATTGAAAATGAGGGAAAGATTGGTGGGATAAAAACGTTGCTGCTAATTAACAAAAACCGTAAAGCTGATTTTTTGTTTAAACGTGGAGGGGCATCTGACAGCACGGATGAAAAGAAGGCGAAAAGAGTTAAAAAATAGGTGAGCTGAGTATGAATTTTTTCCAAATAGACGTTCTGACATCTGCTATTTACAAGGATATGGATGAACTGACAAATAACTGACAGTTCCACAGTTGTTAAGAAATTGTTTTAAAGAACAATCAGGGACAAAAGCATTTAAGTGCTAGATGTGCTAATCGACGCATTCCATAATCATAAGAATTGTTTCTTGAGAGAGTCAGAGTCAAGTTTGCAATACAATACACCGTAGCGTAGACGGTTAACCAATGATTGGCAGTAACAGAGTTTTAACAAGTTTTAGTCTTGTATAGGGTGAAGGTTGCAATTTTTGTGGTTAACTTCGGAGAGCGATTTACTTTAAAACCATCGCCAGCACATTTAATTTACCTATTACTTTAATAAACGGATTTTATTTCATTTTTGTGGCACTGCTTCCGCTTAGTTCATTTTGGCATACTCTTTCTGAAATTTCGGTCGGTATCTCACGAATAAATGCTTTAATGTTATGTTCTAGTGCGTCAACCGAAGCGGGGTTGTCGCAATCGATATAAACCTTAACATAGCCCCACAAAAAATAATCACCTGAATAGCCGCCTGAATAGGTCGATCAAACTGGCCATAAAGTGGATGAACCGCTCGAGATGAATTTCTTAACAGAGGACGCATTTTTGATAATAAACTTCAGTAGTTTGCAATCGTTGTTCGTTAGCGAACCGTGACGATTCATGGTTAAATTGTAGGCCAAACAAAAGATGTTTGAAAGTGACGCCAAACAAGAAATATACCCAAAAGAATATTGCAAAAAAGTTACCTATTAGCTCTAATTTAACGTTCTATTAAAACTCATACAGTAGTTTTTGCGTGAAAGAGCAACAAACCTTCACAAATTCATACTTTCAAGCTTTCGCGTTTATAATACTATTAGGAATTAGCGTATTCATCTTGATTTGCTAGCTTTAATCCAACTAGTGCAAGAATTGAGAAGCCGCACGACTTCGGGGAACGATGCTCGATGATGAAGCTAATTTTTGGTGGGATGGTTAGATAATCCGCGAGTTTTTGTAGAGATGACGTTACATCTGGTAAAACTGAGAGTTTGGTATGAATGCTTTACGAGCTGGTAACATCACTAGTCTTTACTCAAAAACGATCACGGTCAGAGCGGGATACAACAAATAGATACTGTTTTTAAGAACCAAAATCAATGACTTTTTCGTTCCTGAGTTAAATCGCCTTGATGTATAGGAGATGTGGCTTTAAAAAGACGACGCAACATGTCATAGACGGCGTGTCATAATTAATTTGCTGAAGAAAACGTTTGGTGAGCACACAACTTCTCTGAATCTGTGAATTGGCCTCCAAGATAGTGCGATTTAACACCTCTAGGGTATGCAAAGTCGCTAGTCTACCCCATTTTATAAAGATCCTGTTTAATTGTATTTTTCTACTTTCCTGTTGTAATTCATTTTCATTTTTCGTGTCAGCTGGGGCACTGTTCTGTAACTACCGAATCTATTGCCCCTGTTCTGTAACTATCGCCTTTTCGATAAACGGTGGAAAATGGAACGAAATTCTATGAATTTAGTAGGATTTCGTTCCGTTTTCCACCGTTTATCGCCTGCTTTTATCGAGGCGATAGTTACAGAACAGGGGCAATGTGCAATGTGCCCCTGTTCTGTAACTATCGCCTCGATAAAAGCAGGCGATAAACGGTGGAAAACGGAACGAAATCCTAGTAAATTCATAGAATTTCGTTCCATTTTTCACCGTTTATCACCGGCTTTTATCGAGGTGATAGTTACAATACAAGAGCACTGATTGAAATTTCAGCCAATATGGAACAAATCGTTCCAATCATTTGGATTCCATTTTCCACGTATTCCACTGACAGACTCACATTGGATTTTTTTTTCGTGTGAAAACCAGTTGCTGGTGTGTTTTTGCGAAGGGCTGAAAGACTGGCAACTGACATATTTTTCCTGTTCGCTATAAACGTTCATCAGGAAAAAATTTATGTTTCCATTTGTCTCAACTTTTCCTGATGGTTTTTCCTTACCTATCGGTCTAATTGGCCTTTAGCTATATTTACTCCTCATACTCCCACGGGAACGGAAACGGGAACAGGAACATAGAAAATACTGATGTCAAAAATTCTTTTATCGCTAGAGTGTTTTATTATACCGGGGCTACGAGATACATACACACACCATATTTCACCTCCATATTTCCATGGCATCTTGAACAGGAACTCAAAAGCCACTGAACCAAGATTCAAGATTTTTTTCACCATAACAATGCGATGTTATCCTCGAGTAACATAGACTATATTTAATTCCCATATCCCCACGGGAACCGAAGCTTAGAAACTGTTCTAAACAATTTATTCAATTCGATCACCGTAGGAAACGAGCTACGACGGATGGGCCACCTAGTTTTTGATATAGTTATAGTTCTGTACCCCTGAAAAGCCTCTTTACAATCAATAACGATGATTTGATGATCAATTGACGATCAATTCAAATTTTTGAAAAAAGTAGTAGTATTAGAGTAGTAGAAATAAGTAGACTCTTAACTATTGCATCTTTAAGGAAACAAAAAATCAGTTTTTCGTATAAGCATCATTACATCTAATAGAATAATAGCTTCAGGAGCTCCTTAACCTTGCTTTTATCTGAAAACAGTTCTTAGACTTTCTCACGGTGTGTCTATGAACCTATTAATTCATTTCCTTTTTAATTTAAAACACAGTTTCTTCTAAATCAACACCCACCCTTCTAATTACAAATTCCCTACTCACGTGCAATATCACGACTCCACCACATCTGTTAAAGTATTGTAGGAGCAGCAAACCATTTATCACGTCTATTCAACAAAATACCAACACAAAAGCAAAGCACTATGCAAATACAAGATACAATTTCACATTTCAAATTTAAACGGTAATACATTAATTCTAGCCCATGGCTCTAGCGCAGAATCCATTTAAACAAAACATCACAAGAAAAAAAAAAATGAAACGAAACGAAATAAAAAACTAAATAAACAAACCGTGTATTCCAAATCTATGAATGAATGAATCACAAACAGAAAGGAGGCTCGCCTATCGCCTCTATTTATATACATATATGTACATTCCCAATTCCCAAAGGTGCCACCAAAAATGTCACTCAAAGTGGCCTCTGGGTGCCCCGTTCGCAGCTACAGGGGATGAGGGTTGTAGTTGTAGATTACTTGTTTACATTTCCTCTTTTTATGAGAATCGTCTCTGGTTTCATTCATCCATTCATGTTGACGGAAGTGAACAAAAACAAACGTGCTCTGTTAAATAACATGAATTCTCAGTTAGCATTCATATCTCGTTAACAGAAAGTCCAACAGAACAGTTCACCCGCATCGTCTCCCGTTCCACCACGGAGGGTGGTTTGTTGAGCATCTCATCGGGGATGAGAAAAGTATTTTCGCGCTAGAAAATCAGAGTACTCAAGTGATAGTCTTTTGGAAATAGGAACGACTATTCAGTTAAAGTTAAACGCTCGTGGAGCTCGGTCGAGTTTAACGCTTTTGAGGACACAACGGTTGGTTTTTTAAATCACTTTATTAAAGAACGAGATAAATCACCGTCGGTGTTTGCATAACAAAAATTGCTGACGCAGGTCTTGCAATAAATAGGATAAAAAAGTGTTCATTCGGTTATTAAAGACAATTGAAATTTGAAAAAAAAAAAGATAATAATAATAATAATGACTTCCACTGCTGTGAACGGTGGTTGTAAGAATGCCGGTACGGAATCATGTAAGAAAAATCTTGATATTCACAATAATCTGAATCGTTCGAATTGCAATAACAATAATAAAAGTGCAGCGACGACGGATAGTGAAAGTGGTGCTGATATCGGCGGTCATAAGTTTAGTGATAAAATGTTTGGATGGGGAAAATTTCAACCGAAATTTTTACAACGATTTTGTAATGCAAAGTGGGCACTTTTTTGGCTTTGTTGGGGTGGAGCAATGCAAGGTGAGATCATAAACAGAAGATTTGGTGTATGAACAATTAATATTTTCTTTAGATATCATTAATATTTGGCTTTCAGTGAAGTAAATATGCCTTCCTTTAAAGTACGACTATTTAAAATTTTACCTCCAGACAATACGAGTATGTTGTAGCGCGAAACTGATTTAAAACTTTTTAAAATGCTGGCCGATATAGAGTTTCGTTGTTCAAGAAACAACGCAGGCGATGGAATAATTGAAAAGATCAAAACAAATTAATTTAAATTTTATTACTTTTCTAAGTGAATCCAGTTTCTTATGGTTTTATTCTAACAAAATATAAAGCAGTCGTTTTCAATGATAAAAATAAAATCTCTGGAGAACTCTTTCACTGTCGAGTCATTATGTGTTCTAAAATAAAGAAGGTACACATAAATGAGTGTTGCGTTGATATGAGTATGAGTATTATTCTCATTCTCTTATCAAATGGTTTCAACATAGTAAAAACAAATTAGAGCGAGGTAGGGTTGGGTAAAAAATAATAAAGATTTTGGGTTAATTAGAGATGGTAAAATGTTTTTGTCTTTTTACAAGTCTCGATTTAATGTGCGGATTGTATGTTATTAAAGATACTAGATTTACGGCAGAGGTTCCCGTGGCTTAGCGGCTAACATGTCTGTCTGTTAAGTGCGAATTCGAGGTTGGATTCCCATAAACTGATTTTTTTTTCCACGGGTATCGCCTTTTGCCAGGAATAAGCAAGTTCTCCGAGAGTAGTTGCATTGCTATGAAAAGCGCTTTCCCAAGGAATTCTTTGGAAGTTTTATTATTATTTAAATATACGCGTTCAGACTGTTTCATATGATAATAGTCTTTCCTCCTATTTACCATTAAGAACAGGGATGCCACAGGGATCAATTCTTGGTCCACTGCTGTTCTCTCTATTTATAAATGACCTGCCATCTGTTGCTTATTACTGCAAATACCTCATATATTCTGACGATGTCTAGTTGTATTTTAGTTTTTCTACTGGTCTTGTTGAAGATTATGGCATAGCTAAACTAAACGATGAATTACCAGCACGTTTTTCCACTTCACAATGAATAGACCTACTTCAGAACAAATCTTGCGAATTGCTACTGCCGATAAACGGTCAGAGGAACTCGATAAAGTTATCAAAAAATCAACTTCCAGATTACACTTAATTCGAGCCTGCTGTGAGGCCAACATGCCCCATCTTTTTTTAAAACCAATATCATGATAATGAAACTAATTTCTACTAATTTTATTTCATTTTGAATTTTTCTACCTCTAAGAAAATTGTAAAAGGAAACGAACAGAAAATAGAAATTTTCCTACCACAAACTTCACTTCGATTCAATGCCATGATATTCAAAATACGCTAAGATTTATACTTGAATTTTTGAGAATGATTTGAATTCAAATAATTTTAATTATGACCGAGTGATACTTTACCAAATTTTTTTTTTTTGCAAAAATCTAACAGCATAATGTGATATATGTATTACCTTTTAAATTGATGTCCTTATCAAACATGTAAAGTTTCTTTTCAAAATACAAGAAAATTAACTAAATTACATTTTGTTCATGTTTTATGGCTTTATTTGTAAGAGCTAGCATTCCCATTAATAAATGGAACACAACGGCGCTTCGCTTCGTCCAAAATTTCTCTTCAAAAAACGAACTGTTTGGGCTACACAGCACTAATTTAAATATTTGCCAACGTGTTTCAAGCGCAAAGCGACTTAATTTGTTCCGCGGTGGTATAAGATTGACTTTGTGTCACGATTTCGAGAGGGTTGGTGCCAGAATAACCTATGACTTAACCTTTACACTGCAATAAACTGTGAGACCCGGGCAGTTCTTAGGGACACGGTATCGAAAAGAAATCATCTATACTGTACTCATGAGCAGTATCGGTAAAAAAGTATCGTACTCGTAGAAAAATGTGTCATACGTCAGCTTTTCAACGTTAGTCAGTAAGTATCGTCAAAAACATAAGTTAAAAAAATAACCTGTGAGTAGAGCCACAATTTTTTAATCAAAAATATTATAAATCCCATTTCTCCTCCGTACAATCGCTCAAGAAAAGAAGTTTGCCGAAGCGATAGGCGGTTACGGGTTTTAGTGATTGTACTTCCAGCTTCGAAAACAATAGTTTTGAAAACGCTGGAAAAAAATACTCGTGCCAATAAACAATTTCGGGAAATCTACTTTCATATTATGCCATTGTCTCAGAGGATCGAAGCAAAGTTGGTATAACTTGTGCAGAAACAGACTTAATTCATCCTTATTTTCAAACTGTAATTAAGAATTGCTTTTAATTCGCTTTTTTGGGTGAGCGAATTTCTTATGGTGACTTCAAAAACCGCAAGTGGTTTCAAGAGAAGAATCGCTGTCGTAATTACTGCCCACACCAGAAGTCGTAGTAATATATCTTCTCAGGAAAGAAATTTCTTTTGCACAAGCTCTGGCGTCCTGAAAGTGGATATTCTTAAATCTCGGAGATAGTGAACATGGCATTGCAATCAAATGATTATTATCTTCAATATGCCCAAACCGGCGTTCTATCTTTTTTTTATTACTTTTATTTTTTTATACGATACGATACCTGTAAAAAAGTACTTGTAAAGTAAAAGTATCAGCTACAAAGTATGGAGTAAAAAATTATCGGTATCGAAAGAAAATATACCCGATACCTTAAAGTATCGATACTTTTTCCGTGTCCTTAGATTAATATAGGTTAATTAATACAGATTAATGTGAACTTTCCTACTTGTTTAAGAAAAATAAGGTATATTTTAAAACATAACATAAATAAAAATAAAAGCCAATTACTTTCTGTAGTTAAACTTTTACTTTTTATTGTATATACGTACTATAAATAATAATAAGCTATAATGTACAATAAACTATATAATAATACATCAGCTCAAAAGACGCTACAAGAGTTAAAAGGATACATCCAAGGATAGAGGATTACGCGATATACTTACTACCTGAAATAATCAAAAGTGCGGCATTTCTAAATCTGACCATTATTGCCTACGGCCCAAGAGTGCACTGAAGGTGGAAATATATTTCAATGTAAAACCGTTTTTTTATCAATGAAAGACACTCATACAAATGAGTTTCACATGGTTAAGAACAAATATAATTTTCGAGCTTAGGAACTTCATCTTTACAGCAAAAGCTTATTGGCCTCTAGACCGTATAATACCACCTTCTTTGATGCTTCGCCTATGAAGACGGACTTCTTTTCTTCTCAACTCATGAAAATACCAACTCTATCCATCAGCTTACATGTTACGTCCAAATGAAATTTTTAATCAAAATAGATCACGGTTTGCCTGTTTCTATTCTATCTGATGTGACTTATTCGAAATCAAGTTTCTGCCTTCAACGTCTCGCATTCAATGTTGTTTACTGTTCAATGTTAAAGGGAATTCAGCTGACTTTCTGTTTCATGCGATAGCTTCAACTTCAGCTTATGTCTTAAAAAAAAAATTGCTTAGGAAGAGCGTTGAACTTAAAACAGATCTCAGTATCTTCCGCGTCTCCTTACTTAACGTTGCTTTATTGACTCTGTATTTAGGGATTTTTCCACTCTTCTTCGGGTATTTAAGTGGGTCGTCTACCTTCGCAGTTTCAAAAAATCAAATTTTCTTATTTTGCTTATTTCGAGTCTAGACACTATAAGGAAGATACCTTGTAAAGGACTTATTAAAAAAAAAATGCTGGTTGAAATACTACCGACCTCCTAACCCAGCTCTACACGTATTTTTTATGTCAATCATTTATCTTTAAACGCGCTTTCTCGAAAGAAGTGTTTTTTGAAATTGTTGGTATGATTTTAACGGAACTATCGAAGATATTGTAAATAAAAGGTTTCGTATTCACAAAACGTCTTACTATTATTAATCACGAGTTTTTTTTTAAACTTTCTTCAATTTTTTACAGCTTTTTTAGGCTAGAAAAAAGGGTTGAACATATTTTTTCAAATCACTGCCATTTTGTGAAATTTCAAAATATTTAAAATAAAGCTTGTGTTTAATTGTAGTCGGATTAGTAAGGAGTAGGAAATATTATTGTTTTCATGTTTTAAGGTTCTGAAGCTGAGAAATCGTGCCACAAAGTCTCCTATGTCGTTCCGGCAGAGGTGGATACAAGGATGAGTCCAGGCCAAGATAACGAAAAAAAAGAAAAATCTTTTTTTTTTTTTATTTTAATAATGTACTAATTAAATAAATAAAAAACTTTGTGTCAGTATCATTTGTATTTTTTTCGTAATACATTTTCAAAAACACTCCCGAAATTCATACGCGAAGGTAGACGACTATTATTCCAAATTTTTGTTTTCAAGGGAAATTAATTTAATTTTTCACCACTGAGTTTTGTTTCTATATCCTTCAGGTCTGTAACTTCATTTCATTTGCTTGAACAGTCAAAACTTATCAATTTAATGATTCAAAGTTGGGGCGATATTATCTAGTGCTTTATGGTTAACTTATAGGTTGTTTTGTAACTGCCAGCAGCTTGAAATCTTATTAGAAAGTCAGTATCATACCTCCGAGGCACGAAATGCTTCGCTTTACACTTGAACAAAATTGGGAAACACTGAAAGCTGATTTACAAAATAAGTGCTGTGCAGCCCTAACAATGCGTTTTTTGAAAGGAATACTTGGCTGAAGTGAAACACCCTGTACTGACATGCTTATGGGCAACACTCATGGTCCCTGCAGCTCAACACTTCATGCAATAGCCTTAGAAGAATTCTTCGCAGATCTCAGATCATTTGCTTAGAAGGTTTGATTGACTCAGCAATTGAAGACGCACAACCAACCCGCTTTGGCCTTAGAGCAGCTTGAATTGGACGATTTTGGGCGTAAAATTGCTGGCTCTGAAAACCCGCACGTTATTTTCCAGAAACCAATGCATCCACAAAGAGTGATAGTTTCGTGCAGATTGAGAAGGGGTTCCATCGCATCATTGGATCATTTTGCTTCGAAATGAGGACGGCAACAACGCTTCGGCAACGGTGGTCTAGAGTCATGTTAACGGACTTTCTTTTTACTGAAATTGATGACATGGGTTTGGACGATGTCTAGTTTATGCAGGATGGCACGCCATGCCCAGCAGCTTATGTCAAAGTCGATCTTTTCCGCACCAAATTCCCCAATCGTTTTATCGGTTGTCATGGCGATGGAATATGTGATTGCTTCAAACTGTCATATTCTATTTGTTTTCCCAAAAAGGCAAGTTTATGCATCTGAACTTTAACATGAACTCAGTTTCCATCATTTCCTTAAGAGTTTGTAATGAATCTGGAATCAAAACAAGCTTAAAATCACTTTTCTTCTTTTATTCGTGGTTCGTTGGTTTTGCCCCAAAGTTTAGCAAATTTGGAGGTAATCAAACATTGGTGCTAATATCATCCATGTAAACCGACTCTCAATACAGTTCGAGTGTGCGTATCAAAGGAATTACAATTATAAATTACTCATTATGCGTAAATGATGTCCTTCAAACGTATTCATTTCAATAATTTCCGGTTTCTTCACCTGGTCACACAACGTATATACTAACATCTCACACACGTGTGATTGGATCCTATATTCGTAGCAACAAAAATTCCAATGCGATAGCCACTCATCTGCCGACTTAATTACAAGTGTTTTGTCCAACATAAATCCCTTTTAAGTTGCGTGCTGAAGCAAATATGACACCGCACCACCACCCATGTCCTTCGCAATCCGTTCACACTTATGACTCTGTAGAAGTGTAGACCATCTAGTAGCAACATCCTTACCCTTCAATAAAACAAGAAGCAAAAAACACTTTGATATTTGATCACGTGTCACACAAAATGCATCCACGCACGCAATTCTGTCGGTCGTCCTTGGCAGCAATATTTTACGAATACGTACCTCAAGGTCCAGGGCTAACAATAGCGAAGCGATAGCGACACATCCTAGCAACAGATGCTTGCGTGCATTAATTACTTACGAAATCTCCATTTCTCGGTGCAATGAATTTTCGTCCATGGCACTACTGGTTGAATCCATGGAAATCCATTAAATGGCTCAGGCATATGGTTTTTCGTTTTGAATTTAAGTGGTTGCACTTATGACCACCCTTGATGGTAGGGTACTGGTACTGGCACGCGCTTTTCAAAAGGGTTCTTATTTATTTTTGTGGTCTGGCTGATGATCATAATACAAAACAAGAACTGTAGTTAGTCGGTTAATGTTTAAAAAGAGTATATGTATGTTCTCCAATCTGAATATTGCTTATGCGATGCCAAACAGGAAATAAATTATGTGTTGTGCTTCACCTATTGTGCGAGCTGACGCCCTAGTTCATATAAATAATAATGAAAAGGATATCCACGTGCAAGTGGTATTAATATTTATACCATTCATTGTCAGAATGGAGGCGATTAACTACAGAATCAGGTGGCTTATGGGTTTTTGTGTTGATTATGCGACACACTGATGTTGGCTACAGGAATGTGTCACATAAAATTTAATAATATAAGTGGAACAATGCGCGCAAGGAATATTAACTGTTTTCAGTTAAGTAAAAGATTGAATGGAGATTAACAATTTGGTTTGTTAGCTTCACTCAAAGGCTTTTTTTTCAACCAAGTTTATTAATTTCAAAGAACTAAATGTATCATCATAACATTAAAGAAAAGTAAAAGGAGTTCCAAGGCGGAAAGTAGAATATGAGCTCATTATGCTGCTAATGGACTAAAATCCAATCAAATAAAATAAAAGAAGTCCAAATATTCAGGGTGTTTTGCATAATATGCGATAAAAGCTCAGGATGGATAGGTTGAGTGAAGACAAGAAAAAAATCGTATGGGAGGAGGAAGGAGTTTATCTCCCGCTGTTCAGGCGCTAGGCGTAGTTTTATAAAAAATATTGATCAAAAAAAAATTATCAAAAATCAACTAAGAAACTTACTATCACATAATTCAATTTTTCAATTTTCAATTTTATTGAGAATGTACAAGTAAGACGTAGTCTTTTATAGTACTTAAAAATACGGACTATGATGAAAAGTAAATATTATCGATAAATAAACTTAAAACAAAATACAAATGGTAATATAGTAGATTAACTGAATATAAATAATATATAAATTTAGTAATAGCAACAAATTTTAAAAATCATTTTTTTTTTTTTTTTTTTTTTTTTTTTTTTTAATAATTCATCTTGTTTTAATTAATTTCGTTGTACATTTTAATCTGTTCAAATTTAAATTTTAGTTTTTACAATAGTCCTTAGCGAAAATGAGCAGTGATTGCATTTTTAAAGTTTGTTATTCTAATTATTCTTTTAATGGTAATCGGTAGAGAGTTCCAAAGCCTAATTACATACACAATAAAAAGCCGTGAAGAGTTCAAGTAGTTGTAATTTGGTACTAAAAAACTCGTAGTTCTTAAAGATTGGGCAAATTGAAGTTTATTATAAATGTACAGAGGTGCCTTATTATGTATAATTTTGTGTAAAAATATACAACGTCTGGCATCCAGAAATTGGTGCAACGAACATCCAAGAACAAGTTGGTGGTAATGAGAAATGTGTTGGTGTCTCCGGAGACCATATACGTATCTTAACATATCATTAAACGCCACAAGCAATTTATGTTGAGAGTGAGAATCGGGTTTGCAATAGACTACACTTGCGTAGTCGATCAATGGCACGAGCAACGTTTTTATAAGCCTTAACTTTGTATTTACAGGAGTAGCGGAGGAGAATGGCCAAAGTCTACGTAGTCCAGAGTATATTCTTGCAACAGTATGATTAATATGACTTTCAGCTGAAAGTTTTCTGTTAATTTTGAAACCTAGACTTGTAACAGTTTCCGAAAAAGACAGCTGGAATGAAGACAGAAAAACAGGAGGTAAAAGTGATGTATCAACAAGCTTTTTGGAAATTGCAATAAGCTGAGACTTTTCTGGATTCAGACAAAGACCATTGTTAACTGACCATTTAAAAATTGCCATTAGTATTACATACCATAGTATTTTTGAAAGCTAATGCTTTGTTCTTTAATTAACATTTAACAGTTCAAGTTAATTTAAAGAGCATAGTTATTGAGTTTCAAAATAAAAATGTTTGGGTCGTTCACCATTTAAGACAATCCAAGTGGAAATTGAAACACTTCGTTTTGTTAAGCCCATGGTTAAAGCGGTATTTTTTCCAAAGAGAAAAAAAAACATTTAATGGATTAGTATCCAATCAGTGTTCAATCCGGTAAGTACGCAACACGTTAACATAATCCAGCAGAAATAGCACCTCTTCTGGTCAGATATGAGATGCATCTACCACGAAACATATCCGCCATTTGGATGCTTCAAATTCATTTTGATGTCAATATTAGAATTGGAGGATGATTTAGGAATTTCTGTTTCCGGTTTAGGGTCAGATACAACAAATTTGTTGGCTGCCAATGACATCCTGCCAATTGCTTTTACTGTGACAGATAAAATTCAACTGCCAGGAGCAGCTAATTCCTTTCAACATTGGATAGATGAGCGTTGGGTATGATGGCGTAGAAATCCACAACACAGAATCTTTGAACCTTGTTCGAGAATCGCTGTGAAAAGTTGAGTTTTCTAGCACCGAAACTGAAGCAATAAGTCCAGTGACTGCGCTCCCTGGTCGGATGCAGTTTTTCCCTAGAAAAATGCGCCAAATTGCTTCCAATCGTGCAGAACTATATGCGTTGGAGATACACCATAAAGAAGATCTTTATGATCACCAAGTTCAGTTGATTATCGCTACACGCAATGCATTGGCTTGGTCCTGCATATTGCAAGCCGCAACTATTAGTTTCTGAGTAAGTGGCAGTGCCACATTTAATTTATGTCGCAGTGTTGGAAAGCGGTGTTTTAGAACACTGTAATGCCATTCAACAACATTGCATGTGCGTAGAAGCGAGGCTTAATACCGACGGTTGATAGGGTCCGTAGCTAATCCGGGGAGATTTACTATTTGTATGGGGTAACTAAATACGGTGTATTTCAATAACTTGAATCCCACACCTGTACTTGTTAAAATGGCTGGTGTCGAAACGTACATAGCTTCAAATTAGATGCAGAAAATATTTTGATCAATAATAGAAAATGGCTTCGAAACTAGTTTTGTCGTTAAGTCTTGATATTTTTAGTTTTATTAAAAGCTAGTTTTACGATTTCGAGTTTTATGTGTAATTTTTTATTTGAATAATACCGATTTTTTCAAAACTTGAAACTCGAAACTGCTCTTGAAAACTAGTTTTGAAACGAGTGAATAATATGGCTGTAAAGTATGTGGCTTAGTTGATTTGTAATATTTTTTTTTTAGAAAATTAAGTTAATTTTTTATAAAACCATACCTTCTGGTCTGCAGGTTTTAAATAGGCACAGTTATATTCAAATGGATGAGGCTTAATAGTGGACATACTCACTCAAATGTTAAAAAACACTTTTTCACTGCTTTGCCAAATAACTTAGTAAAGTATTTTGCTTAGTTTTGTGGAAGAGAACGTTTACGACACTCTACTAAAAAGTTATGGCAGAGACAAGCCCTTTTTAAATTGACATTTTTAAAAACTCTTGCCTTCAAACATTTCTTTCATTTACTAATTTTATGTAACAGTCATGCTATTGATGTTTCAAACTGGATTTGTTGCGGATTTTCAACTACTGATCATATTTTTAAACTCTTTAGTATTGATATGAAATTCATTTCAATTTTTATAAGCTGAAGGGAAGACTCTACACAGCAGTTGTCCGTCCAGCTCTGACATACGGTTCACAATGTTGGACAATGTACAAAAAGTATGAGAGCAAATTGACGGCAACCGAAATGAAGATGCTTCGGATGACAGCAGGAGTAACAAAGGTAGATCGAATTAGAAGTACTAAGATCCGTGGAAGCCTTCATGTCAAAAGTACCATCTTGGACAAAATTCAGCACGACCGGCTCAGTTGGTATTGTCATGTTCAAAGGAGAGATCCGCAGAACCCCGTCCAAAAGGCAATATCGTACAACGTTTCAACAAATTCGCGACGAAAAAGAAAAGGCAGGCCAAAACACTCCTGGTACAAGCAAATGCAAAAACAGCAGCATTTGGTTGGCCTCAGACATGGAACAATCCAAAACCGGGAGGCTTGCCGACGCTTTCTAAGGTCAACGCGGCGTACCCCACAGGCGGATCACTAGTGTGAAGCAGAAAAGTGGGAGAGTTGTGATCGCTTCAAGATCACTACTCGTAACGCCGGAAATGAAAAAAAGAAGAAGTATTGATATGAAATTCATGGCAAAGAAAAATAAAAACGATGGTTGCTGTTTATATCAGCAAGTGACTTTATTTGTAAAACGGTTATAGGCTGTTATGGGACAGAAAGATAAAATGGGTTCGAAACGATTGCTGGTGTGCCTCAAGGGAGTATGCTAAGCTCTCAATGTTATTTGGCCTTATTTTTTTATTAGACCGAACTATAGAGCAGGGATCTTAGTATGTGTGTACGTGCAAAAGTGTGATTTTGGAATTAAAGTTAATTTGAAGAATTTGAGAAGTTTTAAGGTTTTTTCAAGTTACCAAACTGACCTATGCAATAAATGGAAAGCATTCCCCGAATAAAAACCTCAAAGTGTATTCAAACAATGTCCCGAGGTTATGAAAAAAAAACAAAAGGGTAATCCTTAAAAATAATTAAATACGTTGGCACAACAGAGCGGGGAGCCACGCGGCATAGCTCATTCATTCAACCATTGCTTTTGAGGATTAGAAGGGACCTACAACGTTTCGCCGATTCCAATCGAGAAAGATATTTTCATGGCATGAAACTACATCAGAGTAATTGTCAACTCCTCGCGTTTTTTTTGTTCCCCGAAATTCTAACGTAAGAGCCAAACACGCTAACCATTACTCCCCGGGCACAATGGGTATAATTTTGCAATGCGATTTTAAGAAAGTTTTGGCGCACACAAGTTTTCCCATTTAAGGGACACGATAGGGGTTGAAAATATATGCATCCAGTATTTGAACACAGCTTCAATGTTTTCAACAAGAGAAATGAACGAGTGTAGACATTTAGACCCTACCTTAAACTCAAACAATAATTTCTGATCCGAAGCCATTAGTAAAATTGTTTAAGGTGGAAATTCTATCCGTCATAGGTCAGACCTTCCTCTGCATTTGTAATAGAAACGTAGGTACTAAATGATGTTTAAAGGAATAAAAACCAAAAGGAAGAACTGTTGGAAGTGTTTAATGGGTTCGTAGGATGGTCAAATTTGTGGAAAAAGAGATCGTAGTTATTGACAAAAACCGTAAAAATTCGAAATAAATAAAAAAGGAAGGTCTAACTAAAGTCCAGTAACCAAGACTAAGCTTTTGATTGCTTTTTGACATCTGCTTATGTATATACTTATATGTAAATTCAGATTGAAGAATCCGATTTCTAATTGGAAATTCGTGGGATTTTTTGTTTTAGTTTTTTTTAAGAAGTCATTTTTTGAATTTAAATGATTTGTAAGCACAAGTAGGTTACTTTAAAAATTTCTCTTCGAAGCGTGATTTAAAATTCCTTGTTTCAGCTTTAATTAACAAAAGCTTATAAGTGGCAAAGTTCCTTCATTCCACAATGATGTCCTACGACAACTTATTTCTTTTTTCATTTTATTCGCTTAAATAAAATACTTCAATAACATCGATAGCTTTTTCTACGATTTGAACCAAATGCTTCTTGTGGGTATCACATCTTGCTATAGAGCTTTGAATGAAGTCATTCGAAATTTGCAGAAAATTGTAGTCCCCTTCCATTCATTCCACATCCAATCGTCCGGTGTGAATCTGGCAACACAGACATAAATCTACCTGTATAGGATGTTAATCAAAAATGAAAATTTCCTTTAAAAAAAGGACCTTGAATCTGTTAATAGAATTTCAACCAAAAGATTGTGGAGATCTTTGAAAAGGGTTGGGAAAACGATACAATTTTTCGTGGATGTCAATCAATACTTCTTATTTCTTCCATGAATTACACCTTTAAGATTTATTTATATTCTTTTTATTGCCTAGTCTTTTTTTACAAAACATTTTCTTTCTTATTCTGTCCTCACCGAAAAAGCACTCCACAATCCTAGATCCCATCAAACAGATAGATTCACTTTAAAGCGCAGTTGACTTTAAAAATGGCCCAGAGGGACACAGTCTTTCACTAGAATGACACACATTTACATCCTTTCATTGCTGCATTCCCGTTTGGGGATTTCTACTTCATCATCTTCATGTTAATGTTATGCCTGGTTCCTGCAGGACAAACCATTTCTTTTCACACAAAGTAACCCAAGTTATCTCTTTACTCTTTCCACATGTTGACTTTTTTTTATTTTTTGGGCAGTTTATCTGCATATATCCATGCAGCGGCGCGTGCTTATCAATCACATTTCTGTGTTCACTGATTTATTGGTCACCAGAGAAGCCGGAAAAAATGGCCAACAATTGGTGCAAAAAAAATATATGTGTATACTTTTGTTTATAAATGTCCTATCAAAGTTTATAGGAGATAAATGGACGATGCAACGGGATTTATGGGTTATAGTGAAGGTATGCTCGAGGTTTGATATGCACTGCTGTCAGCAAATTAATCTCTTGGAAACGAGTATCGAAGCCTACAAGCTACAAGTATGCCCACAACTTCAATATGTGGCTTTTTGGTGGCACAGGGAGTTTCACAGATTTGTGCTATTTGAATTTTTAAAGTAGAAAAGAAAAAAGTCAATCTTTTTCTTTTATATATCGATGGCTCGTCAATGAGTAGTTTAAGAAAAATCTCACTCCTCTACATCACTGCTTGTCCCGTCATGTCATAGGTAGGTTGACCTTAAAGGTCTCTTACACAATGGCTTACTGACAATAAGAGTCTGCATTGATGTTAGTCTGGTAGCATAGACTTTAAAAGCAGTAGAAACACCCTGCATTAAGAACGATATATTTTCACATAGTTAATCGAACTGTTCTGAGGGTGGGCTTAGTTCCGGTATCACTGCTCTGACAACGTTAATCTCGTCCGAAAACAAATGACCAACAAAAAGATTGTGTCTTTTCAAACTAAGATAACGCCACCCACGCATCAAATTATTCAATTTAATCTTTCAACGAGGATAACCAAACGATTTCACAATAATCTATATACGTTTTTGGTGAATCTCGTTGTTCAAATTACTATTTAACTGTTTGGAATTAGAAACTATACGCGTACTTGACATTCGTGGGCTACTGAAATCTTCGGACGCGCCAGCCGGCAATTTAAATAATTGCTCATAATTGCGGTGTTGATGTCAGGCAATGTGTTAGTCACACGCCGTTACTTAAAGCAAGATTTAATGGGAAGAATATTATGGGGGCATAGCCACTTGACTGCAGAGGCTGATCTTTTGTTTGGGAAGAAAGATTTATGGTTATTTAATAAATACCAAAACAAAGAATCAGTGGATGTGAGTGGCTTTGTGTTTTAAGTGAAAGCTATATTGAGTGATAACATAGCACTATGGAAAAAGAGTCGAAACTGAGAATAAAGAAGTGATATAAGTTTGTGGAAATTGATTTTGATTGAGTCGTGAAAAAGGCTGTCTGTTCCAGAGAACAGACTATAAATTTGATTGACACCTGGTCTGAAAAACGATCCCTCCGTCAATCCTTCTAAAACCGAGGTTGGTTTCTTTCTTGTAAAGAAGACCTCGCAGAAAATTGACTGGTCTGATCCAACCTACACTTAAAGGTGTCGATATTACCTTTTCAAACAAAGTCAAACATCTTGTACTCATTCTAGATAACAAGCTTCTGGCAATGTAAGGGAGCCCCCGACAAGACATGGGGTCAGTTATCGAATGAATCATCTCCCATGCGTCAGTTGCTTGGTGGAACAAGCTCTCAAGTAAATACAACAAAACAACATTATGTCTTGGCTATACAGAGGTCTTTCCCAGCACTGCGAGTCCTGCTCCCGACACACTGCAGAATCTTTCTCCCTTTAATACCAACATTAGGCGATGTAAATGTACACAATTCGCACTTGCTTTGAGAAACCGCAAGCAGTATATCTTTTGACTCACGTAAAATGGATATGCCGTCCGATACGATGATCCCAAGGCTCAAACTACGTCAAAAATACACGGTCAACTTTCCATCGCGTCGGACCGGGACTGGTCCACTCCCGAATCTGAACCAGGAAAGGATTGCTAGATTTGCTAAAACCCGACAGAAAAAAGGTGCAAAGTTAGGACGCAGGAACATAGCTCAATAAGACATAAATAAGTTCATAACGGAACTATGCTTCGGCATATACTACCCAGGGCAATTTTTCTTCCGCTTTGCTCTTACCACTTTATCTACGGTAGGATATCTACATCTACACTAGAATCAAGATGACTAATCTGTGTCAGATGAGAGACTCAAGCGGAGTTTATGCTCATGTTAAATCGATTAATCTAACATCACCCTAAGCTATTCATTCATGACGCAAATTACCAAAAACTTATTTTTTCAATCTCGAAATTAGTACAACTTCGACTACTTCCTTTCTGCCACATTACCTAGATAGACTTACTCGAATAAAACTTAATGCATAAATAGCAAAAGCTCTTCTATTAAAAATCAACTTGTAACTTCTCTTTGCGCCGTCGAATTCACCGTCACAAAACGGATGCAAATAAAAGTATATCGTTCAAGAAGTATCACTCGCATTGAAGTGAAACTATTGAAAGGATATTGAACGCCTTGCTTTTGCACTCTCTACCACTTGAATTGTGGTCTCCTTGACTGCAGACATGCAAGCACAATGGTTATCCTATTCTCTTGTTGAACGAAATCACCGATTACTGAATGATGCAATGAAGAAAGAACACCCAGAATACCCACAAATGTCACGTAGCGAGAGTTACAAAATGCATTCATTGGCAAAAAAAAATTAACCATCTGGAGTAACTCTCCGTACTTTGAATATTTAAAACTCTCATCTCCCATCCATGATCATAGGTCCCAAGGAATACTGGTGGGAGTGATAAATTCCACCACCAGCTTTTGAAGGAAAAAAAAGGAATGTTTCTCAAAAAGGTGTGTGCGCGTAAAAGATGATTAACTGCAAAAACGTGACTTGTTGATTTGTAGGAATTTTTATTTAGTTGAACCCCTCTAGGCCATGATACGATTCTAAAGGGAATAAAATTCAGTTTCATGTTCGTAAATTATAACATTTCCATTCCCATTCCTTTTCATAATAGAAAGTTTGGCAAACAACAAGAAAAACGTTTCCTGAAAGACTTCGTGCTGGAATGGCATCCAAGGCTTGGAGGAATTAATAGAAAATGTGTGCCAGAGTAATTTCATTTCAACAATACGCATTATTTTCTCACCATTGAAAAAAATGATGAGAGTACAGAAATAAGGTGACTCCTGGGCTTCAAAGCTATAGAACCTCTTTCAATCGATGCATCAATGTGTCGGGGCTTGAAATTAAACAGACAATGCCCCAAACTCAATTTTGTAAGTCATTGATCATGGATTGTCAATAAATAATGGAAAACCAAAGGTTAACCTTCCACAGGGTTGCAATACCTGCTCCATGAACTTATTGTGCTTTTTGATGTTATTGAATCTCAGAATGCATAAGGCATCCCAAATCGATTTCCAAATTTGTAACAATATAGAACATAGAAAGAAAAAACACAAAAAAGAAGATATTTTGAAAAAGCAATTTGCTGTGACAATGCGTCTGACACCCTCCCGCATGAAAACAGGACATGACCACATGCTAGGAATGGGGATGTTTGCCTTTCGTTACCCTCAATCCAACCAACAACTATTAGAACCACTTAAGTGGAATGTTTTCTTAAGCATCTAACTCAAACAAAAAACAGTGGCAAGTAAGAGATGAGGGTATGTCAACCACTAAAAAAAAAAATAATGTTTACACTGTCGATAATTTAATAACCACCAGTGTCAAGTGATTTTAAGGGAAGCAATAGGGGTGCTGTTATGTCATTTAAGATGTAATCCATGCAAGAAGCAGCACTGGAGAGTCTTATTCGCAATTGTTAAAAGTGATTGGCATCGGAAAACAATTTGACTTCTAATTTGTGATTTACAGATGACTTTTGATGGTCGTAAAATAGATTGAACTTATGTTATCTTTCTTGGTAATTGCTTGTGAGGGGGGTCGTGTATAGTCTAGAGTTCCAACAGAAAAAGAAAAAAAAAATAGTCTAGGGTTCAGTATACAAAGAAGTATTTTGTTAGAACCACTTTTAGATACCTCGTGATAAAGGATTCACTTGGAAGTTGTGCACCATAATTCGCCAAAAAAAAATTAACTTTTACAGAGCATTGATTTATGTGATAAAATAAAATCAGTTCATCGATGCAGTTGTGGATTTAAAAAAGTGAAATAATTTTAGTGTCCATTTTAATTATATTTTATTTGTAACCAGTTATTTTGAAAAGCTTCATATTTAGTCGAATAAATAAAATTTAATAAGAGCAACAGGGCTATTAGCTTCCTTGCACAATTCGCACAACCAGACCTATTGTGAGAAATGGAGGGGACCTTCAATTTTTTTGCCGATTCCAAACGTTTAATCGAGAAACTGCCTTTCATGGCAATGAAATAGTAAAAGATAGTAATTTATCAGAGAGCTCACGAAAGGCGATACCCTTTTAAAAACATTTTTTGTCTTCTTCAAGCTCTTCAAAATTTTTACTGAGCACCCAATACAAAGTATTTATCTATGCGTGGCGTAAAATAACCGATTACGAGACAATCAACATCTTTCGATAAAAGCGATGACTTCACAATTTGACAACCCTCGCAAACGAAAAAGAAATCCGACTCTTAACGTGGAACGTGAGATCCTTAAATGGACCAAGAAGTACAATGGAATGGGCAGGGAATAAAGAATATGCAAAACTGCGACTGCTACCGACAACAACAATAACAGCGCCCACGCCCCCACCGAGTAGAAAGACGAGAATTCCAAAGACTGTTTCAACGAGCTCGTCGACAAAACAAAAAAGCAATGCCATAAACATGACGTTAAAATAGTTCTTGGTGATTTTAACGCAAAACTAGGGAAGGAGGACATCTTCGGAAACACAAAATGGACTCTGGATAATGGATTTTGTTGTGGGGATAAACCTTGTTGTTAGTAGTACGCGCTTCTCGCATCTCAAAATTTATAAAGGTACATGGCGATCGCCAGATCAATCAACCGTCAACCAAATTGATAATGTTGCGATTGACGCAAGGCATTCTTCCAGTGTAATAGATGTCCGAACTCTCCGAGGGGCCGAATTTGACTCGGACCACTACCATTTTGTAGCCAAGGTATACGAATGAGGATATCTTGTTCACGACTCGCGCGAACTAACGCTGTGAAGCGATGTGACGTGGGAAAGCTACAATCACAGGAAATTGCCAGTGCCTTCACCAATCGAGTGTCCCTCCAACTATAAATAAATAAAATAAATAGGGTGGCGCAACAAAGCGAGGAGTCCCTGGGCCTAGCGCATTTCTCACAACCATGCCTTGTGAGGGTATGGAGGGGACCTACAATTTTCTGCCGGTTCCGAACGGCTAATTGAGAAAACGCTTTTCATGGCAATGAATTTACTAACGGAGGACTTGCCAGTTCCTCGCGAAAGGCGATACCCGTGGAAAAACATTTCTGCCTCTGCTGGGATTCGAACCCAAGTCCCTCCAACTACCCTTGAATATTATGCCGCCAGCATCGAGTATTGAAGATCAGTGGCAGCAATGCCAATAAGCCATCAGAACCACTGCCTCTGATGTTCTGTGTTTCACTCGGCACCCAAAACGAAACCCATGGTTCCATGAAGAATGCAGGCAGGCAAATGCAGCCAAACAAAAAGCACGACAAATGGTGATGCAAAAGCAAAAAAGGGCTGCTTTCGACCAGTACAACAAGATTTACAAGGAGAAAAGATGGGAAGAACACCGAATTCTCAAAAAGAAAAAGAAGCAGCATGGAAAGCGCTCATTTGAGGAAATTGAGAGACGCCATTACAGGAACGAGATTCGGAAGTTTTACCAAAAGGTAAAAATATGTTGACAGGGTAACAGAGCCCAAACTCAAGCCTGTAAAAACCAGCAGGGGAACATAGTAATGGAATCGCAGTAGCTTCTAAGGATCAGTAAGGACACCTTCTGCAGACTTATTAGCGGCAATGAAGACACTAATTCCGCTGTCAGGCAGAATGCCCCGTTCAACTTGGACGATGATCAAGAACTCCGTCTTCACGACCTAGAATAAATTAAGCTTTGTCATATGCAAACTTAAATCAAATAAAACCGCAATTGCATATGGCCTAGACCGGTTCAAAAAAAGTGACTTTTTTCTTTTTCTCGATGCACATCGATTTTTACCTTCGAGTAGGTGTAAAAACAAGCCTGTTAAAATTTGAGCTCGAAAAATTAATATTTAGAGGTCGCTCATCGCAGATTTCCATTTCCCATACAAATTGTATGGGAAAAAAAACATATAATTTTTGGAATTTTATATTTCGGTCTAAAAGCAAAGTGCCGAGATGAGCGATACATATTCTTATAGAAAATTTGTTGTTCTACAAAAAAGGTGTTTTATCATTTTTCGACAAATTCACTCCTTCAAAAGTTATACAGGGTTAAAGTTTGAACAAATATTTTTTTTTTTGATATCTGACAAAATGTTAAAATGTATCACTTAAAATCATAAAATCATTCGCTTATGACACATATTTTTATAGAAAATTAATTGTTCTACAAAAAAGGTGTTTTATCATTTTTCGACAAATTCACTCCTTCAAAAGTTATTCAAGGTTAAAGTTTAATTTAGAGTAAATTTAAGTTTTTTTTCTTGATTTCTGAAAAAATAAATTTATTAATTAATTATTTAATTAACCTTGAATAACTTTTGAAGGAGTGAATTTGTCGAAAAATGATAAAACACCATTTTTGTAGAACAACAAATTTTCTATGAGAATATGTATCGCTCATCTCGGCACTTTGCTTCTAGACCGAAATATAAAATTCCAAAAATTATATGTTTTTTTTTTATACAATTTGTATGGGAAATGGAAATCTGCGATGAGCGACCTCTAAATATTAATTTTTTGAGCTCAAATTTTAACAGGCTTGTTTTTACACCTACTCGAAGGTAAAAATCGATGTGCATCGAGAAAAAGAAAAAAGTCACTTTTTTTGAACAGGTCTAATGGCCTTGACTCCGAGCTTTTCAAGGCAGCTGGAGATCAGTTGGAAGGAGCATGCACCAGCAGATCTTCTGAAGAAAGTATGGGCGTTGAATGGAACCTCAGTATTCTTTGCCCGAACCTAAAAAGGGAGATCTTCACAATTGCAAAAATTATAGAGGAATAAGCCACCATAACGTCCCTTATAAGATCTTGTCTGCTGTAATATGTGAACGTCTAAAACCCCACGTAAACAACTTGATAGGTCCTTATCAATGTGGTTTTAGACCAGAGAAGTCCACAATAGACCAAATTTTCACATTACGGCAGATCTTGGAATAAACCCGAGAATATAATATCGATATACACCATCTCTTTATCGATTTCAAGGCCGCGTATGACAGTATTTACAGAAACGAGCTGTACAGAGCCATGTCTAGTTTCGGCATCCCTGCAAAACTCGTACGACTATGCAGGATGACTTTGAAGAGTTCACGCGGCTCCGTCAAGGTCGGTAGAGAACTCACCGAGACCTTTGATATCGAAAAAAAACTTTAGGCAAGGCGACAAACTGTTATGCGATTTCTTTAACATAATACTTGAAAACATTGTACAAAACTCAAACGTCAACACTAGAGGAAGATTCTTTCAAAAGTCTGTACAATTACTCGCCTATGCAGACGATATTGACGTAATGGGAAGCAGGAAGCGTGATGTCATAGGTGTTTTTGCGAATTTTGAAACAGAAGCGGCAAAAATGGGTTTGATTGTAGTAGTAGTAGTAGTAGTAGTAGTAGTATGTTTTTATTCAAGTTTCATTTCTATAATAATTATACATAAATTTCATACCAATTTCCTTATTTTTATATCTTAAAAGATAGGTTTAATTAAACAATGTAAGATATTTTGAATAATTTTAAAACAAATTTACAACAATGACTTTCGTCGTCTGTCGCGATCTATCGCCAATAATTTTTACAAACTCTTGATTTTTTTTTTTTTTTTTTTTTTTTTTTCTCTCTAATAATTAAATTCGTTGATCAAATTCTGTCGATATTTGAGGGCTGTTTCCAGATATTTTATAAGATGACACCAATCCCTTTCTCCATCCAAAAGACTGACTATGGTGTTCTCATCGAGTGTCGCGGTTCCGAAGCAGTTTCTGCGTATTCCTCTTAGAATTGGACAAATTCCCATAAAATGCATGTATGATTCTGTTTCATTCATGTTGCAGAGTGAACAGTTCGTATTTTCTTGTGGTGTTCTTGATGTTCCATTTAGTCTTATGAGTCCTGTCCTTGCCTTGAATATCCATCTCGTTACTGACGTTTTTAGACCATCGCAGACATAGCTCCTGCCAACTTCGTAGTTAAGCTGATGATACAGCCCATGTGATCTCGTCAGATTCGCTCTTTGAAGTGCCTCTTGGCGCTCTTCCGTAACAATATTTTGAGTTGTGTTCTCAATAAACATATGAAAAAGGTTCCTGTTTGCCACAAGTTCTTCTAGGTTAGTGAACCCAAATTGGTCAGAAGAGTTTTGCCAAGCTTCGAACCAATAAATTTGTTTTTCCTTAACTTTCCTAGCCAATATTTTTGGTAGTCTGCTTTCTTCATAGCAATTGAAGACCTTTCCTATATATTTCATGTGGCACCGCATCGTAAATTCAAGAATAGGCTTCATTTGGCATTCCAGCGTTAGCGCGTAGTTTGGAGTTACTCTTGGTAGGCCGAGAACTTTTTTAAAAAAATACCTTTGTAACTTCTCCACTTCTTCATATTTTGTGTGTCCCCAGACCTGTGCTCCATATGCTACGACGGCTCTGGTGACTGCGTTGAAGAGTTCTATCTTTGCGCAGAGTATTACATCCTTGTTGGCTATGAAATTTGACCATGTCAAATTCAAACCTTGCCTGGCCAGCTTTGTCCTCTCCTTAAAGTGTTCGGTCAAACTCAAACTAGGGGTCAGCCATACACCAAGATATTTATATTTTGTGACGACTTCTATTTGTTCGTTGTTAAGCTTCCATTGTTCCTGTGCACTTAACCGCCCCCCTCTTTTTCTAAATACAACAATTTTTGATTTTTCGAGGTTGATTGTCAGGCTCCAGCGTCTGCAGTACTCAGCCATCCTGTCTATCATTCCCTGGAGAACAATTGCATTATCAGCCATGAGCACAATATCGTCTGCGTACATGAGTAGGCGTATCAGAGTTCCATTCACGTCGATCCCGCCACCAATATACTCGTGCAAATCGTTGATGTATAGGGCAAAGAAAAGTGGGCTAAGAAGACATCCTTGTTTTACGCCCATTGATGTTTTAAACCACTCCGAAAGTTTCTCTCCATCCCAAACCGCTGACGCAGTGTCTTCATAAAGGTCTTTGACAACTTCTAAGATTTTCTCTGATATTCCAGACTTTTTTAACTTATACATGAGAGCATTGCGGTCAATGAGATCAAACGCAGCCTTAAAGTCTATGAAGAAGCAGTAAACTTTCTTTTTTTCATGCATTTTTAGATTTATTATGTTAAATAAATTGAAAAGATTATCTGCAGTACTATATCCTTCTCTAAAACCGGCTTGATATTCGTTTAAAATTCCATATTCCTTTTCCCATTTCTGAAGTCTTGCCAACAGAACACCGGCAAATGTTTTTGCTACACAATCCATAAAAGATATTCCTCTGTAGTTTGCCACCAAATTGCAGTCTCCTTTTTTGTGGATTGGAAATATCAGTGATTTTTTAAAGTTCGGTTCTACTTTTCCAGAAGAAAGCATATGGTTGAAAGCTTTTTGTAATATGTCTATAGCTGAGTCTGGTGCATTTGCGATGAATTCATAAGGTACTCTGTCTTGTCCTGGCGCTTTATTGTTCTTTGTGTTATTCAAGAAGTCACGTATCTCCGCGTTTGAAATAGCTCCATCTAGCAAAGGGATACTTGTGCAGGGGGTTATGTCTTCTATTTCTACGATCAACGTCGGTGGATTAAGAAGGGCATGGAAATAGTTCTTGAAGGTATCGCCTGTTATGTTGTTACCCTTCATAAAGTTATTTGTTTTAAGCTCTTTTGCAAGTTTCCACCAGTCTTGTGTGTTTCTTACCGTTTTAAGTTTTTCTCCCAATGTTTCGTAATACTCCCTTTTCTTGGTTTTGCAGAGAGCTTTATATGTGGTGTTGCATTGTAGATACATTTCTTTTGTAGCCAGATTGTGGTTGCTCCGCAGTTTTCTAAGCCAAAAGAAAGATTTTTTCCGAGCACTTTCGCAAGCTTCATCATACCATTTTTCCTTTCCGACAGCTCTTTGGGTGTACCTCTGATCCCCAACGACAGTTTTTATAGCATCTGTAAGATTTTGGCTAGTCCATTCTGTATGCTCTGTAGCGTTGATGTATTCATGCAACTTTAGCGTATAGTTATTTTCGAGATTGCTGGTCCATCTTAGTTTAGGAAGTAGTTTCATCTCTACAGATTGCTCATCAATAGTATTTAGCTCCAGCGTTAGAACTATGGGCATATGGTCCGAGTGAATCTGGTCTTGTACACTGAAACTTCCAACGTACTGGAGCATATTGTAAGATGCACAACACAGGTCGATCGTAGATGAACCAACTCTTTCCACGAAAGTCAAGCATCCGTCCATATCACCTCTTGTCCGTCCATTAAGAATGGTCATTCCAAAATCATCACATATCTCTAAAAGCCTTCTACCTTTTCCATTTATAACCTTGTCCTTTGATTTTCTTTCGTTTGATATTTGGCTGTTTAGAGCTGTTATTTCATTTGGTATCACTTGATTTTCCCCTATCCTGGCATTGAAGTCCCCTATCGCAACAAAGTGGCGAATGCTTCCTTCTTGAAGGCAGCTACTAAGTCCTTGGAAGTCTTCCTCCCATCTGTTGCAGTTCAAATAGACCGGGATAATGAAGAGCTCAGAACCATTTTTAACTATACGAACTAGATCCCTTTCCATTTTCTTGACGAAGCTTGCTTCGAAGCTAACACCTGATTTTATTCCATACACTGCCCCTCCACTTGCTCTTCCAAAACGTGCATTTTTTACGGCAGGTATCCACAAAAGATTGAAACCAATAAAAAATTTTGCATACCTTTCAAAATTCTCAGTTAAAAACGTTTCAAATAAAAAGAAGATTTGATGATTACAAATATAATTGAAAAAATTTGGGTATAATGTTTTATTGCCTAGGCCGTGTACATTATAAGAAATAATTTTGATTGAATTTTTTACTTCATTTACATTTTTACTTAATCTAAGATCGCCACAGACTTCTAGCTGCTAGTTATTAACTAACTTGAAATTTATGTTAGATAGATCCTTTCCGTAGATTTCTTCCAAGACCTCCTTTGCTGCTCTTTCCCCGCATTTCAGTTCACCTTCCACTATCTTGAGGATGTTGCCTCCTATTTCTAGGTAGTTTCCTTTGAACTTGATTTCCTTAGCCCGGTCGACCTTTTTTATGTCACTTCTGATTCGAAGAAGACAATTTTGATGCAGACGTTCAGTTTTCGTCAAATCTCTTTTAATACCATAAGGTGTATTTGTAAGTTTCGACGTGTTTCTTAGAATTTCGGCTACGACTCTGTTGTTTTGAAACTCCACTAAGTAGCTAGGATGGTTTGATTTTCCGATTTGCATTAATCTAATTATTTCAATGTTTTCGGTGACTCCAAGGATATCTCTACATAGGTCTAAAACAGTTTTTCTATCCACTTTTCGTGTTCCGAATCCGTGAAAAATTAGGTTGTTTCTTCTCATATGTTTGTCAAATTGTTCATTTTTCTGTTCACTTTCGTTTTTGTATTCCTTAAGCGCTTTTATTTCCTCTTGTAAGGTTTGATTTTGAGTTTTTAAAAGTTGTATATCCGTTGTATTAGTTTCTACTTTATTTAATGTCATTAACATTTCCTCTTTGAGCATTTTTCGGAATTCCCCCATCATTTCACTCCATGTTGTTGTTTCGACCATTGTGGTATTGAGGGAGTTATTTTTATCTTCTTCGTCCATTTTCTTTCTTTGAAGTTTCTTGCTGATCGGTTGTAAAGGATCCGGTGAGTTTTGTCCTCTTAGACGTTTTTTTTTACCTCCCTGCTCCAGTTTGACCAAGATCGCTAAAAACACCTAAAAGTATGCTTTAACAAATCTCCTTTGGCTGAGAAAACTCTATAAAATGAAATAGTGTGCTCAGTTAGAAGCAAAACCAGACAGCCAATACAACAGCCACCTCTGTTGATTTAAAGAGATGTGAGTATTGTTAGTGTAGTGTAGTTGTAGAAAATGTCCTAGATCTCGCTGCAATTAGTAATACTATCTATGCTGTTGGTGTGTATAACAGTTGTAATTTTTAATGGTTTTTAGGTTGTGGTACATGATATCAAATTGACAGATGGTTATTGTTCATGGGCCTTTTTCAATGAAGAGGTTTGTTTACATCTAAGGTTCAAAGTCCAACTTAGAATGTAGGGGTTTTGGAATGCATTAAATGTTGCTCAAAAACACAACTTAGGTGGGTTAAAGAACTCTGCCACTACGTGTTTAATGGACTAGACTAGAACGCTCACGTACCTGTTTGTTAATTTGCTGAACAATTTATTCGTTTATCTGCTTTGACGCCACTGTAGTTGGTTCTTATTTTCGATGACATGGAGCACTGCTGCCGCGCCGCCGCTGCTGCTATGGTCGACTCAGGATGATGTATTATTTTATTAATTCAAGTGTGAGAATTGAAATTCTTCAATTTGTTAATGAGGGCAAAACGAAGTTTATGTTGTCATCAAACAAGAACACAGAACATCGACGAATTCAACAAAACGTCACAATAGTCAGACATAACTTCGAGGGAGTACAGGACTTCGTCTACCTAGGATCCGCTATAGACACGGAAAACAACATCAGTGCGGAGTTCAAACGGAGAATAACTCTTGCCAACCGTTGCTTCTTTGGGTTAAGAAGGTAATTGAGAAACAAAACAAAACAAAGGTAAACCTGTATAAGACCCTTCATCATCCCAGTCCTGCTGTACGGCGCGGAAGCATGGACTTTATCGAAAGCGGATGAGGAAACCCTTGGTCGTTTCGAAAGAAAAATTCTCCGAATGATCTTTGGTCCCGTATGCGAAGACAATGTGTGGAGAAGAAGATTATTTTCTATTTCATATAGCTTCAAATTCTTAAATTAATTTAAAGGCTTGCAGAATTTTATAAGACTTATGTCCTACTTTGTAAGCGTTTTTGAAATAAATAAATACAAATACAAATACAAATACACATTGTAAGGAAATCGCGGAAGGGGAGGACCTCGTCTAAGGTGGCGCAATCAAGTGGATGAAGACCTCAACCGACTTAGAGTGCGAAACTGGAGAGAGCTCGCCCGAAATCGAAGTCGTTATAGAAGGATGTTGGTTGAAGCCCAGGTTCACCCCGAACTCTAATGCCCACCTAAGTAAGTTAGTAAGGATATCTGATAGAGAATTACATTTGCCAACCGATGCTATTTTGGGCTAAGGAGGCAAAAAAGAAATAAATCGCTGTCTAGAAAAACTAAGGTAGACTTATATAGAAACTCGATCCCCACTGTCCAGTTTTACAGCGCGGAAACATGGACATTGTTTAAAGCAGATAAGGAAACCCTTGATTTGTTTCGAAAGAAGAATACTCCACATGATCTTTGGCCACATATGTGAAGACAATGTGTGGAGAAGAAGATTCAACAACCAACTGGATGAGCCCATGTCGGAGGGCACAAGAAGAAAACCTCAACCGGCTTACAGTGCAATATTGGAGAGAGCTCCCCGGAGTTCCAAATTTTTGGCGAAATATGTTGTAAATTGTATGACCTACCTTAAGTAAGTAAGAAAGTTAGTTTCAAAAAAAGAGCAAAATCATAGCTTTGGTCGGCTTCAAGCTGACGAAAATTAAGTGTCTCAAGCTGATGTCTTATCTCAAACTCTTTTTTGCATTTAATCATTCAAAACTTTAAAAACATATTACTCTTTCTAATTTTCAGTGAGTTGTGAGCTGGCTCAGTTTAGCTATTTAAAAAAAAATCAGTTCCAATGACACCATAGGACATTGACATAGCTAATTTCTCAAAACTCATTTTCAACAGGATTGATTGTCAACGGGTTCATTAACATCTCCATTACAACCATTGAAAGAAGATTCGGTCTACGTTCGCGTCAAACTGGATTAGTAGCCAGCGGTTATGACATTGCATCGTTCGTGTGCCTAGTTCCAGTGTCTTATTTTGGTGGCCGAATTGGTGCATCAAAACCACGATGGATAGCTTGGGGCATAATACTCATGGCCCTTGGCTCCATAGTATTCGCCCTGCCACATTTTTTGGCAGGTACATACAAAGCGACTTTTGCCGAAGACACAACCTGTCAAATTGGAAGAAATTCAACAATTGATGTAAGATTTTCAAATATATACTCTACAACCATATTCAATCAAAACTTATACTTCTATCCTTTTTTTAGTATTGCAATGAAGTATCTTCACCAGAAACAGAAAAGGAAAACCTCTCCTGGAGTGTGTGGTTTTTCTTCGCAGCCCAACTACTTCATGGTGCTGGAGCATCGCCACTCTTCACACTAGGGGTCACATACATCGATGAGAATGTCTCAAAGAAAATGTCATCCGTTTACTTAGGTAAGACAAAAAAGAACAAAAAAATGGCTAAGCATGCAGATTTCCTCCACCGCATTCATTGTTTACACATTGAAAGTTTCAAAACAAATAAGCATTTTTCCACAGTTCGATTGTGCTGGTGTAGTGTTCGTTTGCGTCTAGCTTGGATAAATAAAAGCCTTCGTCATCATCAATCATCCTTTGGTGTTTTTCGGGGTATCAATATCGTCGAATGTAATCAAACAAGATGTTATTAGATGCCGATAAAAGCTTGGGAAAGGGAAAGTTTCCGAAAGGGCTTTACTAAGATAGAGAGACAGACACATTTTAGGTTTGCCAAATGACAAAGATCTTACTCGTATACGGTGTAAGACACTTGTTTACATCCAATATCTTGTGACCTAGTTAAATACCATTCGCCTTTTGCACTGTCTTTCATGTGAGTTCATGGGTCGGGACTTCGGGAGTAGAAAGTTATACTCGGAGTAGGAGATAAGGGCAACACATTTGGGGATGGAGGTTTGAAAATTTATTGTCTTTTGTCAGACAATTGCGATTGGAGCTTAAAATTTGTAGCTGGGTGTGAGAGACAGTAAACAATTGGAAAGAGATTTACAATTTATTAGCAAATGGGGAGGATGTGGTCGTGGTGGCCTCTGGCCTGGAAGGAAAGGATTTGTTTTTGGGACGACGCATATACTTTTATTGAAAAAAGAGGGTATATTTTGTTTGTTATACTTTGCGTAAACCTAGACAACTTGATACGCTTTCCAACCACAATAAATTTTAAACGTTATCTCATAAAATGCAGCACATTGACGGGCTTATTATTTTGTCAAAGGATTCGGGAGACCAGTGGATGTGGATGTGGAGGAATAGTTTTCTTATTTGTATTCGTTTAATAAAACAAAAGAAGAGCTTCTATTGACTTTATATTTTGTTTGAGAAGCAATGAATTCTATGACAAAACAAAGAAACGCAACTAGGTAGGTTTCGAAATAGAGTTGATTGGTAGTTTTGAGGTAACGTAAGGGCGAAGGGGGTAAGGAAGTGGTGTATAAATGAACTTTGTTACCGACTAGCGCTCGCAAGGTTTTGGCTTAGGTGGTTTTTGACAAGGCGCACACATCATACAGACAATACTTAGCAGACGACAGTGGGATCGCACAAAGAGGAGACAGATAGTATAAAATGATGTGTAATGTATTCCACCTCATTCTCTCGTGGACTTTATACCGTGTATCGTGACGCATTTTATTTTCATCACAACAATTCTAAAGAAGTTTCACTTCAACAAACCGAACAACAATAAAAAAAAAAACACAGGGCAGTCTCATTTTGAAAAGCTAGCGCGAAGTGTAGTGGAAATACTGCCGACAGATCCAACCGCATTGGAGCCCTCATCAAGCATTATGGCAATACAATCACAAATTAAGGTCCGAAGAAAAATATCTGATATCTTTGGCTGAAAAACTATTCTACGATGCCATTTCCTTCAACGACCTGAAAACTGATCAAGTTTCAATGAATTCAGTCTTTCAATTGAAATCCTGGACATATTTCGCATTAGTAAAATTTAAGGAGCCTTCATGTCAAAAGTACCATCTTGGACAAAATTCAGCACGACCGGCTCAGTTGGTATTGTCATGTTCAAAGGAGAGATCCGCAGAACCCCGTCCAAAAGGCAATATCGTACAACGTTTCAACAAATTCGCGACGAAAAAGAATAGGCAGGCCAAAACACTCCTGGTACAAGCAAATGCAAAAACAGCAGCATTTGGTTGGCCTCAGACATGGAACAATCCAAAACCCGGAGGCTTGCCGACGCTTTCTGAGGTCAACGCGGCGTACCCCACAGGCGGATCACTAGTGTGAAGCAGAAAAGTGGGAGAGTTGTGATCGCTTCAAGATCACTACTCGTAACGCCGGAAATGAAATGAAAAGAAGAAGTAAAATTTAAGGAGCCAGTGTAACTTTGAATTAGAGATAAGACGCACAAAATCCGCAGTTCATATACATTACGTATATCTCCGCTTGGAAGAAAGAAGTGTAAGTGCCTAAGTGGTACTGAGTTTTATAATAAAAAAAAGCACGTATACGCCTAAGTGAATAAATTTTAACAATTTAAAGAAAAGAACGCCTATGAACAGTGTGTCCCGTAATTCGGGTTACATACTGTGGAACGTTGTTCTTGGTCATATCCTAAGAAAATAGTTGGTCTACAGTAAATTCTACTTTCAGCTTTGACATCACTTTTCGACGCTTTAAAAAAAGACTGGCTTTGGTGTGCTCTGATCTATGTTAGATTCCATTTCTCTGTTAAAATTGATGGTAGAAACCTAATTTTGGTAGAAATAGTAATCTTTAAAACTGTATTTAAGTTGGGATTATATGGTTTTAAAGTTGCCAGATTTTCAATTTTAAATGGCATTCAAATTTTCTAATATAATAATTTTCATAAAATGCCTGATAAATATAAAGTTTCTTTATTTTTTTCTGATGCACAAAACAACAACGAAAAAGATTAAAGAAAATTTTAACGCCATTTGAAATTGAAAATCTGGTAACCCTCAGATCTTATGTCCTAATTTAAACACAGTTTTGAAGATTAGTATTTCTACTAAAAATCAAATCCAAAATCAGGTCACTAGCATTGACAGAGAAATCGAATTTAACATGGATCAAGGTACACCAAAGTTAGTCTTTTTCAAATCGTCGAAAAGTGATGGCAAAGTTGAGAAGTGGACTTTACTGTAGGCCGATTTTTTTCTTAGAATATGACCAAGAATCTCATCTCAAAGTATGTAGCCTTCCTTTTCGATAATCAAAACAAAATTTGCAGTATCTCGCAACTTGTCATTGAAATAGCCGCTTAAAGAAGAACAAATGTCAATGAAATCTGTTCGTCGAATTTCATTGACGGTGCTAAAATACAGCTTCTTCTGGCGTTTTGAACAAACAGTTTCCTCAGGTACACCTTTCAAAAGCTGAACCTAACTCAACGGAATCGCAGTCGAAGAAGTCAGTGAAACTGTTAAAAACTTTAAAAAATGCTAAGGTGCTGGACCAGATGAGTTTAAGAAAAAGATGGAGGACATTGGGCTTAGATAACTTACGATTCTTATCTCCGAGCATATAGAAGGTCTACCAATGGATGGAAAGTTACCATCTACCAACGTTGAAAGGTACATATACACAAAATTGCGATAACTGCCGTTCGATCAAGCTGACGTCCCACACATCAGCTGCAGGCAAGTCAACAACTGAGGCAATTCAAAGTAAAAAAAAGTTCTACAAAATGCTTAGGTTTCTTAAGACGATGCAGGAAGTTCTTCACCCCTTCTGATCTGGCTACAATTTATAGAGCCTACATCCGCCTAAAACTAGAGTACAATTCCCATTTTTGGTCAGGTGTTCCTCAAACATCTTTGCGCCTACTTTATAGGGTATAAAGCAGAGCGTTAAAACTGATAGGTGACATATCAGGTGTAGGATGGACTGATTTTCTTGAACATCGTCAAAACGTTACCTGTCTTACTTTCTTTTATCGCACAAACAGTGCTCTAGTGGAATAGCTAGTTGCATTTCTCGCATAAAACAATTTAGCCGCAACACCCGACCTTGCTAGGAATGCTCATCAGTTTTAAATTGAGCCCAACATCGGACGTATCTACTGTTAAGTTAGAGATTCATTTTTTTAGTCGCACTACCAGTATGTGGAATTTTTTTACCAGATTCTGTTTTTCCGCTGCATTACGATTCACAAACGTTCAAAAAATGTGCAACAGTGTCTCCTATTAAATCCTCTCCTGATTTTCTAAATGCTAGCACTGTGTTTTATGACATTATAATAACAAATAAGGAAAACATCGTGATTGCTTACACGATTTGCATGTTGTGCTGGTTGATTTCGAAAAAGCATTCTGTCGAAAACCACGAGATCTAAAATGGGGGCTCTCATACAAAGTTCCAGAGGCCTATGGGCGAATGAATGAGAATGACAGGAGCGGTGGAGAAGGTTAAATTTCCAGCTGGAGTCACCGAAGTATTCATAACCACAGTAGGGGTAGAGGTACACCAAGGAAGCGTTTTGAGTGTTCTGCTCTTTATTACAGCCTTGACTATCTGCTCGAAGATAAAGTACAGAACACGAAAGCACATCAACTATTCTTTGCTGACGATCATAAGTGAGGATCCTACATCGTTGCAAGAAGCACTTAATGTATGAGTAAAAGTTTTAGAAGGTAGTGGGTTCCGTATTGGTCCAAAAAAGACTGAGTGCTTGTGTTGTCATTTCTTGATACAGATTACAGACATGCTTATTCCAGACATTTATTTGAATGGAAATGTGCTTCCCAAGTGTAAATGGTTTAAATACCTAAGATCTATGATCAAGCAACTTCTGATGACATCATTCACCGAAGAAGCGTAGATTGAATGAAGTGGCGAGAAAAATTCGGCATCGTCTTTGATAGAATAATTCCCCCTAAACTGAAAGGAAGAATATATACCGCTGTTGTGTAAGTTGACGGCAACTGAGCTCTAAACTCCGTATGACAGCAGGAGTAGCATAGCTTGATCGTATTAAAAGTACTAAGATCCGTGCAATCCCGAGAGATCCAGAGTACGCTGTCAACTCCATTCGCACAGAAATATATGAAAGAAATGAACTAAGTTCTTTTCAGCTATTTCGTGCCCAAATTCGTTTTTTATGAATCAGTTTTGTCGCGCAAGATTCATGTCCTATGAAAGAAATCGGTTCAAAGATTTAATTAGGAGGCAGTTCACACTGTACAATTAGTTGTACAGACTTCGTTTGATAGACAATGGATAGTCGGATGTTTCATTTCATTTCATTTAAATCTATATTCAAAAAATGTACATTAGTTTGAACTTATGTAGGTATAAAGCTAAAGTTACATTTAAGAATAAGTAGTGATAAACATTTCCATATTTATATGTAAGAGTGTAGAATATCACTTCAGTGAATTTATACAAAATTTAAATTATAACAAAATAATAATTCAATGTAATTCAATGGATGTAGTTTGCTTTCAGACTTATCAGACATGTCGTCAGCTTCATTCTAAAAGAAAATTTTCAAGAATATTTGAAAACCATCCAACAAGCTGGACAAGCGGTTGTCAGAGGGTTCACATTATCCAACAGACCAAAGTCTTTCCAACTAAAAGTACAGTGCGAATTGCCCTAAGATATATTTGTTAATCAGATTCTGCTACACTATCAGGTGTCAAATGATGAATGAGGCAGCCAGTTCTCATAAATATTATGAGAAACACTTATGACTTAGAGTTCTTTTCACGAAACAGCTTAAAATAAATGACAATACACCCGTTTCTAGATCTCAAATAGAAATACTACGCTTAACGATTTGAAGATTGATTGTGGAATAATCAGTAAGTTCCGCGTTCAAAGTACAAGTACATCCTTTTTTATCACCACCAATTCAATTCTGTCTATCTGTTATAATAAAATACTACTCCCGCAAGCCCTAAACAGCAAACTGTCTTTTCTGTCTCTTACGTCTCCAAAAAAATCTGCTTAATTCATTGGAACGTCCCCAACACATCAAAAAAAAAAAACAAGTACATAAAAAACATTTCCCCCAAAATCACATGCTTGACTGCCACTAATAGAGTATTAAAATAAACTTTTCCTTTCTTGTAATCAAATCTTTTTTGCTTTTTCTATCACAGGAATCTACTACACACTGGCAGTGGTTGGGCCGGCCGTTGGATACGTTCTAGGAGGACAACTCTTACAAGTCTACACACATTTCTTAGTCGTCGATTCAGCAACGTAAGTTGAGACATTTGTCATCTCCTAAAGTTAATTGAAATAAATGAAAATCCAGTGCGTTTTTGTCAAACATGATCTCTTCTGTTTAAAGTCCTTTAAGATTAAACACTGCCATTCTCACTACAGACACAACAATTCACAGAAATAAAAGAAAAATCTCATCTGTGGTGTAATAATAAACCGTGTCAACCAACTGCTGTGTATAGTAAACAACACAACACACCTCCTTGCTATTTGTTGTCTTATGCAACAGGGACTTTACTTACCGAGGGTAAAAATAATATCACATTAGCAGTGTTGGTTCGGAGCTTCCAGTCATCCTCTACTTATTTATTGCCATGGTTATCCTAAGATATTTTTACACATTTTCACCTGTAAAATACAATTTACCTTGTGGCGAATAGAGGGA
The DNA here is from genome assembly GCA_949752695.1 of Melanostoma scalare. NCBI lineage: Eukaryota > Metazoa > Arthropoda > Insecta > Diptera > Syrphidae > Melanostoma > Melanostoma scalare. Next base: position 38,760,741 of record OX456984.1, read on the forward strand.
TCATCTGGAGGTTTACGTTTAGTTATTTGTAAATATTTGTAGAATATCCTTGCGGGTACTTAGGAATGAGGGGATAATCTAATGACGGTGAAAACACATTTCATTGCAGGATAAAGGGATGGAGATGGATACATCGTATTTCTTTTGCAACGCATTGTCGTTTCATTTAATTGAATTTTGTAAACAGGAAGGACAAGCGGGTAGATATTTGCACATCTTCTTTGTTGTCAAGGCTAAGACTGAGTCCACAGGTACAAGATTTGCATTAAAACTAGAAAATGCATATTATGAATACTAATTGTGCGTTGCTTGTACGTATAATTTTATGCTGAACGCATTTTTTCGTTGCATACATTTCATTGCATTTTCGATTTTGAACTGAATTAATGTCATATACGAATAGCAAGTTCTAAATACTTGGGGTGCGAGGCCGAGCGCATTTCTCACAACCATGCCTTGTGAGGGAACGGAGGGAACCAACAGTTTTCTGCCGATTCTGAACGCCAAACGGCTATTCGAGGAAGTCGTTCTCCTGGCAAATGAATTACTATTTACGTGGGATTCGAACCACGAACCTACCGCGTAACAGGCAAGCAAGCTAACCATTGATACCTACATCATGGGGTGTACTCTCAAGACCATCCCTCGTTTGAAGAGATGTGGTCTCTGTCACAATTCGCACTGGAGTTTTGAGGAACTTGCAAGAAGCATATATTTTGACTCGCGTCTAATGGATATGCCGTCTGACACGATGATCCCAAGCGCTCAAACTGCGTCAAAAATACACAGTCAATTTTTCTTCGGTTCAGGACTGGTCAACTCTAGAATCTGAACCAGGATGGTTCCAAACCGATGATGGGTCTGGCACCAGTGCTTTTGTGAAGAGCGATGACACACGACTGTATGCCTCTTTAAGCTCATACGCATCCGTTTTTCAAGCGGAGGCATATGATATCCAAATGCCTATTTGCTATGTTACGAACAATGGTTGGATGGGGAGAAGTATCTGTATTTGCAGCGACAGCCAAGCTTTGCTTAAGGCCCTTCTCAACCCTCTTCCTACATCGAAAGTGTTCCAGGAATGCAAGAGCTCTCTTAATGCGATCGAAAGACTAAATTCTTTTAGTCTCGTTTGGGTTCCAGGTCATCACGGCATAACTCAAAATCGCCGATGAACTTGCGAGGCAAGGATCTCAGACAGCTTTCTCAGGACTTGAACCGTCGATAGGTCTGCCAGCCACTTCAGTGAGGTCTTCAATCAACGATTGGGTCAGTGAAGAGCGCAACCGTAGATGGCATGCATCCATTGGATGCAGACAGACCAAACGTATGCTCCCCAAAGTTTATAAGAAGACTGCAACATTTTTGGTATCCCGTAGTAGAAAAGAATGTAGAAAGCTCATTGGCGTTGCCACGGGGCACTTCTTTTTTGCCAAACACTCAAATATATTAGGCTTAAGTGATACCACACTCTGTGAATCTTTTTGAGAAGATGAGGACACCGCGGAGCACTTCCTCTGTGATTGTCTTGCTTTTTCTCGCATGAGGTTACAGATACTCGGCGTAGAAATGGTGAGAGCTGGTAACTTAGGCTCCTTATCATAGCAGCGTCCTTTGGCTTTTCTCCGAACGTCTGGAAAGCTATAACAAAAGAAGGTTGCTATCTGGTAGTATACAATGGACCAGTATTTAGGTCTGAGTTCTCCAGCTAGTATTTTAAAAAGCTCCAACAAAAAAAAGCTAACCATAGTTCAATATAGTACAGTTCAATAGTCAAACTAACAATGTGGAACCCAATGTTGGACCTCTCTCCCTCGTTTAAACTCTCTCTGTAAAACTGCGGCCATTGAGGATGGTCGTTCCTATACTGAGCCAGTGCGGTGTCATATCCATATTGAATCTTAACTTTTATTCCTCAAAGCAGAGTTGGCCATCTTAACTTTGTGTTTCCGCTATAAGATTCTACAGTTATTTTACCAGCGGTTGCTGCATTACAACAAATGTTTTTGGCTAGAATCAGTGGTTCGTGTTCTCTATTAACTGATCGAGGTGCGTTAGTATCTTTTTACCTCAGACGTAGATATTATAGTTCTACGTAGCGCCAATTTTTTCCTAGACCTTCTCACAGTGGAATTTCCACTCTCACTTTCAACTAATTTATGCACTTGGAATAATTTGGTCGCTAGCCAGATTCAGAACCTAAAGAATTTTTCAATCAACTTGGGACTAACAACAATTTTTTCTATTATTTCAGATTGGGACTGACAAGTCTCAGCAAGGTTTGGATAGGAGCCTGGTGGGTTGGTTTCTTTTTCGCCGCCATAGCGTGTGTTCTTCTTTCCATCCCCATTTTCGGCTATCCCAAATCTCTGCCCGGCTCAGAAGAAATCCAACAGGAGCGAATTTCCGAAGCATATAATGGCAAATCAGAAAAGGACACACAAAATTTCACCAAACTCAAGGAACTTCCAAAGGCTTTGTTGTCACTCCTTCGGAATCCCACATTCTTTTTCCTCAACTTAGCTGGAGCATCTGAGGGACTAGTCATAGCAGGGTTTTCGGCCTTTCTGCCAAAAGAAATTGAAAACCAATTCAGCATCTCAACCGTTTGGTCGGCATTGATAATGGGATTCATTGTTGTTCTGGCGGGTGGCGGTGGAACCTTAATGGGAGGCTATTTGATTAAAAAGTTCGATTTGGCATGCTCGGGTATTATTCGGATGTGCCTTATAGTAACAACTATCTCGGCCTTTTTTACAACGAGCTTCTTGCTGTCGTGTGATAATTTGAGTTTCGCTGGAGTCACATCGGCTTATAAGGGTGTTGGAGATCTAAAGCCCAATGATTACGGCCTTCAATTGGATGACACTTGTAATAGTGACTGTCATTGCAGTAGGATGAACTACGATCCCATTTGTGGCTCAGACGGCGTCATGTACTTTAGTCCGTGTCATGCGGGATGTCAGCAGGAAAGATCGTTTGGCAAATCCAAGGTCTACCTGGACTGCGAATGCATAAGCTCTCCACAAAACGCCTCTTTTGAAGCCATCAACACAATGTGTGAGACCAGTTGCACACATTTGTGGTACTTTGTATTTTTCTGCTTCATTCTCATGCTGTTCACATTCTTGGCAACGATGCCGGCACTGGCAGCCACACTAAGGTAAAGAAAATGCTTCATCAGGACATTCTCGCCTTATTACAACTTTTGCTTTATTTTGATTTAGATGCGTTCAAGATGACCAACGTTCTTTTGCTCTCGGAATTCAGTGGATTAAAGTTCGACTTTTAGGTACCATTCCAGCACCTTTGATTTTCGGCACTCTCATCGATGAAACGTGCATTTTATGGAAGGACACCTGTGACGAGCATGGAGCATGTCTAGTCTACGACAACAACACTATGAGCCGGTGAGTAGCAATCAAACAGGTTGTGAGTTAAATTTTGAATTTTATCATTTTATGTCTCTCAGGTCAATGTGGATTCTGGCGCTCACTGGGAAAGTATGTTCGGTGTTGTTTTTCCTAGGCGCATGGTGGTATTACATTCCACCGAAGAACGTGACTGCAAACTCTGTTAATGTGGATGATTCAGATAATAGCACCATCGCGAGTAATCCACAGATTTGCACTGAGAGAGACAAACAGTCACAACAAGAGCAACAAGTGCGGCCGTCCATTGAGAAAGATTTCATGAATGAAAGTTGCGTGGAACATGCGCAGAAAAATCAGCACAGTAACGGCCGCTTTTAAAGTTTTTTGAGGATGTTTTTTTTTTATTACCAGTTAAGATTACAATGACACTGCCATTTTTTCAAAATAAATATACATGTTGTAATCTGTGAGCCCAGTAAAAGTCAGTAACAGCACATAAAACACTAACCCTTCAACGTACTACATAAGTAAGATACTTTTAAGATTGATGTCGTAATGTATGTTAAATTATATAAGATTTCTAGATTTTAGTCAACTTCAGTCATATTTATTCAAAAAAAGAAAACGTGTCGTAGTACTTTAGAATGTCATAGAAATGAAGGTTTAATTGTAAGAACATATTTGTAATTTTATAATAAAGTTAATATTTAAACATTAAATTTTAATAGAAATGTAAACGTAATGAAATGATTTTTAATAATAATTTGTCACGTAAAGCAGTCATTCTCATCAGTTTGAATTTAGACTTAGCACGTATTACAAATTACGCAACGCGCAGCAAAAAATCAAACCCAAAACATCGATATCCACTCAACAAACTGAATATGAATTACAAAACGATCACCAAAAGCAGCGAGTATTGTGAAACGTAAACGCAACATAACGATAACGAGGGATTTTTTTGTAATACGGGCCTGGGTTAAGTATTCAGAAAAAATCCTATGCGACGATTTAAGCAACCAATTCTAATCTGGCACTTGCCATGCGATTGACAGGACTGAGCTGTTTCAAGAGAAATTAAATCGCCTATGAAAAATGTGTGCGAACTATGACTGACTGCACGAATCTCAGTGGTCTACGAGAGCTTTCGTGTAAATGTTCCAGCGGATGAATTCGAAGGACAGAATCAACGGTGGACTTCAGCAGCCATAAAAGCAGAAAACCCTGAAGGAGCTACTCCAACATATTTGGTTTAAAGGTCTTTCGGGGTCTTTCAATACTAGGACAGGGTATTGAAGTAGAGATGGTGGCGGATGAGCTCCTGGTGAGCCAACGGCAGCACTCACACCCCTGCAGCAGGGTACTGACACTGGATATTCCAGCCCTTTGTGTCCGAAGGGATCCAAAAAGGACCTGGCCCTCCAGGTTGGGGGTTGTGCGTAGGGTTAACTACCCAACCACGTTAAAAAAGGACAGTTCCGAAACAACTAACAGCCTCGGATAACGATAATGATTTCAAAGTTGACGACCCAAGCAAACGAAAAAAGGACAATGACCTCCGGATCTGCACGTGGAACGTAAGGTCTCTTTACGGACTAGGTGCAGCTGGAGAATTAGCGGACGCCCTGGACTGCTGCAAAGCAGACATAACCGCCATCCAAGAAGTGCGATGGAGTGGACCGGGCATAAAGAAGATGAGAAACTGTGACATCTATTATGGCGACTGCTACAGACAAAAGAAACAACGCTTATTTGGGTGCGGATTTGTCGTTAGAGGAAGACTCAGGGATAAGGTGATTAGCCAAAATCCAGTCAATGAGCGTATAATGACCATCCGCATCAGGGCTAAATTCGCCAACATTAGCCTTATATGCGCCCACGCCCCCACAGAAGAGAAAGACGACGATTCCAAAGACTGTTTCTACGAGCTCCTGGAAGAAACGTATGAGCAGTGCCCTAGACACGACGTGAAAATCGTTCTTGGCGATTTTAACGCAAAGCTAGGGAAGGAGGACATCTTTGGAAACACAATCGGTAAGCATAGCCTCCATGACAAAACCTCCGAAAACGGACTGAGGCTAATCGATTTTGCTGCGGGGCTGAATCTTGTTGTAAGTAGTACGCGCTTCCCGCATCTCAAAATTCATAAAGGTACATGGCGATCCCCAGATCAATTAACCGTCAACCAAATTGACCATGTTGCGATCGACGCAAGGCACTCTTCCAGTGTTCTAGATGTCCGAACTTTCCGAGGGGCCAACTTTGACTCGGACCACTACCTTGTTGTAGCCAAGGTACGAATGAGGATATCTTGTTCACGACCAGCGCGAACTAACGCTGTGAAGAGATATGACGTCGGAAAGCTACAGTCGCAAGAGATTGTCAATGCCTTTTCCAATCGAGTGTCCCTTCAATTATCCTTGAATCCCATGCCGCCAGCATTAAACATTGAAGACCAGTGGCAGCAATGCCAAGAAGCCATCAGAACCGCTGCCTCTGAGGTTCTGGGTTTCACTCGGCCACCAAAACGAAACCCATGGTTCGATGAAGAATGCAGGCAGGCAAATGCAGCCAAACAAAGAGCACGACAAATGCTTATGCAAACACGAACAAGGGCTGCTTACGATCAGTATAACGAGATTTACAAGGAGAGAAGAAGGGAAGAACACCGACTTCTCAAAAAGAAAAAGAAGCAGCATGAGAAGCGCTCGTTTGAGGAAATAGAGAGGTGCCATGACAGGAACGAGATTCGGAAGTTTTACCAAAAGGTAAAAAGATCCTGCCAGGGTGGCAAACCCCGAACTCAAGCCTGTAAAGACCAGCAGGGAAACATAATTGTATAGAGTCACAGTCGCTACTGAGGATTTGGAAAGATCATTTCTGCAGACTGCTTAACGGCGATGAAGACACAAATTCCGCTGTCAGGCAGATTGCCCCATTCAGCTTGGACGATGATCAAGAATGCCGTCCTCCCGACCTAGAAGAGGTTAAGCTTGCCATATGCAAACTTAAATCAAATAAGACTGCAGGTGCAGATGGCCTTGATGCCGAACTTTTCAAGGCAGCTGGAGACCAGTTGGAAAGGAGCATGCACCAGCTGATCTGCATGATATGGTCGAAAGAAAGCATGCCCGATGAATGGAACCTCAGTATCGTATGCCCGATCCTAAAGAAAGGAGACCCTCACAATTGCGCCAATTACAGAGGGATAAGCCTCCTTAACGTCGCTTATAAGATCTTGTCTGCTGTAATATGTGAACGTCTGAAACCCCACGTCAACAACTTGATAGGTCCTTATCAATGTGGTTTTAGACCAGAGAAGTCCACAATAGACCAAATTTTCACATTACGGCAGATCTTGGAAAAAACCCGAGAACATAATATCGATATTCACCACCTCTTTATCGATTTTAAGGCCGCGTATGACAGTATTTACAGAGACGAGCTGTACAGAGCCATGTCTAGTTTCGGCATCCCTGCAAAGCTCGTACGACTATGCAGGATGACTTTGGAGAATTCACGCTGCTCCGTCAAGGTCGGAAAAGAACTCACCGAGACCTTTGATGTCGAAAAAGGCTTTAGGCAAGGCGACAAACTGTCATGCGATTTCTTCAACATCATACTTGAACAGATTGCAAGAAACTCAAACGTCAACACCAGAGGAATAATCTTTCAAAAGTCTGTACAATTACTCGCCTATGCAGACGATATTGACGTAATGGGAAGAAAAAAGCGTGATGTCATAGGTGCTTTTGCGAGTATTGAAACAGAAGCGGCAAAAATGGGTTTGATGGTTAATGAGGGCAAAACGAAGTATATGCTGTCATCAAACAAGGACACAGAACATCGACGAATTGGACAAAACGTCACAATAGACAGACATAACTTCGAGGTAGTACAGGACTTCGTCTACCTAGGATCCGCTGTAGACACGGAAAACAACATCAGTGCAGAAATCAAACGGAGAATAACTCTTGCCAACCGTTGCTTCTTTGGGTTAAGAAGGCAATTGAGAAACAAAACCCTCTCTAGAAAAACCAAGGTGACCTTGTATAAGACCTTAATCATCCCAGTCCTGCTGTACGGCGCGGAAGCATGGACCTTATCGAAAGCGGATGAGGAAACTCTTGGTCGTTTCGAAAGAAAAATTCTCCGAATGATCTTTGGTCCCGTATGCGAAGACAATGTGTGGAGAAGAAGATACAACAACGAGCTGTATGAGCTGTACCGCGACATGGGCATAGCCAGAAGAGTACGCATCGCGAGGCTACGATGGTTGGGCCATGTAGAGCGGATGGACCCAAACGCTCCGGCTCGTCGGGTTTTCGAAAGCACATTGCAGGGAAATCGCGGAAGGGGAAGACCTCGTCTTAGGTGGCGCAATCAATGAAGACCTCAACCGACTTGGAGTGCGAAACTGGAGAGAGCTCGCCCGAGATCGAAATCGTTATAGAAGGATGTTGGTTGAGGCCCAGGTTCACCCCGAACTGTAATGCCCACCTAAGTAAGTAAGTATGAAAGGTGTGTCTTTTGTAAGGAACTCTTTTCCTTCATTGCATTATCAATTATTAAAATAAAAGCATGAATAGGAGGGTTGATAAGATTCTTGTGGCATCACCTTGTGCAACTGCTAGCCACTTAAACTTAATCTAATTTTAGCTACAGGGCCATCGCAGCCTAATGATTAAACTTTGGGACATATCCTTCCATATAGGAGCGAAAGATCAGTGACTAAAGTAAGATACCCACTCCCGTCCTTAAATACTGGTTGAAAAGCAAAGTACAGGAATATGGTTCATCGCAATCAAAGATCTTTCGTCCTTGCTAAAAAAAAAATTTGCAATAAACTAGGTACTGATACAAAACAAATTCAAAACGTCTAGCAATTGGCTGACCTCAGACATGAAACATTATCGGGAAGCTTACTGAGTACTGACTTGACACCTTCTGAGGACAACGGTGCATATTACAATACTTGCAACGCCCGCCGGCCGTTGAAGATAAATAAGAACGCTTTTAATTCAGAGGATTTTTGTTTTGACTTGGTTCAAGACCATGCCATTTAAAGTAATGCTACGTAGGAGGTTCGAATCACAACCGAAAACATAAAAAGTTTTTACTACGGATATCACCTTTCGTGGAAATGGCAAGTCCTTCGATGGTAAACTCATTGTCATGAAAAGCACTTTCATTCCCCGTTCGGAATCGGCAGAAGTTTTGGGTTCTCTATTCCCTCACATAAGACATGGTTGTGAGAAATGAACTCGGCACCGTGGCTCCTTCTCTGTTGAGCCACCCTATTCAATTATTTATTCTAGATTGCTTCAAATGAAGGCAAATTCTTCAATGTGAAATTATAGGTTTGTTCGTTGAAGCCCTGGGGTCGCCACAAAGCGTTTTTTGAGGAACCTAAGGTCGCCCTGAATGTTAAATTGAGTGTTTTTGAGCCCAGGGGTTTGCATCTCAGAGACTAAGGCCCCGATTGCGGTTGTCGATTGACTAATCGATACTCGACTTTTGTCGCACAGAGTTTGGAGCAAACTCATTTGTACGTACTTATCTACGCTCTTCATCATAAATGCAAGTGTTAGAGATTAGTAAACACCAACACCAGCACAAAGAGAACGTATAGAAAAAGTATTATATATATAAAAAAAAAATACAAATAGTGACATACAATATAGAACACCTAACATGAATTACAATAATAATTAAATAAACTACTAGAAATAAAATAAAACATAAGCTACAAATACTTTCATGGACATATAAACTAAGAATCATTGAACAAAAATCATGCATGTGGAGCACTGGTTTTAAATTTTAGTTTTAGACAATTTTTATTAATCTATAAGTAGGGAATTAGAATTGTATAACCTACTCACGCGCGATAGCGGCTCATGCATGCCGTAGTTGGCTCTATGATGGTGGATATGAATCAACTCTAAATTACGCAAGTGGGGAGATCCTCCGCGGTAGTTAAAACTTATGGACGAGAGCAAGTAAGGAGCATCAATAAAGCCAGTCATATGCTGATGGAAAAATATTAGGTCATTGTTGATACGTCTTTGACTAAGGGTTTGTAATTGTTGAATTCGATGTTCATAAGGAGGTAGATTGAATGGATCTTAACCCTTCTAGACCCTTCAAAGCAAAACGTATAAATTTGTGTTGTACTGCCTCAATACGATGTTAATGAATTTCATATAGGGGAGACCAAACTTGTGAGGCGTACTCGAGATGAGGGCGAACGTAGCAGTTATACAAAGATAGTGTTACATAAGGATCATCAAATTCTTTTGACCACCTCTTTATGAAACCCAGCATAGAATTTGCTTTCCTAACAATTGAGTTTATTCACTAAATTCAAGGTTAATATTGAAGTAAACACCTAGGTCACGAAAACTTGAGACATTACATAATGAATGACCAGACATTGATATGAAATACATAGCTCTACTAGGTTCACGTTTTTTCGATAATGTCATAGCTTGGCACTTCGAGGGGTTGAGAATAAGACCATTCTTTTTACACCATATTCCAAAGCTATAGATATCTTTTTGAAGAAGTGCGCGATCAGAAGTATTTTGAATGGATTTAAAAATTTTCATATCATCTGCGAAAATTAGAATTTCACTATATGAAATGCACGAAACAACGTCATTAATGGCAACAATGAAAAGCAAAGGCCCAAGGTGACTGCCTTGTGGTACACCCGACAGAGCATTGAAGGGATTCGAAAATCTGTTACGAAATTTTACTTGGTACGTTCTATTTTCGAGATAAGAGCATATCCATACAATAAATATTGTAGGAAATCCAAAAGCCTTGAGCTTATATAATATAACATCATGAGAGAGTTGATCGAATGCTTTGGAAAAATTAGTGTAAAAAAAGTCGAGCTCATGCCCATTTTCAAACGCATTGGAACATTTGTGAAGAAAAGAAAGAAGGTTTGTTACCGTTGATCTTTTCTGCATAAAGCCATGTTGCTGCCTGCAAATAATATTTTTTGTAAATAATGAGAGGCTGTCACAAACAACTTGCTCAAAGAGTTTGGGGATACAAGACAGTTTGGATATAGGCCTGTAGTTTTTTATTTCTATCTTATCACCCTTTTTAAAAACCGGAGTGATAAAGGACTTTTTCCAAAGGCTTGGGAAAACGCCTGTTTTGATTGAAAGCTGAAAAATATATTGAAGTGGGAACATTATTATGGAACGGCATTTCTTTAAAAGAATTGGCGGGATTCCATCCGGACCGGACGAAAAGTCATCTTGCAGAAGTGATAAATATTTTAAAATCTTGTCACTATGAACAGGGATATTATTAAAGCTTACTTGAGAGCAGTGACGTAAATACGTAAAGTAGTTTTCATCGATTACTACGGGGGTATCACAGAAAGAGCTTCGAAAATGATTAGCGAAGGCACTACAAATATCACCACCAGGGGTTGACCTAGGTTTTCCCTCAACTCGCCCTAGGTTTTTGCTCTGGCGAGTCGAGGGCTGTCAAATGGCATGTATTTTTATTAAAATGACAGGGATGTGTGATGAATTTTTGATTTAGGGTTCTTTGAGAAATGGAAAACCCAAATTTTTTTGACAAAATCATTAGGGTTGTCAAGAAAACCTAGGTCAAACCTGTTTAAAGTTCCACGAACGAACCTTATATGAACTTTGACGAAATTATATTGCTTTAGGTAATACGTTTCACGGACATTTGCAACGGAACCACAAACAAACTTACACGAATTGATCGTGAATTTTTTACTGAAGGAACATCGAATCGAAAATTTATCATTTTTCGCAATGCAGGGACTTTGTTCCCTGGTAGTTTATAATTTCTATAAAATGTGACCAATTGCCATACCCTTTCCCATAATAGTCGAGGCATTAAAGGGATTCAGAAGAAAATACTCGCAAAAATTAGGAGGAAGCTGGATTAAATAAAAGCTTCCTTGTGGTGGTCGTATGAAACTGTTCAAACTCTGCGAACCGCTTTGTCAATGTTCTTAATATTTTTTCATTTCACCGGTAGAGGTAACGATTTTATATTGGTTCTAAAAGAGGGCTACCATGTAAATATTTTTTTACAGTGGGAGGGCATATATCCTCTCATTTGAAAGGAAAAAAGGGGCAAAATACCTCAATTGAATAAAACAACGACAACACCTATAAATACGTATTTCATATTGTCTTGATAGCAGTTCCTTAAGGACACCGTGAATCAGAATCGAGAAGCTTCACTGACTTTTTGTAGGATTTGACTGGGTTATAAGTTATGTGTACGAAAAGCTCAGAAGATCAAATTTGGGTGCTATAATGACATTGATTCGGATTCAATGTTTTATATTTTGTACAGCGTACCGGACGAGCTGATCACTAGTGTGAATATGAAGCAGTTAAGTGGGTGATACCTTCAAGATTCGGTATAGTGGGGACGTTCCTCAAGGGAGGAGACTAATACTAAACAGAGGCATTTAGACCAATAACCGACCCCTTGTACAACCCGAACAGCAAAACTTCCTTCTTTTGTGGTGCAGTAGATGGAAAAAAATATTTTGTAGATGCACTTTTAACCTATGATTTTTAACTTAAGGTTTAAATAAAAAAAGGTACACGAAGAGGAATTCGAGGAATTTAAAAACCAGAATTATAAATAGGCTTTCAAATCACCATTGATTTACTCTTCAGAGAAACTGACAACTGGTTGGTAAGGATGGTGTAGGAAGATGTAATACAATAAAGTACAAAATGGTTTCTTTAAAACTCTCAATACATTTATTTCTTAATGGTCTTCCACAAAAACCATTACAAACGTACAACAAAAAAGTTATTTACAAAAAGTATATATATATATATAATCGCTTACGAATTATAAACATATTTATAAAATACCAAAGCTGTTATAAAATAATATTAAATTAATAGAATTAGCTAAAGTTTGTGGGCAGCACAAGCCGCCTATTTCTTAACTCCTAGTAGTTTCATTTATAAATAATTCACTACACTACCACTGTTATTTACATTTGTTAGTTATAAATTTAAAGATTAGTATAAGTACATGTCAAGCACTAGGGATTTGTTTTGTCATTTTTTTAATTTTAATTTGGGTTTTTGTTTTAGAAATGTTGTCTTGGAAATGGAATTCACTTTGTCAAAGAGTGTTAGGAAAAGTCTTTTGATTTTCGTTTAGAAAAAAAGAAAAGAAAATAAAACGGCATTGGAAAGGGCTGCGTTTGCACAACCAACGGACGGACCAAATAATAATGGAAACAGACTGAGGATATTGCAACATAATCTACTTTGGTCGAATTTTTTCATACATAAACTTTTGCAGGCGATTGTTTTTGTCTGGGATCGTTAGTTTCTTTTTATTGAATTGAAATTGTGCAAGAGCAAACTCGTATAGGTCGTTCTCCATTTGCCATATTTTGGATTTCATTATTGCAGCAATTGTCTCTTCGCTCGGTGCTATTTTCCATGAGGTCTGTCTCAGGTGTGATTTGTTTGAGTGTTGGTAGTGCTCACGAAAGCCTTTGAACATCCTACAACGATAAAATCGTAAATAAAAGATGAAAAGAGATACAATTTTTGTTACTTACCGTGGGAGTGACCGTTCGAGTAGGTCAACAAAATCCTCCATTTGTTCGGTGACCCCAACGAGAAAATACTCATTAACGAGGTTGCGTTTGGCCTGGTTTAACGCCCACTCACTGCCAGGTTCCCTGCAAATGAATAGTAGTTATGTTAAGGGTTCTTAGCAAAGCTTGATTTGACTTATGATAGCGTATGAAAACAATATTACCTTGCAAATTTAAATTGGATTGGAGATATCCTTTTCTTTTTAATGGAATGTCTTGAGGTTGTGGTTGGGTTCTTGTGAGTGTTGAGTTTCTTGAATAATCTTGATTTCTTGTTTTTTTCTCTTTTGAAACTAGATATATGAATACATGCACTGAACTTAAACACCAGCTTAAGGTCTGAATAAAAAATCAGATTTCTGCTGTCTCGCAATTGTTAGACAAGACACACAAACCCTTCTTCTTTTTCTTTTCCATTTCCGGCGTTACGAGTAGTGATTTTGAAATGATCACAACTCTCCCACTTTTCTGCTTCACACTAGTGATCCGCCTGTGGGGTATGCCGACAAGACACACAAACTCTAAAAGGGATATTTGAACTGAAGCATAATGCTGCATCTTTTAAACAGTTTCAAAACGAACACTCACAGTATAGTAAAAAAAAAAATACTCGCCGAAATAAAGCATGCCATGCAAAGCGAGAATGTGGCTGCTTTAGGCGAATAAATATGGTAGCGCGACAGAGCGAGGAGCCCCTGGGCCTAGCGCATTTCTCACAACCATGCCTTGTGAGGGAATGGAGGGGACCAACCATTTTCTGCCGGTTCCGAACGGCTAATTGAGAAAGCGCTTTTCATGGCAATGAATTTACTAACGGTCCTCCGTGCCAATTCCTCGCGAAAGGCGATACCCGTGAAAAAACATTTTTGCTACTGCTGGGATTCGAACCTCGAACCTCTGGGTTAGCAGGTGGATATGCTAACCATCACGCCACGGGTACCACAAGTCGCTTTAGTGGAAAGTGTGAGAAATAATCTATGAACATCAATTCACCATTAATAATGACCATCATACAAGGTTCAATTGATTCAACAATTGAAGCCGCTTCAATATGGCTTCACAGTTTCGGTCGAAGAGCAGATTGAATTAAACAACGATTTCAAATAAAATAAATAGGGTGGCGCAGAAGAGCCGGGTAGCCCCAGGGTCTAGCGCAATTCTCACAACACAACCATGACTTGTGAGGGAATGGAGAACCCTTTTCATAGCAATAAATTTACTATCTAATGACTTAATGATTCCTCGCGAGAGGTGATACCGGTGGAAAAATATTTTCGGTTTCTGTTGGGATTTGAACCACGAACCTCCCTTTTCACTAAACTTGATTACATAGATTTCGACGACCTCTGGTACACACATTAGCGTGAAGTTAGAAGTGAACATACAACCCCTTGCTTCCATCTACTAACCATAAAAAAGGGGGGGGGGGGAAATCCTAGTAATACAATGAACTAGCTTCAAAAACTAAATACACTAGGGTTGCCACCGCAAAGCATTGCAGGTCTTTTTGAATTGCCAGTTGACTAGAAAACGTGAAGTTTGTAGGTGGGATCTCAAACCATTTCTAAACAATTTAATTTGGTGAAAATGTTTTAATATGAAATTTACTTGTTTAAATAAAATTGAAATAGGTTCGTTCGTTGAAGCCCTGTGGTTGCCGTAAAAGAGATTTTTGAAAAACCTAAATTCGGCCAGAATGTCAAACTGAGTCTTTTTTAGCCCTCAACTCGCCCTAGGCTTTTACTGTGTTTGGAATGTGTTTTTGTTCAAATGACTGGGATGTGTGGTGATTTTGTAATTAAGCGTTTTTTTAGGATTGGAAAACCAAATTTTTTTTGACTACTCATAGGGTTGTCAAGGCAACCTGGGTCAACCCTGGGTAAAGTTCAACGAACGAACCTAATGTTATAAAACACAGTAATGCACATAAATGCTGTAATTTAGGGAAATAGGAGAGGATGAAATAGGAGACACCGATTGCTTTTAAGTATGATTCTCTATACTTAACTGTTCAACCGAAGTTGGGCTCAATGTAAAGCTGAGGAGCATTCATAGCAAATGTTGATGCAAAAGCGAACAAGGTCTGCTTTCGACCAGTACAACGAGATTTACAGGGAGAAAAGAAGGGAAGAACACCGAATTCCCAAAAAGAAAAAGAAGCAGCATGTGAAGCGCTCGTTTGTGGAAATTGAGAGATGTCATGACAGGAATGAGATTCGGAAGTTTTACCAAAAGGTAAAAAGATCTTGCCAGGGTGGTAAGCCCCGAACTCAAGTCTGTAAAGAACATTAAGGAAGTGATAGAGTTGCAGCTGTCACTGAGGATCAAGAAATACAGCTTCTGCAGACTGCTTAAAAGCGATGAAGACACTAACTCCGCTGTTGGGCAGAATGGCCCACTCAACTTGAACAATGATAAAAAACTTAACCTCACGAACTAGAAGAAGGTAAGCTTGACATATGGAAACTTAAATCAAGTAAGACTGCAGGTGCAGATGGCCTTGATGCCGAACTTTTCAAGGCAGCTGGAGACCAGTTGGAAAGGAGCATGCACCAGCTGATCTGCATATGGTCGGAAGAAAGTATGCCCGATGAATGGAACCTCAGTATCGTATGCCCGATCCTAAAGAAGGGAGACCTTCACAATTGCGCAAATTATAGAATGATAAGCCTCCTTAACGTAGCTTATAAGGTCTTGTCTGCTGTAATATGTGAACGTCTGAAACCCCCACGTCAACAACTGGATAGGTCCTTATCAATGTGGTTTTAGACCAGAGAAGTCCACAATCGACCCAATTTTCACATTACGGCAGATCTTGGAAAAAACCCGAGAATATAATATCGATATTCACCATCTCTTTATCGATTTCAAGGCCGCATATGACAGTATTTAGAGAAACGAGCTATACAGAGCCACGCCTAGCTTCGGCATCCCTGCAAAACTCGTACGACTATGCAGGATGAATTTGGAGAACTCACGCTGCTCCGTCAAGGTCGGTAAAGAACTCACCGAGACCTTTGATATCGAAAAAGGCTTTAGGCTAGGCGACAAACTGTCATGCGATTTCTTCAACATCATACTTGAAAGGATTGTAAGAAACTCAAATGTCAACACCAGAGGAACAATCTTTCAAAAGTCTGTACAGTTACTCGCCTACGCAGACGATATTAACGTAATGAGAAGAAAAAAGCGTGATGTCATAGGTGCTTTTGCGAGTATTGAAACAGAAGCGGCAAAAATGGGTTTGATGGTTAATGAGGGCAAAACGAAGTGTATGCTGTCATCAAACAGGGACACAGAACATCAACGAATTCAACAAAACGTCACAATAGACAGACATAACTTGGAGGTAGTGCAGAACTTCATCTACCTAGGGTCCGTTATAGACACGGATGACAACATCAGTGCAGAAATCAAACGGAGAATAACTCTTGCCAACCGTTGCTTCTTTGGGTTAAGAAGTCAATTGAGAAACAAAATCCTCTCCAGAAAAACCAAGGTAACCTTGTATAAAACCCTAATCATCCCAATCCTGCTTTACGGCGCGGAAGCATGGACTTTATCGAAAGCGGATGAGGAAACCCTTGGTCGTTTCGAAAGAAAAACTCTGCGAATGATCTTTGGTCCCGTATGCTAAAACAATGTGTGGAGAAGAAGATACAACAACAAGCTGTATGAGCTGTACCGCGACATGGGCATAGCCAGAAGAGTACGCATCGCGAGGCTACGATGGTTGGGCCATGTAGAGCGAATGGACCCAAAAGCTACGGCTCGACGAGTTTTCGAAAGCACATTGCAAGGAAATCGCGGAAGGGGAAGACCTCGTCTTAGGTGGCGCAATCAAGTGGAAGAAGACCTCAACCGACTTAAGTTCAAAACTGGAGAGAGCTCGCCCGAAACCGAAGTCGTTATAGAATTATGTTGGTTGAGGGTCAGGTTCACCCCAATTGTAATGCCCACCCAAGTAAGTAAAGTAAAAGATTGAGAGTAAGTTGACAGCATCTAAGATGAAAATGCTGATTGATATGAAAAACGTCTAGCAACTAATATCTCTCAAACATGTTTGTGTAGTGTGTGGCGAAACTATAGGTCCGTTCGTTGAACTATCCCCAGGGTTGACCCAGGTTTCCTTGACAACCCTATGAGTTATCAAAAAAAACCTGGGTTTTCCAGTCCTCAAAAAACGCTAAACCACTCACACACATCCCTGTCATTTGAATAAAAACACATGCAATTTGAGAGCCTTCAGATCGCCACAGCGAAAATCTAAGGCGAGTTGAGAGAAAAACCAGGTCAACCCCAAGGCTCAAAAAACACTCAGTTTGATATTCAGGGCGGCTTTAAGATTCTCAAAAAACGCTTTGTGGCGACCCCAGGGCTTCAACGAACAAATTATATGAGCTCCACTTTTGACAGGAAATATGGAAAAAGAAGAGCGAAGAGGAAAAGATATCAACACAGTCTAATGTGAATGTGTATTGTATATGTTAACAATTATGTTGTTTTCAGAGGTTGTTCAATCGTTTTAAAATACCTAAAACCTAAAATAGAAGATTTTAACACAAAATGACATGTTCCATTGTTTGCTACCATCACCACTTTATCGATTGTAAAGGTGTGAAGTGGCAAAAGGTGTTTTTTTTTTGTGTTCTTATGTTTGAACAGCTGCTCCTACAAAACCGCTATAATTAGATGTAAACAAAAAGTCTTGGAGCAACCACTTTTTACCTTTAGCAAATATGTACGTGTCTAGCAAATCAATTTGTTGACAATTTAAGAAGACGATAACCCCAACTTAGGACAAAATTTTACACTTACGCGATTTAGATTATGTTTGAAGCTATCGAAATAATCGTTATATGATGAAGCTACAATAAGACAAACCATTTCTTCGTGTTTCTTTTAAGTGAGATCCCAAAGATAAAACCTTTGCTTTGGTTAGTGCGGGTAAAGGAAATTAACTTCTGTTCGTTGTTTATCGTTGCAGTTTGTAATAAATAGAACGCCAAGCTTTGCTTTACGACATCCTATGAGAGAGTTTTCGATTAAGATTACGACCACACTGGTTATGTTCTACCATGGCTTTTAAATGAATTTGTTTCATCAGGTGTGGAGTATTTCTTACATAATTGGAGCTTTGCATCTAGAATGCTAACTTTCCTCAATAATAAGCTGTGAAGACCTGGTCTCTTTCAATCGACTTCGTTCACCATGTCTACAACCCTAAAAGACACTGTAACCTGGTGTATGTATGACTACGGGATCAGACAGCCTAGACGGTTGTTCTGAAACATTCAAAGGCTACCAGACTGAGAGAAGACCAGTGTTTCCGTTGTTGTTTGCTTACGTGGCTAGTTTAAAGCAGTCAACTTTTCTCACAGATGAATGAAGATGGTTTCATGAGTTTTAAATAGGAAAATACTTTTAAAAGGACTTACCAGCATTCGGCGGCATGCCCGCAAAAGAATGGAATCTGCAGCCACATGTTCTTAGGATCACAGTCGGGTTGCTTGGACTCAACGCACTTGTCAAATGTCTGCAAAGCACAACATTACGAGTCTCTAAAAAAAAACGAGGTTTTCACAACTTACCATTTTGTTGCCAGCCTTTTTACGCACCAAATTCGGTCGATAGTTGTCCCCATAGCGGAGGAAATAATAATACGAAACTAGCCTATCTAGTGGTCTACGAACTATGTTAATGTAAATTGGTTTATGTGCTATTTGGAATCTGCAAATAAACACACTCATTCATAGTCAGAGGAGATATTCATATAGGTCTTACTTGGAGAAGTCTAGGAAGGCCATATGACCATGATACAGAGCCGGTTTCATCTCCCGCCACTGTGTAACGTTCCTAACAAATGTTACCTTCAATGAAGACTCATTAGAACATTTGCAAAAAGATCCTTATCCAGTGTGATATTTACCTGATTCGGTAACGACAGTGCATGCATATTCGCTGTAACGTTGATGTGCAGGACATGAAATCGATTCTTCTTGCACAAGTCATAGGCAATATTCACAAAGCTAGTCGATCCGGTTTTCGGCACCCGGTTATAGAGTATCACTAGATTCTCGTCATAGTCATAATCTTCATTTATTTCGTTGTTACTCACTAGTCGAACGGCCTTTGGTGCTGTTGAAGAGAAAGAAAAAAAAAATACACACATTAAACTACTTTATTTCCCAACCCCACCACGGGTCAGCTCTTGAATTATGCATAATGCATACCATCGTGGAATGTGTCGAGGCGCACTTCCGAATACAAAAACCAATAGCAAACGCAAGTGGTGGCCAATATTCCGATCAAAATAATCCAAACCAGTGGCTTCGCTGTTAACATTTTCAGTTTTCTCAATCTCATTGGAAGTGCATTTTTTGAATTCTTTAGATATTTTTGTGATGTGGGTTTGTTTGAGTGGTTTAAGAGTATTGTGCGTGTTTTTCAATTTGTTGATTAGAAAATATCAATAGGTGTGGTTGGCTTAATACACAGCATTGTCGAACAATAAAATAAATAACTTCGGCGTTCTGAGAATTGATGTGGATTGAAGGAATATACAAAATATTTTAGCATCTGTCAAAAAAGTACTCAAATAGATGAATAGAGGGTGGAAAAATTTGAGTGTGATGTCAGCTGTGAGAAAATAGTGTACAGCGGTGTTGATTGAATGTATTCAGCAAGGCATAGAAAAAATTAGGAACTGATTAAATTTTTCTTTAACTTTTCGGAAACATTTCTGTCAGAACTTTTTGAAAGATTTCATTAAAACTATCAAATGTCAACAGCAGCAGTTCAATAAAAGCTTATAAGAACAGATTAAGAGGTTTTTAAGTGACATTTACTAGGACCATATTCTGTGGCCTAAAAGTATAAAATTTCTTTGTAAATAATGCTGCGAATGCAGAAAAATTAGTGCGGTAAAATCAGGCAAAGGTGCGATGCATGAATAACTTATGGCTTTAGTCATATTAAAAAAAAAAACAGTAGTTAAAAACACGTATTGCTTGATTCAACAACTGTAGCGTTGCTGTTTCTCAGGCTGTTTTCCGTGTTAAACACGTTCTTCTCTTTTCCTGATTCGACAGTGTTTTGACTGACCAAAATACTTTTAATTTATGAACGACTGGGCCGGATTCTGCAACGTTTTAGACAACAACTATCGTCTGAGTTTAAGGCAGTAAAAAAACGTGTTTAAGCCTTGCGCAAACCAATGCGGTGAGTGCGTCGTGCGTGCGATGCGATTGCGTTAAGTCAAATCCCTATGCATTAAGACAAACATCCATAAGATCACATAGGGATTTGACTTAACGCAATCGCATCGCACGCACTCACCGCGTTGGTTTGCGCAATGCTTTAAGACTCTAAAAAAGATGTCAAAATATATGAGATGATAGTAAAATAACTTTACACCAACCACTATAAGCAAGATTAGGTGCGTTTTTTTTCTCAAGCCTATAAAGGCTTGATCAAAAAGAGAAAAAAAACACGATTGAGCAATTTGGTAGCACTGCGTATTTGGCATATGACGTTTGACGTATGACGTTTTTTCAAAATAAATAAATTAAAAATTAAAATTGAAACGGTTTGATAAAAACAATTGCTTTCTTTTTATGGATGCAGATGCAGAGAGGGAACAAGTTAAGTGTAAGTTATACAAATTGAAACTTTGATATTGATGTTTGTTCTGTTCCAGATGCTGCTGTCTTTGGTGGAAACTCCAGAGCCCAGCTCCAGCAGGGATATGGAAACTGCGGCAAGTATGCTTGCTGCTCTTTCCAGTGATACTGGTTCCAGCACTTCTGAATCTGAAGAGTTGGATTTGGTTTGAATTCCAAAAACATCCGATTGTTTTTTCACGAGTATAACCTTTCGTGAGGAATTGGTAATCTATCTATCTAATAAATAGCTAATGCTGGTTATAGTTTCTTGACTATCTCATATGCTTCGTTTAGGATTTCAACCGACTTACTTAGTTGCTGAGGAAAAGGATAGTAAATAAAATGGAAAAATTAGTTAAATGTCCCATTTGATAGTGGAATGCAGTGAAGCACGGCTTTGTTTAAGTATAAAGTGGCAATGGCTAGTAAAAGATCTGAGCCACGACGATGTTCATACTGGTCGATTCGTTGAAGCAACAAATCGACCAGTGATCACATTGTTCAACGAATCGACCGCAACTCCAACCTTTCTCATGAGAAACTTTGCAAAAAAACATTTAATCGTCGAAGCACTCTGAAACTCTGATGTTTCACAAGCAAATCGACAGGGAAAAGACACCATCGTCAGAGCCTGTAGAAACAAAAGTAGAACATGTAGTGGCGTATGTAGAAAAGGAGAAAAAAACGTTGTATTTTTAACAAATTTATAATTCAAGAAACAAATATATATATAAATAACAACCATTAAACTTTTTCTTAAGATTTTTGCATTATTCTTTCTTTATTTGTCGCTATGGTTTGTCGGAAATTCCAGTTGACTGGTCCTTACCCTCGCCTGCTGCACTATTGTCAAACATCATCCATCAACCACCTGTTCATTTGAAAGCACTGTTTGGTCCACTATAAAAAAAACCATAACATCAGACGATGAATCATGAAATAAAAAGAATAACCTACATGTGGATCTGTCCTAGCTCCGTTTGAATTTTGTTCTGGTCGAACTCATCTTCGTCCCCAGCTCTATATCGTATTTGTCAAGGTTCTGTTCATCCTCGTTATGAAAGTCTTCTTCCTTTCCATGAAAGCGTTTGCTAGTTTATAACAATCCTTTTCCGACATTTGCTCTTCAATTTCATTCTCTTCCGAATCGTAGTCTAGGTATATTTAAGGGATTTCTTCTTCATCCTCGTTTTCTTCTAAGTCTTGGTTTCTTCCTACTTCTCTCTGTCCTTCTCGTAGTCGACGTCATCTTTATCATAGGAGAAGCATAGTTGTGCTCCTTTTTTCTTTTTTGTCAACTATTTTCATCACAGTAAATTGATTTTTTTGATCCTCTACAGGCTCTTCGACAAAAGCTCCCGAGCATAAGTCCATGAGTTCTGTTTCGCAAGCATTTTCTTGAATTTGAGTGACAGGTATTTGGCTGATAAGTGGAGGTCTTTGGGACTCTCCGAATTGTCCCGAGCACAAGCCCAATAGCTCGTTTTCAACTTCTTCGGGATTCTTGTCTTTTTCTTCAGTAAACAGACTGCTGGTAGATGTTGTGTTCAAACCTAAAATTGCAAGTTTTTTTATTGTCTTTCGTAAAATGGTTTTAATTTCTTACCTAACGTTAAATTATCATCGGAATCTTCAAATGCACTGGAGTCGATGGCTCAACCGTTCCATCATCAGTTTTATCATCAACCTTGGAATTTTCTTGTTCTTGTCTTTGTGCTACAACGTCAGTAGCATCAATTTGTTGACCTTCAACTGTCATATCGACGTCAGTTGCATTTTTTTTTGGGCGGATTCGTCTTCTGCATCAACTAATTTGCTTCCGAACATTTCTGATTCAGGTGTTAGCTGCATTACTTCACCTTCAGTTTTAGCTGGCTCTGATGACATCTTCGTAGAAGCATTGGTATTTTCTTGATCGACTTCGGGAACCTGGCTTGTAGGTGGAATCACTTCAATAGCCTTCCTTCTAGTTCCCTTACGAACTGCAGTGGCTGATTCTTGTTTCACAGATGGTCTACGCACGCGAGTTTTCATTGGCACTGGAGTTGATGGCTCAACCTTGCCATCATTAGTTTCATCAACCTTAGCATCGCCTTTTTCTCTTACTTGCTCTTGTGGTGTTACAGAATCTTGAGGAAGAATATCAATCGCTTCCGATCCAGAAGTTGAAATGAGAACATTTTTGACGTTCTCTTCTCCACCTTGGTCGTTTTGTATTGGAGTCACGTTTGATATGAATTCAGTAGCAATTATAGCAGCAGCAGTTGGTTCGGCGACACTGGCTTCAGCGCAATTGTCTTCCGCATCAATAGTTTCACTTCCACAACTGTCTGCTTCAGGTGTTGGCTGCGGCATTTCAGCTGGCCCAAAAACTGTGACATTTGCTTGATCGACTTCTGGTGGAATCACTTCAACAGCCTTGCTTCTTGTTCCTGGGTTAATTCACCTTTTGTGTTTGCCTTTCGACCTCTCCTTTTTGTTTGCTCTTGTATATATTCTTTTTCAGATGGAGTGTCGTCTTTTGTGGCGGCTCTGCGAGCATTAGTTGCCTTGGTAATGGAGACGGTTTTATCTTCCTCAGAATGTGAGACACTTTCTAATGTTGTATCAATCTTTGTTGATTGGCCCTTTCCTCGTCCACGAGTTGGCATACTCTGACTCTTGTTCTGAGCTTCCGGAACATCTTCTTCAGAGACTGCCTTTAAAGGAGTTGGTTTTGATACAACTCTGCCTCGTCGATTTGGTTTCGTCATGTGTTCTTCTTCAATGTGTTCATTTTCTGAGAGAAGGAGCGTCGTAGTATTAGCTGGAGTACTGAGAGTTATTTTTGGTTCAGATTACGAAACGGATTCAACCGGTGTGGGGACA
This sequence comes from Melanostoma scalare, assembly GCA_949752695.1. NCBI lineage: Eukaryota > Metazoa > Arthropoda > Insecta > Diptera > Syrphidae > Melanostoma > Melanostoma scalare. The sequence goes on from OX456984.1 coordinate 38,784,293, forward strand.
GTAGATTCTTTTTCAGTCTCATTTAGTGTTTGATCTTGAGTTACACTCTTAAGCACTGGTTCAACTTTGGATTTAGCTTGGCGTCCCATTCTTCGAGACGGAATTTGTTCTCCTTTGGGTTCCTCCACTTCAACTGCTCCTCTTCGTCCTCGTTTCCGAGCCGGAGTCACACATTCAGGGGTAGATTCAAATGTTTCTGATTTCACTGCAGCTGGTCGTCCACGTTTCTTGGATACGATAGGTTTTTCAACATCCTCATGTCCATTGAATATAATTAATTTATATATTCTAGAGATTTTACACGATTCACGGATTGTGCAATGATTCGCGGAGGAAATAAGAAAAGATGAAAAAAGCACACGAGAGACGAGACACGAATAACTAGCACGGAATGTCAATTATTGAATTGAGAAATTAGAAATGTCATTTTGTACATTGGGTGCGTTCGGTGAGTTTACAAATTGTACATTTTTGTTAACTAAAATTCATAAAATTGTTCACAATTGTTAGCACGAATATGAGTTTGTAGCTACACCGAACAGACCCAACGATAGCCTCTGCCATTTTCGATAACATTTCCAAAAAATAGTTTGGTAGCACATTTTTTGTTATCGGGCTAAGGAAATAAGACCGAATAAATTATGAGGCTAAGGGAAGCCCAGATAGCTAAATTTTTGTTGTATTTAGCACGTGAATTTTTCTAAAGCCGTATAGGCTTGAGAAAAAAAACGCACCTATTATAGAGAGTAATCTATTGAAGACGCAATCAACGATAGACGATTCAACGATAGTCGTCTGAAAAGTTACAGAGTCTCGGCCACTGAGGAGATACAACAAGAGGGCAAGCCACACAAACACAACGGCATCTGTCCTCAAACTGATTTTACAAACACCATTTTATTTTCATATTTCAAAATCAGTTTGTAATTTCACTGACAAAGTTTCATATTTAGCTGATAGATAGATCTCGTGTTACAAAAGCAACAAATGTAAAAAAATTTAAGTTGCGGGGCAAAAGAAGTAAAGCCTTGCGCAAACCAATGCGGTGAGTGCGTACGATGCGATTGCGATAAGTCAAATCCCTATGCATTAAGTCAAACGTCCATAAGATTATATAGGGATTTGACTTATCGCAATCGCATCGCACGCACTCACCGCATTGGTTTGCGCAAGGCTTAATGGTTTCCCTTCTTTTCTTTTATTCCTTTGAGATCCGTGCCCTGTGCCCCTGTTCTGTAACTGTAAATAAACGGTGGAAAATGGAACGAAATTCTATGAATTTAGTAGCATTTCGTTCCATTTTCCACCGTTTATCGCCTGGGGTGGAATCGCGTAAGGTGATAGTTGACTGTCATTTTTTCTTAGTATCAAATTGATAGTAATGGCTTTTCCGTCTGTGTAAGATGATCAATTTGAGATCAAATTTTTTTCTACTTATTTGGTATCACTTAAAGAGAAAATGTTTGAAACTAGAGGAATAGAGGAATAAAGAACAAGAGGGAAAACCACACACACCACCACAGAGTATAACCAGAGAGTCCACTGCAGCAAGGTAGTGCGTTTTGCCTACAAGCTAAATCAAACCGGAAAACCGCACCCGGAAAACCGCACTGGCCTTCACTTCCCACAGATCAAAGTCAGTTGAGTTTGAAAAGTTAAAAATTTTTTTTTGGTTCCAAAAAAAATCGATAATTTTTAATTTTCATACAGCCTAGAATTTAGAAAAATGAATTTAAGTTGCAGAAATTAACGTTTTTTTACAATTTGGCCAGTATTTCACTGAAAAAGACAAAAATTAGTAAAAAATTTCATACCAATGCAGGCGTTTAGTTAAGTTTTTACAGTTCATACTAGTGAGCACAGAGCCTCAAACTCAGAAATAGGACGCCATATTGAAAAATTTTTTGCGGGTGTTTCGGGTTGAAGGGGTGGAAGTGGATACTCTGTATTATCTACTCTGTGCACACCACAGCATCTGCCTTCGAAGTCACATCACAAACACCACTTTATTTTGGGCTTTCGAAACTGGTAAACAATTTTAAGTTAACTTTTTTTTTTTGTTTTATTAAACAACGAATGCAAAAGTGGTTTCTATGGTTAATTTCTAGGTTGGTTCGTTCAAAGAGCATCCCTGATCCTGTTTCGGATTCGAGCTCCTTCATTTGCGTTGTTTTGTGTTATTGGGCGCGTTCGAGAACCTATCGGATAGCCTATCTCGGATAGCCGTATCTTGGACATCTTTTCGAACGATATAGATATCTTTTCCAGATTGCTGCAGTCAACAGCTGTGAAATATTAAAATTCGACTTTTGAAAACAGAAACACATTCAAAATATCATTGCTAGAGGATTGTAACTTAGTTTTTTCGATTTCCCATACGTTTTAAAAGACTCTTCTGCTAAAATAAATGCACACCAAAACAAAAAATCAACATGAAAAGAAATAAAAATAAATTTTCTATATGTTTGTATCAGCTGTTCGCTAAGGTATCTGAGGTATACCGAAAATTCACAGATAGCTTTGGTTTCTCTATTTGACAGAAATGGTTTGCATCTTTGCTAAATGCTTAACACGTAAACAACAACAACAAGCTATCCGGATACCAAACTCGAACGCAGCCATTGTTTCAGCAACTCCACTTCCACCAACAGAAGCTCCTATCAGCGTTGCCGAAGTGGCACAATTGTGCCATTTTGGCACCCTTCAGTCTCGATTGGCACCTTGGCACCTTTGGCTCTCATTTTGGCACCTTAAGAGCTTGATACATTTTAATGAGGAAAACTTAATGAAGTCATTCGAAAAAGACTGAAAGGGATTTTTTTTTTTCAAGTAGTGAAACATACATATCGTGTGTGTGTGTGTGTACTAATTCATGCCCAAATAATCGTAATGATACTTAATGGAAAAGTATTTGTTTTTTGTGTTTTTAAATATCTCTCTACCTTTGAAGAGCTGGTGGCACCCAGTTGGCACCTTTGGTTACCGAAAATGGCACCTTGAAAAATTTTGCTGCGGCAACGCTGGCTCCTATACTACCCTCTGGAACGGGTTCTCTATTTTCCACGCAAATGTTGTGCAAAGCAGCACAAACGTTTATTATTTACGCTTCTCTTTTGGTGAATAAATTAGCTTTCTTTACTATTTTCCCTTTCATTTCGATTTTCACTATTTTGTGGGACTAAAAATTTTACAGGCACGAAAATATTCATATTTTATAGAAAAAATAGAAGGAATTACAAAATCTTATCTATCAAATTTAATCTAATTGACACCTAAATAGGTGTCACTTCAATTAGTCACAAAAATATGACTGTCAAATTTGATTATCGGCTTACACAGACCGATTTTCCTTATTTTGACTGTCAACTATCAAATATCACCTTAAGCGATTCCACCCCTGCTTTTATCGAGGCGATGATTACAGAACAGGAGCACTGGCCCCTATGTTGACAGGCGTATAGTAATTTTACTGGACACCTTTTTTCATCTCCTGCATAGATCGTTAGGTGGCGCAACATCGCATGGGGAGGCGCGAATCAGCTGATGTGGAATGTTTATTTTTAGCGTGCGTAAGAAAGAAAAAAATATATATTTGTATATATTTTTTTCCTGCTCATACACATATAATTTTCCTCCTCTTCAAATATAGTCTTGTGGAATACATTCCAACTTTTGTGGCGTACGTTCAATTCCCACTTTGTCACCGGAACGGGTCAAAGTAATAGTGCTATAGAATTTATATACAATGCAGGCGTTAAAACGTATGAATTTCAACCAGGTATGACGCCTGTTAAAAATTTAATGCATTTTATTTCACATTCATAAGAGCAGCTGACTTGGTATCACTTTTCTTATGCCTCATCTTTCCGAAAAGTGGAATGTGGACGGCAAATTAAATTAGAATTTGCATAATTTGTTCTAAACTGTGTGCAAACAAAATTATTTTGTTATTATTCTGGAGCCGGATAAGTTGAAGTCTCAAAATGAGGTAAAAAAACATGTTAATTAATAAAAACAATAACAAACTATAGTTTGCCTGATTTTCCACAGCAATCTGCAACAAAATCTGTTCTCGCCAACTTGTTGCAATCCGTGCCTACTTAGCCCTTTAACGGTTAGACCGGAAAAACTCTCGACCTGCCTTGGCTGCAACCTAATCCTCTACTGCTCTACAGCTCACCAAAAGCTAGATTGGCCCATTCACAGGAAGTTCTGCAAAGCCGTAAGTACCATACTCGCAGATTACAAATTAAAACATTTATTCGAAATCAATGGGCCAATAGAAAGTCTCAAAGATCTCAGTGTGGCCACCATCAGGATCAAATACTTATTGGTATCTACTTTAAAGAGGACCCTCGATAGCCACGAAGAAGAACTCACATCCTTTCCAGTCCTATGCGCAACTTGTTTCTCAACAAAGACAAATAAGTTATACCAATGCAAGTTGTGCAATGCTGTGAGCTATTGTTGCACAGAACATGAGCAGAAAGATGCTCTTTCCCATCAAAAAGACTGTGCCCAACTTAAGATTCATTATTGTAAATATAAAATTGAGTCGTCTAGAACTTTTAGGCTGGAACTGCGAAGTTCTTGCAATTTACTAGAATCGAATCTGAAAAATGCCATGTCGGTAATGTATGCGATTGAGTCGCCAGCCGATCCGTGTGAGAGTCTCCTTGCCTATCAGAAGTTTTCATTTGTCTCGGATTTCTCGTGTGTCGCAACGATATCGTATTTTCTTAAGTGTATCAAAAAAAGTTACCCGCTCGACAAGGAGGTTACGATATTTGTGGTTGGTGCTACTGCTGACGAGACATGGTTTGAGACGACACAAGTGGAGTTCTTTTTTGCATGTTTTCCGGACGTTACCAGACTGAATATTGTTTTTATTGGTCCGGAACTTCCAGATAGCGCTACTATGAGTGCAACAACGGATATGGGCAAGGGGCGGAGCTTATATCTGACGTCACACAAAGGAACTCTTGAGCATTATTTCCTTGAACACGAGGACCATCTGCAGGTCAATTTGGTTGTGTGTTTCAATTGTGGATTTTCAGAGAACCCAGTTACAGAAGGTGCAAGTGACAGTTGGTATCGAGGAATCAAGTATTTGATGTACTTGCCAGAGTTGCCTATTCTATTCACTTCTTACACCAATATGGAAGCTGATGCGGATTATGATGCTCTCACTAAAGTCATGATTGAAATAAAAGACAGCCGAGTGTGTCTGGAAAGAATACTTGAGAAGCAACAGAACCCATACCGAGACTTGAGACCGTTTAGGAGCTGGCACTTCATGGATCCCGAGCGGATATTCTTCAGAAATGGATACGTCCAAGCTGTGAAGGTCAAACTCGTCGAAGACAAGAATGAAACGTCAAGTTAGGCTTAAGAATTATAAGTTAGAGATTTTTTATTAATAAATTATTTTTTATTTTTAAATGGTTGAATTTTTTTTTGGACTTTTTTTGATAACGTTCTTTGAATTTTACGGTTCTTGGAGAACAGGACATCGTGTCGTCCTCCCGAGAGGAAATAAGCGATGTTGCACATTCTGAATCATCAACGGCCCATAGATGAACTACAGATACAATCGTCCTCCATTACAGAAGTCCCTACTCAAGAAAGTTTAAGCAGCGCCGGAAGAGCATTTTTTGTTCCTCTTTGATTTCGCGATTGAGCATTTCAAAGAATCAAAACTTAGATGTTTTTTGACGAATATTTTTCCTTCTTCGACGTTACGAGCATCGTGATCTCAAAGGGATCACAGCTATTCCACTTATTTGTTCACATTAGAGATCCACCCGTGGGGTACTTCCCGTTTACCTCAAATCGGATGTGACTTACCAAACTAGTAATTGCGCATGTTGACAAAGAGATGAAGAAAAGTAAAACAATACTAGTAATGACTGACTGTCCGAATCCCAGTGGGCTGCCAAAGCTTAGGAGGAGTATCACGGCTTAGAGAAACAACGAAGGTCTTCAGCAGTCGGAAGGCAGAAATCCCTGAATGTACTACTCCGACATATTTGGTTTAAAGGTCTTTCAGGGTCTTTCAATAAATAGGCAGGGTATCAAAATAGAGATGATGGCGGATGAATTCCTGACAAGCCAACGGCAGCTAGGTACTAACACCGCACTGTCTGACCCTTTGTGACCAAGGAGATTTCAAAAGGACTTGACTCTCCAGGTTGAGGGCTACGCATGGTGTTAATTACCCAACTCGAATAACAATAATGGTTTTACCGTTGGCAACGAAAAAAGAATTAGGTAAGATCCATTAAAAGACTACGTGCAGCCGAAGAACTAGCGGAAACCCTGGACTGCTGCGAAGAAGAAAAGAAGCGAAGAACACGGAGTTGTAAAAAAAAGGAAGCAGCAGGATAAGCACTCGTTTGATGAAATTGAGATACGTAATGTTAGGAATGTGTATTTCTAAAGTCTTACCACAAGTTAAAAAGATCAAACCCTGAACACTCAAGCCTGTAAAGACCATGAGGGAAACATTGTGATAGAATCCCAGTCGTAACTGAGAGTCTGGAACGACAGCTTCTGCAGACTGCTCAACGGCGATGAAGAGACGTTGCGAGCATCGTGATCTCACAGGGCCCAAAGCTATTCCACTTATCTGTTCACATTAGAGATCCACCCGTGCGGTACTTCCCGTTTACCTCAAACCGGATGTGACTTGCCATACTAGTAAGTGCGAGTGTTGACAAAGAGATGAAGAGAAGTAAAACAATACTAGTAATGACTGACTGTCCGAATCCCAGTGGGCTGCCAGAGCTTAGGGGGAATATCACAGCGGCTGAGAACTATCTTAGAGAACCAACGGTTGTCTTCAGCAGTCGGAAGTCAAAAACCCCTGAATGTACTACTCCGACATATTTCGTTTAACGGTCTTTCAGGGCCTTTCAATACTAGGGCAGTGTATCCAACTGCAGCTAGGTACTAACACCGGACTATATGACCCTTTTTGAGCAGGGAGATTTCAAAAGGACCTGACTCCCCAGGTTGAGGGTTGCGCATGGTGTTAATTACCCAACTACGTAAAAAATAACTGGGTCTGAAACAACCAACAGCCTCGAATAACTATAATGATTTTACCGTTGGCAACGAAAAAAGACAAAACGTAAGATCCCTTAAATGCATGTAGTCTACATGCAGCCGAAGAACAAGCGGACACTCTGAAGTGCAGCAAAGGAGAAAAGAAGCGAAGAACATGGAGTTCTCAAAAAGAAAAAGAAGCAGCAGGAGAAGCGCTAGTTTGATTAAATTGAGATCGGCATGATAGAAATGTGATTCGAAAGTTTTACTACAAGAAAAAAAGATCAAACTCCGAATACTCAAGCCTGTAAAGACCATGAAGAAAACATAGTGGTAGGATCGCAGCCGTCACTGAGGATCAAGACAAAACTCCAAATCCGCTATTGGGCAGAATGGCCCGTTCAACTTGAACAATGATAAAAAATTCCAACATCCCGACCTAGAAGAAGTTGCCATATGGAAACTTAAATCAAATAAGACTCCAGGTGCAGATGGCCTTGACGCCGAACTTTTCAAGGCAGCAGCAGATCAGTTGGAAAGGAGCATGCACCAGCTGATATGTATGATATGTTCGGAAGAAAGAATGCCCGATTAGTGGAACCTCAGTATCGTATGCCCGATCCTAAAATAGGGAGACCCTCACAATTGCGTCAATTATAGAGGAATGATCCTCCTTAACGCCGCTTATAAGATATTTTCGCTGTAATATGTGAACGTCTGAAACCCCACGTCAACCACTTGATTGGTCCTTATCAATGTAGTTTTAGACCAGAGAAGTTCAAAATATACCAAATTTTCATCTTGGAAAATACCCGAGAATATAATATATTTACAGAGACGAGCTGTACAGAGCCATGTCTAGTTTCGGCATCCCTGCAAAACTCTGTTGTGTAATCTTTTTGGTTACACAGAAAGTTTTTAGAAGATTGTTAAGAACTCTCGTTCTTAACTTAGACGGACACTACAAATGTAGCGTCTTGTCGTCTTCCATAATTGGGGATTGGGATAGGGGGTTTGTCCAGCGGATAAAGGCACACTGGGGCCAGTTAATATTTGAGGCGACGAGGCCTACTTAAACAGAGATACCATTTGGTATCTCTGAAGGTACCTGAGAAATTAAAAGATTTAGTTATTTTGTTGTTAACGAACTTACTTCTTTATTTCTCTGTTGTAAGAATACTTATTATCAATTATACCAAGAGCTTACAACAACGCGGTTGTCTAGTTACGATTATTACTGAATGTTACTGACTGATTCCCTATTACTAATTTCTTAAGCCTATTTATACCAAATTAATTATCCATGAATTGATATCGATGTTATCGACATCAATTCATTTTCTGCTAAGTCAAGAATTTACTTTAATTGTTTTGCAAGAATTTGCAAAAGCGAATTTCGTCACTGCCCGACTTTCATGAGTGCAATTCAACTCGTCAGCATTAGGTCTTTGACCTGTTGTTGGTTCATATGGTGATCATATGAACCAGAACTAGGTTTTCATTATTCTTTTTGCCCTTCCGTTTCGGTTTGGCGACAAACCGATGACCGGGCATTTGTGAATTATTAATGGTCTATCAAGCGTGCTCGTTTGTTTATTTACAAACGAACCGCTTGATGACCTTGATTCGTATATTTTATTTGAATCATTTTGAGGTGGGTTATGGTTTATTGTGTTGTTTGAGTTTTTTATGAAACTCTTAATGCGTTTCTCATACAACACAACACCTCCCCCCTTCAAAACCGCGATTTTTGTTTAGAAGAGACAAAAATTGCCAATCGAGTTTACCGCCCACATGAGAGTCCGACGAATTTATACAAAAATGTTTGTTAATATTATCATATGCCAAAATATCACAGAAGTTATTCTTGACTCAGCATTCCAGACAAAAAATTTGAAAATTTTTAAAGTAATCTTATAAATTAACACGGAAAAAAAAACTATAAAATAATTCTTAATTGTAATTCTCCAGTCAATGTAGTTGTTTCCAGGGGGGATCGACCGGTAGTGGTTTCTAGAAGTTGTTTTCTTCGGGTGTAATGGTACCTGGACGACGTCGGTTTCATTGGGATTTCCTTCGCTTTTTAGTTAATTTTGAAATATCATTATGTATTTTGATTAATATTATAAAATATCTTTCCTATTTTATATATATATTTTTTTTTTTTTGTGCTCTTAACTATTTTCATTAAAATTAAAAATGTTTTTAAATGTATAACTTTTTATTTTACTTACATTTGGTAGGTATTGTATCTCTAGTAAAATTTGTTTAATCAATGGGAAAAATATCTTTTAAATGTATAGTTTCCGATTTTACATAAATTTCAATTTATTTTATAAATATTGTATATATAATAGAATTTGCTTTGTGTCATTTTAGTCTAAATATTATAAGTTTTAAAACAATTTTCTTCTTATATTAATAGTAATAGAGGTCTATTATACTCTTTATTTTTTGATTTCTTTTTATTTAATTTTAGTGTAGTTTTAGCTTAAATATTATAATTTTTATTTAAATTAGTTTTCTTCTTATAGTAGTAGAAGTCTATTGTAGTCTTTATTTTTTGATTTCTTTTTATTTAATTTTAGTTTAGTTGTAGCTTAAATATTATAATTTTTATTTAAATTAGTTTTCTTCTTATAATAGTAGAAGTCTATTGTAGTCTTTATTTTTTGATTTCTTTTTATTTAATTTTTCATTTCTTACTAAGTTTCTTAAAAGAATACATATTTATAGTAACTCAAGTTTTAGTCTATTTTTTCATAGAATCATGGTTTTAAAATAATTTTTTTTTTTTTTTTTTTTTGTTTTTTATTTAAAAATGGTTTAAGTTTTTAAAATGGGTGTCATAAATTTTCAATATAATTTTAGCAATCTTAATAACTTTCAGATGAACTTTTACTTGTATTATGTTTAAAGCTTTGAGGGGGTGTAAGGGTTTGTTTGTGTATGAAATGTTGTGTGTATGTTGTATATCGGTTGAGTGTGTAAAATTGTTTTGGGGCTCACTATCTCCCATCTTTTTTTTTTTTTTTTTTTTTTTTTATATATGGTGGCGCTTTAATTCTTTTCCTTAATTTTTTTTTTTTTTTTATGTATTTTATAATTCTTTTTTTTTTTTTTTTTTTTTTTTTTTTTTTTTGAAAACGCTTTTATTATTATTATTATTATTTTTTTTTTTTTTATTTATTTTTTTTTTTTTTTTTTTTTTTTATTATTTTTTTTTTTTTTTTTTTCAAAATTTTGTATCGAAATTCGGGATAATCCCGAATTTCTTCCTTCAGCGTTTCTGTGAATTTCTTCACATCGTCCTCTTTGGCTGGCAATTTTATTTTCTTCGTCATGTTGCTGTATTTCTTCTTCTTGTATGTTTATTATTGCTGATTGACTATCTTCAACAAAATCGGAAACAAATGGATTTGTTCAAGTGTAAATGCTAATATTTCCGTTAGTTTTTCTTTGTTTGGAATTGTGTTCTGAGGGCATGCTTTCATATATAAATCTGTTAGATCTGCCGATGTTATCAGAAGTGGGTGAATTTGGTTCTGTCTTGTGGAGGATATTATGTCCAAAACTACCTGTTGTCTACTCTGAATCTCTATTATCAATAGTAAAAGAGTTTCTAAAATTGTTTGCACCTCATTTTCTTGCATTATTTCGGTGTTAATTTTTTCGTTTAACTGGTTTATTTCAGTAAAAAAAATTGTTTGCAGATTCTATTTTATTTCTACATTAAATTCCGTAGTGATTCATTACTCAAAAAAAATCATTGGGCTAATGGTTACTACTATTACAAAGAAAACAGACAGCAATTGCCGATTTATACAAAAGTTAAAAAAAACAATTGCCGATTCATACAAAAATTTTGTTTCGTATTTTCGGTTTTCGTTCAAGAGTTTTAGTGGTCGTTAATGTAATTTGATCGTTTATTGAAACTGTTTACTGTTGCGCATTATTGGCGTGTGCCGTTGATTTTTATCATGTTAATTTCAATGCGGTCTTTCTTTGATGAATTTGAACATGTGTTATTGAATGAATGTGAAATTCAAGAAGTGGTTTTAGGTAGTGACCTTGATATTTATTATTGTTATATTTTTTTTTTTTTTTCAAATCGACAGTTTTCGATTTTAAAGTAGGTTCAGTTTCTTTTACTTTTGCCTTGCCATTTTCACTTTATGAATGAAATGGAAACATGTATACAGACTTTGTGGGATTAGTAATATGCATTTGTAGGCATTGTATATATTTTTGGTTTTAGGGGAGCGTTGCTTAGCAAAAAAAATTATAGTAGAAAAAAGAGTAGCTGTTATTCGTAATAATGTTTGAGACGATTATTATGAATGGTTACCTGTTTTTTCTTAATTAATATTACACTATCTGTGGGACTCGTAATTTGTACCACAGGATATGGTCCTGTCCATATTTCAGATAATTTGTGTTGTCTATTCTCGTTTTTCAAAAGTACTTTGTCTCCTACGTGAAAAGTTATAGTTCTTATTTTATTGTCGTAATAATTTTTTGAATTCTTTTTACTAATAATCAAATTTTTCCTAGCTAAAGAATGTATTTTCTGTAATTTATACCGTAAAGTATAATAGTAATTTTCGTGGTCGTATATTGGTTCGGGTTCTTTTTTAAGGTTTGAAGGTATGTCGGAGGTGAAACCAAAAAGACAGTCCATAGGGGTAAACTTAGTACCCTCATGAATGCTATTGTTATAAACAAGCGCGGCGGTTCTAAGAAATTGATCCCAAGATCTTGGGTTTTCATCGCAGATCGTTCTTAAATATTCTACTAGTGGTCTATGTGCCCTTTCTAATGCACCATTCGATTGAGGGTGATAGGCGGTAGTTTGCAGTTTTTCAATTTTAAGTAATTTGCATACTTGTTTAAATAACTTGCTTAAGAAATTTGTCCCTTGGTCTGTAACTAGTTTGTTGGGTATTCTGTATCTTGTTATGATTTGTTCAAAAAATATCTGGGCTATTGTTACGGCTTCCTGGTTAGGTATTGCGTAGAAGTCTACGTATTTAGTCAAGTTGTCTTGAAACGTCAAAATGTACTTGTTTCCTGAGTATGATTCTTGCAGTGGCCCTACTATGTCTAAATAAACCTTGTCAAAAGGAATTTGACTTGTGTCAGTAATTATCATTGGCATTTTTGTTTCTGGACTTGATTTCATTTTTTGGCATTTTGGGCATTTCCTTATGTATTTAGATATGTCCTGGAACATTTTTGGCCAAACGTAATTCTTTCGGATTCTTTTATATGTGTTTATGACACCTTGGTGTCCGCCAAACGGGGAGTCATGATAATCTCTGAGTACATTCAATATTTCTTCGGGCTTATCGATCTTCTGTCTGTTATATTTGAAGTCTTCGAGTTCATTTGTTGTTGATGTGTTTTGTTGGGTAATGTTCACGTCACTACAAGATTCGTCAGAGTCGTGTCGTTTAATATTAGTGTCTTCTTTATCTAGTAATTGTAAAGCTCTCTGAGCTCTTGTTACGGCTAAACAAGTTTTCTCACGTTCTTGGTTCTTGTCCTCATCAGATTCCGTTAGTGGTATCCTACTCAGTGCATCTGCATTGACGTTAGTCTTACCTGCTTTATATTTTAAACAACAGTCATACTCGGATAGTTTGTGGTGGAACCTTATTAACCTTGACGTGGGGTCTCTTACTCTAAAATTACCTGTCAATGGTTCGTGATCTGTGTACACTATAAATTTTCTTCCTAACAAGTAACATCTAAAATTCTTAGTCGCCCAAACAACAGCTAACATTTCTTTTTCTATGGTGGAGTAGTTTCTTTCTGCTTTGTTTAATGCACGACTAGCGTATGCAATAGGTTTGTCTTTCCCTACTTCTCCTTGCGAGAGAATTGCCCCTATTGCTTCATTGCTAGCGTCCGTTGTGAGAATGAATGGTTTTTTAAAATCGGGATAGATTAATAACGGGGGTGTTACTAGCAAGTTCTTTATTGTTTGGAATGCTTCTTGACATTTGTCTGTCCAAGTGAATTTAACGTCCTTTCGAGTAAGATTTGTCAGTGGTCGAACTATTTTCGAAAAGTTTGGAATAAATTTCCGGTAGTAATTGGCCAAACCAAGGAAGGATTGTGTTTGCTTCATCGTGCGAGGTACAGGGAAGTTTTGCACACAACTAGTTTTTCCTGGATCGGGAAGTGCTCCTTCTGCGGAACATTTGTGTCCTAAATATACTACTTCTCGTCTGAGAAATTGACATTTCTCTACGTTCAATTTTAAGTTATGTTCTCGCATTCTCTCGAAAATTAACTCCAATTTTCTGTTATGGTCTACCAGATTTTTTCCATAGACGACTATATCATCTAAATAGACAAAGCATTCTAGTCCTTGTAGACCAGTAAGGATATAGTTCATGAGTCTTTGGAATGTCGCTGGAGCTCCTTTGAGTCCAAAAGGCATTCGCTTAAATTCGTAGTGGCCATAGGCCGTACTGAAAGCTGTTTTTTCCCTATCTTCTGGATGGACTAGAACTTGATGGTAACCACTGGCAAGATCCAGTGTTGTGAAATATCTAGCGTGACCAAGTTGGTCAAGTATGTCTTCGATACGAGGTAGCGGGAAAGCATCTCCTATCGTGCATTCGTTCAACTTACGGAAATCGACTACTACCCTCCAACGTACTTCTCCGTCGGGTCCTGCTTTTTTGGGTACCACTAAAAGTGGTGAGTTCCAAGGACTTTTGCTGGGTTGGACTATGTCGTTTTCTAACATTTCAGCAAGTTGTTCATTTATTATTCCCCGCTGTTTCTCAGGGAGCCTATACATTTTGGTGTTTATAGGGGCTTGGTCTTGGTTAATTGGGATTTTATGCAGCATGGTTGTAGTGTGAGTGAGTCTGTCACCCGGTAGGAAAAATATGTCATTGTATTTTGAACAAAGGTCTACTATAGACTCTTTTTCTTCTTCGTTTAGGCTATCATCTTTGTTCAATTTGGTTGTTAATTCTTGTATTCTAATGTTTACGATACTATTTTGAGATATTGTGTGATAACATTCTACCTCGTCAGTACCAGAATCTTTTTGGTGGGTATTAATATCTACTACATCGAAATCTTTTAGGGGGGCCATTTCCAGCTCGATATGTGTTATTTTGATTTCATGTTGATGTGTATTTATTATGGGTACTACAACGTGTCTTTTATTGTCTCCTATCAAACAGCTACCCAAGAACACTCCTTCCTCAATTTGTTTGGATAGACAGATCATGGCTTCTTCACTTCTGTACGGTAGTTCTACAGTCATTCTCGATCTAGAGGGAATTTTCAACCCTTCCTTTAGATTGAGTTGAATTGTTTTATTGCTTTTTGGTTGGTTTTTTATTACTAAATTTATTTCAGAGGTATTCTTTTCAACTATGCTACTGTTTTTGTCTTTGTTTTCTTTGTCAGACTCCCATCTTGTTAAAGATACAAATTTTTGTGTTGAGCCTAATTTGAACTCTAGATCACCTGAGTTAACAGCTTTAAGAGTTTTTAGTCCTGATTGGAATATTTGTCGACATTTATTATAGTCTGGTGTCTCATTGTACTTCAAAGAAGCGACATATTTTATGAACTCCAGAATTGCATTTGGTGTCTGATTGTGGTATAGTTTTTTCAAACTTAATGTAACATTACCCATAAAGGTTTCTTTTGACTTTTGGACCCTTAAAGGATTTTTAAGAAGATTTTCTTGCTCCCAAGGCAACATCACTCCTGACCACTCGATAAGGTTGTATCCAAGGATCTCGAAATCTCCTCGCATGGTGATTACACCTAGGTGAGCATCTCTAGAGGTGTACTCAATTGTACCGTGGTGCATTTTCTTAGGATTTGGTTTGAAATTTTCTTGGGTGTAGTGGCTTGCTAAGCCGAAATCTACCAGATACGCTTGAGTGGTATTGTCTTTTTCACAACCTAATAGGATGTTTGTTCCTTTCAAATCTGTATGGGCATAGGTTCTGCCGTGAATGTATTCGTACACATCTAGTATCTGTAACGCTAAACGGTAGATGGTATGTTCTGGAATTTTTCTTCCGTTTTCAAGGAAAAGTTTCCAGATATTATCTCCGTACCGTGGCATGACCAAAAAACGATGTAAAACATTATCATAGTCGTGTGATCCAGTACCTACTAGATGGGATATTCCTAAAGATTTTATATCGTGAAGTTTTTTGAACTGTGTAATGTCCTCTGAATGAGTATTATTCATATAGAAATGCATCTCCACAAAGAGTGTCCCACTATCGTGTGGTTCAATCTTCGCGACGTACTTATAGTCAGATGTTTTCTTTTGTGAGTTTGAGGCTTTACATGCTGAGTATACTTGACCAAAACTTCCTAGACCTATTAGTGGTCCTATTTTCCATGTATTTCTAAATGAATCTGTAATAATTTCTCCATTGGGAATCGGATTTACCACCGAGTTCTTGACTTGTAAGCTGTCCTTATTTTTTATTTTACTACTTTCTTCTTCAGAAGTTTTTTCATTTTTATTTTTATTAACCAAATCTCCTAGGGCTGGTTTTTCATTTTTAATTTTGCAGTCAGATCCGCTTTGGGTTGACTTATCATTTACATGAATGTTTGAATCAAAGCCGCGTTGGGTTGATTTTTTATTTTTGATTTTTTGATCAGAGCCGCGTTGGGTTGACTTATTATTTATTTTTGAGTCAGATCCGCTTTGGGTTGACTTATTATTTTTGATTTTTTGATCAGAGCCGCGTTGGGTTGACTTATTATTTATTTTTGAGTCAGATCCGCTTTGGGTTGACTTATTATTTTTGATTTTTTGATCAGAGCCGCGTTGGGTTGACTTATTATTTTTAATTTTTGAATTGGAACCATGATTAAAATGATTAATTTCTGCACAAGTGTCTTCTTTACTATGAGTATTGCCAAGATTATTACCAGAGCCTCTACGGGTTGGCATTTGTTTCTTTGTTCTGTTGATTACTAATTTTGTAAAACTTGGTTCATCTTGTGTAACGATTGAAGAGGTCTTAGCCATATCAGAAAATCTTTCTGCAAGGTCTATTTTCCTCTTCCCACAAGTGTCTTTTTCCTGATGGTTACAATGAGGTCCATAGGAGTTATCTCCAAATTTTGTACTTGGTAATTCGTGAACCCCTGTTTTTGAATCTAACAGTGGAGTTATATATTCTTGCTTTGTGGTGATGAATTTTAAAATCTTTTTGGGACCCTCCACATTACAGTGTGGCCCAATGAAATTATATCCCAATATTCCGTCGTCTGGAATGGGTAATTCATCTTCAACTACTTGAAAGTTGCAAGAAGGTTCCGTGGGTATTTTGAATTTTCCAGTACATTGTCCAAGTGTTTTACCTGAACCAAATGGAGTATTTATGGATACGTTTCTGGTTTTGTCAATTTTTGTGTTTTGTTTTAACACCTTCCTCCTAATGAGGCTGACTTCAGATCCAGTATCCACTAACAGACGAACGGTTTTATTTTTAGTAAAATCTGTAGGGATTTCAACAGAAGGCAATTCGTAGTTTTCGAAAAACTGTTGTGTTGCAGAATACCCTTTAAAATTTTTTCTATTTATCGTCGAGCCGGGGTTTTTTCGGTCGACGATGAAGCGTTTCCCGAGTTTTTGTTTTCCCACCTGAGTTTTAAAGTAATTAGTATTCCTAAATGGATTTGTGTGGTTTTGCTTTGGAACATACTCGCCTCTATTGCTTCTGTTCCAGTTGTTATCTTGGAATTTAGTGCCCTGATAATTTGAATTATTTTTTCTACGGCAGAGTCGGGTCTCATGTCCGTAGGTTTTACAGTTTTCACATACGGGTGTATTTTTCCTTTTTAAACAATCCTCATATGTGTGACCTTTAAGTTTACAAAAGTTACAAGTGATGTTTGCTTTCTCGTTCGATCTCTGAGGTGTCTGGGGGTTTCTTGAATTGGACTCATTTCCCGTGAAGGCTGCATTGCAAGACATTGCTGGGATTGTTTCCACCCTTTGTACATGTTTTTCCATGCTGAGAGCAATTCGTATTAAATCTTCAAAGTTCTTATTCTCCAACGTGAACAGATACTGGCCTAGTTGTTTGTTAGTTATACCTGACGCGAGAGCTGATTTTGCAAAATCAGATAACTGAGTTTTTACAATTTCTGCTTTTTCCCCATATTTGATTTCGGCTGCATCTCTACATTGTGTAAGAGAGTGGCGTAACCTGCTAATGAAGGTATTTAAGGTTTCGAATTGACTCTGGCGACTTGTTATCAAACAATTAACAAGATCGTTGTAGTCTTCTATTGGAAGGTATGTTCGGTTGAGTACATCTTCAAATTCCTTAAAATCTTTTGGTTTTGCCGTTTGAATCAAATCCAAGGCATCTTCTCTCAATTTTGTTTGGAGAAGTTGAAGGAAGAGTTTTTCATCTTCGTTTGGGATATGTTCTATAATGGGCCTTATGCATGTTATGAAGGTTTGGAGTTTTTGAGCAACCTTGGAATCGGTGCCCCCAGAGAATTCAGGGATGCCGACGGAAAGCTTGAGAAGTTTTTCAAAACCTAGAGACATGTTGGTTGTTTTCGTCTTTTCGATTTTGGTGTTAGCTTTTTCTTCAGTGTCGAATATTAAATTTTGTGAAGAATTTAATTTTACTCTTCTTAACTCCTTTAAATCGTTTTGCAGACGTTGTATGGTGCAAACGTAATACTTTTCCTGGGATTTCAATTTTTCGGTTTCAGAGAAGAAGTTTAGCTCCTTAGCCTTAAGGAGACGTATTTCCTTTTGCGCTTCTTTTAATTTGGTTTGCAAAGAGTCTACTTGTTGGTTAAACTTCTCTATCGAAACCTCGGCTTGTTCATTTATTTGTTCTGCTTCTGATTGTCTTGATCTCAGTTGAGCCAGAACATCGGTTTGTTTTTTATACTGCAGTTCTAACTCCGAGATTTTTCTTTCTTGTTTTGTCAGTTGCTCTTTAACTGCTTCCACATAAGTATATAAGATTTCGTCAGTGGTTTCCAGTCGTGTAAACTGTCCCCACTGAGAGCTTATCTGGGCAAACCTTAGGGCAAAAACTTCTCTTCCAACTAGTGATTTTAGTTCACCAAGTAGGATGTTGTTGAAGTTCTTTATTTCTTGTGCCTGTTCCTTTATTTGTTTTTGTAGTTGTTGGATTTCACCGAACAATTGTCCAGGATTAGAGTCCATACAAAAAAAAAAAGAACAATTTGCGAGCGAAAAAACAAAAAATTTTCTTGTAAGAAAATGGGAAACTGCAACAACCGGATTTTATAACTTCGACAACAAGACAAGAGAACAATACTTCCACCCAAAAATCCGAAAATTTAACCACAAGAAAAATACATTTGTATTATTTTACAAGGGGAGGTCGAATGGTGTACCTGAAGTGGAGTGGTCCTCAGGATTTTAAGTCGGAGTTTAAACTCCAAAGTGACGCACCATCCTACCGGCTGCGCCAAAATGTTGTGTAATCTTTTTGGTTACACAGAAAGTTTTTAGAAGATTGTTAAGAACTCTCGTTCTTAACTTAGACGGACACTACAAATGTAGCGTCTTGTCGTCTTCCATAATTGGGGATTGGGATAGGGGGTTTGTCCAGCGGATAAAGGCACACTGGGGCCAGTTAATATTTGAGGCGACGAGGCCTACTTAAACAGAGATACCATTTGGTATCTCTGAAGGTACCTGAGAAATTAAAAGATTTAGTTATTTTGTTGTTAACGAACTTACTTCTTTATTTCTCTGTTGTAAGAATACTTATTATCAATTATACCAAGAGCTTACAACAACGCGGTTGTCTAGTTACGATTATTACTGAATGTTACTGACTGATTCCCTATTACTAATTTCTTAAGCCTATTTATACCAAATTAATTATCCATGAATTGATATCGATGTTATCGACATCAATTCATTTTCTGCTAAGTCAAGAATTTACTTTAATTGTTTTGCAAGAATTTGCAAAAGCGAATTTCGTCACTGCCCGACTTTCATGAGTGCAATTCAACTCGTCAGCATTAGGTCTTTGACCTGTTGTTGGTTCATATGGTGATCATATGAACCAGAACTAGGTTTTCATTATTCTTTTTGCCCTTCCGTTTCGGTTTGGCGACAAACCGATGACCGGGCATTTGTGAATTATTAATGGTCTATCAAGCGTGCTCGTTTGTTTATTTACAAACGAACCGCTTGATGACCTTGATTCGTATATTTTATTTGAATCATTTTGAGGTGGGTTATGGTTTATTGTGTTGTTTGAGTTTTTTATGAAACTCTTAATGCGTTTCTCATACAACACAACAACTCTAACGACTATGCAGGATGACTATGGAGATTCACGCTGTTCCGTCGAGGTCGGTAAAGAACTCACCGACTCACCGCCTTGTCGAAAAAGGCTTTCGACAAGGCGAAAAACTGTTCATGTGATTTCTTTAACATCTATTGAAAAGATTAAGATACAAAACTCAAACTTAAACACCAGAGGAATAATCTTTCAAAAGTCTGCACCATTACTCGCCTACGCAGACGATAGTGACGTAATGGGAAGAAGGAAGCGTGATGTCTTAGGTGCTTTTGCGAGCATTGAAACAGAAGCGTCTAAAATGGGTTTGATGGTTGATGAGGGCAAAACGAAGAAAATGTCATCAAACAAGGACACCGAACATCGACGAATTGGACAAAACGTCACAATAGACAGACATAACTTCGAGGTAGCACAGGACTTCGTCTACCTAGGATCTGCTATCGATACGGAAAACAACATCAGTGCGGAGATCAAACTCAAACTAACTCTCGCCAACCGTTGCTTCTTTTGGTTAAGAAGGCAATTGAGAAACAAAACCCTCTCTAGAAAAACCAAGGTAACCCTTTGTAAGACCTTATTAATGCAAGTCCTGCTTTATGGTGCGGAAGCGTTGACTTAATCGAAAGCGGACGAGGAAATCCTTGTTCGTTTCGAAAGAAAAATACTCCGAATGACCTTTGGTCTCGTATGCGAAGACAATGTGTGGAGAAGAAGACACAACAACGAGCTGTATGAGCTGTACCGCGACATTGGCATAGCTAAAAGAGTACGCATCGCGAGGCTACGATGGCTGGGCCATTTAAGAGCGGATGGACCTAAACGCTCCGGTTCTGCGGGGTTTCGAAAGCAAATTGCAAGAAAATCGTAGAAGGGAAAGACCTCGTCTTAGGTGACGCAATCAAGTGGAAGAAGAAATCAAACGTGTGAAGGGATCGCACTAGTGAAAATTTATTATCTCGTACTCTGATAAAATTGAAACTTCCCAACGTACTTCATACGTACATACATACATACACTTTACACTTCTAAAGAGCGAATGTTCACGTTATCAACAAAAGTATTTTGAATACCTACTGCTTGGTCTTCGTCGTTAAATGTAATGCATTCGAACGTTGAGGCAATAATGCTGATATGGCAATATGCTAGCGTGAGATGTGAAGTGATTGGGGTTCAATTATCAAATGTCAGAAATTTACGAAAATTGAATGAATTAGTTGAACAAAACTGATCAATAATATTTTGTATAAAAGAGGAATGAAAATCCTAAATAAATGTTGTCTTTTCTAAACTGCCAACCAGTGTGTTTGATTTCTGTGAGGATGCTTTTTATCAAAGGCTGAGAAAGGCTCAGCGGATCCAGGGTCTTCTAAAGAAGCAGCAAAACTGAAGCTAGTTTTATTTTCGATATTCAAAAAATTAGTTTTCTTATATAGTTTAAACAATGGTTTTAAGATTTAATTCAGGTTCAAAAAGTATTCCAAAGTATATAAGGCCTACCCTTGATAGGTTAGAGTGAGGATCCTTCGGAGGAGGAAAGTTCCACTCTGATGTCTGGCTGGGATGCGGAAGAGTCCGGATTTCGTGACTTGGTTCTCGAATGATGTCCAGTTGGGATCTCAGATATTGGGTTTCGGACTTAAATGGTGATGATGATTCTCGGGTCTGTGTCTCCGGTTCTTTGACTCGGGTTTGTGATAATGCTGTGTTTCGGCAGTTCTCTTCTGGTATGGTGGTTGCTGAAATGCTACTAGAACACGTTAGGTTTTGCCCTGAGATAGCAGGAGCCACTACATTCACAGCGAGATAGCACTGGACACTAAATTCAGAGAAAAGAGCAACTCGCTCGATTCCTTTTCGAAAAGCTACTCGCTAAGACTGGAACAGTCTTTACTCTGCTCGCTCTATAATATAGCGTTCTCACTTATAGAGGCAAACGACGGCGTAATAGCCAACGTTTTGAGTACGAGGCCAACCTGAGTAGATTTAAAATTCAAAGAAAGACAAATTTAAGAACATCTTTTGAGACCTTAGATTGCAAAAATGCGGAGAGAACTCGCCCGGAATCGAAATTGTTATCGAAAGATGTTGGTTGAGGCCCAGGTTCACCCCGAACTGTAATGGCCACCTAAGTAAGTTTACAGCTTAGGTGGTTGCGTGCATGATGGTACGAAACGTTTTGGTGATAAGAGCGTAAGAGCAACATATCTCTCTGAAACCCATGAACAGGACATAAAGCTTTTTACTTCTTGCAAGTATGAATCTGTACTGCTTTTGAAACACAAATGTCATCTATTGTAGAATAGCCCGATCAAACGCCTGCTTAAAATTCACTGATAATATTGTTCGTGACAAAAATTTCGTAAGTGGCATTTAGAAAAAAAAATACCTCTACAGTTCTCATTGTTTGTTGCACAGCCTTTCTTAAAAATAGGGAACACTAAGGCTTCTTTATATTGTTCTGGAACCATAACGTCTTCTTCACAGATTAACAAATTGTTAATCGACCTAGAGAACGAAGGTTTCAAAATCATAGCCTATGCCGATGATGTAGCAATTGCCGTTTCCGGAAAGCACCCACAGAGCCAAGCAGAGCTGCTACAAACAGCACTAAACATGCTTAATAATTGGGCTGTAGATTGTGGTTTGAATACCAATCCCCACAAAACGGAATTAGTTAGGGTAAGGTCGCCTAAATTCGAACACTCCCAGTTGTCGAACACTTTTTGAAAAACATCGCTCAAACTGCATTATTTCTCATTTTTTTAATTTCTTTTAATGCGAAATTGTAAAGGGTGTTATACTCTTTAACCCTCAGAAACAACTCACAAGTACAACCAATGTAAACGTTTAAAAAATAGTAGTTTGTGACTAGCTTTCAAAGATTAGGGCAATTGTGGGTTTCCATATAAGAAGGAGACTGTTGCAAGTGTCGTGAGAAACTATGATTTTAAGGGGCAATTGAAGCTAAATATTTATGTTGTAAGGTTTTTTCGTTATATAATGCTTATTTTAGTTCATTTACGTTAAAATTTTATCTTAAAAGTTAATA
The DNA here is from genome assembly GCA_949752695.1 of Melanostoma scalare. Taxonomy (NCBI): domain Eukaryota; kingdom Metazoa; phylum Arthropoda; class Insecta; order Diptera; family Syrphidae; genus Melanostoma; species Melanostoma scalare. The sequence goes on from OX456984.1 coordinate 38,806,715, forward strand.
GTTTTACTAGATTTTAGCTGTTCGATCAAAGGAAACTAAATTGTTGTGAGTTTCCTGTTCGAACACTAGTGTTCGAATATAGGCAACTTCATCAAAATAGTTTTTTTAAGCTCAAAACTAAATAATTTTTACGTCTTTCTATCAATAAAAGTAGCAAAACCTTTGGCGCCAGTATTCGAACACCTTTTTTCAGTGTTCGAATCAAGGAAACTCAGTACAATTTTAGGTTTCCTTTGTTCGAACAGTTAACAATTTCAATTATGACGTAGGTGTCTCATAACTTCTTGCCAAAGAAGATGGCTTAAGAAATATAGGTTGTCACCATTTAGCATAACCATTTAACGTACACCCAACTTTGTGCTCAAAATAAAGACTTTGTGTGCAACTCTTCAAATCTTATCTGATTTATGTGGTTCAATAAAATTGAGAAAATATAAATATAAAAAAAAAAAATATAAAAATAAATATAAAATATAAAAATATTATATAATTTAAAATAGAGAAAACTTTAAAAATGTCTGTTTTGTGTAGTAATTAAATGTTAGTCTTAACCCAAAAAACCATGTTCGAAATAAGGAAACTTAATGTTCGGCTTTAGGAAACAAGTGTTCGATTACTGGGGAATTGGACTGTTTTCCAGTTTATATTGTTTTATAAAAAAACGGTTAAAGTTACAGAATTAAATTTAAGTTTATTAAATAAAGTTTGAGTTTGAGAATCTAATTAATTTAACTTCGTTTATTGAATATCGAAGGTTGTCTGGCAGTGAGCGATTACTTTATTGCAAGTCACTAAGTGTTCGACAACTGGGGACATGACCCTATCTTTACGAGGAAATACAAAATTCCGGACTTCAGACCCCCAACTATTAAGGGGGTAACTCTTACACTGTCAAATCAGGCTAAATCTCTAGGTGTCATTTTTGACAAAAAACTGACCTGGAAAACCAATATTGAGGAAAGAGTAAATAAAGCCAACGTGGCACTCTTCTCTTGTAAAAAGCCATTGGTGGGAAATGGGGTTTCTCCCCCCAAATCCCATTGGCTGTTCACCTCGGTAATAAGACCGATACTCACATACGGGGTGATTGTCTGGTGGACCGCACCAGACAAGATGATCAACTACAACAGGCTGGCCAAAGTTCAAAGAGCGGCTAGTCTGTGTATTAGTGGCGCACTGAGGACAACCCCATCGGACGCCCTCAATATACTACCAGATCTCACACCCCTAAATATCTTCAGCAAACAAGTCCCAGCTACTCTACTCAGAGCTACATCACAGTGGACCAATAATCAAATCGACCACACTACCATTCTAGATAAGTTTATATTCTTACCGAATCGATCCGACTACACCAACCCCAAGTTGGTGTTTGATAATAATTTCCAAGTAACCATACCTTCAAGAGAAGCTTGGGAAAATGGCACTCTCTTGAAAAATGAAGCAATACAATTTTACACCGATATGGTTCAAAAACCAGCGAAGGTGTAGGAAGTGCAATCTATTCAGAAAAACTGAATCTGTCTTTTCTTCCGCTTACCCGATCATTGTAGTGTGTTCCAAGCGGAAATTCTGGCGATTAAGGAGGTGCTGTCTTGGCTCAAAGAAAACGTCATATCCTCCACGGATATTCGGATCTTCTCAGACAGCCAAGCTGCCCTTAAATCTCTTGCCTCTGTCTCTACAAAATCCATCACGGTCCAAAATTGTCAGATGTCTCCGAGGGAGATGTCAAATCAGTTTAACATTCACCTTTCATGGGTGCCAGGGCACAGGGACATACCAGGCAACTGTATGGCAGACGAACTAGCCAAAAAGGGCACGACCACTTCCTTACGCTCAGAATGGAACAACATAGGTGTACCTATCGCTACATGTAAACTCCTACTTAGACAAGACGCTTCGAGGATGACAAACACTAGATGAACTGATAGTAACAGCTGCCTTGCAACCAAAAAAGTTTGGCCGTGTGTAGACTCAAAACGATCGAAGAGTTTGTTAGCCCTGAACCGCCTGTATCTAGGTTCTACCATAGGTGTTTTTACGGGACACTGTCTAATAGGAAGACACACCAAAAGACTTGGTGTGTTTTTCAATAATTTCTGAAGAAGAGGAAGAAACCGTTCAACACCTTCTTTGCTCTGATTCAAAATACAACTTTTTTCTTTCTTACTCTAAAACCTTAAACCTCTGATTTGCTTTAAGGGGGTCACCCCACGTGATGGGCTCAAAAAATCGAATAGGGTAGTAAATTGGTTATTAAAAACTCAAAGTTGTTTTAAAGATACAGTACTAAGAAGAACAAGCTGTTCGGAGCTGTTTTAAGCGGACTTGCTTTTTTCTCAAAAGTGTTTTTCAAACTTTCCTCTATCGTATCTCAAAAACGACTTGACCGAATGACACTTGAAGTTTAAAAGGTACACTCCCAAAATTTTTTTTTCAAATGATGATTGTTCATTCCATGCATTTAAGCTTGCAGATTAACACGATACTAATTTTTTTTGTTTCTGATAAGCCAATCAGGCGCAATAGTGGAGAAAGTGCTAGTCCATTTTTTCGAAGCAGGGGTGTTCAGAACGCTGTAACTCATGTTCTGCTCAATATTTTTAGCTGAAAATTTACAGTTATACTGTCGATATATATGTTCACAAGTGAAAATAAACTTAAGGCTCTATCTATTTACTGGTCGTTGACAAAAAACTAAAATACAGGCCGTCACAAAGGATGACCCCTTAAGAAAGCTTCTTTAATAAAACTGGTACTGACTTTACGGCATAATAGGTCTGTTCGTTGAACTTTCCCCAGGGTTGACCCAGGTTTTCTTGACAACCCTATGAGTTGTCAAAAAAACTGGGTTTTCCAGTCCTCAAAAAACGCTAAACCACAAATCACCACACATCCCAGTCATTAAAAAAAAAAATACATGCCATTTGACAGCTCTCAACTCGCGACAGCAAAAAGCTAGGGCGAGTTTATGGAAAACCTAGGTCAACCCTAGGGCTCAAAAAACACTCAATTTGACATTCAGGGCGACTTTGGGTTGTTTCAAAAAGGGTGAAAAAACCGATATAAAAAACTTCAGACCTATTTCAAAGCTCTCATGTATACCTAAGGTATTTGAACAAGTAGTCTGCGAAAGCGTATCCTTTTTTTCAAGGAATGTTGTCTGCAACCAGCAGCACGGATTTATGCAAAGAAGATCGACGGCTACTAACCTTCTATCCTTTCATCACAAGTGTTCCAATGCCCTTGAATGTGGGAACGAGCTTGATTGCATTTACACTGACTTCTCTAAGGCGTTTGACCAACTGTCTCATAACATCATACTTTATAAACTAAAAGCTTTTAGATTTCCCGCAATATTTATTGCTTGGATAAGTTCCTACTTAAAAAATAGGTCTTATGAAGTCAAATTTCGTAACGTTTTGTCAAAACCTTTCAATGCTATGTCTGGCGTGCCACAAGGTAGTCATCTTGGTCCCTTGCTTTTCATTGTTGCAATAAATGATGTAATTTCTTGCATCTCTTATAGCGACATTTTAGTCTTTGCTGATGATATGAAGATTTTTAAAATCATCAAAAATGCTTCAGATCGCGACTTCTTACAAAAAGATATTGATAGTTTTGTTGTATGGTGTTCAATGAACGGACTAACTTTAAACACTTCCAAGTGCCAAAGTATGACTTTTTCCCGCAAAAGATCTCCTAGCATTGGAGAATATTCAATATCGCAACAATTTTTATCACAAGTTTCTAGATTCCGTGACCTCGGTGTTCTTTTTAGTACCAACCTCGAATTTAATGAACACATCAACCTCATTATTAACAAAGCTAATTCAATGCTTGGCTTTATTAAGCGATGGGCAAAGGAGTTTAATGACCCTTATGTCACTCTCTCTTTATAAAACTGTTATGTTCGTCCCCATATAGAGTATGCTTCTCAGGTGTGGTCACCATTTTATGATATTCATAAATCACGAATCCAAGCAATACAGCACAGCTTCATACGCTTCGCTCTCAAAGGTCTTCCTTGGCAAGATCCTTTCAATCTCCCTCCTTATGAAAATCGTATTCGCTTATTAAATCTTCAAACCCTCTCACAGAGAAGAATCAACAATGATTTATTATTTTTTCATCAATTAATAACCGGTAGAATTGATGCTCCCGACTTGCTCTCCCACATAGGATTTAAACTATCGCGGAGGAACTGACCAACTACGTAATTTAGAGTTTATACATCGCTCCCACCACCGAACTAACTATGGAATGCATGAGCCATTAGCACGCATGAGTAGGTTATTCAACTCTAATCCTTTTATTGTCGATTTCAACATTAGTAATAGTAGTTTAAAATTAATATTAAGAACCAGTGTACCATCTGCATGATTCATGTTTAGTAGATTTTTTATTACTGTAGTTTAATTTCATTTTTTATTTATAACCTTGTTTAGTAATGTTTCACTAGTTTAGTTTGTTCTCTTATTGTTAATTTAATTTAAGTTTTACTTTGTAATATTTTTGTAATGTTTTTTTTTATTTTTCCTCGTATACGTTCTCTTTGTGCTTGTGTTGGCGTTATTTACTAACCACTAACACTTGCATTAATGATGAAGAGCGTAGATAAGTGTGTACAGACGAGCTTGGTCTAAGTTCAGTGCCACTTAAGTCTCTGAGATGCAATTAAAAAAAAAAAAACGCTTTATGGCGACCCCAGGGCGACCCTAGGGCTTCAACGAACAAACCTAATATGTATAGCCCCTTCAGACGTGGAGTTACCAACAATAAACATTTCAGTATCCATTTCACGTGGAACTATTTGTGTATTGAGCAGTCAGCTTAAAGTTTGGTGAATATTTGCAAATAAAAACTTTTCCATCTGTAAAAAAGGACTTATTCCAAATCAAAACTCATTCCGAATACAGTATAACCTCATAATAACATTAATTTTATATTTGTTTCCATATGAACAGGAGCAGTTTACACAATTGTATACATTAAACATTTAGCTTTAAAAAGAGACAATAATTGTTCACACACAACAGTGTTTCCACAATGTTTTTTTTTTTTAATTTTTGATTGTGCAATTTATTGGAACAAAAAGAAGAAGAACACAAAACAACAATGTTATCAGATCCTTAACACATAACATTTAGTTTAATGTAGTCTTCAATTATTTATATATTTTTTTCTTAAACGCATAGTCTTAAAATACAAAAGGTAGGAAGGTAGATTTGTTTAGTTAGTGAATAGTAGTTTCGTTTGTTTATATTTAATACTGAGTTTCGAATAAGAAAAAGGTAGAGAAGAACACTTAATCGTAAGAACCACCATTAAAAAACACTGGCTAGGAAAACTGGTTCGTTTTGAAACTTTTACAATAGCACCGCTAATTTATATTGTTGTGACACGAGAAACAAAATAAATGGAAAATACCCTGCATCGGATTCATTGTACTGATCAAACCTTTACATTACAAATATAAGCTTTCTTCGTTTTCAAATATCTTTTTGAGATTAGGCACATTCAAATATAGTGTGAATATAGTCGAGTTGTCTAGTCCACTACCCCACCGTATAAAAAAATAATTGTTTCTCTAGTAACTAGTTGAATGAGAAAGATGGAGGAAAGTCACAATATCAAAATACACGCACTTATTACTAGCAAGAAAAATATCAGGATTCTCTACTCTGTTACGCAATTTAATCCCTCAATGCCTTTCGTCGTTCCCAAGCAACTTGCATGGACCAAATACTCAACGGTCGCATGTAACCAATAGCACGGTACTTTTTCTCGGCGTAGAGAGCCTCTGGAGTTTCGAAGTTCATACCGATTTTTTCTGAGATTAACTTGTACATTTCACCAGCAGTTTTGAAAGCCTCTTCAAACATTCCCTGAAAAAAAAAATGAGAGAGATAATAAGAGTTTTTGAATGATCGGAAGGTATTCGTTCTCGTACTTCCTGTATCATTGTGGCAGCTAACGCATATGTGACGCCCGTCCATACCTCCTCACTTTGTATTGTGAATGTGTCAATGTGCCCAGGTTTCTCTGGATCGGAATTCGGAATGAAACCGTTGACCGCACCACTTTTACCATCACAAAAGCTCTGTACGTTGTTCTTGTAGATAACTGATAGTGCCGAACGGACATTTTCCTTTGGGTATATCTACAATAATGTTTATTTATTAAACGAGTTTTGTCACACTCTTCGTATTCTAAATACCTCATAATCAAATCCACAAGTATTCAGGTACCAATGGCCACAGAGTTGATCAGCCATGATTGTCTCCTTGTGAGACATGTCGAATTTATAGAACTTTCCATTCCACAACTTCTCATCCATAGACTTTTTACCTTTCTCCAGTATCTGCTGATATTTTAAGCAATCATTGGGCTGGTCTAGAAGAGTGGCGATAGCTGAGATGCATTGAAGAGCTGCAAGCCACAATCCGCCGCAATATGCACTAAAAGGAAATGTTCTTGTGAAAGGAAAGTAATTGTAGTTTGTTTACTGAGACTAACCTTGGTCCCTCCATAACCCAACTGTCAAATGTTTGATCAGGCATCTTTTGGTTCTCGATCAATCCATCATTGTCCTTATCCCATTCCATTGACTTTTCCATTACTGATTTGCAAGCTGGATACATCGCCTTAAGATATGCAATCGAGTCCATGAGATAAACCTTTCCATTGGTCTCATTGATATACATCGATGCAGACTTTCTATGATTTTCTAAAAAAAAAAATGTTTTAGAATTAATTTGCTTGAATCTAAAGTACCAACAACTTACGCTTCTCTTCAGCGGAATTCTTTCGCTTGTTATCCTGCATGTACATCTCATAGAGGCTATCCTTATCTATGAACTCAATGGAACTGAATTTGCTCGCGTTATCCGTTTGGGCTTGTGCTATTTCATTAAGAACATAATAGTCCCGATAAACTTGCAAAACGAATTTGGTATTGAGATCCTTCCAGTCATTCACGTCATGGATGTTGTAACAGTTGATTAATGTGAAAGGTTCCTCCTCTGGATCACCCAAATCATGAGGAACTGAATTTTTGATTTTTCTTGGAGGATTTTTGCCATCGTACAAGGTTTTTCTTGATTCGAGTAATTCTGCGTTTATAGAATCACGAAAATCGTATTGTATGCTTACCTAAATCAAGTTGAAAGTCGAATGAGACTTAGTGGTGCGAACTGGCATAAGTTACTTACCTGTAAGTTTGGCCATAAATGCGATAAAGCATGAGAAGCATAAAAATGGACATCGTAGGTGTTGTACATTCGATATTCGTGACCTTCTAGATAACCAAAGCGTCCATAAGCTAACCTGAGATTAGAGAGGATGAATAAGTTATTATGTATTACCACCATGGAGATTGTAAAGGCCAAATTGATTTGATCTAGTTTATTAGGGTCATTGAAAGTGAAAGGGCCTCTCAGCGTAACAAATAAAATATCATAGTAGGTCCTTTAATGCGGTCTAAGGCCATAACATAACACAGCTGGAAAAGTGAACATCATGAAATTACGATGGCTGGGAGATGTACATCGGAAGGATACGAACGGTCTTGCATTCGCTAGTGTTTCAAGGCACAATGTGATCTTCAATAAGTAGTGAGGTTTTCCATTCGACAAAAAAAGCACCGAGAGGCGTTCGGGGTACTTTTCGATTTGAAATGGGAATCCACTTAACAAGGATAATAGATCAAATTTGATACCACGATCACAGATGCGAGGGAGGGCCTCAACCAACTTAACCATATGAGCTTTTAATGAAGCAGTGGAGTGGAGAAGTTGAATGTATGCGTTTTTTAGATCGTTTGGATTCTCGAAGAAGAAATCCCTTTGCTTTTCCTGTCTACTTCTTAATGGCCTGTCTAGCAATGAGGCAGGGTTTGGTTATGATGCCGATTGAGAAGGTCAATGCAGTCTGATTAAAGATAGTAATTGTCTAGTTCGCTTTAGATCTAGATCGCCATATTTGTTTGGTCACTATAGACAGATGGTTTTATTTTTCCACCTGCTGTTTGTTTTATCGATTAGCATTTGTTTGTAAGCAGTTACCATACCAATGCTCATGTTTTTGATAGAGATCGGTGTAATGGTTCCCTTTCTGGCGAGGTCATCGCCTTCATAATTTCCCAGAATATCTCTGTATCCCGCGGTACCTAAAGCAGGTAAATATTAAAACTGCTCTGGCGTCTCCATGAGAGATAGTGTACAGTTGTGGGCACTTACTCAGTTAAGGAAGACAGCGCCGATAAATTGAAGAACCTCGTTCATCCCATGAATTTATTCTTGGAACACGCTATAGTAGTTTGATGGGCGGTATGGGAGACTTACGTTTAGTCTGACAAAATACAGTCCCCACCCATCTCTTTATCGGTTTTTGACTCATCTGTATAGAAATGAGTTGAATAATCCCTTAGAAATTCTTCGTCATCCAAGATGGACTCCGATGGATTGGTCGCCTGGTAATTTTTTTCAAAAACCAGCTGGGGATCCATTCCCTAATTCATAAGGCATGGTTGTGAGAAATTGCCATGGGACTCCTCGCCACTCTACCCTGTTTATTTGTTTATTTATTTTAGTCGGGGATCGTGTAGTCAGAATGACTTGCTATTGATCCGAACATGTTTCAGGATGAGTGAGTGATCAACAGTGCTATTCGTCAATTCGTCAATTTAGAGATACTTGAGGTATTTTAAATTTTTATGATTTCGGATTAGCCGCGTTAATATTAGAAATATATAAAATGAGTGCGCTACTGTACTCACCCCGAACGTTTCGCTTCAAGTTACATTGAGCGTGGTCACCGGGAAACTGCATACTTGAGGTATGTCTGCTAAGTCTGCTTGTGGGAGAGTTTATTTAAAACATGATGAGAGTGAAAATATAACAATGCGACCACCCCCTGCCCCCACCAAAAAAAAGCGACATTATGAAGTTGGCTAGGATATTAAGTTTGTTCGTTAAAGCCGTGGGGTTGCCTTGTGCTCGCCACAAAGGTTTTTTTGAAAAGCCTTAAGCTCGCCCTGAATGTCAAGAAAAGTGTTTTTTGAGTCCTGGATTTGCCCACAACTCGTCCTGAAATAAACCAAGGTTTTAGCTGGGGCGAGTTCAGGTAATGATTGCCAAATGGCATGTATTTTTCTTCGAATGGCAGAGATGTGTGGTGATTTTGTGGTTTGACGTATAATTTTGAGAACTGAGATTGTTTTTTTTTTGACAACTCATACCTGTATTATACTATTATATTTTATCCCAATATTCCAAGGGTAATGTGAACGGGAAAGGGAATTTAAAAACTACTGTAGCGATTTTGAAAATACTTTCACCAATAAAGCGCAACATTATCCTTTAGTAAAATAGACTACACTAGACTACACTTCATCCCCATATTCAACGTAGCATTGGAATGCTACATTATCCCTGGGTATTGACGATATTTAGTAGCTCGAGCCCTTCTTTGATCGAATTAAGTATATTAGTTTCCAAGTTTCTTGTGGGTAAATGGGGATGAAATATAGCCTAGGTCCAGCGCTTTCTAGGTTCCCGGTTATGTTCCCGTTCTCGAGAATATGGAAAGGAATTATTTTGTAATTTTTCAGCTTCTAGACCATTTTTGTTACAAATTTCAGTCAAATTCGCTCAGTAGTTTTGGAGCCTTTTCAATACAAACATTTAGTTCTCGTTTAAGTTTCCGCTCTTATTCCAGTAGGATGAATATCATTCTTTTTTTACGGTGAAAGAATTTTGAAATCGGTCAAGCAGTTTCTAAGTTCCCGTGCGTGTTCCCGTGTATATTCCCGTTCTAATTTCCGAGGGATTATGGGATAAAATATACACATAAATCTTTCTCTTAGATCACACATCCAAATCCGTGGAGCAGTTTTAAAGATATATTATCATACAGTTACAGACAGACAACGAAAAGCGACTATATAATGATAATGAAAGTGATGAATTTACAAAAGATTTTTGAAAACCTAATGTCCATTAGACGAAAAGAAGTTTCCAGTAGCTTTCGTGACATCAAGACTCAAACTAAAATATCGTTTCTTAAGGTTCTGAGAAGTGAATGTTAGTTCTTAAATTGAAATGAGAGTTCACTCAATAAGTACTGGCTATAACTCAATGTCAAATAGAAAATCTTTATCAGAGCACCTGCCCAAATATGGGAGTTATACTCCACCTTAGGACGAATGAACGTTTTGTAGATGACTACCAGGTTATTAGGTGAAAAAAAATTCTTGCATCGTCGAGGAAAACGTAAGCACTGCAGGTTGATAATGCACATAGCGAGGATTGAAAGCTGTTCTGTTTCATCGATGCAAGATCCACTCATGGATAGTGGCAAGGGAGGTAAGTTTCGATCCAACTACAAAAGACAGCATACAATTTTTGAGGCATTAAATTCTACGCGGTTTTTTATTCCCCATTAGATCAGAATTTAATGAGTTTAAGATATGTTGTCGCCCTACTTCCGCGTCCGCAGAGGAGGGATGTGAACCTAAGAACGAATATGAAAAGCTGAGGGTACTTTCGCCGGCAAAACAATTTAGTGGATTAGTAGTTTCAGACAGAATATCCTTAATGACAATGAGAAAAAGTGTCGGAGACAAAACGGAGCCCTGGGGCACACCAGAATTTATTTTGTGGGTTTCAGACTTATAGCCGTCCAATACGACTTGTAATGAACCGTTAGAATGGTAGCTACTAATCCAACGAAGAAGAAACTCATCACAACCAAAAGCACGCATTTTAGATAAAGGAGCCTGGGTGTTTCACTCACGCAAAGACAATACGTTAAATTAATCAGAAACAATTTTCGGTGTTCCTATGGCAATTAAAATGAGTGGTTCCATCAGTTAAACCCATGGAAATCGACATAAGGGAGCATTCCGTTCGGTCATGAGTATATCCCAATTATGGTTGGGCCTTAAGAGTGTATTTTGAGTGAAATTTCGATGTAATTCTATCATCCTAAAAATGTGTTTCGAACGATAATTCGAAAACTGCTTCGAGTGCTGTATGGAAAGAAAGTGAGTGATGTTTTAACTTTCCTTCCGAAAAATCCCTTGACTGACTTTGGAATAACCATTTCTGTTGCATTGAATTGGCTTATCTTATTTCGTCATAACGTTGTAATATCAGTTAGTATTGTCTTTAATCACACTTATTACCTTGGGTCGTCATATTCCAACTCCTTGCCAAATGATGAATCACACTTCAGCCAAATACTTCCGCCATCCGAGATGTAGTACAGCTCATTAAATATTGCACTTTTATACCAGTCAGGGAGTCCACTAGTAATGATACAAAAAAGACAGTTATAAAAATCTCAACCAGAAAAATTATGTATCTCAATTTACTCATCATCCAAAATCGGCTTCTGCCAAGCTTCAATCAGTTTCTCCCACTTTGAGTAGTTTTTGATGGCATAATCACAAATCTTAGGTCCAGCCTCGCCATCAGCACCAAAGTATTTTGTATAGTAGCGAGTATGTTCGTTCAACTTCTTTGGGAACTTTATTTTTGGCATATCCCATGCCAATACGAACTCCAGGTCGTGGCTCGAGTTTGGTCTCAAAGCCACTTGAGAGCAGATACCTACTCCAAGGTCTTTAGCTGTAAAAAAAATAGTTAACATTTTCATATTGATAGAATATATCACAAACTTACTTTTCAAATTCTCATCGTGCACCTTGTCACCCAGATGTCCGGTCTTACCTAATTCCATCCACAACTTTTCACCGCTACCACACGGATCGAATTGCGTACACCTGGAGATGTTCACTTCTGGCAAAATACGACATCCCAAACTGTAAGTCAGCTGCATGTCATGGATCTTCTGCTTAATTGAAATTCCCTTAGTTTGTCCCTCGGAAAAGAAAGCACTCTCGGGACATCCTTCGGCATCTTGTTTCTTATTTCCAGTGCCGTTTTTGAACGTAAAACTAATCGTAACCTTGCGTTCTTTTTCAGCAGTATTTGTCACCTGCCACACAAACACTGCACACGGTACACTTGACTCCTTGTACTCATGCGGAATCACTGGTGACACCTGGCGACAAATCAGCTTAACGCCATACTCGGACAAATCGATTTCCGACCATGCTCTCGGATACAGTCCGGTGTAGGTGCATTTTTCCGGTTCAAGGTTATTTTCCCATGAGCTTAGTGGAGACTTTGGCCGGCTGCAATATTTCATTTGACTCTTAGGAAGACTATTATGTGTGTCATTTGGGGGGGTTTGGGAGAGTGTTATGTTTGTGGGTTTTGTGTTTTTGTGCAAAATAAACAGGGTAAACCACCCATAAAAAAGAACAATTTTGGAGGAGGAAAAAACAGAACAGAGGAAACTCAATAAATAAAACTGTAGAAATAGTTATAATAAAACAAATAACAATTACACCACAAAGACATAAAACGGACATCGAGAGAAGCCATCATCCTGCTTCGCATCCTTTCTTTGCAGCGCTGCATTGCACATAAAGTATTTATGAGCGCCACTTTTTATCGGTCAACACGAGGACGATTGTAGGAAAATAAAGTTCGGCATCAGCAGCAGAATACATATATAAATGTACGTATAGTGTGCAATTTCGATATGATGCAGTTATAGCCTGATGGGATGAGATGCTTGATGCGGTGCAATGATGTGCATACTTGGCAATAGGGTTAAGGCAGGAAAAATGTTATGATAGCTAATGCCAGAGAAAACACGAAGACGACGACCCACATGCAATGTAAACACAAATTATTATTGAAATTCTAAGAAGAAAGTCACGACAACAACAACGAAAATAAAAATGAAGCCTGCAACGAACTGACGTGAAAAGATATATAAACATAAATTGGTGTTTTTTTTCATCCTCCCCAACTGAGTACCACCTACTTGGGTTTTGGAAGACAATTTTATCCTCTCAAAACAACAACGGTTTGAATACTTGCCCGTGACGGAAGCTACTTAATGAAAGATAGGCGCGGTGAGCTATTTTTAGTTTACACTTTAAATTTGACATGAAAGGCGTGTTTATTTTCATTCAATCCAAATAAACAAAAAGTTATCATTCTTCAACATACATCTGCATAAAAATTGAAAGATAAGCAAAAGCGTTGACTAACATCGGAACTATTTCGGGACTTTATTTTTCTTGGTTGAATAATTTTAAAACAATTTGGAAGGAGGTTTTGTTATCTGATGTGTTGGAGGAACAGTTTTATGGAGAATAAAAAGCTTTATATGCACCAAAATTAGACGTTTTTATCTTTGAGATGATTATTTTGAAATAAGATACGTGGAATTGCGATTGTATTTCGTGCAACAAGGGTGGATGTTGAATGGCGCGAAATAATTGTTTCGTTCGTTTCGTTCTTGATTCAATGTCAGTCATTCAGCCCTATCACAGATTCCATCGTAATCGAAAAAAGTCTAAGTTTCCCGATGTAACTATCATATAATCCATTCGGAGTGGAACGAATCTCGAAATCCGTAGATTTGGTATCCCCAAATCCGAATGGAATGTAAATTCGTCGTCTTAATATACGGAAGAAGTTGTGTTTGCAGAAAAATGTAAATGATCTTGCACTTTGGCGTAAAACAAATGATTTCAAAAACCAGCTTGGCGGTATTTAGTGTGGAAACTGGCAATGCTTTTTTCCATTCCATTCGGATTTTGTGAACACAAATTTTCGTAGTTCGTAACTAAGCTTTCCGTGTGGAAGTTTTCTACGATGGAATCTGTGATAGGCCTGATTAAAACTAGAAAAATAGGGTGTCAAACGAGAAGGACAAGAAGAATGTCAAAAATGAAAGCAGTTGCTCAAAAACTTTTCGGAATGCCACAGAAAGTCAGGCAAACGATTTTTTTGTCCTCGGGACACTTTCTTTTAGCGATTTAGATGATAGATTTTCACCTTAGGCTCTAATGAAAAATATGATATCCAATGAGGACCATGGTAGTGCATTTGAAAACTCCGATACTAATTTCACTGCCATGAAAAGCGATTCTCACCTAGCCTTTCGGAATCCGCAAAAACTTGTAGGTCTCCTTCATTCCTGATTTATAGTTGAGCGAATGCGCTAGAGGCTAGACCAATGGGCTCTCCGAGCTCTTTTGCGCTACTCTAGTTTTTTTTTAAATTTTTTATTTTACAAACCATATTTCATCCTCATATTCCTTCAGGAACGGAAACATAAACAAAGAGTTTGTATTGAATAAGTTTCTAAAACTACTAAGCCGATTTGTATGAAATTTGGAAAAGATATAGACCCTGAGAAATTATTTAGGCTATATTTCATCTCAAATATTCCTACGGCAAAGGGACGTGGTACCCGTGCCGTGATGGTTAGTATGCCTACCTGTCAACCCAGAGGTTCGTGACTCGAATCCCAACAGAGGTAAAAATGTTGTTCCACAGGTATCGCCTTTCGCGAGGAATTGGCCTCTGTCACTAAATTCATTGCCATACTGTTCGGAACCGGCAGAAAATTGTAGGTCCACTCTATTTCCTCACCAGGCATGGTTGTGAGAATTGCGCTAGGTCATAACTCTGTTCCGCCACCCTATTTATTTATTTATTTTTATTTAAAAAGACGGGAACGGAAACATAACCTGGAACTTAGAAAATACTGGACGGATTTCAAAAATTCTTTCACCGTTAGAGTGCTACATTACTCCCGAGTACCGAGGACTATATTTCATTGCCATATTCCCACGGGAACGCGATATAGAAAACTACTGAACAGATATAGAAAATTCTTTCAACATTAAAATGCTTCAATATTCCTCAGTAAAGCTACCACTATCATAATCATTGTTTTACATCATTTCTTCTGGAATGAAGGGAAAATGCTAGTGTGTAGATGTAAATGATAATTGATAAATATGTAAGTGATGAAGATCAACATTTTTCTTGGGTGGAATGATGGACTGAATTGTCAGTGTGTGAGAACCATATCGGTGTATGATTGACTTTATTGAAATTACAGTGTGTAGAATTCAAATGAAATCTTCAGAAATGACAGTTTTGGAATGTCATTTAAGAAATGATAGTGTACAGCCTGGTTAGGTTAGGTTAAGGTGGCTGTTTATGTCTATGTTTCTAAGATCCTTTGGATCGTTGGAAAAGTGTTCTTTTAAATGTGTTTTAAGTCTTTAAGAGAGGGCAGGGCAGGTGCAAAAAAGATGTGAAATTGTTTCCTCGTCTTCCTCGTCCATGCAGCTTCCACAGAAATAGTTTAATGGAACATTGAGCTTTGCAGCATGCCTACCCACGAGGCAGTGTCCTTTTATAACACCAATTACGGAGCTAAAGTACAATCTACTTAAGGATAACAAACTTTTGGTACGTTTTAGATCAAGGTTGGGCGAGATGTCATGCAGGTGTTGGTGTTTGTCCATCTAATGTTCGTTGTCTTTATGGCTTACTTTGCATAGCAGAGTCGACGCTGTACACTAATGAATAAAAACAAATGGATTCGGTTGCACTTTGGCTGAATGCAGACAACAGAAAAAAAGTGTTGCACAAAAAGTTATCCGTGCTAAATCAAATATTTTTGGAATGTATGACCGAAGGTGAATTTTATGGGTGACAAAGTTTCATCTCACATTTTTGTTAGTGTTTAGTTTTTGAACTTTTAAGTTCTAGAAATTGTTCGATGCCTTGCGTCTGAGGTGTTCAAATGTCAAATGAGGGCAGGGCAGGTGCAAAAAAGATGTGAAATTGTTTCCTCTTCTTCCTCGTCCATGGAATTGGCAATTACTACGTTACTAAATTCATTGCCATGCAAAGTGCTTTCTCGATTCGCCGTTGGAAACCGGCAGAAAATTTTAGTTTCCCTCAATTCCCCGACCCTATTTATTTATTTATCACCTTTCATGAGAGAAATCTGTGAGAATGAGCTCGTAGTTTTAAGGAATCTTACAAAAACGCATTTCATTCAAACAATGTGCTTTATGAAGAATAAGATATAATAGTTTTTACTTTCATTATCGATCACACTATCGCAGATATGACATAAACAAGTTTCAGGCCAACTTGAGTCATACAGTTTAGAACCAATTTCAAACTTAAGGAGGCAAATTTTAAACCTCCTTAGAGCTTAGGCACGTATTGAACGGAAATGTGACAAGGCGGCAGCTGGCCATTTACGGAGCTGGAGTTTCAATAATATTTTAACCAAGAGCTTGTCATTAAAAGAGGTACATTTAAAGCACGGATCACACAGGGCTGCTTGGCAGCCGCTTCTTACCAGCGGCTGGCAGTAGCAGAAACAGGCAGCGGCTAGCAGCCCGGTCACACTATCGGCTGCAACTCGACAGCTTCTCTCAGTAAACAGCTACAGAAAACCATAAAAAAATTGATTTTGAACATTTTTTTAATTTTTAAACCTATTTATGATATTTGACACAAACTTTTAATGAAAAATTTTCTAAACAGAACGTGTAGCAGTACTCTTCTATTTTAGCAGCCGCTGCTAGCAGCCAAAAGTTGAACATGTTCAACTTTAACAGCCACTACTTTTTACTCGTCGGCTGGCAGCGAGTGTGGTGAATTTCGTGTTCACACAAAGCTCATCAGCAACTGGCAGTAGCGGCTACTAGATTCGCCGCTGGCAAGCAGCCGTGTGTGACTCTTGTTTAAGAAGAAAGAAAAAAAATGTTACAAATAATGTAAAATAAATAAATAGGGTGGCGCAACAGAGCGAGGAACCCCGGGGCCTAGCGCATTTCTCTCAATCATACCTTGTGAAGGAATGGAAGGTACCTTCAAAGCCAATTCCGAACTGTTAATCGAGGAAGTCCTTTTCATGGCATGGAATTACTATCGGAAAAATTGTCAATTCTTCTTAAAAAGCGATACCCGTGGAAAGAAACTCTTTTTTCTTTGGGTTTTCTGGGATTTGAACCTCGAAAATACCATGAAGCAGGCCACCACGATTATGCCACGGGCACCACAAAATTGTTACAAAAACTATTTATTTGAGTAAGAGGCTGACATTTCATTGATTTTATTGCATTTAACTTCATGCCAAATCTATAAAATTTCACTTTTCAAAATCACTGTTCTAGGGAAGTTTCAATATGTCGAAAGTAAATAAAACGTTACGACGAATTTGTTAGTATTGTTATGTATTTACTCGATCGGGATTCATTCTCAATTATAAAATATTCCCTTAATTTTCTTTCTATAGTGCGATTTTATTCTCAACACTTTGGTTAGTAACGATTTTCGTTCTTGAGTGGGAACAAAAATGTTTGTTTTCTGTTTTCACAGACACCGCTTTGCGGCTCAGGAACAACGATTGTCGCCTTGTCGCTGAGTACGTGACGGGCAACTAAAGCAATTTTTCAAACTTATTTTGGTGAAATTGAGTAATTAGTAAACCTTTTTCAGCCTTTGTTTCCATTGAAACACGTTAAAATTTTCTTGAACAAATTATATGTAATTGGCCAAGCCAAGTGCTCCCGTTTCATCCCTCACAAAGAGTTTTAGCTTTTATACACTATATTCTTGTTTTCAATTAAACCGTTGTGCTTTCCTTATTTTCATTCAGGTCGAACAAAACCGCAATTTATGTGCTTGACGTGCGATATTGAAGTTATTCAAATTTTTTTGTTATTTTTTTTCTTCCGTTGGTCTTTAAAGGAAACCATTTTTTCCGAAAAACCAGAAAATCAATTAAAACATTCCTCCAACGAATGGCTTCCAACCAAGCCAACTACATAAACCACATGAAACTATAAAGCACTTGAATTCTGGGTCAATGTTAGTGACAAGCTTATGACAGACATATAATGACAAATTGCGTGCTTCTGTGTACAAAAACTGTAATTAACAAATTATGTATGAATGAGAAAATATGAAGAATTGAACAAACAGCAAATAATACAAACACAAACACTGAATAAACAAATATCATCACAACAAAGACCAAACAACGACAACGCTTACCTGTAATGCGATAGTAAACTTTGGAAAATCGTTTTATCCATCTCGTCCTTGATAGTGACAATAAACTGGTCCGCATGAACCACGTTATACTCATACATCCCTGGTCGCATCTGGAAGCGACAAAACTCGCCAGCATATCCACGGCCAATCGTACCACCCCCAATGCCACCCAATGGTACTCCATAGATTTGTTTACCTGTTTCCGTATAGTAGTAGTCCATGATGACACGACGTCCTTCACGTGAAACTTTCCAATAGTAAGAGGCATACCTGTGAGCAAATAAACGACAGGTCAGACTTTAGTGTAAGTTTTGGTATTTTTAGATTTAGTGAGAACTTTGAAGGGGATTCAAGGTCCAAATGTAATTCATCAATCTTCCTGTCGGAAGTAAGTTGAGCGAAGTGAACACTCAGAAAGCGGTAATGATATTCCCTAGTCCTCTCCTTTTTCACAAAAAAAAAAAAAATAATAAATAAAAAAAGAAAGAAAAAAGAACGCAAAAACAAACAGAAGGTCGTTGTGCTCAGTGCTCATCCTCGGTTCAGTTTTCTGTTCTTTGCATTTCCTGTTCTTTGGTTTGGAAAACGGTAATGCGAACACATCAAAGCTACAACACCCGTGGGAATCTTTTGAAAACGACAAAGCTTATGACAGTTCAAGTGTGTGGATGGAGTCCTCAAGCATCAGGTGACATTTCATTTTTAAAAAGCCCTCTCTGCTTATTCATCAATTTTGCAATTAAAACATTCTCTGCAAGGGGGACAGACAACTTTCAATCTGCAGGGCATTCAAAACCTCACAAATACACACACATATACACAGTGCACAGGGAAGTGTGTTCAAATGACCGTAGAAAATGTTATTTATTTAACAACGGTTGGAGGTGTTCATAGTGCAGTGTGTATTTCAATTTTTTTTTTGTTTTTGCTGATATTCTGGGAAAAACGGAAGATTAAAAGTTGCTGATGCTTGCAAAAGGCAAAAAATAGAAAACAGGGGAGGCAAATAGATTAAAAGCACTTGATGTGCTACTGCACTAGAGTTCGAGGACAGACAGCATTGGATCTATTAGATGCACTTTAAACTTATAGGGTTCAAGTGCTTAGGGGGATCCTACCCTTTGATAGTAGAACGATGTTATGACGTTGACTTCGGTGATGGGTGTCATCTGTTTGTAAATTAAAAGCGAGAGAAGTGCACGTTTACAATAGCCAGGGGCATTCACTCAAGAAGGTAACGTGACAACTTGTCTTCATTCGAAAGTGTTTTTATGTGTGCCTTATATTTTATGGCCTGAGAATTGTTTCTCGCAGTGTTTGTAAATGGGACAACCAGATTTCTGCGATAGCTTGTGGTTTTTTTCATCCTGCGGTTGTGTTTTTGTTCGCTACGAAACTTCTGAAAATGAGTACGTTAACACTATCCCAAACACTATCCACAACCAGAAAACGAAAATTTACTGTAAGTAGGACAGATGGATTCGGAAAACGCCATCTTGTCTCTTTATAATCAAATATCCTTAAAAAAGTGAGCGCAGTGGGTGTGATTCAAATGTATAGAGTGGATGCCAATGCAGTTGACCCCCGGTAGTCCGAAAAAGGTTTTGCAGGGAAGTGTCGAAGAATTGAGTTTGTCGGATTATAGAGTACTACCTAAGACTGATTCATTAGTTGAATCATTGCAAGTTGGAATAAAGACATTCAGCAGTGATAGGCTTATCGGATTAGAAGGTGAGTCAATTTAGAATGGGGTCGAATCGAATTGTTTTATTTATTTCCTAATAAACAGGCCTGATGAAGAGCGTATCCATGCTCGAAATCCATTTAACAACATTGTTTGTTTTTCTTGACCTTGAGCCTGCTCAAAGACAACTTTATTAAGCTGTTTAAAAAATTAAGAAAAATATTTTTTCACTTTTTATTACAAAATAAGAAGTGTACATTTGTACTGCCAACCATCAGGTTAGCACAAGGTTGCGGCAAGTTTGTCCACTGTAAGGAGGGTCATAAAAAATGCCCAACATTTAAAAAGACAAAAATTAAAGAAAAAACCGCTCTTTAATGACTCTAGGAAAAAAATTCGCCTAGAATTTGCGCTAGCGCAAATGACATTAAATAATGAGTGGCGATACGTAGTCTTTTAGAATGAAAAGAAGCTTATTTTGGAAGGGCCTATTGTTATGTACGTTGTGGAAGAAAAAACAATATATATATCTTGAATCTTGAACGTTTTAATTGAGAAAAAGAAAATTATTATAAACATAAGTCTATGTAAACTTAGAATACAAACTAGGTGAATAAAGCTTGAGTGAATTAAATATTTACAACACTCCACCTTAATTCACAATCAAATACTAATAATAGATAATATTATATAAAGAAAATATTAGTTTTTCAAGCCCATGTTTCTTAAACAAAAAACTTGTTTCTGATCAGTAACTCCTTTTGTTAAACTATCAGCAACCATATTTTCATCTTTGATTATAATTGAACTATCTGCTACTTTTTCTTTTATAAAATACCGAATAATTTTTCCAGTTTTATCAGTCATTATTTTGAATATCCATTTTGAATTTACTGGTTTTCTATCATCAGGTAAATCTACCAATTCCCAAGTTTTGTTATATATTAATGATTGAAATTCTTCGTCCATTGCTATCTTCCTTTCTTTACTGTTCAAACTTGAAACGGCTTCACTTAAAGACGTTGATCCATTTATACTGTCTTTTGTAAAATATTGAACATAATTTAGTCTGCTGATTGGTTTCTTTGCTCTATTTGACCTTCTTAAAACTGTAGCTTCAGTGTCATCTGCTTTAATAATCTCCATTGAAATTGAGTTTGGATTTTCTTTTGGCTTATACATTCCTTTACAACTACTATCTTCTCCCAATGACAATTTTTCTTCCGCACTACAATTTTCATTAGCTAAATCATCAGAAAAAACTTGATCAAATGATGGTGTTTCTTCATCAGGTAAATCATCAGAAAAAATTTCTCCAAATAATGGTGTATCTTTATCATCTTTGTTTGTAACTGGCATAACCGGGTTATTGTTTTTTTCAGATTCTAAGAAAATAACATCTCGGCTCTCTACCACCTTATTTGTTGTAGGATTTATCAATCGATATCCTTTGTTACCTAAACAATATCCAACAAATATATGTTCAACAGATTTTACCTCAAATTTCTTTCGCTTCTCACAGGGAACATGTACCATGGCAGATGAACCAAATATTCTGAAGTGAGACAAATTTGGTTTCATTCCTGACCAAACTTCAATCGGCGATTTGTTTTCTAACACCCTTGAAGACTAATGATTTTTTATGTATGTTGCAGTTGCAATTGCTTCAGCCCAATACTTTTTACTCAACGATGCATCAGTTATCATACATAAAGCTTTCTCAGTTAAAGTTCGAATTGTTCTTTCTGCAAGTCCGTTTTCCTGTGGAGTATAAGGTGTTGAAGTTTGCCTTTCGATACCACAAACACTGAACAGTTTGTCAAATTTTTTATTGCAAAATTCCGTTCCATTGTCTGAACGAAACCTTTTCAATTTCTTGCCCGTTTGGTTTTCGACATAGGCCTTAAAATCACAAAATCTTTCGAAAGCTTCATCGTTGGATTTTAAAAAATAAGTAAAAGTCATTCTTGAAAAATCATCAACCAAAACAAAATAGTATCGACTTCCACCAATTGAAGGATTCATTGTTGATCCTGCTAGGTCTGCATGAATAAGTTCCAAAACATTATTTGCTCTTGTCGCTGTGTGCTTAAAAGGAGATCTTGCTTGTTTACCTTGCAAACAGGTAACACATACCTCAGTAAACTTTTCTTCATTGAAATTAACACCGTCAACACTCCCTTTCTTCATTATTAACAAATCATTAAAATTGATATGTACCAATCTTCGATGCCATGTCTCAATGTTGTCTCTTCTTGCTACTGCGACATAACTTGCACATTTTGATCCATTCAATCGATAAAGACCATCAACTAATTTTGCACTTGCAAACAACTTACCATTTTCGTCTTTTATTGTACAACCATTTCTATCAAAATTTACATATTTTTGGTTTTTCGTCAGTTGACTTACTGACAAAATATTGGCAGTTAAATTTGGAACACATAAAACATCTCGCACTTCTATTGAATTCGGTATTCCATTGACATCAGTATACAACTTGACAGTTCCACAAGATTTAACGTTCATCTTTGTATCGTTAGCAGCTAAAATTTCTGATATTGGAGATTTCTTTTCATTAAAAATCCAATCATTGTTCATTGTTAAATGCTGTGTTGCTCCAGAATCTATGTACCAATCACTTTTGTTGAACTTTCCAGTCAAGAAAGCCGAGCTGAACTCAGGTCTTACATTATAAGTTGAATTAAACTTCACCTTGGAATGCTTGTTCAGTTTATTCTTGTCTGGACAATCTGGTGACTTGTGGCCTTTCTTGATACAGGTATAACAACGAATACAACGAATACCAAAAAAGCACTATTTTTATTCTGTGAAGGCATTTCTTGTAATAACTTGGTCTTAACAGCGTCACTTGTAAGTTTAACTTCGACATTGTCTAATGCCATAACCATCGGTGAAAAATTTTCAGATAAACCACCCAATAAGAAACACGCAATCCACTCGTCATCGACCTTGAATCCAATACTATTCAAACGATGTGTAGCGGTAACAATTGTGTTAACGTAGACTTGCATTGACTAGCATCCTTCCAATTTGGTCTGGGTTAATTGTTTAATCAAACCTATACGACGAACTCTACCCTTATCTTCAAATATTGTTTTTAATTTCTCCCAAACTTCTTTTGCATTTTGAGCATCTTCAATGTGAACAAAATTAGCAGAATCAATTGATAAAATTAAAGATGTTCTAGCTTTTGAAATCGGTTTCGGTACCCTGAACTGATTCCCAGAGCCCTACATGCTCTAAATAAGTTTGTATAACAAATTTCCAAGTAGCATAGTTTTCTCGTCCTTTCAATTTTTCAATGGTGGCCAGAAAATTACTCGACATAGCTTATGGATGTTCTTACTTGCGATCCTTCTCAATATTAAGAAATAAAATTAATTATTTAAATGGTAAGAAATTACTTATTTGTACACAACAAATATCCGGAGTAATTCTTCTTTAATTCAAAATATCTACTTTCCTTGGTGTTGTTCTGGGCCCATAACCTATTGTTATGTACGTTGTGGAAGGAAAAACAATATATATATCTTGAATCTTGAACGTTTTAATTGAGAAAAATAAAATTATTATAGACATAAGTCTATGTAAACTTAGAATACAAACTAGGTGAATAAAGCTTGAGTGAATTAAATATTTACAATTAGAAGTACTAAGATCCGTGGAAGCCTTCATGTCAAAAGTACCATCTGGGACAAAATTCAGCACGACCGGCTCAGTTGGTATTGTCATGTTCAAAGGAGAGATCCTCAGAACCCCGTCCAAAAGACAATATCGTACAACGTTTCAACAAATTCGCGACGAAAAAGAAAAGGCAGGCCAAAACACTCCTGGTACAAGCAAATGCAAAAACAGCAGCATTTGGTTGGCCTCAGACATGGAACAATCCAAAACCGGGAGGCTTGCCGACGCTTTCTGAGGTCAACGCGGCGTACCCCACAGGCGGATCACTAGTGTGAAGCAGAAAAGTGGGAGAGTTGTGATCGCTTCAAGATCACTACTCGTAACGCCGGAAATGAAAAGAAGAAGAGCCGGATGGATTTAACTATTACTTCCATGATCTGAGCAAAGAGGAACACTATTTGGATCGGCTTCATAGTCGGGTCGGATGTGTCATGGTGTGGGGAGCCATTTCTTATTAAGGAACCTGCAAGTTTCAATTTCTATCAACAACTATGAACGCAAATGCTTGCAGAAATGTACTCGAAGTTGCGTTTCCCCATTCTCAAAATTTTTTTGGAAACTTGCCTTGGCATTTTCAACACGACAATGCTCCGATTCAGATTGCTGGGATAGTAAAATTGTGGATTGAAGGGCAAAATGTAAACTTATTGCCGTGGCCGCACTACTCACCTGACCTAAATAATGTAGAGCATGAGTGTTTACGAGTCTGGGAAAGAGTATCAAATGCGCTTGGTCTACTACTTCCTTGGACTATGTTACTTAGCTGTACGAGTCGCTTCCAAATCGCATCGAGGTCATTCTCAAAAATTGTGGATCGACACATAACTGAATCAATTAATTTTTAAAATTGATTCTAATCAAATTGTTTAATAATAGCTTAACTTAACTAACTTAAAAATAATTAAGTGTTCTAACCTGATGATTCTTTTTTCTTCTTATTCTTTCACTAAATTAATTTAAAAAAATTGTAAAAAAAAGATAACAGTTTTTTTTATTTATTTTATTTAACGAAGAATGTCATCAGCTACTAGAAACATTTACTTATAGGATGGTAGCCCACTTCGTTCCGCGCAAACAATGGGCTATGCTAACTTGATGATTGGCAGTGTATAGAAAGTATTCAGCATGTTGAAAAATTTACTTATCCTTCATTTACAAAATAAAGTTTTCCAAGTTTTCTTCCACTCATTCAAACTTTAAAGTTGAAATGCAAAAATTAAATTGAACATGGATTGTAAAAAATCTATTGCTTTATGGTTCAGTTGCCAATCACCCAAAGCACCAGAGGAGGAAAGATGGCTTCCTACCATGCATTGGTGTGAGTCAAGATTACATATAACCTTAAACACGTCTTGGGATATCTTAAAATTTTTAGTTTACGAAAAATTGACGAAGTTTTTCTTTCCCATTTGTTTGTCTAAGAATCCTCGTTTTCCATGCAAGTTGTTTGGAAATTACAATTAACTGAATGCACTACTAGATTCACAGATTACATTCCTCTTCACTATGGCAACACAAAACGTGCTCTTCAGAAAACATAGCGTGGTCTTTTACAACAAGCCCAGCAGTATTAAAAAGATTGATAGTGCTGTGATGACTTCTGGCTGATATATGGGGATTTTTGTTCTCATGTTCTGATCCCTTCGGTTTAAAATTTCGTAATATTTCTGGTATCGTCACCAGAACTTTAAATAACTCCACGAGGGTTATCTATAGGGAAGAAACAATAACTTCAAGACATCAAGTACTTGTACCTTGAACAATACTGGGTATCAAAACAAAAGTGCAGAGTATCTACTAAAAGTCAACTGTATCGATTTACTCCTAGTAAGCTATTTACGTAGTTAGCTCTAATATAGCCGTTACGTGTTAGTGTTGAGTCAGCTCTATTATTTTTATTACTACTCGTATTTGCGAAGTGGGTTCACATTCTCATCGATAGATACTCGTACAAATATTTGTGCTTAAGCCCAAATAATAGGAAAAGAAAATTGACTCACTAAATAAACACGAATCAGATTTTTTGCCAATCTATATATTGATGAGTTTTTTAGTTGAGATATTCCACGTGTTTTTTAATCTAATAAATGAAAAGATTAGTAAAGTTTTTAACAGTTAAAACACTTATTTTATTTCCTCAGATGTACATTTCAGAAGCAATGCTTCCATCGTCAGTGAGATTTATAAAATTAAATTAAATTAAATTATTTGTCAAAAAACTAATAATAAACAAAAATGTTTCTAAACAAAAATTACAGTTGAGTTGAGTTGAATCTATTAAAAAATTTTTTGAATATTGAATCTTTGATTGGTCCATCATCACTATTCATTAGATTATTTTTGTTTTTAAATATGTAAAATGATTCAAAAGCATCTAATTCATAATTGCTATTTACATTTCTTATTAGTTTTAAATTTTGCAAACTAAAGCTATGACTATTTTCTAGCATATGTTCTGCAACACTTGACTTTTCTTTTTCATTATATTTAAGATGTGCAAAATGTTCTTTAAATCTTTTTAGAATAGGTCTTCTTGTCTGTCCTATATATTCTTTTGCACAATCATTACATCCGATAGAATAAATTCCTGACTTTTGAAGTTGTTCAATTTTATCCTTAGATCCTCCAATCAGATTTTTTATTTTTATTTCGCTGCACTCACTCATACGGATATTATATTTATTAAAGATTGGTTTTATCTTAGATGTTATTTCTGGATAGAAATAAAATTTTGAATATTTCTTTTCGTCATTTCCTTCATTCCTTATTAGATCTAAAGTTGTATAATTTCTCAATTCTTGTTTTCTTCTATGTGCAATTGTTAAATCTTCAATCAATTCTTCAGTATATCCATTAATTTTGGCTATGTCTTTAATTTTTTGGAATTCTTTTATTTTTGTTTCTATAGTCATTGGAATATTTAGAGCTCTAAAAATCATTGAGTGAAAAGCTGACATCTTATGTTCAAAGGAATGGAACGAGTCTGATGTAATGTATCTCAGAGTATTCGTTGGTTTTCTGTATATATCCAATTCGAAATTGTCTCCATTCCGAGTTATACTTAAATCCAGAAAATTTAGTTTCCCTTCAATTTCTTCTTCATATGTAAATTTTATTGATGGGTATTTAGTTCTATTTAATTTGTTAATGAGCTGACGGAGTTCATGTTTTTTGATTATCGCCCATATATCATCTACATATCTTAACCAAATTCTTGGGAAACTTACTTGATTTTTCATTTCAGTTTCTATATGCGACATAAATAAATTTGCTAAAAACGGGCTCATATGTGATCCCATACTGCAACCAAATTTTTGTCTGTAAAACTTTTCATTAAACTGGAACCAATTTTCATCCATGCACAGTTTAGTAAGTTTTACAAATTCATTTATTTCTTCTGGTTTAAGTGTATTTCTTTCTAGCCATTTTCTCAGAAAAACTAAAGTTTCATCAATTGGAACATTTGGATATAATGAAACAACATCGAATGAAACTTGAATCTCATTGCTAGCTATTTTTAAGTTCTTTACTTTTTCTGCAAATTCAATTCCATTTTTTATAGCTGCTGTTTCAAATTTGATTGGGAGATTATTTAGTTTTTCTAATAACCAACATTCAAGTTTTGATAATATTGATCCAGTTGTTGATGTAATTGGTCTTATTTGTTTTCCTGGTTTATGTAATTTTAACTGAGAATATAATCTTGGTAAAATTGGATTTGAAACATTTAATTTCCTTGATAAATTAGGATCATTAAAAACTTTAACTGCTTGTTTGATAGCTTCTTTAGTTCTCCTTATCATTCCTGGTAAAGGGCTAAAAATTACTTCTTCATAAGGTCCAGTTCTTATAAATTGTTCAGTTATTGCAATATATTCTTGTTTGTCTAGTATTACAATATTATTGCTTTTATCAGCTTTACTGAAAACAACTGAAGCTTTCTTTTCTTTTAAACTTTTCGCTGCTCCTCTAAAATTTTTCATTTTAGCAGTCATGTTCGTTAGATCGTTAAAATTAATTTTATCTATAGCTTCGGACAGTTGTTTTCAGTAAAGCTGATAAAAGCAATAATATTGTAATACTAGACAAACAAGAATATATTGCAATAACTGAACAATTTATAAGAACTGGACCTTATGAAGAAGTAATTTTTAGCCCTTTACCAGGAATGATAAGGAGAACTAAAGAAGCTATCAAACAAGCAGTTAAAGTTTTTAATGATCCTAATTTATCAAGGAAATTAAATGTTTCAAATCCAATTTTACCAAGATTATATTCTCAGTTAAAATTACATAAACCAGGAAAACAAATAAGACCAATTACATCAACAACTGGATCAATATTATCAAAACTTGAATGTTGGTTATTAGAAAAACTAAATAATCTCCCAATCAAATTTGAAACAGCAGCTATAAAAAATGGAATTGAATTTGCAGAAAAAGTAAAGAACTTAAAAATAGCTAGCAATGAGATTCAAGTTTCATTCGATGTTGTTTCATTATATCCAAATGTTCCAATTGATGAAACTTTAGTTTTTCTGAGAAAATGGCTAGAAAGAAATACACTTAAACCAGAAGAAATAAATGAATTTGTAAAACTTACTAAACTGTGCATGGATGAAAATTGGTTCCAGTTTAATGAAAAGTTTTACAGACAAAAATTTGGTTGCAGTATGGGATCACATATGAGCCCGTTTTTAGCAAATTTATTTATGTCGCATATAGAAACTGAAATGAAAAATCAAGTAAGTTTCCCAAGAATTTGGTTAAGATATGTAGATGATATATGGGCGATAATCAAAAAACATGAACTCCGTCAGCTCATTAACAAATTAAATAGAACTAAATACCCATCAATAAAATTTACATATGAAGAAGAAATTGAAGGGAAACTAAATTTTCTGGATTTAAGTATAACTCGGAATGGAGACAATTTCGAATTGGATATATACAGAAAACCAACGAATACTCTGAGATACATTACATCAGACTCGTTCCATTCCTTTGAACATAAGATGTCAGCTTTTCACTCAATGATTTTTAGAGCTCTAAATATTCCAATGACTATAGAAACAAAAATAAAAGAATTCCAAAAAATTAAAGACATAGCCAAAATTAATGGATATACTGAAGAATTGATTGAAGATTTAACAATTGCACATAGAAGAAAACAAGAATTGAGAAATTATACAACTTTAGATCTAATAAGGAATGAAGGAAATGACGAAAAGAAATATTCAAAATTTTATTTCTATCCAGAAATAACATCTAAGATAAAACCAATCTTTAATAAATATAATATCCGTATGAGTGAGTGCAGCGAAATAAAAATAAAAAATCTGATTGGAGGATCTAAGGATAAAATTGAACAACTTCAAAAGTCAGGAATTTATTCTATCGGATGTAATGATTGTGCAAAAGAATATATAGGACAGACAAGAAGACCTATTCTAAAAAGATTTAAAGAACATTTTGCACATCTTAAATATAATGAAAAAGAAAAGTCAAGTGTTGCAGAACATATGCTAGAAAATAGTCATAGCTTTAGTTTGCAAAATTTAAAACTAATAAGAAATGTAAATAGCAATTATGAATTAGATGCTTTTGAATCATTTTACATATTTAAAAACAAAAATAATCTAATGAATAGTGATGATGGACCAATCAAAGATTCAATATTCAAAAAATTTTTTAATAGATTCAACTCAACTCAACTGTAATTTTTGTTTAGAAACATTTTTGTTTATTATTAGTTTTTTGACAAATAATTTAATTTAATTTAATTTTATAAATCTCACTGACGATGGAAGCATTGCTTCTGAAATGTACATCTGAGGAAATAAAATAAGTGTTTTAACTGTTAAAAACTTTACTAATCTTTTCATTTAATCTATATATTATTTAAACTTATCACAAGATCGAAATTTATTTAATAAGCTACCTATGCGTTTCGGATATTGATTATATCTTCGGGTAGTATGAGTATGAGCGGTTTTAAACGATTATCTAGATATAGCCAATGCAATTTCTAATTGAGTGTCTCTTCAATTATCTTTGA
Source organism: Melanostoma scalare (assembly GCA_949752695.1). Taxonomy (NCBI): domain Eukaryota; kingdom Metazoa; phylum Arthropoda; class Insecta; order Diptera; family Syrphidae; genus Melanostoma; species Melanostoma scalare. The sequence goes on from OX456984.1 coordinate 38,836,133, forward strand.
ATTATATGTATGTCGCCAAAATTAGTCAATAAAGACCAGTGATAGCCAGACAAACAAAAATGGTGCCGTGAAATAAGGCCAAGTGAAATAAGGCCAAATTGTAACGTTTGACCATATTTCACTTTGTCAAAGTGAAATAAGGCTAATTTGGCAGTTTTGCACTCTAAGTCGGTTGAGGTATTCTTCCACTTGATTGCGCCACCTAAGACGAGGTATTTTCCTTCCACGACTTTCCTGCAATGTCCTTTCGAAAACCCATCGAGTCGGAGCGTTTGGGTCCGCATCCGCTCTTACATGGACCAACCATCACATTCACACATCACACATTGTCTTCGCATAAAGATCACTCGTAGTATTTTTCTTTTGAAACGACCAAGGGTTTCCTCATCTGCTTTCGATAAAGTCCACGCTTCCGCGCCATAGGACTGGCATGATTAAGGTCTTATAAAGGGTTATCTTGGTTTTTCTAGAGAGGGTTTTGTTTCTCAATTGCCTTCTTAACCCAAAGAACCAACGGTTGGCAAGAGTTATTCTGCACACTGATGTTGCGAACTGTAATGCTTCCTATTAGATATGTCGCGCATTCAGTTCCTCCGCTTTTCCAAGACTTTACGGGCTGTACTTGACCTGTTTCCGGGTAATTGGCAAACATCACATCGGTCCTTCACGATTCTCATCACCAAGACGGTTGATAACATGAATTGTGTGTGAAGCAGAAATCATTCAAATTCAAAATTTCAATAAAAAAGACCCGTTTACAAGGCTAAGGCCCATCGTTGACCCAAATGTAGCTCCAGGCCCTATGCTTACCATTACGTCACGCGCACCAACAGATAAAAATGCGCCTTTTCAAAATAGACCATTTTGCCCCAATATTGTTTTCCCATTTAAGCTGCTCTAAGATCCAAACTGTGAACCCAAAACGAAGCGGATGGTCGTGCTCAGACGAGATTATTGTGCGGAATTCTTCTCACCCTCAAGCTAGTGCGTGAAATTTAGCGCTGTTTAGATCGGTGAAGTGTTGATGTTCGTGAATTGAGTCACACTCTCGTCTAAAGCAGCCATATTCTCGTTGTTGCATTTGTCGATGCATTTGGTCCGCGGATTTTGTGTCAACTTTAAGATTTCGAGCGAGAAACCGCTGTCAGTATAAAAATAACAAATGATTTAAAAAGAAACGACTAGAAATTCTAATCGTTACTTACAAAAAAGCAAACAAACTAAAGCATCATCTCACAAAACAATTAAAATTTTGTATGTTGCCTTAATGTGGCACTTCTCAATTTTGGCATGCACAAAAAACCACTCAAAGCTTGGCTTTTGTATCTTTTAGGCATTCACATCGGGACAAAAACTGGGTCTTAGCAAAAATTTTAAAAACCTAACAAGTTTTCTCATACATTTACCTTAAACCACATTTTTTCATTAACGAAATGTTTTCAAGAAACTATAAAAAGAGCGTTTTAAGTAAAGTCCTAGCATTATTCAACATAAGATTTTAAGCTTTTCAAAATTATGTGTGTTCAAAGTGAATCTCATAATATGTGCTTGGGTGGAAGTAGCAACAATGAAAACTGTGTTTTCAAAGCCTTCATTGACTTGATATTTAAACACTTGAATAGCATTTGCATTACAAAGGCATGATATGATGGTGGCATCCATTGTGTACTTTGAACTTGCTAGAGGCATCGACATGTTTGTTTAAAAAAAATTTTGTTCAACATCATCCAAATTGATTTCTTCTTTTTTTAACGAAAAAACATGCAAAAATGACGTGATATCGAAAAAATGTTAAAGGATGCGTTCTTGGCTCTCAAACTAAGTGCAGCACTTAATTGTAAATATTTCCTTAGTATTTTAAGGAATGTTTTTATATTTTTAACTCATTTTTGGGCAAACTGTCTCCCGGTTAAACGAGTGGAAAAGTTTTTATTTTTCTACTCAGCTTTATTAGACTCCTATAGTCAGCTGTCAATCCCAAGCTTGTACAATTATATAGAAAACCTGGTGTTCACTTTCAGTAGTTGTTATAGGTTGGGTAAGATTACTCACAAAGCCGTACATCATCACTCCATCCACAGAGTAGAATCAGAGAGCCATTTTGTCCACAAGCTAAATTAAACCGGAAACCTTCGTCGCCATTTTTTTCCGTTCGTTAGTTTGAAATCAATTTAAAAAAGTGAACGTGTTATCGATACTTTTGAATTTTTATAATTGAAGGTTGTTGAGAGCTTCAGTCAAAATTGCCTCAGTAAATATTAACATAGTTTACGTCGTAACTACTTGACTACGTTGAAAAAAGAGGAATTGAGTTTCATTGTACTCTATTGCAGTCGCTGTCTTTGATTTCACCAGGGGTTTTCAGGCAAGTTGGGTACGCATTGACTCTCTGTATAATCTAATCTGTGATTGCATCTTATATAGCGCGCTTTAAGTTCACAGTCTTTGAAGATTTTATCTAGTGCTTGACTACCCCTTTTGTATGACAATCAACTAAATCAACCCTAATTAGCATACAAAATTACGTAAACAACTTACGCCAATCGAGCGTCATCTTGATAATAATCATTATTACAAGTGTTCCTAATTCCCTTTAAAAATTTCAATCAACTCGGCATGAAACAAAAAAGCACTCCAAGTTTGTATCTTGGCCTTTGTATCTTTATAGCCTATTCACACCGAAACAAAACTCGATTTTAGCACAAATCCGCAAAACCTAAAATGTTTTCCCATATATTTTTCAAGATCACCCATTATAAGGTTCGTCATTATTAATCAAGAATTTTGTTGATAAGTTTTTCTGTGAAAAATATAAAAAATAAATAGAAAAATATGCTTAATAAATAAAACACATGTTTATTACAAAAAAAAAAAATTTATAATAACTCTGAAGAAAATCAATACAAATTTCATTTAAATAAAAGTAGTTATTAAACCCATAAAATGAATGTTTTTATTGGACATTTTTGTTATAACAAAAAGAAACTCATTTGCACTTCCACTCGCTTTATTTGCAAATGTTTCAGAAAAACAAAGAAAGTTTTCCATTCAGAATGGGAAACAAAAAACATTCCAAAAACATTTCAGAAACAATTCAGAAATGTTTCACGAAGCGTCCACACCAAAATAACTTTATAGAAACATTTCTGAAACATTTCTGAAACATTTCAGAAATGTTTTTTTGTTTCTGAAATGTTTCTGAAATGTTTTTGGAATGTTTCTGAAATGTTTCTGAAATGTTTCAAAAATGTTTCTTTGGTGTGGACATACCTTATTTTTACATTCCCATATATTTTTCAAAATCACCCATTATAAGGTTCGTCATTATTAATCAAGAATTTTGTTGATAAGTTTTTCTGTGACGAAATCATTATGTTACAGTTCGCTTCTTCTACTTCAATACCAGGAATACTCATGGTTAAAAGATAAACCAAGCAACTTAACGAAAAAATTATTGCAGATGTACGAATACAATACACGACTAGTTACGTCATCAAATAACGATAACAGCAACTAAAGTTTAGTTTTGTAAATACAAATAAAAAGGTTATTGCAATCGATTCCTGTGCTCTGCTAAAGTAATTCAATGAGAAGACAAACCGCACAGCACTTTGTTGCTCCATGATTGATTTCCACTTAGGAAGGCGTTCAAGAAGAAAACCACATAATGGCAAATTCCAAAACGTAATGTAAACTTGACCAGCAACAACAACCAAGTAATTAAAAGCAAAATTGCAATATTTGCAATTCACAGATGCAATATTAGAACTGTGCGATAAGATTATTTGTGTTCTGTATTGTTAATGGATTTGTCGTTCTAATTTAGCTAGAAAATGTGGAACAAATGCGGTTATCGTTGTTTGGCTAATAATAGTTTTTAGTACCTTGTGTTGAATGGTGAGTCTTTTTTTATTTTTTAATATTTAATAAGGAACGTCATTGGTTCTGTTGACTGTCAGGTAATTAGACGGCGTTGACCGTCTAATTACGCTGACGCAGCGCTGGTCAGTTGTGCAAAGTGCTATAAGGAAAGTAGTCAAATGTATTCAAGTAGACTAGCTGTTTCTATGAAAGCTGTCGTCATTTTAGTTGGTGTCTGTTAAGATAGCTCATCGTTGGATTAATCATTTGCTAATAAGGGGAGATTTGTGCGCTTATCTATATTTCAATAAGCTTAAGATAAGATAAACATTCCTCGAACCACATTGAACTAAATCAATGAATTCAAATCAGAAGGTGATTTCACATTCGGTTTGAAATAAACCTTAGATTAGAATTGCTTTTATTATTTGGTGACAAAAAGACGACTAAGAGTGAGTTCAAGATATCAAATCATTTGAAAATTTTGTTGGTTCAATGTCCATAATATAATGATAACGGAAGATAAAATGCAGATATGACTTGATTTGCTCATCGGTAGATGTAGAATTGTATGATTGATTAGTTGTTGAGATAATGAACAGCTGTCTCACTAGTGAGAACCATGAGACTCATGGCATTGCAAGTTTTAGGTTTTTTTCTTCAAAAACGAGGAAAAGTGCAAAAATATAAAACACATCTATTGTAGCTGGTTTGGGTTCGAAATCCCAGTTTTTATATTCCCGCTTATAAAAATCCCGGTTTCGAAATCCCGCTTTCTAGAATCCCGTTTCTTAAAATCCCGCTTTTACAATCAACACTAGTCGAATCGCGCGATTTTTTTAAAATAAAACAACTAGTTTTGATTGCAAAAGCGGGATAAGGAAATCAAAATAAAAAAAGCAACAAGTGATTTGTTTATAATACATTTATTGTAGCGCTAAGCAAATAACAAAAATTCAAATAATCAAAATAGATTATTAGCATATCAAATGGTACACTAAAAAAGAACATAGGAAAGGAACTAATAATTATCAACAATATTTCTTATAATCTTATATTAGTGTAATTGTATGCTATGAGCAATGCGTAAAAAACCTGTTTTATTAATTTTTTGTCTATATAGTTTGTAAAATATTAAAATGGATAAAAACGGGATTGGCGGGATCTTAAAAAGCGGGATTTGAATAAATAAGGATTTTGATCGAGCGGGATTTTAGAATCGGGATTGTAAAAAAACAGTATTTCAGTAAACGGGATTTGAAAACTTTTTTTTTTCGGTCTGGCAGGTTTTTTTTGGGCGTTCGAAAATGGTAATTTTTCAGATTTTGAGGTTGAAGTGATAACCACATAAACGATACGTCAAAAAATCAGAAAAATTCCTCTTATTACAAAAAAGTCTGACGATTTCGTTTTAGACTACTGCTTGTCAGACATTAACATTTTTTCAAACGTATTTTTCAATTTAACTGATAACTTTTTTCTTATCATAGTAACCAAGAAAATGGTACGCCAAAACATCATAGAAATTCCCCTGATTACAAAAAAGTATTTCCCAAACGATTTGGTTTCAGCCTTCTGCTTGCCAGACGCATTTTAACTTAACTTCAGCATGTTTATCAAATTGAATGAAAATCAAAAATTTTATTTAAATGAAATACTATAAGCAATTATTCATCGCCAGTACGTGTAATTAATTCATTACATTTTTTTCTTATTTTCATTTGAACTGAAGAGAATTTTATGAGTCTTACTTAATAAAGAGACTTTAATAAAGAGCAACTGAAGAAGCAACCCCCACGGAAACATTCGTCGATAATAAATGTAAATGCCCTGAAGTTTAGAAGACACAGGCCGGGGAGAGTACGATAACTTTGGCAAATAATAACGATATTTGGTAGAGGGGTTCAGAACAAGCATTTTTTTTTACTGCGGGAGGGGGTCTATCTCCCCCCGTTTAGGCAGCAGGGGCAATTTTATAAAAATTGACTTAAAATCTAAAAAAAACTATTTTATAAGAACGGCAACATTTACAGATAGAAACTATACTTTTTATAAAAGCCAGAATTCCGCACTTCTATAATAAATTTTAAATGAAGTTGTTTTAATTTAGAGTTTTAAAAATAACTGACTTCAAAGTCAAAATTTACGAAAAGTAAAAAAAGTCACTTTGAATATTATGTTTCTCATGATTACAAATGCCAATGAAAAAATAATTGATGTAGTTAGCTGCTTTAGTAAATTTTTTATCAAACGCTGTAAACTACTTCTTTCTATGTTTTCTAGTTTTTGAGATAATTGAGAAATAGTAAAACTATATTTCTTCTTTAAGCACAAAAAATTATCTAATTTTAAAAGAAACTTTTCATATAAAAAAAATTTGCACCCACCCCAAAGCTGCTCATGAGGAGCAGAAGCAGGGGGTTGCAGGCATATCTCACTGCTTGCATCGTAAATCTCATGCATACTTTTGTGAATTTAATACAGTTAATTCGGTTATTTAGTGTTTCTTTTTTCTATACGCACAAAGTATTTACTTTCAGGACCAATTTTAAAAATAAGTTCATCTTTGTGAGCCACAAGTACGATAACTTTGGCTCCAAGATTTGATAATAGAATCCTATAGAGGGGTTCAAAATAAATATTTAAATTTAACTAATTTCATTAGAAGAAAATACACGAGTACGATAACTTTGGCGTAAAGAAAAGGTCTGTTTCTTTACTTTCTGTGTAAAGTTTGGGAAAAAGCCCGAGAAAAAGATCGATCAGCTGATTTCACAAACAGACAAGCAAGAAAGTGCACGAGGAAATTGTTCGGGCAAATTCTTACTGGAGGGGAAGTGACAAAAAAGCAAAAGCTCTGCCACTTTTATGTCAAAAAAAAAGCAAAGATACACGTTTTAGGATCGCACGTTTTAGGATTACACCCGCGGGATCCCCCGGGTGAGTAAAGATACAGACCTATAATAATAATGATTAGTTCATCTTTGTGAATCAAGTTTAGTTTATTAAGAAATCAACTGGTGCATTTCAAGATTTTCGAAATAATCAAAAAAAAAAATCGTGCGATTCAGTTATTTCAAAAACTATAAACTAAAACAACTTAATTTAAAATTTATTATAAAGTGCAGAATTCTGGCTTTTATAAGAAGTATAATTAGTATCTGTAAATGTTGCCGTTCTTATAAAATAATTTTTTTTAGATTTTAAGTCAATTTTTATTAAATTTTTATTATTTCTTATCGCCAAAGTTATCGTACTCGTGCCCACAGGCCAATAATGTTGAGAAGAATTTTTTTCCTCAACCAGGGCTATCCAAAATAGACAACATGTGGTTTATTTTTAGTATAAAAGAATCTCTTCAAATCATTATTTGTTAGTTTCATAAGACCACCCAAAATGTACCTACCTACCCGCCAAAAGCACGGCAGCTCAAAAATGGAAAACAAATTCAATCGAATCTTTTTTGATTCAACTTTATTCGAGAGGTATCAAGAAAAGGCCTGGAAAAATATTTTCAAAATTGTTTTTATATTTTAAAATCCACGCCAAGGCACATTCAATTCAATTATTCAATGTGCTTACCTACCTACTAACTCATCCATCTTCAATGTTCCGTCATTGCGAGCTCTTGAATGGCAAACAACTCCAAAGAAGACTTATCAAATATGTACTATGTACTTTTCCAGTGGGTAGGAATGTATACCTGAATTTCAATTAACAAAAAAAAAGAAAACAAAAATCACAACAGCGATAAAAGAATTTGTATCCATCTCCTTTCCCTCGGCCCGGCGTATGGCAATGAGGTCATTGACTACTAAAACGCTTCATTTTTGTTTTTGGGTTTTGTCAAAACAAGAAAAGCATACCTTTCTCGTTTGACTCGGATTTCTGTAGGGCCAAGAAAGTCTGTTGTAGGCATTTTAATAAAAATGTACCTAGGTACCAATGTACCTATTATTATTGGTCTAAGTGCGTCGGTCGTTTTCCCGACTGTCACCTTAACCTGACGTACCTAGGTACTCGCTATTACCACAGATTAAACGTCTTTTTTTCGATTTTTATTTATAACTTCTTTAGGTGAGATACCAAAACACACTTGCCAAAAAGTTTTTTTTTAAGATAAACATTCATTAGGCTAATGTGGGACATTACTTCAATCGTTTTCTTCCAAAAAAAAGCCTCAGCTCTGCGAATGTCCAATTTGATAAATAAATTTTTGCCGCTCCTTCTCATGCTTGTCGCTGTTGTTTTTTTATACTCTTGAAATAGCTTGAAATAAGAGTTTTTACTCATGAAATAGCTTGAAATGGGAAAATTATCAAAATCACGAAACCGAAACCGTTGTGTCGCTCTCCCTAGTAACCCACATTTCAATTTCGACGGCGCCAATCTGCCGCCCAAGTAGACACCACCAGTACACATTTTTCCTAGACCATACGATGAGTTTCTCCTGGCAAGGATCAAGAAACACATTAAAATGAAAAAAAAAAACCAACATAACTTTGCGTGTTATTCCACGTGAATGCGGAAGGAAAGAACATTACGATACAGAAAGATTTGACTATGGCGCAATCGTGGTAGAGTGCTACGTCCTAATGCAAGTTAGGTCAACCGCAGTGCATAATTGACTGAGCCATACCCTACCTTAACTTAATCCGAAGAGACAACAACTGACAACATGACGAAATGAATAAATTAGGGAATGATGATCTAAGTTCTCTTTTTCACTGTCAGACTCGCAAAGAGTGAAGAGCTAGCTAAATGACATTCAACGATTTAGGTAGATAGATAAAAAGGTAGTTAAAAATGGCTAACGAATACCTAAAATCAAGCAAGTTTTCTACTCAAACCTACCGACAAACCAAGGGAATAAACGGAATCGATTGCTTGATTGAATACTTCAGGTTTTGATTCCTCTTTTCGGGATACACATGGTTAAATGCGAGTTTCAAGCCATACTTTGGAATGGCTGTCACTTCGTTCTTTAGGTCATCATTTGCACTGTCGTTATCCATTGTTGACAAGAAAGAAACTTATCGCTGTTTGACAAACAATAACAAGAAACGAATCACTTTCACTACACACTGAGAGAAGCTTTATTGATTTTTAAGTTAATTTTATCACTGGAGCCAAAATAACGACACTTGTTTTTTTTGTATATAATTTTTTCTGAACGATGTATTATTTTTTATTTGCAGAGACCATTTCTTGAAGGAAAGACACAACACACGGAATTCCAAACCGAACACCGAACAGCTCCAAAAAATGACTGAAGTTCACAGCGAAAGTTGTAGTCTCCCACGACCCACGTCCCACGTATGTAAATCGTGGAAAGTGAAAAATCATTCATCCCCAGCCCAGACCATCAAATGGGGGCTACAATTTGCTGGAGTTTATTTGAATCAGCTGACAACTGTCACAATGTACTTTGTTTTTGTTGGACATACCGGTGTGCGGTGGAGAAAATGAGAAAGTACTACAAAATTAGAAAGAGACGCGCCTATCAGTGGATTTTGTTTGGTAGCAAATTGTGGATCGAGATTCCGTGAACAAAAGCTTTTAAACAGCTTTTTGTGCTCGTGAACTATCGCGTCTCCGAACCCGTTTTTCGTCGCAGTCGCGTAATAAATTTTGAGAGCAGGGTGCTTATTTGTATGAATTTATAATTTAATTTGTTAAGTTTGAAAAAAGAAATGTGAAAGTAATTTAATGACGTTGCAGTGCCGCGCATTCGTCCGCCTGTGAATGAATCGTGTGTTTTGCTTTAAAATGAAGCTTGGGAACAGAAGGAGAAGAATAGAAAATTGATTTAGAAACAGAGAGGAACAGATGCTTTTCCATGCCGTACAAAATTTGATAGTTCTTTGGAAGGCTCATCGTTAGTGCTGAGTGTAAATTAGAATATCGTTGTTTTTATAAAATAACAATTAGTAGATTTTTCTTGCCTAAAACAAACACATAATTTGATCGTTTTAAAAACAATCGCGTCGTGAGTGTTTAACTTCAAGTTGGAGATCAAAGAAAATTAAAAATGAAAAGTCAAATTTGAATCAAGAAAGATAAGTTGAGCACAGGTTTCATTGCATCTCTTAATACCTCAAGGTAAGTGACATTTTTTTTTTAACATAACATCTTCTTATGTATATCTATAGAAAAATCCAGTTGTATAGCTTCTCCAAAAGTCATTTCTAAACTTTTTCCTAAATTTCTTATGTAATGCAAGACTAAGGTTTTTCTTTTTTGTTCGAATAGATCTAGGGGAATCGGACCGATTTTGTGAATCCTCGAAACTTTGTTCTTCTTTTTAAGGTTCTGTAGGTACATATGGTTGCTAAAATGATTTAAGTCAGTTATACACACTGGTGGATAGCTTTGTTTTGTCACAGTTATGAAAACTAGCAACAGAAAGAGCTTTTATCATTGCTTTGTTTTGAATTCAAAACGTTTTGTCGCCACTTCATCCGCCCTATTCGATGATTGATATCGTCACATCACATTGTTGATCAATAGGCGATCATAGTTTTTTTTTTTGATAAACACATTTCTATTCAAATAAATGTCTGGAATAAGCATGTCTGCTTTAGAACACGGCCAACACATGTACTCACTATTTCTCGGGCTGATACCGTGGCCATCACTTTTTAAAACACTAACCCTTACGTTAAGTGCTTCTTGCTGGGATGTAGAATTTTCACTTATGACATGATCTATGCTATGATGGCTCCACTAACAGCAAATAAAATATTATACAAGAATTATAATAAAGGGCAAATGATTTTAGAATTATTTTTTAACAAAATGAGAATAAAAGCATAATCAATTAAATTTTGCTTCCTTCGCAACATTTATGGAAAAGTCTGATTCACTCCTTTCTATTGTCCACTCTACGACTACAATTCGCCCTTTTCTTAGTTCTTTTCCTCTTTTGAAGGTCGTAATCAATAGCTTATTAGCTGTTGACGTTCATTCCGGTTTTATAAGTCTAGATTTCCCTGACATCAATGCTCTGAAAATGATTGATGGGTGTAAAAAATTACTGTCTTCCTATTAAAGAAATTGAGCTAGCAAAGTACTCAGAGTACGATGGCCGAGTAATGTAGAGCGGATGTGCACCAACTATTCGGCTTGACAAGTGTTTGTATGTACGCTAGAAGAGAATCGCGTAAGGAGAATACATGTTTGTTTGGCTTGGAGCGCCAAACTGGAGAGGAATCGCGGAAAATTGAAATTGTTGGCGAAAAATTTTGGTTGAAGTCCAGGTTCATCCAGAATTGTAATGCTACCGAGGTATACTATGTCTCCACTTGGGTTTAAACTGGGTTTCATTTCAGGATGATTTGCGATAACCTAGTTGGGTGTTTCCACTTTCCAGCTGAAAAAAGTTATGACTTGATGTTTTTGTCTTTTGTTTAGGAGAGACATAAAATGTTATCAGAACTTCACGATGTATGAGAGGTTCGATTCTCTCTACGCTCATTTCCACTCTCTAGAACAGCAAATTTACTGAAATATTGAAAATGGTGCGCTAAGCACGGAATTTGTCAGTAGGTTTTTAATAGGTTTCATTATGCGTGTTTTTTGGCACACATGTTATATCAGGCGTATTTTTTTGGCAAGGCTTTCCATAACTTTACATACATAGTAAAACAACATTCCGGACCACTGATATCGGGGGTTAAAGGATGAATAGAATCTTGTCCGTGATAAATTTTTAACGTTTATTCGAGTATCGAATGAGTTCTTCTATGTTTCAATTTTTAAATGTTTGTACGACTGATGGATTTCTCGAACGAAAGCAAAAGGCGGTGTTCACAAGTATTAAAAGAATAGAAATTATACTTTTACATATGTACAGGGATTTCGTTGCTTACGATTTGTGTTTCGTAGACATTTATTGATTTCGATGAATTGATTTGATTTGTAGATATGTAAATATAATTACATATAACACAACGTAATACAAGTGGAAAAAGCTCTGTTACACGCTTGGCAAGATTTTTTGCACTGATCTTTCCATATTTATCTGTGAATGTTGACCTTTTTCCATTGGTATTTGTTATGTCTTCCCTTATAACAGTTTTATTTATTGATTATTTATTGTTTCGTTTTGTATCTAAGCGTTAGCTTTGCAGCTTTATCTTTGTTACCCATTGAAGAAATTCATTGAAGCGTGTTGAACAAAACCAAACAAATGACAAATGCTTCCCAACAGAAGCAAAAATCCTTTTTCCCGGGTATCGCCTTTCGTGAGGAATTGGCAAGTCCTCCTATAGCAAATTCATTACCATGAAAAATACTTTCTCGATTAGCCGTTCGGAATCGGCAAAAAATTGTTGGTCCCCTCCATTCTCTCACAAGGTCACAAGACAGTGGTTGTGAGAAATGTGCTACGCTCGGGGCTTTTCGGTCTGTTGCGCCACTTTATTTATTTATTCATTTAAACATATCAAAGAACTGTTGTACACAAGACAGTCGTTGTCGAACTCAATAATTTTTATTTTCAATTGGGGTTTTGTTAGACTTTTTTGCTGACTTTTCGAGTGCTATCGAGTCATCGCATCTTTCCACTACCGACCGTGGGACTGGGAATATTTTGCTGGCAGTCTGTTATTTTCGATGATGCTTCCATTGGTTGCATTTTTGCACAAAATCGTACAAAGCGTAGGTAAGTTGATTCTTTGAGAGGTAGGTAGGCGCTTATGTCCAGTTTCTAAAAACACTATTAAAATAAATTTAGCTTTTAAACTTCAAAGTAATGTGTTTTGGCGAAGTAATCATCATTCAAAAGTTTAAATCCTCATAAATAGTAAATGGCTTTTTTAAATTTGACGTCAATAATTTCTTTTAATGTTATTCATACAGAACAAAAGTGTAAGAGAATTCTATTTCATACATTCGTACTATCTCAAGGGAAAGACTGACACTTTCTTTTATCTGTTTTCGAACAAATTTTCTGAAGTAAATCAGTTTTTCCATATCGCATACGAACTACAAGTCACATGTAAATTCAGTCCAAGCATATAAACAGAGTCAAAGACACTTAAATGAAATCCCTTACGCATTTTTGACATTTGTATTTTTTTTTTGTTACAACTGATAAAAAACACCAACCCTCAAACAATAAGAGCCATGCAGTTTGCGATTTTGGGATATCCAAGTTATACACATAACAGCCTTGCTACAAAACACGGTTATTGAAAACTTTTATCAATGCAATTTTAACAGTATTTATTTGTTGATTTAGAATCACAAAACAAAAACATAATTGGAGCCACCATGTATTTGAAAGCTTTATGCTAAAAAAACACTTTTCCAAGACACAAACCACCAATGTGGTGAATAGTCTTACCGTGTCTATGGTGAAATGGGTCTTTTTAAATTTATCTCCCCTTGTCGGGCAAGAAGAGTAAATAAAATTACCGTTTAAGACAAATTCAATCAAGTTTCCTCATACCAACTTCTTCAATTAACTAACACTTGTCTTATCGTTTTTGAGTTTCTTAATTGATTGTTACTGCGTGGTGAGCATATAAACATAGAAGACCAAGCTCAACACTCTTAAAAAGATGAGATAGAACGACAAGTGGAGTGGAGAACACTCACCAGCTCTAGTCTGGCTCATCTTAATGAGATTTAAATGCAATTACCATCTTCAAGAAAGGGGCGACCGTGGACGCAGGAACAATAATTTAACTCACGACATCGGGCCGCCAGTCTTGTGCTTGTGTTTAACCATGGCTATAATACGATTTGATTTCACTCAGTTAATTAAAAATACCTACTTAAGGATTCGAATGAGTGCGCTCTCATAACGATGCTTCCTCCTCCCAAATCATTGCAGGATGAATTCAGAAAAAGCGAATATTAGTGAAAGTTGTGCTATGAGTACATTCCCAGTATGGGTCACCGGCAAGATTATGTCATTTGAAAAAATGTACGTCTGCATTCACTCGAAGGGCGATTATGGAGCATGAAATCTAGAAAAACACTGTCTTATCTTTATGTATGCATCTTGTGTCTCTTCCATTGAGGCGACAACTGGTTATAGGGCTCCAACTTGCACCGACAAAAAAGCAATGAGTTATGTCGTGCGCCGAAGTCTGTCGCCAAATATTTGCATAAACCCGGCAGCATATAAACACCCAATAAACAAATCTGTGTGCAGTCACCGACCCGCTCCACCACAATGCGTCATCGCTGTCTTGTGCGCTCGATGAACTTGATTATGGCGAGGCTACTATGTACGAGTACTATAGCTAGTTGGTATGGTACCTTATACCTACTATGTGTGCGCGCGCACAAATTGATCTTCCCGAGATTCGCGAATTGACATCACGATTTGTTACCTTGGCCCCACTGGAACAGTAGATGCTTGTTCTACATGGCACCACTGATCGTAACAATACTTTGTTTTGTGTAAGTAAAGTTGCTGCAGCCGTGCCACACACAAAATATTGCATCTCTAGTCGACGACAGTGAGAAATTTGCATGCAATTTGTTTGCAACAACGCGAAAGATCGAAGATATCACTTGCTCCTATTTTACACGCGAGTTTTTGCTGTCGGTAGGTACACTGTGCTGAACGATGTGCCCGACGATAGTAGATTGAGTGATTTGGATCGGCCAAGTGATGAATCTAATGTGTCAAGTCATTGACATCGTGAGCTAAGTTCACTGTGTCATGTCACTGTCATAATAATGTGGACCCATGCTGGTTGCTTTTGTCAAACGAAGCGTAATGGCTAATTGGCGTCAAATATGGGAGTTGACTTTTCTTGCGCTTGAAAATCAAGATTAAATGAGAAACTCTTTGAAATAAAAAGTAGCAAAGTTGGAAGAAAAGTGAAACACTTTTCCCATCCCATCTTTGTCGCAGGCATATGTGTGTGCGTGTTTTTTATTGCAGCCATACTCATTTGTTAGACGGCGCTAGCGCTATGGTTGGCAACTTCAATCGTAATAAGGTCTGTCCAACCGAGAGCTTATAAAATTGCATTTTTCCTGAATAAATACATTTTAAGTTGTTTTGTGTGACAGCGATTGAAGGAGGAAAGGGGGGGCATCTTTATCCAGTGGTATGGTCTTGGAGTATGTGAAGATATGCAATTGTAATTGGTTGCTCATCATGGCTGTGAACTGAAATGGAAGAGAGCTAACGAAGTTTGTAGTTTCCGGATCGGATTGTTGTTGTCAGTCCTACCGAATTCTCAGAAATTGTGCTTACTCAGGCTGATGCCACATCGAGTGCTGGTCAAAGGCAGTTACGTCTTCGAGAAGTGAGGCCCACATCGAAATGACCAGTCTTCACGAAGGTAACGCGTGAAGGAGTAAGGCTTCTTACAGAGCCGTTGCGTCGGTGCTTAAAGATAAAGAGACCACATTCAAACTACTTTGTAGGGAAGAAGGACTCATCCTCATCTCATCGCTTTCAAAACAAAAATCCTCCAATAAGATAAAATAACCCTTCACACCTAAAATTCGCACCCATCTTCAAAAAGAATCAATTTGAATGCAGGCGCCAACGCCTTTCTAGTCACAGTGCAATAAAATGGTTATAAATTTTTACAACCGTGCAACAATTGGCGACCAATTCCTTGAACAATCAACAAACTCTTAAAATTAAATAACTCGTAATTTTCCATCATGTTCCCTCAATAATGAAAATCTTGCAACAACCACTCTAATACATGCCAATCCTCATTTAATCTACTGATGGCTGGACATTGGACAAGTCTGCAATTGAAGAATCCTCATTTGCAATAAAGTGTCCAATTTATAATGAGACCCTCATAAACACTCAAATGTCCCTACCGAATGGCGGGTTTTAAATTAATAGTCAGACTGTTGCGGATAAGCCTAGGACTCGAGATGAACTCGTATAAGATTACGAAAAATTTAAGTTTCAGCAAGCAGCACAAGTTACTTAATGCGTAACACTTATACACCAACGATGATGATAACACACACACACCCCTATTTGCAGATTATTGTAATTGTGCGTGGTGCATGTCCAGAACTCACGTGCAGCCACCGACACCGACACCGCCAACAAGTTGCACATCTTCAGCGCAATATTCTAAGCCAATGACTTTATTGGATTGCCCCAAGATATAGGTACGTTCAGTAAGACTTTGTTTGTGCCTTTCTGTTGTCTCGGTCTCTTGATGTCTGTGGCGATGGCGGTGCGGTGGTTGTGCGCACCACCTTCTTTCTATGCGACTCCAAGACGAGACAAACAACAACTGAAAAGGGAAACCAGTTTGAATCTGATCTTACGCTCCGTGGCACTTTGCGGGCTTTGTGTACATAAAACTTCTACGTGCAACTTCTACTTGGATGACAAGGAAAAGGAGAAGAAGGATTGGGAAACCAAATCCCCCTACTGACTCCGAAACCGTTTTTATTTCACTTTTCCCTCGACAGAGAAAAAAATTAATTGTTTCTTTCGGTGTGTTGCTTCATGCTGCGTCGGGAGATTGCATTAGCTCAATTTTAAATGTGAAAAAATAAATACAAAAAAAAAAAAAAAGATCGCGCAGACCACCTTTCGGTTCAATCGACTAAACGGGCTAACAACCGGAGGCCCCTTCGGCGGGCGCCTGGAAACGTTCCAAATGGTGCCAGCCAAAACAACACAACACAACAACCGAGGTGATTAGGTTAAACTGTCAAAATAGTTTTTGTAGCCATCGAGTATTGCCGGCGTTGACAGTGGTGATTAGGAGCTAACAGTGATCTGTCAAACTGACATGAAACAAGCTCTTGTAGAACCACCATTTACGCCGGGCTACTTTGAACCGAGAGATGACCAATTCGGAGGCAAAATCGAAAAGAAGAAACCGAGTGGTCTTGCAGCGGCAGATGTTTTGGAGAGTTTGGGGCCATTGAAAGATGTATGACTGGCGCGCCCGAATTTCGCGTTAAATCGTGGAATCTTAATCTCCTCGTTGTGGTTTCGATCCGGAAAGGGTATCATAATTGATCGAGGAATTGTGCGCACGAAATTGCATTGGCCAATTATAATGGTGATAAATGCATCCACCCATGGCATGTGGAATGTATTTCAATTTTTTTTTTATTCAAAGGGTTCGAGAAAGTAGGTATATTTAGACTTCCATCGAACCTTCAGGCATCACAGAGTAATGGACGATTAACTTTACCCACACACTGTGTGTGATGAATTCTTAATGGTTCCAATCGCTTCGGAGTCTTTGAATGATAAGTGCGTGGAGGATTCTTGACTACTCAAGCAATCACAGGCACCAAATTGAATCTATTCTTAGCTGATGAAGTCTTAGCTGTTGGTGCTGCACAGAGCATATGTGATGCCACTGTAAATGTGTGGCAGGTGCACGTGCAAAGCATGGCATCTTAATGATATTTTTTCTCGAAGGAGGAGTACGCGTCTGTCAGACGTTGCGGGAATCTTTAATTTGCTTCAATTTGATGCCCAAGGACATATTAATTTAGCCTTAGCATATGTTGGTCATCTGCGGGAGAACGTTCGTCCTCATTTTCCCACTGTGACTACAATGCCGTTCTTTGGTAAGTCCGTAAGCCCACGGGAGCAACACTTCTCTACGGTTGTCTTGTCTCTCATGTGTTGTGAGAGGTCCAGTGATCAACTGATCAACAACAACAAAGTGACACTCAAAGTCTTTTTTGTCCAGTAACGACGATAATCCGAATATCAGCACGTATCTGTTTATTTTATTCACCCGTATTCCCTGGAGATCGCCGATGGGAATTATTTTTATTCCTCGAGACTATAAAAGATTTTTGTAATCCACACATATAGGTACGTGGTGCACTCCTCTTTGGTATCGAGTTGTGGTGTGTGTTGTGTGGAAACCTTTTGTTTGGAAGCACAATGTTGCTTCCACACCGAGCCGTACATGGTGGTCATTTAAATTCCTTTGCATCGCGGAATGATATATCAGATTAGAAATGGTTTTAGCCTCAAAGAATTTGCAAGTAATTAGGGAGTTTTAGTGTGCGCTAATTGGCGGCTTAGTCACGTCTGGTGGAATAGGTTTGCCTTTTGTTGATTTATTAGAGGAATTTATAAGCAAAAAACGTAAGGGAGTGAAATGTTTATTTAAGATCCATATTGAGGTCCTTTAAGGATATTGAAAAGGCTGCTTTGAAAGGGAGAGGTGTCTTGTTTTTGAAAAATCATGTCAAATAATACTTTTGTTAGGATCTATAAAAATTCAAAAACCAAATAAGGGATTAAAGACTGAATGATCAAACATAGTGCATTAGTTTTAGGCTTAAAAGCCTTCATTTACACATCTGGAGATTTTCGTTATAAGCTGATGTTTAGAGTGATTGAAGGATTAAATTGAAATTGAATAATCCATGATTTATTTCAAAAGGCAGCGAAAGTTTTGCAAAACCTTCTTGTTCTTCTTCTTCTTCTTTTGGGCGATACGAGCATCCTGATGATCTCGATGGGATCACACATCTTCTATTTGTCTGCTTCACTCTAATGATCCAACTGGGGGGTACGCTTACACCGCATCGACCTCAATATTCAGATGGTCTCCTGGTTTTGGATTGTTCAGTCTGAGGTCGTTACATTTGTCTGTACCAGGCGTGTTTTGGTCAGCTTTTCTTACTCTGAATATGCTCAATTTTTTTCAAGATAGTATTTTTGGCGTGAAACGTTCCACGTATCTTAGTACTTCTAATACGATCAAGCTTTGTTATACTTTGTATAGCTTTGTTATTCCTGCTGTCATAAGAAGCATTTTCATCTCCGCGGTGTAGACTCTTTCCTTAAGACATTTTTATGACAAAAGATGGTGAATTTTGCCGCCACTTCATCCACCTTACGCTTACTTGAAGACTCATGTCTTGATCACTTGTTGCTTCACTATTTTATCATTGATCCCAGATACTTAAACTTTTTACACTTAGGACGCAAATTTCCATTCAAATAAATGTCAAGAATAGGCGTGTCTGTATAAGAAAATAGGGACCGCAAGTACACAGTCTTTTTTCGACTACTAAATTTAAATAAATACCCTTACCTTAAGTGCTTCTTGTCTGAAGGATCCTCACTTATAATGGCTCCATAGTTAATGTATTTTATCTTCCAGGATCAGGAAGTGTAATAAAAGGCAAAGGGCTCAAGACACTTCGTTGCTGTACACCTACTTTGACTTGGAATGCTTCAATGACTCCAGCTGGACATCATACCTTCGTTATTGGTCCTAGATCATTCGTACATAGTCCTCGTTGTATCAGGACCACCTATATTAGATCTAGCGGTTATCGATCAAATGCTTTTTCGAATTCAACCAGAATAACATGCAAAACCTCTAAGGAATGACGATGTTTTTCCATTCGGATCATTTTTACTTTGGATTGCATTAGTTGTTGATTACCCGCATTCGTTAGCAGATTAACAGATATAACTTTATTATTTTGCGCAGTCGGCTACCCAATACCTGTTTAACGGTCTGCTGTTGTGTATACATACATTGCTTAGCAGACTAACACGTCCTTTTTAACTTGGAGATGAGAATCATGGGCAATCTAAGCCCGATGATCTCGCTTGTCGTTCAATTGGTCGTCACAAAATTGGCATCACCTGTGTAGAATTTTGTCGGCACCCATAAAAAAGTGTCCTTGAGCATCGTTAATGAACTTCAGTGATCGAATATCCTAATCATTGCTCTTTCTTTGAGCGGCTTTTTTGTAGATTGTTGCCCCCTAATTCAATTATTTTTTTTAAATTATTTTTTGAATAGTTTGGTTTGGGTCAACAGTTTGAGCAGAAACCTCTTCCAGCTCTCGATATATGCCACTTCTTCACTTTTTCTACTTTGCTTCTTTCTTTTTCTTAGTAACCATTTTTTGTTTGGCTTCCTCCATCGCCTAATCTTCAAGCTTAATCATTAATTGAGTTTGTATAATTCTCCTGCCATAAATAATTAAAAGGAAACTGAAATCTTTGACTCATATGAAATGAAAACATCACAAGATTTTTTATTGGGAAAAACCCAACATGGTAAAAACCCAAATTTATTGCACGTCCTCTCGGACCACTGTCTCGCTGGCCACTAAACATTTTCTCCTCATCTTGACTTGCTTGTAATGTAAGCTGAGTTGGAAATAATAAAACTTAACTTTCACTTTAATTATACTACTTTTATTCGATATCCACTTTTATTCGATATACAATTCGATTAATAATCACACTAATTCAATCTTTACACCATCACTTTACGATAATAATATTCCCTGGTTGCATCAGCGGCCTCTATATAAGAGAACATATCACATCGAGTTCGAGAGCTTTCCAGCAGTTTCGATCATCGAGAGCTCTCCAGTAGTTTCCTATAAACCATTCCCCAGCCTTATATGGCTAGACACTTTCTCCTCCCTGTATATTTCTGTACACACACACTCACTCACAAGCTACACCTTCCATTAGATGTACATTATAGTGATGCAACCTCAAAATTTGAATTAAAGGTTTTTGTTTTTCTAAGAAACATTTTCAAGTTGATACAGGATTGCCCACTGCACAATAATTATTAAAAATGAGTGAAATCACATAAAATATTTAAAAAAATTATTTAAATATTTCAAAGGTTTCAAGCGAAAATGAAAAAACGACACTTTTTAACAGTTCTCAGTTCATATCAAAGCTAAAAATTCAAAATCGTTAGACCCGATTTCTTAAAATTCGTAGTTTTATTTTCCACTTCTTTTTTAAAAACGAGTTTTTTAAAAGTCAAGTATGCAAACCTTAAGATCTGTTTTAAAAAATAGTTTGAAAAAAATCTAAGGAATCTACGGTTTTGAAAATATTCTAAAAATTAGTTTTTTTTTTTAATTTATAAAAATTTCAAAAATTTAAATTTTTGAAATGCTGATACGTAACGGTCCAAAGAACCTAGGACTTCTTCAACAATAAAATTTCTACAAAATCGCGTAAGCGATTAAAGAGTAAGTCAGTTTTAAAAAAAACCTTACTATGGAAGGGCCCCCCCAAACTTTCTTCATAATTTTTTTTTAGATCATAAGAAAAACAAAATTAAATTTGTCTCACACAAAATTTAATCGAAATTTCTGGCGTAGTTTTTGTATCATATAGGTTGTATGACAGGTAAGGTTATTTCAAGCCCTAGATTCTTAATTCCAGAATACCTTTTGTAGGCTGCCCCACTGACCCTAACTGCAAATTTTTAAGAAAATTTGTCAACCGGTTCAGGCGGTACATTCATATACGGACTGACAGACTACAGACAGAATTGCGAACCCACTTTTTTTTGTATGATCGGAAAAATCGTGCAAAAACTTGAGCAAACAGCATGCTCGTACAGCTCGTACTGCAGAAACTATTGCTGGCTGTTCAGGATAGTGTGGCTGAACGCTGAGGAGCCGTCCAACTCAACTCATCATAAAGACATGCATTTACACGCTCAAATAAATAAATAAATGGGGCGTCGCAACAAAGCGAGGGGCCCCAAGGCTTTGCTCATTTCTTACAACCGTGCCTTATGAGGGAATGGAGGGGACCTACAACTTTCTGCCGGTTCCGAACGGCTAATCGAGAAAGCGCTTTTCATGGCATTGAATTTACTAACGGAGGACTTGCCAATTCGTCGCAAAAGGCGATAACCATGAAAAAACTTTTTCGTCTCTGTTGGGATTCGAACCATGAACCTCTGAGTTAACAGCAGACATGCTAACCATCACGCCACGGGAACTACTTTACACGCTTACAAGGTGCAATTGACTCGAGAACTAAAGCAGAACAAAAAATGGTCAAGAACATTTCAAGCGTCGTCAATGGTTAAAAGAAAGAAGTGGCAAGAAATGGAAACAGTGGATAATCCAATCTCGAAGAAAATCACTTTCAGTGATGAGGAACATTTTCACCTCAGTGGATAATCCAAGAGTGATTGTCGAAAAACCAATGCACGACAAAAAGTTACTGTTTGGTGACATTTATGGGCTGGCGGCATCATCGGGCCGTATTTTTTCCAGAATGAGGCTGGTCAGGCAGTTACTGTGAATGGTGTTCGCTATCGTGAGATGATAACAAAATTTTTATGGCCCGAATTGGAAGATATGGATGTGGATGATATGTGGCTTCAACAGGACGGTGCCACTTGTCATACTGCTAACGAAACAATGGTTCTTTTGCGCGACAAATTCAATGGCCTTGTTATCTCACGTAGTGGCGATGATGCCCATTGGTCGACAAGTTCATGTGATTTGACACCGTTGAAATTCTTTCTTTGGGATTATTCGAAAGAAAAGGTGTACGTCGATAAGTCAACAACAATTAAAGAGCTAAAGGATGAGATAATTCGGGACATTAACTGCATAGAACCTCAATTATGCCTCAGCTTCACCGAAATTTTGGACCATCGGATGGAGGTGTGCCACCGAGATCGCCGCGGCCATTTGGCCGATATTTTGTTCCATACATAATTGAACCGTACTAATATTATCATGACAAAAAGAAATGACAATAGTTTCCCAAATAATTGTTTTATTCAAAATCAACATCGGCCCTTAAAATTTAGCCACCCTTTTGGTTGTAAACCGAAAGCATGGGTGCAATTTGTTTTGTTTTTTTCCTAATCGCTATATACAAATACATACATTCTTTCTTTAGAACTGAATAAAACTTCTTAATCCCAATGATAAATGATTGACGCGAAAGCAACCTATTGTTTCAAGACAAACAATTCGAGTCGTTTCGCAACTCATCACTGCAGATCCGAGAAGTCTGGTTTATCTCGTTCTGTATACTTTAAGGCGATTTTCCTAACGCCTCATCGGCCATCTCTTATGAATAACCGCCAATTAATTGACAAACAACACACAACCAGCAACCCAAAGGCGGGCGTTTCTCAACCTCGTCAAAGGGAATTAATTTTCGACTCAATCTCATTGCAATTCAATTAAACCAAGGAACCATCTCTGGCAATTAATCGGGTTGATCGTTGAAAGAATCATTTCTCATCACATGGCAAATCCATCATACAATCAAGAGCCTATATCACTATCTCCACCACACTAAAGTGCATTATCTGTTTGCAGAAACAAAAAGAAAATAAGAAACCCAATCCGCAACGAGATGGTGCTCTGGAATTTCGTTCACAACTGGTCCGAAAATAATGTTTTATGGATTGAAATCGTGATAAAGGCACCACAAAAGTCTAGATAGTTGGTTGCCCTGTGCGCAAGATCGAACGAGGAAGGATGACTTGATGGGATGGATGGATATATGTCGGCGATCTTGATGATCTTTTTCAATTGAAAGAATTATTGAGACGTCCGTCTCAGACTGACAGGGCTTGATGTTCCATCATCGCACCATCAGCACACATCACATCGCCCCAGACACTCTTGAGGAAGTTCAGGCGCGAGTAATCTTCTACTTCACTCGGGCGCAATTAAAAATTGATGACCATTAAGCGCCAATAAACGCATAACTTCAAGATGCCCTATGGACTGGACATATGGGCAGGGCAGTCAAGAGCAAAAAAAAAACGTGCCTTATCGCACACCAGATGTAAGATATGACAGTTGCAGTTGTTGATGTGAAACAACTTATGCGCCATTTCACATGTCTTGCAACGCGGAAGAACCATCAAGCCTTTCTTTTGCTTATTTTTTGTTGTTGTTGTAGAAACAACAATAGAAACCCCCTGCCGATGTGTATCTAGAGACCGAACCCTGCGTCGCGGTGGTCATAAATTCTTCTTTTTACCGCAGGATAGTAGTTTCTTCCACAGAATCATCAACATCATCATCATCAAAGCGGCACCCAAAAAAGCCAAAGAAAGGGGAACACACCTACTGCAACTTCCATGTGTCATGATCTCCGCGCCCTCTGCCCATCTGGAACAAACTAAAGCTTGAGACAGTAGCTGACAGTTTAGCATGGGAGAGATACACTTTTGCGCGCGTCACAACTTCCGCTGTCAACTCAATTGAAATTCGTTACGCGAAAATAAATCCACATACTCGCTTCTCATGCAAGTCTGCGACTGATCTGAGTCCGCAATGAAGGTAGGCCATCCACAGAACAATACTTTTGCGCTTAGCATAGGCAAAGGCAACCCAATACCCAATTATGTATGCAAGTTGTGTTGGGGGTTCTTTCTGCTCTTACATAAGGTGCCGTGCCATTTGGCCATTCCGGTGTGGGTATCGCAACGATCGGTGGTGTAAGGGGGCAGCTGACGCGTGCTTCCATGCAATTAAACATCAATTAAACGCACATCAGTTGCGCTTGGTTTTTCTTTAGCACTTAATGCGGAAATTATCCGTTTTATGACTTTGTATCGGATTCGCCACATCATCTCCAGCGCTATGGCCGATCCAAAGTCAGAGTGGCCATAAGCGTAGAATGACAGAGACCTACATCGTGTTTAATTACATTCATCGTGGGATTTTATGAGCTGCCGTAAACGGTAGAAAGCATAAGTCCTTCTCAATCAGATACTGTTTACAGAAGAATTATGGTCGATTGCTTTGATCGGTGATGGGGATGAGTCTTGACTAAGTTAGGTTTTAAGTGCCACTCAACGTGTTCGTGTAAATAAATTTCCTTAATAAGGGATACTCTTTTTTCCTGTTGTTTTTTGTGTTCTTGTTTGCGTTCGTGACCTTTCCCTAGAAACCTGTGGCATTGATTTTCCTTTTTTTATTGTTTTTTTTTTTTAAACTACTAACCACTTCTCTGGCTCTTGATATCAAATTTCTTCGTGCCATGACACAGAAGAGTTCCTTCAAAAACATTGATTTGGTAGACCACCAACTGTGGAATCTTCAATGACAGACAATTCCCTGGATTTCATTGTAATTCTGTAATTCGTTGGGTTCATTATGTTGAAAGAGAATGGATGATGCTGTTAGAGATGTCACTCCCCTTGAAAGACCGAAAATAATGCGTTGCACTAGGTCTGTCTTCGCATTGTTTGATCTGTGGAACTGTTACAAATTTGATATTTATTACGTTGAGAAGATGTTCTTGATAGCTTGGTGAGGATTATTACATGAGTTTTGAGTTGGAGGCGTGGGTTAAATATGAGAATATTAGATGATGTAAGGTGAGACGTTCAAATAGCTTGGGGCATCTTCGACAGCTTAGGCGGTGTGTTAATCACTGTCAAAGTTTGACTTAAGGAGAGGAGGAGGAGGAGGAGTTTTAAGAGTGATTTATCCAGAAACGCCTTCCATTTGAATTTTTTACTATGTCCAGAAAATAAAATATGTTAAAACTTCATTAAGGGAAAAGAACCTGCAACTGGTAAGCCTTTAAAATCATTCGTCTCATCAGCGTTGATGGTCTGTACGGAATGTTAAAAGAGATTTGTTTCCTTGGAAAAATTAGATCAATAAGCGTTTTAGGGAGAGTTTTTGGTTGAGAGGGCTCGAAAATGATGCTTTTTGACAAGTAATTTTACAATGATACACAGCGTAATGGTTTTTCGCGTAGATATATTTTGTAGCTGTTAAAAAAAAATAAAATATCAAAGGAGAAGTTGAAAAATGACGACATTACTTATGTCATCATTATCATCAATTGAAAGAGGTTGTCATTAAATAGTCCGATTGGGGGCGTGATGACGCAATTAATACTTTTACAGTACGACTTTCTACTGTCGATTAACCAAAAATGTCGATAAATTACACTGCGTTACAAAAAACTTATTTTGAGTAGGTACTCGCTTTGAAATGTCATGCTTTCTATCGCTACAAATTTTCTCTCCATCACATTTCATTTTTCTTCTTAGATGGTTATGAGTAGTGGAGGATTGAATTGGTGACTAGGTCATTCAGGTTGAGAATCCTCACTGAACCATTTGGAGCTCTTAATGAACTTAGGGATGCTCTTCAGTAGAAAGTCAGAGGTTTCGTTAGAGGTACACTCAGGGATAAGGTTATCACCCAAAATCCAGTTAATTACCATCCACATCAGAGCTCAATTTGCAAACATTGACATGACGTGAAAATCGTTCAAACGTGGTGATTTTGACGCAAAACTAGGGAAGGAGGACATCTTTGAAAATACAGTCAGTAAGCATAGCCTGCATGACAAAACCTCCGATAAGCGATAACCGACTAAGGTTAATCAATTTTACTGCCGGGCGAGATCTTGTTGTTTAGTACGCGCTTTCCGCGTCTCAAAATTCATAAAGGTACTTTGCGATCACCAGACCATCAATCTACCGTCAACCAAATTGTCCACGTTGCGATCGACGCAAGGCACTGTTCCTGTGTGATAGATGTCCGAACTTTTGACTCGGACCGCTACCTTGTTGTAGCCAAGGTACGAAGGAGGATATCATGTTCACAACTCGTGCGAACCAACGCTATGAAGCGATACGACGCCGAAAAGCTACAATCGCAAGAGATTACCAGTGCCTTTTCCAATAGAGTGTACCTCCAATTATCTTTGAATCTTATGCCTCCAGCATCGAGCATTGAAGACCAGTGGCAGCAATGCCAAGAAGCCATCAGAACCGCTGCCTTTGAGGTTCTGGGTTGCACTCGACCCCCAAAACGAAACCCATGGTTCGATGAAGAATGCAGGCAGGCAAATGCAGCCAAACAAAAAGCACAACAAGTGTTGAGGCAATAGAGAACAAGGGCTTTTTTTCGACGAGTATAACGAGATTTAAAAAGAGAAAAGATGGAAAGAATGCCGAATTCTGACAAAAAAAAAAAAAAAAAAACAGCATGAGAAGCGCTGGTTTGAGGCAATTGAGAGGTGCCACGACGGGAACGAGATTCGGAAGTTTTACCAAAAGGTGAAAAGATCCTGCCAGGGTGGCAAGCCACGAACTCAAGCCTGTAAAGACCAGCAGGGAAACATAGTAATAGAGTCACAGTCGCTACTGAGGACCTGAAAAGATCACTTCTGCGATGAAGACACTGATTCCGCTGTCAGGCAGAATGCCCCATTCAGCTTGGACGATGAGCACGAATGCCGTCCTCCCAACCTAGAAGAAGTTAAGCTTGCAATATGCAAACTTAAATCAAATAAGACTGCAGGTGCAGATGGCCTTGATGCCGAACTTTTCAAGGCAGCTGGAGTTCAGTTGGAAAGGAGCATGCACCATCTGATCTTCCGAAGAAAGGCGTTGAATGTAACATCAATATCCTTTGCCCGAACCTAAAAAGGAAGATCTTCAGAATTGCGACAATTATAGAGGAATAAGCCTTCTTAACGTCGTTTATAAGATCTTGTCTGCTGTAATATGTTAACGTCTGAAATCCCACGTCAGCAACTTGATAGGTCCTTATCAATGTGGTTTTAGGCCAGAGATGTCCACAATAAACCAAATTTTCACATTACGGCAGATCTTGAAAAAACCCGAGAATATAAAATCAATATACCTACACCATCTTTTTACCAATTTCAAGGCCACGTAGAATAGTGTTTACAGAGACGAGCTGTATAGAGCCATGTCTAGTTTCGGTATCCCTGAAAAACTCGTACGATTTTGACTTTTTTGAATTCACGCTGCTCCGTCAATGTCGGTAGAGAACTCACCGACTCATCGCCCTGTCGAAAAAGGCTTTCGACAAGGCGACAAACTGTCATGCCACATTTCTTCAACATCATATACTTGAAAAGATTGTATACAAAACTCAAACGTTAACACTAGAGGAACAGTCTCTCAAAAATCGGTTCAATTACTCGCTTACGCAGACGATATTGACGTTATGGGAAGAAAAAATCGCGATGTCATAGGTGCTTTTGCGAGTATTTAAACAGAAGCGGAAAAATGGGTTTGATTTTTAATGAGGGCAAAACGAATAATATATATTGTCATCAAACAAAGACACAGAACATCGACGAATTGGAAAAAACGTCACAATAGACAGACATAACTTCGAGGTAGTACAGGACTTCGTCTACCTAGGATCCGCTATAGACACGGAAAACAACATCAGTGCGGAGATCAAACGGAGAATAACTCTTGCCAACCGCTGCTTCTTTGGCAATTAAGAAACAAAACCCTCTCTTTTTATACGGCTCGGGAGTATTATCTTATCTTAAGCGTGGTGAAGACAATGTGCGGAAAAAAAAATTCACCAATTAACTGAATGAGCTGTACCGCGACTTGGGCACAGCCAAAAGAATACGCATCGCGAAACTACGATGGTTCGGATATGTAGAGCGGATTGACATCAACGTTCCGGCTCTACCGACGTCGACGCGGGTTTTTGAATGCCCATAGCAGGGATACCTCGTCTTAGTTTGCAAAATCAAGTGGAAAACAACCTCAACCAACTGATCATTCGAAATTTAGATCGTTGTCGAAAGATGTGGTTTGAAACGAACTGTGATGCCAACCTTTTATTTGTTGGAGGTTTTAAAAATACTTGCTTGAGCTCTCAGACATAAATACCATCTGTAACCTGATGCATGTAAAAGCAGGACGTTCACAGAGGAAGTGCTCCGCTGTGTCGCGTCGCCATCTTCTCGACAGGATTCACAGAGTGTGCTATAACTCAAGCCTAACACGTTTAAATGCTTGGCAAAAGTGAAGTTCCCTGAGATATCACCAACTAGCTTTCCACATTAAAAAAGAAAAAAATTTACAGTTTTCTTACTAACCGGAGCATACTTTCTCTGTCTGCATCCAGTGGAGGCATGCCATCTACGGTAGTGCTCTTGGCAGACCCAATCGTTAATTGAAGCTCTCATTGAGGAAACCGGCAGGATATCCTGAGAAAGCTGTCTGAGATCCTTGCCTAGCAGGTTCATAGGCGATCTCATTTCCATTATGCCGTGATGGCCTTTAACCCAAACTAGACTCAAAGAATTTAGTCTTTCGACCCCATCCAGAGAGGTCTTGCATTCTTGGATCGCTTTCGAAGTAGGTAGATGGTTATATCTACTTAGTACCCGGCCTTCAAATATTCGCCTTGCTATTTCAAAATGTGTTTACGTCGCTTCAAAGTAGGTACGTCTTCGGACTCCAATTTCTTGTCCCCATCAAAAACGTATGCATTTCTGAGACGGAAAAGTGGTTACTCAATGTTTTTATTATCTTTGATTTCTTATCAGTTGTGTGGTCAAGCATCATCAGTTCCAACTTCCAATCCGATGCTAAAGGGAAGACGACTTCTTCTAGCATCAAACTCTTGGTTCTGGTTCTTGCCTATCTGGACTATAAAACGAAAGTAAGAACCGAGAGCAATAAATTATCCCATCAGCAGTGATCGACGTAATCTCCACTAAAGTGACACATCGTCTGTCTTAACTCATAAACGTAGCGATCACATCTCTAAGATCCCAGGGACAACAGCACAAGCACATGCATTCCAACACACTGGTTCCCTCCCTCCTGTCGCTTTCCATCTCCAACACATCTCTCTCCATCGGACATTAATGTGTTTTAATTACTTCCTTAGAAGTAAAGGTGCACTGAACCCGTTCCAATGAACCATGATCATCACACAATCATGATCATGATCATCAACATTATCAACATCATTTCCAAAGTTGGACATCAGATCTTTCTCTTGAAATGCTTCCCATATCGCACATTTCTCCTAATTGAATTGCATTCCTCTCACACATGATCGTTCGTGGTTGATCGTCGATCGTCCTTGCTTGCTTTGGTATTCTTAGTCTAATTATATACTGTACTGAGATGAGAGCCCTTTTTTCCCGTTAAGGTCCTCATTAGCGAGTGAAAAATAATGGCCTGGCCAATGAATTCCATTGACCATAAATGTCGCGCCTCTGCACATCCATTGCTCATCAAAAATTCTTTTGATCGTTTGTTGGACGAGTATTATGTGTTGGCTTTGGTTGTTGTTGTTGCGTTGGATGCTGTCTTCCAAAGTGGAAAAAGTGATTCATTCTATTTGTGATGAGACGAGAGACCACAGCACGAAAACAAATAAAAATAAAACCAATACCGAAACCATCTATGATTCTGCTGAGGGAATACACGGAGTTTATTAAACTAGAAGTTTAATCGCCTTATAAGCGACCAAATCGATCTTTTCTTGCCTGGTTTTTGTGCCTTGCTGACCATAAAGTGAACTCGTATAAGTGGACGACAAAGAAAGAAGGAACTACTTTGGCTTGTTAGGAGAAAGAGAAAATTCAAGATTGATGTAAGCCTGGGTGGAATGCACTTGTCTGCCATTTTCGGCAAACCCTGGCTCATTGTTGTGGTTTGCTTAGTGGTGGTGGATAGTGGTGTGTGTCTGTGTCGCCTGAGAAGAAAAGTTGTTTGCGGTTAAATTTGGACACGCGCCCAAAACAATGCAAATCAATATCAAAATTCATCGTACACGCATATGGCAAAGTTCTCCAACCAAACTGGTCCTGTCATGTTGATTAGCATTTCGGCTCAACCACATAAGTAAAGGCGATCGCACGCACGTTACCTATACGAAAACATGCCACTGCCGACTGCCACATTGGAACTCCTTGATTCGCAGATTCAGTAGAACCGGCTGGCTTGGCACCGCATGCTGGCAATCTATCTCACACAAAAAGAAATATTAATTAATAACCGATCGCAAATGAAGGACGATGAAAAAGCCATCATCTGAAAACATCACCAGCGGCACCGTACACCAATTATAATCCTATTAAAATTGCAAGCCAAAGGAAGGCGCCTTTAAGACGATCCCATCTCAATGGCACGCAATGTTTGACTTGTAGGAACAGCGGCACTTTTCCTTCTCCCCCATTTCGGACACCGAATACCGATCACCAAACACCGAACACCGACACTTGGATCCAGTCAAGGATCTAGAGGATTAGGTTCAAGGTTTAGCCTACTTCAGTGGAGTACACAGTAGACACTTTACCCTCCCGGATAGTGGCATGTTTTCCTGAGCAGCTTATTCAAATCATCACGTTCATCCGAAAACGAAGAGATTAATGCCATAACTAGGAATTATTACTGTGCGCGGGTCTTAACCAGTGAATGTGGTGATGTACGTACCTACCTTTTGGAGTGGAAAAGGTCACAACACAAGAAAAGGTTCCCATGGGCATTTTCTTATTTTGAAGAAGTCAAAGAAAGAAGACTCTTTCTCCTATCGGAAAGTTTAGTGACAATCTGGTCACGATCTATATGGAAGAACAATGGAACCACCGCATAGAACACGGAAGACGAACGAAATCTATCCATTGGGATGATGTCGTCTTTCGATCGGCACGGTCGGTCGGTCGGTCGTTCGTTGGCTCGAAGTAGTGTAATCCTCTTATTGGGAGGAGAAGCCGATTAGACGGCTCAACTATCATCGGGAGGAAGAGCAACAAGATCATTGTGAGAGTACAAGAAAATTTAAACAACATGACGACGGACAACCGATGGGCGGAAGTAGTTCTTCGGTTTGGGTTTCCAATTTTGTTTTTTTTTTTTGTCTGCTTCAATTTTTTCCCTGCTTTTCCCTAGATCACGGTTGAGAGGGAAAAACTAGGCCATTAACTTGATCACTCTCTGGTAATAACCGAAGTTTGTAGCTGCCACACCGACCGGGAGGAGATAACATCGCGTATAGAGTGTCTGCCTTGGTCTTTTTGTATTAAACTCCTTGGCGGAGATGCTCTTAATTTGTGTTGTGGTTTTCGTGCTTTTATATGCGGTGCGGCTGGTCGCCGGTTTTGTCACGAAGGTGCACTTGTTAAACACGAATTTGCAGTAACACACAAACTCTCTCACACACACACACACACTCGAAAGAAACACACTCCTTGTAAAAGACATACGCCAATTGAGACAGAGGAGGAACGACTTGGTACGTGCCATTGGCGTTTTGTTTATGCCGTAAAAGGTCTTGTCGTGGCTTTCGCCGAATTGTTACATCGATATAAAGGGGCCCTTAAAACTAAAAAAAAAACAAAGAACCCGGGTGTAATTATTTTCGGAGCAGGAGCTTGAACAATTATTGTGCAGGGCTATCCGTCGCATCGTCCATCAGTCGGTCGTTGGTTGCCTTAAGCCGTACATGGGTGTTGGGGGAAAACGTTGTCACCAAATTTGGTGGGTTAATTGCGGATGAGTTTTGACACATTTTCATGTGGCGCAGCTTAAGATTGTCAGTGCAGTGGGTGCAGGTACACAAGAGGGAATATTAATGGATACTTTTAAGTATCCTCGAGCCAGTTTAACACCTGCGTGAGTTTTGTGTTCAAAAGTGGTATTGGACAAATGATTTTTCTTATCGTGCACTTGTGGTGTTTTAAGATATAAATTTGCAAGATGAATTAAGCATCAATTGCTGTAAAAAAAAAGTTAATGGACTGGCGCAATAATTCGGCGTATTATGTCTAGTGTCGTCTAGTCTCTTAATGAAATATCTTATCATGTTCCTCGAGTGGTGTTTCGTCAAATCTTACAACAAGACCTGGGCCCTATTTCATAAACATTGACAGGTGACAATTCTACAAATTTGTCGCAGTTATCTGACAAATTTCCATTTCATATCGTATTGACAGGTCGTATATGACAATTTTGTAGTGACAAATTTGTCGCTGTCAGACAGTGATCAATTTGTCATGACAATTTTGTCACTGTCAAATAATGATATAATTGTCGTGACATTTTTGTCACTGTCTGACAAATTTGTCTTGACAATTTTGTCACTGTCATATATTTTGACAAATTTCTTGCAATGTATACAAGAGACTGAATTTAGCTACAATATTAAAGCATTTGGAAACGGCCTCCACCCATTTTCCCATCGTCTTGCTAAAGAGCTATTTCTTAGAACCCTAGCATCGTGAACTGATCCAGGCCAGCGCGCAGAAGCATAAAAAAAACTCCAAATTTGGGCCGCACACGAACATAGCATTGTTTGAACGATCACCGTTTCTATCAACAAATGCTGACTCATTTTCAATCGGTGCATCAATTCTTATTAAAGAGCCATCGACAATGCCAGCAACACTCGCAAAATCTCTAAAACGCTGAGCTATAGATATTGTATTTTCAGCAGGCCAGCGGATTTCTTCTCCCAAAAGGTGTTCTACCGTCAGATTGCAGAACTTTTTGACGCAACGATGAATGGAGCTTTTTGACACACCCTGTTCATCACCAACTACATGATACTGGGCTCCACTTCCAAGCCAGTGTAACGCACCTAAAATTTGGGTCTTAGCATCAAGAGCACGGTTTCTTTTAGTGGGATGCTGGAGGTGTAGACCGATTTTATTCAAAATATATTCCGCAGTACTTTTGCCGACGCGAAATTTTTCATTAAATTGAAAATCGATTGAAAATCATTGTTAATTCTGTCCTTAAAAATTCGAGGACGACGTATTTCGCGAACTTGTGTCTCAGACTCATTATCGCTTTCACTTGAAAAAATAATATTCGACATTTTTAATTTAACTTGTCACTTTTCGACCGAAACTCAGTTGCCTGTCACAATTGTCAATTACAAACTGACAAAATTGTAATTTGTATAACTTTTTCTGTACAATAAAAAAATTGTCACTACAAATTTGTCGGGGAATTTATGACAATTTTAAAAATATCCCTGACAATTCATTGTCATGACAATTTTTTTATGAAACGAAATTACGACAATTGTCGCAGATTTCCCGACAATTCTACAAAATTGTCAATTTTTCTATGGGACAGGATATAGACAATTTCCTAGTTGTCATTTACAAATTGTCACCTGTCACCTGTCGCAATTGTCAATGTTTATGAAATAGGGCCCTGGTGACCCTGGGCCTCAACTAACAATTCTC
This sequence comes from Melanostoma scalare, assembly GCA_949752695.1. Classification (NCBI taxonomy): domain Eukaryota; kingdom Metazoa; phylum Arthropoda; class Insecta; order Diptera; family Syrphidae; genus Melanostoma; species Melanostoma scalare. The sequence continues at coordinate 38,869,719 of OX456984.1, forward strand.
TTGAAACTTCAGATTTCAGCCAAGTCATCTCCAGTTTTGCACTCGAAGTCGGTTGAGAATTTCTTTTTTTTAAGTACGCAACCTAAGACAAAGTTTCGCCTTACCGTGATTTCTCTTTGGTGTGCCTTCAAAAAGTTATCGAGCTAATGTCTCCATTCCATTACCTCACAAGGCATAAACTTGAGAAATGCGCTAGGCTCCGGGCTCATCACTCTGTTGCGCCACCCTCTTTATTTACTATTCTATTCCACATTTTCATAAACGATCTCTTGTCTGAAACTTTCAATCCTCTTAATTGTTTTGCTGGCGACTCAACCTTGAATTTCTCATCTTCGTTTTCTTCTTCGCGTTCCTGCTGTTTTGCTGTGGAACGGCAACGGTTGCGTATGAATCTTCTATGAATTCCACAGTGAAAACCAACCACAGTGACTCACCAGCGATTCCACACTGAATTCTCCAGTGAATCAATGAACTCACTGTTTGAAATCCAAACCGATGCGCCAGCTCCTTTCACTCTACCAACTGCTTTTTTGTCAGAAAAGTTTCTTTAACAGAATTTCGTTTGACATGTTCCGCAATGTAACCATTGATCTACCTACTGCTTTAGAGTTCTTTTGATGAACGGGCTCCGTTTTTTACATTATACAGTTTTGGGATATTGCCACTGTCAAAAGACGGTCAAACCAAAGGGACTGTGTATTACAATGTGACGTGATGTGCTTACAAGATCATGATGAAGAAAGAGGAAAATCGCGTCAAAAAACTCCTGAAAAACATCAGCAACTTGTTGACTTCCTACATTGCACAAACCAAAATCAGGAGGCCTGGCGATGCGTTTTCTAATGTTAAAGCGGCTTATTTATAACTAACAAACGGATCACTTATATGACCACTCGTGTAGATAAGTAGTGTAGAACTTCGAACCCCATTCCAGTGATGTGATTGAATCTGAGACGGCTACTAAATTTGTTATTATTTTGGGCAAAGCTTAGCATTTTGCAAAATTTTATTTCTATGAACCTCCATTTGAGTTCTTGGCATTGGCCTGCCTCTCTTTTAAACGCGATGCCCTAACATATTTAAATTCTTTGAAATCAGTTAAATCGATAAATAAGTAAAAAGGGTGGAACAAACCTCGATGTCTAACGCATTTCCAGGCAATATCGTGTAAAATATTTTTTTCCTGATGATTCTGGAATTCGAACCACGAATTCCACGTTACCATTAAGCCACGGGTACTACCAAATCTTAGAAATCCAGGAATGCAAAACATTACCGGGGAAACATTACACACTCAACGGAATCTCTCCACAACCAAGTTGAGTTTACAGACGCAACTTTACATTCAGCTGAGAGTACATGTAGCAAAGATTGATCTCTTGTTAATAAAGCATCAATACAAACAAAGGAAATCGCGAAACAAGAGAAGTAAAGTCTTTGGTCTATTATTATAGTTTATCAGCAAAGTACAGGGTGAGCCAAAAGTCCGTTTCCTGTGTGAATCTGTAATAACTTTTGAACGAGAACATAAAAAATAATAAAATTCATGAAAGAAATGAAAGGATGAAAGATTTTACATAGTGTTACGTTGGTGAAGTGGTCACCGTTAGAATGTCTAAACTCATTGTCTGTTTGAAAGAATTTTTAGTGACTTTCAGGGTTATTTTCGTCGTAACTTGTGCGATTACTGTGCGAATGCTTTAACACTAAGCTCCGAAATAGTTTTAATACAAATATAAATAGGGTGGCGCAAAAGAGCAGGAAGCTCCGAGGCTTAGTGCATTTTTCTCACAAAAATGACTTGTAATGCCCGCGTAGCAGGCAGACATGCTAACCATTACGCTAAGTGCACCACATCCGATAAAATAAATAAGATAGCGCAACAGAACGAGGAGCCGCAGGGCCTACCGCATTTTTTACAACCATACCTTATCAGGGAATGAAGGGCACCTACAACTTTTTTGTCGGTTTCGAACGGCTAATCGAGAAAGCGCTTTTCATGGCAATGAATTTACTAATATAAGATCTTGCCAATTTGTCGCGAAAGGCAATACCCGTGGAAAAACATGTTTGTCTCTGTTGGGATTCGAACCACGAACCTCTGGGCTAACTCGCAAGCATGATAACCATCACGCCACGGTCACCACGTCCGATGTGGTTTGCTTATGTTAAATTTTGTTTAACGAAAAGTCTGCAGTCGACAGATATTCGAAGTCAAGGTTTTTAGGGATCCCTCAAATATGTTGCGGGGTCTTTAGGGTGGAGCTAAACCAACTGGATTTTGTAAGGGTATAGATAGAGACTTTTCTTCTTTCGCTAATAGCCATTCCGAACTGACAGGATAGGTTGGTGAGGATTGTAGTTCTTCACTATATCTGATTCATCACTAACAGTTTTCACGAATCAGACGTAATAAGGAAGCCTTTATCCCTTCAACTTGTATTTCATTTTTTTTTTCTGTTGAAAAGCCACCTCTCATCTATAAAATTTCCTTCACAACAATTTTAAAAAATTTAAATTTCTTGTTTGGATAGAGCTTAAAGGAGTCATTTTAGGGGTTAAAAGGTACGTGTTGTGATTATTCGTTTATTTATCACACTTCTGAGTAATTTAAAGTGAAAAAACAAAGCGTGCTATTCGTGTTGGTTCGTTTAAAACGAAACCAACCAGTCATTTTTGTTAAAAGTAGTAATGACCTTTCTTTTTGGTTCATCTGATTTGAGCTTATTGCAGTCGTTTGAGTTGAAAACCTCATGACATAGTCCTGTAGCGTTCTAAAGTCATTCAGACATCTCTTTACATTTTCACACCGCAATTTAGAGCATGTCTAATGTCAGCTTTGAGTTTCTAATATTATTTGCTTGAAATAATGAATGAATGAATAATTGGGGTTTTGTATTGCACCTCGACTTTTTTAGATCTATTTTACCTCCTACTTCTTAAGTGGTATTCCTTAATTAAAGTACTTCATCCAGATTAGTTCCCCTCATGAAACTTAGTATCTGGGTTACGCTTAGGAGTTTAAGCTCCTTCTCCTCTACGTAGTAGGATCCTAGGTACTTCTTCCTTTGGTGTATTAGAGCTTCGCAGTCACCTAAGAGGTGGTCAGGAGCCTCTTCCTGTTCGTTGCAGTATCTGCATTGGTCGTCGCTCTCTATGCCTAGTACTTTTAGGTGTTTTCTTAGTCTGCAGTGTCCGGTTAAGAACCCGGCTAGCATTCTTACATTGTTTCTACTTAGTTTTATTGCGTCTTTATAACGTTTTGTGTTAAAAGTGCCAAGTAAAAGTTTGGCTTGGTGCATTTTGGGGAGGTCATTCCAGTGTTTAGCTCTGTTGTCCTCCTCCGACTTTTTGATTTCTTTCTTGATGCGGCTTTCTGTTACTCCACAAAAAGGTTCCGGTCCTATGAGTTCATTTCATTATTTGCTTCAATCAACGAGCTAAGTTGAAGGATCGAACCAAAAACTCTATAAGCTGAGCTCTCATGCTAAAACAAGCTCATAGCAAATAGCCCTGACGTTGTTTAAACAGGAAGTTAGTCTTAGTACGACCAGTGTCAACTTTAAAATCCACAACCTTTGTATGCATTCAGTTCATCACCAACCAATCGATAGTCAATAATAGAGCTCTTATGTTTCTTATAAAAGTCGAACCACCAGGTCAATCTGATGATCAGTCAAATTCATCAGTTGCATAGATTCAGTATTTTCTGAAGTGGCCATTTGAATTTGATCTAAAAAAAAAGGATTTTGAACGACAGTCGAGATCTGTCAAGAGTGAGTTTATGGAAATGGTTAATATTTGAAGAAAGTCCATGATGCAAAGCGTTTGATCTAAGGAACATATTGAGAGAAATTCGATATCTTTAGATGATGATTTTTGAAAAATGATTCAGGGAAAAAGTAGATCTTAAGTTTGGAGAGAGGCTGGATCTTCTGAAACTTTATTCAAGTTTTTTTTTCTTTTCTTTTTTGTTTTTATAGTTTGCGACTAAACAAATGGCCTTGGACGATCTTCAGTTCAGTCGTCCCCCAAAACGCAAGAGTTTTCTTTTTGGATGGATAAAACTATGTTCTTCTCAAAGTCCTATCTATGAATCCTTTTCAAACACGACCAGGGTGGTACTAATGCTCCCTTATTCCGAATCAAAAATGATACATCGTGATGATCCATCCTCTCCACCATGTGCTCTTTGTTATGATTGTTTAGAATCTAAGCAAAGCAATTTCTAACCTCCTTGTCAATCAAAGTCAATGTTAAGTGTTTCTTTGAATAACATCTTCAACAAGAAACACGATCTGGTTACCATATAGGCCAAGAGTATCAATTACTCTCTTGCGATTGCACCATCATCAACTATCAATTTCAATATCATTACGATAAGTTATCCTGGGTAAGACTAAACCTATTATCCACCTCCGAGGCATTCTATTTAACCTTCACACGATAAGCTACTGACGAACACTGTACCGATACCGAGTTCTTCCACTAGCTATAGCTGTAGAGCAGTTGTTTTAACTGAAACTTCTGATTGGCGCCTTTTTATTTTTGCTTCTTGTTGCCGTCGACCATGAAGCGTCCATAAATCTCCGAAACCGATAGTAATCAGTTAGTTGATCGTCTATGCGCCGGCATAGAGGCACACAGAAAGACCCCCAAGGGTAACGCAATTTGTTACATTTAACACTTACGGGACGCAAATGCGTCCGTCTAAACGCAAAAGTCCATGGACACAGGTAATTCTTCAGGTTTAAAACTTATCACGGAATGAAGGAAAAAAGATGGACATGAGTACAAAGTAGTGGATGCTGGATTTCCTGGAATCTTTCGTCGTCGTGGAGAATGCAATGAGGCTTTTGTTCTAGAGCGCACAGAAATTGTTCAATAATACGCATGAAGATTTGAAAATAAAGGGAAAGAACAAAAGGATATGTTGAGTGGCAGATCAAAAGAGAACAACGATCGTTTACCCTGTGTGGGATGAGGGGTTTTTGTTTTTTTTTTTATTTTATGTATTTTCATTATATTTTCTGGAATTTGAAGTGATCCTGTTCACCATGAAAAGGATGAACATAGAAAGGTATGTTGTGTTGTGAATGATGACGATATTTACAAGTTTGAATTTCATATCCTGTCGGCTCGCACCTATTCTTCACAAAGGGATCATCTCTTCGTAGGCAAAAGCGAATCCTATTATGGTTATTTGCTGTCTACTAGACTGTATGGCAACGAGAGTACAAAAGACCTAAGGTAACTACGAGGATCAACACGATCTTAACTCAGAAACAATGCGAAACACCCATCGCAATCAACAAGGACACTACGCCAAGAAACATTTTTATGATTGGAAAGTCCAAACAACCCAACTAATACCTGGGCTCTGGACATTTCACAAGTTGGTTATTTCCAGTTGAAGATCTACCTGACAAAAGCAACAGGTAGCTAAGAAACCATTTGTTATTCAAACACTACTAGAGGTGGATCTTTTAAGGCTAAACAACAATACAATCCACATGTGATCCACAATGAGATTTGATAAGAACGCCAACACGAACATGTTGCCAACGAAATGATTTTCCGGTCTCAAACATGTTGCATTGAAAGGGAATCCAAAAAGTTGAGGTTTACACGGTGTTTTACCCGGTGCAACGTGATCTTCACGATCAGTCTTCGGTTAACATTTGTTCGTTGCGGTTGATACTCGCGTGTATTTTTCCTCCTTTTTTTTTTGGAAAATCGATTATAACCGTCTGTCTGTTTGTTTATTTATTATTTTGGCTGATATTGAAAAAAAAAAAGAAAACGCCAGGCAACAATTTATTAAGTCTAACGTGTGCACGCCTTATGATGGTTCGTCGTCATCGTTCATGATCTTGCACATGGTCGTTGTTATTTTCGGTCGATTCATAGCGGCAGCATCTTTTCCAACTTCATTATCTGTTGAAAAAATTAAACCAAAGGATATACGAAAATAGATTTTTGGCGACGAAGGCGTCGACTTTGCGCGGTTCGGTGATTTTTACATTTTGTATGTCTCCTCTTCCTCCACCGCGGTGCGTTCTTTTTTATTTGGCACGATCCATTGCGTTGTGTGTGATCAGTTTTTCGTTTTAGTTTTTTGTATATTACACGTGTGTGGCCAAAAAGGCTCAAATTTAGAGTCCTTTTTGCTGATAATGTGGTTTCACAATGAAAACCAAGTGTGATCAAGTGTTTTGAAAATAAATCCGAAAATTCAATTTGAATTCCAGTGCGCCACAGCAAAAGTGTTGTGTTCTTTTTATTTGTTTTGAAAATGTGTCCTTTCCGAGTGGCGTTTGTAGCCACGATCCTTATTTCTCTGTGTTATGCAAAAAGTTCTCCAGTGGAACTACTCAAAGATAATCATGATCGCCTTGTGGATTACGAAGATCATGAATCGGATATTGTTTCCTGGACGGGTGTGCGTTTAGGCTCGTCGAGTAAAAAGCCTCCCCATCATCGAAAAACTTCAGTGAAGAAAACTCAAAGTGGATTAACCATCGAACGGAATGTCCCAACAGGATTGGCAGATTCCAGCGCAATCAGTAGTAGTAGTAGTAGCAGTCAAGAATTGCATCAACTGCCACCCCCATTGGCAGCGACTTCTGTGTCTTTACCAAAGCCAAATGGTAATGGTTCTGGTCGGAGAAGGAATCAACGCAAACGTGGTCGAGGTCAGAGACAGAAAATGAATAAAAATGGTAATTACACTGAAATTACAATAACTTGTTGAAATGTTGTTGAAACCAATAAGTGTTGTGCTACTCTTGGATAGGCGAGAATTGTTGTTAATTTTGTTCGTATGTGTAGTTGGTATGTATTTGTTAAGTGTTGCATCTGAGAGAGAAAAACTGAACAAGATTGAAGATGGAGAAGAATGCAAACATAATCTTTGCGGCTAATGAGATAATTAGATTGAGTGTTCCTATCAATTGCAGTATCTTTCGTTTATAATTCGTTTCTTTAATTGAAAAGTGTTGACAGATGTTTTTCAGGAAATGCCTCTGTCGATTTGGGATTGTTTTGCTTGGCCCCATTTTCTTAATTACGATTCCAATGGAATGTCACTATGAAGTTTGTTTGTAAATATACCGGGCGCACCGGGGGAAAAAACTTTTCAAGACATATCAGTATAGGTTTTTTTTTTAGGAATATTAGGAACTTAAGGGACGGTTTATGGTGGATTCTCAAGCTATTCAAACTCAATCTATAGCATTTACTAAAGTTGAGTTAATTTAAATCTCATCTTCATTGAGGTACTTAGTTAAGATTTGCTTCATAACGAAGGGGTTAATTTTTGAATAAAGATTGCATTGACCACATGGTTTCAGCAGCACTAAAAGAGATAGCACAGAAGTTGGTTGTTGATATTAATTTTGTTATAGTTGAAGTGAAAAACGAAACGTTGAACTTATAGCTTTTGTTGGTAAGATAAGGCCTTGGTGATCGAAACGTAGATCTTTTAATGGGAGGTCTGTAAAATGTTTCTGATTCAAAGGATATTGGTCAGCTGGTGCCCATGGCGTAATCGTAAGCATGTCTGCCTGTTACGAGGGAGGTTTGTAGTTCAAACACTAGAACACTTTTGCTAAGAATTGGCAAGTCCTCCGAGAGTAATTACTCTGCTATGAAAAGTGCTTTATCATTTATTCGTTCGAAACTGGCATGACTTTTCAATAGCTTAGTTGCGCCATCCTGTTCGTTTATTTATTTTCATTGGTCAGCTTACCTATTTGACATAGGCCCTTATTGCGAGTGTCGTTTGGCTGTCGATAAACGACGCGACAGTTGACGATAGTCGAACGTCGAAAATGAAATTCGGTATTGTGTATTCTTATTGTTCGATACTTTCAATTTTGAATTCGGTCGTTATTGTCTGTATTTTTGCGTTCGACTATAACTGAAACTAACTCAAATGTCAAATTATAGGATTTATTCACAATGACTACTTTCATTATTCACAGTAACAGAAATCCTTGTCGATAGAGATACGCAATACCAAAAGGAAAATTTATCGAAGCTTTCGATCCTTGTCGCATCGAATGTTTGACGACACTCGCAATAAGGGCCATAGTTGACATTTTTCTTTTCTGTTTCTGATCCTCTTTAGAAAAAGAGACTAAAATAACAAAGCCAAAGTTGGAAGCAAATTCAAATTTTGAGTAGGTACCTAGGCTAAGGTACTAGGGCAGCCGTACTCAACCTCTTCTTTATGAGGGCCAAAAACATGTGTTAATAAAAAACGTATAGTACAAAATTTAAATTTTAAAGTTCAATCTTATTTATTATAATGAGGAAAGAAAAGTGTGTATGTTTGGTGACGATGGCGATGACGATGAAGGGCTGTGTACTTTTTGGAACTACCGTTGGTTTTCTTGGACCGAAAAGTAGAGGTAAATCGTAGACAAGTCAAACTAGTAAACAAATTCAGAACGACCACAGTTCGATCCAAGGCAGGTGGGCCAACCAAAATGGCCCGGCGGGCTACATGTGGACTGAGGGCAGCAGGTTGAGTATCACTGTACTAGGATGTGGCTCATTTGTTGCAAAAAAGTTACATATTTATTTTGACCGTGTCACCCAAACCCGCCATTTTGTTCTTTCATTGATTATTTAAAAAAGGTGACTCCTAATAAAGTTTGTAAAAATTAATTTGAACAAAAATATTTTTTTTTCCTAAAATATTTTACTTTGCGACTTGATTATTACTCGAAAACTATTCATTTAATCAACTCAAAGTAGGATGTTAATTAAAGAAAAAATTATAAGTATTCAATTACTCATTTATTTATTATTTTTTTGTTGTTGATTTTTAACATTTTAATTCAAAATTAAATCAGTTTCTTACTTCTTAGCCTCTCCCGCCTAACCGTAGGGAGATAGCTCCCCTTCCATTCAATTTTTTTCTTGCCTTGACCAAATCTATCCGCCCTGAGCTTATGTTGCACCGATTGCAAAACACCCTGTATAGGAAATTTTTTAGAATTAATTAAAAAACAAAAAAGTTTAACCTGTGTGAACTTGGCACCCGAGTTTCGAAAAAATGACTTTTTTTTTGTTTCTGGTAGGTTTTGGATTGTAGTAGATTGTAGTGAAAAAATTTTTGTTTGTAGTAAAGTAAAAGTCAGAAAAAATTTCGGTAAAAAAAAACTCCAGCACCCCAAATGCGAAAATTCAAAATTTTTTAATTGAATATGGAAGAAAAGGGTTTGTAGTGGATTGTAGTAAATTTTTTTTTTTTTTTTGTAGTAGAAGAAATATTTTTTTTTTGGCAAAAAAAAAAAATTTTTTTCCTAGGTTAGGTTAGGTTAGGTTGAATGGGGGGTGCAGCCACAAGTGGCAACACCTCACTCGGATCTCAAGGATCCATTGTGCTCCCCGGGAAAACAGAGGATGAGGAAATGGGAGGATTGGAAAGGTAAATGGTTATTGTGGTAGGGAACTCCCACTGAACCATTTGGGGCACTGAGTAAATTTCAGGACGCTGCTCAATGGGAGGTTAGAGGTGTCACCCAGTTCGTCGAAGAAGTATTCTCCGAGGGCTTTTTTGCTAGTGTGGTCCAAGCTAGGACACTCACAGAAGAAGTGGAATGATCCCTCCTCTGCCTCCTCATCTTGGCATCCTCTACATAAGTCGGATGTGCCAATGCCCATTCTCATCATGTGGGTACCCAACGAGTTGTGTCCCGTGAGAATGCCAATCAACAGAGAGAGCCGAGGTCTGCTTAGCTGGAGTAGAAATTCTGTTTTTTTCTTGGAAATATCTGGCCAAAGGTTTCTAGAGACTCGGCATGTTTCTAAAGAAGACCACCTGTCATTGGCGGTTTTTAGAAAATTGTGTTTGATTCTGTTTTTTTCTTGCTCAAGTGGCCTTAGAACTGAGGTGTTCGTTTCGCTGGATTCGAGTGTTGACCCGATTTTAGCCAGCTTATCCGCCATTTCATTACCAATTATGTCACGATGTCCTGGAACCCAGGTTAAACTAACTGTGTTTGTTTCGCTGAGCAGTCTTAGGTTACTGCGACAGCTGTCTACTAGTCTGGATTTTGTGATAATGGATGAGATAGCTTTAATGGCCGCTTGACTGTCTATAAAGAAGTCAATATTTTTGTTGATCAGGTTTTGCGTAGCTAAGTGCTTCGCGGCTTCGCACACTGCAAGTACTTCTGCTTGAAAGACACTGCAGAAGTCGGGAAGCTTTATTGATCTATTCATGGTGGGGTAGTCTGAGAAGATACCTGACCCTACCCCTTCGTCCGTTTTAAAACCATCTGTGAAGACGGAAATGTGATTTCCTTTTATAACCCTGTTTTCCTCCCAGCTTTCTCTTGTCGGAAAGACTTAGGGCCACTGGATTGAAGTCAATATGCGGGGGGGTATAGTCTGTTTGAATGTCTATGTCTGTATGGTTCATGATGGTTCTATGGCCTGATATGCTTGTTTTCCAATTGTTGCATTGTTTGAGTCGCAGTGCGCTTTTGGCCGCCATCTCCTTAGTAAAAAGATCTAGGGGGGCTAGCGACAGGAAGGTTTCCAGAGCTGCAGTTGGTGTTGTTCTCATGGCACTAGTTGAGCCAATGCATGCAAGCCTTTGGATTTTGGTCATGGTCTTAAGGTTTGAAGCCTTCTCTAATGATGGCCACCAGACTAGACAGGCATATGTGAGGATTGGTCTTATTATGGATGTATACATCCAGTGAATGGTTTTGGGACCAGGTCCCCAGTTTTTCCCAAAAATTCTACTACAAGTGTAGAAAGCGATTTGAGCTTTCCTTTCTCTTTCTTTTAAATTTTCTTTCCAGTTAAGTTTACGATCAAGGACAATTCCGAGATATTTTGCCGTACCAGATAAGTTTATTGGTATACCATTAATGGAGGGAGGAAGTATATCTGGAATGTTACGTTTTCTCGTAAACAGAACAAGTTCTGTTTTAGTAGGGTTGACGTTTAGCCCACAGTTTTTTGCCCAGCTGGTGAGCTTGTTTACAGCTGTCTGGAGAAGTTCACAAAGGGTGGTTGTGAATTTTCCCGAAGTCATGATGACGATGTCATCGGCATAGGCTACTGCTTTTATTCCGCTCCTGTCAAGTTTAACCAGGATTTGGTTAACTACTAGGAGCCAGAGTAGCGGGGATAGCACTCCTCCTTGAGGTGTACCTCTACAAGTTTTGACTTTTAGGGTACTCGCACCCATTACTGCTTTTACTATTCTCGTTTGGAGCATGGAGTCGATCCAGTTTGATAGCGTTGGCTCGATATTTATGGAACTTAATGCCATGCGAATAGCACTGTATTCAACGTTGTTGAAGGCCCCTTCTATATCGAGGAATGCAGCCAACGTATATTCTTTATATTGGATTGACTGTTCAATAGTACCGACTACTTCATGAAGTGCAGTCCCCACTGATTTGCCCTTTATATATGCATGTTGGGCTGTGGAGATCACATTGTTATTCAGTTTTGTTCGGATATGCGTTTCTATAAGTCTTTCTATGGTCTTAAGTAGAAAGGAGGATAGGCTTATTGGTCTGAAATCTTTGGGTTCAGTGTGTGAGGGCTTACCGGCTTTGGGAATAAAAATGACTATAACTTCCCTCCAACTAGTTGGAATAAAGGTGAGGTTTAGACAACCTCTGAAAATTTCCACTAGAATCGGCACAATCAAGTCTTTAGGGCTTTGGAGCATCATTGGAATGATACCGTCCGGACCTGCAGATTTGTATGCTGAGAATGAGTCAATGGCCCACATTACCTTCCTATTATTTACTAATAAATTTCCTATGTTGGATATAACGTTAGCGTTAGATATAACGTTAGCGTTAGGGTTTCCGCGTTCTGGGGATGTCATTTGAGAACACCCTGGAAAGTGGGTGTTCATGAGTGCCTCTAGGGTTTCTGAGCATGAGTCAGTCCATGTGTTATCAGGTCTTCTAAGAAAACTAGGGGTATTTTGGACCTTGGACATGACCTTTCTTAGCCTTGCTGCGTCATTTGTGCACTCAATATCTGAGCAGAAGTTGCGCCAGGCTGCTCTTTTTGCATAGGTAGTTCTATTTTTGTATTCATTTTTACTGATCTTGTATAGGTCCCAGTCAGCCGAAAGGTTGCTAAATTTTGCTCTATTGAAGAGCCTCCTAGAGTTCCTTCTAAGGATCGATAGTTCGTTTGTCCACCATATGGGGTTGGATCTACCTTTCCCTTTGGATAACGGGCATGAGCTTTCATAGGCATTGATTATGTCTGACGTTAGCTTGTTTACCTGTGTCTCTATGGCTGAGCAGTTAAGCAAAGGCTGATTGTTGTTCTGGCTGAGAGTTATGGCCAGTTTTTGGTTATAGAGACCCCAGTCAGTTTTCCTAGGGTTTCTATAAGGGATAAAGTTTTCAGATTTGTGTTCTATTTCGAATGTTATCATTCTGTGGTCAGAGAAGGTTACGTTTTTGGAGACCCTCCAATTACTGGTTACTAGCGTACCAGAGTTGGTGGAAAGTGTAACGTCTAACACTTCTTTTCTTACCTTTGTTATAAATGTTGGTTCTCTACCTCTATTCATAATTATCAGGTTGTTCTCAATAATATATTCAAAAAGTGACTCACCTCTTTCGTTCGTGTCTGTACTACCCCACTGTATATGATGGGCATTAGCATCACAGCCCATGAGGAGGTCCCAGCCATTTCTTTTAGTTGTGGCGACCAATTCTGCAACAGCTGCCGGCGGGGGGTTGGAGGTTGCATCGCCCGGCATGTAAACGGAGGCCAGGATTAGGGGTGGCGCCCCTTCTCGCTCGCACTTCACTGTTGTCAAATCATTACTACTGTGAGGGGTTAGAAGGAAGAGATTTAAATTTGTCTTTGATAAAATGCATGTACGATAGTTACCTTCTGTAGGCCCTTTGTTAAAGAAAAGGAAATGATCTTTGGATTTCAGTCCGCAGATCCGGCCACGATTTATCCATGGCTCCTGTATTAGGGCTAAGTCGATGTCAGTTTTTGACATCAACGCGGTCAAGGTGGCAGAGGCCAACTTACTGTGCTGCAGGTTTATTTGTAGCACCTTCATTGTCTTTTTTGTCGCCATAATTTTTGTTTTGCAAGTTGGCAGCCGTTGCCGACCTCACCTTAACCTTGTTTAGGCCAATATTCAGTCTATATCCCCTTTCTGGAAGCATAGCCATTGACTCATGATTGAGCATGACTAAGACTTCTTGGCCTGCGCTCGTAGGCTCTTCCATCTCCAGTACTTCCCAGTCAGCACTTGGGAAACTTGGGTTGAGTTTTCGTAAGAAGAGCTCAATTGTTTCCTTCTTCAAGCGCTAGGAATGTTTATTCGGACTTTGGGTCTGGTGGGGAGGTCTTTCTTTAATGCAACTTTCAATGTTGCACCTTCTATAAAGTCCGCCATTTCGGATATCTTATTTTTTAGCCAGTTTAGGGTATATTCGTCATTGCAAGTGAGAATTTTGAAACCCTTCAACGTCGAAATGGGTCCGAAATCAGGCACCGCGCCCGAGGACGTGGGAAGCTCGTCAGTCACTCGAGTAGCCTTATTTCCACTCGAGTCCAGTCTTCTTCGCTTAGCCTTTTTTCTAGACTCTCCTCATTGATAATGGCCACCTGAAGGCTCTCTTTTATCAATTCCGCTACAGTACTTTTTTTGTCAGTTGTTCTGGCCGTCTTGGGCTTTTTGTTCACGGACATTGGAGGGGGGGTCGAGTCGTTGTGTCTGGCTTTCTTTCTTTGACTGCTTTCTTCGGGCTTTTTAAACTTTTCGGTTTTAGGACCATCCAGTGGTGGTCTCCCTGGTGTTTTTTTGGACACCGCAGTCTTTGTCAATATTGTTTTCTTTTTATTTTCATCATTAGTGACTCTACCTCTGGGTTCTGCCAAGGGCAAGGTCTTGGCTTCCATTTTCTTGATGAATTTCCGAGCCCAGCTTAGGCGTTTCCAATCACGGAAACACAGCGTTGAGGTGTCACCTTTGCCGAATCTTCGTACGGTCCTTCTGGCATTCTCGAGCCTCTTTTGACCTGGGTCTTGGATTTTTTTCATAAGAAAAACTTTTTGTTTTTGTTGGCTATTGGACTACTACAAACAATGAAAACCAATCAATGAAATATGTTCCTAAAGGTTTGTAGAACAAACATTTTCGTTTGTAGTAGAACCAAAAAATAGTTACAGCTCATTAATTAGACCATATCATTCGTATGCAACCTTCTTCAAAATGTTCACTCTTTCGCTGGCTATTCGACTACTACAAACGATTAAACCACTTAAAATTCAACCGATGAACTGGTGAATTCATCAGTTCATTGGTGAACTGGTGAACTGGTGAATTCATCGGTTCGCTGGTGAACTGGTGAATTCATCGGTTCACTGGTGAGCTGGTGAACTGGTGAATTCATCGGTTCACTGGTGAATCCATCAGTGCACTGGTGAATTCATCAGTTGACAGGTGAACTGTTGAATTCACCAGTTCACCAGTGAACCAGTGAACTGATGAATTCACCAGTTCACCAGTTCACTAGTGAACCAGTGAACTTATGAATTCACCAGTTCACCAGTTCACCAGTGAACCGATGAATTCACCAGTTCACCAGTGAACCGATGAATTCACCAGTTCACCAGCGAACCGATGAATTCACCAGTTCACCAGTGAACCGATGAATTCACCAGTTCACCAGTGAACCGATGAATTCACCAGTTCACCAGTGAACCGATGAATTCACCAGTTAACCAGTGAACCGATGAATTCACCAGTTCACCAGTTCACCAATGAACTGATGAATTCACCAGTTCACCAATGAAGTGATGAATTCACCAGTTCACCAGTGAACCGATGAATTCACCAGTTCACCAGTTCACCAGTGAACCGATGAATTCACCAGTTCACCAGTTCACCATTGAACCGATGAATTCACCAGTTCACCAGTTCACCAGTGAACCGATGAATTCACCAGTTCACCAGTGAACCGATGAATTCACCAGTTCACCAAATCACCAGTGAACCGATGAATTCACCAGTTCACCAATGAAGTGATGAATTCACCAGTTCACCAGTGAACCGATGAATTCTTCAGTTCACCAGTGAACCGCTGAATTCACCAGTTCACCAGTGAACCGATGAACTCACCAGTTCAGCAGTGAACCTATGAATTCACCAGTTCACCAGTGAACCGATGAATTCACCAGTTCACCACATCACCAGTAAACCGATGAATTCACCAGATCACCAGTGAACCGATGAATTCACCAGTTCACCAGTGAACCGATGAATTCAATAGCTCACCAGTTCACCAGTGAACCGATAAATTCACCAGTTCACCAGTGAACCGATGAATTCACCAGTTCACCAGTTCACCAATGATCTGATGAATTCACCAGTTCACCAGAGAACCGATGAACTCACCAGTTCACCAGTTCACCAGTGAACTGATGAATTCACCAGTTCACCAGTGAACCGGTGAATTCACCAGTTCACCAGTGAACCGATGAATTAACCAGTTCACCAGTGAACCGATGAATTCACCAGTTCACCAGTGAACCGATGAATTCACCAGTTCACCAGTGAACCGATGAATTCACCAGTTCACCAGTGAACCTATGAATTCACTGTTGAACTGATGAATTCACTGGTGAATTCACTGGTGAACTGATGAATTCACTGGTGAATTCACTGGTGAACTGATGAACTCACTGGTGAATTCACTGGTGAATTCACTGGTGAACTGATGAATTCACTGGTGAACTGATGAATTCACTGGTGAATTCACTGGTGAACTGATGATTTCACTGGTGAATTCACTGATGAATTCACTGGTGAATTCACTGGTGAATTCACTGGTGAACTGATGAACTCACTGGTGAATTCACTGGTGAACTAATGAGTTCACTGGTGAATTCACTGATGAATTCACTGGTGAATTCACTGGTGAACTGATGAATTCACTGGTGAATTCACTGGTGAATTTACTGGTGAATTCACTGGTGAACTGATGAATTCACTGGTGAATTCACTGATGAATTCACTGGTGAATTCACTGATGAATTCACTGGTGAATTCACTGGTGAACTGATGAATTCACTGGTGAATTCACTGACGAATTCACTGATGAATTCACTAGTGAATTCACTGATGAATTCACTAGTGAATTCACTGATGAATTCATTAAAGAATTCACTGGTGAATTCACTGGTGAATTCACTGGTGAATTCACTGGTGAACTGGTGAATTCACTGGTGAACTAATGAATTCACTGGTGAATTCATCAGTTCACCAGTGATTTCACGAGTGAAATAACCAGTGAATTCACCAGTGAATTCACCAGTGAATTCACCAGTGAATTCATCAGTTCACCAGTGAATTCACCAGTGAACTCATCAGTGAATTCACCAGTGAATTCATCAGTTCACCAGTGAATTCATCAGTACACCAGTGAATTCATCAGTGAATTCACCAGTGAATTCATCAGTGAATTCATTAGTTCACCAGTGAATTCACCAGTGAATTCACCAGTGAATTCATCAGTGAATTCAGCAGTGAATTCATCAGTGAATTCACCAGTGAATTCATCAGTTCACCAGTGAATTCACCAGTGAATTCATCAGTAAATTCACCAGTGAATTCATCAGTTCACCAGTGAATTCAACAGTGAATTCATCAGTGAATTCACCAGTGAATTCATCAGTTCACCAGTGAATTCACCAGTGAATTCATCAGTTCACCAGTGAATTCACCAGTGAATTCACCAGTGAATTCATTAGTGAATTCACCAGTGAATTCATTAGTTCACCAGTGAATTCATCAGTTCACCAGTGAATTCATCAGTGAATTCACCAGTGAATTCATCAGTTCACCAGTGAATTCACCAGTGAATTCACCAGTGAATTTATCAGTGAATTCACCAGTGAATTCATTAGTTCACCAGTGAATTCACCAGTGAATTCATCAGTTCACCAGTGAATTCACCAGTGAATTCATCAGTGAATTCACCAGTGAATTCATCAGTGAATTCATTAGTTCACCAGTGAATTCACCAGTGAATTCACCAGTGAATTCATCAGTGAATTCACCAGTGAATTCATCAGTGAATTCACCAGTGAATTCATCAGTTCACCAGTGAATTCACCAGTGAATTCATCAGTTCACCAGTGAATTCAACAGTGAATTCATCAGTGAATTCATCAGTGAATTCACCAGTGAAATCATCAGTTCACCAGTGAATTCACCAGTGAATTCACCAGTGAATTCATCAGTTCACCAGTGAATTCACCAGTGAATTCATTAGTGAATTCACCAGTGAATTCATTAGTTCACCAGTGAATTCACCAGTGAATTCATCAGTTCACCAGTGAATTCATCAGTGAATTCACCAGTGAATTCATCAGTTCACCAGTGAATTCACCAGTGAATTCACCAGTGAATTCATCAGTGAATTCACCAGTGAATTCATTAGTTCACCAGTGAATTCACCAGTGAATTCACCAGTGAATTCATCAGTGAATTCACCAGTGAATTCACCAGTGAATTCACCAGTGAATTCACAAGTGAATTCCTCAGTTCACCAGTGAATTCACCAGTGAATTCACCAGTGAACTCACCAGTGAATTCACCAGTGAATTCATCAGTGAACTCACCAGTGAATTCATCAGTTCACCAGTGACTTCAACAGTGAATTCATCAGTGAATTCATCAGTGAATTCACAAGTGAATTCATCAGTTCACCAGTGAATTCACCAGTGAATTCACCAGTGAATTCACCAGTGAATTCATTAGTGAATTCACCAGTGAATTCATTAGTTCACCAGTGAATTCACCAGTGAATTCATCAGTTCACCAGTGAATTCACCAGTGAATTCATCAGTGAATTCACCAGTGAATTCATCAGTTCACCAGTGAATTCACCAGTGAATTCACCAGTGAATTCATCAGTGAATTCACCAGTGAATTCACCAGTGAATTCATCAGTGAATTCACCAGTGAATTCACCAGTGAATTCATCAGTTCACCAGTGAATTCACCAGTGAATTCATCAGTGAATTCACCAGTGAATTCATCAGTTCACCAGTGAATTCACCAGTGAATTCACCAGTGAATTCATCAGTGAATTCACCAGTGAATTCACCAGTGAATTCATCAGTGAATTCACCAGTGAATTCACCAGTGAATTCATCAGTTCACCAGTGAATTCACCAGTGAATTCATCAGTGAATTCACCAGTGAATTCATCAGTTCACCAGTGAATTCACCAGTGAATTCACCAGTGAATTCACCAGTGAATTCACCAGTGAATTCATCAGTGAATTCACCAGTGAATTCACCAGTGAATTCATCAGTGAATTCACCAGTGAATTCACCAGTGAATTCACCAGTGAATTCATCAGTTCACCAGTGAATTCACCAGTGAATTCATCAGTGAATTCACCAGTGAATTCATCAGTTCACCAGTGAACTCACCAGTGAATTCACCAGTGAATTCATCAGTGAATTCATCAGTGAATTCACCAGTGAATTCACCAGTGAATTCATCAGTGAATTCACCAGTGAATTCACCAGTGAATTCACCAGTGAATTCATCAGTTCACCAGTGAATTCACCAGTGAATTCATCAGTGAATTCACCAGTGAATTCATCAGTTCACCAGTGAATTCACCAGTGAATTCACCAGTGAATTCATCAGTGAATTCACCAGTGAATTCACCAGTGAATTCACCAGTGAATTCATCAGTTCACCAATGAATTCACCAGTGAATTCATCAGTGAATTCACCAGTGAATTCACCAGTGAATTCATCAGTGAATTCACCAGTGAATTCACCAGTGAATTCATCAGTGAATTCACCAGTGAATTCACCAGTGAATTCACCAGTGAATTCATCAGTTCACCAGTGAATTCACCAGTGAATTCATCAGTGAATTCATTAGTTCACCAGTGAATTCACCAGTGAATTCACCAGTGAATTCATCAGTGAATTCACCAGTGAATTCATCAGTGAATTCACCAGTGAATTCATCAGTTCACCAGTGAATTCACCAGTGAATTCACCAGTGAATTCATCAGTGAATTCACCAGTGAATTCATCAGTGAATTCACCAGTGAATTCATCAGTTCACCAGTGAATTCAACAGTGAATTCATCAGTGAATTCATCAGTGAATTCACCAGTGAATTCATCAGTTCACCAGTGAATTCACCAGTGAATTCACCAGTGAATTCATCAGTTCACCAGTGAATTCACCAGTGAATTCACCAGTGAATTCATCAGTGAATTCACCAGTGAATTCACCAGTGAATTCATCAGTTCACCAGTGAATTCACCAGTGAATTCACCAGTGAATTCACCAGTGAATTCATCAGTGAATTCATCAGTGAATTCATCAGTTCACCAGTGAATTCAACAGTGAATTCATCAGTGAATTCATCAGTGAATTCACAAGTGAATTCATCAGTTCACCAGTGAATTCACCAGTGAATTCACCAGTGAATTCATTAGTGAATTCACCAGTGAATTCATTAGTTCACCAGTGAATTCACCAGTGAATTCATCAGTTCACCAGTGAATTCACCAGTGAATTCAACAGTGAATTCATCAGTGAATTCATCAGTGAATTCACCAGTGAAATCATCAGTTCACCAGTGAATTCACCAGTGAATTCACCAGTGAATTCATCAGTTCACCAGTGAATTCACCAGTGAATTCACCAGTGAATTCATTAGTGAATTCACCAGTGAATTCATTAGTTCACCAGTGAATTCACCAGTGAATTCACCAGTGAATTCATCAGTTCACCAGTGAATTCACCAGTGAATTCATCAGTGAATTCACCAGTGAATTCATCAGTGAATTCACCAGTGAATTCATCAGTTCACCAGTGAATTCACCAGTGAATTCACCAGTGAATTCATCAGTGAATTCACCAGTGAATTCATTAGTTCACCAGTGAATTCCTCAGTTCACCAGTGAATTCACCAGTGAACTCACCAGTGAATTCACCAGTGAATTCATCAGTGAATTCACCAGTGAATTCATCAGTTCACCAGTGACTTCAACAGTGAATTCATCAGTGAATTCATCAGTGAATTCACAAGTGAATTCATCAGTTCACCAGTGAATTCACCAGTGAATTCACCAGTGAATTCACCAGTGAATTCACCAGTGAATTCACCAGTGAATTCATTAGTGAATTCACCAGTGAATTCATTAGTTCACCAGTGAATTCACCAGTGAATTCACCAGTGAATTCATCAGTTCACCAGTGAATTCACCAGTGAATTCATCAGTGAATTCACCAGTGAATTCATCAGTTCACCAGTGAATTCACCAGTGAATTCACCAGTGAATTCATCAGTGAATTCACCAGTGAATTCACCAGTGAATTCATCAGTGAATTCACCAGTGAATTCACCAGTGAATTCACCAGTGAATTCATCAGTTCATTAGTGAATTCACCAGTGAATTCATCAGTGAATTCACCAGTGAATTCATCAGTTCACCAGTGAATTCACCAGTGAATTCACCAGTGAATTCATCAGTGAATTCACCAGTGAATTCACCAGTGAATTCATCAGTGAATTCACCAGTGAATTCATCAGTTCACCAGTGAATTCACCAGTGAATTCATCAGTGAATTCACCAGTGAATTCATCAGTTCACCAGTGAATTCACCAGTGAATTCACCAGTGAATTCATCAGTGAATTCACCAGTGAATTCACCAGTGAATTCATCAGTGAATTCACCAGTGAATTCACCAGTGAATTCATCAGTTCACCAGTGAATTCACCAGTGAATTCATCAGTGAATTCACCAGTGAATTCATCAGTTCACCAGTGAATTCACCAGTGAATTCAACAGTGAATTCATCAGTGAATTCATCAGTGAATTCACCAGTGAATTCACCAGTGAATTCATCAGTGAATTCACCAGTGAATTCACCAGTGAATTCACCAGTGAATTCATCAGTTCACCAGTGAATTCACCAGTGAATTCATCAGTGAATTCACCAGTGACTTCATCAGTTCACCAGTGAATTCACCAGTGAATTCACCAGTGAATTCACTACCAGTGAATTCATCAGTTCACCAGTGAATTCACCAGTGAATTCATCAGTGAATTCACCAGTGAATTCACCAGTGAATTCATCAGTGAATTCACCAGTGAATTCACCAGTGAATTCATCAGTGAATTCACCAGTGAATTCACCAGTGAATTCACCAGTGAATTCATCAGTTCACCAGTGAATTCACCAGTGAATTCATCAGTGAATTCATCAGTGAATTCATTAGTTCACCAGTGAATTCACCAGTGAATTCATCAGTGAATTCACCAGTGAATTCATCAGTGAATTCACCAGTGAATTCATCAGTGAATTCACCAGTGAATTCATCAGTTCACCAGTGAATTCACCAGTGAATTCACCAGTGAATTCATCAGTGAATTCACCAGTGAATTCATCAGTGAATTCACCAGTGAATTCATCAGTTCACCAGTGAATTCAACAAAGAATTCATCAGTGAATTCATCAGTGAATTCATCAGTGAATTCATCAGTTCACCAGTGAATTCACCAGTGAATTCACCAGTGAATTCATCAGTTCACCAGTGAATTCACCAGTGAATTCACCAGTGAATTCATCAGTGAATTCACCAGTGAATTCATCAGTTCACCAGTGAATTCACCAGTGAATTCACCAGTGAATTCACCAGTGAATTCATCAGTGAATTCATCAGTGAATTCATCAGTTCACCAGTGAATTCAACAGTGAATTCATCAGTGAATTCATCAGTGAATTCACAAGTGAATTCATCAGTTCACCAGTGAATTCACCAGTGAATTCACCAGTGAATTCACCAGTGAATTCATTAGTGAATTCACCAGTGAATTCATTAGTTCACCAGTGAATTCACCAGTGAATTCACCAGTGAATTCATCAGTTCACCAGTGAATTCACCAGCCAATTCATCAGTGAATTCACCAGTGAATTCATCAGTTCACCAGTGAATTCACCAGTGAATTCACCAGTGAATTCATCAGTGAATTCACCAGTGAATTCACCAGTGAATTCATCAGTGAATTCACCAGTGAATTCACCAGTGAATTCACCAGTGAATTCATCAGTTCACCAGTGAATTCACCAATGAATTCATCAGTGAATTCACCAGTGAATTCATCAGTTCACCAGTGAATTCACCAGTGAATTCATCAGTGAATTCACCAGTGAATTCACCAGTGAATTCATCAGTGAATTCACCAGTGAATTCACCAGTGAATTCATCAGTTCACCAGTGAATTCACCAGTGAATTCATCAGTGAATTCACCAGTGAATTCATCAGTTCACCAGTGAATTCACCAGTGAATTCACCAGTGAATTCACCAGTGAATTCATCAGTGAATTCACCAGTGAATTCACCAGTGAATTCATCAGTGAATTCACCAGTGAATTCACCAGTGAATTCATCAGTTCACCAGTGAATTCACCAGTGAATTCACCAGTGAATTCATCAGTGAATTCACCAGTGAATTCATCAGTTCACCAGTGAATTCACCAGTGAATTCACCAGTGAATTCATCAGTGAATTCACCAGTGAATTCACCAGTGAATTCATCAGTGAATTCACCACTGAATTCACCAGTGAATTCACCAGTGAATTCACCAGTGAATTCATCAGTTCACCAGTGAATTCACCAGTGAATTCATCAGTGAATTCACCAGTGAATTCATCAGTTCACCAGTGAATTCACCAGTGAATTCACCAGTGAATTCATCAGTGAATTCACAATTGAATTCACCAGTGAATTCATCAGTGAATTCACCAGTGAATTCATCAGTGAATTCACCAGTGAATTCATCAGTGAATT
Organism: Melanostoma scalare; assembly: GCA_949752695.1. Taxonomy (NCBI): domain Eukaryota; kingdom Metazoa; phylum Arthropoda; class Insecta; order Diptera; family Syrphidae; genus Melanostoma; species Melanostoma scalare. The sequence goes on from OX456984.1 coordinate 38,892,594, forward strand.
CACCAGTGAATTCATCAGTTCACCAATGAATTCACCAGTGAATTCATCAGTGAATTCACCAGTGAATTCATCAGTTCACCAGTGAATTCACCAGTGAATTCACCAGTGAATTCATCAGTGAATTCACCAGTGAATTCACCAGTGAATTCATCAGTGAATTCACCAGTGAATTCATCAGTTCACCAGTGAATTCACCAGTGAATTCATCAGTGAATTCACCAGTGAATTCATCAGTTCACCAGTGAATTCACCAGTGAATTCATTAGTGAATTCACCAGTGAATTCACCAGTGAATTCATCAGTGAATTCACCAGTGAATTCACCAGTGAATTCACCAGTGAATTCATCAGTTCACCAGTGAATTCATCAGTTCACCAGTGAATTCACCAGTGAATTCACCAGTTAATTCATCAGTGAATTGTCCAGTGAATTCATCAGTTCACCAGTGAATTCACCAGTGAATTCATCAGTTCACCAGTGAATTCACCAGTGAATTCATCAGTTCACCAGTGAATTAACCAGTAAATTCACCAGTGAATTCATCAGTTCACCAGTGAATTCATCAGTTCACCAGTGAATTCACCAGTGAATTCACCAGTGAATTCATCAGTGAATTCACCAGTGAACTCATTAGTTAACCAGTGAATTCATCAGTTCACCAGTGGATTCATCACCAGTGAACCGATGAATTCACCAGTTAACCAGTGAACCGATGAATTCACCAGTTCACCAGTGAACCGATGAATTCACCAGTTCACCACATCACCAGTAAACAGATGAATTAACCAGGTCACCAGTGAACCGATGAATTCACCAGTTCACCAGTGAACCGATGAATTCACCAGCTCACCAGTGAACCGATGAATTTACCAGTTCACCAGCGAACCGATGAATTCACCAGTTCACCAGTGAACCAATGAATTCACCAGTTCACCAGTGAACCGATGAATTCACCAGTTCACCATTGAACCGATGAATTCACCAGTTCACCAGTGAACCGATAAATTCACCAGTTCACCAGTTCACCAATGAACCGATAAATTCACCAGTTCACCAGTGAACCGATGAATTCACCAGTTCACCAGTTCACCAGTGAGCCGATGAATTCACCAGTTCACCAGTGAACCGATGAATTCACCAGTTCACCAGTTCACCAGTGAACCGATGAATTCACCAGTTCACCAGTTCACCAGTGAACCGATGAATTCACCAGTTCACCAGTGAACCGATGAATTCACCAGTTCACCAGTTCACCAGTTCACCAGTGAACTGATGAATACACCTGTTCACCAGTGAACCGATTAATTCACCAGTTCACCAGTTCACCTGTGAACTGATGAATTCTCCAGTTCACCAGTGAACCGATGAATTCACCAGTTCACCAGTGAACCGATGAATTCACCAAATCACCAGTTCACCAGTGAACCGATGAATTCACCAGTTCACCAGTTCACCAGTGAACCGATGAATTCACCAGTTCACCAATGAACTGATAAATTCACCAGTTCACCAGTGAACCGATGAATTCACCAGTTCACCAGTTCACCAGTGAACCGATGAATTCACCAGTCTACCAGTGAACCGATGAATTCACCAGTTCACCAGTTCACCAATGATCTGATGAATTCACCAGTTCACCAGTGAACCGATGAATTCACCAGTTCACCAGTTCACCAGTGAACTGATGAATTCACCAGTTCTCCAGTCACCAGTGAACCGATGAATTCACCAGTTCACCAGTTCACCAGTGAACCAGTGAACCGATGAATTCACAAGTTCACCAGTTCACCAGTGAACCGATGAAGTGACCAGTTCACCATTTCACCAGTGAACCGATGAATTTACCAGTTCACCAGTGAACCGATGAATTCACCAGTTCACCAGTGAACCGATGAATTCACCAGTTCACCAGTTCACCAATGAACTGATGAATTCACCAGTTCACCAGTGAACCGATGAATTCACCAGTTCACCAGTGAACCGATGAATTCACCAGTGAACGATGAATTCACCAGTTCACCAATGAACCGATGAATTCACCAGTTCACCAGTGAACCGATGAATTCAACAGTTCACCAGTGAACCGATGAATTCACCAGTGAACCGATGAATTCACCAGTTCACCAGTGAACCGATGAATTCACCAGTTCACCATTGAACCGATGAATTCACCAGTTCACCAGTTCACCAATGAACTGATGAATTCACCAGTTCACCAGTGAACCGATGAATTCACCAGTTCACCAGTGAACCGATGAATTCACCAGTTCACCAGTGAACCGATAAATTCACCAGTTCACCAGTTCACCAATGAACCGATGAATTCACCAGTTCACCAGTGAACCTATGAATTCACCAGTTCACCAGTGAACCGATGAATTCACTAGTTCACCAGTGAACCGATGAATTCACCAGTTCACCAGTGAACCGATGAATTCACCAGTTCACCAGTGAACCGATGAATTCACCAGTTCACCAGTTCACCAGTGAACCGATGAATTCACCAGTTCACCAGTGAACCGATGAATGCACCAGTACACCAGTGAACCGATGAATTCACCAGTTCACCAGTTCACCAGTGAGCCGATGAATTCACCAGTTCACCAGTGAACCGATGAATTCACCAGTTCACCAGTGAACCGATGAATTCACCAGTTCACCAATGAACTGATGAATTCACCAGTTCACCAGTGATTCGATGAATTCACCAGTTCACCAGTTCACCAAAGAACTGATGAATTCACCAGTTCACCAGTTCACCAGTGAACCGATGAATTCACCAGTTCACCAGTGAACCGATGAATTCACCAGTTCACCAATGAACTGATTAATTCACCAGTTCACCAGTGAACCGATGAATTCACCAGTTCACCAATGAACCGATGAATTCACCAGTTCACCAATGAACTGATGAATTCACCAGTTCACCAGTTCACCAGTTCACCAGTTCACCAGTGAACCGATGAATTCACCAGTTCGCCAGTGAACCGATGAATTCACCAGTTCACCAGTGAACTGATGAATTCACCAGTTCACTTGTTCACCAGTGAACCGATGAATTCACCAGTTCACCCGTTCACCTGTGAACTGATGAATTCACCAGTTCTCCAGTGAACCGATGAATTCACCAGTTCACCAGTGAACCGATGAATTCACCAGTTCACCAGTGGACCGATGAATTCACCAGTTCACCAGTTCACCAGTGAACCGATGAATTCACCAGTTCTCCAGTTCAATAATGAACCGATGAATTCACCAGTTCACCAGTTCACCAGTGAACCGATGAATTCACCAGTTCACCAGTGAACCGATGAATTCACCAGTTCACCAGTTCACCAATGAACTGATGAATTCACCAGTTCACCAGTGAACCAGTTCACTGGTGAACTGGTGAATCACCATCGAATTCACCAGTTCACCAGTTCACCAATGAACTGATGAATTCACCAGTTCACCAGTGAACCAGTGAACCAGTTCACTGGTGAACTGGTGAACTGGTGAACTGGTGAATTCATCGGTTCACTGGTGAACTGGTGAGTTCATCGGTTCACTGGTGAACTGGTGAATTCATCAGTTCATTGGTGAACTGTTGAACTGGTGAATTCATCGGTTCATTGGTGAAGTGGTGAACTGGTGAACTGGTGAATTCATCGGTTCACTGGTGAACTGGTGAATTCATCGGTTTACTGGGGAACTGGTGAATTCATCGGTTCACTGGTGAACTGGTGAATTCATCGGTTCACTGGTGAATTCATCGGTTCACTGGTGAAAGTCTGAACAAATTTCGGTAAAAAAAACTCCAGCACCCCAAATGCGAAAATTAAAATTTTTTTAATTGAATATTTAAGAAAAGGGTTTGTAGTGGATTGTAGTAAATTTTTTGTTTTTGTTGGCTATTGGACTACTACAAACAATGAAAACCGCTTAAAATCTCTTAAATATGTTCCTAAAGGTTTGTAGAACAAACATTTTCGTTTGTAGTAGAACCAAAAAATAGTTACAGCTCATTAATTAGACCATATCATTCGCATGCAACTTTCTTCAAAGTTTTCACTCTTTCGCTGGCTATTCGACTACTACAAACGATTAAACCACTTAAAATTCAACCGATGAATTCATCAGTTCACTGGTGAACTGGTGAATTCATCGGTTCACTGGTGAACTGGTGAACTGGTGAATTCATCGGTTCGCTGGTGAAATGGTGAATTCATCGGTTCACTGGTGAACTGGTAAATTCATCAGTTCATTGGTGAACTGGTGAATTCATCGGTTCACTGGAGAACTGGTGAACTGGTGAATTCATCGGTTCACTGGTGAATTCATCGGTTCACTGGTGAACTGGTGAATTCATCGGTTCACTGGTGAACTCTTGAATTCATCGGTTCATTATTGAACTGGAGAACTGGTGAATTCATCGGCTCACTGGTGAACTGGTGAACTGGTGAATTCATCGGTTCACTGGTGAACTGGTGAATTCATCGGTTCACTGGTGAACTGGTGAATTCATCGGTTCACTGGTGAACTGTTGAATTCATCAGTTAACTGGTGAACGGGTGAACGGGTGAACTGGTGAATTAATCGGTTCACTGGTGAACTAGTGAACTGTTGAATTCATCAGTTCACAGGTGAATTCATCAGTTCACCAGTTCACCAGTGAACCGATGAATTCACCAGTTCACCAGTGAACCGATGAATTCACCAGTTCACCAGTTCCCCAATGAACTGATGAATTCACCAGTTCACCAGTGAACCGATGAATTCACCACTTCAGCAGTTCACCAGTGAACCGATGAATTCACCATTTAACCAGCGAACCAATGAATTTACCAGTTCACCAGTTCACCAATGAACTGATGAATTCACCTGTTCACCAGTGAACCGATGAATTCACCAGTTCACCAGTGAACTGATGAATTCATCGGTTGAATTTTAAGTGGTTTAATCGTTTGTAGTAGTCGAATAGCCAGCGAAAGAGTGAAAATTTTGAAGAAAGTTGCATACGAATGATATGGTCTAATTAATGAGCTGTAACTATTTTTTGGTTCTACTACAAACGAAAATGTTTGTACTACAAACCTTTAGGAACATATTTAAGAGATTTTAAGTGGTTTTCATTGTTTGTAGTAGGGCGCTTATGACGGCGCGAAGCATAAGCGCCCTAGAACAACAAATTCACTTTCACCGAAACAGCTTTTTAACAATGAAATTACACCCAATCAATCTAACACAAGTGTTAATATGCCTGTGAGTGAACTAAATGCGTTAATTGGAAGAACGTTGGGAGCACTCCTAGACGATAAACTTAAAAATCTACCTACAAAGGCCGATTTTGAAGGCATTTCTCAAAAGCTTCAAACTCTGCAAACAGCAAATGAGTCATTGCAACAACAACTGCATCAGGTTGAAACAAGGTGTGTGACACTAGAGCGACAGGTGGAATTCCTCGAAACCAAAACAAACGAAAGAAACGTTGTAATCCATATTCCAATCATGAATAAAGATGGCAATGAGAACCCACAAGAAAAGGCCAAAGCACTATGTTTGGAACTACTACAAACTAATAACCCATCGTTGATTTCATCAGTACGAGCGATAAACACAAAAAAAAACGCTTTGCAGGTGTAATTGTTGAAATGAACAAAAGAGAACACGTTGGGCATATCATAGAAGCGGCAAGAAAACGTAAAAACACTGGTGTATCCGTGCATCGAGATTATCCAGCAGCGGCAAGGCTAAGGAGAAGACGATTGCATCTACTAAATACCGATATAATGAAGAAAAACAAGAACTTAAAACACAAATTCGCGGGCATAAGTTGATTGTCGGCGAGCATGCATTTTATTATGACAGCAACAATAATTTGATGTGCGATGACAACCAGAATGGATTGACACTTCTGCAGCAAATAATTGGAGAAATGCATGAACCTAGTGGCTCTCAAACTGCATCTCAAAATGATCCAGTGTTCCCACTTTATTTTTAAATGTAATGCCGTCTGCCAAAGTACTAAAACCAAAAAACTAGAAATATGTAATGTTAAAATTTTGTCCTATAATGTACATGGTTTAAATAATAAGAATTTGTTTACAGAATTTTATAATTATGTTAATCAATTTGAGATAATATTCTTGTATGAAACATTCGTTACCGAGGAAAATTATAATAATTTTAGTAAAGTATTTGTAAGTTATATTTTTGAATGGATACCTGCTGTTAAAATACAAAACCGTGGAAGGGCCAGTGGTGGATGCTACTACGGGTTTAAAAAGGAACTTGAAAAAAAGGGCGTCAACTGTTCAATTGCAAATGAATTTGCAATTTGAGAAAGAGAACTTCAAGATATATCCCGCTTATTTAAATTGCAACCAATGGGAAAGAGACTTCGAAAATCTAACTGAAGTAATGGCGCATTCAAATAACCCAAATGCTATGGTGATAGGAGATTTAAACGCAAGAGTGGGGTGTGTGGCGGGTACAAATAATGCTTTGAAGGGCATAGATCGGCGATCTAAAGATTCGTTTTCGAATTCAAGAGGAAACAAAATACTAAACCTATGTGATACATATGGACTGAGATTGCTCAATGGAACAAGTTCTGGTGATCCTAACGGAGAATTTACTTTCGTAAGTGGACAAGGTACCTCGGTCGTAGACTATTGCCTAATAGGGGGAAGTTGGAATAACTGTGTGGTTGATTTCGAAGTAAATAATGTGCCTTACTCTGATCATATGCCCATAATTGTAAATTTTGGACAACGGTCGAATTAGGAGATGAAAACCGCGAGCTTCTTCCTGTTCCCAAGCTGAAATGGATAGAATCTAAAGGGGAAATATACAGAGCAAATCTAAACTTACAACTGACGGCTTACCAGGACCCATTAAGCTTTTCCGAGCTGGATAATATTATTAAAAATTCATTTCCAACACCAAACTCTAGGAAAAAAACACAAGTAGCTCCATGGTTTGATAAAGATTGCACCAAAGCTAGAAACCTGTCCTTTAAACGGCTAAAGCTCTTTCGAGAAAACAACACGATGGTTTTGAAAGAATCGTATCTAGAAGCGAATCGGCGGTATAAAGAAATTTCCAAGGAAAAGAAGAAAGCATATTTTGAAAGAGAAGCAATGAAGTTCCCATGTTCCCATGTAAAGACTCTTCCAAATTTTGGAAACTAGCGAAGAAGCTCAATGGAACGGTGCCATTAATCAATTGCAATTTAAAACCAGAAGTGCTTCGAATATACTTTGAGAGTTTGCTCAATCCCATAGATTCCACAGTATCTTTCCAATATGAAAATCCAGGATTGCGGAATGATATTCTTGATCCGGTTATCACCGATTTGGAAATTACTGATGTTCTACATGAGCTAAAGGATGGTAAAGCACCAGGTACAGACACCATTACTACAGAATTTTATAAATATGGAACCGAGTTGCTTGTGCATAAGCTCTACCTTTTGTTTAATGAAGTATTTGAGTCTGGAACAGTGCCGCAGAGTTTTTTAGAAGGCCTTATCTACCCCATACACAAAAAAGGAAGCTTATCTAACCCGGAACATTATAGGGTATATCATTTCTGAATGCTAGTTATAAAATCTTTACTAGAGTACTGAAAAAACGACTATGCACGTGGGTGGAAGAAGAAAATCTTCTTAGTGAATACCAGGCTGGCTTTAGGAGAGGATACTCGACGGTAGACCAAGTGTTTGTGCTCAAAACAATAGCGGAGGAATTTCAAAGGCAGGGCAAGAAACTGTATACATTTTTTGTGGATTTTAGAGCAGCATTTGATTTGATAGATCGAAATGCGTTGTTTCACAAACTCGACGGAAAGGGCATGTCATATAAGTTCGGAAGGGTCTTACAAAGCTTATATGCAGGTGCTCGAGCAGCAGTTTGGAACGGAGAGGAATTATCTGCATGGTTTGAGACAAAAGCGGGGGTAAGACAGGGATGTGCCTTGAGCCCAGTACTTTTTTCGCTTTTTATTGATGATTTACTCGATGGACTTCCTGGAGGTGTGGAGTGGGGTGGAACGCGTACCAAGGGCCTAATGTTTGCGGACGATGTGGTTTTGCTGTCCAGTACACCAGAATCCTTGCAGCTAATGATCAATCGCCTTTATGACTACTGTAAGCTCTGGAATATAAGCGTTAACTCGGAAAAATCCAAAATAATGATTTGTAAGAAAGGTGGAGGAAGGCGCAGTAGAAAGGAAAGATGGTACTATAATGATGTAGAATTGGAAGTGGTAGCGGAGTATAAGTACTTAGGTGTTCTGCTCACCAACGGCTTTACCTTGCAAAAGCATCTCAAAGAAAAATTAGCAAAGTCTAAAAACGCAATAAACGCAACGTGGAAAGGATGTTTTGGAAATCGTTTCATTTCACATAGCAGCAAATATAAAGTTTTTGAAGCAGTTGCAGAGTCAGTGATGTTCTATGCTGTGCAGGTATGGGGACATAAACAATATGAAGAGGTCGAGAAACTTCTAAGGTTTTATATTAAAAGAATTTTTCATATTCCCTCAAACGCCCCAAACTATTTACTCATGGTCGAAACGGGACTTTCACCTCTGTTTATTAAGACCTTAAAACTGCAGGTAGACTATATCTTAAAAGTGATGAAAATGTCTAATGAACGTCTACCAAAAAAAGCAGCTCTAAAAAATATTGCGGATGGAACAAGTTGGTACGCGGAATGGTTAGATCTGGCACTGCAGTGCGAAATGGCCGTGGACTTAAGTCTAGGAAATAAAGACAACTGGAAGAACGAGATGTATAGGCTGATACAGAAGGTGGATGAGCTATATGCATCGAAATACAGGCAAGATGCTGAATCATCAGTTTTTAGATCTATTTACAGTCGTTTAGATCAAAATTTGGGAAAGAAAAACTATTTTCATGACAACAACAGCGTACAAGAAATATCCATGATGATAAGGTTGAGAGGAGAACTTTTGAGCCTAAATTATGTTCCACACAGAGATGATTTACCATGACTTTGCGAATTGTGTAATTTGAAAGTACGAGAAGATGTCCTGCACTTTATTGGAAAATGCCCTATACTAAAGGAAACAAGATTGCATGTCTTTGGAAAAAGTTTTCTAACGGATGAAGATTGCTTTAATGTGTTGAACCAAGTCGATATGAAGAAACTGTTTTTATTTTCCAAAATCGCTCTTGCATACAGACAAAGAATTATGACCGGAAGTTTCTGAAATTTGAAACTAAATACTTTTTTTTACTTTTTATTAGTTCTTTTTAAAATTGTCAATCTGGCAGACGGCAAAAGCCAAGTCCATTTGTTTTTGTTAAATTTTGAAAAAAAAAACTTATGATTTAATAAACCCAACTAAACTAAACTAAACTAAACTAGTAGTCCAATAGCCAACAAAAACAAAAAATTTACTACAATCCACTACAAACCCTTTTCTTCCATATTCAATTAAAAAAATTTGAATTTTCGCATTTGGGGTGCTGGAGTTTTTTTTTACCGAAATTTGTTCTGACTTTTACTTTACTACAAACAAAAATTTTTTCACTTCAATCTACTACAATCCAAAACCTACCAGAAACAAAAAAAAAAGTAATTTTTTCGAAACTCGGGTGCCAAGTTGACACAGGTAAAAGTTTAAGTTTAGTTTAAGGATTTTTTTAAACTTATGTTATAAATATTCAAACATGTAAGATTAAACTTAGGTTAAACGATCTCTTCTCTTCTTATTGTTTTTAACTGCGAATAAGAGAAGCTCCCGTCGATCTTCATTTTAGTGTTTATCTGGTTGTATTCGTCCATGAGCTTTACCCCGCGTTCAGCGATGACGTTAGCCACTCTCATATTTCGGGCAACTAATCCACAACTTAAGTCAAGAACTCTGACGAAAATCTAGTGATGTTAAAAAAGCGGCATGTATTTGAGCTTACAAAGTCATCCACCCTTTTGAACTAAATATAAGCAATGCCGGCAGTTTTTTGTTTTATGGAATTCCATGCCTTCGATATTTTCAGAGCAGATTCATTAGTAAATAATCCAAAAGCCACATGTTTTTCCGATAAGTACCAGAGATGCCCAATGAACTTTAAGAGAGCAAATTTTGAATTACCTTCATTCATTTCATTTAGTTGTCAAGATCACAAAGAGAAATGAAATGAAAGACTGACCAAAACATTTCTGGTACAAAAAAAATGCAACGAAATCTCCATTTGGTTGGCCTCAGACATAAAAGAAGCAAATACCGGGGGGTTTGCTGACACATTCTGAGGTCACGACGCGTACTCCTCGATCGTATCACTAGTGTGAAGCAGTAAAGTGGAAGAATTGGATTGCTTCGAGATCACGATGCTTGTAACGCTGGAAAAAGGAAGAAGATGAAGAATTTAAGATTTTTGAACGTTTTCGGATCATTACGTGGAGCTGACTTCGACTCGGATGAGGTCATCGGACCCTAAAATAGATAAATTCCTAGTTATTCTTTCTTTGACAACTTGAATTGATTCCGAAACATCAATATCTTAAAGAAGTTGGTGGCTTTTAAAATTCATCTAGAAAAAGTAATCATTAATTTTAAAAGTTCCTTGAACTCATCTCGAGGCTGGAACCCTTGCAGCTAAGATGTGGGGACAAAGGAATCATTTCGGGCTTGATTTAATCATACCAGCTGCCTATTTTTTCGATGTTAGGCCATATTTTTAGTGATCTTATGGCGACTGCCACTGAGGCTCTTAAGCGGGAAATACACGATACAATTATCGTATCGATAATCGTGCATCGCATGGTATGATTGTATAGTGTGTATGCAAAGAATTTCGATTGTTTCGACATCGCAATGACGTATGCCTTGAACTGAAAACCAAATTCGAAAATCAAGTGCTAAAAACTACGTTGATATAAAAAAACAACTCCTTTGTGAAACTAAGTTACAATATATCGGTATATTCGTGATCTTGGGGTTATTTGTGGTAAGGAGCTGAATTTCCACTCTCACATTAACTATATTATTGCGAAGGCAAACTCCTCTCTTGGGTTTATCAAACGCTGGTCTAGAGAATTTTCCGACCCCAACGTCACCAAATCATTGTTCTACACTTATGTTAGGCCAAACCTTGAATATGATAGTCAGGTTTGGTCTCCCTATACCAAATAACACAATCTCTTAGAATAATTGAAGCTGTGCAACGAAGATTTCTAAGATTCGCTTTGCTTAGGTTGACTTGGTCTGTTCCGTTCATTTTACCTCCATATGAAAACCGTTTTCGACTAATTGACATGCTCACCCTTTCTAAACGTCGTCGTATCGCTGACATAATTTTAGTCCATCAGATTATGACCTGTACCATAGACTCCCCGGAATTACTTGAGCTAATTTACGTGAACACTAATCCATGTAACCTACGTTCTGTCCCCTTCTTACGCCTCCCTACTCACAAATTACGCTTATTTCAACCCTATATGCAGAATGCTACGTTCAGTAAATGCAGCAGGAAATACCCTTGACTTTTCCCTAAGCTCCTCTTCCCCTTTCAACTTCTAATCCTTGCACAACTTAGCATTAAGCATTGTATATTTGTACATAATATATTTTGTTGTTGTTGGGAGAATGTAATTTCCTTACTAGATACTTAAATATTGCCGAAGGTCCTTTTTTCGGATATTTAAATATTTCCTTAAATGTCAATACTATTTTTGTAATTGGATTTGTTTTTTGGGGAAGGAAGATAGAGAGGAAGGTGGTGCCCGTGGTGAAATGTTTAGCATTTCTGCGCCTATTACGTAGGAGGGGCAACGTTCGAATCCTATCAGAATCATAAAATTGTTTTTACACGGGTATCGCCTTTCGCGAGGGATTGGCAAAACCTCTAATAGAAATTTCATGGCCATGAAAATTCCTCGGTTTGCCCCTCGGAATCGGCAGAAAATTTAAGTCCCCTCCATTCCCTCATAAGGCATGGATGTAAAAAGTGCGCTATGCCCCGGGACATCTGTTTATTGCGCTATCTTATTTATTTATTTAATTAGAGTATATTTTGAAAATCATTCCAAAGTGTGCCCCAAATGGCCTCCAATTATTTTCCTCATTTAACTAAACTACGTATTTCGAAAAAAATGTTTGTTTGTCTTCTGTTCGTGTTCAAACCACGAAGCTCCCGCTCAAATTTGCACTTGGTTTGCCTAAGATATGGAACAATAGCGATTGCTTCACTAGTGTGATCCCTTCGGATCGCGATGCTTGATTTAGCAATCAGATGGGATCAAGACATTCGTTGACGAAAGACTTTTTCATAAAATTGTCAAAAAAGACTGGTCGAAAAGACGATAAACTGTTTAAATAGTCAATAAAAATCTGGTCAATTCTTTATGAGCTTAACTCTTCAAAATCAATAATTTTTTGTTTTTGCATAAGTCTGCCGATCGGTATGAAGTAGGTACTACCTGAGCTTCGAACCTGCTACCTCTTGCATCGAAGCTCTACCTCTAAGCCGCTGATTGCCAGTCATTGTTATGTTATTTCCCCGAAATTCAAATCCCATAAACTTAAGCAATAAACGCTGTTATGGGCTGAACATAATAACTGAACCCAAGTTCAATGCCGGCCCCTCACACTGCCCTTATCTTATCTCAACTGTAAACACACATTGATTGAACATTAAAAAAAAGTTAATTTTTTTGAACCTCCCAATATATTTCATCGAAGTTTATCATGTCCCATCAGTCTTATCACCCGTAAATTAGCCAAAAAGTCTACGGCCCTACAACTACCTCTCTCATAAGCACCCAATAAAATAAAAAAAAAAACCCTCCACCTTCCATGCCCAAATGACTTGTACATGTAATTTGGATTTAAAAAAAAAATCCTCCACAATGGTCCGTTAAATGGGAAACCATAAAACCAGATTTGTATCTTGAGTGTCTGTTTTTTCTTCTCACAGATTCCGTCCGGTCTGTCGGGCATCTCCACCAACCGTGGTATTTGAGATGGAACGCATCCGTGCATTCATCGCGCTTGTTTGGGTAATTATTAGGTTTCCCACAATCGCTGTGGCCCCGCACTATTGCGCTTTGACCACTTTTAAATTCTTTTTATGATTTGTTTACATTTTCCACTTTCTTTTGAGACATTGACTTGATCTTCTTTCGAAAGGTTCTCTTTGTTTCCCTCTGTGATTACCACGGTACCAACCTTTTGCCTCATCGGTCATCGGTAGCAGCATCAAGTGGGTGCGTCTTTTTTTATTGGACGAAATCAAAAACTAAGCTTTGGTCTGATATAAAAATTAACACGAATGGGGCCAATTTGAAATCATAGGTTAAATGAAATGTATTCATATCCCAAAAGCAATTCTAATCAAGAACGACAACTCAATCAAAACATGCAGTTTGGTGAGTATACACTGATACCCCAACTTGATGAAGAGTGTCCACAAAAGAAAGCTAGTCTAGGAAAAAGCCGGTCAATTGAGGCAACGTGTCTACTAGTCCGTCCACCAGAAAGTTGTGAGGTAATGTAAGAAAAAGAGAGAGAGAGAGAGGGGGAAAGAAAGAAGAAGAAATAAATGAATGTTGCGTGTTTTATTGGAATTTATTAACATCACAGCGGCATTTTCATCGATTCCATTAATTAGCCAAAGAAAAAGTTGTTACTTAAGATTTTCGACAACTTTATGAGCAGTGAAACTAAAACCGCAATATCAACTTGAAACACAACATTTATGGGCAATGGAAGCACCAGCAGCAGTAGAGGAGGAAACTCTGCGGGCAACAATAGAACAAAGAACAATTTGATTGCATGTTGAGAAGAGAACATATACGAGTATAAAATACAAGCTGAGCGGCGCGACATAACAACCGACGCAACACAGAAGCTGGAGTGGTTGCAAACAGGAAATCTGTTTTATGTCGCGTTTGGAGGAGACGGTGGACCGGTCGGTCGGTGTTGGTGATGGTGGTGAAGGGCATTGCTGCAACAAATATGGCCACGCGCTAATAAGGACTCGTATATATTGTGGCCATTATGTTTGTATGCCTATGTAGTTCAAGTCCTTCTTAGGAGTGAAGTGTTTCTGTGAAGAGCGTGGAAAAGTGGAATTGGAATGAAGTTTGACAAAAAGGGTAACAGAAAGGGAATTTATGTATTGCTATTAAACTTCGTGGTTATAACAGAAGAGCAGTATCCTTTGTCATATATCCGATGATTGGAATTAAGAATTACGAAAAAATAAATGAGAAGCAAGGAGCCTATTACAATTCAACGACGTAACTCGTAGCCGCGTTCGGCCTTAGTCTTAGAGAAGATGTCGCAAACGTATTCAGTCAGAATTTCAAGCAATTTTATGAAGTTTGGAATCGTTGGCTAAAGAGGGACAGGAGCTTTTAATTCTCATCATGAATATCATTCCGGTCAAAAATAGCGGTCGTAAATGGCTGCCTTGTGGTAAGACGAGTTTTTTAATCATCATTCTTCTTCTCCTTCTTCCTTTTCCGGTGTTACGATCATAGTGAAGAGATCACACCTCTCCCACTCAACTGCTCCACACTAATAATCTGCTCATGAGATACGCCGCGCTTTGCTGACCTCAAACCAAATTTAGATTACGTTGTATTGGTCTGCAATAGAAGTGTTTTGGTCTACCCTCCTTTTTGGTTCCTCCGCAGATCTGTGAACTTTGCATGATATTTTCTCTCTAGATCTCTCCTTTGAACATGAAAATCCAACTAAGGCGGTTGGATTCAAATTATTTCCAAGATGGTATTTTTGATAGATCTTGATACTTCAATTGCGATCAAGTTTTGTTACTTATGCTGTTATACCAGAACATTTGAAGTCTTGATAAAGGGTGTATTTTTAGACGTGTGGTTTACAAGAAGACAAAAAAAGCATATAATTTAATGTAATGGTTAAGTGGCCACCGCGGCTAGTTCAAATAAATTCGAGCCGAAGGCCCAATTTCCAACCACTTTCTGCAGCATTTGGTTCCGTATGTCAGCAATAACGCGCCAATTATTCGCCTACGCCTTCATAATCTTCTCAGACAACCGGAAGAGCTCAACTCCTTTGTCATAGTATCCAAACTAGTTTAAGTTTGGCAGAAAAACTCTGTTATCCTGAAATGGATCCATAACGGTGCCTCAAGACTACTCGGCAGCTCTGAACCATTGTGTTGGCGAAACTCCTCTAGTCAAAAATGCTCAAGAATTTTTGTTCCAAAACCACTTAAAAAACATGGAAATCCATATGAAGCTTTAACAGGAGATCCTTAACACTTAGACCAGGCTATTAACCAATCAATGTTTCTTTGAAAAAAAGATAATACCATATGAGGTGCGAAGCGTATCCTTTCCTATCTACAGTCTATGCCTCGAAAGCGTAGAAATAAACGTAACGAAACATAAATATGAACATATCTAAACACAGCACATAGATAGTCATTAGCTTCTGGTCCGATTGAGAAGCAAAGGAACTGCTCTGAAGTGTTTCAAAAACAAAGGACCAGGAACAAAAGGAGGAATTGCGAAAGATGACCATAAGACTCTGTTCAGACTATGACTACAACGGCGCTGATAGAAATGGATAGTACACTAATAAGTCTTATGTTAAAAAGTAGGAGAATCAACTTAACTCTAGGAGGCTAAACATAAAAATCTGTCAGCAGAGGAACACCGCAAGGCAGAGTCCTATCCCCTCTTCTATGTAACACAATCATAAACATGAACTTCAAGTTAGCTTGGAAATTGAGGTATTCAAAGTGATTGCGTATGCCGATGACATCGTTATTGAGTTATCAGGAAAACATAAACAAGGGATATTCCAGTGGATAACAACACCATTATGGCTACTTTTGCGGATGATACCGCAATTTTGGCATCCAGTAAGTGCGTCGTCAAGGCTGCTGAGAAATTGCAAAATGCCGTCGACACCGTTAGTGATTGGACCAAAAAATGGCGTATCAAGCTCAATGAAGCTAAATCTGCACATATAAACTTTACAAATAAAAAGTTAAGCTACGTTCAAATATTCATCAACAATCAAGCTGTACCCTACGCCAATACGGCCAAATACCTTGGGATGAATTTGGATGCAAAGCTAAAATGGAAAGAGCATATCAAAAAGAAAAGGGAAGAGCTCAACTTGAAATATAGAAAAATGTACTGGTTACTCGGTAGAAATTCGGACTTATCTGTCGAAAATAAAATAATGCTTTATAAACAAGTACTTAGACCTGTTTGGACCTATGGAATCCAATTATGGGGCTGTTCAAAGAAAACAAATACTGAAATCATCCAAAAGTTCCAAAACAAAGTCCTTCGTGGAATAGTAAATGCACCATGGTATATAAGAAATAGCGATTTACATCGTGACCTACAAACAGAAACGGTTACAGAAGTTGTAAGAAAACATGCTGTATCACACAATCAGCGACTGCATAGTCATATCAACTCTGAAATGGAGTCCGTATTAAATACGAGAGGCAATGTTCGGAGATTAAGAAGAACCAAGCCACACGAGCTAATGGCCTAAAAGTCATGGGAAGCATTAAAAGTTTAAGCTTCCCTTAAAGAGATAATATTATTGAGAAAGAAAAATCTGTTGTCGATCGTTATAGATTGGTTCTGATTATGAGGAGTTTTTAGTGGGTAAGAATCCCACACTACTTGGTATCGAATACTACTAAGTGTCTTTTGAAGATTTACTCCTGACAAAAAAAAAAAAAAAAAAAAAAAAAAAAAAAAAAAAAAAAAAAAAAAAAAAAGGAAAACAAACTCACTCATGTCCTTACGGATGTAATGCAAAGCGCTCATAAAAAAATATTTAAATGGGCGGGAGATGTCATATGGGTGTTAATCCCCATAAAAGCGATATCGTTATCTTTACCAGGAAATACAAAATAACCCAGCAAGTAACTGCATTAATCAAAATATCTAAGTATGTATGTATTATTTTTGACAATAAGTTTACCTGTGCACGGGAAAGAATCAGAAAAACCACCGTAGACCTCTCTCTCTGGCTAAAAGCCATTGATAAATAGATGGGTAATTTCTCCACATATCGCCCGCTATGTATGTACTGACACTTACTTACTGACTAGTAGTATTGTGGACCGTTCTAAACAAAGCGACTTACTTTGATAGTCTACTTAAGTGATCAGATCAACACCCTCAGTTGCACTTCACATACTCCTTAATCTTATACCCCCAGTTATTTTCAGTAAAGAGATAGCCACCAGCGAAGCCATTCGCATCAGAGCCATCTCTCAATGGAAAAATAACAAGATGGGTCACTAAAAAAACCCGGACCTTTTTCTGATCAATACAAAGTCACTCTGACGACACCATCCCTCAATTGGCCTTTAAAAACAAGTTTCAAATCTCCATTCCGCCGAGATCCATTTGGGATAACACACACACAAACTTTCAAGAGATGATTTATTCATTTCTATAAAGATGGTTCAAAAACCGAAGAGGATGTTTGTTCCGGGGACTAAATTCTTTCATTTCGTCTTCCAAACAACTATAGCCAGTTCCATGCAGAAGTTCTGGCAATCAGAAAGGTCTTATAGTGACTAAAATAAAACGTCTATCCTCAGTGAATATCCGAAACTTCTCTGACTGCCTAGCAGCCCTCAAATCACACGGCGCTGTTTTTAAAAAGTAACCGCTCTCCAATGAGATGGCTTAATATTCAACATTAACCTTTTTGGGTTCCTAGGCACAGAGATATCCTCGGAGACTGTAAAGCCGATGAACTTGACAGAAATGGAACCGGTACATCTACCGATCTTAAACAGCAAGCTGAACATTGGTATACCTGCCAATCGCTTCACGCAAACTCATGCTAATGCCATGAATAAAAAAAACAGCAGGTGAAAAATCTACGCCACTTGTCTAGCAACAAAACTAAATTTAAAACGCACAAAACATTTTTTTTAATACTTAGTTAGACAAAACCCCCATTTACTCGCTTTAATACAAGCTAGTTCTTAACCCCACTTAAAAACTAATAAACTAATAGCTATAACGTTAATGAGGAGGGTGATTAAGAAGATGGAGTTTACGACAAGAGCTCCTGAGCTTGAAGTCAAAACTTGAATAAACATTACTCAGCATTTGGGGGATAGGTTCATTTCAGCCATATGACGTTCGATGAGGGGGTAGGTAAAAGGGTCGACGATTCCGTATGTGGCGAGGATGGTGTCAAGAAAGATAGAGTTGTAAAAAGTTGTGCAGTTATCGGTTCCAGAAAAGACCCGATGAATGAAGAGAATGCCGATCTTTTCGATCTTTCAACGTAGGTATTCATGCTGAGAAGCTTGATGCAATCTTGGTAAGGAGGTAGAATCAAGGGATTGTTCCAAGAAAAACCTCTCAGAGCAATTCGAAGAAAACGGCACTGAATATTTTCAAATCTAGTGAACGCTTTGGAAAATCGACCAAATTTTGCAGCTGTATTAAAGGAGTTAGCGAACAAAAGTAATGTACAGTACAGAGATCGGGTTTCGTAAGGGTCGGAGATTTCCTTTGACCATCGCTTAATAAAATCAAGTGCTGATTTGGTTTCTAGTATAATATCATCAATATGAGAAATGAAATTGACAAATCACAAATGATGCTGAGATTACGCATATTCTCAACTCGTGAAATGGTTTCGTTGAGAAAGAGATAGCAACGGAGGGGAGATTCAAGGCGCTTACTAGAGAAGGTATTTGGTTGAGATTTGTAAAATTTCGTTTCATCTACGTACAGTGAAAAAAAGGAATGGTGAATAATCAATCATTAATAGAAAAAATGAAAAGAAGAGGACCTAAATGACTACCTTGAGGGACGCCCGCCGGAGGTAGCTAAAAAAGGACTTGCCAGAAAAGATCTAAAACGAACACTAAAATAACCGTTTTCCAAATAAGAAGAAATCCATTTCAATAAAATGGGTTCGAAGCCGAGGGTGGATAGTTTAAAAAGAATTAGTCTATTGGAAATTCTATCGAAGGCTTTGTTATCCCTAAACAGAAAAGCTCCGAATCGGTGTCATTACTGGACATTGCCTAATAGGCAGACACGCTTCGAGATTCGGCATTCTATCAAACGACTCCTGACTCCTACAGAAGCTGCTTGGGCGAGGAGGAAATCGAGACAATCCCACACCTCTTTTGTTCATGTCCTGCTCTATTCCTTAAACGTAAACAACATCTGGGAAATTTTTTTTCTGATGATCCAAGCGATCTGATGAGTACAGATACCCTTTACCTATTCCGCATGGTAGCTGCCTTTTCTTTTTTGGGAGGCAGTAAACTAAAATAAGGTGAAACTGGGAGGTTGAAAGAAAAGTAGATGTCCAGAGCGGGATTCGAACCCACGCGCCCGGCCTACGTACTGAACACTGTACCACTGCACCACGACCGAGGTACTCTCTTTCACATTTCATATGGTAGTTGATTTCCTGACAGCCCTTTAAACCTTGCCTAACCTAAATAGCCTGACACGACCAACATCATGGGTGACACTCCCCCTTATGACTGGAACGTTGGTTCGAATTTTGTTCATTGTTCTTCAAAGTTTAAGCTCACTCTTGGAACTCATCCCCATTCAATTCGTCAAGAAATTCGTCAAGAAATTCCGAAAGCATATTTTCAGTGCTCATATGTACTGATCAAACTTCGGTATATCGGTGAAGTAGTATATTGCCACTGCATATGCAAAGGGGTAAATGAACTTAAAGTATGTTCTGCGACTGTAGATTTAATCAACATCTTCCTGCAACAAAGGCTGATTTTGCAATCATGTACCTCTTTGTATTCTCTTTAGTTGTACATTTAGATAATTTTGAATTTTTACTTGAACTGCTCATTGTCATTTCCTTTTATTTCCAATTTCATACTTCAAGGCTACGTCAAGACCAATCGTTGGTCTTAATATCAACAATATTAACCGAGCCTATCAACTCGAACTGTTACAATCCCAATAATTCAATCATAATGACTACTTTATTAAAGCACCCTCATGCCAAATGATCTTGCTTCACAAAAATAACAAAAATTAAGTGAAACTCTATATCACCCACCGCGGCTGAACCACTAGACTATAAAATAGTAGAAACTCTCGGCAATCCTTGCCATAGTCGAAACCGAAATAACAAGTCAGAGAACAAGACTCGCGTGCGTATACACTCGCCACCTTTTGTATGCTCGCTGTTTACCCTCAAGGCGAATATAAAAAAGCACTCAATTGCTATTGAGGATCATATTACCGCCGACAACACACAAAATAAACAGATCTCGAACACAAGCACAAGGGGCGCCAATCCTATAATCCCCCAGAGTCACAACAAAAATTAGTTGTGAAAATAACGCATTTAAATTAACACTCGAGTAATTAATTGAAACATCGTCGATTGGTATAGGTGAAGTGTGTATTGAGTGTACAGTCTCTGTTTCTCTGAACGATAATGGAAGAAGTGCAAGATGAGGAGGTATAATGCAAACAGATGTTTGCTATTGTAAAAAGACAGACGAAATTGATTTGAAGATCAGTGATTCATCGACCAGTCATTTCATTTGGTCGACGCGAAGGGTAAAAATTCCAATAATCCGCGAAAGCAAATGGATTTTCTGGCAAGAGGCGTTGAGTACTCTACTTAGTCGTCAGTTTGCACTTCACTTTTCCTCTTGCCCTCCATCTGAAGAACATTAGTCTTCCAAGAAAAACTCCACAAATAGCCTGCAGTGGCAATGAATTGGTGTACAATTCTTGTGTGGAACGTAAGTTGGTTGCTTAAACGATTTGTATTGGCTGATTAATCAATTTGAGGCATTTATCCCTCTAATTGCGTCAAATCAGTCTATCGATTTATAATGACACACAAAACTCGATCGCAAGGTGTGAAAATTGGAGTGTGCCAGTGGTTACATTTATTCCACACAAAACACGACCCACGCGCCCGTATTTTGGATGAGGTGGCGCTTTGGTTTTGCTGCCGGGTAGCTTCGAACCCAACCTCCTAGGTTAACTAAAACCCCCGTAGGCTATTTATTTAAAAGCCTCGTATTAGGCATTTAAATGCTCTGAATGCCTGTCTAGTGTCTACCTTACACTGGCTGCTGCAGTGGTGAGATATTTCCTCAGCAACGCACACGTGTGGCATGTGACTCGGTGAAGCCTTTAAGTGGATGTATTTTCTGGTTTTCTTTTTACATTTCGACTTTGAGTGCCAACTATCAGCGAAAACCTACCAACCAACCAGATGGTATCTCCGTCTCTCCAAACCGCATTTTCTTGGTTGTTTTTTTTTTGCTCTTCCATAGCTTCGAATGAAATGAGAAAATCGGAATTAATGGCCGATCGTGTTACTAATGTTTCGCTATATGCCACTGGGTGATTTATTGCAATGATTTTGAAAACTCATTCCATTCGGTTTTGTTTTGGTGGGTAATTTTGGAATGAGCCGCGAAAAGGACACCCGAGCTTGGTTTTAAGGCAAATGCCGGTAATGGGTATGTCTGTTTGTCTGTCTGTTTCTTGCTCCTTGGGGAAAAGTGGTCACTATTTTTTTTTTTTCATTTTCTCGTTCGTGGCGAATTGAAAAACTGTAGTTCCGTGTATAGCTTGAAAGGCTATAATTAAAATAAGTTGTTAAATGTCTGCATAGACGTCTTGTCTAATTTTATGGAATTGCTAGCGTTTGCCAATCGTGTGTGTTTTCTGGCAAAATGCAGACAGTTTATCTAGAGTGGTTGTCTGTTGGGATTTCTGGAATTTTCATTTAAATAGTTGAAACTACTTTGGTGGCATTTTTATTTGATTGCCTTTGAAGGTTTTGAGTTTGGACTAAAGGCCTCTGGAAATCAAATTGAGTGAGTAGAGCGTTGACAGCCTTTTAAAGCGAAAGACATTGACAACTGTGACAAATCAGCATTTGAAAGTGGTTTTGGGACACAAATATTTGAAGCAATGACCGTAACTCTCAAGGGTTGGCATTTTTAAGTTTATTGGCGTGGATTGGAAAATCCCTTCAAATCAGAAATGGGTTGCTTTCCCAAATTTGTTAATCTTCAATTTCTATAAAAACCCCACAACCAGAGCATAAAGAGTAATGTCTAAAACAGTCTGCCGTAAAATTGCTGATTGGCGTTTTTTCTCCTTCTTTCTTTTGCTTGACCTCTAAATTGTTTTCAAAAAGGACGCCCTTTGGAAATGGGTAAGAAGTAATAAATTTTAGAAAAATTTTAAAATTTCCTGTGGTCCATTCAATAAAGAGGAAAGATTTTTTGCTAGTGTGTTTGTTTGTATGAAATTGGCTTCAAAACTATAGAGCCGATTTGAATGAAACTTGGAACAGAGATGGCCTATCCTGAGAAATGATAAAGGCTATGTTTCATCCCAATATTCTCACGGGAACAGAACGGGAAAATAACCAGGAAGAAAATACTGGACACATTTCGAAAATTCTTTCATTATTAGAAATTAAAACTCAAGACTTGCTGGACAGATTCCCACAATTCTTTCTTTAACAATAGGATGCTACATTATCCGTCAATAGAATAGAATTTATTTCATCATCATATTGCGAGCAGTGTAGCAGGATAAATTCGTTTCTGCAGCAATAAAATATAGACTGTGCAGTCACTCAACCCGAGTGTGTTTCCGGAAATAAATTAAATTTTTAAGAAAAAGGATTAAAACGACCTCTTCAAAGTATTAAACTCCAAAGGACGACAGATAAAAAAAACATGCTTCTGGCAGTAGGAATAGATCCAGATGACGCCATTTTGGATGGTGACCAATTTAGATGCTCAAGAGAAGGTAGAAATAGTGGGCACTGCTATCTTAGAGACGAGGATCTGACATTGGCGATCTGAGAATCCTGGTTTCATTTATTTTCAATGACGACTGAATCGTAAATGAAGCCATTGGCTAGTGAATCAGGTATAACAGCCTGTTTGTTTC
Organism: Melanostoma scalare; assembly: GCA_949752695.1. Classification (NCBI taxonomy): domain Eukaryota; kingdom Metazoa; phylum Arthropoda; class Insecta; order Diptera; family Syrphidae; genus Melanostoma; species Melanostoma scalare. The sequence goes on from OX456984.1 coordinate 38,915,525, forward strand.
AAAGATGGACCTCGAAGACATCTTTCACATAATATAGAAAAAGAAATCAGCAAGAGTAGACGGCATACCCGATATTGTAAGGCGAAACCTCTCTGCGGAAGCGGTAGACATCTTCACCACGTTGTTTAACAATGCGCTGAATAATGTATATTATGAAGTACGTTGAAAGACGGCAGTAGTCCATCCTCTCCCTAAAAATGAAAGGATGGTTCCAATCCATCTTATCCCCGGTCAATAAGTCTTCTTCCAATTTCAACAAGGTATTCGAGAAAGTTCTAAATAGAGTACTGTCCACATGGGCTGAGGACAAAAATATTATTCCAGAAAATCAGTTCCGTTTTCATGCGAGTCATGATACCATACATGCCGCTCCGAAACTAGTATCAGATATTTAATGGAACAAAGCTAAAAAGCAGTGTGCCGCTGCATGTCTGGTTCACTTCGATAGCGTTTGCTTTGGTAGGACGTTTGTTGTCAAAAGTGGCAGTGTAACTTGTACCAGAACTTTCAAGATCGGTCTGCAACAGCGAGCGGTGAGTTCGCCTATTTTATTTAGCATTTTCAATGGCGATCTAATTGGTTCTCTTCACCATGCTATAGCGTACACCGACGACCTTATTGCGTATAAAACAGGTTCAAAGATCGAAGTCTGGCAAAGATCTGGCGAAAGTTTGTGATCGTTGATCTACATTGCCACTCACTGCGCAACAAAGTATTGACTACAACCTCGACGTTTGGCTAGATCAGTATCTATATTTCAATAAGCATATGGATGCGGTTCTGGTCAGGGCGAAGGGGAGCTTTCGCCCTAACAAGGCGAGTGCTTTACAGCAGACAACTTGGTAGCAGGGTGAAGGTGATTTGCGCTGGCTCCCATAAGGCCAATGATTTATTATCTATGGGTGTCCTGGGTGGTTCAACTATAGTTCCAAAAACTAAAAAAGATTTTTTCGCTCGGTTTTCTGTGTTGGTCCCAAAATAATAAGAGTATTGACTATTGAAAGGAAAAGTGGTCCTTAATAGGTCAAAATATTGATAAAATTTTATTTAAAAAAAAAAAATTGTGAGCTTTTTACTCAAATTAACTTGATTTACTAGAATTAAAATATTAATGAGGAAAGTATTAGGTTTGAGAAACACTAAAATATGTGGTAGTAAGTGGCTGAGCTGATTTTAAATAATTTTTTTTAAAAGATTAGGTAAATTTTTATTAAACTGCCCCTCCCTCCTATTTGGAAGGATCTGGATCCCTCCACTGTCAGATTTTTTTCTTAGAATATAACCAAGACACATCCTAAAGTATGTAGCACTAATTTCGTCACACCCTTTATATGTGAAAACGCGTTTCAGTCGATTTGTCCCACAGGAAGCTTCCCTCTATTTCGATATGGAAAAGTTAGAAAATAATAGAGAACAGATTGGCGGTTCCATTGATCTACCACGTCTTCTGTTAGTCCGTGGAACAGCGGCTCGTCACCTAAGTAGGCGGAGATGGCTAGAAGCTCCTTCGTTTTAGTAAGGCGGTTTCAGATCGCGATCATCGTGATGTTAGAATGTCAAAATGTACAGTACATATTGAAAATAAGTCTCCAATGGCTGTCTTTAATAATTTTAGCTTGTTGATCTTAAAGTGAAGAGGTCAAAGCACACAAAAATCAAAAAACACAAAAAAGAAAACTTAAGAATTTAAGTATATTTAATAAGATTTAAGTAATTTTAAGAACGAACAAGAAAATGTATCAAGAAAACCAAGTTTTTTATTTTTTCTTAATTCTAATTTTAGCTCTAGATTTCATAAGCTAGCCTTTGGGCTGAAGGCATCAGAATTAAGATATTTAGTAACTTAGAGTATCCGCTTAGGGTCAGTTAGTTAGTTTTATACATTTACGTAGATTATCATTGCTAGAGATTTCATAGGGACAATTTTAAAAAGTCAAAGAAATATGGTTGTGGAATGATGAAGCTATGAAGGCAGTGTTAAGTAAAAAGAAGCGGCTTTCAAGCTATTATGAAATAATATGCCCTATCGTGGTAGCCGTCGGAGCGGAGTTTTCTCCGCAACGCATCTTTTTTCGGAGATTCAATTTTGCTTCGAAGTAGTTGTCGTCGTAAGAAATTTTTCACAAATGCGGCAATGCGTTGCATTCCCAAAACTAAAATCTCCGCAACAAAAACTTATCGGAGAACGTCGGATCGTCCGATCGGAGAACTACCACCAAGCAAAATATCTCCGATCGAAGAGAATTCCGCTCCGGCGACGGTTACCACGATAGGGCCGAATAAAAACGATAAGATTCACCTCGAATTGGATTATAGAAGCTGCAAAAAAGAAGTGCACCGAACCCCAAGTGCACGGAAAGCATATATCGGCAGTTGGGAGAGGTTTCTGCCCCGGCTGCTACTGTAACTCGAGCTATTCAGGAAATACGACAAAACAACTTTATTCAGAGAGCAACAATCTTCAAAATTGCCCTTCAAGAACTTCAAAGAAGGTGAAATTATCAGAAGATGCGGATTCGTTCATCTAACAATGCTCAAAGACAACTTCTTGTGACAACAGTTTTGTTTTGGTCTTTTGAACGAACAGCTCCTCGAGGGCACGAAAACGTTATTGAAGTAGTTAAGAACTGTAAAAAAGGCAACGGTGATGGGCAAGACGAGACCTATTTTGCCAAAAGATGGGCTTGAATGGCTCACGATTCTCACCTCACAGCTTATAGCAGGTGTTTATTTTCCTGAGCAACGGAGGGTAAGTTAAGTTCTACCGATCTGCAGAAAGATACACAAAATTGCGATAGCTACCGTTCAATCAAGCTCAAGTCTCACCCCGCACTTTGGAGATCTTCAAGCGGGTTTAAGGTAACCGACTGCGGAAAACAATAAAGCTATTTGATACCCATGGGCCTGTCGCAGCCAAGTCTTCAATTAATGCAATCCAAAGTATAAGGATATTAATGGAAAATCATCGTGATGCCTTGAAGGACTTGTATTTTGTGCTGGTAGACTTGATCCATAATCATTATGTTTTTCAATTAGGACCCTACCTATTCCAGACATGCTTATCCAGAAATATATTTGAATGGAAATTACTTTCTCAAAAGGAAATATCATACAAAGTTCAGACCCAATCGCGAAGGAAAAAAAAGGAAGGCATACCAAAACACTCATGGTACGAACAAATGCAACGAAATCTGCATTTGATTGGCCTCAGACACGGAATAACGCAAAACTGGGAGGTTTACTGACGCATTCTGAGGTTAACGCGGATCTCTACGATCGGATCACTACTTTGAAGCGAATAAGTGGGAGATCTGTGATCCCTTCGAGATCACGATGTTCGTAACGCGGGAAAATGGAAGAAGAAAGTAGCGATTGTGATTATGCAAAACCCAAAGGTTTACACCTGGAGCATAATCTTTCAAGTCCGTATACAATTTCTCCCGTATGTAAACGATATTGACGCAATGGGAAGAAGCAAGCGTGAATGTCATAGGTGCTTTTGCGATCATTGAAACAGAAAGGGGTTTGATGGCAGACTTAAACACTCCAGGTACAGACTGCTTCTGATTGGCCTAAGGCGCGGAATAACCCAAAACGGTGAAGTTTGTCGACACATTCTGAAGTCAACGCAGGGTAATCACGATTGGATCACTAGTGTGAAGCATTTTAGTGGTAGAGCCGTGATTCCTTCAAGATCACGATGCTCGAAACGCTGAAAAAGGAAGAAATCTAATTTTGGGAATTAGTTTTAAGTTTTTAGTTCGTAAAAATTAAATTTTAAGTCTAAATTTAAAAACAGTTTTTCAATTAACAGATACACATTTGTCTGTCAAGCACCACTTGTTTCTCATTACTGTCTCAAAATGACGACCCAGAGAAATCCAATTATGAGTTTAAAAGTTATTTGTTCAAACGTTCCGCTGCTGAGGCTCTATTTGATCTTCCAACCAAAGAATTCATTTCTACTAGCGTGACCAAGAACTTAGCAAGTCTCCTCTATCTCTCTTTCTCAAGCCTGTGCATAGAGCAATCAATACACACCCTCCTCTCATTATCTTGGAAGAAAACAAACGGTTCTTATAATCAAGTTCACTTAATTAGTCACAATTCCTCTGTGGAAATCTATTTCAGGGAAACCCAAACCGCAACCGCTATTTTTCAAAGAACTCACTCCTAATGCGCCAACCCACTGGAACCTCTTGCATCTTCTGCTTATAAAAGCTAAACCCATTAATTGATTTAACCCACGACTTCTTTCACGCCACATTATTGCCCACAACTCATCGATTACCATTATGGCTCCATTTGCTCACTGCCACCCCATATCGGGTCTTCACTATTCCTCGATTCTTTCACACTTAAGACTAATCTTTTAAAGTTCCGCTTGTCTTTTATGTATAAACTGAACTCATAAATAACTCTACCCTCAGCTTCTTTCACTCCAATTTCACGCGGATCAAATCTTTTCTAGCATATTTTTCATCTCCCCCCCCCTCCAAAAGAAAATGCAGTGCACTCAAAAGAAAGAAAAAAAAAATCCGAAAGAATAGAAATGTTCTCCCTTTTCTGAATTGTCGAATGTTGAATGTTGATATTTGTTTATCGCTACGCCTTTGCCTTTGCATATACAATGTTTATTTTCGTTTATCCGCTGCTTCTAAAAATAAATAAACCAACAAAGAAAGGCTTCACTAAACACTGTTCATCTAAAAAAGGGAATCCGTATTCGAAATTTAAAAACACGCTCTTTGTTTACGAGCACCTTGTGGTTGTGTTTAACCTGACAACGTAAACTATGTAGACTGAAAATTGATCAGTTTCATAAATTGATTGTGATAAAGGTATCGTAGTCGTTTATTACCTTGTCATAGGCAATAAACTTGGACAAAACTGTTATTAATTGGGCTTTTGCTGAGACGACGGGCTTAGACGCACACATTAAGAACAGGCGCTCTTTTCATCATGTTTCCTCTGAATGAAGAGAGATTTTAATCAGTTTGGTGATCTCAGTGATCAGACATCAGACCCGCATCGAGTTAAAACAAATGGACCCACCGATCCGTCAGGTGTCTTCAACCAAAATTCCCAGACTTGTAATCAATTATACTCTGGCGAATTCCCGACGACAGCTTTATGTGGCTATAAACAAACTTGCAGCAAGAAGGTAAAATCCAATTAGGAAACTGCGTGGATCACATTTCTGCTTTGTGAGTGCCCAGAGACCAGCCGTCGGCAAGCGGCGCCTGACTCATAAACTATCACAAGTCCAAAAATGGAATGGAAAACCTAAGTCCCACAGCCAGACACCGACAAAAAGATGGAAACACAAAAAGACCACTTGAAAAGCAATGAATAATCAGTGACAGTGAAGGAGAGAGAAAGAGATTCTGATTCTGTGCTGGTTTCCGAAAAAACTGACATTCGTCAATAAATCACTCCAGGTTGAGTCGGTGTGTGTGTGTATTTGTTTACATTTGATGATTGGGTGTTTCGACTCCCTTAAACTCGTTTCTCATTTCAAATTGATGTCGCCCCTCTGTTTCTTTGACAGGGGGAAATCAATTTACCATCGCTCGAGTCGAGACTTTGTCCCCCCAAGGCATGACACTAACTAGGCCTTTCTTGAGGTAGTCTCCCAGCGATTTGTCGTCCTGTTTGTCAGCATAAATACCAATGTCAGATCCACTTAATAAGTGAAGTCAGCGAATAGCTCCTCGAGGAGAAAAATCCACACCGATCTCTCTCTGTCTGTTAGATCACACCAAAGCTGGGAAGCCTAATAGAGGTGTTCCGTGTAGTCGGTGGCGATGGAGATGGCGATGGCGGTGGTGATGGTGGCGGTGGCTTCTCTACCCATGATTGCATGTTAGATGTGGATGTTGCGCGCGTGAGATGATTGGTGCCGCAGAATTACATGAATTTATTTCAATAAAAATGATGCAGTGCCATGGATGCAGCATTAGAGAAGCTTGAAAGTCCGATTCAAACTATCCTCCTTCTATCACACATACCCCTAAGACGGAGGAGTTGATGATGGTAATTTGCATACGGAACCACACGCTAGGCTAGGAGGGTGAGCTGTTTTCTAATACGCACAAGGATCACGTCGTGATCGTCGATCTTTTTATTTTCCAAGACTGAATCGTGAAATCATCCAATTGACTAGCGCGACCCAACGAGTAAAAGAGAGTGAGAGAGTTGTGTTATGGATATGTGGACGTGTGATTAGTGGATTTGGAATTAGATAGCGAGATTCCGTTGAATTGTGCTGTGCTTAGGTATTCCTTACACACAGTTGCATGTAAATCAATCCAATTGCACTTGTACGTCTACCATTCGGGATGTCTTTGCGTGGAATGATTGTGTTGCAGGTGTTACCCTACATAATCACGAGCTGATTGGAGAATTTTTATTATTGATGGTGGATGGAAGAAGAAATATGTTAATGGCTTGTTAAATACTGACCAACAAGTTCTTAATCACCAGTAGTCAAATGGGAGGACATCGAACGGTTTGCAGTTGATTAGACATTTGGAATTGGTAACCTAGATTCTTAGTGACTTACAACTGTTAGATAGACGTTTCAGGATGAATGCTCATGAGGTTGGTGGATGTGGTTAATGTCAGTAGTTATAAACTGAATAAGTGGCTGCTATATGAAATTATAGCGGGCTGAAGTGAGCTTTTGCTTGTTTGTCTTCATTGTGTATGTTTGTGGATCTTATATCATTGGTTTCTCGTCTTTTGGTTCAATGTGAACAAATTTTTAGTTAAACAATCGGAACTTTGAATGAGAAGGCGAAAGCAGTAAAACATTATCCATATCGTTGCTTGGATTTTTTGATACTTCTGCAAGACTTTGATTGACAGTTTTAGCCTACTTTTTTCTTCTTAAAGTTCGTTCATAGAGTTGGAGGTTTTACTTTTTGCAACAACCGGTTTCAGCTCTGTTTGGATTCGATTGCTTAAAAAAGGTTTAACACTTAACCCAAAATCGTGTTTTTAGAACTTTTTGACTTTATTTGTTTAAATATTAACTACCATCTTAACCCAATGTAGCAGCGTTTGGCAAGAATAATTTTACGGTTGATCTCCGCAGTGATGTTTCTGCTATCTTGAGCGGATCCAAGGTAGACGAAGTTCTTTATTACCTCGAAGTTAATTTTTTCAATTTTTTCCAAGATGGTGTTTTTGACGTGAAGGCCTCCACGGAAGTTGGTACATTTAATACGATCTGGCTTTTTTTACTAGTAAGTAAGTAAGCTTTACGGAGCATCTTCAATTCAGTTGCTATTAACTTTTTGTACATTGTCAACATTGGGAACCGTGTGCTGGACGCACATCCGCCGTGTAGAGTCTTCCCTTCAGCTTAGGGTGCATTTTTGTGTCAAGAAGAACTTTCTCGCCACTCTATCAAATATAGGCTTACTCAGTGGTTGATGCCGTCATCATTAGTTGCTTCAATATTGGTCATTGATCCCAGGTATTTGAACTCACTTTTCACGCTGGGGATGCACAATGCACATTCCATTGAAATCAATGTCTGGAATACATAATCATGAATCAGATCAAGCGGAGAATTACTCTTGATAACCGCTGCTGTACTGGGTTAAAAAGGCAATTGAGTAATAGAACCCTCTCAAAAAAATACCAGCTAATCCTCGAGCATCCCAGTCGTGCTTTACGACGCGGAAACATGGGCCTTATTTTAAGGAAGTGACTAAAATCTTTGTTACGAAAGAAGTGTACTCGGTAGGATCTTTGGTCTCGTATGCGAAGAAAATGTGTGGAGAAGATAAAACAACGAACTGTATGAGCTGTCCTGTACCTCGACATGGCCATAGCTAGAAGAGTACGCATCGTGAGGCTACGATGGCTGGACCATGTAGAGCGGATGGTCATCGATGCTCCGGCTTGACAGGTTTTCAAAAGCACATTGCAGAGAAATCGCGGAACGGAAAGACCTCTTCTTAAAAGGCGCAATCAAATTGAAGAAGATATAAACCGACTTAGAATGCAAAGCTGGAATGAGCTCACCCCAAATCGACATTGTTGGTGAAAGATCTTCGTTGAGGCTCAGGTTCACCCCGAACTGTAATGCTCAAGTAAGTAAGACTTTTTAAAGCATTTTGAAAAAAATACTAAAATCTTGTCTGAGGCAAAGAGCATTTTGCAGCAAAAATACGGTTGAAACTATCGTTTCTTGGATATATCTTTTTTTTCTTGTCTCAATTCAAACTTGACCGATATCTTGTCGTAGGACAAGTATTGAATCTTATTTATTCAAAAAAGGATTCCAAAAGCGAAAAGTCAGATTTCTAAACCTTGGCAGCAAACTCTTGAAAACAAATTGAGACACACAGAAAGTGAGCAAAGATTACGACAAACACAACAAAGAGATAACTCCGCCTGCAATCTAGGAACAGCATATAAGTGCCAAAGTTGGCATTGACAAACAAAACATCCCCGGTTGACGAAGGTCCTATAACATCCCCAGTTGTTGAGGGTCCCAGTTCCTTTAGAACCCTTACTGAATAACGACAGGAACGTTTGTTCTAAAAACAATTCCATTCATCGTTAGACTTTCGACCGTGAAAGTTGAAAGTTAAAGAAAGACAATATTCATTTATTTATTTAGTAGCAACAAACAATATTTACATTGGGTAGGAACTTTTCTTTGGAGATTTACTTACTTACTTAAGGTGGCGCTACAGTCCGGGTCGGACTAGGGCCTCAACCAACATGCTTCTCCAGATAGCTCGGTCCCTAGCTAGCTGCCTCCAGTTTTGCACGCCAAGTTGGTTGAGGTCCTCTCCTACTTGCGTGCGCCACCTGAGTCGCGGTCTTCCTCTACTGCGCCGTCCCTCGGGATTGGATTCGAAGACTTTCCGGGCCGGAGCGTTGGTGTCCATTCGCTCTACATGACCCAGCCATCTAAGTCGTTGGACCTTGACTCGTTTGACAAGGTCAGTGTCGCTGTACAGCCCGTACAATTCGTCGTTAAATCTTCTTCTCCACTCTCCATCTATGCAGACGGGACCAAAAATCACCCGAAGAATTTTTCTCTCGAAGCATCCTAAAGCGTTCTCGTCTGCCTTTGACAAGGTCCATGCCTCTGCGCCATATATAAGAACCGGGATGATAAGTGTCTTATACAGGGACACTTTAGTTGCTCGAGAGAGGACTTTACTACTCAATTGCCTTCTTAGTCCGAAGAAACAGCGATTGGCAAGAGTTATTCTTCGTTTGATTTCAGCGCTGGTGTCGTTGTCTGAATTAATAGCGGCGCCTAGGTAGACAAAGTCCTTAACTACCTCAAAGTCTTTGGAGATTTAGGACTAGTAATATCCTTTACAACCATAATTTAATGATAATAATTAATGTCTACTGATTTTAATTTTTAATAATTCAAGGGAAAGCTACAATTAAAAACCCTCATTCGACTCTTAAACCTAAATATTGCAAAATTCCCAAGTATATGTTCTTTTATGACTTGAAGAAATCGAACTTTATGAATCAATTCGAAGGTCAATGACTTATATTCGATAAAATTCGATTGCTTCAAATCATAATTACATAAGTAATTAGGTTTTATACACCTACATGTATATAAAAAGCCTATATTTATTCATGGCGGAGATAAACATTTAATAAGCTTGTTATCAGAAAAGGAACAATTTTCATAAAATTTGTTAGATGATTTTTCTATTAGGATGTTCAATAAGTTGACATTGGATTGGTCATGGAGCCGTCGAGTCGAGTAACACCATGGTAAATTAAGCATCATTTTAAGGATTTTATTTTGACATATTTGAAGTTTAAGCTTGTGGGTTTTGGCACAATCATACCAAACAGGAGCACCGTAGAGAAGGATAGATTGAAAAATAGATTATTTGAATAATATAATTTTATTGTCTTTACTTAGTTTAGAACTTCTGCAAATTAATGGGTATAGAATTTTAACATAAATGTTTATTTTATTAATAGTTGTAGAAACGTGTTTTTGGAAACTAAATTTTTTGTCTAACATAATACCAAGATATCGACAATGCTCAGACCATTCTATGTTCACAGTTCCCATTCGAAGTTGAACATTGTTTGGGAAAAAACAAGATTTTCGTCGTCGTGTGAACCAAATAGCTTGGGTTTTTTGTGGGTTTACCTTGATCTTCCATTTAAAAAAATAATTTTCAATTAGTGAAAGAGACCTTTGTAACGTGCGATAGACATCCATATAGTACGTTCCTGATGTAAAAATTGCCGTGTCGTCGGCAAACATAGCTATACCAATACTATTTCCGAGATTGGGTAGGTCGGACACAAATATGTTGAAGATGGTGGGGCCGAGTACAGTGCCTTGAGGAATTCCATATGGAATGTTTTGCTCAGAAGACTTATCATTTTGAACCTTTACAAAAAATTTTCTCCCACTTAAAAAGCTATGAACAATTTTAACTGTTGCCAGTGGGAAGTTCAATTTAAGAAGTTTGTGTATTAATGCGTCGTGCCAAACCGTATCGAATGCCTTTTCAATATCTAAGAGTACTAGGGCTGTTGACTCTTTGCTATTGAATTTTTCTTTCACGTGGTTTTTAATTCTGAGGACTTGGTGGTTGGTGTTGTGTAATGGTCTGAAGCCAAATTGAAAATCTGGCAAAATTTTATGAGCAGCTAAATGACTGTCAAGCTTTACAATAATTTGTATTAATTTATATTGTAAAAGTACCTACATTGAGAAGTTCTAATAAAAAGATTTGATCTAATTTAAACTTTTTACACATATAATATTCATCTTTTATTTTGCATATCTCCGAGTATCGAATGGAAAACATTCAGAGAACTAAGTGTGGACCCATTTAAGCCAAAGCAAATAGTTTTAACGTATCTAGAAAATTTGAACTTCGTTCTATGTGCATTCCCTCTTTTGAATCTTAATTTGGTTTAAGTTTCTAACAGTATATTGTAGAACGATTTTGTGAAATGTAGTGTCGTGTTATCTTTGAAACAGGCCTCCTGGTGTGCTAGAAAAGGTTTTTCTGTCAATTCTCTTTAAGCTGATATTGTTCTTTTACTCGTAACAAGGCGAGACTAAAGAAGGTGCTGTCAATCTTCTGGCACATAAAGTCTTTCTTCGAAAAGCGTCGATATGGCTTTGATAACCCAAATTGATATGGCTTTGATAAGACCAATCATGGCCTACGTCTCAGTTGTTTGAAGGAGAAGTCTGTAAATGGTGGTGTGCCACGGGGCTCCCTTTTGTCTCTGACTCTCTTTCTTATTTTCGTAAACTATCTTTTGTCTGAAACTTCTAATCCTTTTAACTGTTTTCCCGACGACTCAACTCTCAGCTTTTCATATTCGTTTCCAAATTCACGTCCCTGCTCTTCGGATGTGGAACAGGCAGGGTTGCGTATTATTAGCTCTATGAATTCTGACCTTTACAGTATTGCTGCATGGTGTGGTTAAAACCGAGTAGAATTCAATGCTTCGAAAACACAATATGTGATGCTCTGATGGTACCTGCATCCAAGAAAAAGAAAAGCTGTCAGTGCTTGGAATGAGCTCATATTTCCTCGCCAGAAATACTGCTAAATGCTTATGTAGGTTTCTTAAAACAACGCAGGAAATTCTTTGCCCCTGCTGATCTGGCTATTATTTATAAAGTCAACACCCGTCCAAAGCTAGAGTATAATATTATGTCTGGCCAGGTGCTCCTCAATCATAGCTTTGCCCCTATTTGATAGGTTACCAAACAGAGCATTTGGACTGATATGTGATAATTCAATTGTCGAATCGATTGATTCTCTTGAACATCGTCCAAATGCTTCCTGTCTAACTCTCTTTTGTCGCTTTTTTCATAAACAGTGCTCGAGTGAAATGGCCAGCTGCATTCCTTCGCTGAAATAATTTAGCCGCAATACCCGCCTCGCTAGGAATGCTCATCAGTTTTACCTTGAACCCAACTTCGGACGTACAGTAAAGTATAGAAATTTATATTTAAGTCGCACCACCCGAATGTGGAATGCTTTGCAAGACTCTGTTTGTCCCCTGCATTACGATTCAAAAAAACTCAAAAGCAATATGCATAGGTGTCTCTTAAAACATTATAAGGGTATTCATAACTCCTTGATGTGCGCACTAATTATAAAAATGGGAGCAATCTTCTTGTTCTTTCCCTTAATTTTGAAGAGTGAGATGCAAGACCTCTCTGAATTCGTCTTTTAATCAGAGGCTGTGTAACACATACTCAAAAGTGGTTGTGGATGTTAGACTTGGCTTTGCTGAGTCTTTTGACTCTTTTTTATATCTCCTTACTCCTGGTAGATAGATAGATAGATACATTTATTGGTTTCATTTAAAATTGATTTACAATGTTTGTTATTACATTAAATTTAAGACATGACTTAAAGCCGTCTGCCCGAGTTTGACGACCGCGACGTTTATACAAAAGTTTTTTTTAAAAAAGATTCTTCGATTACTACTTACTTTATTACTTCTGGTAAGAATTTTATAATCTTGCTCTTAACCACTTTTTGTACCCGTGTTGTGATGGTTGCTTGTTTCGCGGAGAGTTCGTGGATCGAATCCCAACAGAAGCAAAAAAGTTTTTTCCCCCTTCTCAATTAGCCGTTCGGAATCGGCAGAAAACTGTAGATCCCATCTTTTCCCTCACAAGGCATGGTTGTGAAAAATGTGCTAGGCCCCGGGTCACCCCGCTCTGTTGCGCCACTCTATTTATTCATTTATTCCTTAACTACTTCATCCATCAAGAATTTTATTTAACTATTGTGACTAATATTTAACAACCAACTTGCAGAATGTGATGATTTTTCACGTCAGTTATTGTAAATAAATTGAACATGTCAAAGAAAATGTCGACCTGTGTTCATAAAATCTCCGATTTCAAATCCGAATCCGAATATGCTTCACTAATGACTTCACATAATTTAAGTTAGCGCCATTACTGGGCACTCAAGATCAAGCCAATGACCTTTTTTCCCAATCGTCTTCTCCAACCTCAGTTGACTTTTCCTTAACACATAAATGCACACCGTTAATTTTATTACCTCCCATTCATTTGAAAGTCCATTCAGTGTCGGTTCTATCAATCGTTTTGGCACGATTGCACTTTTTGCAAAAGTTTATGTCCGGACTAACGCGCATAAATCTCTGTAATGATCACACTCGCGTGTGCTACACAAAACAAACAAATAAACGCCACACTCAAAAAACAAAGTCAAACACAAAAATAATAAAAAAAAAAAAAAAAGAAATGTGCGCTCATAAAAGATGGTCCAGATGGTCGCGTCAAAGTAACTAACCAAACCATACTCACGTTGTGTTTTTTATGACACACATGTCGAACTCGACTATGGCAACACGTTTGTTCTAATCTGGGGACCAGTGTCAAAGTCGATTGCAGGAGGCTTTCGATGTTCCATGACATTTTCAATACAAAGCGATTCCCCGGGTCACACACAATATCCGTACGTCGATCGTCGGCGGCTCGGCGTCGAGCTGCGTCACACACCGCATCTACAAAGAGCAGCTAATTCAACTGCATTTTAGGAAGACCGTATGCACGCGTGCGCGTGAATCATTTTTAACGATAAGTTCACGTCGTGCATATAATTTTGTAACCATAATTCGACAGGGGTCTTGAAAATATCTTTTTTTCATTTGATGGGGGATTTGTGAGTTTTTTTTTTCTTCGTATTTTTTGTGTTTTGTTTGTTTAAAGCTCAATTTGGCGGCTAGTCATGATCAGTTGGTCAGTTTTAAATAATTTATTGACGTTTGCCAAGAGATAAGGATTATGGGGACACTAGAGGTCTCCGGAGAGTTATTGACGACTCAAGATATTCAAATATTATTATTTGGAATAGTTGGAGCTGGTAAATGCGGTTACGACAGGCAAATATTTTTCAGACATCCAACTGAGATACGAACGGGAGATAAATAGTTTATTTAGTTAGACTTTCGCAAGAGACCGTTTTGAGTGATGAACGCTAGTAACTGGTATGTAGTGTTTTCATGAGATGTTATCACGCAATCACGCGTTTAATTATATTTTTTTGTTGTATTTTGAATCAGCGATTGTCACGACTGAATCGAGAGGTGAAAACAGTTGAAAGTCGTGGACTAAATCAACTTGCTTTTGCCATGTGAAGAATCGGACTATGGACGTTTGACTATGTCTTTTATACCTTCTGAAGTTGAAACACTGTAAAATGTTGTCTCAAAGAGGGTTTTTTTTAGAAGTTTTAGACTTTGATAGGCATAAAAGATTACAAGATTATAGGACACTTGAAAATCCTTTCGGAAATTGTGAGGATCTACATATGTAAGTTGGCCAACTGGAAACGAGTTAGAACAGTTTCGTCAATAGCAAAAACTGAATTACAATTAGGCATTTTTAAATCTAAGCTGACATGGAAGTAATTGAAATATCGAGTAGATAAGATCGTGTTTTAAGCTAAGTGGACTAATCAATTTTCTCATATGGGCACTTGACCCATAGGCGGCAATAATTCGGTTATCACACCATGTGCTGAAAAAATAAAAAAAAGGGTGGCGCATTTCTCACAACCATGCCTTGTGAGATTCCCTCACAGGAGGGGACCTACAATTTTCTGCCAGAGAAAGGGCTTTATATGGCAATGAATTTACTAACGGAGGACTTTCCAATTCCTCGCGAAAGGCGATACCTTTGAAAAAACCTTTTTGCCTCTGTTGGGATTCGAACCACGAACTTCTACTGGGTTAACGGGCGGACATGCTAACCATCACACCACGAGTACCATGTGTTGAGAATCTTTAAATATTGTGCAGCGAGTAAAGGAAAAATATTTTTATCTTCTTACGTCCATAAAGCCTGCCTAAAAAAAATTCAAGTAATTGACTCTAAATTGAATGTTCAAAGGTTTTTGAGTCTCCTAAACAGGCGCAGGCGCAAGGATATTTGAGGAACACCTGACCAGATATTGGAATTGTCATCCAGTTTTGGGTGGATGTAGGCTTTGTAAATATAGTAGCCACATCTGATGGGATCAAGGCTTTCCAGCAGCGTCTTAAGAAATCTAAGCATTTTGCAGCATTTTTAGCGACTTCAAATATGTGGTCATTCCATCGAAGATCATCGTTTACGCTCATACCAAGAACTGACAGCTCTTCTGTTTCGTTGATGCAGGTACCATTCATGTAAAGTGGAAATAGGGGAAGCTTTGAAGACAAGAGATAGGGGTTTTCAAAGCATTGAATTTTACTCGGTTTTTAATACCCCATGCTGTCAGGGTCATAATTGAATGAGCTAATCATACACGACCGTTCCTGAGCGTTGAGTCATCAGCAAAACAAATAAGAGAATAAGAGGAAGAGATCATCAAGTGATCAGAAAAAGAGTGGGACACTAAACGGAACCCTGGATCCCACCAAAACTTATAAAGTGAGTATCAGACTTAGAACCGTCCAACACAACTTGTATTGAACGGACAGGAAGCGAATTCTTACCAACTTACGTAACCAATCTCACTCTTTCTCACCGTTTTTTTCACAAACAATGCTCTAGTGAAGCAGCCAGTTGCATTCGTTCCCTGAAAACGCAACACCCGCCTCGCTAGAAATGCTCATCGCTTTTGACTTAAGCCCGACATCAGACGTACAGTCAAGTGTAGAAGTTCATACTTTAGTCGCACTACCCGAATGTGGAATGCATTACCAGACTCTGTATATTACCTCCCTGCAATACGATTCAAAAAAGTTCAAAAGCAATGCTCATATATCTAATATATATGCCGCCTGACACGATTATCCCAAGGCTTACTGCGTCAAAATTACTCAGTCAGCTTTCCTTCGGTACAGGACTGGTTCGCTTCAGAATCTGAGCCTGGAAAGAACTGTTATCGTATCTTCACAGATGGCTCCAAAACCGACGAGGGTTCTGGTGCTGGCGCCTTTGTGGAGAACGACGACATACGACTGTACACATCTTTGGGATCATACCAACCGTTTTCCAATCGGAGGCTTATGCTATCCTAATGGCCATGAGCCACGTTAAGAACAATTGATGCAGCGACAGCCAAGCTGTGCTTTAGGCCCTTCTCAACCCTCTAACCACTTCGAAAGTGATCCAGGAATGCAAGAGCTCTCTGAATGCGATCGGAAGATTATATTCCTTGAGTCTCATTTGGATTCCGGGCCATCGCGGCATAACTGGAAATGAGATCGCCGAAGAACTTGCTAGGCAAGGATCTCAGACAGCTTTCTCAGGACCTGAAGCGTCGCTTGGTCTGCCAGCGTCCTCAGTGAGGGCTTCAATCAACGATTGGGTCTGTGAAGAGCACAACCGTAGATGGCATGCCTCCATTGGATGCAGACAGACCAAGTGTATGCTCTCCAACGTTAGTGAGAAGACTTCAACATTTTTGCTAGCTCTTAGCAGAAAAGACTGTAGAAAGCTTGTTGGCGTTGCCAGCGGGCACTTCTCTTTTGCCAAGCATTTAAACGTGTTAGGCTTAAGTGATACCACGCTCTGTGAATCTTGTGGAGAAGATGAGGACACCGCAGAGCACTTCCTCTGTGAATGTCCTGCTTTTTCTCGCATGAGGTTGCAGATACTCGGCGCAGACATGGTGAGAGCTGGTAACTTAGGCTCCTTATCATGGCAGCGTCTTTTGGCTTTTATCCGAACATCTGGAAAGCTATAACAAATAGAAGGTTGCTATCTGGTAGTACAATGGACCGGTATTTAGGTCTGAGTGCTCCAGCTGGTATTTTAAAAACCTCCAACAGAAAAATAAAGCTCTTTGGTGTCTTGTTTTAAATCCTCTCCTGTTTTCCTAAATGCTCGCACTGTCTCTTAAAACGTTTATACGGGTAAACGTTACTTTAGCAAAGCTTGATTGTATTAAGAGTACAAAATTCCGTGATAGCCTTCACGTCAGAAACGACGTCCTGGAAAAAATGGAGTACTATCGGTTGAAGTGGTATTTTCATCTTCAAATGAGAGTTTCAGAGAAAAATATCGCACAACGCTCTAATACAATCGCGAAGGAAAACAAAGGCAATTCAAAACGCTCCTGGTACAGGCAAATTCTACGAAATCTGCATTTGGTGGGTCCCAGACATGGGAGAACCTAAAACAGGAGGCTTATCGACGCATTCTCAGGTCAACTTAGTACACACCGTGACGAGTGGATCACCAATGTGAAGCAGGTAATTAGGAGAGCTGTAATCCTTTTGATGATGTAACTTCGAAAAAGGAAGAAGAAGAAGAAGAAGAAGAAGGGTATTCGTAAATGTAAAAATAATTTGACATCAAACTTTTTGACCTCTTATAGGTTATAGCTCAGTATTCGTAAACTATTCTCATTGTAAAGATAACATCCAATTTGAAAGTTCCGTTAAATGCAAATTAATATGCAAGTTTCTCATCACTAGTGATGCATTTGTTTGAACCTTTGGGCACCTTTTTCGGTTCTTTCAAACTCATCCTACCATGGCGCTGATAAACCCAACGTTATGTGAATCATTTGCATTCAAATGCTTTGAGTTGGCTAATAAACTATTAGTAGTTATGACTTTGCTTAAACAGGGTAACGCCTATCCCATGATATCACATTTGTAGTCTACGTAAGGTTTCAGCAGAGGGTTTCAGCTCACACCTTACGATTTTTCAAAAAAGAAAAATAAAATTCACTGTTAGGTACTCGAAAAAGGTCAATAATGTCAATCAACACGTTCCACATCACTACACAGCACTCAAGTCTTGCATAACTAACGAATCTCTTCTCGACAAATATTTTCTCTCCCCAATGACATCGACATCCATTTTGTAATGGAAATCAATTATTTTACGTTAAGTGATCTATCAACAGAATTTTCCAAACTCTACAACATTCTATGCTTATAGAATACTTCTTAATACAGAGGGTGCATTTACCTCCAATCCCATGAACATGACATCGTCTGACTAAGGAAGGGGGAAGAGAGAGAGAGACAGTGTGGAAGGGAGGGTAAAACATAATCAAAACACCTGAGAAATAAACACTCACTCATGGTTTATTGATTGTCCGTTTGTTTACTTCCATCGAAAGCACCATGCTCCTTAACCACATGGTCTCCCCCAAACCACTACCCAATCCTCCAGCAATCATAATGATCAACAAGCACCAGGGCCCAGGGACACAAACAACAAACTGATTATTCGAAGGTGTTAGGTGCAACATACTTTATCTCTGTTTCGGGACGACAACGACGACGTCAGAAAAAAAAAAAATTATCGGAACCGATCGGTAGACCCTTGTTCTTTTCCATGACTTTTTTTCTCTGACAACGAAAATTTTGGAGAAAAAAAAGCCATTCCTCAAGTTTGAATGCATATTTTGGTTTGGAATCGTGTCGATGGTCGGACAAGTGTTTGATGCTTCACCAAAATTCCAATGTAGAGGCAGGAGAAAATAAAAAAAAATTAAATGAAAAGAAAAAAGGCTTCTCGCCGGGGCCGGCAGCAGAGTTGTCGCCGACCTCGAATTTGTATCCCAGCGAGACGGTAATCTAGGTGCCTGCTATAGCTTTGTGTATGTTTTGTGTTGGTGTCATCTCAGTTGAATCGATCAGTTGGTGTGGATGATTGTCTCTTCTTGTTCGACTTTTTTGTGAATGAAAAATTGACGCAATAAAATCACGATGATGACTTTTTTATGACTCATTGAGTTCAGTTGAGAATTTATTTTATACCCCAAGGTTTTGTTTGGCGTTGGTTTGTGTTTGTGTATTTTTTTTGTTGCCTCTAAAGAACCAGCTTTTGGATGCAGTTCTAGGGAATTGAGACAAGTTTGGGATCACTTATGTCATACTTGAGTATTTTTTTTTTATTCTCTTCTAATTAATTAGAAAATAACGAGGAGGCCAACTGGGAAGATCATAATAAAAAGGGGGACAAAAGTCAGAAAAAAGTATCAAGTTAACTGACGGGGGAACAAAGTAGTGAGTAAAAAGAACACAAAATAATAACGAACGGGTTGGATTTGGTTATATTATGCGAGATTGAGGTTTTGTGTTCTCAATGAGGTCTCAATGGGGTCTCAATGAGCCATTGGATTGACAAATTTGTTGACCGGAAGGAGAACATTTGTTCTTTAATGAGTGTTTTATTTTTGTAGCGAAACCCTTCGCTTTGACTGGGATCTCAATTCAATTTCAACTAAAAAACTAAACAGACAAAATTTCAACGAGAGTGGTGAACACAAAACTTTCTAAAGATCAATTTTTTGATTTTTGCCAATAAAAATTTGACTTTCTGCTTTGTAGGTATTTGGTTAGGTAATTAATTCAAAGTCACGCGTTGTTTCTTTTCTATTCAACACAAAAGACAATGCTAAGGAAAAAATGATGGTTTTTAGCTATCATTTCTGCAGACGACAATAAAACGATAATACCTACTAAGGAAACGATAGACAACAATTGTGATGTCCGTTGCGTAGTAATTCTCACGACTGTCAGAGATTCGAGTTTCAGAAACATGAAACTGGGTTTCCACGAGTACCTACCGCCTTTCGCGAGAGTAACTACACTGAAATGAAAAGCTCTTTCTCACTTCGCCGTTCAGAATCCGCAAACATTTGTAGGTTCCATTTATTCCTCCAAATGTATGGTTGAGATAAATGCGCTAGGCCCCGGAGTTCCTCGAGCTTTGTTGTGCCACCCAGACAAAGAACTTTCCTATTCAGCCAATTATCTATCTACGATTATTCTTTTTTATATATTCCATGACGAATTAGGTTACTTAACTTAACCAACCGCAATTGGGCGCCATTGAATAAATAGTTCAATTCTTTGTACCGTTTCTCGTCAAATTCCTTTTTGATATCTTTGTCCACTTAGGTAATTTCAATGTCAGCCATCTGTGTTGGCGTTGAAAGAAGCACTCACGCACTCTGCGGGTGACCTTTTTTCTAGAATCGTAAAACTTTTTGGCAAATAATTCGAACAGAATTTGATATGTAGTTAAAATTATCTTATTACTTCACAAAATGCATAGCAATCATTGTATGAAAATAATTTCACGTCGTAAAGGTGCGTCCACACTATGCCGACCGGCGAACGCATCCATTTCATTCGGTTCGCATTCGGGTCGGGTTTCGGTAGGCCGATCGGGACATCCACACTTAGTCGGTATTGCCGATCGGCATGTGCCGATTGATGCCGTTCAACATAGTGTGGACGCACCTTAAGTATTTTATTGATTTGATAGAATAGATAGATAGATTTTATTGTATTGATAGAATACTCGCTGCTACACAAAGAGTTCACTATAGTTGCTTTCCTAGACATCGAAGACGCCTCTAACAACGTCGAAATATCTGCGATCTCCCAGCACTTACAACTCTAAAGGTGGATCCTTTACGGTGAGTTGATTGAAAGACTAATTGAAAGTCGAATCATAAACTCAACGCTGCTTTTACCAAAAGAGGTATAAGTTAGAGGCCTCTTCCCTGGAATTTGGTGGTGGATGAACTACTGACGATAAACCTGGAGGGGGATGGCTGCAGAGTTATTGCTTATGCAGACGATGTTCCCATTGGAGTCACAGGAAAGTATCTCAGCACATTAAAAGAACTGCTTCAACAATCAACATGCTCTAAGCAAGCTTGGGTCTAGTTTTAGGTAGAGAGTTAATTTGGAAGCCAAATATGCAAAAAAGACTGAAAAAGCTACAGTAGCACTCTTTTCATGCAAAAAGGCCATAGGAAACAACTGGGGTCTTCAACCCCGCATCACCCATTGGCTTTACATCTCGGTCATCAGACCTACCATCACTTATGGTGTCACAGTATGGAAGACTGCACTAGATAAAGCAATTCATCGAGACAGACAGTTTCAGCAATGTCCAACGTTCAGCATGGATATGTATGAGCGGTGCCTTAAGCACCACTCCTTCAGCGGCACTGGTAATCCTGTTTCACCTAGTCCCACTTGGCATATAAAGTAAACAAACAGATGTGAGTTCGGCTATTCGATTACAAGAAGTGTATTTCTCCTAAACAACAACTAATAGGTCTTCATTTGCTTGTAGCTTTTGAGCGTAAAACATTGAATCCAAAAATACCTACTAATATAGTAGTTCTTCTTGGATAAGCTGCCCAGTTTTTAACCAGTTCTTCATAGAATTTAAGTAAATTAGTTTAGTTTAGTTTGATCATTACGTGGGAGTTCGGGGCTTGAAACCCAGTAAAATTTAAAATGCTTTTTCTTGAGTACTGAGTCTTATAATTAACTAGCAAGTCTTGGCGGTTATAATATCGCATGCAAAGGTTTTCTCTCCTAAATGATAGGAACCACAGAAAATTAAAGGTAATCTTAGTTGGAGTGGTTGAGCGGAATGCAGGAACCACAGAAAATTTAAGGCCTTCTTAGGAGTGGTTGAGCGGAATGCAGTTGGCTGTGGCCCATCGCACGATTGTTGCGTCAAAATAAATATTTATTTATTTCTGAAAAAACTGCCACTATTTTCAAATGTTTTTTCGGGTGGAAGATTTATATTTGTTCAATTTTGGATTAAAACTTGACTAATGTACATATGTATTTTAGTGGTTTTTTGCTCTCTAAAAATTACAAAGTTTACAAAGCTTGATTTCAGTTCTGTTTGAAACCATTTTCGAGTATCTTCCTTGATGATGGCAGATGCTTTGTATAAATTCAGGAGAGTATGATAACTTTCAGTCAAAGTTCTGCCTCTGTGTATTTACAATAAGAGTAGAAGTCCATCAACATTTTTAAACAGAATAAGTACTCTGCAATTCTTGATGGAAATCTCTGCTCCTCGATGTGTTCTTACACAGGGTAGTCTGCTCAAGCTCAATTCAAACGCAATCCTGTAAAAATCAGCGTAGCTGCTGAGGATCTGGAAAGACGACTGCTGTAGGTTGCTTAGCAGCGATGAAGACACAAATTCCGCTGTCAGGCAGAATGCCCCATTCAAATTGGAGAAGATTATAAAAATCCCTCCCTCCCGACCTGAAGAAGTTAAGCTTCTCATATGCAAACTTTTGAATAAAACATCATAAAACATATGTACAAATATACTACAAAGGGAGGCGCATCAGTGTGGGGAGCTCTGGGTTCATGCGCATTTTCACAACCTTGTCTTATGAATGAATGGAGGCCGGCGCTTTTCATGGCGATGAATTCACTATCGGAGGACTTGCCAATTCTTCGCAAAAGGTGATACCCGTGGAAAAACATTTTTGCTCCGAACCAAGAACCTCCCGGTTATCAAACAGACATGCTAACCATTACTCCACATGTACCGCAATATTAATATAGACCATCATGTTATACAAAGTAGCGTATGTCAGTATTTACAGAGTTTAACTGCCATGTCTAGTTTCGAAATTCCTGCAAAAATCGTACGACTATGCGGGATGACTTTGGAGAATTCACGCTGCTCCATCAAGGTCGGTGAAGAACTCACCGAGACCTTTGATGTCGAAAAAGGTTTTCGACAAGGCGATAAACTGTTATGCGATTTCTTTAACATCATACTTGAAAAGATTGTGCAAAACTCAAACGTCAACACCAGAGGAACAGTCTTTCAAAAGTCTGTACAATTACTCGCCTACGCAGACGATATTGACGTAATGGGAAGAAGGAAGCGTGATGTCATAGGTGCTTTTGCGAGCATTGAAACAGAGCAGCAAAAATGGGTTTGATGGTCAATGAGAGCTAAACGAAATATGCATCGATGAATTGAATAAAACGTCACAATAGACAGACATAACTTCGAGGTCTACCTAGAATCCGCTATAGACACCGAAAATAATATCGGTGCGGAAATCAAACCGAGAATTACTCTTACCAATCGCTGCTTCTTTGGGTTGAGAAGGCAATTGAGAAAACCTTCTCTAGAAATACCAAGGTAACTCTTTATAAGACCTTAATCTTTCCAGTCCTGCTTTACGGCGCTAAAGCGCGGGTCTTATCGAAAGCGGATGGGGAAACCCTTCAAAGAAAAATACTCTGAACGATTTGAATGTGAAAACAATGTGTGTGAGGAAGATTCAACAATGAACTGTATGAGTATGAGCTGTACCCCAACCTGAGCATAGCTGGAAGAGTACGCATCGCGATTTTCGAAAAAAAAACGTTGCAAGGAAATCGCTGAAGGGGGAGACCTCATTTTAGGTGGCGCAAATAGGTGGAATCAAAGCTCAACTGACTTAGGCCTCTTTCTGCCGCTCAGTTTTCAATTTTGTTCTAATTTTGAGGTTCCGCCACTTTTCCGCTTTGCCGCTTGGTATGTGGCCGGGCCCTTAGAATGCAAAACTGGAAAGAGCTCGCTCCGAAATCGGGTTGGCTAACGAGGTTTATTGAGGCTCAGGTCCACCCCAAACTGCAGTAAAGCATAAGTAAGTAGGAGACTGGGGGTCCTGATTGAATGGTAACCAAACACTCACTTGCAAAGATAAAATAATTCCTTGACTTCGATTTGCTTGTATTCATCGTATCAGCTTCTGAACAAGTACAATAAGTGTTTTGTGGAGAATTTTCTTTCTATTGATTTGGTAACGAATTATGAGTTTCTTACTTTTTGAAAAGAATTCACACTCTTACACTCCTTAAAGTTTATTTTTTTTAGCTTATGCCTTTTGTTTTTCAGGAAATCAAGTAGTTGAAAATCTCACCTATAAAACTCTTGAGTTCTATTTCGTTGATCAGCTGAGCTTGCCCCCAAAAGCGACAATTCAGTCATCATCCTCTGTTTTTCAAATCAAAATAAATTCGACATCAAAAAACTAGGTTCTGAATTTCGATTGCCTTCAGATCGAAAATGAATAGAATTTCAACTGAATACAATCATCAAATCATTTTATTGTTTTACAACTCTAACTCCTACACCCCTTAAATTGCATACCCAATTAATTTTGGATATGGGTTGATAGCTCCTTATAAATAATCACTGTTCTAATTGGAGTCACGGTGTGTATAAACCGCTTTATCGACACCAACTCAAGATCTCACTTATGACTTCGTTTTGTGCATGAGCCAAGCAATGTCATAAAGACCGTGTAAAAATTCCAAGAAACACAACCAGTAGCATGTCATAAACAAGAACCTAATGAGTGTACCTACCAAGAGCTCGCATTTAGCAGTGTAAAACAAGTTCCATGCGCAATACTCGGATGATAAAGAAAGATTGAAGAAAAACCACAGAGGAGACAGTGCCTGCTGAAGCCAGAAGTAGAAGTAGCAATTCTTAAAGTGGCCATTTCGTTTATCTTAATGTCTGCAATTAAGATGTTTTCTTAATCCCCTCGAAAAAATCTTTCTCCGTCCATTCAAAAACCGCCCGCCGTTTAATAGCTCATCAGCCAATAAGTCTCATTGTTAATGAATGTCTCTGCTGACAAAACCATTTGTTAATTAATGACTTCTTCACTTCTTCAGTGCTTCATCCTGATGCGAAATATTTGCTTTTTTTTAGCTCTGTACCTTTGGTTCACATCATCGCACAGCACGGGGTCAAGTGATTAGATCTAACACTTTCGTGCATCTATGCCATTTGACTCATTACACGAGTAACTTTGCATCTTCTATAAGGAAGTTCCAAGTCCAAGACCTCATCATCATCATTTGTCCAGTCGCTCACACAATGCAGCACTCGCATACACTCGTGATGGTAATTACATCCCCGACTCTAGAGTGTAAGGATGATGTTTGCTTTGACTGCCGACCTCATCGATGCTGTAAATCGTGTTGGTCTTTTGACTCTGACCAAAGGTATTCCCGCCAGTCTGCACCACACAAACAATAACAATATTGTTGTGCTGGGAAAACGGGAGAAGAAAGTAAACACCGAACGAACAGCAAGAAGGTGCTTCTTCTAGAAGTTGTGTGCATACCTTGGACTCAACACCTTCGCGATAATGTGTACTGTGCACATATAGGCATACAGGCAGCCTCTGAAGAGGCATTCTAAGACAGCAAATTTGCATTTCAAACTGGTTGGTTACGTCTTACGTGAATGCGCTTGAAGCAACTTGAATATAATTTAAGAAAATCGAATAGAAGAACCAAAAGGGAGGCCCATCCAAACTCCAAAGGGTCATTGGATGGATCGTCGTCATCGTCATCATAATATAAACAGCGACTAACGCTTCGCAGTTAATTACCCTTCTATGAGAAGGATCCGTATCAAATTGGTGTTGAGTTTGATGCATCATCGCAGCAGCAATCATCTCAATATCCCGCCAGACTTTAATGAGCTCTTCGTGATGTTTGTTGAATGAAAAGCGTTTATCCATTGCCCATCCATCCAGTTTCCATGCCAAAAAGGCTCGTTTTGTTTTGATTGAGTGAATCAAATCAACACAAGACGTGCCGCCGCCCCTTATAACAATATGATGCGCGTTACGATGTGGGCAAGCCTATAACCCAACTCCTTCTAAATTTAGCCGTGAAATTCAAACGAAAAACTTCTGTTGTTATATTCTTTGAGAAAATAAAAGTAAAATGGCATAAACCCGTCATAAGTTGAACATATGGTCCACAAACTACAACACACAGCTATAGAAGTTGTATAAGCAAACAATCGCGCGTACCAAACGTGTGCTCCATGAGGCGTGTCAATGGCATATTCCCACATAACAAGCTGCAGACAAATTACAAGGAAAACAAGAAATAAAAGATGATCCTCAGTGGATTTCTTTCTTAGCCAATATATGGTTTTTCGAAGAGTCACCTTTTTTTTTGTTGTTGCCACAGAAGTGAAGTACCTCGCTGTATGGTGAATTATTAGCCGAAACGGACGGACTTTGAATTACAAAATTTCCAGGAAATCAAACGGGGAATGCAAATTGCTTTGATAATGATAATGACCCTGCAATGATTGGATTCAATGATCTGCGATGAATGATGTGTCACTTGATATACAAGACACACGATAGTTCACACGGTTATTGAGTGTTGGCATTGGTTTACCTTTACTATGGGAAGGAAAAAGACATGGTAGGGGGTGTGGATATTATGGGGAAATATTTCCATTTGAGAATGGAATTCGAAATAGATTTGAAAGAAGTTTGTATGTAATGGAAGTTGCTTACTGTTGCAAAGTATTGCAATTTCTATGGTTGTCTCTGATATGTTACTTACAATGAGTTCTGTTTTTTGTACGACTCGTTGCTTTTGAATGTATCCATTTTAGTCGGAGATAAAAGCTCCTTACATTGTAACCTTTTCGATCTTTAGTAACATCTTAAGATAAACTCAAACTCATTCACCCACAGAAGATTGCTATTGCTCAATTCAGGAGCAGAGGAACTGTCCTGAAACCTCACATGGGCTGGCTAAATAGGTTTCACTCAGACACCGCAGTGCCCGGAGCTGAGCAAGCTCTACCCGTCAATCTAAATCTAAATCTAACATCTTAAGACCTAATGGTAAAAGGCATGAGCGTGCATGACAGACACACACAACCCTAGAGCTGTGTCAATCGCGACATAGAACCAATCAATCTCAATCTCAATCAATTCTAAATGAAGAATGAACGGTACTGAACGGAATACGGAACCAATCATTCACAGACTACTGCACTGCAGATAGAATGACAACCCCTGTAACATAATGGTTTTTTCGATATTGTTAATTTTTTGTCCACTTTACAAAGCTTAGGCAAAAGCGATCTCAGTCGCTCCCGGAATATTTGATGGGACTGATTTGGCTTTACCACGGTCAACACTCCACAAAGCGAATCTATTGGAAAATTCGCTTGAAATCGTTTGTTTCTGAAGATGCAGCAGTTATTCCACTTTATGTTATTTCAATTTTCTATAGCAAAAAAGAGTAGCCCCAGGTCCTAGCGCATTTCTCACAACCATTGCCTTGTGAGGGAATGGAGGGGGCCTACAGTTTTCTGCCAATTTCGAACGGCTAATCGAGAAAGCGCTTTTCATGGCAACGAAAATGGGAGGGGCGATACCCGGGAAAAAATATTTTTGCTTCTGTTGGAATTCGCACGATTAGGGATAGTTCCTGTCAAGGTTTGATTCATATATTCCCAGGGGAACGAGATCGGGAACGAAAACTTAGAAACTGCTTAACGGATTTCAAAAGTTCTTTCAGAATTAGCTTATTTCATCCCAATATTCCCATGGGAACGAGAACGGAAACCTTAAAACAACAGACCCTAGCAACGCCGCTCAGTTAGTATTTTATTTATTAAAAAAGAATATTTTTTAATGAAGTGCATCGAATGTTTATTTCACTTAGAAGGAGATTCCATTGTTGTTTTTCTTCCCTTTTCCGACGTTACGAATATCGTGATCTCCAACGGATCACTGGTCTCTCAATATACTGCTTTACACTACTGATCCGCTCGTGGGGTACTCCGCATTGGCCTCCGAATGCTTCGGCAATCCTCTCGGTTTTGGATTGTTCCCTGTCGTAAGGATTTCGGATTTCGTTGCATCTGTACGGGGAGTGTTTCGGTCTGCCTTCCTATCTTTTTTTGCGATGGCATCTCAACGTTTTATGATATTGCCTTTTTGGTTCTCCGTATCTCTCCATTGAACATGACAATACCGACTGAGTCGTTCGTTCTCAATTTTTTCCAAGATGGCATTTTTGGTTTTTTGTAATTTTATAGCGATCAAGCTATGTTACTTCTGCTTTCATACGGAGCATCTTTATTTCAACTGCCCTTAACTTACACTCATACTTTTTGTATATTGCGCAACATATGTGAGTGCTGCGGTGTTGAGTCTTCCCTTCAGCTAAGGGGCATTTTTCTATTACATAAGATGTCGGAATTTTCTCGCCACTTTGTCCACCCTACGCTCACTTGATGATTGATGACGTTTTCCCAAATTGCTTCACTATTGAACATTCATTCTAGGTATTCAAACCTTTCACAGGTGGGAAGCACATTTCCATTCAAATTAATATTTTAGGGATGCATATCCTTGATCAGAAAATGGGCAACACAAGTTCCACTTGTGTTCACACTTCCTTGAAAACTTTTAACAACACATTAATTGCTTCTTCCAGTGATGTAGGATCCATAGTCTACAAAGAATAGTTGATGTACTTTGGTAATCTGTACTCTATCTTATAGCACTGTATTGAAAAGCAAAGGATTTAAGTTACTGCCTTGGTGTACCTACACTTACTATTACTTTGAATGCCTAGATGTAGTGGACTACCCGATACCCACTCAACGATCTTTTAAGTGTGGGATGTCAACTTGATCGAACGATAGCTTTCGCAACTTCGTATATCTCCCTTCCATTTGTACATTGGTAGAAGGCAACAATCTCTCCATTGCTTTGATAGACTACCACCTTCTATAAGATTGGAGATGAGAATCGTGAACCAGCTGAGCCCGATGTCTCCCATCTTTTTTCAAAACTCATACGGCGGGCGCCTCGCTTAGTCCCTTGTGTTTTTTTTAGTTCTTGAAAAAAGCTTTTAGACTAGCCGTTCGAAATCGGCTACAATTTGTAGTTCCTGGAAATGTGTAATGTCCCGACCGAGATTTCCACCCTATTTATTTGTTTAGTCGTTTTCGGAATGTCCAAACCCAAAAATTCACGAGAAATGGACAAACCCGGGCTTTCGTCAACACTAAGTTTTATTCTTCTGATCCCTTACTTGTTCCAATATTTCAAATTTTTCCACTAGTTTCAAAAAACTGGTCGAGAAATAGCTTCAGACTGACCAAAATTTATTTATTTCTGCGAAGTTATCATTTTCTTACCTACAATTAAAGGAACTAGGAGGCAAGTTTTGCTATGGTCAGGAAAAAATGTTGAGATACAATTAAACATAACATTGCGATGATAGAGAATACGAAAAAAAATTGGTCCTACAATTCTATCTGTCTGTCTGTCTGTCCGTGTAAGGATCTACAGCCTGAACTGCTTTTCTTCAAAATTGGCAGTTAGGGCACCCTACAGAGGAGTTTTTGGAATGGGGTGTCTGAGTCTTGAAATAACGGTACCTACCTGTCATATAACCGATATGATAATACTTATTTTCCTCGAAAACGGCACTAAAGATTTCGATAAAATTTTATGTGAAACATTATTTCTTGATTGTAATTGTAAAACTACGTTCCCTCTAATGACTTCTGCAGTAGTTGCTTAGATGAGGAGGAGGAAGAGACTATTCCACACCTCCTCTGCACATGTCCTGCACTCTCCTTTAAAAGAAAACGGCATCTAGGAAAATATTTCCTTAATGATCTAAATCTAAACGATCTGGCGAACAAAGATGTCCTCCATCTCTTTCGCTTTATCAAAAGCTCCAAATGGATTTGTTAAGTGTTGTTCTTCCTCGCTTAGTTCTTATGGTATCACAATGAACCTAACCTAATACTGTTCTAAGTTTGTCAGTTGTTTTCCTGACAGCCATTTTAACCTAATTGTAAAACGGTATCTCCTTACCATTTTTTTCAAGAACTACTTTCTCGTTAATAGCTAACACGATTTCGACGAAATTTTATATTTTAGAAGTAGTAGGTTGCTTGAAGAAGATTGCATATCAACAAAAACTTGAAAAAAATCAAAGATATACTTTTGAAAATATTCATAAAAATAAAATTTTTTTGGAAAAATTAATAAAAATTGGAAAAAGTAAAATTTTCCAAAATTTTTATTAGTTTTTTCTAAAAAATTTTATTTTTATGAATATTTTCAAAAATTTGTCTTTGATTTTTTTCAAGTGTTTTTGTGAAAACATTTTCTAGCAAGCTCTTAAGATTTGCATATTTTATTTTTAAGAAACCTGTTTTTTATTTAAAAAGTGAAAAATAAAAAATCGGTATTAATGAAAACTGCTCTAACCGTTTATTCCGTGCAACAAAATTTGTCCGTCTAAGGGAGGTGTCCGCTTAAAGGAGGTGTCCGCAAAGGGAGATTTCACTGTATTTATTTTAGTTTTGTTTCAATATTTTATGTGATTCCTTTCAATTTTCATATTTAATGTGTAGTTGGTAGCCCTGTTCCTCCAAATGTATTATGAAGAGCAAATACTTGAACCTTATACTCAGCCTTATAATCGCCAGTTCGTGTGACCCAGTCGTGTCCGTTTTTTGTATTGAATTTTAATAATTTGAATGTGTTTTTTAAGCGTATATTGTTGCACTTTTATGTGTGGTTTAGTTTTAGCTTAGTCAAGTCTTGGCACTAATAAAATTTTGTAATTTAACTAAACTTATAAGGTTGTTCTTGCTGTGAATTGTTATACCTATACTGTTAAACTAATAAACTAAACTAAACTAACTCACTCTTTCTGAAGCATGTAAAGCGTTCTTGTTCAGGGCCATTCCATGGTAAAATCGTAAAATTGTTAATCCTTATGCTAAAATCTACTAATCCTACAATTAAGATAAAACAACTTAAAACGTAGAGGTTAAGACATTTTAATCGCTAAAATATCATTTCAAAATACATTAAAATTTTTACACGCAAGTGACAGCCGAAGGGATGGAATGACCCCTCATTAACCTCTGCACAAAGGCAGTAAGAGACTTAACTGCACTGTTTGTATAGCTTCCTTTTTAGTATAATGAAGTTGGTCTCCTTCTTTTACTATTAGTGGCATCCTAATAGGAAAGCAGTTGTACAAGTTTTGCTTCAAAGAAACTAAAGGATGAAAAGTCTTGTGTTATGTATAAGGTTTTTCAAGGTTCAAGGTCTTTTTTAGCAATAAAAATTTATCCCTCTAGCAAATATCAAAAAATATGGAAGATCGAACTCGATGGTCTATTACAAAAGTTTCTTAAATAGATTTGAGTCGTCTGCGCTTCAAGCTGAAAATGAACATTTTCTAAGGATTAACATATTGGTCAGCTTTTATTATTAAGCTATGTAAACAAGTAATGCGCTTGTATTTTTTATTTTCTAATTACATATTCCAACCGGCATACGGGGCATAACCCCGCTTATGAAACTTATTTTATGTAAAGTTGTTGTATGAACGAAATTTATGATGCTCATAAATAAATCTCTCAAATAAACAATCCAAGCAATCTTAAATTATGATATGTATATCATCTTGAAGGTTTATTCAGCGTCCATCCAATCAATAGAAAATAAATTTCTTAACGAGCTAGTGGCACTGTTGTTAAGTATCAGAAAAACAAGTTTATTTCCAAAATAGCTTACTGTTTACACAATTTATTTTTCAAAGTCTGCATTTTAAGGTTTCGCCTTCCTCCAAGCAAACATGTGATTTACTTGCAATAAAATATTAGTTTGACGTTTAGTTTGAATTCACTTTCGCTGTTATTTGGAATTTATAAAATCAAATAGATTTGTTTTCGTGAAAGCTGTTGTAGAGCATATCCAAAATTTTGTTTGTTTATTGGATTTCATTAAAACACGCTTAAACAATGAGAAGTTACGTAGTGACTGAAGTGGTGACTGAAAAATCCTTATTTATAATCCCTTTTTTTCACACATGTAGTTACTCATACCTTATGTCGAAATCATGAAGAAACTTTTTTGGTTAAAACTGACAAGAGGAATTTCTTTGTTTCAACTTTTTCGCGTTTGTTGTCTTTGTGCAAATTCAGTGCAGTTTGGTATGGAGTTCAAGTTGTCTACTCGGACTTTGGTTAGTGCAATCATACTGATCTTTTGTAAGGAGCTAAAGTCGCTGTTGGCTTCTGAAGTTGTCTGGTCTGAAAGCTCGGAATTTTTTAATCCAAAGGTTAAGAATTGATCGACACATCTCTGAAAAGGATTTTATTCGGCTGCCGCGCCGTCATCTCACATTTGCCCACAACAATGGAGTCATCCTCGGAAAGCCTATATGACACCTCTGCTAAATACCGACTTGCAAGGGTAAAAAAGAATATAAGTCTCAAAAATCTGGGACATCCTCATACAGAAGTTCAGTTTCATGAATATACTTCCTTTAGTTTTTATCGCTTCTTACTTCTTTCGTTTGTATTTCATATTTTTCATATTAACTAATTTCTGCATTTTCCTTGTTTGCGAAAAATTCCCGGGATGGGTTGAAGGCAAATGGAGAGGGATTTAAGAACGAATAATTGAACTGCAAAATACAACAAATTAAATTTTGTTACACTAATGGGTGATTATTTGTCAAGTTTGTGTGACTGGAAATGTGTACGCTTCTGTCGCAATAACTTTTTCTGACGAAGGTCTTAAAAATACTTACTCGAGAAGCTAGATCTAAGTACCAATCCATGGTTGGTACTACCAGATAGCAACCTTTTTTAGTTATAGCTTTCCAGAAGATGCTGGCATTATAAGGAGCTAAGCTCTCACTATGTCTGCGCCGAGTACCTGCAATCTGATTCGAGAAAATGTGGGGAATTCTCTGAGAATGTGTTCCGCGGTGTCGTCCTCTTCTTGACAGGATTCACTGGAAATTTTTAGTTTTACCCACGAAATGGTCCCAAACATAAAAAAGTGGAACCGAATATCCAATCCTGCACTTTTGACTTCGGGATCAGTACTTTCCCTCCGTCATGTATTCGTTCCATGGCAGCTTGAGTTTAAATTTTTTGTTGTTAAAACATCACCTGGTTTTTAACTGCTTCACTAAATTGAAGTCCCTTTGTTCAGCATTTTCTTTATTTACTCAATGATCTCATTCCAATGCATTTAATAAAAACGTGGAAGCAGCTGCAAATACCTTTCTTTCAAGTCCGTAATTCTGTGATCACTGCCAAGTGATATCTAACTGATTTTCATTTGACGAGCTCTCTCTTGACAGCTGAGACTGAGACTAATGTCCCAAATATCGCAATTACACTTTTACCCTTCTGATAAAAATCTTCTCACTCACGTCAATGACAAAAAAAGCAAAAGAA
Source organism: Melanostoma scalare (assembly GCA_949752695.1). Classification (NCBI taxonomy): domain Eukaryota; kingdom Metazoa; phylum Arthropoda; class Insecta; order Diptera; family Syrphidae; genus Melanostoma; species Melanostoma scalare. Next base: position 38,948,367 of record OX456984.1, read on the forward strand.
ATTTTGACGCTCTAATCTGGTTAAGTTCTCCAGCAACAACTACAACAAAAAATTTAGACCCCTTTCTGATACAGGTTCGTATCGCGAAATACCATCAACAAATTTCACGATCTCCTCCACAGTGGAATGTGTGAAATGCTTGTAGTTTGGCGCAAGCAAAAACAAAACAATGTCGGCTGTAGAAAACTTCCCATGACCATCATCAGACTCAACACAAGAAGATCGGTATCACTTTGATGTGACATTTAACATCCTCAGGCCACTGATCGTGTTAGATTCTGTAGTCCTTTTGTCTTCGGTTGTCAATTCCCATACCATACACCAGTGTGCCAGTGATGTGATAAGTTTAGCAAAACCATTATGCGAACATGTATCTCTTTTTTGGTTGAAATAATTGAGTTGGTAAGGTCCTTGAGACAACTTAATGGCTTTCCAAAAATAGCATCAAATTTATTTTGTGTATGCCTTGGGTTTCACAAGTTTTTTCTCATAGTTTGTTTTTTTTGTTTCTTTTGTTTTTCTTGTAGCTCTTCGACTACTTTCTGGACAGACAGAGACGATGGAAGGTGGCGGGGCGTTTCCGCCACTGTTCAATGTTGCGCCCAGAGCCTCGATCACCGTAAATGCAACCTGTGGCCAAAATGGCCGAGAAGAGTTCTGCAAATTAGTTGATGCCTACCCGCATAAAAATTGGTCTACGCAATGCGGCATCTGCCATGGGCAGTCCTCGGACCCCGCTAAACAACATCCAATCGAGGCGATCCTCAATAACAGCAATGTGGATGAACGCTGGTGGCAGAGTCCAACTTTGCAATATGGACGGCATTTTGAGTATGTCACCATAACAATGGATCTTAAGCAGGTGAGTCTTAAACCTAAGAGTCTATAAAAGGAAGATCACTATCAGTGGCGGGCGGGTAGAACACTTACATTGTGAATCCAGTTTTGGCATTGAATGTGCTGTGCGCATACGGTTCTTGTTAGTTTAATTGGAATCACTGTTTCTGTGTCTTTGATGTTTGGTCAGAAGTTTATGTGAAATGCACATGCGCACAAAACAGTGCAGTGCCGGCTCGCGCGTCGCGTCGCGTCTGGAAAGAGATGCTGAACACAAAAATTTATTCATAATTCATTTTGTCGTTTCAAAAAGCACGGGTGTGTAGTGGCATAGTTGTGGTGGTTTAAGTTTCTAGTTAGGCCAGTAGTTGTTTTTGGGTGGATACTGGATCCTACATTAGGTCGTTGAGTGAGGTATGCTGAAATCGATACCACCGCCAACTTTCGTGAGAATATTTATTGAGCCTGTAAAATTCAGAAATTTATTTAGCATTTGGTGTATGAATATGGCCTTCAGGTGGCCATTAGTTTGGTTGTTAAACTAGCCAATGTTGCGAGTTGGTTGGTTTCATTAAATTTCGCATAATTTTACACAAAAAAAAACCTATAGCCAAATTGTGAGGAGCAGTTATTTGTTGAGTTTATTGAACAGGATCGTGCTTATGATGAAGCAGGCCAAACAGCTTTGTAGATATCCCTCGGTAGATGGAAAAAGTCTGTCCAGGTGTTTTGTATTGCAGTAATTAAAGTAACGAAATGTGATTATCGTCGGGAGTGAAATGAACGTAAATTTCAATTGACAAGAATTTGTCAAACAAAAAGTGGTCATAGGGTTCAGTCTTGTGGTATTCCACTTGTTCTTATGAAAAATTTGAGACAGTAAAGGGTTTTTCAACAGGGACGTTACAAAAGTAGAGTGACATGGACAGCAAACGACGCCATATTTCTTGCCGCTCTTTTGACATGCAATAAGGCTTTCCATTTTATGATGGAAAGATATACGAGCCAACAACTAGTCGAAATTGTAAAAATTTAAAAGCGAAATTCGGAGTCAGTGGCCTCAACGTAAAGAGCGCTACGTCCAATTTAGCGATGAGGCTCATTTCTGGCTGAATAGCTTCGTCAGTAAACAAAATATGCGGTATTTATCAGGCAGCAATCCACACGTACGAAATGAGTCATAATTAAATTACAATAAAAAAATTACGGTTTAGTACGGTTTATGGGCCGGCGCGGCGTCGTCATTGGGCCGTATTTCTTCCGTGATGATCAAGACCGGCACGGAACTGTGAATGGGGATCGCTACCGTTCAATGATAACCGAATATTTTCGGTCCAATTTGATGATATGGACTTGGAAGACATGTGGTTCCAACAGGACGGCGCCACAAGCCACACAGCGAATGTCACAATCAATTTATTGGAAACCAAGTTTGGAGAACGTGTTATCTCACGAAATGGTCCAGTCGCTTGGCCGCCTCGGTCGTGCGATTTGACGCCGTTAGACTTTCCTGTGTGGGTGGCCATGCAAAAGAAATTGAGTTCCATGTATAATCGCATCGAGCGTACTTTCATAGGAAAAAAGAATTTCATTGATATCCATTTTTTTTTTACTTAAAAAAACTTTTGTAGCTCTTATTGAAAAACCCGATATGTATATGTTTCTCTTTTGTCTCCAAACCAACCAATGAAATATAAAACCAACTTATCGATACCGGAATGTCTCTAGATGGTCCTGTATGACCTTGGTAGCCATTTTGTATAACCTCGGTTTCTTTGGAACTTCGTTTTGGAAAGATAACCTAACCCTTCCGAAGTTTGTCTGTAGCATCAAAAGCTGTGGCTTTTTAGACTGCGATGCTAAGGTTTTTTCAGCCATTCAGGTTGTTATAAGAGTTGTAGCTATACGTCTGCTTTTTTTTTGTATGACGATGACTTATTCCAAGTTTGCCCTTGAAAATATTTATTTTCGTCTGATGTTCTGACTCAAACAATCAAACTCACTTCGAGTAAGAACAAATTTCTATCATCACATCTTAATCTCTTTCATGCCAGGACAGTTTTTGCATGTGTTGAGAAAATTACTCTGATCTTCTATTTTTTCGAATAGTTGACAAAAAAACAAACTTTCAAAACCTGTTTTGTTTTTTTCGCGAGTTCCTCTTTCTTAGTTATGATCTTTGCGGGTGCCTATTGATTCGCACATTTTACTACGCATTCTATTATTTTGTTTTTGACACAATTATTTTTGTTTACTTCGCATTGCCTGTTTTGTTTTTCTGTTACTTGGATTTTCAATCATTTCGCTGCACACTTACTTTGCATTTCTTATCTCGCTTACCATTTTTTCGCATTTCCATTGAACTTACAAATGATTATTTAGACTTTATTTATCTCGATAACTGTTTTTTCGCATTTTGTCTCTACGGTAATCTATTGTTTTGACATTCAATTAATTCGCTCATTATCAGATTATTATTGCTTGTGAAATCGCGCGGTTCGGTTTTTCAGAAATTTAATAAATATTTTATAATTGGTTCTGAAAATGCTTCTAAAATATGATATATCTTTGAAAGTTCTAATCAATTTTCAATAAAGTTTGATGAGAAGCTAAGCAAACTGTTAAAATACCAAAAAAACCGGTATACAGTTCAATTTTGGATTGTTTCGCCATCGTTTGATTGGTATTTTAATTTTTGTGGATGAAAAAAGAGGCTAGAGGTGTAAAAATTCGCGCGAATTTTTACACCTCTAGCCTCTTTTTTCATCCACAAAAATTAAAATACCAATCAAACGATGGCGAAATAATCAAAATCTATATAAACAAAAGCGAACTGATCGAAAAACGAAACAATAGAAAGCGAAACGAGCCAAATATAAAGTAATAAAAGGCTAAATAATCTTTAAAAGAAACGAATGCAAAGCGAAGCGAGAAATATCGAAATATAGATAGACGAAACAAACGAAAAATTTAACAACAAAATGCGAAACAACAAATTGCGATACAACTTGGGCGAAAAAACAATAAACGAGATAAAAATGACGAAACGTACCATACCCGATCTTTGCTTCTTTGTAAGCAGTCGCATAATATTTGTTGTGTTAAATTTCAATTTTAAAGTAAAAAATTGTGAGGCATTAATTTTTTTAAATTTGGTTGTCTTAGACGAAAATATTGTCGTGAGTTTTCTTATTTCGATTTATAATTTTAAAATTGCAACACAGCTAAAAATATTCGTAACCCTTTTAACATTGGAAATGTGTAAACGCTAGCCAAGTTGTTTAATTCATGTCGTAACTTGTTCGTGCAAGATCGATTGTGTTCAAATTATGTCCTATTCGCATCGGATCTTCTTCTCATTCGAGTTAAGTAGTTACAGTAAAAGTAAAATAAAATTATGGTACCGTTCATTTAGTTTTATTTAAGTGGATTTGAATTAGAGCAAAGTTTCAAAGCACTTTTTGTATCAGAAGCAAAAGTATTTGCCTTGGATTGTGAGCTCAAAAGGATTTTACATTGCATTTTGTGAAGTTTCAATTTTCTGTTAGTTTTTATTCTGTAAAAATAGTCGTTTGAGAGAAATGTTTTTATAAATGTGATAAATGTGCAGAAAATACTGTAATGAACACCCAACATTTATACCAATTTCCTAATCGAAAACGTTTAACCGAAAACACAACTGGCAACACTATAATGGAATGGTATAAAATGACAGGCATTGTTTGTAAGCCAGTGTGTGTGAGTGTAGAGATGCTTGACAGCAAATGTGGAAACCATGGAGAAGAAACTGGAACGCTCTAGATAAGTATTGTTCTATATAAATAGGCCGCTGACGCAACGAGCAGTCAGTTTTGATGATAGAGTGATAAAGTTAAGAGTGAAGTGTTGTTAACCAGTGATAGTCCAATAGTCGAGTTGAGTTCGAATAAAGTATAAATACTGAATAAAGTGGTAGAAATAAATAAATAAAAGTGAAGTTTTATTTTTGCGAACTAAGCGCACGTTACATTGGTGTCAGAAGTGTAAATAAAACTTATTTGACTAATAAAGTGTAAAAAAAAAAAAAAAAAAGTAAAAGTAAAAAGAAAAATAATAATTATATACAGTGAAAATGGGTAAGTTGTTAGAAGAGCTCAACTGCATTGAGCTTAAAAGTGAGTTAGGTAAGCGAAATCTTTCTAGAGCGGGATCGAAAAATGAGCTCGTCCTGCGTTTGCGTAACTATTTGGAACAGCAAGGGGAAGACGTAAACACTTTTGTTTTTGAAATAGAAGTGGAAGAAGAGGAAGTAAGTGAAAGTGTAGATTTTTCTAGTATGATGAAACTTTTGTTAGAACAGCGAAACGAGCAAAAGAAGGAACAGCAGAATATTCTCGGACGTCTGGAAGAGCAGAGAAACGATCAAAAGAAGGAACAGCAGAATGTTCTCGAACAACTGGAAGCACAACGAAACGAGCAAAAGAAGGAACAGCAGAATGTTCTCGAACAACTTGAAACACAAAGAAACGAACAAAAGAAGCTGATTGAAGAACAACGAAACGAGCAAAAGGTGGAACAACAGAATATTCTCGAAAGACTTGAGGCGCAACAGAATGTTTTGGAAGGTCAGAAAAACATTCTAGAAGGCAAATTGGGTAACATTGAGAAAAATGTATGTGCCCTAGACGAACGCGTTGAAGGTGTGGAAAAACAGCTTTCTGTTGTAGAGAATCGTTTGGAAAGCCGATGCGATAAACAGTTCTCTGTTCTGACCAAGGAATTGGACCAGATTCGAAAAATAAAAATTCGAGAGTCTGCTGGGGAGTTTACAAAGAAAAAGGAAATGAAACCCCCAACATTTGATGGACAGTCTTCTTGGCCAGTCTACAAGAGACAATTTGAGGCAGCCGCGACAACAAATGGCTGGGATGACGAAGACAAGTACATTGCACTGACTCTTGCTCTTAGAGGACCAGCAGCTGAATTACTTCAAACAGTTCCAGCTGGTAAGAGCGGCGATTTCAGTTCTCTCGTGGCAGCTATAGATAAACGCTTTGGAGATAGCCACTTGAAAGAAGTCTTCCGAGTCCAACTCAATAACAGAGTCCAGAAAAGGGGTGAAAGTCTACAGCAGCTCCAAGCAGACGTCGAAAGACTGGTTCACCTGGCATACCCGGATGCTGGAGAAGAAATCATCAACCAGCTTGCTGTTGAGTCCTTCGTTCGTGCCATTTCCGATATACATCTTCAGAGGTCTGTGCGAACTGCTAGAACACGTACTCTTTCCGAAACTTTAGCATTCGCATTGACAATTGAAGCAGCAGAACAGGCTTCTCAGGGAGTACATCGACTTAGAGAAGCCATAGTCGAAGAGTGCTCGTGCCATAGAGCTGAAATACAAAAGAACCAGCGGAGCGGACTAGCAAGATGTTGGAACTGCAACAAGACCGGGCACTTACAGCGTCAATGCCGACTACCACCAAATAAAGCCAGTTGTCAACATTGTGGAAGCAAGAGATTCAACCCAGAACAAGGTAACAACAACACCAGCGTTACGTATCAGCCCGTTTCCCATCAGGGAAACGAGTAAGAACCAACTTCGAGGGGCAGAGGCTGGTTTCTTGTATCGATGGCCCCAGAACCACCATCCAGGTCTCTCAGACCAAACGAGACAACAAAAGTCTGACTGTGGAAACTACTATTAACGGGAACAAACATGTGGCTACCATCGACACCGGTGCCACAGCATCCATAGTACGTCGAGACCTGGTAAAGACGACGTGGCTTCATAACACCAATAGCTACCGTCTAAGAACCGCAACGGGAGAAGCAGCAAGAGTATATGGAGAAGTGTGTCTTAAGATCCGACTGGCCGATATAATGTTTACTCATCAATTCCTGGTGGCAGATATATGTGACGAGTGCATCATTGGAATCGACTTTATGAAACAGCACGGAGTTATTTTGGACATCGGTAACCAGGTTTTGAAGTACCAAAATAAGGAACTTCCAATGACCTATTCGAACGAAAGTACGTCGACACTGAGGACTGTCATCACGGAAGATCTGATTCTGCCTCCTTCTTCTGAAGTGTTCGTTTGGACAAAACTGGAAGGTGAGTTTGGAAGCCTTCGATACCTAATGGTGGAACCAGACCCAGAGTGTTCCTCCCAAAGCGTCATCATTGGGAAAACACTAGTAGCACCGAAAAACAAAATGGTCCCCGTACGATTACTAAACACCAGACCGTACGATGTAAGGTTGAATTAAGGAGAAGTCGTTGGACGTTGCGAATCGGTTGCAGCAATTACGAAGATCACAGACGAAACCCCGAGAAAAACTATAACTCCGGAGGAGCTCAAAACCATCAGAGCTAAAATACTGAATTCATCCAACCTTGATCACCAACAAACAAGGATGGCTGAAAATCTCCTACAAGAGTACACTGACATCTTCGCATCGCAAAAGGGACAATATGGTAGGACACAGTTGGTGCAGCATCGCATCAACACAGGAGATGCAAGACCGATTCGTCAACCCGCAAGACGCCTTCCACTGGCCAAACAAGGCGAGGTTGAGGAAATGATAACAGCAATGAAGAAGGACGGTCTTATTGAAAATTCCAAAAGTCCTTGGGCTTCACCAGTGGTGCTAGTGAAAAAGAAAGACGGAAGCACTCGTTTTTGTGTGGACTACCGAAGGCTGAATGATGTGACTAAGAAGGACAGCTATCCCCTGCCGAGAATCAGTGATACCCTGGATGCTATGGAGGGAGCCCAGTGGTTTTCGACGCTGGACTTGAAGAGTGGATATTGGCAAGTTGACATCCACCCTGATGATCGGGAAAAGACGGCGTTTTCTACAGGTAATGGGCTCTGGCAGTTTAAAGTTATGCCGTTTGGGCTATGCAACGCTCCGGCGACATTCGAGCGTTTGATGGAGTGCGTTCTTCAAGGACTGACGTGGAAAGCGTGCCTTGTCTACTTGGACGATGTCATTGTTTACGGGAAAACATTTGACCAACATTGCAAGAATCTAAAAGCCGTGTTTCAGAGACTTCGAGAGGCTAACCTTAAACTGAATCCAGAAAAATGTGCACTTTTCAAAACCGAAGTTAAGTATTTGGGACACATCATCTCTTCCCAAGGAGTGAAGACTGATCCTGAAAAAGTTGACTCCGTCAAAAATTGGCCAACACCACAGGACAAACATCAACTCCGAAGCTTTCTTGGTCTTGCCACATATTACCGACGATTTGTTAAGAACTTTGCTGGAGTTGCAAAGAGTTTGCATCAGCTCACCGAGAAAGGGAAGCAGTTTAAATGGTCAGGTGAGTGTGAGAAATCTTTTCAGGAACTCAAATACCGCCTCTGTAACGCCCCAGTGCTGGCACATCCAACACCTGGGAGAACATTCATCATCGATGCTGATGCAAGCAACGTTGGAATCGGGGCGGTACTATCCCAAGTGCATGATGGCGAAGAGAAAGTGGTGGCATATTACAGCAAGGTCCTCTCGAAGCCCGAAAGAAACTACTGCGTGACCAGAAGGGAACTTCTAGCTCTTATCTTGGCAACAAAGCACTTCCATAAGTACATCTATGGACAGAAATTCCTTCTGCGGACAGACCATGGTGCTCTGAACTGGCTGTTGAACTTCAAAAATCCAGAAGGTCAAGTCGCAAGGTGGATAGAAAGACTGCAGACTTATGATTACCAGATTCAACACCGCAGAGGAAAGCTGCACTCAAACGCCGACGCATTGTCCCGAAGACCTTGCAAAGAGGATTGCAAGCATTGTAGGCGACAAGAAAACAAAGAAAATATTACCGCTCAGCGACTAAGAGCTGACCCCATATGCGGATGGAGCAATGAGGAAGTGAGGACCGCTCAACAGGAGGATCCAGATATCGAACCCATTCTCGCATGGAAAGAAAATGAAGAGAAACCTGAATGGGGAGACATTTCTGACAGGAGTCCAGTTCTCAAAGCCTATTGGGCACAGTGGGACTCACTATATGTGCAAGAAGGTGTCCTCAGGCGAAGATGGGAGTCCGCTGACGGTAAATCATATGTGATGCAGCTGATCGTACCGCAATCGAAAGTCAGTGAAGTTCTTCGGGAGATGCACGACGGGCCTTCTGGAGGTCACCTGGGAGTTAACAAAACACTGGAGAAGGTGCGACATCGGTTCTACTGGTTACATGCTAGAGATGACGTGGAGAAGTGGTGCCGAACTTGTGACAAGTGTGCTGCAACCAAAGGACCTGGTAGGAAGATTCAAGGTAAGATGCATCAGTACAACGTTGGATCGCCTTTTGAGAGGATTGCAGTAGATGTGGCTGGGCCTTTTCCAGAGACCAATGCTGGAAACAAGTACATTCTGGTTGTAATGGACTATTTTAGCAAATGGCCTGAGGCGTATGCCATCCCAAATCAAGAAGCCAAAACGGTGGTCGACCAGATTGTGTTTAACTGGGTAAGTAGGTTTGGCGTGCCTATGGAACTTCATTCCGACCAAGGGAGGAACTTCGAGTCAAACATCTTCCAAGGAGTGTGCGGACTACTTGGCATCAAGAAGACCAGAACCACACCGCTTCATCCACAATCTGATGGGATGGTTGAAAGATTCAACCGGACCTTAAAAGAACACCTCACCAAGGTCGTAGGCGACTACCAAAGAGACTGGGATAGGCACGTACCGCTATTCCTGATGGCCTATAGAAGTGCAGTACATAGCTCGACAGGACAAACACCATCTGACATCCTGTTCGGGAAAACCATGCGGCTGCCCAGCGAACTTAAATTTGGATGCCCCACAGAGGAGCCACAGGACACGAACGAGTATGTGGATGACCTCAAGGAGAGACTCGCTGACATCCATAAAAGAACAAGGGAACGGATGAAAACCTACAGCGACCGGATGAAGACACGGTACGACACAAAAGCGACAACGGCAGGATTCCAAGCAGGAGATCGTGTGTGGCTTTATAATCCTCATCGTCAAAAGGGATTGTCACCGAAACTTCAGCAGAACTGGGAAGGTCCTTATACTGTTGTCACGAGGATTAACGACGTGGTTTACCGCATCCGAAGAGGATTAAGAGGCAAGTTAAAAGTAGTTCATTGTGACCGGCTGCATCGATATAGTGGCGAGGCTGCAGATGAATTATTCGGGACGAATAATCTTAAGGAGGGGGCAGTGTAATGAACACCCAACATTTATACCAATTTCCTAATCGAAAACGTTTAACCGAAAACACAACTGGCAACACTATAATGGAATGGTATAAAATGACAGGCATTGTTTGTAAGCCAGTGTGTGTGAGTGTAGAGATGCTTGACAGCAAATGTGGAAACCATGGAGAAGAAACTGGAACGCTCTAGATAAGTATTGTTCTATATAAATAGGCCGCTGACGCAACGAGCAGTCAGTTTTGATGATAGAGTGATAAAGTTAAGAGTGAAGTGTTGTTAACCAGTGATAGTCCAATAGTCGAGTTGAGTTCGAATAAAGTATAAATACTGAATAAAGTGGTAGAAATAAATAAATAAAAGTGAAGTTTTATTTTTGCGAACTAAGCGCACGTTACAATACTATGGAACTGGGTGAGTACCTATGTTTTCCTTGTATCCTTGTAGTTAAAAATCAAGTAAGAATTGTAAAAGACAAAAAGACAAAGTAACGTTTCCGATGGATGTGTCAAAATTGCCTCCCATTATCGAAAACTGATGGAATCAATTTAAAAACAAACTTAAGATATGTAGGGACTTAAAAATTGAAAATGTAAATGGCAAAGTGATTTACATTTTTAAAATTTTTTTTATTTGTAAACCGAGGCTAGTACTGAGTTAGAAAGCTGAATAAACAGGCCTTTGGGCTGCCTGTTTATTCAGCTTGACTTTCGTTGTTAGAAGTTTGTGGATCAAGTTTGACCAAGCGTCAAATGTTTACATAAACGTAACACATTTAAATGCTTGGCCACAGAGAATGCCAAAACCCTGAGGATATTGTCTGAAATTTTTGCTTCGCAATTTCATCAACGATCTCGTTTTCAGCTATGCCGTGATTGGCTTGAACCCAAATAACACTCTAAGAATTTTATCTTCCGACCGCATTCAGAGGGGTCTTGCATTGCTGGATCACTTTCGAAGTGGTTAGAGGGTTGAGTGGAGGCTTAAGCACAGCTTGACTGTAGCTACATACGCAAATCCTTCTCCCATTGCAGCTATTTGAAATTTTTGGATCAAAGAAGCTTGTTTACCTACGATTATTCCAAGATATTTGTCTTCGTTTGAAATGTTGAGGCCTTGGAGTGTAAGTTGGGTCAGACCAGTCAATTTTGTACGTCTCGTAAAGAGAACAACCTCGGTTTTGGGAGAATTGACGGAGAAGCCGTCTTTAACTAACCATATGTCAAAAAATGTAGCGGAGCCTGTGCTTTGGAACAGGCAGCTTGCCTGGATCCAACCGAGAGCATGGCGACATCGCGGTCGTCGGCATATGCTTGTGAATGTACGTTATTGAGCATTTCGTCAAGAAGTGAATTACTTACTTACTTAGGTGGGCATTACAGTTCGGGGTGAACCTGGGCCTCAACCAACATCCTTCTGTAACGACTTCGATTTCGGACGAGCTCTCTCCACTCTAAGTCGGCAAGAGTTATTCTCTGTTCGATCTCCGCACTTCTACCGACCTTGACAGAGCAGCGTGAATTCTCCAAAGTCATCCTGCGTAGTCGTACGAGTTTTGCAGGGATGCCGAAACTAGACATGGCTCTGTACAGCTCGTCTCTGTAAATACTGTCATACGCGGCCTTGAAATCGATAAAGAGATGGTGAATATCGATATTATATTCTCGGGTTTTTTCCAAGATCTGCCGTAATATGAAAATTTGGTCTATTGTGGACTTTTCTGATCTAAAACCACATTGATAAGGACCTATCAAGTTGTTGACGTGGGGCTTCCGACATTCACATATTAGAGCTGACAAAATTTTATAAGCAACGTTAAGGAGACTTATTCGTCTATAATTGGCGCAATTGTGAGGGTCTCCCTTTTTTAGGATCGGGCATACGATACTGAGGTTCCATTCATCGGGCATGCTTTCTTTCGACCATATCATGCAGATCAGCTGGTGCATGCTCCTTTCCAACTGATCTCCAGCTGCCTTGAAAAGTTCGGCATCAAGGCCATCTGCACCTGCAGTCTTATTTGATTTAAGTTTGCATATGGCAAGCTTAACCTCTTCTAGGTCGGGAGGACGGCATTCTTGACTTTCGTCCAAGCTGAATGGGGCAATCTGCCTGACAGCGGAATTTGTGTCTTCATCGCCGTTAAGCAGTCTGCAGAAGTGATCTTTCCAGATCCTCAGTAGCGACTGTGACTCTACAACTATATTTCCCTGCTTTACAGGCTTGAGTTCGGGGCTTGCCACCCTGGCATGATCATTTTACCTTTTGGCAAAACTTCCGAATCTCGTTCCTGTCATGGAACCTCTCAATATCCTCAAATGAGCTGCTTCTTTTTCTGTTTGAGAATTCGGTGTTCTTCCCTTCTTTTCTCCTTGTAAATTTCGTTATACAGCCCTCGTTCGTTTTTGCATCAGCATTTGTCGTGCTTTTTGTTTGGCTGTATTTGCCTGTCTGCATTCTTCATCGAACCATGGGTTTTGTGTTGGGTGCCGAGTGAAACCCTGAACCTTAGAGGCAGCGGTTCAGATCAAGAAGTGAATGGACAGCCCTTATTCGCCCCATGTTGTAACATATCGTCCACACTCTACGTCAATAATCACTGTTCTATTCTTAAGCATTGAGGATTAACCACAAGACTAATAATTTATCCACACCATTTTCTCGTCCAGCGTTGCACATGCCATCAACGCTAGAATTGTCAAAAGCACCTTCTACGTCAATGAAAATGCGCACCGCAAAATCTTACTTGTCAAGCGCGGTCACACAGGATTTTCGGCGTTGGTAAGAATGTTGCATATAAGAGTGAGGCTCTACAAAAGAAAATCCCAACTATTCTAGCCAGCGTTTTAAGGTGCTAAGGTACTCTTCGGAGAAGCTATTTACTTTGTTCACGTTGAGTGTCATTTATATTTAATCATTTCAAGTGATGCTTTGTTTCTGCACATTTGGGTACGTTCTTCAGTTTCTTTGACATGTTTAGTGAAGGTCTTACTATGACGTGTAACTATTGTTAGATCCGGCTGTTGATCTTTTATCCATTGGAAGTGGTTAAGAGTTGAGACTTGGGGCGTACAATGATATGTGCTTTTCTGAATGGACGGAAAGTTTGTCTAAATTTTGTACCGGGTTCTGACTGTATTGCCACATGATTTTGCCGATTTTGTAAATCATTTTTCGATAGTGATCTTGATCGATTGTGAAGATCGTTTAACGGCCGACCTCCGTTGGAAAATTTGAAACGCTTTGAAGGAAATTGTGGGAACGGCTAACCATATATGGACTTACACCTTGTCTTATAAGACTCCAGTATATTTTCCCTAAAATTAAGATCGTTTCACAACTTACAGCTATTTCTTACCTACAGACTTTCTCTTTTTCCAGAGGAAAGTTTCAGGCATGGTCGTATCTATGCTCAATAATGATCTTGGCCAATTGTGATGATTGTCATTTGAAAACTTACAGGGATGGTCCTGAGAACGGTCCACCTTATACTTCCCAATGATCAATGTCGATCTACACGCCCAGTGAACCTGTCATCACTCCATTGCATTCCTGATTCTGTGGATGGCCCATTCAACATTTCCTCTTGGCTTAGTCAATTTTAAAATATTTTCTCGTTAGCTATCTTGGCCGATCATCGAGATCGTTTTACGATCTAATGCCATGTGAACATGTCGTCTCTTCATTTGTCCTATGGCTCATGTGGTTTCTCTGTCAAAATCAAATCGATAACAAAACCGAGAAGTTGAATGTCTAGAACAAACCGGAAAAACTCTCAACCAGTTACTCGGATAACGATTTCTAATCAGTAATCACGTGCGATAACTTCCCGCTATTGAATCACTTAAACTGAAATTTAGTCAGAAAAATGTATGATACACACCAAACCATACCCTCCTGTCATGAATATCAATGTTCTCGCCGTCAACGAATTCACATACACACCACAGTACAGCGTGAAGTACACACTTCTGATCATTTAATCAATGCCCGAGCTACTGATTTATCTTAAAATTCCCAGCGCATGTACTCGTATATTCTCAGGTCTGTAATCTCATCGTTCAATCCCCTCGGCTATATTCTCCATCAGTACTTGTGCAACTAGTAGTGTAGTGTAGTGTCGATCTCGTTTGCAATTTGCGATGTTTTTTTTTGTCTGCTTAGTTTTGTTGTCCAGCTGCCGCAGCAGTTGTGTTATCTCTGGAAAACCACAAAAACATGATCTGATCCCTAACCCTCCTCCTCAAAGATCGGACAGAGTTTACATTCTTTGCAGGAAAAACACCATGCAGACTTGCATCGAACACTCGGCTTCCTCTCTAATCGAACGATGTTCGATGTTTGAAATTGATAAACAAAATTGTTATCGCTGATCGTTAATCAAGGCTCCTCAACAAAAAAGTTTGGCTCAAAGACGATATAGTATTTCAGCAGTTAAGAAATCTTGCACAAGTCTACAGTTTCTATACAATGTTCATAGGGTAGAGGGACATTAACGCAAAAAAAGAGATTTATTATGACAAGCGCGTTTCCGTTTCGCGCGCGCGCGGAAGCATAATACCTCGCACCGATCATAAGTCACTACATCGCGATCTTACAACGGAGATCCCATTGGAAGGTAACGCAGCAATATATCGTAGCTTTCATATGTAAATACTCATTAAGACCAGACGCATTAAGATGATCTGCCAGCACACCACACAGTCTGCGGTGGTGCGGAATAAAAAAGAAAAACGTGTGCAAGATCGAAGTGCAGATCACCCTGGCAGGTAAGTTTTATTTTGTTTACATCACGATCTTGCCGCATTTATAAACATCATTTCGCTTCGATGGTTGTGAGAGCAAAACTGATGTTCCCATTGGGCTGCAGCAGCCAGATGGGATCATCTCTGAGCTAAATGGAGGTTATCAATGGTCCCGGACGGGCAGACAACGACATGGCAAATACATTGGCCGGGCCGATACGATCGCTTTACTATACACCAAAACCGATCAGCGACGGCAGTGGTTTTGTGGAACCTATCGACTTCGATTAATTCTGTGGTCACCGCCACTATATTATGTTTTCCCTTTTTAACTGTGTGTTGTGGCTGTGTTTGAACAAGTTTCCTTTGCACTCCGATGGCGATGGCTGAGCTAGATAGTGCTGCGCGGCGAGGAAGATCAATACACTCTCGATTACGCGTCGGTCTGTTTCTGTGTACTGCACCACGAACGATGTCATCTTTGATTATGTCACCTTCAGCTGTCAACTCTGACGTCTGACCGAGTTTCGCAAGATCGATCTTGGACTGATTGTTTCCACAGTACAAGCACAGCCCTGAGTTCAGTATTCATCATCGATCGATAAATGACTTTACCAAGGTGTGGCTTGCTTCCAAGAAGTGTTTATTGGTATTTAGCCATTATGTTTGTCGATGTGTCAGATTATGCTGATCGATCTTAGCGTGGGGTATGTGCAGATTCTCAGTGATCTGTCAGATGGTGTAACAACCTGCTATCGAATGCGAAATCTCTTCATTGCTCCAACTTCAACCGCATTCTTGTCAGCTGGCTTGATGCATTATGTATACTCACGAGATCTGAATCAACCACACCTCCCTTTTTTCTTTTTGAACGATGACGACGCGACGCCCATTTAAGTAATTGAAAACTCATAACCGCGTCACAGAGTAAGGTCTTTAAGCGGTTTTTCCTTTTTAATTGTTTTATGAGATCGTAGATCACAGTTCCGCAGTAAATTTTCGTTGAGCACAATAAACGCCAAGGTAGTGCATAGAACAAGATGAAGAAGAAGCTGTCTATAGCCCTCTATTGTTTATTTACTGAGAGCAACATTGTTTGGAGTTGATGTTATCCACGAGGATTGTTTACATCGAAACCTTGATATTGTAAACAGACGTCTTTGTATGTTGTTGCAGGTTGTTCAACTAAAACAATGTTTTGTTTGCGACATGGGTGTATCTCTGTATCTGTATACACGTGTAATGAATGGGTTTTGTTTAGGAAGAGACAATTTTGTTTGGGAAGTGATGATTGAATGAAGGGAAATTCTTTTATTTTGTTTTAAGAAAATGTCACACAAATTGAGAAATGTGCACATCCGCGTGATTTATGACCTTAGTTTTCATTAGACATTGATTGTAGGTGATCAGAGGACGGGGCAGGAAGGACATTTAAGATGTTGGAGCTGTTTTCTGACTTATATGCCTTTTCAACAGGAGTAGGACAGTTAATTAATAAATTTGTCAGTGAGGAATCTTGAAATCGTCACATGATCGTTTAAAATAATTGTTAAGTCGGTGTACGTACTGTCATGTCATCTTGAAGTAGGCCTTCTAAGGAAGGTGGTTTAGGTGAAAATCTTAAAGAAACCCGCGGTAAACAGCTGATTCGACTATCAAAAATCATGACTCGGCTCTGGTTCTTGTTTTGTTTTTTGTTTTTGGGAAAGTCTTCGCACTTATTGTTGTGAAGCACAGCTTCAAAGTCTAAGGTGGATTTCAACAAAGAACGGTTTTCTTTTGTGTCTGTTTTTAAAATACTATCTGGAGCGCTCAGACCTAAATACCGGTCCTATGTACTGCCAGATTGCAGTTTCTTTTGGAATAGCTTTCTAGATATTCAAGGAAAAACTAAAGACGCTGCCGTGATAAGAAGCCTAGGGCTCTGAAACACAAAATTACAAGTACTTGTAATACAAAAGAATTGTGACAAGTGCAGAAAATGTCTGTACCACAAAGCTACAAGTTCGCTTGCTCTTCTTCAAGTGTAATGGATGTAATCCTACAAGTGGATCTTGACTTGTAGACTTGTTGCTACAGGTTTGCTTGATCTTCTACTAGTGTAAAAGATAGATAGTACAAGTGGCTGTAGATTTGTAGCTTTGTGTTACAGGTTACATCTCTCACCATATCTACGCTGGGTAACTGTAACCTGATACGAGAAAATGCAGGACATTCACAGAGGACGGGCTCAGCGGTGTTGTCACAGGATTCACAGAGTGTGGTATCACCTAAGACTAATACGTTCAAATGCTTGGCAGACCAGACGCCTGCGGATTCAGGTCCTGAGAAAGCTGTCTGAGAACCTTGTCTTGCAAATTCATCAACGATATCGTTTCCAGTTATGCCGTGATAACCTGAAACCTAAGCGAAACTTATAGAATCTTCCGACCGCATTCAGAGAGATCTTGCATTCCGAAATCACTTTCGAAGTAGAGGGTTGAAGTTAGAGTAAGAGATCGAAGACTGTAGTTGTAATGAGTAAATTGATAAGCTGCAGGACGATTACACATCTAGATTAGATGAAATTCCAGCTATTGTCCTTAAAAAGTGTTCGAACGTTTTAGTCCAACCACTCGCAGCTCTTTTCAAACTTTTACTTTCGCAGAGCGTGTTTCCAAAGTCTTGGAAAAAATCATACATATATTGTGCTCATTCACAATAAAGAACCTAAGAACGTTGTGTCTAAATTCCGTCCCATAACCAAACTTTCATGCAAACCAAAATTGTTTGAAAGTATTATCACTGGTCTACAAAATTGAACTTTTTGATTGGTTCTAAAGACAAACTGTAAGAGACTTCATCTCTCACAATATGTGCTCTCCAATTAATGATATACCTGGCAACCCATTTATGATTTGCTAAATGTCAAAAGAAAGCTTTAATTTCAAAACATATTATTATGTATGTATTCGTTTCATTTCTCTTAAATAACTGAATGATCGCACGATCTTTAGCTTTATATAATTACCATTAGATTACTGTAATGTAAGAAACAGATTATTATATGCTTCTTAAAAGCTTCGCTCTGAACATTTTATGTAATGACAAATCAGTTGTAATAAAGAAGTTGCCAAGAGAAGACGTCTATGGGTTTTATTGTGCATGTGCATGTACTTTTTGCTAAGATTAAATATTACAATAATCAGAAGTGGGATAAGTAACCCAAATTAGTTTACGACTGCTTTTATTTGTTTAAATTTAAAGTAAAAAAAAAAAAAGTAAAAAAGTAAAAATTTAAGATGGACGTAAAAGCGTGTGCAGATAGGTTTGTTGAGAACGCAACTGTGGCTATGCTTAAGGCTAAGCTTACAGAACTAGGTTTGTCCACAGTGGGACTAAAACCTGCATTGAAGGAACGTCTGGAGGAGGGAATAGCTACTCTCGATGATGGTCGATTAGAGGAGTTGTTCTCGAACGATGGCTTGGATGATGAAGGTAACGAGGTTGAAGATGAACACGTGTCCGACATTGTTGAAGAAGAGATGGCCGTAGCACTGAGGTTGGAAAAATTGCGTAAGATGGTTAAGATGAAGGAAGAGATTGCTGTTTTGGAGAAAAAGCTGGGTGAAATGAGTAACACGGGAAAAGATCTTCAATTTCACTCATATACGTTTCGTGATGTTGAAGACACGATGTCAACTTTCTCTGGTGACGATAGCTATCCCGTTAAGAAATGGCTAAACAATTTTGAGGTTACAAAGGTTCTTTACAAATTCTCCGATACAGAGAGTTTTCTATACGCTAAAAGGCTTTTGAGGGGAACTGCGAAATTGCTTTTGCGGTCAACGTCATGTGACTCATATGGTGAGCTAAAAAAACTTTTGCTAGCTGAGTTTCATGACCAAGCTACAGCTACAGACATCCACAACATGTTAAGAGGGCGAAAAAAACGAAAGGACGAATCATTTCAGCAGTACCTGTTTGCCATGCAAGAAATTGCATCGCAGGTGGACATGGAAGAAGCAGATGTGATGGGATACATCATTCAGGGGATTCCCGACTCCTTTTTCAATAAACAAATTTTACTCACAGCAAAAACCACCAATGAATTGAAAATTCTTCTTAAAAAATATGAGAAGTTGAAGCCTGAGCCTCAAACATCGATGTTAGTACAAAAACCCACATTACAATTCAAAATGCAACCGAGTTCAAGTTTTAAGCACACCTTAAAGTGCTTCAACTGTAACGAAGCTGGACATATTTCCACCAATTGCCCAAAACCCCGTAGGGAAAAAGGAACATGCTTTCGCTGTGGCCAAAAAAGTCACGTGGTCAAAGACTGCCCGCTAAAATCGTCCGTTCTTGTCGTTCAAAGTCCTAAAACGCAATCAGAAGAAAAAAAATGCCCTTATTCCTATATGGGAGATTTTCAAGATGTGTTCGAGTACGTTTTCGAAGATAACCCTGTTCCAGTACGTATGACGATGCACGCGATGACCTTGATTGACACCGGAAGCCCGATCAGTTTTGTGCAAGAGCGGTATGTACCAGCATTTGTAATGGCGTCAAAACCACATCATAGCCAAAATTTTGTAGGTATCAATAATTCTAAACTTATTTCATTAGGTAACGTTTCATGTAAGGTAAAGGTTAAAAATAATTTTTTTAAAATATCTCTTTTGATCGTCAAAAATGATACGATGCAAAATGCTTTTGTTTTGGGTAGAGACTTTTTGCTAAAAATTAATGTGAAGCTTGTTTTGGAAAAAAATAACGTTGACTTGATTGAAGAAAATCGTTTAGATAAAAATATTTTAACTGATAAAAATCTTTTAAACGAAAATTTGGAAGAAAATATTGATTTATGTGAAAGTTTTTTCAAGGAAATTTTAAATATCGACATATCGGAAAACAATGGTGAATCGGTTCACCTGAATATTAATGAAGCTTTAGATTACCGAGACAAAAATTTAGTGAGAAGTTTGGTTTCCAACAGTTTATTTACGGAAACTGAGTTTTTTGATAACAATTTTGAAATGAAAATCGCTTTGACGAATGAAAAAAGTGTTTTCAATTGTACGCCTCGACGATTGCCTTATGCTCATAAGATTGAGCTTCAAAAAATTATCGACGACTTATTGAAAAACGGCATTATTCGAGAAAGCAACTCCCCGTTTGCCTCACCCATTGTTCTGGCAAAGAAAAAAACAGGCGAGCTACGGCTTTGTATAGACTTTCGTCAGTTGAACAACTTGACACTTAAAGACAATTTTCCAATACCACTTATAGAAGACCATCTGGACAGATTACGTGGTAAAAAGTATTTTTCATTATTGGACTTGAAAAGTGGTTTTCACCACGTAAAGATGGCAGACGATTCTGTGAAGTATACATCATTTATCACACCATTAGGGCAATACGAATATTTGCGTATGCCATTTGGGCTAAAAAACGCACCATCAGTTTTTCAGCGCTTCATTAATTTACTTTTTAAAAATCTTATCAGCGCAGGAAAATTGTTGGTTTACATTGATGACTTGCTTGTAGCAACAGATTCAAAAGAAGAACATTTTGAAATATTAAAAGAAGTCATGCAAGTTATAACGACACATCGCCTACAATTGCGTTATGATAAATGCTTATTTATGTATGAAAGGATAACTTATCTGGGTTATGAGATATCTTCAAGTGGTATAGGGCCAAATTTAACTGGGCTAAAAGCTGTAGCCGAATATCCGGTTCCTTCAAATGTAAAAAGCTTACATTCATTTTTAGGACTCTGCTCGTATTTCAGGAAGTTCATCAAAGACTTTTCAGTTGTGGCAAAACCACTTTATGACCTTCTGAAAAAAGACGCAAAGTATGTTTTTGGTGACAAAGAGTTCGAAGTTTTTGAATGGTTGAAGCATAAATTATTAAATGCTTCAATTCTTAGCATATACAATCCTAATGCTGAGACCGAACTCCACTGTGATGCGAGTAGTTTAGGATTCGGTGCTGTGCTTTTACAGCGACAAGACGATAAACGGCTGCATCCCATATTTTTTTATTCGAAACGTACTACTCCACAAGAAGCAAAGTATCACTCATACGAGCTTGAAACTTTAGCCATTGTGTCTGCACTGAGAAGGTTTAAAATTTATTTTATTGGGATTCGGTTTAAAATAGTAACCGACTGTAAGAGTTTGACGCTTACTCTTAACAAAAAAATGTTAAATCCACGAATTTCCAGATGGGCTCTGGAACTTCAAGATTTCGATTACATTATGGAACACAGGGATGGCCAAAGGATGAAGCACGTTGATGCTTTAAGTCGAAGTCATAACATTTTGATTGTGGAAACAGATTCCTTTGAGCATGTACTTGCGGCATCCCAACAGAAAGATCCTACAATAAAGAATATAGTGAAAATGCTGGAAGAAAGAGAAAGTCATACATATGAAATGGTAAATGGATTAGTGTATCGCAAAATTGATAAAAAGATATATTTTTATGTTCCATCTGCAATGGAAAGAAGTGTTATACAAACACACCATGATGCACTTTGTCATGTGGGGGTAGAAAAGTGTTATAATTATTTGCGCAAAACTTACTGGTTCCCTGCTATGAAAATGAAAATAAAAGATTATATTAAAAATTGTTTAAAATGCGCTCACTTCTCTCCACCGTACGGCAAAAAAGAAGCCGTTTTGCACAACATACCAAAAGGTGAAAAACCATTTGAAACGGTCCATATTGACCACTATGGTCCTTTACCATTTTCCGTGCGAAATTTAAAAAAACATATTCTCCTAGTAGTGGATGGGTTTTCAAAATTCATCAAACTTTACGCAGTAAAAAGTACCAGTTCAAAGGAAGCAATACAATGCTTGAAAACATATTTTGCTACGTACAGTAGACCGACCCGTTTGGTTTCGGATAGAGGTAGTTGCTTTACCTCCGAAGAATTCGCTTCATTTTGTGAAGACAATTGTGTTAAGCATATAAAAATTGCAACCAGCTCACCACAATCAAATGGGCAAGTTGAACGTATCAACCGCTGCTTAACTCCCATGTTGTCTAAGCAGACTGAATCAGATGTAAGTGAATGGGCGAAATATCTATTAAAAGTAGAGTTTGCTTTGAACAACACCATAAATAAAAGTACTGGTTATAGCCCAAGTCTGCTACTCTTTGGTGTTGAGCAAAAGGGGGTTGTGAATGACAATATAAAAGAATATCTCGAACAAAATATTATACCAAATGAACCGCTGGACTTAAAATTGTTAAGGCAACAAGCAAGCGAAAACACTTTCCAAAGTCAAGAGTCAAACAAACTTTATTATGACAAGCGTCACAAAAAACCTCACCAGTATAATGTTGGAGATTTTG
This sequence comes from Melanostoma scalare, assembly GCA_949752695.1. NCBI lineage: Eukaryota > Metazoa > Arthropoda > Insecta > Diptera > Syrphidae > Melanostoma > Melanostoma scalare. Next base: position 38,970,475 of record OX456984.1, read on the forward strand.
TGTTAGTTAAAAATGTAGTCACCACACCTGGTGTTAACAAAAAACTTCTCGCTAAGTTCAAAGGTCCATTTGAAATCGTTAAAAAACTACCAAATGATCGTTACATAATTAAAGACTTGGAAAATCTCCAAATTGCTAGAATACCATATGAGGGAGTTGCATGTCCCGAAAAAATGAAACCTTACGTTTCAACGTAAACTCTTTACGATGCGATTTATTTTGATTTCCTTGAATATTCTTACTAACTTCAATATATTTACTTGTTCAGCACACTGTTATTATCATATAAATGTTTGAATATAAGATTAGATTCGTATTCTGAATGTTAAATAATTACGTATTTTAATGTAGATTATGCTTATCATACAGTATTATTTTCTCATATGTTAAAATTTGATTCTACAAATGACAATGTCAAAAAAGAAAAAGAAAAAGACAATTCGAAATTTGTGTAAATATCTAGTATATAGGAAAATCGAGGACGATTTATTTTGTCAGGCTGGTCGAGCTGTAAGAGACTTCATCTCTCACAATATGTGCTCTCCAATTAATGATATACCTGGCAACCCATTTATGATTTGCTAAATGTCAAAAGAAAGCTTTAATTTCAAAACATATTATTATGTATGTATTCGTTTCATTTCTCTTAAATAACTGAATGATCGCACGATCTTTAGCTTTATATAATTACCATTAGATTACTGTAATGTAAGAAACAGATTATTATATGCTTCTTAAAAGCTTCGCTCTGAACATTTTATGTAATGACAAATGAGTTGTAATAAAGAAGTTGCCAAGAGAAGACGTCTATGGGTTTTATTGTGCATGTGCATGTACTTTTTGCTAAGATTAAATATTACAAAACAATATTATTTCAATGGTTTTTGCTTCGCTGAATCTAAATATGAGCTTAGAATCTACCTAACAGCTGGCGTTTCTGAGATATTAAGCGATCAAGATCGAAAAAATCAAGTTTTTGTTATCTTTCAGCCTCCGTTTTAACATGAAAGATAACTATGCTAACCCAAAAACAAACCATTGCTTTTCTGATGATTTGCTATCCACTGAAACTATATCTGGTCTCAAAATGGCTCTATTACATCAAATTTTTGAGATATTTGGCTTCAAAAGTTGCAATACACGGTCATGCAATATTTTGAGGCCTATGTTCAGTCTCGAAAGAAAATTGAAATCAGAAAACTCATTTTTAAAGTTCTCAGTGTGCTGAATTCAAATCCAGTCAGATAATCGCGGTGCAACGCCAGGTTGCCAAAGAATAAAGCATTGATTACTTGGCGTTATTCTGGCTATAATCTTAGGAACCTAATGTGATAGAGCAATTCTGTGACTGAATTTGAATTCAACACATCCAAAACCTTATAAAATATGTTTTCTGACTCTAATTTCCTTTTGAAACTGCACCTAGGCCTCAAAATATTACATGACCGTGTATTGAACGCTTAATATCTCAGATACGCAAGCTGTTAGGTAGATTCTAAGCTCATATTTAGATTCAGCGAAGCAAAAACCTTTAAAATAATATAGTTTGCTTTTGGAAACAGAATCACTGTTGACCAGTCTTATTTATGATACACTGTCTTTATACTGTAAATCTATTTTATCTGCTAATCAGCATGGTTTCCTAGGGGGTGGGTAAACTACAGCCAATCTGGTGCATAAAGGAAATGAAGTTGATTTGCCACTGATTTTATTAAAGCATTCGAAAAAATGTCATATAAAATCATCCTTTTCGAACTCAAAACCCTCAACTTTCCCCAATTTTTTACCTCAGAACTTATTTGACCTAAAGAAAATATATAATGTGCTTCAGGTCATCTTTCTCCATTACCTTCATAGCAGCTTCCGGTGTCCCTCATGGCTGTCACCTTGGCCTTTTTATTTCAGCGATAAATTACGTTGTCAGGATTCTCAATTTTTTTTGATATACGCGGATGATATGAAAATATTTAAAAAAAAAAAAATATGAAAAATGTATCTTTCAAGACAATCTAGATATATTCTCTATTTAGTGTCATAAAAGTAATTCAAATCTTAATGTAAGTACCACCCCCTTCGATGCTCTATGGTGAACCCATACCCGAAGTTGCTTATACTCGTGACTTAGGTCATTAGGTGTCATTTGTGATAAAGAGCTCAACTTTCACTTTCACATTGAATTTATAATAAAGAAAGCTAACAGTCCTCGGTTTTACTAAACGTTAATCGAAAGAATTTCACGATCCATATATCCTTAAATCTCTGTACGTCACTTTCGTAAGGCCAATCCTGGAATATTTATATACCTCCAGTTATATACCTCCAGTCTCTAAAAAACAGACGTGAGATGGAAGACATAGTATTTGTTCAAGATCTCTTAAGTGGAATCATTGATTTTCCTTCGCTATTGAGTTCAATCTCTTTTAACACCGATTCCCGGAGTCTCAGGTTTGTTTACCTTTTCCGCATACAGTATCATCGTACGAACTTCAGTTTCCACAACCCTATGTCACGTACTAATGACTTCTCGAATCTGTTTGACTTCCACGCCTCAAAATCAAGCCTTCGTAAATCCCTTGATTCCCTCTTATTAAAGTCATCCGTAATTGACTTTCTTTTTCAAAATTATCCTTAATTTAGAATTAAGCTAAGTATGTTCTATAGATTTAAGTTTTTTGCTTGTATTGAGTGTAAAGTAAATTATTTGAAAGAGTGTCCTTAGTAAACATTAGAAGATCCTTGGCATGAATCTATGTGATTCGTGCCAACGTTTTAGAACTCATACCAAACCCATACCACTGCTGTTTTTAATGTTTTTATTTTCACATTCTTTTGGTTGAACAATGTGTCATCTCATCTCTTGGTTCTTCATCAAACTGCCTGATAACTCATACCGCTATTGTTTTAATCATGCCGTGCTTGGAATAGTTGTTTTGAAGTATCTTCTTTATCAACAGCTTATAACTTCGTTTGATATTTCTAACAAACGTTAAAAGGCGACAGAAAGACACTTTCATCCTTACTTCAGAAAAATTCCCTAAACGACCAACTCATACCGTACCTACTCATACCACCCACCCTTTTTTTACTTTTTTCTGATTTCTATCCATAGAAAACAAAAGTAGAAAACAATTTGTCCTGCAATAGTTAAAAAAAGAAATATCAGAAACAAGGACGAGTGGTAAAGAAGATTGTCATTGATGACGATGACTTATGGTGCTCAAATCAGTCTTGGCAGTACTTTTAATCCGACAAATGAAAATTCCTTTCAGAGGTTAAGAATTATTATTTGTCTCTCTCCCCATATCGCACTGATCCGGCAATTAATCACGATGCCACACTTGCAAAATGTGTCTTCTTGACTCACCCATATTCAGTATAAATTGTCGGCATCGTCGTCAGTTATGCTGCAACTAGTTTTGTGTTCCTCCGCAAAAATGTAACGTTGGTCATGTTTTTCCTTTCTGCACAAATCATTCAAATTAATTGCGGTTTTCATGTTAAAAACACAAACCAACAAACTGCGCGCAACAATCTAGCCAAGAAGCTATATAGCCGGATGGATCATCATCCCCGCAAGCTTCCAGAGGTACACACATGCGCTTGCATTGCTCGTGAAAGTTCTGATTTCGGTGGGATTGTGCAAACTCATAACATGAATTCCAGTGCGCCCTGTACACACAAGCACAAGCCATACAGCGTTTGTCAGTGCGTCGAAAATTAATGTGACTCCAGTCGTACATGTGTTCCATAGGACTTGACACCAAGTCACAGTGGCGGCGGCGCGGTGACTGTTGAAGATGAAGACGAAGTGTAGCCTGACTATGTGCAGTGAGCGCGTGAATACCTAGTGGCGACATAAAACAAAGCAGCCAACCATCCAATTCAACCTAACTTCACAACCAGATGTAAGTGATCAAATCGTAAATAAATTTCAAGTGACAGGCATAAATGTCTCGGCTTTTAATGAGCACACGCAGCGCAAGCACTAACCAGAGTTACAATTAAAAAAAAAAAAGGAAATAAACCCGCGTCGTGTACTTGGTAGCGAGCTGTCTAAGTACAAGATCCTGTCCGCGATCAGAGCGGACCAGTTTCCCATCAGAATACAGCCAAACCCGCCACCAACCGCAGGGAATCAAATTCGAATGACATTATCTATCAGCTACAGCTTTTGGTAAAAACTTTCTGTGTTTTGCTAGAAGTGGAGCCTTGCCCCTGATGTGTGCTGACGGAACTTAGCGTTGATGGGTAATTTGTCGATTCGGCGTTGTTGTTTCTCCCTCGTTTTCATGTCGTCGTCAAGTCATCTCTTCATCTGATGTTTGGTTAATTGACAATTGACATGCGTCTGCTCATCAAATCAATGGGGGACATCGCGCCTCATGTGGTGAATATGCAAACTGACTGGTGCGGTATAGTTACCATTTTGCCGTTCTTCAGAATGCCATCACAACAGATTGACAGATGAAAGGAAGTTTTAACGGATTTGTGTGTGTTCTTTTGGAACTCGAATTGGGATTTTAATCTGCATGTCGTGTGTACAAATTGTTTAATATGTGTCTGCGGTTCTTATCAGATCCCGATTGGTAATTTGCTGCAACAACCCAACCAGCCAGCCTCCCGCATGACGGAAAACATTTTTTATGTATTTTTACGCTCTGGTACAGCCAACACACAAGCCATAGCAAAGCTTGCCAAACATCGATTGGTTCCACAAGGTAATTGCTTCATTAATCGGTTCCAAATATGGTTTGACGCTGTCTTGGGTTCTCTGTTTCCTAAGCCCCTGGTCTTGACTTGTTGTGTGTAATCGAGGGAACGATAGCGGGAGGATTTGTTGACAAAACGCAATTATTTTAATAGTCCCCACAGATGGAGCTAACATAACACAACACACCAAATCATTCCAGCCCCACTGACTATGTGCTGCAAAAAAGACGAACGATAGATTTGAATAGAAGTTGCAAGCACCGCAACTATGTGTCTGTCTCACCCACCCACCCCCTCATGAGGCTTCTATTCGAACTCACGGCCGGCAACATAAGTAAAATAGCTTCCGAGAGACACTAAAGTCGTGATTTGATTTTGCTTTTAATGATTTTCCATATACGTGGAACATAGGACTGTGTGATTAAGGACATCTTACCAATTTGGAAGAATTATCTGGGCAATAAGACGTTTGTCCTGTCATTCTGTGTTGAGAAATTATGCAATATAAATAGAGCAAATTAGCCTCATTCTGAGTGGACCGAGTTTGCTTGTGAAGAGGGGAAATTATGAGCAGGTAAAGATCAAAGGAACTTAAATCTCTCATCATCGACTCTGTTTAAAGATGATGCACCGAAACAAGCAATTAACGAACAAGGCAAATGGCCCATTAAAGGGCAATAAAGTTTATTGGTATATCATTTCGAATAGAGAAGTGTTTTGGTTTTTGGCCGATTTTTAATGTCTGCGATGGGATGAGAAGGGTCTTTGAATAGGTTACACCACGCTGGTGGTCTTGTGAGTTGGTTTCAGCTCAGTTTTAATGAATCTCTCTTTTTGGGTAGGCTTTTTAGGAATTTATAGGCCTTTTATTTCGTATCAGGTCGGTCGCTTAGCAATTAGCGAAACTTGTCTACCATCTGATCTATTTTCTAATCAATTTAGTCTTTTCAGTTGGATATGGAATGCCTCTGAGATAAAAGAGCTCCATGGCATCGATTGTTTTCTTCCATGTGTTTGGTCTTGGGCAAAGGCTTGCTTTTGATAAAGAGGTTTTACCCTGAAACTTTTGCTTTTTTTAGATACTAGGTTTGGTTTACTGACGTATGTTTAAGTACATGACCAAAATGTGGCGTTGTTGGTTCCCACATTTTTTTTTACACCAATTAGTTATTTTTTCTTTCAATTCACCACTTAATTCAAAGGCTGTGCTACGCCGATCGGTTTTCCCATTTATTTGTTTTCCGTTAGCATTCAAACAAGTAGTATTTTTTTTAGGACCACGTAGATTGATTTTATATTCAATTTTTTTTGTATAGTGCAATGGATTTCTCGAAACCACCGATAACAACCAAAGTTGACGGTTTTTCTGTTTTGTTGGGTTCAAATTATGATCCGAGGTCTGTTTATTTGCCAATTAGCTTCACGGTATTTCACGGTTTACTGTGCCTGCATTATGTGCTTGCTTCGTGCACCAACTACAAGTACCTACCTACTTCATTCTTATTTTTGATTTATTTTTGATAAGTTCTAATGTTGAGTTCTAAGAGAATAGAATCGTTTTCAAAAGTAAACCAAATTTTTTGATTACTTTCTTTAACTTCTTTTGAGATTTGATACTTTTGTGAGGCTGGAGAAAAGAGTGCGCTGCCGTAGCTTTTTCTATCCTTTCTTAGTTTCTTGTTTAAAACTAGACCCACGTGTTTGAAATTTGGATGCATTTGACAAAGTCAGTAGTATGACGCTTATGAGTCTATGTATGAGAATTTTCGAACGGTCGTTCACTTTTTCTTTCATCCGCGTTTCTGAGGCCCTTTTTTGTATTTTGTTTCGAAAGCAAACATTTTCGCAAGGAAATATTGTGTAATCCTTATTTTATAGTAGATTCGAATCTCTTACTTTCTAAATGACAAATCCGAAAATGGATTTTTTGTACCTGTCAAAGCGTTTACGCGTTAGTAGTTAGGTGTTCCCGTGGCGTAAGGTTCTTGGTTTGAATTTAAACAGGAGCAAAAATGTTTTTCCACGGGTATCGCTTTTCGCGAGGAATTTGCAAGTCCTTCGTACTTAAATTCCTTGGCATGAAAAGCGCTTTTTTCGATTGGCCGCTTGGAACCGGCAGAAAATTGTAGGTCCTTTCCATTTCCTCATAAAGCGTGGTTATGAGGTTGTGCTCTGTTGCGCCACCCAACTTATTTACCTACTTAATGCGTTTACGAATTTGAAAAGCATTCAAAAACGAAGATTTTGTTTCGACAACAAAGTAGCTAATAGATTCTTTTCACTCTTGAAGGGTGGCTCGAGTTTCAGCGTTTTTGTGATTTAAAAAAAAAAAAATTAAAAGTATGATTTTTTTAGTTTTATTCGCATCTTTTGCATTATACTAAGCATATTTTTAACTATCTTTACACTATTACCGCAGGAACAGGAACGTTACAGGGAACGTAACCATGAACTAAGCAAATACTGGACCGATTTCAAATAATCTTTCGCTGATAGAGTTCATACTTCATTACTTCCCAGTAGCATGGACTATATTTTATTATCCCCCCATATTCCCACGGGAACGGGAATGTTAATTCTAAAACTACTGAATCTCTTTTTTTTATTATTGCAATGTGGTGCTAACCTTGAGTAACATTGACTATATTTCATCTGCATATTCTCTCGGGAACGTAAAATTGAACTTTAAAAGTGCTGAACAGTTTTCTAAAATTCTTTTCACATTAGAATTCCTCAAAATTCCTCAGTAACAGATTTTATTTCAACTAAATATTAGAAGCAGGGTTGATGATATACACTAGATTACCGTAGGACCCGAGCTACCCGGCGCCGGGCGGGTCAACTAGAGTTGTATAATTTTATTTGTGCAGATATATTGAGGTATCAGCCGGAAACAGTTCTTCCCCCACAACGCTTTGGAAGATAAATGTTGCGGTGTTAACAGTAACTTGCTCGGAAATTGTATCGGAAATGAAAAACTTTGAAGTTTATAGGTAAATAATTATCAAATATTCCCCCAACGTTCTCCTATAATTTGCGTTTTTCATTTTAAACCTTTTAGTGACCATCTAAAGTGAAAATTCTTATTATCCACCAAAAATTTTGCCATTTTGTGGGTAGGAGACACCCTTTATGTAATTTTTTTTTTAAAACGTAGGGAGAGGTATTTTATATCTAGAAGGTGTATGCACCTTCCAAAATAAATCGATCAAGTAGTTTTTAAATTGCAGTGAATACGGACTTCGGAAAAGTAGTTTTGAGGTGTTTAACGCTCACCGTTTTAAAAGTGTGAAAACAGAAGATAAGTTAGACAATGGCTTCAAGTGTTTTGCTTATAAGGGTGGGGCAACAGAGCGAGGTACCCCACGGGTTAGCGCATTTCTCACAACCATGCCTTGTCAGTGAATGGAGGGGACTTACAATTTTCTGCCGGTTACGAAAGGCTTATCGAGAAAGTACTTTTCATGGCAATGAATTTACTAACAGAGGTATTGCCAATTCTTCGCCAAAAGCGATACCTGTGGATAAATAATTTTTCCTTTTTTGAGATTCGAACCACGAACTGTTAACTGGCAGACATACTGACCACCACGCCAAGGGTACCGCAAGTGTTATGTTAAATCGACTTAAAATTTCAGGGACATTATTATTGAAAATCTTAACAATATCATTATCCAAAAAAGTGAAATCCTTCCTCCCCCCGTCTTTAAGCAATGGTGGTGTTAAATGGATACATTTTTTCAATCAAGTTGAATTTATTCAATAAATAAATATATGTATGTAAAATGTAAAATTTTATAACAGACAATGATTAAGAGAAATGTTCCAATAAACACCAAAACAGTTAATAAAATAGTAGAATTCATGTCTGCTTGTTCCTATTTGGCCAAGAGACGTTTACCTCAGATATACGGCAAAGCTCCAGAAATTTGGCGTTCGGTGAAAAGTCATTAGAACCAGTGGCGGATTAAGGCTTATTGCCGCCCTAGGCCCTGTCTGATACGCCGCCCTTTTTGATCAACAAAATTCTATATATTTTGAATCACAATTGTTATTAAAATATAGTTTTTATTTTCTACACGACTCATAATGCGAATCATTAGAGAGTGCTCTATTTTTATTCAAATATAATTAGTAAATAATACAAAAAAGTGTTTATTAAACTCGAGCTAGCATAACAAATAAAAGTAACCATTTTTTTCAAATTATAATGTATTACCTAGCTTGTAAATCTCTTCTTCCTGACTTTTGTCCGAGTAAAAGCATAAACTATGTCACTATTATCAATTTATTGAACTAGTTGAGCTTGAGTAGACAATAATGCAAAAGCATTAAGTCTATCTTAGCCCATACTTGCGCGTAAAAAATATTTAACCCTTTTCAAGGTAGAAAAAGATCTTTCTCCTGAATAATTGGCGGGAATACTCAAAAAAATACGCAGAGCAATGTCTACCTTCAAATAAACAATCTCGAAGATTTTGAGAATGCATGCCATTGTATATTTCCTGTGCGTATATTTTTTGTATATTTCTTGTACGCTCCATCTTCCGTATTTGCTAGGGATACGGATACTTTGTAACTAATTTATTCTCAAGATTTTTCAGTTCTATCGTATGTATGTCAGGTAAATTATCAAAAAAACTAAAATTTTCGTAAAGTTTTTGATAAGCACTTTTACGTCCGGCCAAGTATCGGCTTAAAGTATCTTAAATTCGGTAATACACATTGGTGCGAAAGTTTTCGTGACCAGATGAAGGTATTGTTTCATTCACCCGTAACTCATCTGCCTGAATTTTTCTGGTTTTCTTGCGATCTGTATCATAACGATAATTAACTTGAACTCCAGAGAGTGGTTTTGCTTTTTCTTCATATTCAGAGTATTGTTTGTCCCTCATATCTTGAAGAAATAATGCCAAAGAACCATAAATTTTTACCACAGATGATAAATTCGCATGAGATTTTTGAAGCTTCTTACTTGCAGCACTGAAACCATCTAAAATAACATTATGAGCCATGACCAAAATTGCCGTTTCTAGATGCTGTAATTTTCGCTGCAATCATGTAGCTTCAGAACGCGTATTTCTTATGGAAACGCCTACCGGTCATAGACAAAAAGCAAGAAACTAAGTAACCAACTTTGAGACTTCTACTTTTTAAACTGCACTCGTAAAACTGAAATAATTACTGCGACTCGCTTTCGAAAAAAACATTATTTTGTAAAACTTTAAATTGCGATATTTTTGAATCGCGTTGTTCGATATTGATTTCTAATGCACAATCGATATCTCAATCGGTTGATTCGTTCTTGAGATATCGTGCGACAAAACTATTGCTTACACACACACACACACACACACACACACACACACGGCGGGACATCACGCTGAAACTACTCAGAATAGCTCCCTAAAACCTCAAAATTTGAAAATCCGACAAGAACTCGATTTTTGAAATTTTTAATATGTACATTATGTAAGAGTAATCTCACCAAATATACAAAAGTGAAAAAATATTTAGTTATTCGCAAGGAAGCTTATCAATTTGATTGTTTCTTTTTTATAACTTTATTTGATAAAACTAGACTATAATTGATTCCATCAAAATATTAATAATGCACCCTCAAATTGAAAAGTCAATGAAAAAATAAAAGTCCATAGAAAATTTTTAATGAATTTAAAAAAAAAAAAAACAGAGCCAATTTAAAAATAAATTTTTGGTATATTTCTACGGCTCTTAAATTTTAGCGTTCTGAAAATTTTGCCCCCCCCCCCCCCCCCCCCAAATCGTGCCGCCCTAGGCCCGGGCCTCACGGGCCTATGCGGTAATCCATCACTGATTAGAACGTACAAACTTGCCAAAAAAACACAACTACCTACTTTCTTTTTTCTGATTTTAACTCAATTCGATGTATTTTTGTCACAAATAAGTAACATTAATTTCAGCGCAAAATAAGCTAGTATATGTGTGAAAAAGAGAAATAACAAACCGGATTTAAGAAATAACAAACATAATTTTTTTTTATAAACACATTAAGGTTTCACACATTGGCTTAGAAATATAAAATTTTCAGCATTTATATACCGAGGATTTTATAAGTGTCAGTACGATCCGACAAAAATTTGCGCCTTAGAAGGGTGAGACAATATCTAACTGATGAGCGAAACGCTATTGATCCTCCATGTCCTTTTGACTTTGTTTGATACTATTTTTTTGTAATTGTATTTTTTGAACATCCCATAACAAAATAAAATTATATTTTGTTGAGAGAACTACGTGCCTAGGACAACAGCTGCTTTTGCACCAATCTTGATCTTGCTCAAAAAATGGTGCAGAAAAAGTTGTGCTTAACTATTCTAAAACAGCTTATTGAGAACAAAAAAGAACACAAAAGTTCAGAAAAGAACCTAATATTTCTATTTGAACAATAAAATTTGATCTTTTATGATTGGAACAATTTATAACTGCCTTCTTGAACACTGCTTTTGTCACCCGTAAAATCCACCTTCTGCCATACATTTGAACCATTTTTGATTTGTCGCCTTTAATTTTTTGTGTTACTTTTTCTTTTCTGTTTTCGACATACATGCAAAGTGCAATCAAATCCATTTTAGTTTTTAGTTTTAGTTTTTTTAAGTTTTTATTTAGTTAATTTTTAATTTTTTTTTTTTGTATTCTTTAAATGTTAATTAATAACTTAAAAATTATGACACTTCAAAAACTACCTGAAATTCATGTCTCTGTACCAGAATACCCTCTTAACTCATATCTCATACGTTCCTTATTGTTTTGTTTGCCATTTGTGTTAGTGTCTCATGAGAGTTTCGAGAATCTATTCCGTAAATGAAAATTGGACTTAGTCCTTTTTTTCGATTCCAAAAAGGAATTCTTTTTTGAACCCCTTTTATTGCAAAGCCCCTTGATTTCTTTTCACTTGACGACTTCCAGTTGTTATTGGGATGATGGGGTTTGCTCAGTTGTAGATATAATTCGATCGAGTTGGAATCTTGTGTGAGATCTGGGTCTGCTAGGGATACAAACATTTGCTACATTTTTTCAATTTGTTTTTTCTCTGGTCGGCACATGTGATTAATTTTACTTGAACCTAATGCCATCGAGTCTCTCGAATTGTGGAAGATGAACCGGGATCTTCTTTCCATTAACTGAAAAAATTATGCAACAGATGGGAGTCGACTACAAGTTGCCATCTCTATGCAGCAGATAACACATTCGACGTCGCGTCGCTGTTGTCAGTTACCGCAGCACTTACTTCATCTTTGAGCAAATGGTTATGAGATTTTGGCTTCACAGCCCAAACTGTTTTAGGTAAGTTTTCCATCGATCTTCGGCGTTTAGGCGCAGGTGTAATGGGGGCAGTTATGATTCCCTTAGGCCAATTAATTCTATGTTCATCCGCATTAGTTCTGTTAATTTGATTCGAATTTCAAAAAGTTCCATGCAGTCCGACGTTCTTTGTATCTGTAGCTGGAAAGACACAAGTTGGGAGCTTTTCTTTTTTGCAGGGGATGTTAATCTACATTAGTTTTGGACTGAATGCCCTGACCGGTTGAGGACAGATCTGAGACCTACGAAATCTTTGCTTACCCCAGCGGGCAGGAACTTCAACAACAGGTTAAGCAACTGTCGCACTGCTTCCAAGGCTTAGAAGAAAAACCGGATTCAATCTGTTTGTTTTATTTATATCGGGTAAGGGGATAGATTAGTCTGTACAGTGATTCTTGTGTGCATATACAGGCGCAGGTTATCCTGAGTTCCCTCGGTTTCCGAATACTTCGTTAATGACCGATTTACGCGGGCACCCAGCCTAAAAATCAGCACGCCTCATATTAATCTTTATTTACGATGTGAATAGTGCTTTCTCACTAAGCCTCTCCGAATCAGCTCGAAATTTTAGTTCCCTTCCATTCCTCAAAAGTTCAAAAAAAAATATGCCGTTGAGTCTCCACTGATGTTTATGAATGATTCTTGCATTGTGATGTTCTTATGTCTGAAAATTTTTCTGTCGCAGTTTTCTCCAGTCTGTCTTGCACTTGCTTATAGGTGAGGTGACCTTAGCGCTTTGTATAATCTTTTGGTGATCTTAAGAACCTTCTGTTGTCTGTATTTAAACTCCAACCAGTCACTATGCCTTCTCTTTCAATAGATGTTCTAAAGAGACTCTTGCAACATGAGGTGAGTTCAAGAGTCTCTGCGAAATACGAGTACTTCAAATGACTTAAAACTTATAAAATGATTCTATGAAGTCTGCAAAAAGCACACAAATGCCTTCTAATGTGAGCTAAACTGATATCGATATGCAGAAAACTATTTCCACACATACTTCTCGACTCGCAACTTAACATTGACATTTAGTTGCTAAAAATAATCTCATCCTCGAGGATCTTTGGCCTCCGCTTGTCATTCTTCCACTTTCTCATTTTGTTTACACGAGTATGTTCTGTCCCGCGGCTAGCCCAGCGGCTCTTCGGGTTCTTTCATCTTTTGCCAAAAAATTAATTCTCACATCAAACTATCTCTTTGGTGCCATTAATCAAACTATTACCGGCGCGGCGTCGTCCGCCGTTCGTCGTTGCAGTCTTCGCTGCTGCTGCTGCTGCTGGTGGCTGCGCCTATATCCAGACATCCGAGACTATCTCACAGCTTTAATCCAAATCAATGCGCATACATGCGCATTCAAATAGCAAACGAGATCGCGTTATCTTGCGTCTTTCAATGCGGTTAAACCGATACTGATGCTGCTGTTGCTGATCAGCGCTCCGCTGCTTTGGTTTCGTAAATGGAGTCTGCTGCCAGACGAGCGACGTCGATTATTTATAGAGGAGGTGGCTACTATTCAATGAGAATGAGTGTGTGCCCAGCCCCAGTCCCAGCCTGACCGACCACGGATCACAGAGGACAGAGGTCCACGCAAAAGACAAAAACGATTTAACGGTTTCGGACAGAGGAGAAGGAAGCAGACATTTTTTTTGGCACCTTATCTCCAAAACTAAACTCCAAAATGCAAAACGCAAAATGCTAAACACCAATGCCCAGCGCGCCAGTCCTGAAATAGCTTATCAGACTGAAATAGCTTAGTCTATGTCTGGTATTGCGGTTGTTGTGGTAGCTTGGCTGTCGTCACGTTATCTGGCGCACAAAACGCAACATCTCAGCTCTAATCGTGTGAAAAATTTCCTCCGTGCGGTAGTGTTGGTATTTCATTTTGGCAGCGGGTGAGAAACATAAAACATAAAAGCGGGACATACCTTGATGAATATATGCAAGCGATACAGACAGTTTGGGGCGAATTTTGAACGCCGCGCCGAGCGTACCAAAGCAAGAAGCTTCCGGGCAGATTGATACGATGAAAGATTTTTTTCTGTTTGTTGTTGCATCTCTTCAACAAGACAAAGGCATCTCAGTCGTCAGTGCTTTGCTCAGTCCTCAATGTGTAAAAGCATCAGAGAGTGGCCTCGTTAATTGAGTTGTCTAATGCTTAGCATGAAAGAGTAGATAATGAGGCAGCAGCGCTGACGTTCGCGTTCGTTTTATCTGGGTGATTCTCCTTATAGGCCTCGCGTCAGGCCCAGATGCTGATTGGAGGTGATGTTTATCAACTAATCCTCGAACATGATGGCGATGGGGTTGCATAATAATTCAAGTTTATGTGGATAGTGAATGTTTAATGTTTGACTGCCGATGGTGGTAATGTTGGTTTGGGCATTGGGCGCGTCAGATATCTGATTGTGAGTAGAAGTCGAAAAACGTGTCCGCAATAATTGGAGGTCTTCGGCTTAAGTCGATTGTTTGTTGATTGTTTTTTTTTTATTTAAGTGCTTTTCTTTAAATGCATTCTGTCTTCCTCTCTCACTCTTGTGTTTCCAATCGTGTGTGATTTTAATTAGTTGACATTTCTAATTTCCGACTTTACAAATACCTCAGTCAGTTAACACTCAATCCAAATCGAGTCAGTGAGTCGATGCTCGAAGACCGTGATGTGGGAAATGGATTTATTGTGGAGCTTGTTGACATATGACGTGAAATTCCTTTCATTGTAACCTCTTGTCACCTTCATGCATGAAAATATTTCTTCTTTTTTGATTTTTTTGTGAAAATCATCACTCAAAATTCACAGCGCCATGGTGATGAGCTTACACAGCTGACCGACTTTCGTTGTGTGGAGGAAATAGGAATACATTGTTGGCTTCAGGTTCTTCAAGAATTTTTTATTTAGATGAAAACTAGCGCTTTGTTATGTATTGTGTTGGTCAGTTTTGTTCGATTGTTAACCATCTATCCGAGAGCATTTTTCTGCTTTGCTTTCAGATCTTTGAACATTTCGGTCAGATATCATTTCTATTTCGATTCGTCGTCTGCTTTAGATTTCATAATGTGATCGCGGAACTTGGGACTATGAGGTAGACGTGGAAGGAGACAGAGATCGGGGAGAAACAAGGACAAGGGATTATCAAAGAAACTTTAAATTAAATTATTGATTTTAATATAAGAACACGACTAGAAACAAAACAAGAAGCACTAGAAGACTACAGTTTGAGAACAGAAGTCTGTGCCCCTGTTCTGTAACTATCGCCTCGGCGATAAACGGTGGAAAATGGAACGAAATTCTATGAATTTAGTAGTATTTCGTTCCATTTTCCACCGTTTATCGCCTGCTTTTATCGAGGCGATAGTTACAGAACAGGGGCACTGAAGTTAAACTAATGCGGGTTTGGGATTTGGCATTAAGCCGATTGAAGTGAAATACTAAAATTGGGAAACTTGAGAAAATTAGGAAAATTGTTTGCTTGGTTTTCAAAAGTTTCGGGGAATGTTTGAGTTGAAGGTCGATTTCCATTGCACAATTTTTCTCCAATCTTCGATATTTTTCACACCTTAACTTTTGCTAGCTATCCAAGAAGTGTCTCTCCCTGTCTGACCTCAACGCTCAACCCCGCTCTCATACACACACACTTTCATACATTCATCCAATCACTTTCGTGGTTCTGTATCACGACATCAGCCACCGGTTGGCGTGCTGTGCCATCGCTGTCGAATACCAACGCATGCTGATGCTGAACCACTATCTACAATGAGTTCGTCAAGTTGTTGGTGTGGTCCAACTTCTACCGATCTCGATGGGTGAGTTCAGACCCCTAGAACTGAACCACTGTACACAAGTTTTTTCTCAGCATTCTCTCAGTAACCTATTACCGCTCGGAAATTGAATCGAGTAAGTTTCAATATCAACCCAACCTGTTTTTCTTTTTAAACCTTCGAGGAAACTAAGAAGGAGGAAATCTTTATCGTAGGCAAGTCCCTAGCCTACACTGGTGGACCCTGTAGCAGATTTAGGGGGAGAAGGGAAAACTTTGTCAAAGTGACCCAAAACGTTGTGTAAAAACTGATCATCTACCATTTGTGTTGTCTTGTGTATTTTGCCGTTTTCAATTTGGCAATTTTTGCCGTGAGACCGCCCATCTGCACGATCATTAATGTGCGTTGAGGAACGCCCGTCCCTTTTCTGGTCTAGCTTCGACAAATTTTACATCCCTACGTTGGATGCTTTCGCAAAATGCTGGGTGAGTAAATCATAGGCTGATGGAACCTTGGTTGCCTCTAACTCTCTCAGAATTGTGCAGCCACACCCAAAAACGAGGAAGAGGTAAGGATATGCGATAGGATCCAAAGGATACTTTTTAAAGCGGTAAATTTTACCGCGACACGAGAGCAGCGTGAACTCTCTTAAGTCATGTTGTTTAGTCGTACGAGTTAGTTTGCAGTGACATGGCTTTATCGCTGTAAATGCTGTCATCGCGGCCTTGAAATCGATAAAAAGATGGTGCATACCGACATTGTTTTCTCGGGATTTTTTCAAGATTTGCCGTAATGTGGAAAATTGGTTGATTGTGACCTTTTCAGGTCTAAAACATTGATTATAACTGATCAAATTGTTGAAGCGGGGTATCAGAAGTTCACATATTACTGCAGACTAGATCTCTATTCACTTGTCGGGCATGATGGTGTTGCAGTTTTATTAGGTTTTAGCTCACATATGGCAAGTTCACCTCTTTCCAGATCTGAAGGACGTCATACCTGATCACCGTGCTGGTTGAATAAGATCAGTTTAATTTATGTCTTCGTCGTTGTTAAGCAGTCTGCAGAAGTGATCTTTCCAGATCCTCAGTAGTCTTCATCGGCTTGAGTTCGAGCTATGCCACCCTGGCATAATCTTTTTACTTTTTTTTCTAAATTTCCTCAAACGAGTGCTCATCCTAAATATTGGATTCATATATATTTAGAGGGACACCCTATTGGAAATGGCACTGGCTATTCCTTGCGATTATAGGTTGAAGTGATCTAGGGATCGTCGTGTACCTTTATGAATTTTGGGATGAGGAAAACGTGTGCTACTAACAACGATATCTAAGTCCCACAGCAAAATCATTTGGCCTGAGTTCTTTTTTGGATGTCTTGCTAATAGTGTTTATAAAGATGTCCTCCTTCCTTACTTTTGCCGTAAATCACCAAAGATGATTTTCACTATGTTTTTTAAATTCTTCCGAATGTTTTTTTTTCATCAAAAACAGAGCAAGAAAGAATTCATGTTGGCTTTTTGTAAGCGCACTGTTAAATTCAATGCTTATTGCTTCAAGTTTTCTTCAATACTCTTTGATACTTGTGTTTTAACTGAATTTTCTAACTTCTTCTTCATTACCAGCAACATGGGATCATGTCTGCTTCACACAAGTGATCCGCCGTGGGGTACGTCGCGTTGACCTCGGAATGCATCGGCAAACCTACCACCACCTTTTGATTGCTCCATGTCTGAGTTCAAACAAGTGCAGACTTTGTTGCATTTGTCTGTACTAGGAGTGTTTTGGTCTGTCTTTCTTTTTCTTCTTTCGAGATCGTATAGCAATATTTTCTAATATAGAAATTAGTTGTTGTTTGTATTGGGTTGTAAAATAAACCATCTACTTAAGATCTCTCAACAAATTTTGTAAATTCAGTTTCAACTAGTTTTTGAACTGAGCCATATTGGCACATAGAAGCCAAATGCATGAATTATTTTCAGGAGTTATTTCTAGGCTTGTGACTGTTGGAAATGAATGAAGATATATTAAACCCTATTACAATATCGCAAACTCATTAAAATAAAAATAAAAAACTGGGATTCTCAGTTCTTAAAAAAGCTTTAGCTGGCAGAAGAATTCAGGCAAATAAACCCCGAGCAGCACAATTGCCTGTTATCGAGATCGAGGGCTTAAAGTGTCAATTTTATTTGAGTTTTCACGCATTAAACATTCGTAAAGAAGTCAATAAGGGCCAAAAAGAACCATAAAGAAGTAGCCAACTGCATGAACTGAAGAATTATTAATATACGCTTTTTAAGAGCTAATAAAGAGAACTGGTTTTCGGTGATCTTCAGAAGATGTTCTTTGAAGGTTTTGAATATGTTTCTAACTGAGTGAGAAATATGAACTGAGAACCTAGGGAAGAATAGTTTCAGAACAAACGAAGAATAAGTTTCTTTCTCTTTTATACAAATACTAATTGAATATAGTATTTGTGAAATTGAATAAATAAAAAATGAGAGAAAAAAAATTCATATGTGTGGTTTATTTTTGTGAACGACTGCAGATATTTTACCCATAGTATAAGGGAAGCAATTTTCTAACTATTAGAGCGTGGGTCGGTTTGATGTGCCAGAAAGGATCTACTTTCACACATTCTACCTCCCATAAAATCAACTCGCCTTCAATAAAGAAAAAGTTTATTAGATTTAATGGCAAAAAAAAAAAAAAAAAATCGGGTAGAAGGTTGCGAAAAAGCATCTAAGTTGTGTCCTTATGTACTGTTCTACAAATAAAAGCTCAGGGATATGTAGAAAACAAATGCTTTTTTGTAAAACACAACAATTTAATGCATTTTAAGGATATGTTTTTGAAAATAAGCAAAAAAACACGGCGAACACTTTTTTCTCATGTCCTCCATAACAAATAGTCCTCTAGGGTGTATCATTTCTTAAATTAAAAATAGGTATGCAACAGGGCAAGGAGCCCGAGGCCTTGCGCATTTCTCACAACCATGCCTTGTGAGGAAATGGAAGGCTAAGACCTACAATTTTCTGCCGGTTCCGAACGGCTAATCGAGAAAGCACTTTTCATGGCAATGAATTTGCGAATGGAGGACTTGCCAAATCCTACCGAAAGGCGATACCCGCGGAAAAACATTTTAGCTCCTGTTAGGATTCGAACCACGAACCTCTGGGTTAACAGGCAAACATGCTAACCATTACGCCACGGGTACCACTTCTTACGTATGTAGCTAAAAAATTTAATTAATTAACTAATTAACATTAATGTTAAGTAACTAAAACGGTTAAATGAGAAATCTCGGGCCTAGTTACGACATCAGTGATCAAGTGAGAAGGTGGCATTGTTCTTTCAAAATTCATTAAAAATAACTGTTAACTCCAGAGACTGTTAACTTATGTAATTAGATTTCTCGATAACGTAAATTGCAATGCCAAACTTGCGTAGTTCTGTCGAACACTTCTCGATAACGTGTCAAATAATTCAGTCGCTGGTCTCAATTTTTATTTATGTTCCTATGAATATGAAGATTTAACGTAGTGTTTTTAAGTTTCTCCTATGAAATGCTCTACCCAAATTCAATTATTTTTTCTAAAGGCCCCGGCCCATAGAACGCGTTGCGCGCGGTAGGAGCGGTGCGGCAACTGATGCGGTGGGTTTTGCCGCACGCAACTGATAGGGGTGACCCATAGAATCCGTTGCGGTGTCTCAACTCAACAAGGCCACTCATGTTAACAGAAGAGAAATTTTCAAATTGGTTCTTACTGCGCATGTCATCAGAGAGAAAATTTCAAATTGGTTCTGTCACCGCGTGAGAGCCGCGGCAAAATAGAAGTTTGGCTACTCGGCGCGTGCGGCGCGTTGCTCGCGGTGCTTATGGGTCACCTCTCATAAGAACGTGTGTATTTAATCGAGCTGTCAGTTGAAAGCGGTGCCGCACGCACGCACCGCGTTCTATGGGCCGGGGCCTTAAATCAGGCGAGTTACTGACTTCGAATACAAAAAAAAAAAAAAAGTAATCAAAACTACTACTCTATGCCTTAGAAAATAAATCTTTTTTTAAAACTATCTTATCAATCTTTTTTGAACTACTTAGAACTGTTTAAAGATAACAATCGTTTAAATCATATGGGCCACTAACGAGAAAGTCGTGTTTAAAAAAAATTAGCTATGGTATTTAGACTTTTTCCAAAAATGTTTCTTAGATCATAAGAAAGACAACCAAAGTCTAGTCCCTCACATAAAATTTTGCCAAAATCGTTGGAGTTATTTTCGAAAAAAATGTGAAGTATGTAGTAAAGCACCTGTAATCGCAAGTAAAACCAACTCAAGATATTAGTGAAAATTTCACTTAACACCTGCTTTGAGCACGAGGTTAAACAGTCAAATGACGTGGTTAGGACAAAACTTATATCCTTTTATCAAAGAGAAAAACTTTTCCTTTACAAAAGCAATAATGTTCCTAACATCTCCTTTAACTTCTTCATACAATTCCATGTAAGCTATCATTCCTTCAGGTGTAGACTTTCAAGTTCCATGTTGGGTAAGGTACCATAACCCTCTTCTACCATTTATTCCTTGTCACATAGCACTTACAAACGAACACAGAAGCGTTAGCGCCTAACACTGCATCTGATATGAGAAATTAAGCACTGAAAATCATGCAAAACATTCCACAACGGCACTTGCCAGCGATCAAATGTCAAAAACAAATTTGTTCGTGGGACACTATACACGCCAATCTCTGCTCTTGCTAATTCCAGATCTTATCGCTTAAATGGGTGCGAACCAACAAATAATCTCTTGAAAAATCGGGTTATGTGCGCGGTGTTTCAAACTCCAACGTCTTATCGCACTTTGCCTTGCACGACATCGCAGAGAAAAATAAACACTTTGATGTGCTATGGCATTTTCGCTCATCTAGACCTAGAGACTGATGTCTTACAGCAACCTTTACACACTCATCGTCGCCGCAATGACATTTAAAATTTACTCGTATTAAAACAAAGACATTTTCCACAAATGCCCCACATTCCCGTACATAGAATCAGTCGCAAAATTCCTTGCAAATGTGCCCTTCAACCTCTTCACAATTGCAAGCTGACAGCCGACTGATTGCATTGCTTACTTTCGCAAATCGATCTCACACTCAATCAAGGTTAAAGCATATCGCTGTGGCGTGCATTTAGCTAGCGATAACCCACACACGATTGTTTGCTTTTCATTCATCATCGCACTCAGAATCACGTCTTGTGAATTGGCGCTATAAAAACGCAACGATCCCTTTCGTTGATTGTGTAAACATGTCTCGCTCTCAATCCCCTTGTCATTCTTTGAACAATGAGATGAGCTCAAGGTACAAAAAAAAAGAACTCAAATCCTACCTGAACCGCAGCTACCTACGCAGTTAACATCCAATTAACAAGTTCTCCCTCCAATAAGTGTATGTTTGCGCATGCTCATCCTTGTATTTGAATTAACAAGGAACAGAAGCGGTTGCTTCCTTTTTATGCTAATTGAGAGTCTTCTTTGTCGTCCTCATTAATCTGCGTTTCCTGTTCCCTTTTCAGATCTATGAAGTGTTCTTTGTAATGTTGAAATCAGCGAATTCTCCCCGACCGGCCTCGTGGATCCTGGAGAAGTCTCTTGATGATGTCGATTACCAGCCATGGCAGTACTTTGGTTTGAGCGATGCTGACTGTCGCCGTCGCTATGGGGTTCCAGGACAGAACGGCAAGTACATGTTTGCGAATGACACCGAAGTGATATGCACGACTCAGTTCTCGAAAGCTCTACCCCTTGAAAATGGTGAGTTGCATGTCTCATTGTTGAAGAATCGTCCAGGAGCCATGGAACAGTCAGCAGAGTTGATGAACTTCATAGCTGCTCGGTATATTAGGATACGCTTCCAGGGAATGCACTCGACAGCGAATCTCGACAACAGTGTCGACTGGCTTCTTGATTCGCAATCATTAGAAAAAAGAAGCTTCTACTCATTGAAGCAAATTCGTTTAAGCGCACGTCTAAGCTGCCATGGTCACGCGGAGAAGACCATTGAAGTGGCTTCTGGAGAAGAGGATCTCAAGGAGACAACTTTTGAATGCGCCTGTCTGCATAACTCTTGTGGTTCGGACTGCGGTTCGTGTTGTCCGCTGTTCCAAGACAAACCTTTTAGAAATGGAACAGCGAGAAAAGAGAACGCCTGCGAGATGTGCCAGTGCAATGGCCATGCGACTATGTGCGAATACGACGAGTTCCTCGGACGTGGAGTTTGCCAGGATTGCCGGAACAACACTGCTGGAAACGAGTGTGAGTTTTGTGTGGCTGGTTATTTTCGTCCTAAGGAATTTCCTCTAGACGTTCCCTGTGAAAAGTGTGAGTGCAATGAACAAGGTTCCATAGCCTGTGAGGCCACTAGTGGCGCTTGTGTGTGCAGAGATGGCTTTCAAGGAGACCTTTGTGATGAGTGCGCCTCGGGCTACCATGGAGAAAACTGTACTCGATGTTCATGTGATCCTAGAGGCTCTCTTCCTGGAGCGGAATGTGAAGACCATTGCATTTGCAAGTCAAACGTGGAAGGTGAATCCTGCTCCCAATGCAAACTCGGTTATTTCGGACTTTCTGCAGAGCACCCGAATGGGTGCATGAAATGCTACTGTTCTGGAGTGGGAGTCTCATGCTATAGTGCTAACATGCAAACAGTCTCATTTGAGACACTGAATGATTGGAAACTCACTGATATTACTGGAACGGAGCTTTTCTACCCTAATCTGGATGCAGACACTGGGAATCTTATTTATGGAATGTATGAGATGAGTAACGTGGATACTCTCTATTGGCTAGCTCCAGTGGGATACACAGGAAACAAGCTCACTAGCTACGGATCGCGAATATCACTGCATGTTTCTTGGGTGTTTATTCGAGGAGACACCAGCGGTCATCCTACTTCGTCTCCCAATATCATTCTCTTTGGGAGAAATGGACTGAAAATAGCGTTTGACGACAGGAAATATGACACCGATTCAGTGGTTATGGATATCATTTTAAAGGAAGAGGGTTGGTACCATTTGCAGGACACCCCGGGTTTTTATCAGGGAAAGGCCGTGACACGTGCTGAGTTTATGTCTGTCCTGGTTAATGTTGAATCGGTTCTGATTCGCGGATTCTTTCACACTGACCAAGTGGAAACCATTCTAGAGAGAGCGACCATTTATACTGGTGGGACGGAGCTGGGTGCTAAAGCAACCACCCTAGTTGAAGAATGCATCTGCCCACCAGGTTACAGTGGTTTTTCCTGTGAGAATTGTGAATTTGGGTACATTCGCATGGAGGAGGGTAACTCAACGAAGTGCATTCCATGTCCATGCAATGGACATTCCAACTCGTGTGACCTTAACATTGGCAATTGTGGTGAATGCATGCACAATACATTTGGAGAGAGGTGAGTTTTCTTATTTGGTTGATGCATTCGATAAAAAAACACGTTCCACATTCTTGGTAGGTGTGAACGGTGCATGGTTGGGTTTTATGGTAACCCAATGCATGGGACTCCGAATGATTGCAAGCGATGCGCATGCCCCTTAGTGGCGGATAGCAACAACTTTTCGCCGAGCTGTCAATTGAAAAAGCTAAGTCTCGATATGAATCATTTGGATGTGGATTCCGAGTATGTGTGTACTCAATGTCCCAGTGGGTACACTGGAGATCATTGCGAGATGTAAGTAATGCTCATGGTGAATCGAAGAAGATGTTAACAATTCTGCTTTACAGGTGCGATGATGGCTACTATGGCAAACCCACAGAAATTGGCTCCCAGTGCTTGCCATGTCCGTGTGACGGAGGTCCATGTGACATATTCACAGGGAAATGCATAACCTGCAGGTAATTTATTGGAGATTCTCTACCACATCTTCCTTTACTTAATTTTTTTTCATGATTGTTCAGTGGCAACACCGAAGGCTGGCACTGTGAACGTTGTAAAATGGGTTACTGGGGCGATCCAGCTGTCGGATGTGAGTCGTGTGATTGCTATGCCGAAGGATCCGATTCAGATGTCTGCGATAGTGTCAACGGTCAATGCTTATGCAAGCCTCGTTTCGGAGGACAAAAGTGCGACGAATGTGAATTGGGATATGCCGATGTGGATCTTATGTGTCCACCGTGCGACTGTGACTTAAATGGATCACACAACGATATCTGCGATCCGTTTACCGGACAGTGTAACTGTAAAATTGGTGTAACAGGACTGAAATGCGACGAGTGTGCCGATGAATACTTTGGCCTCGAGGAAGACGGTTGTGCAGGTGAGTCTTTTCTTAGTTTTATTTATTTTAATTTTTTCAAAACCATCCATTGAACGATGAATCCCCTCCATAAGTCGTGTGCTCAAAAAAAGTGTCAGTGGAACGGTATTGTTTGCAACATTGGAATTCCATTTGAGCATTCACCCAAAGACCTCTCTTTAGAATGACCACTTTAACATGGCTACTTTGGGTGCCAAAGATACAAGACATAGGTCTGCACCTTTGCCTCGGCAATCGGAACCCGATATTATTTAAGAAGAAGCAGCAGCAGCAGCAACTAAGCGCGCGCTCGCGAACAGTAGGCAATCAGTCAATCGTGTCAGCAAGGGTGTACACTACGGCTACTGTGCCGGTACACCTACTGAACCCACCTCTTCCTCTGTTTCGTCGTGTCGAAAAGCATCTTCTTTTGTTCCTCTGCTACGCCTTTTGGGTATTGTTTCTCTGACCACAAGGTGCCCCATAAAACTACACGAAACACCGCTCACCACTATGCTGTTGCTGTTGCCGTTGTGTTCATGTGTATACTCGTTATACAGTACACAAAAGGATAGGGAAGAGCTCAAGGTTCCTCCGCGCAACGCCAATCATTCTCATACGTTCTTTTAAATCAAAAGCTTTTGCGCGGTGGTGATGATGATGATGATTCTCTTCTCTCTGGCTCCCAAGTATGAATCACTTGGATGTTGTTTGAATTTTGTGGATGTTTTTTTTTTGTTGTCTCTCACATGGTGTGCGGTTTCAGGTTCGTCGAGATTTTGTTGTTCTAATGTTTGATACATGTGTTGTACTTGGTGATTCTTTTCTTGTTGGGTAGAATGAAGGAAATAGAATGTGCAGTACAAGTCTAGGTATGGAACAAACGTTTTGGTCCGATGGGTCGGGTTTACAGCTTTTGTTGTCTAATGTAAGTTCTAAGAGGAAAAAGATTGAGTCAATATTGCTTAGGTGACATACATATGTAGGTTCTTTTTTTGTCAGCGATGTGATGAGTGATTAATGAACTGAATTTCAAAGGTTTGCTATTTCTGTTTTGTTTTGTAAAGACCTTACAGACAATAAGATGAATGGCTATCAATCAAAGGTCTTCTCGCTGAATTTGAGAAGGTAGTGACATAACAAATAGGGTCTTCTACATGACATAACAATAGTCTGATTTTGCCCTTGAGGCAATTTTGGAATGTCTCTTATTTCATTTAAGTTAGACATAAGGGAACTGGATTTCGTTTAAAATTTTGTAGAACCACTTCTTGTAAACTGCGAACGAACTTTATGCTGACGAACTTTTTTGATTCAAATGCTAGTCTGTGTATTGGGATTGCAATGCCCATAATTAATGTCTCTGTCCATGAGCTTATACAGTTAATTATATAACTGTCCATCGCTGTGAACCGTTTCATATATCTGTTTAAATATGTTTTGTGTAAAGGATCCTTATAACTTTTAGGCTATTTTTGAATCACAAACGGGATTGCAAATAGTTTTTCTAGCATAACTTGACTTCAATCATTTTAATGTAACATACATTGTGCAAACTTTTAGTTTTTCTTTAGTCAGCTTTCAGGCATTGTTGTGGATCCAATTTCTTCCAAAGCCCGAACAAAATTTCTATTTGTCTTTGCTTGACGAACCGAAACTTTGACAGATCGGCCGTTTTTCGAAAAAGTGTCAGCTGCGAAGCCACGATACTCTTAAATGATCCGAACCATTAGGTTCGTTTGTTGAAGACCTGGGGTCGCCCTGTGGTCGCCACAAAGCGTTTTTTGAAAAACCTAAACTCGTCCTGAATGTCAAACTGAGTGTTTTTTGAGCCCTGGGGTTGAACTGGGTTTGCCTTCAACTCGCCCTAGGTTTTTGCTGGGCGAGTTGAAGGCTGTCAAATGCCATGTGTTTTTATTCAATTGAGAAGGATATGTGTGATTTTGTAGTTTAGCGTTTTTTGAGGACTGGAATACTAGAAAACGCAGGTTTTTTGACAACTTATAGACCTGTCACGGAAACCTGGGTCAACGCTGGGTAAAGTTCAACAAACGAACCTAATGAGACACCGCCCACCACACAACTGCCCTCATAAGTAGCACAACAGATGGTTGAAACCCGGGAATATCTTTTGCCTCACTCTGTAATTACTTATTGAGTGTCAAGTCAACCATGTTTTTTCATTTCCATTCTTACACGTTAGTAAAATGTTTATACGAATTGTTTGAAGTGTTTTGTTTCGATTTAAAAACAACTTAAAGACTGCATTGGAAAACATTGGGATGACTGTTTTGTTAGCAACAAGCTTTTTCTTAGCAGTTATTTTTTCTTTGAGAAAAGGGTGTTTGAGAAACAATCGGAATTTGGTATATTCCGATTGTTTCTCAAACACCCTTTTTCTATCATAGATCATACCACCAAAGACAGCCAAGTTTTGCACAGGGATTGATCATAACTAACCGTCCATTAATCGTTTCGTTGGCAACTTGTTGAAAATGAATTGGCCTTCTCTGAATAAGGTGAGCCTCTTCTAGAAGCTGCATTGACGTATTTTCAAGAGAATCTTCTCTGTGTTGTGGGCTTCATTGTTTCTAAATAAAAAAATAATAGGGTACCAAGTAAAGCTATGGAAACCTAGAGTACCAAGAGCATTTCAAGCACCTAGGAACTGGTTAAAACAGTTTTTTTTATGTAGTTTTGAAAATGATTTCCGAAAGATGGCGATCTTACCCAGCGATACATTGATGCAGTCGGTTTCTGAAACTTGTGACAGTTTTTCAGTACATCTCAAGTGAATTGCGTTCTACTACTCAATAATTTGGGTCTTCAGGTCTTGAATGGCGTGGATTCGGTTCTTGAAAACTTTTGACTGTTCCTTTTTGCTGCAAAAAGTTGTACTTTCAGCAATTCGTTTGATCACTTCTCAACAACGATTGAGGCTGTTTGAATAACCAAGGGATGTTTTTTTTTCTGAGCTAGCATGATCATGTGCGGGTGGGATGTCAATTCGTCCTGCAAAATCTTCAATATAGAACTGTTACACAAAACCCAACACGCCTCGGTTACTGTTTTAAGGCTGTCCTCATCAGCTCTACATTCTTTGGGTAATGTTGCCGTTCTCAGTTCTCCAATCTTATGAAGCACTGTCGCGTTTCTTCTAAAGTACGAACCCAACTTCTAAACGGCCGGGTTCAAAGCAATTTCAAAAGTTCGAAGAGACTTCTGTCAGTTCATGAACGACTATATTAACTTGTGAGGAAGTGAGTGCTCTTCATGGTAATGAAATCACCATCGGATGACTTGCCAATACCTTGCAATGGGCGACACCCGTGGAAGAATATTTTTGTGTTCTGGGATTCGAACCTTGACCTCGCGCGTAATTTGCTAAACATCACGCAACCGGCATTATGTGAATAGGGCTGTTGAAGTTTTTGTTTTAAATTTTTAAATCTGAAAAAGTTAAAAAAAAATACTAGACCAATAGATTTGTTCGTTCAATTCGCCCTGAAGTAGCGCTAGATTTTGCTGAATCAAGAAACTTTTTTGAGAATTCGTTGGGATGTCAAGGATATGGGTTAACCTTGAGTAAAGTTTGATTATTTTCTTAAAGCTTCATAGTTATCGATACGACCAAGTGCTCTTCCGAACCGAATGATGTAAATCTTCATCGGTGTACGATGTTTCTCAGAAAACGAACAACTAATTCTTTACACAACACTAAAACTGAAAGCCTAAATCCAGGTTTAGATTAGTACAACACCTAAGTTTTATCACATTAGTTATCTTTTAGTAATTTAAGTTCACATTTTTCTGGATTTGTACTGGTGTAAAACTATAAATGAAATCTTGACCTATTCGAAAGCGTCCCACAGGACTTATTGGAGCATTTCCAAGCGGATTGATTTTAACCAGGATGAGGAGTACACGAACTGTATTGATGTACGAACTGTATTGACACCGTTTATTAATAAGTGGTTTCAATACATTTTTGGGCTTGAAACCTTTGGTGATGCTGTTAAATGTCTGATTTTGAGTCTTATTGATTGTGTTGTGAAGAAAGACTTCAGGTGAACTGCGTCTGGGGTATAGTAAGTTTAGATGAAGTAAGGTTAAGGTGGTTATCAGGAAAAAGACTGACGTACTCAGACTTTTATTGGGTCCATGTGAAAGAAGCGAATGAATACCTGACTGTTTAAGCTATTTAGAGCTTTCGCTAAAGCGACGCAGACAGTGAATGTCTATGTTCGTCAGATCGCTCTGAAAAATGTAGTTGACGTCTTTGTCAGAGTGCGGGAACGACAGAGAAAGTTTGGGGTATTCATAATGCACATTACACAGTCTCCTCTTCGTTATCGTCCATGAAGCTTCTACACAACGTCATTTGATAAGATACGGAAAACCTCTCGAATCATTCATAACTTAATAGGTTTGCTTATTAAAGCCCTGGGGTTGCGCTGGGGTCGCCACAAAGCGTTTTTTGAGACACATAAGGTCGCCCTGAATGTCAAACTGAGTGTTTCTTGAGCTCTGGGCTTACCCTGGGTTTTCCCTCAACTCGCCCTAGGTTTTTGCTGTGGCGACTTTAGGTAATGAACAGGGCTGTCAACTGGCATGTATTTTTGTTCAAATGACTGGGATGTGTGGTGATTTTGTGGCTTAGCGTTTTTTGAGGACAGGAAAACTAAGGTTTTTTTTTTTTTTTGACAAATCATAGGGTTGTCACGGAAACCTGGGTCAACTCTGGGTAAAGTTCGAACGAACGAACGAACCTAATGCTAAGCAATCCATCATTGATTTATTTTTTGTTCTAATTCACTGTGATTGTTGTTACTTCGATTTTTTTTATCTTTTTAAAAGTCTTCCATTCTCATTGTGCGGTTGTTTTCGTTTAATAAATGCCACTAATTGAGTGTTTCCATTCTAAAGGTTTAAAAAACTTCATCTTTTGAGCAACTCGACTGGTCACAGTAAATGCCACAAGTAACAATTTCAAGCAGTTGTAATTTGTTTTAATACATGATTATCACTGGCCATTATTACATCGCCACCGGACACCACTAAACTTTAGTTAGGCTCTCATAAACATCATTTTGTGTCTCCTTATTGTATACGTAGTGCGAGTGTTTTGTGTTCATAAATAAAGAATTCATAGAAAAAAAAACAACAACTGAGAAACAAAGGCCAGCGCCAGATATGAGATGCCTCTAAGGAGGGCGCGCCATAACCATACCACCATTAGATGTGCTTCTTCTCTATAAGAACGTTTACTGTCTACATACTCGTATATATGTGGCTGTGTCTCCCACCTTTTTCATTGCCGTGTGTTTGCGATAGTTCATATGTCTAACTAATGTAGAAACGACGAGCTGTACACGGGTAGACTTTTGGCCTGGATTTCATGCCTCGGTCGCAACTAGGACACGAAAAAGACTACAACAACGACACGACTACGACGACGACGCAACCGACATCACAACTCTTGTGTGTTTATTTTATTTTTTATTTTTTGTTTGTGGCTCTTTTGTTTTGCTTAAGTTTAAATGCACTTGGCCGATAGCAAAGATCGTGTTACCAATAAATTCACGTAATGGGCTCTGATTCTAAGAGATGCTCCTAAAGCAACCACAGATGTTGACGATGCTGATGGTGCGGGAAACCTACAAAAGAAGCGTTTGTGAACTGCGGTGAGTTATTTCCATTTGAAGGACTTTTGATGAGCGTCCGTCCTCTAAGTGAACATCAAATGAAACATACTGCGAGGGGGTGGGTGCCTGCGTGCCTGGGTGGAAAAAGGCAGTCGGGTGACAAATTCGTTTGGTAATTCTATGCCGCCATTCTCGTATATCAAGATGGTACTTAATTTGTTGTTATTGTTGTAAGTAGTAAAACGTCCAAGAAGAAATCGAAGCCTATGCTCCTCTCAAATCCAACGACACCAGCAATATCAATTTAACTAGGCCATAAGTTGTATCTTTTTGTTCATTACGTTGTCATGCGTTTGGGACGCAGTTAAAAAGACCAGGAGGAGGAGCAAGAAGAAAAGAGATATGCAATAGGTTGACCCAGTTGACTGTCAACTACATGAAGCTCCATTTCACTGTTTTTTTTGTTTGTTTTTAACGCACGAGCGACGCGGTGGTAGTATAATCGTTGATAACACTCTGACTGGACATTCAAAGAGATATTGCTTTGGTAAATTAATTTTGTTAGGTTTATAGAGACTTCTATCGTGGCGCACGCGCGCCACACTCTCGTATATGCTGTTCCTCAATGAGGGAAAAAAGGAAGATTGTGAATTAATTGCTAGAGATTTCATGGCAGGTTGCGGACATAATGTGTAATTTAAGTGGCGGCTTAGCGATTAGGGAGCGAAATTTATAGCTGTGTGGCAAGGATCTTATAGCAATTTCGTGTTAGCTGTCGATTTGAAATATTGCACAGGTTTGAATGCCACAAACCGTTAAGAAATGTGTCATTTTGTTTTTGTCTAATACGTTTCGGTTTTTTTTTGTCATGTGGGTGTGGATATGTGCTAACTTTTGTGGTTTTCAATATTAAGAGCAAACAGTCTGGCTGTAAATCTAGGCCTTTAACAGTCTGGAAAACCATGTGAAGGCCTGTATGCTTGCTAAATTTGGTGTCGAAATTCGGTAGTTGTTTGTTAGCTGAGTGCTGGTATTTTTCTTAGCTTTATTATCTCAACCGACCTTATATTTCGTGAGCATAAAAAATAAACAAAATAAATAGGGTGGCGCAACAGAGCGAGGAGACTCAGGGCCCAGCGAGTTTTTTACAACCATGCCTTGTGAGGGAATGGAAGGGACCTACAATTTTCTGCCGCTTCCGAACGGCTAATCGAGAAAGCGTTTTTCATGGAAATGAATTCACTAACGGATGACTTGCTAGCTCGTCGCGAAAGGTGATACCCGTGGAAAAACATTTTTGTCTTTGTTAGGTTTGAACCACGAACCTCTGGGTTAACAGGCAGACATGCCAATTATTGCGCCACGGGTACCAGAATTTGGTGTGCATAGTTTGCAAAAATGTTCTGTGCTCAGTTTAATGGCCTGAGTTATAAGGAAGAACATAATATAAGGCTCGACGGATTTTCGAAAGCACATTGTAGGGAAATTGCGGAAGGGCAAGACCTCGTCTTAGGTGGCGCAATCAAGTGGAAGAAGACCTCAACCGACTTAGAGTGCAAAACTGGAGAGAGCTCGCCCGAAAACGAAGTCGTTATAGAAGCATGTTGGTTTTGAGGCCCAGGTTCACCCCGAACTGTAATGCCCACTTAAGTAAGTAAGCAAGTAATGATATAAGGCTTGCGCAACAAAGCTATGGACAACTCGGGCCTAGTTGCATTTCAAAAGCCTACAATTTTATGCCAATTCCCAACGTTTAAGTTAGAAACCGTTTGTCATGGTAGTGTGTTATTACTCTCAGAGGACTTGCTAGCTCCT
This sequence comes from Melanostoma scalare, assembly GCA_949752695.1. NCBI lineage: Eukaryota > Metazoa > Arthropoda > Insecta > Diptera > Syrphidae > Melanostoma > Melanostoma scalare. The sequence goes on from OX456984.1 coordinate 39,002,020, forward strand.
TATTGCAAAAGGTGATATCCGTGAAAAACTTTTTTTCTTTTGATTTTTCTAGAACTCGAATATCGATCCTCCTACGCAACAAAGGCAGGCATGCTAACAAAGAAACAAAAAGAAGACAAGAGAAACAAAAATCCGAAGACGGTTTTTGTGGCCTTAGTTTTTTTTTTTTACTTTTGGAGACATGCCTTACTGCTTTCAACCGAATTTGGAAAGAAAATCCATTTTTCCCGGGTACCGGGCTCTCCAAGGTATTTCAACCTTGGCATAGAGGATTGGGCCATTTTGGGCACTGAGTAAATTTCAGGACGCTGCTCAATGGGAGGTTAGAGGTGTCACCCAGTTCGTCGAAGAAGTATTCTCCGAGGGCTTTTTTGCTAGAGTGGTCCAAGTTAGGACACTCACAGAGGAAGTGGAATGATCCTTCCTCTGCCTCTTTATCTTGGCATCTTCTACATAAGTCGGATGTGCTAATGCCCATTCTCATCATGTGGGTACCCACGAGTTGTGGCCCGTGAGAATGCCAATCAACAGAGAGAGCCGAGGTCTGCTAAGCTGGAGTAGAAATTCTGTTTTTTTCTTGGAAATATCTGGCCAAAGGTTCCTAGAGACTAGGCATGTTTCTAAAGATGACCACCTGTCATTGGCAGGTAAGCGTCGCGTCGTCGTCTGGGATTCTTCTTTTTCTAATCTTGTGCAGAAAAGCATTGAAGTACACGTGTCCTGTGAAGAACTGTGTGACGTAGTAGTTGATTTCACCGTGTTTCGGGTTGCTCTATTTACTTAGGTCTTCATAGTTGGAGTAACTCATCTGGTCAAATCTGTTCAAAACTCTTTTTGCCAGAATATACTGAAAAACATCAAAATTCCTACTGAACCTCAATAGGAAAACCCTAAAAATTTGCACAGGACTACTAACCGGTCACTGTTCTTTAAAGACTTTAAAGAAACATCTTCACCAAATGAGGCTGGTAGCGGACCCTATCTGTAGACTATGCCTCGAAAATGAAGAAACATCTCTGCACATCATTACAGAATGTCCAGCACTTTTCCGCCTTAGAAAGCAAATACTTGATTATGAGATTATCCCCCTAGATAAACTCAAACTCATTCACCCACAGAAGATTGCTAACTTCTGGTTCAATTCAGGAGCAGAAGAACTGTCCTGAAACCTCACATGGGCTGGCACAATAGGTTTCATTCAGACACCGCAGTGCCCGGAGCTGAGCAAGTTATACCCGTCAATCTAAATCTAAATCTAAATCTAGGTCTTCATAATGAGCCTAGCTGTCCAGCGCCCTCTGATTTCCGAGTCCCACTGCCACTTCTGCTTTGTAAGCTTCCGTATTCGCCAATTCCACACCGATTTCTTTTCCTGTATGTATTTGTGATGTGAGATGTGAGGAAATCAACTGATATGACACCAAGAACTGTTAGCTCAGACACTGTGCGATACGCGCTCGCTATTCGCAAGTCACCACGCCTCTGTACTGATGCCAACTGTTTCTGGTACTTTTCTTTTTAATGCTTCAGCCCAAATATCGGAGAATTGAGTGTGTAATTGTCAGATGAAGTTGGCATGCTCATGCTGATGGTTCACCTATGTTTGTCGTCACCCTGGATAAATAGCGTGTATTTGACGTGCGTTGTGCTGCCGTCCGTATGTGTTCCCAAAAGTTCAGTTTCTTATCAACATTTATTCCCAGGTTTTTACTCTCGGTATAGGAATTTGTTCTTCGCATCACTTGGTTTAGAATTATCTGTGGGCTTTCGGTTGTTCCTTACAGTTACAGTTCTCACCGCAGCAACGTCATCAGCGCAAATGCAGCCATTGGTCATCACCTTAGAGATGGTATCAATCGTAGGAGATATTCCAGAGGTTTGGTCCAATGATAGACCCCTGTGCTGCTCTAGCTGTGATGTCCTTTCGTTTCATTCCTTCTTTGGTTTGGTAGATAAGTTCTCGTTCTTTGAGACAATATTTTATCCTTCGTAAGAGATACTTCGGAATTTGAAACATTCTCTCAAGAGCATCAGTCATATTTGACAAACGGGCTGAACTAAAGGCTCTGCGGACATCCAGCGTTACCCGCGGTACGATTTTCTTGGTATGTTGACTTCCTTACTGAGCAGCATTTTCGACAGCCTTCACTAGACTACGTAGAGAAACAAAAACTCGTGATACAGAAAAATATCCTACGTGAAGATTTATTTACGTGACGTAGAGTGTCGTACTTTTTTCGTATAAGAACACAGTAGATAATTTTACAGAGTTATCAAAGAAAAGGAATCTATCGTATGCAGATGATCATACAAAAGGAACGAAGTCTCTTTTGTGAAGAACAAAGCATTTATGAAGAATGAAAAGGATCAGTTAGGGATTGAGGAAACCAAGAGAAAACTGTATATAGAGACATATTCAATGCTTGCTCTCTGAGTAAAGAGGTGGCTTCTTCTAAGACAGCTGATTTCCGAGCTGTACTTGGTTTTTCCATCATTTGGGCAATCGAATCCATAAGAACTTCTCATTGCTGTCATTTGGTTTCTTCAACGTGTTACCATGTTACCAGCTTGTCCCTTCTTCTCTTCGCAGAGCTATGCACATACGTGGAGCGTAAACTCCTGGCTGCTTTGTAAAAACACAGATTGTACTCTACGTTGGAAAACATAGGCTTTGCATGCCATCCAAGGACCTAGACTCTACGTCAAAAACATTGACTCTAATAAGGAACTAAGTCATTTTTAAGCAATTATATAAAAACAAAGAAAAAATTACTTCTACATTCCGACAGTACAAAAATCCAATTATTGCTACTCTAACAAATGGCACAATTATTGGACAATATGCTGTCTCCACACGTCCCGTGTGGCACAACATTAAAAATCTTAGCTGCAACATCAACCGCCAAGACACACAAACAATGACTGCATTCGATTGACAAGCTAATTTTCACTCCAGGCCGGTGTAATTTGCTTCAGTCATGTGTTTGTCATTTACTCAAATCTGAACTCAAAGGAATCGCATACTACAATCTGATTCCCATAAACCTCCACTCTGTATACCAATAGAAACCGCCTTGAAGGCAGCACCTTTCTAATGAGGCTCAACGTGGAATGTGGCGCGCACAGTAGACTCTTTTACACTTTTGACAAAAAAGGTCTTTTGTCAAATTCTATAACTATGTACACAAACGATCCCTGTTGTGCAATGCAACTGCTTTATGATCAAAGAATTGCACAACATTATAATGCTTAGTGCTATACATAAAAAAGCAATAGGAGAAAAAAATACAACTCAATCTAACGGCAACAGCATAGAAGTCGATAATTAATTGATCCTTGATATTGCATTTAGTGCTGGCTAAATGGGGTTACATATTTGTTTGGTGGATAAATTGCAAAGTGTGCATACGTTGGCTGAACAGCAGCGATCAAAAAGCAACGATTGAAGTATCGACGGGAAATGTCAACAACCATCGTAAACTTGTTGATGCTGTTCACGCGCTCCGCACCAGACGAGCGAGGACCGAGTTATGTGTATGATGATGGCTGGGATATGCCAATGCTAAGGAGACAGGGTACATTTGGGCTCCAAGGTGTCTCTGAAAAGAGTGATTTTGGTAGTTGTTGTGTTGTGTGGCACTAATGCTGATCTGTATAGAAATGGTTTCTACTTTTTGTAAAGGAGTGTTGAAAAAGTGATTTGGCATCTCGTCGGTGAATTGGTTTGAAGATTGCGAATGGCTACTTGAGTGTTTTTTGTACAACTCTAACTGAAGTGTTTCTTAGTTGATAAGTTTTTATTATGCCATGTCCTAAAAAATGTCTTCTACCTTTAAGTAGGCGATAACTCCAATCATTTTCAGGAGGATAACATCAAATTGGAGAAGCTACTTTAGTAGGTAACTTACTTTTACTTTTCAAAAATGTATGTTGTCAATGTCGACTCCTACCTCATTGCATCTGCGACTGTATCTGTATCTTTTTCTATATCTGCATCTCTATCTGTATCTGCATCTGTTCCTAAGTCTTTCTATCTCTTTCTCTCTCAGGATCTGTATCTGTATCTGCACCTGAATCTGTATCTGTATCTCTATCTGTGTCTCTCTCGGCGTCTGTATCTGTATCTGCATCTTACATCTGTATCTATGTCCGTATCTGCAACAGTTTCTGTATATGCATCTGTATCGGAGTCTCTCTATCTCTATCCCTATCTCTATCTCTATCTCTATCATCGTCTGTACCTTTATCTGAATCTGTATTTTGTATCTCTATCTGTATCTGTTTCTGTATCTGTATCTGTCTCAGAATTTGTATCTGAATCTGTATCTGCATTTGATCTGTATCTGTATCTGTATCTGTTTCTGTCTCTGGATCTTTATCTGTATCTGTATCTGTACCTGAATTTGTATCTTTGTATCTCTCATCATCTGTATCTATATCTACATCTTACATCTGTATCTGTGTCCATATCTGCATCTGTTTCTGTATATGCATCTGCATTGGAGTCTCTCCATCTTATCTCATCTTATCATCGTCTGTATCTGTATTCGAATCTGTATCTGTATCAGTTTGTCTCAGCGTCTGTATCTGCATCTGCATCTGTATTGGAGTCTCTTCATCTCTATCCCTATCCCTATCTCTATCATCGTCTGTATCTGTATTTGTATCTGCATCTGCATCTGTTTCTGTATCTGTACATGCATCTGTACCTGCATCTACATCTGTATCTGCATTTGCATCTGGATCTGTGTCTGTATCGGTATTTGTATATCTGCTTCTTTCTTTGAATCTGGATCTGCATCTGTATCGGTATCTGTTTCTCTATCTGTAGCTTTCTCCATACCTGTATCCCTATAAAAATATCTATGAGCTTCTCCATTTGCATCTGTGATTTTACTGTATCTGTAGCTTACATCTGTATCGAATCTGTATCTGTATCATTGTCTGCGTCTGAATCTTTATGTATTTCTCCATCTTTATCTCCATCAGCGTCACTCTTGCTATTAATAAATTTACAGTCGAAATTCGCCTTAAAAATGTATAAACTAACCCATAAAAAAAAATACAGAATCACTTACCTCTCAATACTACGCTAAACCGTTAAACATCTTATGCAATACTCTCTTCACACAAAATACAGTCGCCTATGTTTACTTGGTTAATTGCAGTCATTAGCTGACCACAAACATTATACAACCTCTAACCAACTCACAAAACATCAGGTCTTGTGCTTGGGCTCAAAAAGGTCAACAAAAAGCATTTGTATGTCTCTCAATGGAAACAGCATAAGGATAGGTCGTTAAGCCAAACAAGCTTCATTAGGAGATTCAACTGAACCTGGGTTTGAATGTGTAGTTCTTCAGCGGCAAAAAAAAAAAAACACCTGTGGCAACCCCGATGTAAGACAAGGAGTAAAGGTTGTCCTCTAATCATAACTTCCACATTGTGTCGCAATGTTTGAAAAAAAAAATCCACGAAGCGACCAAGCCCGGCATTAGAAAGCCTGTCCCACTTTGCGTCCTTCATTCGTTGTTTTTACATTCAGTCGAGCTGGCAGACATTAACCCAGTTTGAGTGGTCTAAGTCGAGTTACTGACTAGGTAGCGCGAACTAGCCACCAAGACCATTCCCCACCTTCTTTTGGGATCAAGGCTAATTAATTGAGGCAATTTACAATGATTTTCTTCCCTGCAGGATGATTGGTAATCCTATGCGCTGGACGTAATGAGTGCGTATATATATCGTTTGGTTGGCTTGGAAAAACGCCCCCGGCTGAGCAACCATTATTTAGTCTTCCTACGCCACAGTTACAGCAGAAGGCTCATGCTTCTGCTCCCGCCAACCTATGTGCAGACCTTGAGTGCAGTCGTGACGAATATAATGTTGCAGCAATTGTTAACCAAGTCCAGAGTGAATTGAATCTAGAACAGGGTGTTTCAGAAAACAGCCTTGCTCCTCTCAACTTTGGGACTTTTTGCAACAGTGATCTTGTGTAATTGGCATTGGTCTTCCAATTGAGTTCCTCCTTCTCACATTTTACAAAAGTTATCAACAATTTCCCCCACTTGATGGAACACCCTGTCCACCTAATAGGGACCTTGGCCCGCCATAACAAAGGTAGCCAACTAAAACATCCATTGTTGGGTCAGTTCGGCGGTTGGGCTACTCATAACTTTTCAATTAGAACGTTTGCTGGGCCACGACCGGCGCGGCGCGGTGTGGCACAGCGCGACGACATGGCATCGAGTTTCTTCCGCATGCTGTGGGGATATTCTTAATTTGACAGCCTTGAGTGAGCTATATATTGTTTCCTTTGTCGTTCGCTGTCAAAGCTGTGGTTTTGGGGTCGAACCAAAAATCTATACACAAGATATGGTCATTATGCAATTGGCAAATTGAAATGCCAGCGTCTAAAAAAGTTTTCTTAGTGCGGAGAAAGAAGAGTATGGTTGGTGTGCGCAATGCCAGCCTCCCGCCAGGTGGCTTTCAAAACAGAATTGATTTTCGTTCGTCCCTTCTACTATAGTTTATTGGTAATGCCTGCTCACGATTGCTAATGAAAATGTGAAGGAAAAAGGCCGCCATTGGGTCTAGAAAAGTGAGGACTAACTAGTTACCATCGAGAACAACTTTTATTTAGCAAAAGTTATTTTTGTTTTCTATTTTTTTCTTAGTTTTTCTGTGGCATGCCGCACCGGACGGTTATCGGTGTGTTGTAGTCCGTGCCCTAAGGGGTAATCGGATATTTGTGGCGGTTGTATGATGTGGTTTTGTTGCTGTCGTGCAGCGCATAAAATTTTGCAAGTTTTTCTTTTGCGCGAAATGTCACCCACTTTTTTTTCTTCTAAGGAACGAATTGTTAAAATATTTTTATCGTGAGTCCCCCGGACAAGAGTGGAGTACAGCGAGCTTTTTGCAATCGAATGGTTGATGGTTTGATGGTGGTTAGGCGGCTGTCGATTAGTCTTAAAAGAAAAACCAAATTGCGTTAATGTCTAGGCAAATGAGTGTGTTATGCAATTGTCTTGTGGTTGGTTTTTCACACCAAGAAGAACACTGAGGCGAGCGGCGCGGTGCGTGGCGCTGAAGGTGGTAAGTAATATGGCTTGAGGTGGTATCAGCTAAGAAGAAGTTTGCTGATTTGTGGAACGTGTTTAGTGTCGTTTCTTTGATGCACAAGGTTGGTATACTTATGCAATTTGTTTTTCAAATTGATTGAAGTAGATATTTTGAAATCCGACCTGGGGACTGATGGCGAGAGTAATCTTCCGTGTCTCAATGCAAAGGATTTAGTGGCTGAACATTGGATTTTGTCCAGGACTGTGGTGGGTGCAACTATAATAAATAAAAAATAAATCAGTTGGCGCAACAGAGCGGCGAGCTGCTGGCTATAGTGCGTTTATGTCCACTATACCTTGTGAAGGAATATAAGGGCCTATAATTCTTTGCCGATTCGGAACGGCTAATTGAAAAAGCCCTCTTCTAAAACGAATTACCTTTGGAGATACCTATGGAAGAACATATTTTTTGCTTGATGTTTCTGGGATTCGAACCTCCCTCGTAACAGGCAGACACGCTAACGCGTCTCTAGTGTAAGCAGATTTGTATCTAGGTCTTAAAGTTTTTGGAATATGTACAAAAACGATTTGTTTAAAATGAGATGCCGCTTTATCTATGGTTGCATAACATCATAAAAGTGCTGCATATGTAACCTTTGTAGTTTATGTACAACAGCAGTGCAGTTTCTCTTTCGAGTTAAGTTCCCAGTTCGTTTTGAATCTAATTGTAGCTTATAAATATCCACAATGCAGCGTTTCTTTACATCTAAGCTCTCGTTCTTCACTAATATGACTTGACTCAATTCATCATGTGCTTGCTGCATATGTAACGTCAATCTCAAATTGTAGTTCATGTGCATCAGCCGTGCATTGTCTCTTAAGAGTTAAGTTCCCGATATTTATCAGTACAAAATTCTTATCTTCATTTATTGATGTAAAATGCCATTTGCGTGTTGCATTATGCAACATTCGGTGTTTCGTTGTGGTTTCTGTACATTTGCATTGCAGTGTTTCTATAGAGTAAGGTTTATTTTCAATTTATTTATTTCAATTTCAATTTTTCAATTTTATTGAGAATGTACAAGTAAGACGTAGTCTTTTATAGTACTTAAAAATACGGACTATGATGATAAGTAAACATTATCGATAAATAAACTTAAAACAAAATACAAATGGTAATATAGTAGATTAACTGAATATAAATAATATATAATTTTTCATATTTCACCAACAATATCTATTTCGGGCGAGCTCACTCCAGTTTTGCACTCTAAATCGGTTGAGGTCTTCTTCCATTGGATTGCGCCACCTAAGACGAGCTCTTCCTCGTCCCACTTTATGTTCATCCGTTCTACATGTCTCAGCCATCTCTCGCAATACGTTTTCTTCTAGCTACGCCCATATCGCAGTACAGCTCATACAGTTCGTTGTTGTATCTTCTCCACACACCAGTGGCGAGGGGTGAATAATTGCAAAAGGTAACTCGAAGGAAACTTAGTCACCAACAAAAAAGTTTACTTAAATTTTTTTTTGTGCAATGATTGTCTTCGCATCAAGCCAAAAAGTCAAGTATTTCAAACCAACTTTGCTATTAGGTAGAGCGTCATAACTTTTTTTTTATAAAACTAGGCTAATTAAAACTATTTGTTTCCTCTAAGTGAAAATCAGTTAAGCAACAGTCAACAGATATTAAGGCCATGATCAAACCACTGAAACTTACTATCGGAAAACTTTTCAGACTTTTTGCACTTTTCAATTTTTAAAGCCTAAATCTGTGATATTTTGAAAAAAATCACAAAAAGCACTAAATCAATTTAAATATTTACACTGCGTTCTGCTGGTAAACTGCGTTTTTCACATAAAATAAGGCTCATTGGGAACTGAGTTCATTTGGGCCAGTTGTCCCACTTTAGAAAAATTCCAATTATTTTTTGCCTTTTCTTTCAAAAATATGCATAAAGCTATAAAATCTTATATCCACGCATATTTGTTATCAAAGTGGCAACCTTTGACACATCAGTCCAGTGCAGAGACACATACAAATTCATTTAGTCGGAGACCACCGTGTTATTTTCTTGTTCTTCAAGCAGAAACCTACCTCTCTGCAAACCTGCCATATACATTTTATATAAGCATGTGTCCATGGGAAGAAATACGAAGGAAAGCGTTTTTTTCTTTTATAAAACCAATATCATGCAAACACCGAAGTGTGCAGAAGCAATGCTGCAAATGAGTACTGGGCTACTGCGCCGGCGCTATATTCACGTGCTCAGAGCACAAAGAGATAACAAACAACAGATTTACCAAAAAATATGACGCTAGAACACCGGGTTATTTTCTTCCATAAAAAAGCATGTATTGAACAGAGAGGTGCCTAGCGCTAGGCTCTTCTCTGTTCAATACATGCTTTCTTATGGAAGAAAATAAGACGATGTTCTACCGTCATATTTTTTGGTAAAAGAAAAAAGAGGAGAAAACACAAATTTGTTCTATCCAGCAACAAGTTTTATAAGACGTAATAGGTCTGTTCGTTGAACTCTCCCCAGGGTTGACCCAGGTTTTCTTGACAACCCCATGAGTTGTCAAAAAAACCTGGGTTTTCCAGTCCTCAAAAAACGCTAAACCACAAAGCGCCACACATCCCTGTCATTTAAATAAAAACACATGCCATTTGACAGCCCTCAAATCGCCACAGTAAAAAGCTAGGGCGAGTTTGGGGAAAACCTATGGCAAACCTGTGGCTCAAAAAACACTCAATTTGACATTCAGGGCGAATTTAGGTTTCTCAAAAAACGCTTTGTGGCGACCCTAGGGCAACCCCAGGGCTTCAACGAACAAACCTAATATTTGGGGTTACCTTGTATGTTGCTAAAGTTTTGTGTTTGTTTATGGAGTGAATTGAAGAGCCAATATGTGTGTAGAATAAAACGGAAAGCAGAGTGGTAGTTGTTAAAAAAATGTTGGCAGCGAGTTCATTTGTATGATTAAGTTTGATTCATGTTGCCAGAAGTCTAAGATGTTTCAAATGTGAATTTCAAAAGGTAAGTCGGAAATAATCGACTTATATGGACGCTTCGCCACTGCCACACACTGTCTTCCCATAAAGGATCAAAGATCACTCGGAGTATTTTTTTCCGAAACGACCAAGGTTTCCTCATCGCCTTGAGATAAGGTCCATGCTTCCGCACCGTATGATGGGACTGGGATGATAAAAGTCTTGCCTTGTGTTTTTCTAGAGATGGTTTTGTTTGTCCATTGCCTTCTCAACCCAAAGAAGCAGCGGTTGGTTGGCATTTGATTTCCGCACTGATGATGACGAAGTCCCGTACTACCTCGAAGTTATGCCTGTCTATTGTGACGTTTTGTCCAATTATTCGATGGTCTGTATCCTTGTTTGATGACAGCATATACTTCGTTTTACCCTCATTAACCATCGAAGCCATTTTTGCCGCTTCTGTTTCAATGGTCGCTTCCATCTTCCCATTACGTCAATATCGTCTGCGTTGGCGAGTAATTACAGACTTTTGAAAGATTGTTCCTCTGGTGTTAGCGTTTGAGTTTTGTAGTATTTTCAAGTATGATGTTGGCGAAATCGTATGACAGTTTGTCGCCTTTTTCGACTTCAAAGGTCTCGGTGAGCTCTTTACCGAGCTTGACGGATCAGCTCCAAAGTCATCCTGCATAGTCGTACAAGTTTTGCAGGGATGCCGAAACTAGACATGGCTCTGTACAGCTTCTCTCTGTATCTGTTGTCCTTGTCATACGGGGCCTTGAAATCGATAAAGAGATGTTGAATATCGATATTATATTCTCGGGTTTTTTCCAAGATCTGCCGTAGTGTGAAAATTTGGTCTTTTGTAGAGATTCTCTAGTCTAAAACCACATTGACAAGGACCAATCAAGTTGTTGACGTGGGGTTTCAGACGTTTACTATTACAGCAGACAAGATCTTATAAGCGACGTTAAGGAGGATTATCCCTCTATAATTGGCGCAATTGTGAGGGTCTCCCTTTTTTAGAATCGAACATACGATACTGAGGCTCCATTCATCGGGCATGTTTTCTTCCGACCATGTCATGCTGATCAGCTGGTGCTTGTTCCTTTCCAACTGATCTCCTGCTGCCTTGAAAAGTTCCATCATGAAGGCCTTAATTGATTTAAGGTTGCAATTGGCAAGCTTAACTTCTTCTAAGTTTGGAGGAGGGCATTCTTGATCATCGTCTAAGTTGAATGGAACATTCTGCGTGACAGCGGAATTTGTGTCTTCATCACCGTTAAGCAGTCTGCAGAAGTGGTCTTTCCAGATTCTCAGTAGCTACTGCGACTCCATCGCTATGTTTCCCAAATTCTCTTTACAGGCTTTAATTCGAAATTTACCTCCCTGGGAAGGCCTTTTTATCTTTTAGCAAGACCTCATCCCTGTCGAGACATCTCTCAATTTTCTCACACGAGCGCTTCTCATGCTGCTTCTTTTTCTTTTTGAGAACTCGGTGTTCTTCCCTTCTTTTCTCGTTGTACATCTCGTTATACTGATCGTAAGCAGCCCTTGTTCGCTTTTGCATCAACATTTATCGTGCTTTTTGTTTGTTTTCAAAGGCTTCAGCCCTGGTCTAATTTGACTTCATCCCGAATTACTTAACCCACCCAAAGTAATGCTGGACAATTTGAGACTTTCACTAGAAATTTGGGAATTCAAGATTTCGATATCAACCCTTTGTTTATTATCTGCTGCATTGTTTCCATTAACAAAGAAAATTCTAGCCTTTTTGAAGTGAAAAAAAAGTGTCTAAAAACCAACGCCTATCCAAACATTCAAATTTTTTTATTTCGTTGACTCATTCTCTAAGTAAGTTTTTAATACCGCAAACTACTCGTGTTTATTTCAAAAAGGCATCGCCGCGCCGGTCGTTAAAATGTTGTAAAACTTTTTAACTCACTTGTTTGCCATGAAACAAGATCGCCATCCTCCATTTAGCACAATCTAAGTTGGGAAAACGTTTAAACATCTAAAAGCTCGTTATCTTAAAACAAAGTAACGATATCGCCACTACAAGCGATTTCTTGTGTACCAAAAACACTGGCTACCACTTTAAGAGAAATCTCTGCCGCTTGTGGACAAACTACTGAACTGTCATTTTATAGCCTCTTCTCGTCTAGTGTTTACACACTAACCACAAAACAAATGGAATTAAAAAGGAAAATTGTGTTGACCACAGTCTTTTTGTTTTTGTCTCTCCTTTTCCGTGAATCATCTGCAACTGTGAGCCAAACTAGGCACACTGTGAACATAAATTCACCATCAAAATTGATCAATAAACTCGATTAGGAACACCACTAGACAGTTTGACCCTGGCTCGTAACAGTCTTCCTTTTCTAACGTTTTATAGTACTTTCGGCTCAAAGCATGTGTCTTTACGAGGAAAATATTGTCATCGGCTTGGGTCTTTGTTGGTGAAGTAAGTCCAAATAGCTTATGCCACATGTTGTGGGCTTGGTGCGCATGGAATTGTCTATGTCCAATTGACACGCAATGATTCCTCTTTCATTATCTCTGTTTGACTTCTCACGGACCAATCCTTGAAATCCAAGCAAAAAAAAAAATCAAAAACCTAAACCAAAGAGAAGGATCCGCCTGAAGATCATAATTCATTAGACGGGCAGAGAAGTCCATTCTTTCACCACCAATAATGCCGCTAGAATCTGACTTTTCATACAGCTTTGGCGATCAGTTAACACAATAAACGAGTGTGGTAAATTCTCATTTTCTGTTTTCTTGATGTGGCCAGACTGGATGGGATGGTGCGGTTATAGGGACGATGTGGTAGTATTGCAATGCGCTAAATGAATATCATCGTTAAATCGCGATCTAAAGATATTTGCCGCACAAACACAAACACACACACTGATACAATATACGAGATGCGATACACACATATCCATTCGTTCTAGTGAGTTTAAAGTGGATGCACTCGTATGCGACCATCATCATCATCATCATGGGAAGAAGGTAGATCATGGAGTATAACATGTTGGTTGATGGTGATCTTCTTTGAATACCTGTTTCTACGTTTGAGGGAAGGTACTGTTACATACGAATGGCTTAGCCAAAGATGAGGTTCAATAGGTCATCGACAGATAGTGTGTGCAGTGTGTATAGGCCGCGCTTCCTCAAGGCGCCTGCCTTGCACCATAACAAGGCATATCCAATCACACGAAGCAATGGGAATTTTATGGCCCATCTAAAAGGGATGCCACTTTAACTCATTTGCTGTTTCTGTCACGATGAACTTCATTTATTTAAATTATATTTTCGATTTAATTTTTGAATTCGTTCGATCCAATTGTTGTGTATTGCATAGGCAATTTTGATCAGGGATGAGAATGAAATTCGATGCGTTTTTCAGTGCACTGCGAACAAATATTGCTTTCGAGACTTTTTTTTTCCAATCTATCCACGTTTAGTTTCATGGCACCATGCGAGTGTTGCATATGTGTAGTGCTGTGACTGGAAATTTGTGGATCAAATCTCTTATTGGTTTGTGTCAGTGAGAAAACGAGGTTTTTAGTGGCCTTTCTTTTTTTTAAATTCAGGTTTAGGATTAAATGTCCTTTTACAAATCTTTCAGCGTTTATGCTGGCCTACATCATGGTACCATACAGGTGTTGCATATTTTCTATTTCTATTCTTTTTTTTATTGTTGAAGGCTTACAACTTAAGGCATAATATCTTATTAGCTAGTGATAAGCTTTAATTTAAACCAAATCCGTTATTGAAGTGATCTATAATTAAGGTTTACCACATTCATATATGACGTAAAATGGACATAGATTTATAATTTATAAACCAAAAAAGGTTTAAGATTAACATTAATTTTTAAGTTTGTATATTAATATAGTGTATTATGTTATATTAACTGGAATATGATTGAAAGTAGATATGTACCAAGGTTAGGTTAGGTTAGATGTAGCTGCTAGGATACGGAGATCGGCAAACTTAGGCCACAGAGGTTCTGTTATGATACCACTGTGACCAGAAGATTATTCACCCTATGGTCCCAACCTAGGGAATCAGAAAGTTGTTCACCCTCTAATCGAACCTGGACTAACAAGTTTATCACCTGTTAGGCAAACCATTCAGAACATCGTATGAAAAGGGAGAGACTTTAAGGATCTTCAAGTACTCACCTAGGTGAGTTTTCCGTCTGTTAGAGAGCGCAGGGCATGAACGAAGGAGGTATTTGACTGTATCCTCCTCCTCCTCGTCCATGCAGCTTCTACAAAAGTTATTGGATAAGATACCAAGACTTTTGGCGTGTCTACATATTAGGCAGTGGTGGAGCTAATATGCAGATGAGTTCTTTGAACATTTCGAGTCTACACATGACCAAATTTTGTTTATTCATCAGGCACGTATGACTCTGCTTCCATCTACTGCTCATCTTTTCATAAGTTTCCTGCTTTAGTAAAAGCTTACATGAAGCGATAGGTATACCTATGTTTTTCCTTTCAAGTCGAAGATGAGAAGTCGTTCCTTTTTTGGCGAGTTCGTCTGCCACGCAGTAGCCTGGTTTGTCCTGTGACCCGGCACCCACGAAAGATCAATGTTGAACGCTCCTTTAGAGACGTGCGACAGTTTTGGACCGTATTAGATTTTGTAGAGACAGAGACAAGATCTTTGAAAGTAGCCTGACTATCCGACAAGGTACGAATATCCGTGGAGGATACAACGTTTTTTCTGAACTAGGACACTACTTATTTCATCGCCAGAACTCCTGCTTGGAACACAGTACAATAGTTAGGTAGGCGGAAGAAAAGGCTTAAATTCTGCCTCTTCGAGAAAACTTCACTTCCTACAATATCACAGGTTTAGGTTTAGCGCAAAAGGCTTCATTTTCCAAGATAGTACGTGTCTCCCATGTTGGTTAGCATGTCAACCCTTAACCCAGAGGTTCGTGGCTCGAATCCCAAAAGCGCCAAACATGTTTTGTCACAGGAGAAGAGAAGAGTTCCATGTATTGAGCCTTGTGGTACTCCACGAAGCGGGGAAAGATAAGTGTTTTGTGAAAGATAAAGTTTATTTTCTATCTTTAAGATACGACTGCAATAGACTAACTGAAGAGGGAGAAAACCTTTACGAAGACAAGAGTCTATTACATAGAATAGTGTGGTCTATAGTGTAGAATTACCTGCAAGAAGTCTAAAATCACCAAAAAGCTGACAAGCGGCCCTATCGTGGTAACCGTCGGAGCGGAATTCTCTCCGATCGGAAACATTTTGCTTCGTGGTATTTCTCCGATCGGACGATCCGACGTTCTCCGATAAGTTTTTGTTGCGGAGATTTTAGTTTTGGGAATGCAATGCATTGCCGCATTTGTGAAAAATTTCTTACGACGACAACTACTTCGAAGCAAAATTGAATCTCCGAAAAAAGATGCGTTGCGGAGAAAACTCCGCTCCGACGGTTACCACGATAGGGCCGAACATCTTTGTCAAGGACCTGTTGAATATTTTCTATAAAGTTAATTAGAGCAGTTAGACACAACTCTGCTAACTTCGGAAACCTGATTGAGTTGCCGAAAGTGATTTTGAAGTCGAAGATGAACATTTATCTGCTTCTGCATGATTCTTTTAAACACTTTCGAAAAGGATAGCAGAATTTAAATTTGCCTAAATTCATTACCATTGAGGGTTTTTGGGTTATATGAATTACTTTAGTCTACTTTAACTGGCAAGGAACTACACTTGTCTTTAGGATAGTGTTGAATAAGTGTGTAATAAAGGGAAGAAGAACTGGAAGAACAGCCTTACCAAAATCAGGATGTATTCCATCAATCCCAACAGCATTTTATTTAAAAGAAATAATACTCTCGACTACGTCCGTTCCATAAACTCGTGCAAACTCGCAAGTTGTTGCTGCAAATCTAAAGATTCAACATCTGAGTTGAATTAATCGGATCCGATGGATGATACATCAGATAGAGAGGGACCATAATGTGGTAAATTTATGATTAAGTAGAGTTACATCATTTCGAACTATCTTTTGTTTTCCAAAAACTAGGAAAACAGTTTCTTGACATTTGTAGCCATTATTCTGGACATCAGATATCTTATTCGTTTTTGTCTACTAGAAATCTTTTAAACTGACTTGCATCATGGCACCACCCAGATAGGTCTGAAATTCATGGCTTGTTCTTCTATCTTGTTCGTAAGACTAGATTCGATAAGAAATTCACAAGTTGTGCTTTGCTATTTCCGTTAAAAATAGTACAAGTTTTACTGCTTAAGATTTTGTTCATGTAACCACGGTTAGTGGTTACATTTCCAAGGCCTGGACTGATTTCCCCTGTGCATAGCCTCAATAGCCAGTCTCAGCGCTAAGATTGTCAAATTACTGAACAATCTTTTCAGTCTCTTAAAGTGGCATCACTCTGAGAAACCTACAACACTGTTACTCACGATAAATGCTTCTCTCCCTATACGCTTCTTCATGTCTTTCTTCGGTTTAAATTCGTCCATCTGTTCAGTGAGCAAATGCAATCTGAATGCATTCCAGATGGATTCACGTTTGGAAGCAACAAACGGATCTATGTTTTCAGCTGAAGAAAGTTTTTTTGTTCTAAGCCGCCTTGCTATAGTACCTATCGTGTTATAGAGAGTAGCCCTATGAGCAGCAACAATATCTACATCTGTATCTCCTGTGCATTCCATTCCCCGCATATAATTCAGCTTCAGCCTCGTTTCTTCTCATTTTTGAGGAAGATGTAGTATGTGTGGGTACTAACAAAGTACAAGACAACAACGACTGGTGACACTCTTGCTGCCAACAAGAACATCCATTGTTGTTGATAAGCACAGTTGGGCTATATTGTCAAACGGAAGTCACCGCCCGTTAAAAGGGCAAACATGTAAACAAGAGTTCACAAGTCATCACTCTCCAGAGGGAGCTGCTGTGTGTTTATTAATCGGTCAGAGATAAGGAAATATAAGAATCTGGAAAGGTACCAAAGAGATGCTGGGAAATATTGACTTTTAGTTTGTTTGACTTAGTATCTTGTGTGTTGTGACAGATGCCTAGATAAGTTGTGAAAGACTGTCATTGCACAAGCCGCACCTGCATCTCTCTATTGCCACTCCACTGTCAAAACCGAATTGGGAAAGAAAACCTTGCTTGTTTTTGTCTTCTGGAAAGTCTCTCACACGTCTGCCTCTGCATTGAAGTGAGATGGGATGGTCCTTTTGAAATTTATGTGCTGACGACGCTGACGGCAAAAGACCAACCCTAAATACAGATTAATTGTCTAACAAGTTGGTAGCGCAAGTGGCTTAAAAATCCCAGCACTCATTGTTACTCACATTTGAAATCAGTTAATTTCATCACGTAAAAGCCGTCGACGGCGACGTTAGATTTTAATTACTCGAACAGAGAAAAGTTGAAATTGAAGTCTGTGGCAAGTCCGTCCTATAGCGTATTCGAAGAGTGGCTCTGGCTGTCATCGACAGTGTGCCTGATGTTGAACAGTGACTGTACCACGGATGGCTCATATTTAAACTGCACCGGTGTTGTTGTCTGTATGGCAATAAAAGACAATTAAATGGAAGGGAAATTGTGTTTGCGAAATTTTTAATTAATTACTGTTTTTGTTTTAACGAATTCATAGAAGTTGGGTTCAAATATTAGCTAGAGCTCGGAGTTGTCGTTTTAGCCTGGCATTTGAATTGATGGCTGTCAATGGCTCTTCAAAACAACTTAATAATTTTTATTGCGTAGTTGTGTGTTGTGGGTTAGGAATGATTTATTGTGGCGTTGAAAGACTTAATGGCTTTTTGGACAGGAAATGGGAGTGAGTATGGTTTGTACTATAGAAACATATATAAACACATTCGTTTTATTAATGAACTGAGTCCTTTTCCATTGACACAGATTGCGAGAAAGTTTCAAGCATGGTTCATTGAGAAATCATGCAAAAGATGAATGTTCATTGAATTGTTCAGTTGGAAAGTCATTGAAATATTGACTGATCTAAGAAATTGATTTTCCTTGGCAGCTTTGAAGAGGATTTTTATAACTAAAGCTACGTGCAGACGGCATATAAAAGCCGCACATATGTGCGGTTCTGACGTCATTTTTACGTCATAATTTGCGAGTATTGACGCATATCGTCTGAACACCCTTTTGGGACAGTCCGCACATGCACGCAAATGGTTTGCGGACGATGTGCGACAGCAAAACCGCACATAAGTGTGCGACTTTTTCGCAAATCGTCTGAACACCCTCGCACATTTTTTGTGACAGTTTGCGTGCATGTGCGTGGATGTGCGGTCGTCATAATCATATGCGTTGACACGAAAATAGGACAACGCAAATGTGCATATTTTTACGTAAATCGGTAGTGATTGTGAAGTGTAGTTGTGATCAATATTCAATTGCAGAAGGAAAAAAATAATAAATGAGCGAGAACAAAATAGATTTCGAGGGCTCACAGTACAATAAATCACACAGCACAAGGAAATCAGAATCCGGTATTCGGATAGTGCAGCAGAATTTGACGCCCAATGGAATTAAAACCTTAATTACTACGGTGGAGAAGCGCGGCTTTGGGATGCAGGTTCGGCAGAGTACAAGCTTGAAAATCTTGATTTTTGGCGTGAGATGGTTGACGAAATCGGCTGACGTTACTGTTAAGGAAGACAAGTGATAGTGGGGCTGGGGCGTATAATGTTCAAGGCAAATTTGGAAAAACTTCGCACCAAAAAGTCAGTGCAGGGCACAAAACCATCCTCCGTGCATTGGCAGTTTTCAATCAAATTATGTTTTTGGAGGCCGACGATGTAGAAAAGATCCACTTCATATGTTTCGTCAATTGACCATGTAAGTTTTTCTGAAATGCTGGCTTTTCGTTTTAGACAAACAATTTACTTCTATTTTACAGGACTTTGCTGCAATCGTTGATGAAGCAGTTACAGATGATTTACTACTGTCAGAACCTGCAGTCGGCCAGCCCCAGCAGCACAAACGTAGGTTTGTGACAAAAACCTTAATACCGCCTTCGACAGCAACGTCGCCGTGGCCATCATGTTCAACAAACGCTCGATTGACCATTTTAAGTTCAGCAGTCTCCGCTTTGCAATCAAGCGACAAGAATTCAACATTCTGCGACTATTTATTGTGCCATTCAAGACATCTTCCTGAAGACCAAGCTGGCTGTTTCTATGTTTTTGTTCCTATATACAATACCTGCTTATGTACTTAAATATTAGTAGATCTTTTTTTCTGTTAACTTGAGTATTTATTTTTCAATCTATGTTTTCTTTTAATTCTAATGAAAGCAATAAACAAATTGAACTTAATAATAAATATAAAATTTTTTGTTATGTTTACAAGTGAGTTGTCAATTCAATATGGCCTTCTTCGGTGAAGTAGTGCGTGAACTCTTTTCGAATGCCTTTACTTTCAGATCCACGGTCTCGCGATCGTAGTTCCTCAAGTGGATACATTGTTGAGCATTGAATATCAGCACGCCATTCACCAGGACTCACTATATTGCCTTCAGCATCGTATTTATTCATTTATTCATCTATCGAGTTTCCTCTTACAGATATCATAAGCTATAATAACAATAGTTTATAATGTTCAATTACTTCATTCTTAAACAATTGTCTTTCCTTTGTAAAATCAATTTTATCACAAAGAGAATTAAATAACTTCATACATCTAGTAAATGGTTCATTAAGAGCATAATTACATCTATGATGAGGAATATAAAAAATATTTCTGGGCCGAATACTCCTTTCCGGAACATAAATATTCAAATGACTTAAAACAACGGGACATTTTATGTGATAAGACAATATATCATAAATAAACATAATGCAATTTACACCGCGACGGCTTTCTAAACTGTCAAGACTAATTAGAGCACATCTAGTGGAGTAAGAAGGCATCTCTGGTAAATTCCACCGGAGTTGTCTAACTAAGAACCTTGTAAAGGATTTTTGTACTTTTTCAACACGATTTTTTGAAACAATGTAATGAGGATCCCAAACTACTGAAGCATATTCCAAATAGGGTCGTACAAGTGACGTATAGATCGCTTTTATTGCATAGGGGTTCGAAAACTCAGAGCAGTTTCTTTTTAGAAAACCAAGCATTGAATTTGCTTTCGCAACAACGAAGTCAACATGCAGAGTAAAATTTAATTTCGGGTCAAATAACACACCAAGATCTTTTACCTCAGACGACCTGTTCAAAGTAATATTTGAAATTGAATAATCATATAATATAGAGGTTGTAGATCTACTAAAAGATAAAATATTACATTTGGAAACGTTAAGAGAAAGATAATTGTCATCACTCCACTTTACTATTGCATTTAAGTCTTTCTGTATTTCGTAACAATCACCAATGCTTTTAACTGATGCGAACAGTTTGAAATCATCCGCAAATAACAATCCACTTGAGAATCTTAGTAGCGAAGGCAGTTCATTAATATATACCAGAAACAGTAAAGGGCCAAGATGGCTTCCTTGGGGAACTCCTGAAGAAACATTCATAATTCCCGACTCGGAATCAAAGATTTTGACAATTTGCTTTCTGTTTGTCAAATAGCTACAAATCCACTGAAGGAGAGTTGAGTGAATACCGAAAACCTTTAACTTTTTTATCAAAACCTGGATGCATAAGCTATCAAAAGCTTTTTGAAAGTCTGTATAAATGACATCAACTTGTTGTCCAGACTCAAGAGAATTAGCAACATAATTTGTAAACAACGATAAGTTTGTTGTTGTGCACCTGCCGTTAATAAATCCATGTTGAAATGGGGAAATATGTTCCTTTATATGAAAAAACAACTTGTTCTTAACAATAAGCTCAAATAATTTAGGTATTGCTGAAAGCTTAGAAATACCACGATAATTTTCAACCTTATGCTTATGTCCAGCTTTCAGTATAGGTGTAATGAATGAAAATTTCCATTCATTGAGAAAAACACCAGCAGAAAGAGAAGCGTTGAAAATTATTTGAAGAGGTTCATGTAATGATTCACTGCACTGCTTTAATAAAAAAGAAGGAATACCATCTGGACCTGCATTCAAGCTCATGTTGAGCATTAAGATTCCTTCAGAAACATCCTCAACAGTTATAAAAAGATGACCCAAATTAACATTAGAGTCCAACACACTATCAGTTAGAGAGACGTCAATAGCTGTATGATTCTTATACACCGTTTCAAAAAATTTAGCAAATAAATTACAAGTAGAAGCATAGTCAGAAGAGGTTTCATTCCCATACTCCATGTTTGTGAAAACACCACTATTTTTCTTTTTACTATTAATAAAAGTCCAAAAAGCCTTCGGATTTGATGTTAATTGAGACTGAATATTGACAATATATTGCTTGTATAGAAATTGATTCAAAAAATCGTACTCACGTCGCAGTTGACAATAACGTTTTTTGTCTACTTCAGCTTTAGTTTTCCTGAAAGTCTTAAATGCTTTGTTTTTTACATTTTTTAAATTTCTCAACCTATAATTATCCCACGGTAATTTTGTAATTTTTTTTGTTTGCATTTTGGGAATAAATCTTAAAAATCCACCAAACATTGCATTACGAAAAGACGTATAAATTTCATTTAAATCTGTTCCAGTAAGAACTTCCGCCCAGTTCAGAGAATTAAAATAATCATTTAAATAAACATAGTTTCCTTTAGCAAAAGCAAAATGGTTATCAATTTGATCATTCACAGTATTTGGTGAAGAATAAACATTGAAAAGTTTAAATTTAATTGAAATTGCATTATGAAATAATGTATTATTTAATAAAGGAAATATAGGTTCATTAACTTCATAGGCCAAACTATTACATATAAAAACAAGATCTAGGAACCTATAGAATGAATTATAAAATGAATTTATCTGAATTACATTAAGTGATAATAGTAAATCAATGAATAATACTTCACATTCGTTTCTTACATTATACGGAACCAAACATTTTTCTTCATCACAGTAATTCCAATTGATACCACCAAGATTATAATCACCCAAAATACAAGGAATTTGACTATCATTAAGGTTTTCAATTACATTTTCAATATTTCTGGCATGCATTTCATAAATATCCACGGGGCTCTTTGGTGGTATATAGCTTACAACAAATACAATTTCTTGATTCGTTAAACTTACTCTAACACCAAGCTGGTCAATGTTTTCATTGTCGATTTGAAGCTCCATCAGCTGACTTTGAAATTTAGAGAGAACTGCTACAAGAACTCCTCCACCACGATCAGTTGAATTTAGATAACGATCACAACGGTAAACTGTGTAGCAATCGTCAAACAGCTCTTTTGAGTTGATGTGTGTATGAAGCCAAGTTTCGGTAAACACGATGACATCATATTCATGCAATGATGCGGCGAGAAAAAGTTTTTTTATTTTTGTTCTAATGCCACCTGTGTTTTGGTAGTAAACAGAGAGCGAGTTGAATGCAGAGCGTTGAGAAGAAGGGATTAAAGAAGATGAGGAAGCAATAACATTATCGGACGAATGATGTACACAATGATATGATGCAGTTTGCGTGTGGCTACCATTATCATTTATGTATTGGCTATTCTGTTCTCTTTTTTTGGAAAAAAACGGAAATTTTTTACATGAACATCTTGCGGCCAGTTTTCTCCCTTTAATGCATTATCTAAGCAGTCCGATGGTAGACCAAGACGAAAGTTTATGTGCTTCAGCGACGTCATATCAGTGTTACGTTTACACAAGGGGAAGCAGGAAAGTCTATTCTCTGGGACACCCAATTTAATTGCAGCATATGATATGATAGCTTCTGGTTTTGCGAGTTTACGTACACTGATTTACGTATAGCATTTGCGTTGAATTTACAACTTTTTATGTGACGTCAGAACCGCACATATGTGCGGCTTTTTATATGCCGTCTGCACGTAGCTTAAGAATCTCCTGAACTACTGAAATTGTAAATGCTTTCGGGGTGGCCAGGAATCCTTTCTTTTGTTCGTTTTTGTAGTCCATTGCTTCTTTGTAAAAATCTGCAGTCCAAGGGAAATTCTCAAGATTTTTCTCAAAAGAACTTAATTTTCTTCGTCCAAAATGAACATTGAAAAGTCAGTACGGGTTAGATTGTCTGTTTTTATGTGAGAAGCTTTACCTTGTTGTCGTTTTGTCGAAAAAAAAGTATTCGTTTGAAAATCACTTCAACATGTCAGTTTAAAGTTTCTGTGTGATTGAGTAAGAAAAGGAGGTGCTATAACCTTAATTCCTCAATACATCAGCTCATTGTACTCTATCTCTCATTAGAACCTCTAACTTACAACCCTGGTAGCTGGAATGAGCGCTGTCCAGTTGTTTTTTGGAAGCCAAGTCTGGTCGTTGGAATTGGCTGAGATTATTTCATTTTAACACTGAACCATTTGCCAAAACACAATAGCATATTGAAAACTCACAGACCTTTAAAATTGTTTTTTGAGAAAAATTGGTAGTTGGCGGGCAGTGTAAAAGACCAATGAGGAGCGCACATTCAAGTAACATTGTAGTGAAGTGTTCTTGCTCTCTGAGTTCTCTTCGTATTCTATATTGTGCACCATAATTCGAAGTTTGTTGGTAGACTGAAAGCTTACCATCACTAACAAATTCCTTTAAAGTTTGCTCTCATATGCTTTGTTGGATCATGACATTTTAAACGAACTGGTATATGGTCGTAGTGCCTGTGACGTAATGGTTAGCCTGTTACGTGGTTGGTTCGTGGTTCGAATCCCCACAGAAACCTAAATTGTTTTGACACTTCTTCCCGAAAAATGTTTTTCCAATTCCTCCGATAGTGAAATTCGTTGCCATGAAAAGTGTTATTGATTGGCCGTTTGGAATCCCCTCCATTCCCTCACAAAGGCAATGGTTGTGAGAAATGAACTAGGACTCGGTGCTCCCCGCTCTGTTTGCGCCACCCTATTCATTTATTTATTTATTGGTATATTGTCCAGTGTCGTTGAAATTCTATTGATAGCGGTCTGAAAATGCTTAAAATTGTGTGACCCCTTTCAATTATGAACGATGTTTACTTTCCAAAAGTGGTCTCCGTCTTAATTGCATTCCGTTTAAATGTACGCCAATTTTCGGTCAAAGATGACATGCGTAACATTAAGCATTTAACTAGCGAGTAGTAATTACTTTCATAATTTTCCTTGACTTGGGATAGTATGTCCGACAGATGGTTTGCGAACCTATCTAAGTTGGTCTTCTCTTGCGTCTTTTGTTTGCATCATTTCTTTTTAACGGGACCATCTCAGCCCTCCCATTCCAATTTATTTCTTTATTGTTAAAGTTGGCATACCACTCTTATGAAAGTTATATGAAATTATATAAAAATTTTATTATTACTTTGTTTTTGAGAGCTGTGATATTTTTCAAAAAGGAACTTTTTCGATTTTTTGGTTTTGTCAACTTTTTTATTTTGATAGGCCTTTAAGGAAATTTAATTTTTTTATATTCAATAGTCCCTTGTAACAGTGTTATAGTATTTATACTCCTCCGAAACGGCTTTACCGATCTCGATGAAATTTTATACATATCTGTATTTGTTAGGTTTAAGAATAGGTTTATAAGTATTTTCTATCACCGTATTCCAAGGAACCTAAAAACTACTAATTCTTTCGACATTAGGATGTTACATTATCACTAGCATAGACTGTGATTCATGCCCATATACCCACGGGAACGGGAATGGAGAATTGGCAACTAAAAACTTTCAGCTCTCAAATTTTGTTTTTGGAATTTATGTGTGAACAACGAGGTGCCCGTGGCGTAGTGGTTAGAATGTGTGCCTGTTACGCGAGAGGTTCTTGGTTTGAATCCCAACAGAAACCAAAAAATTTTTTCCACGGGTATCAACTTTCGCGAGGAATTGGCAAACCCGCCGTTAGTAATTTCATTGCCATGAAAAACCAAAACGCATGACTGAAATTAGGGTATATCTTAGTCATATTTTGGTCTTATGGTTAGGTTAGGGTTAGGTGGAAGTGGCTGTCAGCCAATGAGTACATTGCCTGACAGCCTGACACAGTTAGGCCGCAAGGGCCCATTGTGATACCACAGAAATCAGCAAGTTAATAACCTACTGATCTCAGAAACCCGATGTAAGATTAACGAGTTAATCACCCACTAATCTTCCATCACGGGACTAGCCGGTTAATCACCCATTAATGTATTTCGAAAGACTTTAAGGGTCTATGTAAGCTAAGTCGCTAGTATCATCGAAGAAGAATTGCGTTTTCCTCCTATGAAGTAGTGCAGGGCATGAGCAAAGAAGGTGTTGAACGGTTTCTTCCTCTTCTTCGTCCATGCAGCTTCTGCAGAAATCATTGGAAAGCACACCAAGTCTTTTGGCGTGTCTCCTTATTAGACAGTGTCCCGTAAGAACACCTATGGTAAAACCTAGACACAGGCGGTTCAGGGCTAGCAAACTCTTCGAGCGTTTTGAGTCTACACACGGCCAGGTTCCATGGTTACGTAGATTGAAAAAACAAAATTGTTTCAGTCTGCCTCATATTCATTTTATGTTCATATCCAACGACTTTAGGATATGTCTTTTTGGATGTCATAGTCATGTCCGAACGAATTTCAGTGCTTGCTTCAATAACATTAGTTTGTTCAGGATAGACAGGTCAGAGTTCGAGGGTTAAGTCATCAGAAAATAGTTAAGAGGTTTAGAAGTTTCAGACAAGGAGATCGTTTACGAAAATAAAGAAGAGAGTCGGAGACAAAACAGAGGACTGGGGCACACAAGCATTTATAAAGAGGGTATTAGACTTGAAATCATCCAAATCAAATAGTATTGCACGGTTCATAGTTTCTAATCCAAAGAAGAAGGGACGCTGGAACGCCATAAGCATTTATTTTTGAGAAGAGAGCCTGATACCAAACTTTATCAAGTGCCTTAGAAATACTAAGCGCAATAATCTTACTTTCTCCAAAACAGTGTAAAGATTTGTTCCACTTTTAGGCGACATATACCTACCCTCAAATCACCAGTGGGCCTTTTGCAACGAAAGCCACACTGTCGGTCATTAAGAAGCTTTCGTTCATCATGATATTTCACGAGTTAAATGTTTATAAACGTGTTCATGACCTTGGAAACAAGGAAGTTAGTGTAATTTTTTAGGGAGAGGCTGGACAAATGGAAATGCAGTTTTCCAACTGCCTGGGAAGAGCCCAAAGTAATAGGATTGATTGGAAAGCTTACGCAGTGGTTTTGCCAACGTAGAAGAACACTTCGTTAGGATAACGAAGTTGACACTGTCTGGACCAGCGGTCTTGTGATATCGAGATCTTTAAATACTCTCGCAATTAAGCGATAGATATC
Organism: Melanostoma scalare; assembly: GCA_949752695.1. Classification (NCBI taxonomy): domain Eukaryota; kingdom Metazoa; phylum Arthropoda; class Insecta; order Diptera; family Syrphidae; genus Melanostoma; species Melanostoma scalare. Next base: position 39,028,450 of record OX456984.1, read on the forward strand.
TCAAACTCGGGCGGGGCTAATATTTTATATTTAAGAGTTAGCAGCAAACTGAGCTTCCAGTAAATTAGCTTTGTCGATGAAATGGAAGGTTCATTGAAAACAAGCTTTGCCACCGATGATGTGGATGAGTTCTTTGGCTGGACGCGCAAGGGTGTTCAGGGCTGCGTAGTGCGCGATTTCCCACAAAACGTAATGTTTTGGACTGGCTAAGGAAACCAAGCTGCCTAGTGTTGCTCGCCTTGCCTACATAATTTTGACTTTTGGACTAAGCGGTATTTTTTCCCTACTTTTTGGGGCCTGTAACACAACCTACAAGTACTTGTAACACAAATGTTTATGGCAAGTGTAAAGCGAAAATTTTTGTAACTCAAAGCTACAAGTTTGCTTGCTCTTCTACATGCGTGATATAATAAATCCTACAAATGGATCTTAACTTGCAGGCTTGTAGCTTTGTGTTACAGGCCCTTGGTCATACACAAATTTGGTCTTATTTATCTGAGCACTGCAAGTATTTCTGGCCCTTTTAAACATATTTTGGTTTTCTTGGGTAGGGTCTTTTTGTACTTTCGAATAGATTCCTACTTACCTTACCACCCACCTCCTTACAGCTAGAATCAAATTCACGAAAAAAAGATGATTTTTAGTTTTTCATGATATGGGGCATTGATATGGTTAACTGTGCCTTTGCGATTTGTTTTGTACGCATTTAGGGATGTTATGATTTTTTATTAAATTGCATTAATAAATATATGTTCTTTTAGGGAAAGTACTCGAAATTGACTCTTAACTTTTGGATTTCTTGATCAACTGGAATTCGAATCAAATTCAAATTCAAATTCAAATGTCGATTTTTAAAAGTAAAAATTCGTTGGTTTGTTCAAACTTCCACAGAAGTAGCAAAAGTCTATGTTTTTTTTGGAAGAAAACGACTCTTAAAAGTTTAATCAATGATTCTATGTTTCCGGTTCTTATTTTCCTCATCTTTACTCAGCTAGGAACAGGGAAATAAGTTCCAACTTTTATTTTTGAGTCTTATCTACAACTTAAGCGAGACAAAAGCCCAAATTTCGATTTGGGAGTTATGTCCCACATCATCGGGACATAGGGACATATTTTTTTTTTTTGGCAAATTATGAGACAGAGGTTCCACTTCTTCAGGGATAAAGGTCAGCAAATCGCTGTGCACTTCTATTACGCATCCCAACCCTTGTCGAATCTTGACCTTTCTTCCAAGTGCTCAGCGTCAGGATTACTTTTGGAATTTCGTTTCGAAGGTTCTGCTCGAAATGGTTTGTTTTTGTGAATGGAAAATGCTTACTTCAATAAATTGAAACATGTGTACATATAACTGTTTTCTCTGACTCAATCATTAGCAACTTTTATGTTTTGAATGTTTCTTTAGCTACTTCGATTCATTGCTTTCAGAATTTCCAGACCTTTGTAAGTTGCAAAAGTATTCTACTTAACAAACCTAAAAATTAGACATCATTGAATTAATTGCGTTTAAATTTGAAAGGCTGTCCTTGTTGCCAATGACTAAGGAATTCGAACGGTTATTATGTATATCCTCCATAAAACAAAAATATTCATGTGTTGGAACAAGGCTATTGGAGAACATGACACTTTAAGTCCAACAATGAGGAGTGTCACCCTTTTTCTATTTCATTACTGCTGTTCACATTCGGTTTTCATAGACATACTGGAAACCATGGGTTGGAATCAACTTCGGAGCTGCAAATAAAATCGTGTTTACCAAACACAACAACGACACTTGACCTCTAAAAGTGAGAAAAAATGCATGTTATCTCTCTACATGCAAGCACACGATTTTTTGTATGAACCCACTTCACAACTTGCTCGTAAAACTTCACCTCACAAATTCTGAAAAACCTAATTATCGCCCCAAAGGCTGCTCTGAGCAGTCGACCATATTACCCACTTGGTCCACACTATTTAGTTTTCAGCATCGAATCTACCTGGCTCGATCTAGCTCATGGACGGTGATCCGCCTCCGCACTCGAAATGAATACCTGGAAAGGCATAGAACGTAGAAAAAGTTATTCGCCTCCCTGATATTTTCCGCCAAACAATATGCGAAGGACCGTCGTCGCGTCGTATAGTTGCCGACCACCACAAATAAAAAAATAAAAAAAAAACAGAACCGTTCCAATCCCTCAAAGAGAGAAAAGAACGAAAATAAAGTTCAACAACAATCCAGCGAGCGAAATTAAATTGAATTTATTGTGGACATAGATACGCGTAATATCCATCCGGTTTGGGAAGGTGGTTGCTCAGGGGGCCGAAACAACCAGCGCGGCTAGTGATGACTGTGGTGGCGCGGCGCGCAGCGTTGTAATGGGGAGGCACAAAGACCCAGGAGTCTCTGCGACAAGCAAAACGTGTACGAAATAAATTATGTATTCACATTTGTGAGGAATGCTGACTCCAAGCAGCATACATGGTGACTTTGAGAAGGACTTTTTAAACATTTGGTTTTCATCTGTAACTGCAACTACAACTTGGTGTATCGTAGATACTACTGTGCCTTTAGAGATCTCCTCACGAGTCTTTTGCCTTGCATCCGCATAAAATTGCCCCCTCAAAGGAGACAACAGAGAGTGCAGTGTGTGCAACTGTGTGGTTAAATGTGTAATTTCGAGGCGTGCAGAGGTCCCGACTTGATATTTATTCAACGCATGTCCCGTCTACGTATTAATGCGAAAAAAAATTCATACCAAAGAGTTACGATTATAGGGCAGATTAAGTTATTATAAGGTTCTTACCCGTGTTTTGTGGCTTGCAGCAGAGGAGCCTTTAGTAGAGGACGTGGGCTTTATGCGCGTTTCGGCAAAGAGGTTATCTTTTCTCAATGGAAAAAGATACTATTTGATCCTTGTGTGGCCATTAAAGTTTGGAGCATAGGCAATTTTAGTGAATTTGTGACAAGGTGGGTTTGATTGTATGAGAAACGTGCATAGGTGGGGATGTTTTCTGTTTGCATTTTGCCTAATAAGAAGTTATGGTAATGTGTGAGCTATTTTTGTGAATGACATGGCAAATAGTGAAACAGGTCCTACAGATCTACCGAGCCTCCATACCAGGTGTGGACTGGTTGTGGTTTGAATGGGCTCGCTCCAGTTGGTAAGAGCAATGTGGGTTCACGCAACATTCTTGGCAGTTTGAATCGTTTTTTCGTCTCCTTTGTACCGATACACAAACATTGAAACCTAATCACTGATATTCAATCACTGACACTCAACCGCTCATACTCAGTCTCTGGTGCTCAGGCATTGCTATCCGCTTGAAAGCTTCTGTCTATCTATTGAAACTGGTAAGTTCGATTAGAAAGGTAGGTAACTGATAGACTAATCCTGAAACCGTTTCGGTGGTTTGATTCACAAACTGGAAAAAGCAAAGACAAAAGACCACAAAACCCCCTAAATCTCCTCCTGACCCTTAAAGACGATCAAAAACCTCCAGTCCAATTCCTCAAACCAGTGCTTAGGTTGCGTGTTTAAATGCTTCCAGTTAACATCAACTTAATAGGCAATTACTGTTGGTGAGATATCCTGCTCATATCTTCCATCAGTCTGACACACATCAGGAGAAAATACCCACAAGTTGTTCGGTTCCTATGAGAAACCTTGCACCCCTTCCCGCACACAGTAGTTCATTTCTATCAATAAACAACTCCTTTATTTGAATTGCGTGATGCCACCTCCCTGCCAGCTGTTGCTGCGTGGGCTGAGTGTTAATTTATTTTCCACATGGACAGACACACTGGGAGAGTTAGAATAGGCAGGGTCTACTAAGTTATAAATGAAATCCCGGAAGGAAATCACATTTAATCATAAATCACCGAAGCGATTTGCAACAAATCCACAACATACAAATGCTCATCAGTTTTGGCCACACACGATGTTCTGAGTCGCCCATCACGACCAAAACGACCAAAATGTTTCGCAATGACAAATGTTCCCTGTGCAATTAGTGGCTGATGTGTACAACGGCGGACGGATGCCCTACATTGATATAGAAACGAGTACCTACTCATCGACTTTTCTTCTTCATGACCATACCTCTTTCCTTTTGATGTTATGTGTTTTTGTTGGTGGTTATGGTGACTGGCTCCTGCCTGCTGCCTGCTGCTCCTTGATGACTTACAAATCACGATTTGTGTTTGGGGATTGTATTCGGTTCAACCGGAACAGCAGGTTTGTTTATTTTTTTGAACTTTTTTTGTGTTTTGTTTTTGGGGAGATAAACAACAAGTCGCCGACAAGAGTGGTTACATTGAAAAGTGGTTGTTGGATTTTATTGCACACTGTCCACAATCAATCAAAAACTATCTAAAGAAACATAAGACAAAAGACAAGAGATTCATGTTGCTGCAGCAGTAGCCTCAGTGGCACCTTATCACTATGCTGTATTTGTCTGTCTTGTGGTGTCTCCCAAGTGTCGTGTCTCGTTGGAATGCCACGATTTGGCTTTTCCAAGACTTTGACTAGTTTTAACGTCGCGTCGTCGCGGAATACAACATCAAGTTCTGGTGAATCGTCGCAGAGCGGCTTAGACTCACCTCCCGATAATTTATTTGGGATTGCAAACGAGTGGGGAAATTGTCAAGTGGACTACACTCGGCATGTGATGGTCCTCATTTCGTTATTAATTCTTTATCAGATACTATCCCGAACTGAGCTAGTTTATCGCTTAATCTCTCAGCCAGTGGGACGACACATGCAGCGAGAAAAACTATGGTCACAGCAGAGCAGAACAGATGCAAAGTAATTATGAAAAGTGCATTGGAAAGTGGAACGAATGTTGGAAAATGAGATATGAGATGAGTTTGTTTCTTTTTTCCTAGCCAAAGCCACACTCTGGGTATAGTAGGAAACAAAAATGGGCGGCATTTGTATCATGGGTGGAATTTTAAAGAGATCTCCCATCAAGCATCAGAAGCTAAGCTATAGCGAGGTGGAAGTGCACTGCATAGAGATGTGAATGTTGCCCTCTTGCTACACTACACTCCTTCTCATCTTCATCTGCACCCACCTCCATCTTAGATTTAATGTTCTTGAAAGGCTATTAGAGGAGTAGAAAATAATTAAAGTTTATGCGAGACATGCATGTTTAACATGAGGAAGGCTGGTTGTTTTTTTAGTAATTTGAAACCACTGGTACAATAAAGTTGCTTGAATGGCTAACCTAGGTAACTAAAATTGGAAGGGAAGTAGGTGCAACTTTGGTTTTATGGCTGAATAAAGGTTTTATGTTAAGTTGGGGATATTAACGAACTTTTAAAAGTCATAAAATCGGATGGTCTTCTTTTTGACTTTTCGGAGCCTTATCATTTGAGTCTAGACTTTTAATTTATATTGTGATTTATGGATTTTGGTGAGTGGTGGAGCGCCAGTATCGGCAAAATTGAGTTTCAATCTTTTTCTTTGGTCGTGTCAGGGTTGATTTCTAAAATGCCAATACCTTTAAGCTTGAAACAAAGTGGGTCTTTCTGTGTAATACCTCATTTCCGAGCGCTATATTCCAAAATTGATTACTAGAAAACTACAAATGATTTTGGGAAGCAGTTTTTTGTAATGTTATCATTCATTATTGATGATGGGTTCTCAATAGAAAGAGTCCGAAATGCAAACGATAAAATAAAGAATTTTGAATCCGAAATTACATCTTGTGTATTTTAAAATTTTTTTTATTGATAAATTTTGCGGTCAATAAGAATATTATGAAACTTAACATTAATTCATTATTGAAATTTACAGAGTTTTGTTCCTTTTACATAAAAATGACGTATGTGATCGCTACACGTCCTTCATTGCGTCCTCGTCAAAAGTTTCCATTGCACACAGGGTGAACGATTTTGATTGATCAGATGATCTGAAACAAAAAAACCTTTAAAATTTATTTTTCTCATCCCCTTGACTATAGATAGACACGGGCTTTTACAAAAATTCAAAAAATTCTTATCGTAATAGAATTATGAAAAAAAAAATGTTTGCACTTTTTTTCTGCTATTCAAGGCTGTTTAAAATGTTTGGACAAGAATTTCAAAAAAAGCTCGTGTCTATCTCTTGCGACATGTTTTCTGATAATAAAAATTTTTAGTTCGGTCTGGTAGATTTTTCGAAAACGTTCACCCAACCTCAATAAAGTCATTGCCTAACGAGCGTACTTCTAACACTATTTATATTTATATGATACTGTTTGTAAACAAAAAAAAATTAATTAATTTTTTGAAACTGTTACACAGAAACGGTGTGAAAATACACCCCCTTAAATACGAATTGTTCGATGTTCGTACTTATGGCAAGTATGTAGTTTTGTATGCTTAAGGTTACTTTCAACACGCAAAGTTTGTGTAGACAATGAAACATTCCTCGATCTGTAGACAAAAGTATGTTGAGCCTACAAGATCAGTCTTATAAAAGGAACTAAGACAGTTGTTGAGTCGAAAGGCTTGTTACTTACTTACTTAGGTGGGCATTAAATTTCGGTGTGAACCTAGGCCTCAATCAACATCCTTAATTAACTTAATTTAATGTCATTGTGTTTTTAAAACGGTTTCGGGCAGGTGGCCATCGCGGCTGGCTCGAGTAAACTTCAGCCGAGAGGCCCAGTTTTCGACCACTTTGTGCATCATTTTGGACCATGTGTCAGCAATAACGCGCTGAATATTCTCTTCCGAGGCGTCAATCGCTTTCGGTTTATCTGTGTAGGCAAGCGACTTCACATAATCCCACAAAAATTAGTCCGGTGGTGTTAAATCGCCCAATCTTGGAGGTAACTTACAGATGTATAACTCGAAATTATGTAAGAATCGAGGCCAAGAGCGATTTTGTTTGGAGACAATTTACCGAATGTACGAAGTGCCCAGTGGTCGTGCGGCTTTAATTCTTCACCGATAAAATGGCAAACCGAGCTAAGCATAAAGTTTGAAACAGACCAACTGTGAAAAAATATTGCCAATCAAACAACTCGTTTAAAAAAAAAAAAAATTAATGGTCGAAGCATTCCGCCTAGAGGTGCCCCTGTCTTAACATCATAGTTCGAAGAACGAAAAGTGTCTTCAGACTTAGAAAATATATTCATTTCCAGGGCTCAACACCGATTTGTTTTTAAGTAAGGTTTCCTTTTTCAGAGCTAAGCTGCAATAACAACGCGTGATTCTCTTCCAATCTCAATACTATAGCAGTTTTCAACAAACCAGCTTAATCGAACACAAATTTGTGACTTTAGGAGTTACAAGACGCAGCAAATAATTTCGCTACTTCTATGGAAAAATATCCAAAAAAGTTTGGCCTTGCGTAGACTCAAAACGCTCGAAGAGTTTGCTAGCCCTGAACCGCCTGTATCTAGGTTCTACCATAGGTGTTTTTACGGGACACTGTCTAATAGTAAGACACGCCAGAAGACTTGGTGTGCTTTCCAATGATTTCTGCAGAAGCTGCATGGACGAAGAAACCGTTCAACACCTTCTTTGCTCATGCCCTGCACTACTTCATAGGAGGAAAACTCATCTCGGTGAATTCTTCTTCGATGATACTATAGCGACTTAGCTTACATAGACCCTAAAAGTCTTTCGAAATTCATTAAAAGTTCCGCGTGGTTCGACTAGAGGGTGATTAACCGGCTAGTCCCGTAATGGAAGATAAATGGGTGATCAACTCGTTAATCTTACATCGGGTTCTGAGATCAGTAGGTGATTAACTTGCTGATCTCTGTGGTATCACAATGGGCCCTTGCGGCCTAAGTGTGTCAGGCAATGTACTCATTGGCTGACAGCCACTTCCACCTAACCTAACCTTCTTCCTTTGTATCGAAGTTGAAGATCTATGGCTATTCTGTTTTTTTTGACGTTGCCTCTGACACATAGTACTGGTCTAACCCTGTTTCCGCAGAATTAGGCTGCTCATGCTAAATATGAAAATAGCAAATAATTTCCGTATGCAACAGCTTTCCGCATGGCCCGCTTCGCAGGGCTCATTATTTGAACCCTGTTTCCGCAGGGTTAGGCTGCTCATGCTAAATATGAAAATAGCAAATAATTTCCGTATGCAACAGCTTTCCGCATGGCCTGCTTCGCGGGGCTCATTATTTGAACCCTGTTTCCGCAGAATTAGGCTGCTCATGCTAAATATGGAAATAGCAATTGTTTTCTGTAAGCAAAATGTCTTCCCCCACTTCAAAACATCTATTTTTATACTATAAAATAATCCAGAATTGTTAGAAATTTTTTTTGGACCGCTTTGGGCTGGAGCCCCACTTCTAAATATTTACAATGAATTCTTTTTCATTGCACTCCATCTAACGCATGCCACTGGTCTTCACCTTTATCATGAATTCTTTCTTCTAACTCATTTAATTTTCTTATTTTTCAAGGTTTTACTCATACCACTGATCTTTTCTTTAATCATAATTTGTTGACTCACTGTTGTTGACTTACACTGATACCAACTGTTCCTATTTTTTCTGTTATTTGATGCTACATAGTCGGTTCTCCTTAATGTGCATTTTACTGAATTTTATCTACGCCTCTGATTATAAACATACCACTGCTTCTTACTTATCGCCGATTGTACGTCAAATCAGATATGTAATTCTGTTTAAGACACTGCTTCTAACTTATACCACTCATATTGCTAATTCTAATTTTAACTTCTTATTCAGCTGGTTTTGATTAAATTACCTACCATTATATCTAATCCTTTCTTCATGTGTTGACTATAACACGTACCTACCATTAGTTACCACTAATTCAAGCTCCTACCACCATCCACCAGTTCTAATTCATACCACCAGGTCAAACTCATACCTACCACTTGTTGTAACTCATACCACTTGTAACTTATACCGAAGATACCGATGTTCTTACTCTTTATCTTAACTTATACTGTTGGGCGTTGATTTTTTACTCCATCAACCACTGATTGTAACTCGTATCACTAATTTCCAGCTCCAGCTTTTGTTCATCGCATCTTATTCGTTTTTTCTGTTTTTCAATGTTAAGTGTAGCAGATACTTTTGATGATTACAAACCAATTTTGTATCAGCTTGTAGTCTTTTTATTCGTATCAAAATATGAGCACTCTAAAAATCCTAGCCAAAGAAACTAGCCAACTGCACCTCATGTCAATTCATCATCTTCGAAAAGCCTCCGATTAAATTGGATTATAGAATCAGATTCCATCTTAGAGCTATAAATTGTATCTTCACTCTTGTCATTCAATCAGACCAGAGGTCAATCTTCCACTTAAAAAACACTTTCATTCAAACCATACAAAGCTTTTTGATAAACTATTCAAGAAGCACAGCCACCGCGATACCACTTCAAAGTCACTTCCATCCATCCATAAAGATACCTTTGAAAATTGCTCACAAACGAACCGTACTGTCTGCTTTCTTTTCTCCGTCGTCAAATAAGAACGCATTTCCTCTATCCGACGCGACGACGACCATCCATCAAAAGCCAGTGTATCTAATTGTTCTATTTAAAGACTCAATCTCCATCTCCATCCATAAGTACTTCTGATATTAAAAAACGATATACTATCTCGTGTATTTTGTGAGCCCAAAACAATGCCAAGTTTACTTTTTCCATGTGAAGGAATGTCTGAAAGCAATTCGTCTGCTTATCTTCCCAACCATTTAAGATCAAAAAGACTCCAAAGGTAAACAATGATGGAAGAAGACAAAAAAATCAAAACAAATGATAGAAGTTGCTTGCGAAAGCTTTCGCACCATCATCAGCAACATGATGCGCGACTTCGTGGTAATGGAATTGTGTGTAGCTGCTATGTTGCTCGCGATCATTTTATGTTGTTGGTTGCGGCAAACAGCGCGATCTACGTTTGAGGTAAATTCACTGAAGTCGCATGCAACAGTAGCTTTAGAGTTGTCGTCGTGAAAAGTTTCTTCATCGGGTCGCGTATTGAGGATTAGAAATAAAAAACGCGAGGAATACAAAAAAGAAGAAAAAAGAAAAAAAATTCATTCCGCCGATCTTTCGCCTGTTTTACCGGCTGGGACTCGTAATTTTCGATTTTTTTTTGACTTAGTGATCGCCAAGATTTAGCTGAATAATTCCAGCCGCGTTTAACTCGTCACTTTATTGTCGTTTCTTTTACCATGATCGACGGGATGTTGTTAGTTTTGATGCTGGACGACGATGACAACTTCGGTGATGATCATGGTGATCGCGGATCGCAATCGATTATGAGTGCAACTGTGAAGCAATAAGTAAAATAAATGAAAGAAGAAAATAATAAAGGTTATTTGTGGTCTCTGTGATAGGGTAGTGCATATCCTTGTTTTCTCTTTTTTTTTTCCTCATCTGTTTTCGGAGTGGAAGAAGAAATGTGCTAGTGATGTGTGCTCAGATTCCAGCCAGTAGGCACTTGGAAACCACAACTTCTGCAAAAGTATCTTTATACCGGGGATACCTACCGCAAAATAAGAGAAAAAGTGATTAATTACAAAGTGATTTATTGTGATTGTAATTAATTGAATGACAAAGTGGTGTTTGCTACTACAACTACCAACTTTAACAACTGCCTTCGAATGCATAGACATTAGACATGCCCGTCGCGTCGTTCCCCCGAACTGAAGTGTATCTTTTTTCATATTTTAAACTTTGACGTTGGGTTTGTGTGTTTTTTTTTTTGTTAATTGATATACCGATATCGAGTGAGAGTGCATTGCAAGCATTAAACTGCCTATATCCGGGGGGGAATGTACCCGGACAACAAGTTGTCATGGATTTGTCTTAAAAAATCTGCACGCACGCGCACAGTGTGGAGAAGTTAATTTATGAAGACTTGTGTTTTGAGATTAGGCATCGTGTTGTTGGCATCTGGGGGCTTTTTTCGAATGCATGTTGGGATTGGACGGTGTTATGGGTCAATAGGGCGATAGATGAGATCGATAAAAGCTGATAAGCATTGGTGACCTACTAAAATACATTAATGAAGCTGTTCCGGAAAGAAACTCATGGAGAGTTTCTTTCTTTTTGTGTTGTCAGTTGTTCTTGTTGTTTTTAAGTTTTTTTTTTTTTTTTGATTCATAATGAAGAGGTGCCCTTTTTTGGGGTCTCGTGTCTTGTCTTCATTTGGGACTATTGTCTTTGAAAGTCGTTGAAAATGTTAAGTGATTTCTTGTGAGTGATTTATGACATGGGCGGACATGCTTTGATGTTCAGAACCTTTTGGTATAGTTAAAATAGATCTGATTTCATTTTGTCACTTTATTGTTTGAAAACATGGTAAACTGAGCTGGCATGTGTTTTTTCGATTGGTGACAATAAGAATTCGAAGCCTAGTTCTGGTTTTGTTTCTGGCACATTCTTTTTCGGTTTAGGTGGTAATGTTGGAAAGTGTTAAGATGCAATGTGCTGGGAAGAAAGTTATTTTTTGCGTGCACTCAATTCTTCCTTAGAAAAAAACAAAACAGTGAACCTACTCTTAGAGCGCCACTTCCTGTTTTCTTTAATATTTGTAACAAGGAGTCTGATCTAAAAATGTCAGTAATTTTGACATGTGAGTGGTTTACAACAAATGACTGTTAGAAACTGTGTTACGCAGATCCCGTCGAATTTTTTCAGCATTACGTGTTTTTTTTTTATTTCCGATAAGAAAGAGCTTGGATGAGATTTTTTTCCAATTAAAACTCAGTCTAGACTTGAATTATCTGGAATATAGTTTAGTTATTTCTTAAACTAAGACGCAAGCTTGTTTCTTAAGCTCGACTCTTTCGAAACATGATCAAGTTATACTAAAGATGTACACAAATGCATCACATAAGAGAACAAAAGGGTTTTAAAGTTCTTTATTTGATTTCTCCAGCAGAGTCATACTAAGCCTGACATCGTAGAATGTGCTGCTTTATCTGCATTACTTGTTCAAGGACACATATAAAATTGACCTGCTTGGACTTTGGTAGGAAATGAATACAAAACTGCTATTTAGAGCAATGAATCACATTGACGGGATAGTCATTTTTTTCTGTTGGAGGTTTTTAAAATACCAAGTGGAGCACTCAAACCTAAATACCGGTCCATTGTACTGCCATATTTTGTTATAGCTTTCCAGATGTTTGTAGAAAAGCCAAAAGTGGCTGCCATGATAAGGAGCCTAAGTTACCAGCTCTCACCAAGAAAAAAGCAGGACATTCACAGAGGAATTGCTCCGCGGTGTCCTTATCTTCTCCACAAGATTCACAAAGTATGGTATCACTTATAAGCCTAACACTTTTAAGTGTTTGGCAAAAGACAAGTGCCCTGTTGTAACGCCAATAAGTTTTCTACATTCTTCCCTGCTACGGAATAGCAAAAATATTGCAGCCTTCTTATCAACGTTGGGGAGCATACGTTTGGTCTGTCTTACATCCAATGGAGGCATGCCATCTACGGTTGTGCTCTTGACAGATACAATCGTTAATTGAAGCCGTCACTGAGGACCCTGGCAGACATAGCGACGGTTCAGGTCCTGAGAAAGCTGTCTGAGATCCTTGCGCAAGTTCATCGGCGATTTTATTTCCAGTTATGCCGTGATGGCCTGGAACCCAAAACGAGACTCAGAGAATTAAGTCTTCCGATCGCATTCAGAGAGCTCTTGCATTCCTGGATCACTTTCGAAGTAGTTAGAGGGTTGAGAAGGGCCTTAAGCACTGCTTGGTTGTCGCTACAAACACAGATACCTCTCCCCATCCATAGGCATACACTTAATCCTGCAGTAAGATAACACTGACCCTGGTTTCGGTAACTTTTAAGACGACTGTCACCTAAATTCTAGGTACTAAAAATTGTGTTTAAAAATCTGAAAAGCTATCAAGGCTTGTAGGACGATACTTAAGTAGCTATCCTTCAATCGCTGAAAGCGAAGTTAGATTAAACAATATTTTCACGATACAATGCATTGGATGATATCCGTCTAAAAATTTATTGAACCCAGGCACATCTACTAAAACTAAAATGGTACCAACAATGCCCTCAACCATTAATTTCGACGTACCGTTCGAGGGCCCTTCTTTGTAGCTCTACAATAAAAGCTACAATAAAAGCGTGCATGGTTAATATTCCTCCTCCGTCATTTTTAAAAATCTAGGATCAAATAGACTCTTCACCAAAACTCGGAAGTAGTTGTTGAAGATGAATTCTTTTTTCTTTCTCATTGGCATTTTAAATTAGAATCAAAAATGACCTTTCGATGGTTCGAAAGTAGAATAGAGCAAGAGCTACACAGTCGGGCCCCTAGACCCTAACCTCTAAGTAGTGCCTATACCCAGATTTTTCTTAAGTCCTTAAAAATGAAATGACCTCATTGGCATTCGTCTTGAGCAATTTACAGCCAAACATTGAATTTCTCCCATTTGATTTGCTGTCTTATAAAACTTAAATGATATCATTGATAAAAATTATTTGTAGGTTGCCTTTGATACTTTTCAACCGTGAGTTTCTATGCAACTTTGATCTAAATTCTGTCTAAACTTGCGATTCCTGATGCCTCATATATAGTTTTAAGTTTTCGAAGTTCAGTCTGTTCTTTGAACGCCTTCATTTGCACCCGATAGTCAAAGCAGATAAATTTGCAACAAAATATGCAATTAATTCATGGAAAAGGGAAATGCATTTTATGAATTAACTTTCGAAGGGATCACAGCATTAACTTAACTGCTTCACACTAGTGATCCGCTAGTGTGGTACGCTAACGCGGCGTTGACCTAAGGAAGCGTCGGCTAGCGTCCCGGCTTTTCATTGATTGCTCCATGCCTGAGGTCAACCAAATGAGGATTTCGTCAACTTACTCTCATACTTTTTGTGCATTGTCCAACATTGTGAACCGTATGCGAGTGCTGGACCCACAACCGCGATACGCTAACTTGATGCTTGACGTCGTCATCACAGGTTGCTTCACTATTGATCATTGATCCCCCAGAAATGTAAACATTTCACATTCAAGAAGCTTTTAATTCAAATGCATGTTTGGAGGAAATAGGCAACTCAAGCAAGTCTTTTATTGGCTGATACGGAACTCACTGCCTTCTAAAACTTATCGCCTTACATTAAGTGCTTCTTGCAGGGATGTAGGATCCCAACTTATTATGACTCCATTGTCTGCAAACAATAGTTGATGAACTTTGGTGTTCTGTACTTGATTTTCCAGTACGTAGACAAAGACCTGTCGTGCTCTGTTAATAAAGAGCAGAGGACTGAAGAAACTTCCTTGTTGTACACCTGCTGTGACTTGTAATACTTCAGTGACTCCAAGTGGACATCTTACCTTCGGAACTACTCCCCCATCCATTTATTTGATCACCCGTACATAGGCCTCTGAAACTCCTCGTTGTCGTTGAGGGCGACCCATATTAGACCTCGTGGTTGTCGATCAAATGCTTTTCAAAGTCAACTAAAGTCAAATCCTCTAAGGAATCTCAGTGTTTTTCCATCTTTGTACTTTGGTTTGCATCAGTTGTTGGCTTGCCCGTGACGAACCCGCATTTGTTATGAGATAGTTTATTTTTGGAGTCGGCTACTTAATACCCGCTCAATGATTTTCAAAATGTGAAACATCAGCTTTATCTAAGGGTATGCGGAATCGCAATATCGTGTATCTCTTTTCCCTTTGTAAATTGGTCTAATGGCTATTAGACTATTGCTTAGGGAGATACCTTCTATAATTTTGTGGATTGTTAGCCATCTAAACCCGATTTCTCCCATCTTTTTACATACAAAACTCATATGGTGTTTCGTCTGGCCCAGCACCTTTGTTTTTTTCGAAACTCTAGACAGCATCATAAACTTCTTCGACTGTGATGTCGGGTGTTTTCTTCCACAAAGTGCTCTCATCATCACATAATTGTCGCCATCTGTGTAGAATTGCGCCGTCTTCCACAAGAACTGAAATTCAGCGAACTAATTTTCTGAGTAATTATCTTTTGTTTGAGTGGCTATTTTGAAGACGGTTGGCCCTTTATTTAAGATTTTTTGTCGTATTTCTTGAATAGAATGGTTTTCATCAGCAGTTGGGACAGAAATTTCTTCCAGGTCGCGGTACATGAACTCCGTGCTCTTTGCTTGGAGTTGGGCTCACTTCTTCTTCGCGTCCTTCATGCAGCTTTTATATTCCATTTCTAAGCAAGCCTTGCAGCAGCTTGGTGTTGACGAAGATATAATTTCTAAACTCAAATGATTTATCTCATTCAAAGTACGTCAGCAAAAAGTTGCTTCAATCACAGCAGTAAAAAGTATAGGACTCAAGACGTTTCCTTCATGAACTCCGATTCGCATGGAATATTTTTCTTCGATAAGATCCGTTCTACCAACTGAACCCACGAAAGTCTAAGACTGTATTGAACTTATTTTTGAAAAGCAAGAAGGTATTTCCAAACGAGTTCTTTTTACTCTAGAGTCTAGGTAGTGCTCTGACTTCCTAAGTCTATTGACAGGCTTAAGTAAAGTGGGTGGAAGAATATAACTCTTTAAACCGTGGTGGGTCTTTAACTGTCACACGACCTTTTCTTATTCTCATCGCAAAGAAAAGCTTATTCAGGAAATATAACTATCAAGTGCATACTTTGCAATTTCTTTCAAGAACTTTGAGCCAACACTAGACCAATGTGTTTTATGAGGATTGTTTCTTACTGCAGTTGGTTTATCTTCAAGTTTTTACTTTCAGAACTACTACCTACTTTTACATTTTTTTAATCGTGCCATTCATAGTGAAGTGCTCTCCAAGCTACGTTTAATGATGCTCCCAAATAATTCAATGGTTTCTTATCTCTAAAACTTCTTGAACAAAGCGTCACCGCTGCACCGCCCGGACCTCTTCGCTATTACACTTCCGCTTGACGTATCCATATTAAAGCATTGAACTGAAGTTTAATGAATACAAATAGAGGTCATAGACCTCTACTTAGATGATCTCCAAAAACTGTTTCCGTCCCTATTTAGAGGCTAAAAAGTCCCTCTTTTTTAAAGAGTTCGAAGGGTCATCTTCAGTTGCGTGATAGTGTGTAATTAATTTGTGTCTTTTTTAATGAATTTTCGTTCTGGTATTTTTCAATTCCGTTTAAAGTTTTATCAACGAAGCACGCGATCTTGGATTGAAAATTGAAATGAAACTTCAATTCATTGAATTTATGGCTTTTTAAAGGGTTCGAAGATCGACAACAGAATTACACATAAATACAGAAATCAATTTAACGATCTGTGTCCCTATTGGCAGTAAATAATGCGTGCGCGTACAAAGTTTTCCAATAGAAAGCCAATTAATCTAAATTCCAAGAAACAAATTGAGAAAGACATGTGTTCTGTGGATCGATTAATGGCAAGAAATTGACGTCGTAATTATGTGTTGCGTCCATAAAGTACTGAATGTCGATCTAGGTCTTGTGATCTTTTGAAATTTCATGTACAAAAAAATCTTTAGAAAGTGATACTCTGTAAACTTTTCAATAAGCCCATCAAAGGGTTGAGGAATATTTAATGTTTATGTTAGTTTAACAGCCTCATATACACAAACTCTCTTTAGATGTTTGCTGTGGATGTTATGTTTTGATTGCGCACTTGAAGCTGATATTTTTAAAGCAGAAAAGAAAAATTGTGCAAAAAGATCTATAACGACTTCTACTTTGATCATAAATCAGTTTACATTCGTAATATTGCTCTCCGAAAATCACTTCTCCCCTTCAATTGATCTTGAGCTAATATTTGCGAAACTCATCTCTCACGATCATCTGGGGCGATAATAAGTGATCTTGCTGTCTCGAGCTTATACTTTGTGTGCATGGTCGTCGTTTTTTAAAAAGCCGACAAAGAGGTGCACACAATCCACAAACAAACAAGACCTTTAAGTCTGGTTTCGGACGGTCTGTGTAGCAGGCGCGAAGCTTCAGGCTGAACACTGTACAGTGATCGCATTCACTTGATTTACGATCAATTATGTGGTGTATGTTTACTTTTGTCTGTGTTTTCTGGCAAAGACGGAAGGTCATTACAAAATTTCAGATAAAGAGATTAAAACTTGCCAGTTTTGAGACTTTGCCTTAAAAAAAAAAACTGACCTAGCTGTCAAGTGATGGAGGAGGACGAATGCATTTCCGAGAGATAATGGCGCATGGCTCACAACGTGTTGAATCAATTAAGTCAAGATCAATAGCAAAGACAATAAAGTGATCGTATAAATAAACGATCATCGACTGTGCAGTAGGATAACCAATTTCGAAAAAAAATACCGATCGTCGTAAATGCAAAAAAAAAAAATAAACCGCGATCATGATGATGACGATCATTATCATCAGCTGCATCATTCCGTATGATAATTGAACAGAAACCACTGATGTGATATTCTTTTTCGTTTCTTTTTGTCTTCTTTGAAATTGTCATGCAACGACAACGATCAGTTGTTGGTTGGAATAAAGCCGATCGCAGTAGACCAACCACAGAGTCTTTGAGGAATTACATAATTATAGATTATAGGTTTTTGAAAAAGAAGGTACTGCTATTTCCAGTGCGGGCTGCGAGTCCATGTAATAATCCTTCACTGCGATCAGAATGCATAGAGACGATAAAGTTTATACTTCAGATGGCAAGATCATCATCATGATCAGTGCAAACACTGATGATGGATGAATCTATGAATGGATGGAAATTGCCGGTCATATAATCGTTGTTTACAATGCGCTGATGGAAGAGGGCGTTCGGAGTGATCGCAAGCGATCTTCATTCAATCGCTGATCAAGTTGAAGATCGTTTTGAGTACAAAATGAAAAGCACATGCCCGAGGGCGAATGTAAGGATTATAGTTTTTGAAAATGTTCATGAAATCACCGATCGTGGTTGGTGAACCTTCAATTGTTGCAACATCACCAAAATTACTCAATATTCCAAGAAGTTTTGCCAGATACATGACACAAAATACCTTGAGACAGATTCACTCTAAAATCATGTGTCCCTGTTTGCCAGGCAGGTGCACGAAAGAAGTTCCTCTGCTGTATGAGAGGTAATACGACTCTGCTATTATGCAATTGTCATTAAGAACAACGATCAGCAACATTGTTCCCGCATGCAAACAAACAAAATAAAAAATTTAAACCGATGACTTGACAGAAAACAAGTTTCAATTTGTCTATGTGGATCGAAAGTGTATTGAAAAATACCCCCTCGTCAACAATCAAGGTTTGCCATAAATCAATTTCCAGGTACCTATAAAAGGCGTAAACTTTTGATCTCTCTTCCATCGACTCGGATCAGTGGCCACTGACCCTCCGCATACTTATTCTCTTAGCCATAGCCAGTAACTAAAGATGAAACATGAGTTGATAGACTAAAAGCTGTGAAGAAACCTGAATATCGAAGGTCAAGAGACACTTCTCCTATCGAACACGCAGAGTCTCTTTTGGACTTCTATTGTTGTCTTGAGTGTGTTTTCAGGTCCAATATCACAAAAAATCACAAACTATGACTAAACTTCTGCGAAAGGGCAATTTAAGAGCCTTGTTTTTGTACGCTTTTTTGTTTTGTTCTTTACCGCGTTAAGATCGTTTGGCTGCGATAATGGGTTCATTGGTGCGGTGAAGTGGGTATCTTTTCTGTTTCATTAGAAATGAGTTTTTGCCTCTATGATTTTCCATTCTCAAAGAGGCTCTATTTTTTAATTTTTTGATCTTTTTTTTTCTGCCACGAACAGATATGGTGAAGCTAGCGGGCATGTTAATTTGTTAAACGTTTTGTTTACAATGAGAGAGGTATGCAAATTTATTACAAATAGTTGAAGTGTGGAGGTAGTTGAAAAGCGACGACGACGTCGAGTCGAGATATGAAAGAAATGTTATGTGCGAAAATTTTGTAGGCGTAAATTCGGTAGCTGATCGATTTTGCTTTTTCGTTCATTTTTCTTTACGAACAAGATTTATGAAATGATTGGGAAGCAGATAGTAACGGAAAGTTGTTTGTTTATTAAAACAGTTGGTGTTTTGTGAGTAATATTCGGGCTAGTGAACTTTGCGTAAATAAAGTCGAAATTAGTTCTGCCGGAAGTTTTTTTTTATGACCTGGTAGCAGTTGGTCAGAGAGCTGTTGCTGCTGTAGGTTTTTTTCTTAGTCGTTTCAGAAAGCTGAATCATTGGTTTGTGTTTGTATGTTGTGTACTCTTAAGCGGCAAATAGAATTATTAGGTTTAAATGTTCTTTCCGCATTTTGTTTCCCTCAAGATTAAATAGAGCACATATCAAATGAAACATATACTAATTGAGAAGTTTCAGACTAGATAAGAGCTCGGCAACGGTAACAACTTAACTATGTCAGGACCATGTTTAGTTGTGATCATGATAAGCTTGGACCATTGTCTGTAAAGAACTTTTCAGTTGGGATGCCTGAACGTTTTTTGCCTCACCTTTGGAAGCTTTTTACCTTGGCTAGCTATTACCACTACTGGCTAAGACTAAGACCACTATCAGAAAAGACCTGTCAAATAAGATCATAAGATAGTTGGAAAGAAGGTCTATTTACTATCAACACCTACCTTAGAAAGTTTAGTTTAGGGCACGGGAATCCTGTGAGTATTTTAGACAACAGTTGGTAGGACATATGATTTGGTTCTATTATTGCCAAATAAGGCTAAGCAAATCATAGCTAGGATCGTGGCTACTTAGGACCATAGGCAATGACTTTTTAAGATCATAACTCACTAAACCATCATGTATAAATAAAGCGTTCATTTAGAGAAGGGTTTATTGAAAGGCATTTGTATAGATTAAAAGCAAAGGGCCCTATCGTGACTTAAATTTCTTGGAAACATTTCTCATATTCGAAAAATTCGTATCGGCAATAATGCTCAAAAGTTCCTTGCGGAATTTTAACCGCATGTATTGTGAATGGTCCTCGGAAACGTATATATCTCATTTTACTTGAATTTCTTTCGCATTTGCTTTTGTAGGGTGATAGAAATAACCACCAGCAATGTCAAAAAAATGAATGTTTATTTGTTATTTTGACAATTTTATGAGTATTAAAATTTGTTCCGCGGAAATTCATTTCGAATGAGGTTGACAATCGAGGTAATGTTCCATGGGAATAAAATATCACGTGGGAAACACAATTCTGTGGGAAATTACCGATAGGGCCCATTGAATTTTTTCGATTGATTGCTATTTGACTTCTTCAAAAATTTTTGTTTTGTTAGCAAGTGACCCTTTAAATCTTAAGAAACAGTCAGACATATTGATTTTCATATGTCTTATGAATGCTTCAATTGAATTCGAATAATTGGTTGTGAAACACCGTCTATACCAATCAGGGAAACAACGGCAGTTGTCCCTCAAGGATGTATTTCTGTACATATTTATACTCAGCCCGTCGCTCTTTGCTCTTTTCATATACGAAATCTGAAACATATTTCCCGTCGTGTTCTTTTTGCTCACACCATGATCAAAGTCTTGTTATATTTCGACGATTTGGTTATGTTCGCAGACAATCCTTTTTCGCTCCAGTTGCAAATAATCAGACTCAGTTCTTTTAGTGAGACTTGGAACTCGCGCCACTGATTTTTGAAGCGAGAAGTACTATAGGAGGTATCAGTCTTCTTAATATCGCATACAAGATCCTCTCTGCCGTATTGTGTGAGCGTCTGAAGCCATTCGTCAACAACCTGATAGGTCCTTATCAGTGCGGCTTTAGACCAGGAAAGTCCACCATATCCATATACCAAATCTTCACACTACGGCTATATAGAGCCATGTCTAGTTTTGGCATTCCTACCAAACTTCTCCGATTGTGTAGGATGACGATGGAGAACGCACGCTGCTCCATCAGGGTCGGAAAAGATCTCACCGATAAATTCGATGTCAAAAAAGGTTTTAGGCTAGGCGATGCACTGTCATGCGACTTCTTCAACATCGTTCTTGAAAGAATAGTGCAAAACTCCCACGTCAACACAAGAGGTCATCAAACATCGATATGAAGTCAAAATACCAAGTCTTTATTAGTGCAACGGTTAATACTTGTATGGGTTATGTACAAGTTTTTGGGTATATACCTTGAAGCTTTTGAATGATTTCAAAGGCATTGTTTTAAGAGCTTGTTTCGACTTCCAATCTCAACATCGAACTATGCAATACACGCAGTCAGGTATAGCCCGTGCATACAAAATCTCACCTAAAAAAATTTCAAGGCCACCGCAGACTTTATTGCTTAAGTAATGAAGTAATGAAGTGATACATGTCTTCAAAAGATAACTTTGAAAAAATTGCTACAAACCAAAGCCTCCTTCTTTAAGGAGAGGAATCAGCTAGCCCTTTCTCAAGACTCCTCCTTACATTCGTCAGGACATACCTAGTGTTGAATACTGTCAAACTCAGTTTGCAGATGTGATCACGAAAGTTGACTTATAAAAAAAAAACTTACTAGAGCCAGTTTGACCACATCCAGACATTATCTATAGGCAGTTAAATCATCAAATTAACTCAAATATCGATTATTTTCGAAAAGAAAAAAGTAACTGAAATAACACAATATTGAGAACTAGAATTTTGAATCTAAATTACATTCTTCATCGAAATGATCTGCCGCAGCTTTGTACGTTACAGAAGAGAAAATGGCGATATTTAGGTATTGCAGGAAGTTCGATGGCTATATTTCCTAGAAAGTTTTTTAGCACAACCGAAACTTTATTATGATATTTTAAATGTGTGTCTGGGTTGGCTTAATCTGTACCAGTTTTGCAAATATGCCCCTGTTGATCGCAATAGTTTCTCTTATCTTATGAGTTTCCTGAGTTATTGCAATTTCTTGTGTACGCACTTTTCCTTTTATGTTGTAATCATTTAAAATTGTTTTTTTTTTTTTGTTTGTTTTCAAACACTTTAAAAGGGTTGTTAGGATCATGAGTATTTAAGTTCAAATAGCTGGTTCCATGAAAGAGGCCATAGCTAAGCTTCATAGTGACAAGTTAGAGGCAAAGTCAGTGTAGATATTAATTTACGATTGGGATTGTGGCTGCTAAGTCAAAAGCTAGCTATTGCTTTTTGGGGCTATTAGTTTAGTAAGGATCTGGTCAAAATGAAACTGTTAAAAACGTTTTATTCTTTTTACTAAAATAATCCACGAGCAGTAGAAACCAAAGCTTGTTAAGAACATGGCCGCAGTTAGTTCCGATCATGTTCACTTGGATCATATTCTTCGAACTGTAGGTCGTTTCCACCATTGAAAAACAACCACTGCTGCCATTTTTATGTAGATTCATGGCTAATTAATTCTGTTCTTCTTTTTCTTTCTTTTCCGCCGTTACGAGCATTGCTATCTCCAAGGGATCACTGCTCTTCCACTTAACACTAATGATCCGATCGTCGGGTACGCCGCTTTTCACCTGATTTTACCTTTATTAGTTTCGTAGTAGAACATCTTGTAGCTATTTGCCTTCACATCCAATAAACACGTCGTGTTTCCAGTATTCTTTTCTTTTCTTGGACGCACAAGATGTCTACTCACCTACTTCTCATCAGCTCTTCCCGTTTGAAACTTCAACCAGTCATACTTCCAACTTCCAATATTTCAACTCGCTCTTAGAGTCAAATTCAAATTTTTCGACACGTATAATGGACATATTCTAACGTAGTCAACTCTTAAAACTTGAGCTGATCCGGTGATATTCTAAACCTACACTGCAAAACAACAAAGCAAGGCTTGCTAACTCCATTGACGGAGTGAAATACAATTGAGGCTAGAAAAGATTATTGCCTGCTCAAAGAGCTAAGCGGAAAAAGTGATCTTCTTTTTCATATTAACGCTGATATTACTGAGCCGTATCAGACAAAGTCTTACTCAAAGTTATCACAGTCTATCGTGACATTGTGTCAAATTCGTTGATGCTCTCTTTCCTTGCTTGATGATAGCTCATACTTTGCTTTACCCTCATGTCACTGTTGTTTCTATTTTCGAAAATGCAGCGGTGACATTATGCGCTTTTCATGGCATGAAATTACAATCGAAGAAGTTGCGAAGGCGATGCTCGTGCAAAAACTATTTTTTGTTTCCTTGATTTTTCTAGGATTCGAACCTCCGACGTAACAGGCAGACACGCTAATTACCAATACCAATTTTTCAAATGAAAAGCGCTTTCTCGATGAACCGTTCGGAACCGGCAGAAAATTGTAGATCCCCTCCATTCCCTCACATGCCATGAGAAATGCGCTAAGTGTCCTCGCTCTGTTGCGCCACCCTATTTATTTTCATTTATTTTCAACTTTCCAAGTTCGGAAAACTTTTCAGTTAAATTTTATTCACGATAGGACCTAACTCCTAACATCTGCTAGAAAATGTGTTTAAAAGTGGAAATAAATCTGTTTTGGACTTTTCTGTTCTCAGTCGGATCTGCCACTGCCTCAATAAACTCGAACCAAGACCATCTACATATACCTCTGTAGCCTTCTTTGCTTTAGACGTACATATGGCAAGCTAAACTTATCTTGGGATTCGTCCTTAAGGGTATCGGATTACCGAATGCGAAATTAATGAAAATTATCAACCCTGTTAAGCAGTCTACCATAATAGTAGAAATCACTTTTCACGGCAATGTTATCACTCTCGGAGGACTGTCAATTTTATGTTTTTGAGACTCGAACCTCGAACTCTCACACTACAGGCAGATATGGTGGCTATTACAGCTATTACTATTTATTATGCTATTACCCTGGGTTTGGTTTTGGTGCCCAAATCAAAGCTAAAAAGTCTAAGCCTCAAAGACGTCGGTTTTAATGGTTTGTTAATAATATTTTTGCTGTGGTCATCAAATCTGCTGGCAATCTTCTCGAATTTCTTTTTCTACTTTAGGTTAAAGCGTATAAACATAACCCTTTTGTGGAGTTTTTCTTGGCCTTGCTAAATCAGGCGTTCAGTACAGTTTCTGGTTTCACAGATTCCAACCGGAGCTAAATGCTTTTTTGATTAATTGGTGATTAACGATTTAGTTTCCTCTTAAGCTAATAGAGCTGTGGGAACTGGGAACCTCGTGCTACTTAAGTGATAAAAATACAGGCCTAAGTAGACTAATCTGTTTCGTGATGAAATAAAGGCAGGCACCTCACCACAGATATCGGTCCATCATTTGCCATAATCCGAACTTCTCCCAAATAAATTCAAAAGAAGTATCCAGCGACTACAGCCTTCTCCTAAAAGATTACTAAACGATGCAAATCCAATTAAGAAAAATCATACATCTTCCATTTTGTTTTACAAGAGCACAAAAACATAAAAGCTCCCTCAGTATCGACTTCCCAACTCACAACTATCTAACCAATTATGATAACACAAAAGAAATGCCAGCTTCTCATAAATCTCGCGTCCATAATGAAAGCCTAACTCCCGTCCCGCCCTATCTGTCCATTCAAAATATTTACACCCATTAAATATCAATTTAATGGACAAAGCCCTAATGAAATCATTTCCCAATCCCAATCAATGGACTCTACCATCCGAATGCAATATTATGCAAATAAAATTTTCTCCGTAATTAATCTTTTTTTCCGTTTTGGGTGTATTTAAACTCTTTTTGTGTCACTTAACACCGAGAAACGAAAAATATTTTCACAACCAAAAAAAAGGCAAAAAAGAAGATAATCCTCTTAAAACGTAGAAAACTAAATGAAACTTTTCTCAAAACGACATGGAAAACCTCTGAATGGTGTCAAATTTATTAATGAATTTCACATTTATTGCTCTTTACAAAAGAGTAGGAAAAACGAATGAGACTGACTGTGCCACCAGACCGAGTGGTGGTGTGAAATCTGAAATGTGTGCGCATTTATACAATTTTTCAAGAGGCACAACATATTGACTACCACAAGATCCACTTAGGTAATCACCTTAATCAACTGAACACAACAACGGAGCACTGAACCTGCTCCTCCGATCGAGTGGATCAAGTATATGTTTTGGCGGCTCTGCTGTGTTGTGTATATTCAATTTACTGCGGTGGAATGTATCTGTTCTTTTTGTTGTCGTTTTGTTTTGTTTTGTGTGTGAGCATGAGCAACAAAAAATATGTTGCCAGCAGTGCACTGGCAGTTTTGTTCATGCTTGCCATTAGTTGAGCTTATTGGTCTGGCTTCCTGAAAATGGCTCTAAAGTAACCGTTTTCTTGTCATAATTTATTCATGTGGAAAATAATTTCTGAATGTTTTGTCATGTACTGTGTGGTGAGGAAAACTATACAGAGAAGCAGTGCTTCGTGTCTCTTATCTTTGGTTACTTTACGACAGTGTCGTGATTTTTTCCTCGCACTGTTGACAGCGCGAAGTGTGTTTGTTGGGCTCTCAGTAAGCTATTCATCTAAACTGGTCCTGTGATTTATGGTTGAGAATCTGCCAAGCCGTTCATAACGCTTTTTTGTTTTCTGTTTTGAAGGAATGCTGCTAAGCTAGAGTTTTGTTAGAAGGAGTTTCTTAGTGCGGTGTTTTTTTTTTGGTCATCGATAACGAATTCTGGTTGGTTGATACATTGTAAGAGATCAATGTCGGCCTTTAATAGACTTCTACGGTCATTTTACATCACAAAGGGGGCACATTATAGTATATTCATAGATTTACAAATTGGAATTCGATATTTTGTTCGAATTATGTCGATTCAGATCGAAAATTCTTAATGTTATTTTTCTTAGTTGGCAGCCATCAATCTTCATCAGAATTTACCAGGGCTTGAACCATCGCAAGCACTCAAATCGAAGCTATACTGTTCGGCATCTACTTTCAGTCTCCCAGTTTCATCTGGTCGCCGCCCTTGAGGTTATATACTACTGCACCACAGAAAGGGGAGGTTGCTACTCTGGGTAGTATAATGGACCGGAAATTAGGTCTGAGTGCTCCAGATTAGCATAAGCCTCCTCTTAAAAAAAATACTGTTCGGCAAAAAAACGTATTAACGTGGTGTTTTCAAAAAGAAATATAATGCATAGATATAAACATGATTTGATGGTTTGTCCAAGAATTTAGGACAAGTGGCCGATGAATTCCAGCCGAGAGGCCCAATTTTCGAACACTTTGTGTAGCATTTGGGGTCGGGTGTCGGCAATAACGCACCGAATACTCTCTACCAAAAGGCCAATCGTCTCGAGCTTACCGGCATACACCAGCGGATTCACATAGTCCGTTGTCCCTCAAAAAAAAAAATAGTTCAGCGTTGTTAAACCGCCCGATCTTGGAGTATCTCACAGGCTTTTAACTCGAATTTATGTACTCGCAAAAACCGGCGCACAGTGGGGCAGAGTGGTTTTGTGCGATAAATTATTAGTTTATAAGATTAAAAACTAATTTAAGTTTCATTTGTTTTAAGAAAAGGCGAATTTGCGGGGCTGTTGGCAGATAAACCTTGATGTTTACACCAAAAAAATCGTTGGTTTTCATTTTCGGTGTAATACAATATCCGAGAACCGTTTTAACAAACTAGTAAAATGGGCGGGAAAAGTGATCTAGGGGTCAACCCTCACAAAACTGAACTCGTTCTCTTCATCAGGAAATACAAAATTCTTAAGCTATTAACTCCGTCAATCAATGGAATCCAACTAAACTGGAGATCCAATCCACCGTAGCCCTCTTTTCCTGTAAAAAAGCTATAAGTAATAAATGGGTCTTCTCCCCACAAATAACCCACTGGCTCTACACCGCGGTCATCAGACCGATACTCACATACGGAGTAATGGTATGGTGGACCGATCTTGATGAAAGGACCTACTGAGATAATCTAAGCAAGGTCCAACGAACAGCCTATTTGTGTATATATATAAGCGGAGCACTGAGATCAACACCCTCAGCTGCCTGAAACATACTCCTTAGCGTATTAGCGTATTCGTATCAGAGCTATCTCCCAATGAATCAATAATAATATTGGTCACGCTACGATCTTAAACTTTTTCAGATCTATCCCATTTCATTCCGATTACGCCATTCTTTTGTTTTATTTTTTGAAAACAAGTTCCAAGTATCAACCCCATCGAGAACTGTCTTGGAAGATGAAGAATTCTTGAGATATGATTCAATTCATTTCTATACAGATAGTTCAAAACCCGAAGAAGGAATCGGCTGCTGGGTGTACTCATCCAGACTCAATGTAAGTCTCTCAGTCCGCCTTCCTTACCACTGTAGCGTGTTCCAAGCGGAAATTCTTGCGATCAAAGAGGTCCTATCGTGGCTAAAATAAAACGTGATATCCTCAGTGAATATCCGTATCTTCTCAGACATCCAAGCAGCCCTCAAATCACTCGGCGCTGTTTCTACGAACTCAGTAACCGCCCGCAACTGTCGCCTATCTCTTAGGGAGATGGCTGAACAGTGCAATATTCATCTTATTTGAGTGCGGGGTCACAGAGATATCATAGGTAACTGCAAGGCCGATGAACTCGCCAGAAAAGGAACCGTTCTACCGATCTCAACCAGCACGTTGAATATTGGTATACCAATCGCTGCATGCAAACTTATGCTAAAGCAAGAGGCAATGGATAGAACAAATAACAGAAGGAGCAATACGTGTGGCAACAAAACTGATATGGCCAGAGCTAGATCTAAAACGCACAAGACATTTGTTATCCATAACCAGATTGCATGTTAGCTCCGTATTCAATGTCATCACCGGACATTGTCTGATAGGAAGACACGCCATAAGACTTGGCGTTTCCTCTAATGACTTCTGCAGAAGTTGCTTAGATGAAGAGGAGGAAGAGATAGTCCCAAACCTCCTCTGCTCTTGTCCTGCACTCTACCTCAAAAGAAAACTGCACTAGGAAAATGTTTCCTTAATGATCTAAGCGATCTGGCGAACACAGATACCCTTCATCTCTATCGCTTTATCAAAAGCTCCAAATGGTTTTGTTAATTGAGGTACTCCCTCACATAATTCTTATGGTATTGCAATGGACCTAATATTGGTCTAAGTGTGTCAGTGGTTTTCCAGTCAGCCATTTAAACCTAACCCAACAATATCCGAGGCGCCGCGGCAATCTAACAATGAATTTGGACTATTTATAAATAGGGTGGCACAACAGAGCGAGGAGCCCCTGGGCCTAGCGCATTTCTCACAACCATGCCTTGTGCGGGAATGGAGGAGACCTACAATTTTCTGCCGGTTCCGAACGTCTAATTGAGAAAGCGGTTTTTATGGCAATGGATTTACTATCGGAGGACTTGCCGATTCCTCGCGAAAGGCGATACCCGTGGAAAAACATTTTTCCTCTGCTGGGATTCGAACCTCGAACCTCTGGGTTGTCAGGTGGACATGCTAACCATCACGCCACGAGTACCTACCACGATTTGGACTATTTACGCCGAATTAAACGAAAGTGTTGAATAAAAATTATAGCTCATTTGTTTTCAAGATATTAATACTTAAAGTTGAAAATTTTTTTTGGCTTTAGATATGTAAGTTTTGGATAAGCAACGCAATCAGACAAAGAATTTAGCTTAATTAAGTAAAAACAAAACGAAAATGCAAAATTAAATTTTTCAATTTTTGCTTCTTTTTAGAAATATCGATACTTGAAGCAAAAGAAACAAATATTTCGACTTCAAGTTTCAATATCGAAGGGAGATATCGAAAAATTGTATGTTACATTTCCTTTTATTTTGGCCTAATTAAGCTAAACTCATTTTCACATTGCGGCACTTAACCAGTATTTTCACATATAAAGCAAAAACTAATGTTTCGAGTTCAAAAATCAATATCTCGGAAACGAACAGAGATATCGAAAAATGTTCGTTTTGTTTTGGCATAATTGAGCCAAATTCATTATCAGCTTACGGAGCCAAGCATAGCTTGTCATGTATTTCTCCAAAAACTACAATTGTCACTCTCGGTGAACGGTGACATTCTTTTACATGCTTCTTTTCTTGTTTATAGACAAAACCAAGCAGAACCAAGAAAAGCAAGCCGGTGCGGCGTCCAGATGGAAACACTTCTAGTTTAATACAATCCATATTAGAAAGAAACCTAATACCACTTCAGGTGGAATTATAGTATAACGTGACCTTTTGCGCACTGATCTATAAAGGCTGCCCCAGTGTGTAGCGTCAACAGCGTTTACAGACAATTTACCGAAAGTATACGCGCAGTACCCATTGGTATACTCCGGCTTCAATTCTTCGACGATGAAATGGCAAACCAAACTTGGCATAAATCAAGTCCGAAAAAAGTTTTGTCAGATTGAAAACTACACTTTTTATCTATCTACAAAAAAAAAAGTATTGGATCAGTGTTATCGGTTTTGAGTTTTGAGTACATATACATGTTTTTCCTCCCTCTATCTTGAGCTTTCTTTGAAATTGCTGCACTCTCACTCAGCTTGTTTCGGAAACATTCAATAAAAAGTTAAAATCAAATCTTTGAAAAATTCGACTTTTTTGGAATTGTTCAAAAGTCTTGGTTGGGTGTCTTTTGAAATGTTGAAGGCTTCTCTCTCTGCTACAATCAACAAGAAGCCTTAATTCGACGAAATGCGTCAAAACAACTTAGCCTTATCGTTTTTTAGTTCTAAGGTGAAATAAGTTCTTTCGCTTCACTCATTTTTACGTATTCCACACAAATTAACACAATTATCTATGCTGTCGGTTATCTAAAATTAGTACTCGTTTTATTTCCAAAATCTTTAATCAAAGATCCACAAATTTGTATCGTTCGTTATATTTGCCATGTACTCACACCTTTTCTCGTCATCTACACCATAGCACATTTTTCGGAGTTCTGCGATTTAATAGAATAGAATAGATGTGCATCGATCATCGAAGTGAAGAAAAAATATTTTTCTGAGTAATTTTTTAGTGCATCTTTTATTAAATCAGTTCCAAGTCAAGAGATTTAAAATTCTACAGTTAAATGAAACCATTTACCGCAATGAACAATCGCCATTTTAGTACTAAATTCGGTAAACTTATGTTCGAAATAAGTTAAATATGTCTTTTAGTACTCGAGTTATCGAACAGTGAATAAGTTTGAAGCTATGCCACCAAAAGGGAACGCCAAGCGGTGCAACCGCAAACGAAAACATTTTATTGGATTAAATTTGTATCTGCTACGAATATCCTTGTATCTTGTGGGAGGAATTCATCTATTGAAACACACCACTGCCGCGATTCACCTCCTCAACGACATCGAAGCAAATGCAACCGAAAGTGTTCTAAATAGTTATAAATTAGAAAATAATCCCCTAGCTCTAAGCTCTGAAACGAATTCAGTGATGCAAAGTGACAGTCCGGGCTCTGCACTACCTGTGCCACGACGAAAGTTTCGACGGAGATTTCCTCCATCCAGCACCCCAACATCACAACCACACTCCCAACGATTCAAAGGAAAACGTCGCCGAGTTAATCCACATCCAGTGATGAGCAATGCTACATTCATTAACCACCACCGTCCATCAACATCATCGTATTCCTTTCAACCTAAACAACAAAACCAACAACAACCACAACAACAAACACGCATACCAAAGATCAATATAAGCAACAATAACTCCAACACTAATATTTATTCTAGCAATAATAATTTTAATAGCAACTTTCATTTTAAGTATAAAAATGAAAATAATTTTAGTACAGCAATAAATGCCGAACAGACAACGACTTTAAGGATAATGACATCCTTTACTGGAGGTGGTGGTAGTGGTGGAAGGCCATCAACCGATCATTATCTTAATAGCAGTCACACGATACACAGCGGTAAAGATCATTTAGTTATACGGGAGAACACTGATATTGTTGTTTATCAGAAGTTTCATAGTGGTGTGGGTGGAGGGGGAATACAATCGGCTATACCATGTCCGCCAGGAGCAAGGATTGTGCCACAATACATAGCATCACGGCCCAGAGGACGGGGTAAGATTATTATAGTTATTTTTTTCTTCTTTTTTTTTTCATATATAATCTGAGGGTATAATTGGAGGGGATACTAATCTGATGGTAATTGTGGGAAAGTGGTCTTTTAATAACGATCATCTCGAGGATCTTCTTAAAGGAGATTTAGTATAAACGATGAAAGTCGGTGGAGTCTTTGATGTTCGACGTGTTGGTCAGATATTTTGAGTTTTTTGGGGGCTCGATTTAAGTTGAAAATTTGTTTGGCGCAACAAAGTGTTTTGGGTTAATTTTGTACTTTACTCTGTTTAAAGACTTGATTCAACTCAGATCGTGTTACCTTTTTTCCAAATTCATTTGTAGATATGAATTTATGACAAATTAATTTTTCTAACTCAGTTCGTTGATGCCTTTTTCTATTCTTGTGTGTGTCGTAGTCGCCTCCTATCAAGCCTTGCCGACCAGAAATAAACCCTTTTTGGTTTAAAAGGGTAATGATCTGCAGCAAATGTTTATTAGACTTTTGCATTCGATTTTTAGTTGTTTTTGAAGCTCGGTATTTCATCTGTTCGTGCATGGACTTCTCTTTGGAAGAAAAGAGTTTGAAAGTGAAACTTTTGGAATCGATATATTTTCGATTTCGGTAAAAAATTCAGTATATTTCTCTCTTTAGCTAAACCAGGAAACGACTTAAAAAACACAATCACGGATTGGGACTTTTGGAGTTATGAAATCTTTCCATTGTGGCTTTCAATGGCAGAAGTAGGCTTACCCCACGGCAGATCATTCATAGCGCCGGTAAAGAAAAACAAATAAGAAGACCTAAAAACAGAAGATCTAGAAGAAGATCTACAGAAAAAGATCTAGAATAAGAAAAATGGGATCATTTTAAAAAAGAAAAATGAGAATATCTCGGAGGAGGAGAATGAGAAGACCCGGAAGAAGGAGAATAAGAAAACCCTGAAGAAGAAGAATGAGAAGACCCGGAAGAAGAAGATCAAAAAGATCCAGAAGAAGAATATCTGAAAGAAAAAGATCTAAAAAAAGAAGATCCAGAAGAAGAAGATCTGAAAGAAGAAGATCTAAAAGAAGAAGATCTAAAGGAAGAAGATCTAAAAGAAGAATATCTAAAAGAAGAAGATCTAAAAGAAGAAGATCTAAAAAAGAAGATCAAAAAGAAGAAGTTCCAAAAGGAGAAGATCCAGAAGAAGAAGATCTTAAAGAAGAAGATCTAAAAGAAGAAGATCTAAAGGAAGAAGATCTAAAAGAAGAAGATCTAAAGGAAGAAGATCTAAAAGAAGAAGATCTAAAAGAAGAATATTTAAAAGAAGAAGATCAAAAAGAAGAAGTTCCAAAAGAAAAAGATCTTAAAGAAGATCTTTTTTTTGAATTTTTTTTAGAATTTACAAGGACTTTTTATTCAATTTAAAGATTTTAACAATGCTTATCTGTGGGTGTTTGAATTTTCAAAAGTAATTTGAATTGATTTGATTTTTATAGTGATAATTTAGAGAATTTATATGAATTTTTTGTAATTTAAAAAAGAAAAATTTACATCAAAATTTCAAATTTAGTTGAAAAAGAAAATTTTTATACATTTTTTGCGTTTTTTAAAGTTTCGGATATTTTTTAAGTTTGTTGGAAGTTGATTTAAAATAGATGGTATCGTATGGGCCAGTTGTCTTCTTCCATAATTGTTGTAAACAGCAGTAATTTCGAGTAGATGATTGATGATTCTATGTTGCAGATTAACAAGCTTATCAGTGTGTGTTTTAGAAGCGCTTCCCCATGCAAATACTCCGTACCTTAAACGGGATTCAACCAGCGAAAAGTAAACTTGTTTTTGGACATCCTTTGTTGAGTATCTCTCAAGGTAATAAAGAGCAAACATAGCACTTCTCATACTAATCCTAATGTTGTCGATATGCTCGCGCCATAGAAAGTGGTCATCTATTGTAACTCCCAGATATTTAATAGATTTTACAATTTCGATTGGATCACCTTTTTTCCACGTTGGACATACTGGGGTTTGGTAGAAAACATATTCTCTCTTCTTGCTGACTTGGTGTGCGAATATGCATAAGCTTCGTTTTCGTGGCATTTACGACCAATCCAAAATCGTGACACCATCGAGCAACTTCATCAAACTCATGTTGCATTATAGAAATAGCTGTTTTTAGACACCTCTGTCTTACAACAATTGCTATATCATCAGCGTATGCAAAAACAGTGCTATTTTTAAAAACTTGTAGAAGCGCATTCGTAAATAATATAAAGAGAGCTGGGCCAAGCTTTGAACCCTGTGGTGCACCTTGTGTGCAAACCCTTTCTTCACTCATTCCGCTTCCAACTTTAACTTTAAAAGTTCTACCTATGAATCCTCTAATGCCAATCTTGTAAAGAGCATCCAACAGTTTTCCGTGACTCAACGTGTCAAATGCTTTGCTAAAGTCCACGAACATGACCAAAATATGATGGTTTCTATTGAGGCTCATGTTAACGGTGTTGCAGAATTCCCCAAGAAGTTTTCCGGTGCTTTTTTCCTTTTTGAAACCCATAATGATTAGCTTTTATCAAGCGATGTTTTCCAATAAATTTGGTTAAGCGTTTCGATACAATTTCTTCCAAACATTTTTCCACAACGGGTAGAATTGAAACAGGCCTATAGTTCTGAATATCGTTTTTCTTTCCTCCATTATAGATGGGACGAATAACTGATGTTTTCAGAAATTTTGGGATACATCCTTGCCTGAGACTTCTGTTGATAATTGTTTGTATAATTGGTGTTCGTCAACTAGCATTATTTTTTATATCGCACGCTCTTATTCCATCAACTCCTGGACTTTTGTTCGTATTCAGTTTATCTACATAGTATGTTTTTAATTTCTGTTTCATCAGCTTCTTCTACATATATATTTTGAGCTATATATTGGCTCGGATGAAAGCAAGTTTTTTTTACTGCATATATGTACAGTCTTAGATGCTTGTGTACAATATAGCATAGCAAATTCTTCTGCAGTGATGGCAGTGTTCGATTGAGTACAAAGATTTTTTTCAATTATTTCATCAATTGATGATTTATTTCTACCCAGTAGTTCATTTATAACACTCCTTTCTTTCGTCTTTTTCGGATCACGTTTCACATTCGCTAATTTTGCTTTGTAAAAGTTTGACTTCTCTATTTGTATATTTTTGTTGACATAGTTTCTATATCTTTTATATTCCGATTTGTATACTTCATTTCGTAGATTATTTCTCCATCTTCTATATATGTAGTTCTAAAGAAGAAGATCTGAAAGAAGAAGAT
Organism: Melanostoma scalare; assembly: GCA_949752695.1. NCBI lineage: Eukaryota > Metazoa > Arthropoda > Insecta > Diptera > Syrphidae > Melanostoma > Melanostoma scalare. The sequence continues at coordinate 39,062,591 of OX456984.1, forward strand.
CTAAAAGCAGAAGATCTAAAGGAAGAAGATCTAAAAGGAGAAGATCTAAAGAAGAAGATCTAAAAAAAGAAGAAAATGAAGGACGAAAAACTTATTACAATGATAGATATGGATTCCTGTTTTCGATTTTGTGCGGAATGGATATTGATGGCAGGAGCTAGCAGGCTATTCAACCTTCAAATCCATCTGGGCCTCATTTCGTACTAGGAATAGAATTATTCGATGATTCCATGTGTTGTTTTAATATGGGCACGATACTTTTTGGGTTTACTCCAGTAAACAGGTCTGCGCTTTGTTGTCCGGATTATCGTTCAGATAACTCTTTAAACTTGATAAATTCTTCAAACCATTGGTCGTACAATCTACTAGTTTATAGAATTGATCGCTTGGTAAATGCATACCTAGATTCACTGTGGGTTTCGAGACCAGGGGGCCTACCATGTAACTCGATTCTACAATAAAAACGTTCGAACGCCCTTTATAATATAATAACTTTCGAATGATTCGAAAGTAGAATCGAGTTACATAGTAGGGCCCCAGCTGACCTTATGAAATCTTAAAAAAATTTCACATAAAGTGAAAGGGAATACAAGAAACCGAAGCAGGGGGTCCATATTTACTAACTTATCTGTAATATCTTATACAATTCAAATGACTGTGTGCAAAATCTATTTTCCAGTTTGTCTTTTTCTCATATTACTTGAATGCTGTGACTTCAACTTTTCAAGACCCTATTGATGGTTTCGCATTGCTTGGATAATATTGCCCTTAAGTACTTGAGTCGTTTCCGGATTGTTGGCATAACATCGGACCTTCACGTTTTCTGACAAAAAAAATCGAAAGAGGTTAAATCACAGATGCATGGCAACCAAATGAAATTGCCAAAACGACACGATTTGGGAATCTGGTGCGCAAAATTATCGACTGTGGTGTGGCATGCAGCGCCAATCTGCATGAACCAGAGGTTGTCCAAATATATGTCAACAATTTCAGTTCAAAAAAAATTGTTGACATAGCTCTGTTTGTGATGGGCTAATGTAAAAATAATGACATGGCCAACGTTCACCTAAACGTTTTCGAAGAAAATGGCTCAATTATGCCACCGTTCCACAATCCACACCAAACTGTCGGTCTCTCTGCATTGACTTCCTGACAATGTGGCAATCTTGCTTTTTAAAGTAGTCGCCAAAAGGAAAAAACGCCTCTTCAGCTACACAGCTCTCTCTTTAGAATAAGTTATCAATATTTACAAGCGTTGTTTTTAGCGTAAGGCTACTCAATACGTACCGCAAAGGCATAATATTGACTTTCTGTCAAGACTTCGAGCGGCAACCGTCAGTTTCAAAGCTATCTTTGATTAAAAAAAAACCACTAGATGGCCTTCCCTCTATACTCTATTCAGTAATTCCTCGTCTTAACATCTTGTTCTTTTGCTTTCCTATATACAATCTTGATGTTTAAATCTTATATCAGATTTCAAAGCCTTTTCTGTGGATTCACTGTTAAGATTACTTACTCGAGCGCTATAAATCAAAGAATTTTCTGCCGTTGCATGCATTCCAAAGCTTGCGTAAGTTTCCTCGAATCAAGTAATAACTATCAACAGCAAATCACTCCTCCATTCACGAACTGTCAAAAAACCAACTCTAACACCGTGAATCAATCTCCAAACAGAAAATGAAAAAAAAAAAACACGTTGTTTTATCCAACACGAATGTCCCCTTTAAATGCAAATTTGCAACCATCCACAAGCCATATGCAACTTGTGGTAGAGGTACACACATTTAAAATGCCAATCACGCATCCCTGTGGGCATCCACCATTCAGTCAATCCCACAGGAGTCTACTCTACACATTTATCAGCTCAATGGCTGTCTGTCTGCCAGCGTCTAGTCACCATCATCACAACTACCACCACCTCCACCATCTCATCGATGCGAATCGATTGACAAGCTTCAGCAGAAGTCTATTTAATCAAAAAGGAAAAAATAAGGGGAACCAGTCACCGACTGCAGTGGTGCCAAAGCCAGCATGGAGAAACTACTTGTAGTCATATTGCAAGGGTGCCAATTGAACGCCTCCGATGCGATCCCACATAACTTTTCCCCACCGGATTGCATTCATTTTATCTGTTGTTGTTGTCTTGTGTCGTTATGGGGTTTTCTTGGCACAGAACTCATTCGCCAACCATTAACACCCGACGACACCATCACCATCGATAAATACGGAGACTATAAGCAGGCCAGGCGTATGAATTATAAAAAAAAAGACAAGCGAAAATCGGGCAGCCAGCCAACCGTTCAGTCAGACACAGAGTCAGAGATCCTCGAAACGAGTCAGGCCCGTGCCACTAAAACTACTGCTGCTGCCATGCCGCCACCACCTTGTGACCGTTTATGTCCGGTCTACAACAACGACCACGCCAAAGTATCGAGCTAAAAAAAGGCCCATGCGACACTCTCCACTCACTAGTCGCCAGAGGACAGACGACGACATAACATTGTAGGTATTTGTATATCATGCGAGTCTTCCTGATTCACCACAGAGCACAGACAGCCAATGGTGGGGTGAGGGTTGCTCAGTCTCAAAATGCAAACTGGTTCGGGTGGGCAGCTATAGGTAGGTTCCTGGGACGATTTGCAACATATGAAATTTTTTTGTTGAATGAAAATTTGCGCCAATACCACCGGGGGCTAGATACTTCAACTTATCCGCACTCGACTGTCCTCGAAGTGGAATTTTAAATAGAAATCAGCAGCCGTACTAAACCAGGTCCATTTGACTCTATAAAAGAGTGTGTCTCTTCTCATGAATGAACGGGCGCACGCCATCAGCTTTAGCCGGCTCGCCACGCTCTTTGCATATGAAAAACGCTGTTTTTTTCACTCGGCCCAGGTGCTATGTGGACATTCTGCTCTGGATTATATAGTTGGCGTGATTTCACTTGATCTGCTGTGTGCTTGGGCGATTTTGGCACGAGCGAATTATTTTCAGGCAGCTATAGATGTGTGAGTGGAGGATGACAGACTCTTTAAAGCATACTGAAATCTTCAGGTACACCATAATCCATAACCCTTAACCTAGACGAAGTGTTTCGTTTTGTCTTCAAAAAAAGAAGTGAAACGTGATTTCGGCACTTCCGTGTAGTAACTGAGTGATTCTTCCCTTTTCGTTTTTCTCCTTTTTTCGGCGGCTTTGATGTGAATCTGTATCGCATGTTGTTGTTGTATTACCCATGAAGAACCCCATATATCACATGGCCTCTGAGTTGACCCACTACAGAATACCAACAGCTATACAGAGTGTAGCATGCCAAGCCGAGAGGAGGCGTACAGACAGCGATGTACTGGCATTGCAATTTAATTGAGGTTTCGTGAGGCAGAGAAAGCCCTTTTTTGCCAGTACTGTTGCCGGATGTGTATGCCTGGAGTGTTTTAAAGAAGATTTTCAGCGAGAGATAACGCTGGATACCCAAAACCAGCGAGACCACACACGAGAATAGGTTTGGCTGGTAAGTGAGGGTGTACGAGAAGGGTCGAGGAGGTTATATATAGAGGAGGTTCAGGCAGGTGATGACATTTAATCATTTGATGTAATTTATTATGGAGGATTAATTGGGGAATTTTCATCACTTCGTTCGCCGAAATGAATTTGAATGAAGTAAATAATGAAAAAAGTGTCTTTTTGGTTGGGCAGGAGTTAAAGGATAGATAAAGTGTGTTCGAGTATAGATTTTGTCGGGTTGAGGTTGATGAGATCTTATTTTTTTTATCAATTTCATGAGTGGTTTCTGTCCATGATTGGTCCGTTTTTGTCGAATCTCAGTGTTCATATAATCAACATACATGAACGCTGTACTCATTCAACTGCACTCTCTTCTTCCTAAAGATAGTTTCTTTTGCATTCCTGAGGACCCTTATTTCACTCTGTATATCAGACATTATTCAATTGTGGCTATTGCATAAGAGTTTGAGGTTCGACTTCGCAAAAAATCAACTGGGTTTTCCACCAGTATCGCCTTTCGCGATCTGGAAAGTCCTTTAAGAGTGATTGCAAGTGCACTACCTTGGAAAGCGCTTTCTCATTTAGCATTTCGCAATCGGCAATCATTTTTAGTTTCCCTGTGTTTTTCACCATGGTTGAAAGAAATGCGCTTGGTTCCGAGACTTTCGCAGCTCTATTTTGAGATGTCCTATTTATTTTATATCTTAAGGTAACAAATAAAGGGTAAGTGGCTCGTCTTCTTCCTATAGGGTGGCGCAAAGATGTGGTAACTTCGGAGCATAACGCGTTTTGAGGACATTCAACTTAATGCAGATTCCGAATGGCTTAGAGGGAAAGCACTTTTCATAGAAGTGTTATTAGTCTCGGAGAAATTGCCAATACCACTACAATACCTGCCCACGTAACAGGTAGACAACGCCACGGACACCACTTCTAAAAAGAGGTGGCAGATATTAATGCGATTTTTTTACTACCAGGGTAGAAACCTTCCCTTTTTTGATGGTTGTGATTTCACACATAACTTTAAAGGTGGCGGCCAGATGAAACTGGGAGGCTGAAAGAAAAGTAGATGCTTGACGCGGGAGTCGAACACACGCCTCCTTCCTTCCCACTAAACACTTAAACACTTAAACAGTCTATATATATACCACTGCACCTTTGTGACCCACAATGTGGTTCGTAGTTATTGTTTAAAGACTCTCCACTAAACCTCGTCCTTATGGATACTAGCTGAATTTGAATTGATATTGGAAATAATTACTCTTCAAACAGTCCTAACATCAGTGTACCCAACAGGCGGATCACTAATGTGAGGGAAATAAGTCAGAAAACTATGTGTTCCCTTCAAAATCATGATGATTGTGGCGCCATCAAAGGAAAGTAGAAGAAGACAGAATTTTCTATTGAATTTTGGTTTAACTGACTAATGCCTTTATCTCTGCATACATGACCTTTCGCGCTGTTCTTTGATACATTGAGTTTAACAAAGTTTTTCAGTCGCACAATTGAAAGCCAATAAAGTGCGTTTCCAAAACTAAGATCAACCTCCGTCATGCATTGACCGCCATATCCTTACCATTCGCTCCAGCTCATCTTATTTCCCACCGATTTCAACGCCTCACAAAAAGCGAAATGTATTATTTTGTTCTACATTTTGTCAAAATCGGGCTTGCTGTACATGTCCTTAATGTTTCGTAACTATTTTTTTTTTTTTTTTTGTGAAACTTCCATGGACTGGTCCAGAATAGCTACAAAAAAAATTAATCATTCTAAAACTTGCATTTTTGTGCACTATTGAAACTTATAGTTCCTTAAAACAACATTATGAACTAATATTTGAATAGAATCATTAGTCGGACCAAAGCCGAACTTTTCTTAAAACACGTTGTGAAACCAAATTGATGAAAAATCACTATTTAAACTATTTAAATGCTAAGGGATATAATGTGTATTAAAGAATAATATATATACAGCTATGGACAAAGAAATAGCACACTCATTCATTTTCTTATGATAACAGCATTTATTTTTTCCTTTTGAACTTAAATATTTTATTTCCTATTTTATGACATGAAGTGACTTCTAAGGATTAATAATAATTAGTAATAGGGAATTATTTCTTTACAATTCAATTTTTAAAAATATATTTTGCAGTGATGATCAAATTTCTTGTGGACAAGAAAATAGCACACTTACCAATATTCGTAAAAAAAAAAAATATTTATTTTTTCATAAATTTTGGTATTACCAAGTTAGTTCTTAGTTGGTTGACCACGATTTTTTAAAGTTGCTTGGCACCTCCTTGGTAAGCTTTCAACTAACGTCTGGCATCTACTTTGTGGGATAGAGTACCAAGCTTCTTTGATTCCGGCCCAAAGATCGTTTGAATTTTTAAATTTTGTCTGTCCAATTTTGACTTTAACATAATTTCATAAGTGTTCTATTGGATTAAGATCGGGACTTTGAGCTGGCCAGGTTAGGACATCGATTTGTTCATCCACGAGCCAAGCTTTTACTATATTTGATGCGTGTTTGGGGTCATTGTCATGCATGAATATCCACTTAATTGTCATGAACTCAAAAGGAATATGGTTCCATTGTATTCCTCAGTATAGCAAGATAAGCGAATTTATCCATTTTTACATCAATCCTCACCAATGCAATGGTCCCAACCCATGCCAGGAAAACGCACCCCAGACCATTAAATTTTCCACTCCATGTTTCACCGTCTTTAAAGTATACTTAGGATTGTACGCTTCGCACTTAGGACGATGCAAAAATTGCGATACATTTTTTTTTTTTTTTTTCTATACATATATGTCTAAATAAAATACTTGTGTGTTGAAAGGTTCATAACGAAGAATCTTACAAAAATTCATCCAACTTATTTTGTCCATAGGTTCTAAAAGTAGCTTTACAATTTCTTTGCGGTAGAACGTCTTAAAATTGTGGATGATCCAATGGTTGCAATTTGGAAGTGGTATTCGGCGGAAAGAAGTAGAATTTTACATTGGGCAATGCAGAAGGACTGTTGTGGACAGTGCAATTTTTTAAAAAGGATAAAATTGTCCGCTTTTGTCGTTCCTTATCCCCATTAAGTGTAACAAGTCAATTATTAAAAAACTCTATCTTCCAATCTCTTTTGTTAGCAAGATAATCAGGAAGAAACATATTAAATCCTTTGAAACATCCCGGTTTCATTGCTTTTCCTATCACTAGGGGTTTAAGTTTTTCGATCCGTCCATATTTACTGCAAGCAAGACTGTCAACCTTTCTTTACTATGTTTTCCCCCATGAAATTTTTCATTTTTAAAAGTAAGCGTCTTGTCCGGTAAACATTTGAGAAAAGGTCAGTTTCATCATTACTGAAAATTTCTCGGGCATCATAGTTTTCAATCGAATTCCTCAATTTACCGTGCCACTCTAAGCGAACTGCATTTTTGACACTTCCACTTTCCCCACAAACTTTTTTAAACAAAACTCCATTATTTTTTTTGAAATTTGTAAACCACCCCTAAATTTTTTGATGTTTAGAGTAGACACGAACTCTTTTGCTTTTTCCTGTAACAAGTTTCCTCTAATACACACTTTTTGTCCTATAAACTGTCTTAGCCAAATGACCAGGCTTATTTCCAGACGAGGAAATTCACCTTTAGAAGTTCTTTTCCGTACTCCAGCAGTTTGAGCAGCATGATTTTTCTCCATGTGCTTTGTTATGGTTGACAGGGTACTCAAAGGAATCTTAAATTCTTTTGCAAGATCACTTTTTTTCACCTCCTTCTACTTTTAAATTCTTTTTCAGTAATCGTCTAGCTTTTATATTTCTTAGGACTCATAACAAACACAAACTTTTATTGAATTTGTTTAGGGCCTACGGAAGAACAAGAGGAACTGAAATTTACCTAAAGAAACCAATTCGGATGTTAAACTAATCATTACAATTCGAAACATAAAGAGATTTTAAAAGGAACTCTTGATAACTTTGAATTATGGAGAGGTTCGAATTATTGCAGGTTTTAACTACCTAGAGTCGACTATACCAAAATGCAGAGGAGTTCGAAAGGAGTAATAGTAATATGTGTAGTAATTTGGTTTTTTATTTAACTTGAATGTTGATTTTTTTTTTTTTTAAATATTTCACAATAGAAAGCATTGGCTTATGCCGTCAGCCTTAAAAAAAGAGTACAATCTAAACTAGAACAAGATTACTTTTGCCAATCAGTTAACATTTTAAGTAAAGGCTCATTTTAAATTCGTGATCTTGTAAATTTTTGATGAATTTGGTTTTGCATTAGTTTAAAAATCTTCGTTTGGTTTCGATATCTCATTGCAGTTCTTACGAAGCTATATAACACGTTCCAATTCTCCCCATTTAGTACTTCAATAACTTTGTTAAGGGCAAGTGCGCTTCTTTCCCAGTGCGCTCGTCGAATTGACAAGGATAGGGCACGTTCCTAAGAAATGAATTACATTTGCCGCCTATCTGAGGTTGAAAAGGGAGCACTCCAGATTTTCTTCTGCGCCATAGGGTCGGTAGTTTAAGCGAAATAGCTCTCCTGTCGCTTTGAAAATAGTAAACACTGTGTTTTTACTGTATCGATCGTCAAAGTAGTTGTTAACGCCAAGATTGTGTAGAAGAAGCTTATAAGTGTTTCAAGTCTCACTTTGTTGGGTCAACTCCATAAGATTTAAGAAACTTGTCTGCTCAATCTTTGTCAACAATTCTCGAAAGTTTTCTTCCCAAGTTTCCCATTCTCCTCAACCAATTGAACGGTGTGTAACAAATCCAGTCACGACCATTCTGTAAATGTTTCAAATGAGTACATATACATAATAAAACATAAGGAGAATTGGTTTAAAATTACTTTTTTTATGTTTCCTATATAGTCTTTTGGATATTTGAGCCTTAATTTTTTATATTTTAACAAAGTTCACTTTTAGACTTTTGTTGCCGACAAAAACTTGTACTTGTTGCTATTTGTTTTAGTCATCCGCCATATTCAGCACCTTCAGAATGTTACCAATACACGGATGCAAGGAATTCAGAAACAAAAGAAAAACAACCATTTTCTAAGATCAGCAGATAGTTTGGGGCATTAAAAGATGAAATGCTTTCATTGATTTAATAAAATAAATGAGAAACGTGACAAAGCTCGGGAAGCACCGGGGTCCAGTGCATTTCTCCTAACTACGCACTTTGAGGAAGGAATGAGGGACCTACAAATTCTTGCCAATTCCGAATGCTTAAACCTTTAACGTACATAGGTTGTTTTTTTAGAGGTATAGAGTTGAATTGTTTGGCATAAAATTTATATGAAAGGTTATTTGCTGCCGTTTTTCTTTGAGTATGAAACCTGCCATTTAGCCGGTATATACAGTCAAACCTGGATAAGTGAGAACTGGATAAGTGAGAAAACTCTATAAGTGAGAGTAATAGCCAGGACCCGACATTTTAAGCTCCCAAAACCCTAATAGAGAAACAGAAACCTCTGTAAGAGAGAGTCGTTTTCCCTCATTGACCATTCTTCCATTGTTTTTGTATTGTTTTCTCGTCGACATTGTACCCATTCTATTTCGCGGAACTAAAATTTTTTTGTTATTTTATCGCATTCTTTTCGAATGGACACGTGTCCCTGTGTACCGTCCTATTTGTCGGACTTACTCAGTTTATAATTATCAATTGCGAAGGAAAGTTCAGTTCTGCATCATGTCAAAACGGAAAATTCTCTATTTTTCCTCTATAAGTGAGAAACGCTATCCATGTACCTGCATTAGCGAGAAAATCGGGTTAGTGAGAAACCTCTATAAGCGAGAATGAGATTGTGCTCCCTTGAACTCTCGCTTATCCAGGTTTGACTGTATATCCATCCGGTTCGAATGTCGTCCAATATTGAGGTCCTATTTCGATCACTCTTTGCAGCATTTGGGGTTGTATATTGCGGTGCCGTGACATTGTGCCAAGTGACATTATTCCAAATGCAGAAATTTGGCACAATGACGTTTTGGTAAAGCGACATAGGGTCGAACATTAGCGTATGGTACAGCTTCGCTTTTGTAAATCGTCATAAGGCCAATTTGCTACCCTGACGATTTTTTACGATTTTCAATATAACGAAGGAAATGAAGATACACTTCCTCAGATTTGTGAGTCATAAGCACTATACAAATGGATAAGTCTATAAAAATACAGATCTTTTTTTAATAAAAAAGTAAATAACTGACTAATCATAAACTAAAGACTTGATTAAGAAATTAAAAAATGGACACGACTGGGTCGCACGAACTTGCGATTGTGTTCTAAATACGATATCAAAATCTAAAGGCTGAGTTAAAGGTTTTGGTATTAGCTCTTCATAATATATTTTGTGGTACAGGGTTGCCAACTACACATTAATTATGGAAATTGAATTAAATCACGCAAAATAATGAAAAAATTAAATTAAATATTCCAAAGGTTTCAAGCAAAAATCTAAAAACGCCATTCTTTTGCAATCGCTAATACACATGAATGATGAAAATTTAATCAAAATCGTTGGAGCAGTTTTCCCAAAAAACGGTTTTTTATTTTTCACTTTTTTTTAAAAACAGTTTTTTAAAAGTCGAGTATGCAAAATTCTAGATCTTAACAGGAGTTATTTTGACAAAAAATTTGAAAAAAAATAAAAGTTATGGTTTCGAAGTTACTTTCAAAAATCAAAATTTTTTAAAAAAATTTATAAAAATTTCCAAAACTAAGTTTTTTTAAATATTGATATGCAGTCTTTCTTTAACTGCTTACGACTTCTTAAATCCAAAAATTTCGTCAAGATCGTGTCAGCCATTAACGAGAAAGTCGGTTTTAAAAAAAACGGTACTATAGGAGGTACCGTTTTTAGGCCTTTTCCAAAAATTTTTTTTATATCATAAGAAAAACAATCCTAAATTAATCCTTCACACAAAATTTTATCGAAATCGTTGGAGCCGTTTTCGAGAAAAATAAGTATTATCATATCGGTTGTATGGCAGGTACCGTTATTTCAAGACCTAGAGACCCAATTCCAAAAACCCCTCTGTAGGATGCTCCACAGACCTTAACTGCAAATTTTGAAGAAAATCGGTCCATTGGTTCAGGCTGTAGATCCATATACAGACAGACAGACACACAGACACACAGACAGACAGACAGACAGACAGAATTGCAGGACCCACTTTTTTCGTATTCTCTATCATCGTAATGTCATGTTTGATTGTTATCTCAAAATTTTTTTTCTGCACGATTGCAAGACTTGCCTTATAGTACCTATAATCGCAAGTAAAAATCATTTGAATCAATCAAATGTATAGGTTTTGAGCATAAGATAAAGTAATTGTAAGAAATTCGCCTGTGTGTGTAAAAGATGTGTTCTTACTTAGTTCTGAATTTAAAAAATAATTTGCAGCCGCCGCCTTAAGTACAGAAAAGGAAGCTAAAAGCGAAGCGGAAAAAATATGGCAAGGGGAATATGGGTTTGTGTTCTGTTTTTTAAATTTAAATTTCTGTACATTTGGCCCAATGTCACTAGCTAATTTGGCCCTATGGCACTTCTACAAATCGTCATTATACCAAACCCTAATGTTTGGCTCAATGTCACTTTGCAAAAGCGTCATTGTGCCAAATTCCTACATTTGTCCAAATTTCTAATGTCGCTTGGCACAATGTCACGACACCGTATATATTGCCCATAACGCGGCGATTGTTGTTTTACAAGTCGCAAATTGTCTCTGACTGTAAATGTGTAGAACAACTTTGTTTGAATGAATTTGTCTGGGCAAAAAATGTCACATATTATGTCTTGAGTAAAGATTCTTATTTGACTTTAGACCCCACAAACATCGATCAACCACGAGCATAGCCTACAGATCACTTCGTCATTCAGATCACTTCGAAGTGGTTGAGGACGTTCACTACCTGATCGTGCCATCTAAGGTGCAATCTTCTTATGCCGCGTTGTCTTTCATGTTTGCAATCAAAGACTTCAATGATTTTCAATGATTTTTCAATACGTTTACATCTGACGTTTGTGGTGTCTGTGGCGTCAGCTTTTTTGAGTTACAGAAAAACCAGAAAAAAAATGCTTCTCGTCCTCACATTCAGTATTGATTTGCTTTTCTTTTGTGTTGAGTGATAAAGTACACTAGTGAGCTGATTATAGGATTGCTGAGTTACAAAAACGGACCTAATTATACCGAAAAAGCTTTGTTTTGTCTCAGAACAAGTCATACTTTTTATACTTTTGCCTAAAACTGTCGTAAACATCATTTTGTGTAAGAAACCCAAACCCCTACGATCGTTTTGAGTATGGTTTTCCTACGCCCATATCGTTTAAACATAAAACGGTACCGGCAATATTACGACTCGTTATGATTTGATACCAGAAGAAGGCCAGTACAATTCTTGCTGTGATACATTCCATGGCTGACGCCTAATTTCCTGGTATCTTATCTGATTTTAAACGCACCCATTTCGTACAATAGTTTTTCCATATTAATAGTCCCATTTCTTTAAACGAATATTTCCCTTCTAGACTTGATTTCCATTCAATTCGATTCGGTTTTTGTGATCCTCCCACGGCTTTCTACAAATTAAAAACAACATAAACATACTTAATTCGGGGTTAACTGCACACAGAAGCAAGCCAACGCGCACCTCAAATTAACATAAACGACTGCTTAATCATACAACAGAAAAAGAGAGAGAGAGAGAAGCTAGCCCTTTACAAACAACTTCAGTTGCAATCAGCCATTTGCAGCCAAACAAAAGTATCTTTGTTGACAAATTCAAAATCATCGCCATTAAACTATCATCATTTGATTTAGAAAATTGGACAGCAAAACAACAACAAAAAGAAGAGAAACAAACACCCACTTAATTAAAATTTGAACTTTCCACTCACGTCCGCTGGTTGTTGTCTAATAAAAGGGCCTCATTGTCAATGCAGAAGGCATCACACAGCTTTACACTGCCCACTTAACCGATGGGTGTCAACTTCTATCGAAATACAGTTGTTATGATTGTTAGGACCAAATCACAATGCCCAGTTAATCGGGTTGAGTGCGTTGAAATTTGTAAGCTGGTGTTTGGTTTAACCATTCGCATGACAAAATCTAACGTCGAAACCTAAGAAGAGAAGAAAAAAATCTAAAATCCGACGATTATGGAGGCGACAATAGACGCAAGCGCCTTCATTATGTCCAATAAACATTTTTTGACATGAGATATCCTCCCCAGATACCAATGACACGTTTTCACCTCCGCACACATCGATGAATCATATATTTCAGTTCATCGCTAATTGTTGAGGCAAGTCCCACAAAAATCAATCACTCTGTGAGAAGAGTGGGTGCTGCTGTTGCTGCTCTAGATGTCCGATCGTATATCAGAAAGTATCTTATGGGAGTCGACCACTCTGCAGTCTGCATCCCTTCCCACATGCTCAATTTCTCTGGATATTTATGACAGATTTTTGCGCGGGCTCTCAGCTTTCGCGAAATAATAATAATTTTTACCGGAGAACACCTTAATTCTTTTTCTTTTTCGAAACACACATGTCTCGCACCTAACACAACACAGAACAACCAGGCCAGTTCGAGTGATAAAAAAAGTCGTAAACAAAAAGAGAACCGAGTCGTATAGAGTTTATTTGTAGAGTAAGGTTCTTCTTTTATATCTTCAGTCTTGGATGGTGTATCTTTTATCCGTGATTAGGAAATGAACTATGAAAAGAAGGCGCACATTCCGAGTACGAATGTACGAGTAAATAGTGTGCCAGAAATTGGCTGGCAGATGTGCGACCAGCGGCAGCGTTGCGGGTGTATATTTCTTCGCTTTATTTTTAGTACAACATGTTTTGAAAGTGCAAAGTGCAGTTCCTTTAGCCAGTTTACAGGTAGTGTGATAAATTGTATTTAATGGACCGTTTTGAGTTGTTTAGCTTAGGTGTAGCTTTCTGCAAAGTGACAATGATTTACGATGAAGAGCGAATTATGTGTTAAGAGCTCCACGCTAGGCATTTGGTAATGTTTTTGGTTTTTTTTTTGTTTGCAGCTCAGCAGGAGCTTATGGTGTGACCCTTCAGAAGTAGTTTTCGTTTTCACAGACGTCTTTGCTATTTTCTTGCGTAATGAGTCTAGATAACCCCATCTTAGAGCTTGAGCGTTCACAGCGGTTGGTATTCTCTGCATGGTTTCGCACTACAGTTTGTATACCTAGATGTGAATGGTTTTGGTAGCTGAAAGCTACCACTTCACACTGCTGTGGCAATTCCAAGAGCTATTCCATTTACATTAGTTTGGATTACGTTTGCTTAATGGTTTGAGGCAAACCAGACAAAGTTGTGGGCTCAGCAATTGAATTTGTGTGTATGGAATGAAAAGATTTGAAACAAATGAGCTTAGATTGAAAGGCTGTGGCTAAGTGGGCTCAATTATATTGGGTTAAGTAAGTTTTCACTGCAAATCCTTACCTGACGAGTTTCTATTCTCTAAACTTATTGCTCTTTTCGTGAGAAAAAATTGGTTTTTCTTTTTTCAAATAAAAGTTTCTTTCTTATTCTCTTATTCAAAATATGTTTTTGAAGCAATTTTTCAAGAGGGACTCTTTTTCAATTTTAAGTTTTCGACTTCATGGATTTGAAATGTTCAGGACATTACAAAACCTTCACCTTAGTCATGTCGTTGCTTGTTCGTTGCACTGCCAGATGGATGAACAAAACTAAGAAAAAACTGCTCCTACAGGAGAAAGGGTACGGCCGCCGACTTCACTTTCTTCTTCCTTTTCGACGTTACTAGTATCGTGATTTCGAAAGAATCTCAATCTCCCACTTAATTGCTTCATACTAGTGATCCGTTTGGGGGGTACTCTGCGTTGACCTCAGAATGCGTCGGTAAACCTCCGGGTTTTGGACTGTTCCACGACTAAGGCCAACTTCTTGCAGATTTGGCAGAACCAGGAATTTTCTGGTCTGCTTTCTTTTTGTTTCTTTGCGATCTTGTCTGGAAAGATGTTTGATGTTGTTGTTTTTTACAGGATTCTCTGGATCTCTCCTTTGAACATATCAATACCAACTGAGCCGGTCGTGCTTTATTTATTCCAAAATTGAATTTTTCACGTGAACCTTCGCACTTTTAATACGATCAAGTTTTGTCACCCCTGCTGTCATACGGAGAATCTTTGCATTAGCTCGTCGTCTTTACAGTTCAATCGATTTTCAAAAGTCCAAAAAACACCCCGATTTTGTGTCGAAAATTTATTAAGAGCTTCAAAGTTTGCAAGAATCAATATCGATGGGTTGTATTTCTCTGTTCGTTGGAAGAGTTAGTACTGTCGCATTAATTTATGACCAGACAGACAAAAATTGATAATAGTTTTTATAAAGAAGCCTTTTCAACACTGATCATAAGAACTAATAGCGTTAGCTGAAAAACACATAAAAAGATCTGCTATTTGTTGAAGTCAAGTGAATATGTTTTGATAGATGGGATTTGAGACATCTTCTATGGCTTGAAAACAAACAATTGCTGCTTCTCGTTTCTGAAGAAAAAAACTATCCCCCGACTCCAAGGACCACAAAAAGCTGAAACAATAAACCAAATGTGCTCCACTTACTGTCGGCTTTTTGTCGAAAATTAGAAAAAAAGAATTAAAAAAAGAATTGAAACTTAGGTATACTTTTGGGTTTTGGCAAGGTGTGATCTAGCTTCATATGACTGTCATTGTTTTTCTATTTGAGATTGAATTAGCAGTTTTCCAGGGTAAAAAGGGAGGATGGGGTGATAACTTGTACGTCAAATAGGCACCACACACAACTTTTTTTTTCTAACTAAAGAGGGAAATGATTTTTGTTTTCACGACAAATCAGTCCAAATCAGAAATGTTTGAAACGTTATGATGACTTACCGGACATGATTTGCTTTTTAAATAGCTTTTAATAAGCACTATACAATCTTTAATACCTAAAACTTGAAGGAGACCATTACCTGGCTTAGTGGATAAAGTGTTGGTAAATGATTGTATCAATCTTTTTATTAAGACTGTCCACATCCTCCTCAACTGGCGTGGCGTTCTTATTTGAATGTATCGCAGCTTGATATATCGGATGTCTGACGAAAGTGCTATCAGAGTAGTTTCAAACTCTGCTGCTGTCATTATTTTCGTTTGGCTGTTTTTACTGACCCGAAAATGCTCTTGTTTTACTTTGAAAGGGGTTCTCTCGTAGAAATTGTACAGGAACGATTTTCCATATTTTATCTTTTTTGCATGGACTATTTTCTTCTTTCTTTACGGTCGGCGCGGCGTTGCGTTACGAACATTGTGATCAACTAAGCCTTACTTACTAACAAATACTAAAGTGTTTTGAAAGAAAATAGAAAGAGCATAGATTATTTAAAAGTGACCTTTATATATATTGCAAAATTTGTTAAAAATTATATTTAAAAAAAAATTTTTATTTTTTTTCAAAGTTTTGACTTTGAGACTTGATTACTTAAAAGCCTTTGACTAAATCAAGTTGAACTAAAATGTTAATCAAAGATTAAAGTCCATATTGGCTTTCAAAAACACCAGAAGTTGTGGTAGTACGTGGGTGAATTGATTTTTAATAGTTTTTTAACAATATTAATTAATTTTTTTATAAAACTGCCCCTCCCGACTAGTCAGAGGGAGAGATACCCGCCTCCCTTACGATTTTTTCTTGTTTTGGACCAACCTATCCTTCATAAGCTTTTGTCGCCTCTTATGCAAAACACCCTGTATATCTGTGAACGGCCGATCTTTTTTTATTGGGTTTATTGTTTGCCACTTTGTCCTAAAATCTAAACAAAATTGGCCTTAAGATTATGATTTCATTCAGTTGTTGTTTCAGAAAGCAGTGTAGAAGTTACCGCTTTAATAGACCAGACGGAATTCCGGCTATTGTCCTAAAAAACTGTTCGAGCACTTTTATCCAACCTCTTGCAGCCCTTTTCAAGCTATCACCTTCCAACGTCCTGGAAAACATCATATGTACATATATAATAGTCCCTATCCATAAAGAAAGACCAAAGAATGATGTGTCTAATTATCGTCCCATAGCCAAACTTTCCTGTAAATCTATTTTGGCTGCTGAACAACATGGTTTCCTAGCAGGTAGGTTAACTACGACCAATTTAGTGAATTTTGTTTCCCATACCTTGTGTGCCTTAGAGAAAGGAAATGAAGTTGTTGTTATTGCTATTGATTTTAGTAAAGCATTCGACAAAATGTCACATAAATTCATCCTTTTCAAAAATCCTAGACATTCCCTCACTTTTTATTTCTTATGTTAGCACCTATTTCACTCAAAGAAAATATGTAGCCTGCTTCAGATCATCTCTCTCCGATCCCTTCGTAGCACCTTTTGATGTCGCTCGAGGCAGCCATCTGGGCCCACTATGTTTTATTTTAGCGATTAACGATGTTGTCAAAACCCTTAATTGTAACGTTTTGATATACGAGAATGATATAAAAAAATATTTAGAAGCATTCTATCCCCTGTTGATTCTTGTATCTAACAAGATAATCTAGACAATTTCTCAGTTTGGTGTCACAAAAATAATACAGATCTCAAAGTTAGTAAATGCCATGCTATAACCTTTTTCCGCAAACGTCTACTCCCGCCCCCTAGGTGCTATTATCTACAAGGTGAACGTTGTTTCTTATGCTCGTGACTTAGGTGTCATGTGTGATAAAGAGCTCAACAGCATGCTCGGATTCATAAAACGTTGGTCGAAAGAATTTTCCGATCCGTATATTCTCAAGTCCCTGTAGGTACGTTACTTTCGTTAGGTTAATCCTTGAATATGCCTCCCAAATGTGGTCACCTTATAAAATAACACAAGTTAAACGCCTCGAAGCTATCCAACGCAAATTTCTTCTTTACGCTCTACGCAAACTTCCCTGGGAAGATAGATACAAAACCTATGACATTTTGATGTTTTTTAAGATATTGCGCTTGGGGAGTTTGCACGCTCGTAATTGGAAATTATTTAGATAAGTTTTATCGGAGAATACTCCCACACTTTTAAAGATGTTGGTGACGAACTTTTCTTCTTCGTCTGAAAATTATAAAAAATTTCTACCCGAATTTGGAGGCGATGTTCACAACTTTAAATGCCTTCACTTCAACTTTCGGTTGGAATTCTCGGCCTTGTAAAAACTCAATTACAAGTTAAGTGCAAAAACTCGAGCCTGCTTATTCGTGGTGTTTTGTAACCTTTTCAGTGAGACTCTGGGTTAGTCGAAGTGTCGAAAATATCACTTTAGTCTAGGCGTCCATAGCAAACAATCCAAAGCAGTCAATTCCAAATGGTGTTCAAGAATTGGGCATCGCTGTAAACACATGGCGTATTTTGCGTAAGGATCTTGGTTTACTCCCTCTCATTCGAGATCAATCTAACTCAAGATTGAAGCCGATGGACCATTTCTATTTACGCGACTAACGTTGCTCGGTTCGGCTCTGGAGAAGATGCACCAAGATGCTGAATTTCATCGCAAATTCATTTTCAGTGACGAATCTTGGTGAAAATTCACATGTGCTTCATGAATCACCACTTCATCCACAAAAATCCACACAAAAAATCTGTTTGGTACAGTTTGC
Organism: Melanostoma scalare; assembly: GCA_949752695.1. NCBI lineage: Eukaryota > Metazoa > Arthropoda > Insecta > Diptera > Syrphidae > Melanostoma > Melanostoma scalare. The sequence continues at coordinate 39,080,725 of OX456984.1, forward strand.
ATGCCGGCGCGGCGGCGTTACTGGCCATATTTTTTCGTCGACGATAAAGATCGTCATGTTACTGTGAATGGCCAGCTAATCGCGCCATGATTACCGATTACTTTGGTTCGTATTGGAAGATATGTTTTGGTTGTACTTCAAGCCGATACTAAAGTTTTTGATATATATCCAACGGTTTGCGTTTTTAAACAAAAAGTTGTCAAGTCTGATGTAATGAAACTTTTCTCATTAGTTCTAGAGGAAAATTCATCACCAACAACCTTTTTTATCCGTGCACGGCATTCAGTACTAGGTCCGTCTAAAGGTGCGTCCACTTTATGCCGAGCGGATATCGCATCCATTTCTTTTGGATTGCAGTTGGTTTGGCTTTCGGTAAGACCGTGCCGGTAGCCGGTTGGTGCCGTTGGGGCTAGTGTAGTCTGACGCCCCTATTACGATTGTCAATTAATATTTAGTTTTTATATGAAAGTAGTAACTAAGAACTACAAATGTCAATTCACAATCGTAAGAGTTGTGTCAATTAGACAAGGCAGCCTAAAAATAAATAATTTTGAATAAAAATGCAATGCGTTCTTTGAACATAGGGTCTGTCCTTCATTTTAAGGATCGCAACTCGAAATAGTGTGGTGCGTGGTGCCGGTAGCGTATTGGTTAGCATGTCAGCCTGTTCGGTGAATTTTTCAGGATCGAAAGCCAGAAATAAGAATGATTTTCACGAGCACTACATTTCGCGCGAAGTTGACAAGTCCTGAACTGCCATGAAAAGCGCTTTCTCAATAAAGCTGTTCAGAATGGACAAACAATTGCAGGCGCCTGAAATGCGTTATTCCCTGAGGCTTTGTTAAGCCACTTTATTTATTTATTTATTTTAACTCAAATAGTTGAAGAATCTTGTTTTCGCGGGAACCACAGTTCAAATTCAACGTCACAGCTTGCAGAAATGAAAAAAATAAGAAGAAGAAAACTATTCGCTTACAATAAAGGCCCACTCCCAAACATTGTAAGCGCTCTAAAAAGAAACTGCTTCAGCTTCTCGTCGTTGCTTTCGGGATTTGTAGGTGTAAAACAAGATTAGTGTAGCTGTGCGCTCGTAAACTTGCCATTCGCCAATTAAAAACCTCACCAGGACCACAAATCTCCCTCTATTGCCCCTCTAATTGCGCGCAAATCGAATGTGAATGTTTTCCTAAATCACCAAGTTTGCGTTTTATTCGGCCATCAATTTATTATTGACTCTCACTGAATTCCAATCCCCATTCCCCATGCACATTGCACTCATACAAACAAGTAGAGATTTCTCATCACGCACGACTTTAAGGTGAAAATTAAACGTTGTCACTATGATGCCTATGATTAACAGTGACGTTTTCATTTACTGTCACGATAAAATGTGTCGCGCAGACGCACCAGAGTTTATTTGCTGAGCTAATGTGTTGTGCGTAGCTGATGATGTGATCGTCTTCGAGCGGCGTTTAGTGCGGACAAAGTTGGTAATTAATTTCGAATCTCATAGACTTAATTACTCACTATAAAGAGTTGATTGCTCGATGTCACAACTCGAGGCTACATTCGTATGTAGTAAAGCAAGCCAATGAAAGTTGTCATGGGACGGTCATAAATTCACCAGGAATCTCACAAAAGTACAACACACTTATTTTATCTTTTATCTTTTAGTATGCCTAGCTAATGTCAATATTAACGACAACAAGGCCATTACAGTTCGTTCCGCATTAAACCGAAACAGTGGAAGCCGTAGTTAAATTTGCATAAAAGTCAAGACAGAGATAAAGGAATAGCCTAGACGTGGTGTCAGTTGTTTCTGATGCATATCCAGAGAACACGTATAGTATAAACAGTGTCTTCTGGAATCTGAGAAGATTTGCTTATACATTCTCGAGGAGAGCTATAATAACACTTTTCTTCCTCAAGACGGATAATTGGGTGCTAATAGACTGTGTTTGTGTGCGGCTAAAGAGAAGAGTGTTTCCATGTGCGGCGTGAAACGAAGGCTCATCGTTTGGGGGATTGTTATCTGGGAAATTTATTTTAAAGAAATGTAAATGCCGGTGCAGATTAGATTACAAAAAAATTAATGAGAATGTGTTAATTACAGAGATAGACTACGGGTGAAAGCTGTGCTGTAGTAAAGATCGCATCTATGACGTGGGCTTATGGTGAGCGAGGAACATGTGAAGGAGTCTGTGTTGCAGCAAAGCGTTCGTGCGTTTAAGACTCTGAGTCTTATGTCATGTTTCTGTTGAAATTTGACAGAAATCAGTCGGGTTCACACCAACCAAGCACGACTTGGTATACAAAGACACCATTCCAAAGAAATCAGCTTTAAACCTTTCAACACAGTTTTTCTATGTTGGCTATGTTTTGTTTTTGAATGACAGCGTCAGCATTAGCAAAATATGACACTCTTTAGAGGAGTATAATTCGGAATATGCAAACAAAGTGGTAAGCTCTAGACTCGACGATCACGCTTCCATTCCAAAGCGTGACAGTGACATCTCGCGAAACTATTCTTCCAGACACGGTAGCTGGACAAACACGCCTACGAAAGTAGATGTCAGTGGACTAGATATTTTTGTTGATGCAAGGACAAGCCCGCCATTTTTGACAAACAAATGACAGTTAAGTCTTTTTCTTTAAGACTTTCACACAGCAGACAACTTGTCATGGGTGCGTTCATGCAGCGTTTATTTTTTGTCAGACTGTAAATTCAGAGAAATTGTTTCACTGAATGACGTTGAAAGGCAATAAACTCCCCACAAACAAACGGTTTGCTTTATGCTTGACTTATTTGAGCATTTTGTTGCAGATTCGGTGGAAGAATTGGGTTCATTTTGTCTGTCGGCTTATGTGACATTAGTCATTTCCTTCTTTATAAATAGAAGTTTTTTTCAGTAAATCAGTGGTTGACATTCATGAGTCATGACGGCTTCTGTTGTAGTTTGTGTTTTGGTTTAACCCAACCTTTACTTGAATACCCAGTTTGGTTTTCGTAAAGTTGGTTTTGAGAGTTAGGTTTAGCTTTCCTTGGTTTGCACAAGATTTTTAGGGTTTAAAAAGTAGTTTGCGTTACTGTAGTCATTGGCGTTCTGATTTGTTGCTCGCTCTCATACCAAAACTTTGAATACCTGAAGTTGAGTTTTTCTTGAAATTGGCTTTAAGTTCCCCTTGCGTGAAAAGCGTTTTGTGTTTTTTCCTTAAGTGACATGTAACGTCTATAAAGTGCTCTTTTCAATGCCAGTTCCTGCAACTGACTTAGAGTCTAACCGAAAAGTGCAGCTAGCTAAGCAGCTTATGTCGAAGAAGTTAGTTAATAAATCAGCCACAGCAAGAAAGACGCTTCTTAATGAAAAAATCTTTGGTGGTAAAGCATCACCTTATCGGCCTTCAATTGATCCGTTCGAACTTTATTTACTTGGGCAAGGGTACTAAGTTTGGGGTGAACCTTAGCTTCAACCAACATCTCCAATAACGACTTCAATTTTGGGCGAGCCCTGTCCAGTTTTGCACTCTAAGTCGGTTGAGGTATTTCGATTGCGCCACCTGAGACGAGTTCTTCTCCTTCCGCGATTTCCCGTTAATGTGCTTTCGAAAATTCGTCGGGGCGAAGCGTTGATGTCTATTCGCTCTGCATAGCCTAGCCATCGTAGAATCGAGATGCGTACTCTTCTGGTTATGTCCATGTTGCGGTACAGCTCATACAGCTCGTTGTTGTATCTTCTTCTCCACACATTTTCTTCGCATACGGGACCAGAGATCATTGGGAGTATTTTTCTTTCGAAACGACCAAGGGTTTCCTCATCCGCTTTCGATAGAGTCCACGCTTCCGCGCCGTAAAGCAGGACTGGGATGATCAGGTCTTATACAAGGTTATCTTGGTTTTTCTGGAGAGGGTTTGTTTCTCAATTGCCTTCTTAACCCAAAGAAGCAACGGTTGGCAAGAGTTATTCTCACGTGTTTTCCGTGTCTATAGCGGAGCCTAGGTAGACGAAGTCCCCTGTACTACCTCGAAGTTATGTCTGTCTATTGTGACGTTTTGTCCAATTCGTCGATGTTCTGTGTCCTTGTTTGATGAGAACATATACTTCGTTTTGCCCTCATCAACCATCAAACCCATTTTTGCCGCTTCTGTTTCAATACTAGGCGAGTAATTGTACAGACTTTTGAAAGATTGTTCCTCTGGTGTTGACGTTCGAGTTTTGTTCAATCTTTTCAAGTATGATGTTGAAGAAATCACATGACCTTTCCTAAGGCCTTTTTCGACATCAAAGGTCTCGGTGATTAGTCTACCGAAAATGACGGAGCAGCGTGAATTCTCCAAAGTCATCTTGCATATTCGTTTACGAGTTTTGCTGGGAATCCGAAACTAAACAAGGTTCTGAAAAAAAAGAAAGAATAATAATAATAAAAGAATTTATTATTTTATTTTCCTATGCGTTTCGCCCAGGTACAAACAGTGGGCTCATCAGTTAGATGTTGTTTGTACCTTTCTAAGACGCAATGTTTAGTCGATGTTTGTCGACACATATATAAAGTTTACAGTGCAAACACACTGTAAACTTTATATTTGTAGGGGAATGTGATTACATTCATGCACCTAGAGAAGATAACTTTATATATGTGTCGACAAACATCGACTAAACAAGGTTCTGTATAGCTCGTCTCTGTAAATACTGTCATACGCGGCGTTGAAATCGATAAAAAGATGATATATCGATATTATATTCTCGGGTTTTTTCCAAGATCTGCCGTAATGTGAAAATTTGGTCTTTTGTGGACTTCTCTGGTTTAAAACCACATTGATAAGGGCCTATCAAGTTGTTGACGTGGGGTTTCAGACGTTCACATATTACAGCAGACAAGATCTTATAAGCGACGTTAAGATGGCTAATTCCTCTATATTTGGAGCAATTGTGAGGATCTGCCTTCTTTAGGATCGAGCATACTATACTGAGGTTCCATTCATTGGACATGCTTTCTTCCGACCATATCATGCAGATCAGCTGGTGCATGCTCCTTTCCAACCGATCTCCAGCTGCCTTGAAAAGTTCGGTATCAAGGCCATCTGCACCTGCAGTCTTATTTGGTTTAAGTTTGCATATGACAAGCTTAACTTCTTCTAGGTCGGGGTGATGGTATTCTTGATCATCGTCCAAGTTGAATGGTGCATTCTTCTTGACAGCGGAGTTAGTGGCTTCTTCGCCGTTAGGTAGCCTGCAGAGGTGGTCTTTCCAGATCCTCAGTAGTGACTGTGTGTCTATTACTATGTTTCTCTGCTAGTCTTTACAGGCTTGAGTTTGGGGCTTGCCACCCTGGCAGGATCTTTTTACCTTTTGGTAAAACTTCCGAATCTCGTTCCTGTCATGGCACCTCTCAATTTCCTTAAACGAGCGCTTCTCATGCCTCTTCTTTTTCTTTTTGAGAATTCGGTGATCTTCCCTACTTTTCTTCTTGTCAATCTCGTTATACTGATCGAAAGCAGCCCTTGTTCTCTTTTGCATGAACATTTGTCGTGCTTTTTCTTTGGCTGCATTTGTCTGCCAGCATTCTTCATCGAACCTTGGACTTGGGGCAGATTGAAACCCAGAACCTCAGAGGGATGGCTTGTTGGCATTGCTTCCACTGGTCTTCAATGCTTTATGCTGGTGCCGTAAGATTCAAGTGTAGTTGGAGGAACACTCAATTGGAGAAGGCACTGGCAATCTCTTGCGATCCTTCTATCCTAACTGACGTCATATCTCCTCACATCTTTGGTTTCCGTGCGTCGTAAACAGGATATCCTCATTCGTGCCTTGGCTACAACAAGGTAGGGGTCCGATTCAAAGTTGGTTCCTGAGACAAAAATGGTCGAAGGAACCTATATCGGCGAGGTTTTGTTTTTGCAGCGTTTTAGTTTGATATTTACTTGAGAACTGATAAAGCCATCCAATTGGCGCCTGTTAAGGTCAAAAGTTTGTTTAGGTCAAAAGATGGACTCTTATTTGTTTAGAGTTTAGAACTTTAGATAGACTTTTGTTTGTAATCTGAGAATTTAAAATCCGTAAACGCTTTTACAAGCAACAGATTCATGAAGTTCAAATTAATTTTAGTTTTTTTTCTCAAACATTAACTGCGACGCCCGCCGACGATGTCAAAATTGATCACTTTTTCAGGATCTCGCAATTACGTCACCTTCAACTACCTTGTTACAAACATCCAATCAACCGCATTTTTAGACTTTAAATTGCATTATCGCAAACCCCGGAAAGCATTGCTTTGCTCCAAATTATTCACCCGTAGTACTCGCACTGTGCAGTTTCCAGTACGATATCTGGAGTACTACAACCTAACTGGGTCAGCAACTGATTGTTTTCAAATTAATAACCATTTAAGCGTATAACGAGCAAATAACAATATTTCATCCTGACACGCCCACCAGAATGTGTATAGTTTTGTTAATTTCCATGAATTTCTTCATTTTTCTTCCTCTTGCGTCTGCAATGACTCAATCTGACTGTTGCAAAGCCCCAGCTTATTTATTGACTTCCCCTTTGCAACGATATAAAGCTTCCATCTTACCCACCACTTCATTGAAAGTCTACGGCAATTTAAAAGTCTTGCGTAGTTTATTTTTGGTGTATGTAATTATCGATGGAAAACTAATTGAAGTGAAGTGTATTGAGAGTCGAGGGCAGAGAAAAGTCTACATGATTGTCCGTGGATAGAGACAGAGACGAGATGTATAGATTCAGATCGATTGAACAAACAATCTGCATTGCACTATAGGCTCCCTCTATCATGTAATTGAGTAATTTTCTAGTGTGGGTGTGGTTGCTAGATAACGACCGACCGATCGACGAGACAGTGATGTAAGTGACATGAATGGATATTTGGATGCTGATAACAATATAATCGATTCTTACCTTTCAACAACGTCACACGACCAGTGGGGATCAGTGATGTTGTTCATGGAACACGCAAACACATTTGACTCCTTTTAGTGACCCCCTGATAAAATGCAATAGCCACTTGAATGTGAAATGAAATTTAATGACATTTTGGTGACGCCATAAATAGGCTGGGCTGGTTAGCGTTTTTGCCTTAAAACTAATGGAACAACTATGAGTGTGAGATATTTGTTGTAGATAAAATTCACCTAAAGCAGATAGGAGCGTTGTTTGGATTTTGTCACTTCAATGTCGCTGTGATAAGAACGCATTTGGCGCAAGGTTGTATCTATGGTATGCGAGCATAAATTGTAACAATATCGCAAGTGGTATATGAGTGGCAATTAGATCATTGTAAGTTGGGTAAACGTGGTAAAACCCACATTGGGTTGCTAAGTACATACACCAACGTTTGGTTGATTTCATGTTGGACTAAGCGAATCTAGAAGAAACGGAAACAATGCACATTAGTTTTTCTGATGATATTTTTTAATCAGAAGTAAAAAATGCAAAAATAGGTTTTTACATTTGTCTTATGGAAGTAGACAAGAGCAAGAGAGTAGGTATTAAATTAAATCTAAATTCCGGTATAGATACTATATCTACCTTTTATACTAATGACAAATAATAGTCTTTTCCAGCAGGTACGAGCGTCAAAATAGCCAATTTAATCAGGAAAAGTGTTGCAATTAGGTTAACATAACTTGAGATCGCCAATATAGTAAAAAGAAATCATATTGAACGGTACGCATAGCAAGTGGTTAGCGTGTCGGCCTGTTACGTGGAGTTTTCGAAACATCGAGGAATAAAATGTTTCCCACAGGAATCGCCTTTCGCTAGGAATTGGCAGTTTCTCCGATGGTAATTTCATGCCATGAAAACCACTTTCTCGATTAGCCGTTCGGAATTGGCAAACAATTTTAGGTCCCATTCTCTCATAAGGTATGGTTTAGAGAAATGCGGAGTTTTATTGAGTTGACTTATTTTAGGTTCTAAAAATGAGATGTTGGATAGAAAGGAAACAGCTGATATTTCTTAAATCGGCATCTTTCTTTAGAAAAAACCTGTTCAGCAACATATTGACCATTTCGATGACTAAAATATCAAAAGTCAATCAGCAAAATCTAGCTTTGGCTCAAAATCGTGGAAATGGGGATATTTGTTTACAGAATACGAACTCCATAATTTGATTTTGATGGTTTCCATCTTGTAACGGAATTTCGCAGGACCTTGACAATGTAACCGACATTAGATTTCTTATACGAGGTATTCCGTAATTCGTGTGCCATACTTTTAGGATGTGATTTATGGTCATATTCAAAAAAAAATTGTTCCACAGTAAAGTCCGCTTTTCCCCTTTGACATCGCTTTTTGACGATTTAACTCGTGTTATGTTCGATTTCTCTTTCAGTACTGATGGAAGATACCTCATTTTGGAATTTATGATTTATCTTTAAAAATGTATTTTAACTATTCTTGTGTGGTCTTAGGGTTGCCTGATTTTCTATGTTGTCCAAGTTTTCTTCCCCGAGCCAATTATTGACTTTGAATTAAACGCAAATTGAAACCACTGTCTCAAAAATTAATTTATTAATTCGAGATTTTTTTTCGTGATTTCTTATATTCCAGACTTTTACCTTCGAGATTTTTGCTTTCGAGATTTTTGCTTTCAGGATTAGTGCTTTCGAGATTTCACGGTAAACCCAAAGTAAAATATGAGCACGACTGGGTCCCACGAACTTGCGGTTGTATGCTAAATACAATATCAGAGTCTTGAGGCTGAATACACGGTTTAAGTATTCGCTCTTCATAGTATATTTTGTAGTACAGGGTTGCCAACTCCACATTAATTATGAATTATTAGTACAATCGCATAAAATATTGAAAAAAATTAAATTAGATACTATCAAGGTTTTTAGCTACAAACGCTGAAAATTTAATAAAAATCGTTGGACCAATTTAAAAAAACTGTTTTTTAGTTTTCGCTTTTTTTAAAACGAGTTTTTGAAAAGTAAGTATTAGAGTGCTTTTGTTTGGACTATTTTTTTCACTCCCATCCAGAAATTTTGTGGAAGATTTTCCATATAAAATACACGTAAACTGAAACTTTTTTTTAAAAAATTCTACAGTTCAGATGCATTTTATGGTAAAATCTAGGAAATTATAGGTTTTCTTTAGAATTAAATGCTCTAGAAAATTGTTCATTGTGGTGAAGTCGTAACTCACACCGGCGAGGTAGTACGGGTCACCAAACTCAATTTTTTCCCGTTAAATTCTTGTTTTTTGCCCCTATCTCGTAAACGACAATAAACATCGGGCATCCCTTAAACCATATCGGCCCAATTTAAATACAGTTTTAAAGATTAGTATTTCTTCTAAAAGTAAAGTCTGAAATGAGGTATCTTCCATCAGTATTGAAAGAGAAATCGAAGGTAAATCGAACACTAAATTTAGCCTGTTTTTAGATTGTCAAAAAGTGATCATGATGATGTCACTGAAAACCGAACTTTACTATAGCACAACTTTTTTCTTAGAATATGACTAAGAATCACATCCCAAAGTATTGCACATGAATTACGGAACACCCTGTGTAACATCTATGACATACGTTCGTGTGTATTGTACAATTTGGTTGTTTTTTAAAAATTGATTGATTGATCTCGGGGTCGCCGCCGCGGTGTACTAATTTTGAGACAAGGTAATAAGTATGTTACCGAAACGTTGCAGGGTTTAAAGTTCTAAACTATATCTTTGATTTTTTCATGTTTTTTGTCAAAACAACTTTTGGTAAGATCTTCAACTTTGCATACTTGAAAAAGTGAAAAATAAAAAACCATATCACAATCACAATAATTTTCGTGATTTAATTCAATTTTCATAATTAAGGTATAGCTGGCACCCTGTACCACCAAATATATGTACATACTATGAAGATCGAATACTAAAACCTTGTACTCCATCAAGATTTTGATATCGGATTTAGCACACAAGCGCAAGTTCGTGCGACCCAGTCGTGGCCATTTTTTAATATCGTTAATTAGCTCATTAACGTAAATATATTAGTATACTAGGTGTGCCAGCGACTTCGTCCGCAAGAATTGGCATAACTTTTTTATTTATCAACCGATTAACATGAAATAAAAACTAAATGTTAAGTGAAGCTTACCACAATATATTACTGAAAACCCCATCTAGATAGGATAAGCCGTTTCTGAGATTAGCGTCCACGAACAAACAAACTGTTACGTTAAAAAAAAATCATATTAAGGGGCCTATTTCCCTTCGTTGAGAGAGAGAGAGGCAACTTCATAAAAAATTAACTAAAATGAAAAAAAAGATTTAATTATCTAAGTCACCTACCACCACGTGCCGTAATTTTTTTTTAAGCAGTTACTTTGTTTTTTTTTTTTAAATCACAGTAGAATTTTCAATTTACCGAAAAAACAATTTTTCGCTTAAAAGGTGCTTTAGGGTCTTAAAAACAATATACCAAATGATGAAATTTGGGAAAAGCGTCCGACTGCCCAAATTTTTCAATCTGCCGTAACGCCTCTCAGAAATGTTCATATGGTTTCTCAGTACATAAAACTTTAAACGCGTTTTTCTCGAAACCACTTTTTAATAACTCGCCGAAGACATAACTCAAGCAAATCTTTACCGATCGACTTTAAATTTTGACAGTAGCTTCGAAATATCTTATTATATTATATATTATATCGTAGAATTCTTAATTTAAATGGCTTAGTTTTTTTATCGACGATTTATGGTGTTTTTTTTTTGTAAAAATCAATATATCGAAAAAATCCTCCTAAAAATAAAGAGTCTACGTCTTCGGCCATCGACACGCTTTCAAAAATAGGCACATTGGAGCATATGCCGCGCAGCCTCCATTTTTAAATATTTGTTATTGAAAAAATTACATTTTGTACTTTTTGAGTATTGCTATAAAACTTACTTTACAGATTTTCGATTGATACTTTTATTCAGCCAAAATTAATTCCCAAAAATATGCCTATTTTTTGTGTGCTACTGTGATGTCCCCCTTTAGTAAATTTTTTAATTTAAGTTGTTTTCGAGAACGTTTACATTTTTAAGTAGTGTCCTCTTTTCAAATAATCAGTGCCCTTGTTTGTTCTGAGTCAAACACTGAAAACCGAATGCTAACATCATTCTTTGTTTTTGAGTAAAGAAAAAAAGAAAAGAAGTACCTTTTCCAGAAAATCCTTTTTAGGGTTTCCCCCCGACTTTATTTTCATATCGTATTTTCCCTTTCTATGTTGTTTTACTTTTTTTTCTATCAAATTTACTAGCACAAAAAAAAATTGCAAAATTTTATAAAAACTTCAAATAAAAAACTAAACAACATTTTTAATTTAAGACTTCATCATTCAAAAACCATTCAACAGAACATGTTGAATTGATAAGTTAATTAGAAAACAAAATATTAGCTTTCAAAAACACTATACCACGTGCTGGTAGGGGACCGTTTCTTAAAGCATTTGAAATAAAATATGTCAAATAGAGCCATTTTGAGACACGGTTTACATTTTCGATTTTCCTTAGTTTGAGCTGTTTATTAAAAATATCACACTACACTGTTTAAACTTTTAGTACATTTTATTGAATTTCTTTGTTTTAAACATTTTGTCCATTATTTCTAAATTCTACCTTCTTCGCTTAGATTCTCCCCGTTTTTTGAACATTGAAAACAGTTGAGTCAAATAACAGACTCTTATGTTGTGGTGTCTTTCCTGCTAAGCAAACGCTGCCCAATGTAGCAAGTAAAATCAATATCAACTTCATTTCTGTTTAAAATTGCAAGACAAATAATTTTGCTCTTTTTATACTAAACATTTCTAGATCTACTTGGGAAAATGAAGTGTTTTTGTGCCTTAAATATAATTTAAAGCAAGCCAAATTGATTTACAAAATAATGACTTTAAACAGGTAATGAAAATAGCTTCGAATAAATGCGACGTACCTACATTTGTTACATGTGCTTCTACGTCAGGAGTCAAAAACTCGAATTTAATGCACTAAACAATAACATAGGATATGATGTCGATGTTTATTAATTGTTTCAGACAAACGTATGCTACAATGCCTATTCAAATCCTAATTTTGCCCCCACCAGTCATAGTTTCGTCAGGAGAAGAAAGGTTGATTAGAACTCATTATTATGTCTATCGAATCGAATCAATTATACCTTCCTACCTTTTCATTAGTTCTACTTATTAACTATAACAAATTCATTAACTAAGCGGGAACTTACTTACTGCCAGCGAAACTGAATTAGAATTCCAACCTAGAAAAAGTTTACTATAAATGCATCAACCACTAAGCTAAAGTATTCAGTTTGTCTATTCCCAATCAAACATCATGAAACTTTGGAGTCTTCTTGTAGTAGTTTTTGCCTTGTGCATGGCTTTGGCTGAAGTAAGAGCTGCCGACCCAAAGAAGGACGATGGCAGGCCAACTCCTTGCAGCGGACTTCCAAACTGCATTCGTTATAAGTTTAAGAAAGGACCCCCACCAAAGGGCTAAGATCCAGGGCATTCTGTAATCAATATTCCTTTATTGTCCCTTGCCTCTCAACCCGGATGTGGAATGCTTTACCCAACTCAATTTTCCCCACGCAGTATAATATAATGTACAGAAATTCAAGAATAATGTCCATCAACATTTCCTTTCTTATGCTTTCCTTATTTCCTAACACCCGCACTGTGAATTGAGGTGAATAAAGAAGATTTTCAAAACAGATTAAGTGTTGTTCTAAGTTCCGTTTGTTATGACTTATAACTTTGTGTTTCCCGAGACGAGGACAAACGATGAATTCCTTGTGAGGAAATGAAGACTTTTTTTGTTTAAAATGAGAAGGAGATCAGGTTTTTAAAACATCTACTTTTCTGGTCCACTCATACGTTGCAATTATTTTTTATATTTATTGAGACGCTCGAAGGCAATACTCCAATGTGTGTTTCTGTTTTCAAATATAAGGGCCTGGTAGAGTGACAATAACAACCACAGGTCCTTCACCGTGAACAGTTGCATTGAGAAGGGCATTGATCAAAATATCAATGTCATCCTTAAAAACCACCTTTAACATTTGAACTGGTTTTGGGGAAAGCATGAGTAGATGGACTCGGCCTAAGTCGATGCTCTAGCCAAGTTCGTCATTCTGATATTGTGATTTATATTTGTCCAGTTTCTTTGTTGCATTATGATTTGGTTTTTCAGGTGGAAGCTATCTCAAATTTTGAAACCCGTGACACGATCAAATGCGAAACCTAGGTCGAAATCCGAAACGCAAGCCTTGCTAATCAAGTCTGCAATGCAATTCAAAGTTTGTAAGTATTTTTAACAGTTGCGAAACTCACTCAAAACTGCGGAAAAAAGCAATCTACTATGTTTTGGGACACTCTGCTTTGAAGGTTTTTTTTTTGTCGGCATTGTTGCTTTGCATAATTTGTGCAAGACTTGCGTTAAGGAATTCGCCCCTATTTCTATCGTCTTGTCAGATTGGGAAAGATGAACTGGACAGAAGTGCCTCCGCTCCATACGTGAGGAACTAAATATCGTCGCAGCCATTTCAATTAAAAACAATTCTTTGAAAAGAAATCTTACCCAATTCAAACACTTCAAAAAACTTAATATTTTTCAAATAAACAGCTCAATATTAACACAATGGAACTCTTGGTCCTGGGCCCATAACCTGTGAAACTTTTATTTGAGCCAAAGAAAAAATCACGTTTAAATAACAAGGTAACAATGTTTATTGATTGAAAGACGAACTTAGAAAAGAATGAATAGAAAACATTTTAAATAGAAGAATACACAAACAATTTTCACAAGGAGTATGTGATTAAAGAAAATACATTAGAGTGGAAAACTATCAAAGTGAATAATGTTATTATTGCTAGTGAATTTCCAACACTAAGTTCCGTTTGTTATGACTTATAACTTTGTGTTTCCCGAGACGAGGACAAACGATGAATTCCTTGTGAGGAAATGAAGACTTGTTTTGTTTAAAATGCGAAGGAGATCAGGTTTTGAAAACATTACTTTTCTCTTACCGATCCACTCATATGTTAAAATTATTTTTTATATTTATTGAGACGCTTGAAAGCAATACTTCAATGTGTGTTTCTGTTTTCAAATATAAGGACCTGGTATAGTGACAACAACAACCACAGGTCCTTCACCGTGAACAGTTGCATTGAGAAGGGCATTGATCAAAATATCAATGTCATCCTTAAAAAGCCCCTTTAACATTTGAACTGGTTTTGGGGAAAGCATAAGTAGATGCACTCGGCCTGAGTCGATGCTCTAACCAAGTTTGTCATACTGATATTGCGATTTATACTTGTTCAGTTTCTTTGTTGCATTATGATTTGGTTTTCCAGCTGGAAGCTATCTCAAATTTTGAAACCCGTGACACGATCAATTGCGAAGCCCAGGGCGATATCCTAAACGCAAACCTTGCTAAGCAAATCTGCAATGCAATTCAAAGTTTGTAAGTGTTTTTTAACAGTTGCGAAACTCACTTAAAATTGCGGAAAAAAGCAATCTACTATGTTTTGGGACACTCAGCTTTGAAAGGATTTTTTTGTCGGCATTGTTTGCTTTGCGTATTTTGTGCAAGACTTGCCCTAAGGAATTCGCCCCTATTTCTATCATCTTGTGAAAGTGGGAAAGATGAACTGGACAGGAAACTTCGCTATCGTTCTAACACAAAGCTCTTTGAAGAGCGTAATTAACAATGTTGTGTGCGACGTTAAATAAGTATCAGCCGCAATTACGGCAAATCTACCGCGATTGCAGCTGATCGAACGCAATATCGACTGGTTAGCCGCAACTGCAGCTGATCGACCTCAATTGCTGCTGATGAACGGTTATTGCCGCAATAACAACTTATTGCCCAAATCACGCTCGGTCAGCCACTTGCGCAGTAAAAAATCAGACGCAATTGCGGTCAATCAGCCGCAATAGCGGCTAAGCGGCCTCAAACAGAAAGCCGCAGTTGTTTTCAAGTAGTTCCAATTACGTCCGATCTGAAATTACCATGAAACGGCTTCTATTGAGTTTGAACAACCGCAATAGCGATCGGCTAGCCGCAAATTCGGTTGATAAGCCACAATTGCGTTCGATCGGCCGCAATTCAGTCAAAATAGCGGTTTACCGACCTCAATCAGCCTCAATTCAAGTTAAAATTGTGTTTGTCTAATTTCGTGCTAAGTCCATTGTGATGTTTTTTTTCACACGAAATCTATCAGTGAAGTTATACTCAAGCTTAACTCAAAGTAGTTTTAGTGTTATTTTGTGTATAATAGGAGTCCCAAAGATGAACTTAAAGTTGGTCAACAAAGAAACTCCTAGAGAAATGCGGGTGTGTTAGGTAGTAATTTTGTGGCCTAGGCGTGTGGCCTTATCCGTTTGTAGGTGTTGAAAATTGTCGTTTTTTTTTAATGATTGTAGTTCATCATGGAAGTTTTCTTATTTAAAAACGAAAAACAAAATACGCTGAAAGAAGTTCAGCTAGGCAGACGACAAGGCTGATTGTTTAGGCCTGACCTTTAAGCATTTCCTGTCACATGATTGTAATTGACATTGACAAGCGACTGCAGTTACCCCAAAATTTTACTTTACAAAGTCACTAAAAATTAACTTGGCACGTTGAAGCACGGCATTGCTTGTTACTTGGGGTAAATCTTTTATGTGCTAGAAGGTCGGAGAAACTTTTGTCTTGGGATTAACTGGCGTTATCCCATTCAAATTTTAGAGAACCGCCAACACATTCGGTGCAATCGCTAAGTAAGTCGTCGACTTTGCCCACTTGATGAAGAAATGGGTCAATCGAAAATAAATTAGTAAAAAAAGAATTTCTCTATACTACCAAACGAAGCACGTGAAGTCGAAATGGCATAACACATTTCTTATCAGTTAATTTGCTTCACTTTTAAATCAGTTCTACTTATCAACTTCAGCTAATTTTAAAAGAGCATGAAACAACTAATTGCGAAGAAAATTGAAACCAATTTTGAACCTTTGAAAATTTTGGTATAAAAGCTACAAACAGAACTTCCAAAAGTATTCAGTTCATCATTTTGGAAATCAATCAAATATCATGAAACTTTGGAGTCTTCTAGTAGTAGTTTTTGCCTTGTGCATGGCTTTGGCTGAAGTAAGAGCTGCCGACCCAAAGAAGGACGATGGCAGACCAACTCCTTGTAGCGGACTTCCTAACTGCATTCGTTACAAGTTTAAGAAGGGACCCCCACCAAAGGGCTAAGATCTAGAGTATTCTAAGAATAAGTTTCCACTAACACGCAGTATGGAGGTGAAGCAATAAAAATAATTTCAAAACAAAATGAATTTGGTTTTCCTTTATGTCCTTATACTTGTATTGCAATAAAGCATTGGGCTTTATATTTAGGTCCGTTCGAGAAGAGTCTCTATGCAATGCAGACTCTTCTTTTTTCTTTCGGCCATGTTAGTTCAGGTTTTTAGAAACATAAGCTTATGTTCTTGGGTTCAATTGTTTGAGTGGAATTTTTAACATTTATTGTTTTTATTTTTCAATAGGAGATTTCTGCTAATCTGGACTCAGACCAATTGCCAGTCCATTGTACTACCAGTTCAGTATACCCTTCCCCTTTTGTGGTGCAGTAGATGGAAATAAGGTGGTTGTAATTTCATATAAACCTTGTAGGCCTTGTCCAGATGAAACTGGGACACTAAGAGAAAAGTAGAGTGGAACTCGAACGCACTGTTCGCCCCTATTTTTTAGCATAGTTCCGCTTAACTGGAAGTCCAAGTTTAAAACCAACAAAGTTTTCTCGTTTAGAAAAAAACCTGAGCTTGGATACTCTAACTTTTAAGACGAATATCCTCTAATCGCCTATCGTCGATGGTTTTGTCGAAAGATTATCGATTGATCGTCTTAAATCGTCTTATAAATTTTGGCAACGTTTTCAAGTTTTTAAAAAGTTGTTTTTTGACACCTTGAATTTGGAGAGACGATAAATCTTTACAGAAATCCACCCCTGACCTTCCCTAACATTATTAAAGTAATTTCCTGGCTACAGCCCACAAGGCAACCAACAAAATGAAGGTGTCACTCAAACACTAAAAAAAAAAATATCCCCTTTCAGTCCACCTCATATCATAATGCATAAATAATTATTATTTGCATTTACATTTAATTATAAAATAATTATTATCTTCCTGGAACATAATGGCTTTTCCTCACGCCCATTTGTTTCTTCTTCTAAATTGCGAGTACCGCCCTCATTCAACACGCACTGAGTGCCTTTGCTTATTTGAATTGAGCTCTGTACCGCCACAGCCAGTTTACACACGGTTCCTTTTCAATCATCAAAGTGACGAGAACCAAAGACGATAATTGACTTCTTGTTTACAGGGTTGCCACTCGACGCCACCAAGCAATGTGCAACTATATCTAGATTCCCATGATCGCATGAAGGGATCTCGTTTTACTCGAGAAGTAGTCCGTTTGCCTGCCGCCGCTACTCTATTAGGAATCCTTTGATGTTAAGACCTATAAAAGTGACCATTTAGTCAATTGGGAATGCAGTTCATTTGCAATTTCCATTTCCATCGAAGAAGAAGTAAACGCATGTTTGCTTTTCCGGAGAAAAGTAGCTCCACAAAATGACTGTGGAGAGATTGGCCCAAAGTGATATCGATGTAAATATATCCACTCGAATTGATTTGCCGGTTTTGCATGCCATGGCATATGTTTCACATTTTGACAATTTAATCGTCGTCGTGTCTATCGTCATTTAGGAGCTGTCATCTGAGGAGGGGGTTGGTTTTTGTTTCTTGTTTACAATTGATGGACATCTGGCTAATCTGTCTGTGCTCTGTATTCTGGCTGCTCAGTTTGATTTTGTTGAATTGGCTATTTGAAAGGAACACAAATCGATTGGTAAATCGGTTCGTTAATCGATTCTGGCAGCCCCGATGATTTCGTTTCAATCAAAGGTCTCCAAGCTGAAAATGGAAAATTCAATTATAAAATAAAATTATTTATCCTACGGTGGCTGGTTGGCCTGCATTATGATCGAATCATGTGCGACTGAGTGTGTGTGCCTGGTGCCCCTGTGTTATTAATGGGTTAGCATAGCGTAATTGCAATGGGCGGAACGGGGGCCTTAAAATGCTATTTAGTTTAAGTATATTGTTAGGTACTTAAATGAGCGGCGTTGTGTGAGCTGTCGGTTTGCTAAACAAGTTAATAAATATTGGCCAGATATAAACAACTTCATTTCGATCAAGTACCCGTTTGTCGATAGACGACTGATGGGAGGGTAGTTCGTTCGAACTCTGGGTGCAAGAGTTAAATGGAGTTCCATTGCTCGGGTTAAATGGTTTAATTGTTTCGTTTTGGGTTGCGATGTAGTAAGTCATCGCCTTGTCAGCTTTCAATACGTTGCGTCGTCGTCGTTATTGTGATTAAGCATTCTGAGTTTGATGGGGGTTTTATTTATATTCGTTGTGGTCCATTTCATATTTTTGTTTGTTTTGGTTTCTTTGGATCGATTGTTGCTTGGCACGTGATTTGTTCAGATTCGTTTCTGACTGTCATGACGGTTTGTTTTTGATACGGGACCTTGGAAACGATATCTCAGGTGGTCTTTCAATCAGGCATTATACAGTGTAGGACAGTTATAATTATATATGTACCTCCACAGCGAACTCGAGAAGGTTAAGTGAGAGGTTTGAGGTCCGAGTCTCAGAAAAATTAAAGAAAACATAATGTTTTTGCACGGGTATCAAATTTCGCAGGGTATTGGGGACTTCTCCGACAGTAATTTCATGTCATGAAAAGCGCTTCATCGATTAGCCGTTGGGAATCGACAAAAAATTGTTGGTCCTTTCCATTCCCTCACAATTTATATGGTCGAGAGAAATTCGTTATCTTTCATTTTTCAGCGAACTCTGAGCTCCCTGCTGACCACTTCGCTCCACTTTTTTTCAAAGTTGAATCAAAATTATAGTCCTTTGTCCAAAGAAAAAAAAAATATGGGACCCTTTTTTTGAAAGCATGGGTGGAACCTTAAACAAGAAAACAAAAATCATTTTAAGCCTTCATGTAGGCATTCTTTTACCGCAATACCCACTTCATATATGATCCTCCTCCTCCTGATCATCCTGATCCTCCTTATAACCATAAAAGAATTTGAGATAAGAAAAACAAATAAATCCTGTTTTAAAATCGTCTTTATTTACATTTATTGCTTCTCCTCCATACTGAGAGTTAAAAGATACTCATTCTTGGAATGTTCTGGATCTTAGCCCTTTGGTGGAGGTCCCTTCTTGAACTTATATCGAATGCAGTTTGGAAGTCCGCTACAAGGTGTTGGCCTGCCATCGTCCTTCTTTGGGTCGGCAGCTCTTACTTCAGCCAAAGCCATGCACAAGGCAAAAACTACTACAAGAAGACTCCAAAGTTTCATGATATCTGATCTGTTTTCAAACTGATGAACTGAATATTTTAAGAAACTCTGTTTTCTGCTTTTATACCGAAATTTGAGGGTTGTAAATTTGTGTTTGTTGCAGGAATAAGTTGGTTCACGTTCTATTGAATTTTGTTAGTGAGTTGAGTTGAGAGTTGAGTTGAGTTAATTAATAGAACAAATTTAATTTGGTGGGAAGAATTGATCTACTGTTGATGTTTTTATTTCATGGCCTCGGTTTTTTATATTGGGAAACTGTTCATTTTTGTGGGTATTCAGATGTATAATTTTTCTATCAAGGAGTGAAGTTCCATTTAGGAACGAGAGGATTGACCAAAGATGGAAGCGTTGAATTGAGTCAATAGAAATGATTTGAATTTGTGTCTCAAATTCAATCACAACTATTGAATGTATAACATGTCAAAGTCTTGAACACTTGTTGACAACAGGATAGAATTTCTCTAACTGATATCAAAAAGATTTGTTCAAGCCTTCACCTCAGCATGACTTGACTGTGATTGGATTTTAAGGTTTGATGAGCCTTACTGACCCATCTGGAGCTTTGGATAGATTTTAGTATACAGGGTGTCCCGTAATTCGTGTTACATACTTTTTGATGTGATTCTTGGTCATATTCTAAGAAAAAAAATTTTATATAGTATAGCTCGTTTCTCAACTAATCAACTTTGACATCACTTTTTGACAATTTAAGAAAAGGCTAACTTTGGTGTACCCTGACCTGTGTTAAATTCGATATCTCTGTCAATACTGATGATAGAGACTTAATTTTAGACTTGATTTTTTGTAACAACCTTTAAGACTGTATTTAAGTTCAGCTCCCATAGGCTTAGGGTTGCCAGATTCACAATGAAATCCGAAAACGGGCTCTGGCATGCATTCAAAACGAAGGAGGGCACTTTGAGCACTTGTTATAATTGTATTTGTATAATATACATAAAAAAAACTACTAAAAGTACCCATTTATTGTTTTATTCAAACAAACCTCAAAGCTAAAAAATTTTTTAATTTTTTTTTTTTAATTTTACCCGTTTTGTATTTTTTCAAGTATCATAAAATGTATGGGTTTTTGAATGCACTTATTCATAAGTTTTTTTTTATTATTGTTTTGTATATCTGTAAAAAAAAAGAAACTCTATGTTTAACAGGCATTTTCTGAAAAAAATTACCTCAAAGTCAAAACACACCATTTAAAATTCAAAATCTGGCAACCCTAAACCTATGGAACTTACTTACTTAGGTGGGCATTACAGTTCGGGGTGAACCTGGGCCTCAACCAACATCCTTCTATAACGACTCTCGAACACCCGACGAGCCGGAGCGTTTGGGTCCATCCGCTCTACATGGCCCAACCATCGTAGCCTCGCGATGCGTACTCTTCTGGCTATGCCATGTCGCGGTACAGCTCATACAGCTCGTTGTTGTATCTTCTTCTCCACACATTGTCTTCGCATACGGTACCAAAGATCATTCGGAGAATTTTTCTTTCGAAACGACCAAGGGTTTCCTCATCCGCTTTCGATAAGGTCCATGCTTCCGCCCCGTAAAGCAGGACTGGGATGATCAAGGTCTTATACAAGGTCACCTTGGTTTTTCTAGAGAGGGTTTTGTTTCTCAATTGCTTTCTTAAAAGCAACGGTTGGCAAGAGTTATTCTCCGTTTGATCTCCGCACTGATGTTGTTGTCCGTGTCTACAGCGGATCCTAGGTAGACAAAGTCCTCTACTACCTCGAAGTTATGTCTGTCTATTGTGACGTTTTATCCAATTCGTCGATGTTCTGTGTCCTTGTTTGATGACAACATATACTTCGTTTTGCCCTCATTAACCATCAAACCCATTTTTTCAATAGTCGCAAAAGCACCTATGACATAACGCTTCCTTCTTCCCATTACGTCAATATCGTCTGCGTAGGCGTGTAATTGTTCAGACTTTTGAAAGATTGTTCCTCTGGTGTTGACGTTTGAGTTTCTTACAATCTTCTCAAGAATGATGTTGAAGAAATCACATGACAGTTTGTCGCCTTGCCTGAAGCCTTTTTCGACATCAAAGTTCTCGGTGAGTTCTTTACCGACCTTGACGGAGCAGCGTGAATTCTCCAAAGTCATCCTGCATAGTCGTACGAGTTTTGCAGGGATGTCGAAAGACATGGCTCTGTACAGCTCGTCTCTGTAAATACTGTCATACGCGGCCTTGAAATCGATAAAGAGAAGGTGAATATCGATATTATGTTCTCGGGTTTTTTCCAAGATCTGCCGTAATGTGAAAATTTGGTCTATTGTGGACTTCTCTGGTCTAAAACCACATTGATAAGGACCTACCAAGTTGTTGACGTGGGGTTTCAGACGTTCACATATTAAAGCAGACAAGATCTTATAAGCGACGCGACGCGACGTTAAGAAGACTAATTCCTCTATAATTGGCGCAATTGTGAGGTTCTCCCTTCTTTAGGATCGGGCATACTATACTGAGGTTCCATTCATCTGGCATGCTTTCTTCCGAGCATATCATGCAGATCAGCTGGTGCATGCACCTTTCCAACTGGTCTCCAGCTGCCTTGAAAAGTTCGGCATCAAAGCCATCTGCGCACCTGCAGTTTTGAAAGTTGACCCTGAACTACCAGTGACGAAGCGCTAATCGATAAGGTGAAAGAATTGGCTTTGAACTGGTTAGCATGCCTGCCTGTTAGCTGTTACGTAGGAATTTAAAAGAAAAAAAAAGTTGGCAAATTCCCCAAATAACAGGTGCCGTGAAATAAAGTCGAAACGGCTTTATTTCCATTTCTATGTAGTTATAATGTAGAATTGCATCATTTACAAGGGTCGACCTTATTTCCCTGGCGAATTGGCAATAACGTTGAAAAAAACGTAATAAAGTCGAATTCAAAGAAAGCCCCTCTTATTCAGCAATTCTTTGGACGAATATTAATTCTTTTCCAAAAACCATTATTGCTCTCTTCAAGTATAGGAAGGACCCGAAAAAAATAAAGTGCCATAATGCTTGGCATAGCTCTTTGGAGGGATTCAATAGCATACTTCAAGGAAGCTTCCTAAGCGATGTAATTTTTTTCAAGTTTTTGAATGTGCTACTGGATCAGGACCTCAGCAAATGAAGTGATTTTCGTAAATCGGAAGACGGCTGCGTTCTTATGTATGAACCAAAATAGAAAAACTTATGACCGTTTTTTGTTATTAAAAAAACTTTTCAAAACATGCATGAGAATCGCATTTCATTAACTGACTTCTTGAATTAGTTAACTAAAAAAGACTTATTTATTTTACCTAATACCGATTGCTGAAAGTTTATGTTATATTTTGACATATCACACCTCACAAATATCCCCATTCCAGAGATCGACATTATTCGCACTTACCAAATTTTTTTTGCGAAATAAAGCAGAATTAGAAAATTATTGCAATTGGACGTTATTTCCAATTCCAAATGGAAATAAAGCTCTTCGACCTTATTAAGCACGACATGCACCTAAGTGATCGTGAAGCAGAATATGTTGTTGACAAGTTGTTTTCATTTAAATGAATTTTCAAATCATCCAAATGCTGAAAACATCATAAGAGTAGTGCCTTCAACTGCCTCATAAGTTGAAAAACATTTTGACTCTGTTTGAATAGTTATAAAAGAGAAAAGCGGAGAATCTATTTCGAAAGCTAACCTTTAAAAATGATAAGGCAAGACGACTGACTTCAACCACGTTTTATTTAAGAATGACAATTGGGCTATTTTATTCTTGTTTGACATTTTGCAGGTTGGTGAGGTGACCACTTATTTATTCAAGGTGGCCACTTTCTTATGTCGATTGAGTACTTCTCAACATTCCGCCTACCTCGTCCAGTTACTGCGACGAAACATCTGGCCGCCCACCGTGTTCATCAGGAGAATCGTTGTCGATTGGAAGCACGACTAGTTTTGAAATAGCTCGTTTTAGTATTGAAGACTGAGTGCGGATTGTAGCGACCCGCACCAGATCGTCCTCTCCAGTATGCACTTCTAAAACCCGTCCCAAAAGCCATTGGGTCGGTGGTGCACGTTCATCTCTCACCAGGACCAGGTCGCCTACCTTAATGTTGAGCTTTGATTGTTGCCACTTGCATCTCACTTGTAGGTCGTGTAAATATTCACAACTCCACCGCTTCCAGAAATCCTGCTGCATCTGCTGGAGCTGTTTCCAACGGGACAGTCTACCCGTCTTAATATCGAGCAAATCCGGTTCCGGAGCTGCAGTGATCGGACCGCCTACCAAGAAATGCCCAGGGGTCAATGCAGCAAAATCTCCGGGATCATCAGAAAGGGCTGATATTGGTCGCGAATTTAGGACAGCTTCAATTTGCTTGAGGACTGTGTAAAACTCCTCGAAAGTCAATGTGGCTTCCCCGATGGTCCGCTTCAAATGATGCTTCATACTCTTGACTCCAGCTTCCCAAATGCCCCCAAAGTTTGGAGAGCCTGGTGGAATGAAGTGCCATGATACACCATGGCAAGACACAGCTCGTGCCCCTGTTTCCAACTGCTTTCGGTGGGCCATAAGGTCTTCTTTCAGAACTGCATTGGCGCCAGCAAACGTCGTTGCACAGTCGCTATAGATACTATAGCTATACCCTCGTTGAGAGAAAAATCGTCGTAAGGCTGCAAGGAATGTCTCGGTTGTCATGTCACTCACGAGTTCAAGATGAATAGCTCGCGTGCTCAGACAGACAAAGAGAGCCACCCACCCCTTGTAACAACGATGACCTCGGCCCTTTGTTGTACGAATCGCATATGGTCCAGCATAATCTAGTCCGGAATGCTTAAACGGAGCAGCAGCTGTGCACCGTGGTGTGGGAAGTATTCCCATAATTTGTGTTGTTGGTTGTGGGTTATGACGACAACATTTCAAGCATCGACGGATGAACTTTTGAACTGAGGAACGACAGTCAATGATCCAGTAGCGCCTTCGCAGAAAATTGATCGTTGTTTGCTTGCCACCGTGCAGAGTGGCGTTATGACCTTGACTAATAAGCAACATGGTAAGTCGACTTTCCTTAGGCAAAATGATGGGAAACCGTTCAGACATCGTCAATAGGGCATTCTTTAATCTGCCATTCAATCGTATGATGCCATTATCGTCAATCATTGGATTAAGTTTCATGAGTTTGCTCTTTGAACTGACAGGTTTACCTTGAAGTAGGCAAGAAATTTCATTAGTAAAATGTATTCTTTGAACATACCTTATCCAAAACTGTAAAGCATTTTGTCGCTCCGAAGCTGTGCACCAAGATGATGTAGCATGTGGTTGATTTAATTTGATGGTAATAAACCGACAGCACCAGCAGGTTACAGCGATCAAAGTATTGATATCGGAGTATTTGTAGAGAAGACCGAGCGCACCCACATCCTCGGTTAGTTTGGAAGGGCCATGAGAGGCAAGAAGTGTTGTTATCTCATGCACCTCACTGTAGACACCATTTTGTTCAGGCCATTCGCTTTCATCTTTCTGTAGCCATGTTGGCCCAGACCACCAGGATTCAAGATTTTTTAACTGCGACGGGTATACTCCACGAGAGGCTACGTCAGCCGGATTGGTTTTAGTGGGCACATACCTCCAGCAAGCAGTTGTCAGCTGTTGGATTTTGGTGATTCGATTCGCCACATATTGCTTATGTTTTCCTGGACTTGATCGAATCCAGCTAAGAGTTGTCTTCGAGTCCGACCAGCAATAGGTTTCTATGGATGGCAGCTGTAAGGTATCCAGAACTTTGGACGCAACTTTTGACGCAAGAAGTGCTCCATTTAGTTCCAAGCATGGAACGGTTATTTGCTTTAAAGGTGCCACTTTAGTTTTCGCCATAAGAATTGACACTTTGTATTCACCTTCAATTGTTTTCACTCGTAGGTATGCGACAGCGGCATAAGCAGAGGTAGAGGCGTCCGAAAAAACATGCAGTTGGTAGTTTGAGACATTTGATGACGAGAATATCCACCTACAGACCTTGATGTCCTCTAGTGCAGAGAGCTCTTCTCGAAATTGTACCCAATTCTTCTGATATGGTTCTGGAAGCGGATCATCCCATGATATACCAGATAGCCAAAGTTGTTGTGAAAGAATTTTGCCTGTAATTACGACTGGAGCCAGTAGACAAGTTGGATCATAGATTTTAGCCACATCGGAAAGCTGTTGACGTTTTGTGATTGCTGTCGAAACTTTTGTGACGTTCACTTTGTAGCCGATGCAATCAGTTTGACAGAACCAATAGATCCCCAGTGCCTTGGTTTCACGATCCAAATTCAGATCACAACATTGTTCAACCAGTTTATCGTCCACACTAATTCCTTGCAGAAACTCGGTAGAATTTGAGTTCCATTTTCGGAGTCGGAATCCTCCTCGTTGGAGTAAAGTCTGTAGTTCCAACTGTAGTTTTTGGGCAGCCTTAACCGAGTCGGCACCGTGGAGACAATCATCCATGTAGAATGAATCACGAAGTACTTTAGCAGCTTGAGGAAAGTCAGCTTCTTCATCATCGGCCAAAGTGTGAAGAACTTTGATCGTCAAATACGGAGAGCAGTTTAAACCATAAGTGACAGTTAGCAATCTATAGACAGCTGGTCGTCCTTCTTCATCTTTCCATATGATTCTCTGCATGTCGGCATCCTCTCGATTCACCAGTATTTGTCTATAACATTTTTCAATGTCTGCCATAAACCCAATACGGTAAGTACGCCATTTCAGGATAATAGCAGATAATTCACTCTGCAGTTTGGGACCTACATGAAGACAATCGTTTAGAGTTTTACCCGATTTATACTTCCTGGATGCGTTGAAGACAATTCGCAGTTTTGTTGTAGAGCTTGCTTCCTTATATACGCCATGATGTGGAATGTAGCAACTCTGTTGAAGTGAGACCTCTTCATGATGAACAGGTTCCATATGCCCGAGTTGTAGATATTCGGACATAAATTCATCGTACATTGCTCTCATTTTTGGGTCCTTCTCTAGGCGATTTACTTGGTGATAAAAAAGCTTGTAGGCATCTCCTTTAGAATCTGCCATTGATTTTCGGTCGATGGAATCTTTAAACGGGTACTTGATGACGTAGCGTCCGGATCTGGTCCGTTGTACTGTTTGCTTAAAAAATTCTTCGCAGTAGATCTCGTCTTTAGTCATCTTGGGAGAAGAATCGACGTCTTCGTTCTCGATAAATTTCCACATAGACTGAACTAGATTTGCAAGCTCCGTCTGTGAAAACGCACAAAAATTCGTAGCCAGCGTTCTAGTTGTAGGCTCGGGCAAGCGTCCGAAGATTACCCAGCCTAAGTGGGTGTGTTGTGCAACAGGTGCACCAGCAGATGAGCGCAAAACTTCACCACATAGGAGAGAGCCATAAACGTCAGCCCCCAATATTACATCTATGGAGCCAGGTTCACAAAAGTTTGGGTCAGCGAGATCCAGATCCAAAAACTCACCAAAAAGTTTGGTGTCAAGACGAAGAGTGGGCATCAGAGGACCCAAACGTGGTAAAATTAATGCTCTGCAGTTAATGTTGAAGTCTGTTTCTCTAAGAGAGCTCAAAGAGATATCAACCAGACCTGTTGACTTACCCACACTTGCACCTCCTACTCCAGTCACCGGCATAAAGAGCCGTGTTCTCCGAAGGTGAAGTTGTTGCACCGCATACTCACTGATAAACGTAGCCTGTGATCCGATATCCAAAAGAGCTCGAAGTTTAAGTTTGTGCCCAGTGGCAGATCGCACTCCAACTTGTGCTGTAGCCAGCAGAACCGATTCTAGTTGTATCAGTGTGTCGTCATCGGATTTTTCATAGCGCTCGTCTAAAGGGGGAGCGGGATTGCCATTGTTGTTTGTTCGCAGATGGTTTGTGTTGACGCCGAGAGGTTCTTGCGGTTGGATGCTATTGTGAAGCATTGTGTGATGTTTTTGGTGACATATTAAGCAAGTGTATTCCGATGGACATTGTTGTTGTGCGTGACCAGGTCTTAAGCAATTTTTGCACAGTTTTGCTTTCAGAACGAACATCTGTCTCTGTGCTGCGTTATCTTTTCTGAAATCAGAACAAAACATAAGAACATGCTTACCAGAACACTTAGGACATCGACTGACATTTGCTTGGTGACTGCGAACTGGTTGTGCCTTAGTTACTCTTTGTGGACTATATTCTTTTTGCTTTGGTCGAGGACATGCAGCCATAGCATCTAGACCTTGAAGTTTGTTTTCTAGAAACTTTTCCAGCTGTGCGTATGTCGGAATGGTGTTTGGATTTTCCAGTGACGTCTCCCATTCTTTTATTGTGACAGGGTCCAATTTTTGAGTGACATGTAGAATCAGCCAGTCGTCCCAATGGTCTGTTGGCCGTCCTAGTTGCTGTAGAGCTCGCACGGCTTCAGTGATTCCGTCGAGAACCTGACGTAAGACTTCTGGTGATTCGTTGGCCATGGTTGGCAAATCTACAATGTCATGAAGGTATTGCTTTATCAGCTTTCGCTTGTTGTCATAGCGCCCTATTAAGATGTCCCATGCAATCTGAAAGTTATCTCCGTTGACGCGAATGTTTTTGAGTACATTTGTAGCACTACCGCGTAGGCTACAGTTAAGATAATGTAGTCGTTGCACATCGGATAGCATTTTATCGTTGATAACACAGCTAGTGAACATGTCTTTGAAGTTCAGCCACTCGCTAAACGATCCATTGAAAGTGGGAAGTTGTAATGGTGGTAACGTCGACTTGATAGTGCTGATACCTCCATTCACCACAAGACGAGTCGGAGTTGAGTGAGACATTGTTTCATTAGTGGTTATGGAGAGCTCATCGATGTTGTCGTTGAGGTCCCCAAGAGCCTCACAGTACGCAGATTCAATGTCGGCGAAGCGGTCATCGGACAGAAGTCTTTGGAGATCTTTCTCGTTGGTGTGTGTTGGCTCCAATGAAGCAATGATGTCATGAGCCTCATTGTATTTGGCCCAGTAGTCTTCTAGCAGCTTCCTTCTGCCCATAAGATAACCTTTCGTCTGCTTTGCCTTCCCTGCCTTCTGTGTATTAGCTGAGAAGTTCAAAATTAGTTTCGCGATAGATTCTTCTTTGGCCAGCGCCATTGTTCTCAAAAGACAAAAATTATTTAATTTAAATAAGTAGATTTATTGATTAACGCGGAGGATTAAAGTTCCCCGCAAGGGATGCCAATGTTTGAATAGTTATAAAAGAGAAAAGCGGAGAATCTATTTTTTTTTTTTTTTTTTTTTTTTTTGTCGTCTTTCAGTCGTGGAGTGAAGTTGTGTACTTTGTCGGTTCCATATTTGAGTGAATTTGTTTAAAACAAAAAAGCCATCATGTCGAAAATTGGTATTAACGGATTCGGACGTATTGGACGCTTGGTCCTCCGTGCCGCCATCTTGAAGGGTGCTACTGTCGTTGCTGTCAACGATCCTTTCATCAATGTTGAATACATGGTCTATTTGTTCAAATTCGATTCGACTCACGGTCGTTTCAAGGGAACCGTCACTGCTGATGGCGATTGTTTGGTTGTCAATGGACAAAAAATCAAGGTCTTCAGTGAGCGCGACCCCAAGGACATCAAATGGTCCAGCGCTGGCGCTGAATACATTGTTGAATCCACCGGTGTCTTCACCACAATTGAAAAGGCCTCAGTTCATTTGAACGGTGGTGCCAAGAAAGTCATCATTTCTGCCCCCTCTGCCGATGCACCCATGTTTGTGTGCGGAGTCAACTTGGAAGCCTACGATCCATCAATGAAGGTTGTATCCAACGCCAGTTGCACCACCAATTGCTTGGCTCCATTGGCCAAGGTTATCAATGACAACTTTGAAATTGTTGAAGGTTTGATGACCACCGTACACGCAACCACCGCCACCCAAAAGACCGTTGATGGTCCATCAGGTAAATTGTGGCGTGATGGTCGTGGTGCCGCCCAGAACATAATCCCAGCTGCCACTGGTGCTGCCAAGGCTGTTGGCAAAGTCATTCCAGCCTTGAATGGCAAACTTACTGGCATGGCCTTCCGTGTTCCAGTTGCCAACGTTTCCGTCGTTGACTTGACTGTCCGTTTGGCCAAACCAGCCTCATACGATGCCATTAAGGCTAAGGTTAAGGCAGCTGCCGAAGGTCCCCTCAAGGGAATCCTCGAGTACACCGATGAGGAGGTTGTCTCATCTGATTTCATCAGCGACGACCATTCATCAATCTTTGACGCCAAGGCCGGTATTTCATTGAACGATAACTTCGTAAAACTCATTACATGGTACTCCAAGAGTGAACCATTAAATTTGCACTTGAAATGAAAAATTGATAGATTTACATCTTTCGTGAGGGAAGAGAATTAAGAAAAACACAGATTTAATTTGTCTTGAAATCGTCTTTATTTATATTGCGATACCTCCATACTGACAGTTAAAGAATAGTGAGTCATGGAATGTTCTGGATCTTAGCCCTTTGGAGGAGGTCCCTTCTTGAACTTATAACGGATGCAGTTTGGAAGTCCGCTACAAGGAGTTGGCCTGCCATCGTCCTTCTTTGGGTCGGCAGCTCTTACTTCAGCCAAAGCCATGCACAAGGCAAAAACTACTACGAGAAGACTCCAGAGTTTCATGATTATCTGATTGGTTTTCAAACTGAAGAACTGAATACTTTTGGAAGTTCTGTTTGTAGCTTTTATACTAAAACTTTGAAAGATTTGAAATGGTGTTCAATTTTCTTCGCAATTATTTGTTTCATGCTTATTTGGAATTTGTTGAAGTTAATGAGTAGAACTAATTCAAAAGTGAAGTAACTGATAAGGAATGTGCTACGCTTTTTCCATTTAACGTGCTTCACTTCTCGGTATCTTCTTTTTTACTTATTTATTTTCGATCCTTTTTTATATCAGGATCAAATGGCCAAATTCCCTGCGATTGAACCGAGTTTGATGTCAGTGAATATTTAAATCACATGAAAAAGACAAAAGATCCACCTCGAAAAGCGCTGAAGCTTTTTCAAGTTATTTTATTTGAATTTTGTTATGTCAGTTTTTGTTGTGAGTAGATTTACGTTTTTCAATTGCAATCATTAAAAAATAATGTGATAGGAAAGGAGTTTTCAGGCCTCCCGCTTACAGGGAACCTCGTATAATATTCCCTTTGCGAAGGGGTTATCAACACTCGTGTTGTTTCTATGCTGATGAGGTTACCAACTATGCCGGATGTTCTTTGTTTTGGGCAAGATTTTATTTCAGACGTAAAGGCTTCATGATCTTCATCACTGCTGCTGTAATTTTTCTAACTTTTCCCACATCGTGAATCATTTTGAACGTATGTGAGAACTGAAAGGGCTTTAAATCTCAAAAGATAGCGGAGTTTCTATCTTGAGCGGTAAAGATAGTTTCTTCGCTATTGACCATGTCATGGCTCATGGATATCTCCAAACTAGAGAATCAGATATCAATGCAACGTAGAAACTAAATTATCAGAAATCGTTGTTCTAGAGTAACAACGGGTGTATTCACTGTTTTGTTTTGCTCAAAACCTTTTCGAGGTTCAAGGAAGACTGTTGAGGTCGAGGAGGCATATCTTGTGATTGGATTTTCATTGGTAACCCCGTTGAAAAAATAAGACTCCTTCAAAAAAATCGAGAGGATTAAGAATTTTGCTTCATGTTTTCATTTCATTTACCATCTTCATCAAAAAAAAATGTAACATCGTACTTTTAGATAAATCTCATAGCACCCTTTCGACCCTGTTGGGATACATATGTCCCAGCGAAAGTTCAAACTGCTCTGAAATTTAAAATACACTTCTAATTTGGGTGAAATAAGTCCCAGTTCGTAGATTTACTATTTCTAACGGGTTTTTTCATACTGGAAGTGCAGTTGTGGAAAAGTTCAGTCACGTTTTTGTGGTTACAGTGTTTGTGTATTGCAGGTAATTCTCGCGAAAAAAAATTATATTGACTATTTTGAAGTGTTATTTGTGAAGAAAAAGTGAAAAAAAAGGTAATTTGTTTTGTTGTGAATACACTAAAAATTATGTTTGTATAGATTTGTGCTATTTTACAAGTTTTTTCATCGTTATTGTGAACTGGGTTATATATGTCCCGCTCGTATTTTTCCACCATATACATGTGGGACACATATATCCCGTTAGTTATTTTGTAGCTAATTTTCTAACAAATGTGTTTTCCGAAAAAATGATTTACAGCATATAAAATGGCCAGAAGAGCTGCGTCAAATCAAGCTGTGTCTGACATAACGTTTTCCGATGATGAGGATGATGGAGATTTCAGTGGCAGTGACAGCGTTTTTGAACCATCAGACGATGAATCTAATTCAGAAGACACTAATGACACTTCTTCAGAATCCAGTGAAAACGACGAAAATGTTCCCAATACTAGTCTTATTCAAGGAAACACATAATGGACAAATCCCGAACCTTCTTTTGAGCCTCGATTGAAGGTTTGTTCTTACCGCGACTCAATCGTAAATGACGACTTCAATCGTGTTGACACTTCACTGGTAATTTTTAAAAAAATCTTCCCTCAAAGCCTTTTCAACTACATTGCTCAATGCACTAATGAGCGCATTCAGATTATGCAAAAGAAAAAACCTAAAACCAAAATAAAACTAACTGATGAGGGAGAAATAAAAATTGTTATTGGCTGCATGCTGATTATGTCCTACAACAGAGTGCCTTCTACCAAAGATTATTGGTCTAAAAATGTCTCGCTTAGAAATGAGGCAATACAAAATGCCATTTCGCGTGATCGGTTTGTAATGCTTATTTCCAAAACGTATTTCGCCCCGCCAGAAAAACCTGATGGAGCAGGAAAAACGTACTACATAGATGATATAGTAGAATGCCTGAAGCATCGGTTCTTGAGAGCAAGACAAGACAGCCCCTTCCAGAGCGTTGACGAGTCTATGACCAAGTTCAAAGGGCGTTCATCGCTGAAGCAGTACATGCCACTAAAGCCTACTAAACGTGGAATAAAAATGTGGCTACGTTGCGATGCTTTGAGTGGTTATACGTATGACTTCAACATTTACAGCGGTCGTGAAGAACGAGTATTAGAGGGAACCTTAGGGGAACGTGTTGTCAATACTCTGGCAGAGACAATAAAGGAGAAAGACGTTACACTCTGTTTCGATCGGTTTTTTACAAGTGTGCATTTGCTTGAAAGCCTGAAACAAGCTGCTCTTGGTACTATTATGACTAACCGCAAAGGCTTACCAATTATTGACCAAAAATTAAAAAAGGGTGAATCAGCTTTCAAGGCCAGCAATACAGGACTAATGTTCGTAAAATGGCACGACACTATGGAAGTATCCGTTCTGAGCAACTGTCATGGTGCTAATGTCGTCCAAGTCAATAAGAAACAAAAGAACGGAGAACAAATAACCATACCATGTCCTGAAATTATTAAATTCTATAGAGAGATAGTGGGTGGCGTTGATCGGGCCGACCAACTAGCAGGGTTGTACGAATTAGACAGGAAGTCTACAAAATGGTGGAAAAAAGTTTTTTATAGGCTTTTGATGATGAGTGTTGTAAATTCAAACATTATTAATTCACAACTTTCAAGAACAAAAACTCCTTTGATAGGATGCCTTGTCAATTTGGCAGAAGATCTTATAGCCGAAGGAAAGCTCACAGCAAAGATTCATCGCTCATCCAGATCTGGATGCATATCCAGAAAGAGAAAACGGATGTCTGCAGTCCACCTTCCTGTGGAGGGACCTACCAGGAGGCGTTGCACTAATTTATTTATTTATTTATTTTCTTATTTTTAATTTCTTTTACATGAATTCATATTTATTTTTTCTTCCTTTTTTCCGCCAAATGAACTAATAAAATATATTACTTAGAAAATATTTTTTCACTCAAAAAACCGTGTGGGATATATGTGTCCCAGCCCACCCAGCGCCCCTATGGATATTTTTGGAACTTTTTTGTCGGAAATATACTAAGAGTAAATCATTTAATCGGATAAACAAAAAATATTTCATGTTAGGTTAATAACAGCATTCCGGGTTGAAAGGGTTAACAGATCGGAACGAAATTCATTCCGATTTGTACGAAATGTAAGAAATTTGTATTATGGTAACGTTTCCGATTGCTTAATCGGACATATCTCCGAAAAGAACGAAACAATGCGATGAGAATGTCAAACTCACCGCAACGCGTCTAGAATTCATGCGATACATGGCGATTAAATGTGAAAATTGTGGGAATGCATTCGGAATTCATGCGATGCATGCCGATTTCTTGGTTTTCTGTTCTATCCGATGTCTCCGATAGCAAAGTTGTCGCGGAAGGGTTGTACAAACAAAAAAAAAAAAAAACTTATGTCAACTACATGCGTCAGTGTTTTTCCTTTACGAAATGGATACCGTAAACAAAATAAATGTTACGATCGGAACTTCTCTACGATCGTATGTTTCTCCGATCTGTTACGATGATAGGGCTTATTTTGATTAGAATCGTAAGTCGATAAAAATGGAGCGGTAGGGCTGAAAATTCCTTGTTTTACACATTTTTGACTATCATTCAAAAGGAACTGACAAATTTTAAAATTTTCATCACAGTTAAGCTTTTCAAGCAGATTACAAATACAAAGAATACCAAACGCAACAGACAGTATGGCCCAAGGATCGATCCTTGCGTTGCTCCAAGAGTAAGGATTGTTCCTTGGGCCCATTAGATCTTTTAATTTGGGTTATGAGTCTTAAGCGGGAAATACACGATACAATTATCGTACCGATAATCGTACATCGCATGGTAGATTGTATCGTGTGTGTGCATGAAGTGAACCGCTGTACCGATGTCGCAGTGTAGAATGCCTTGAACTCAAAACCAAACTCGATCGTATGCGATCCAAGTCGCATACGATAATTGTATCGTGTATTCCCCGCTTTAGATTGCATAAAATTAGATTTTTATGGCAGACTGAGCTTGTACAGACTTGGGCATTGCTTTTAGTTTAAATCTATTGTGCCAACCAGAAGCAAATGATTCTTTGTGATTGAATGAGTTTGAGTTTATTCAGAGGATGATCACCAGACACTCTGTAACGATCTACAGAGAGGTATAGTCTGCAGATAGTGTCAACCGCATTTGGTGTAAAAGTTGGTTGGTAAGTAGTCCGTCTTAAGTCTTAAGGGTTTTCCTGTTGAGGTTCACTAAGAATTTTGATATTTATTCAGTATATTCTGGCATAAAAAGTTTTGAACGGGTTTGCCCAGAGGAGTTACGTCAAGCTTTGTTGGATTTTATTAGTAGGATGTCCTTGCCTGTATTTTTGAATTGGTTTTTATTTACTCTACAGAATGATTCAGGGCCGAATGGTTTCGACTTTCGAGACAATGGAGGAATCGACGATAGCTGAATTTTGCTAGTCAGTTCGCAGAGTCACATAATTGTCTCCAGGACTTGTTTAAATCTTATGACTGGTGAGCTCAGTGCTTTCAGAAGGGCAGCTTGGCTGTCTGAAAAGAAAAAATTGTTTTGTTTTTTTTGTGTTTTAATGAACTTATTATTCTCGCCCATTGGCTGATAGCAAAGACCTCAGCCTGGATTATCGCCGAATGACTTCCAAGACTTATTGAAAAGCTCGTTCGTGAGTCGCTGAAAATTTTGGAATCTGTGACAGTTTCTATTTTTGAGCCCTCAGTGCACCATATCTTGCCTTGAAGGATGCAGGTTTTCCTTGAAGGCACGACTATGGAGAAGTTGAGTTTAAAGTTGTACAAAGGAATAGTAAACTCCAAGCCCATACTAAAGGTTTAAAGTTTTTGTCAATCATCGACAGATGACCCTTCGGTCTTAGATTCGAGATGAGGTGCTCTTGATCGAAGAGACGGTGGGTTGCCGGTAATGGTTTCATTTTTATAAAAATGTGGACAATGACGTTTAGAACAAATTTAAATGTGGCGCATGCTGCTTTTAACGAGCAAAAAAGAATCCCGAGAAAGATACATTTCGCAAGAGCACCAAGAGACCGAATTTTCAAACCTAAAGTGTTCACAGAGCAATAACTTGATAAAGCTACACTGTTTCTTGAGGTGAATCTTTTATCTTTTTTATGCGATTTAAATATTCATTTATGCATTTTTATAGTTTAGGTCATCTTAGGGTTATCTGAAACTATTACATCCAAATTTTAGAGTACTGATATTACCAATCGCTAAGTTAATGGTGGAGTTTGCGCACTTGAGCCTGAGACAAAAAATGGGCCTATCGAAAATAATTAGTTAAAAAATATTTCTTCGATGCTAACAATTGAAGCACGTGAAATGGAAAAAGCGTAGCACATTCTTTATCAGTTTTTGAATTAGTTCTACTCATTAACTTCAAAAAATTAAAAAAAGAAACAACTAATTGCGAAGAAAATTGAAACCCATTTCAAATCGTTTTGGTATAAAAGCTTCAAACAGAACTTCCAAAAGTATTCAGTTCTTCAGTTTGAAAACCAATCAGATATCATGAAACTTTGGAGTCTTCTTGTAGTAGTTTTTGCCTTGTGCATGGCTTTGGCTGAAGTAAGAGCTGCCGACCCAAAGAAGGACGATGGCAGGCCAACACCTTGTAGCGGACTTCCAAACTGCATTCGTTATAAGTTCAAGAAGGGACCCCCACCAAAGGGCTAGGATCTAGAGCATTCTTAGAATAAGTATCCTCTAACACCCAAAATGGAGTCGAAGAAATATAAATAAAGACGATTTCAAAACAAAATAAGTCTGTGTTTCTTAATTCCCCACACTCGCGGCGGTGGTGATCACGAAAGATGCAAAATTATCAATTTTCTATTTCAAGTGCAAATTTAATGGTTCACTCTTAGAATCAAAATGTTTTTCAACTTGTGGGGCAGTTGAACACACTACTCTATTGGTTTGTGTTTGTATTTTATTGAAACTACGCTCATGATGTTTTTAACATTTGAAATTTGTTCTACTCCAAATAAACATCAAAAATATGTTCGTCTTTTGCGTTACGTCCTTCAAACGATGTCTGGATAGCAATTTGAAGATTTTAATCATTTTCTCCTATTTCTGAAGATGGAAAAACTTCTTCCTACACTAACCGAGGTTATCATTGAAACATTTTGAAAAGTCGAGCGAAAAGTCGCATTGGTTTCAAGTCGCCAGAAATATGCTCAATTGAGCCTTTGGCAAAGTGACAAATTGCCATATGAAAGAATATGAGACAAAAGTGGTGTGGCCAAATTTAGAAATATGAACAAACGACATATGACCAAATGTTATGGCACCACATTTGTGCCGTGACATTTGGCCATGTGTCACATGGTAATATTTCAAGATATAAACAAAAGGAACTAACAATGAATAAATCAGGTCGGAGGTAATATCGTCAGACAAGAAGTTTCGTTTATCAATGAAAAAGGCACCTGCTTCAAAAGTTTATTTAATGTGACTCGATTCCCACAAGGCTAAATGACCTTTTCCATTCATTGTTTTGATTCACTTGCTGTCAAGGTTCAAGTGAGCCACAACAACACAACAAAAAAATAACTCCTGAGGCTAACCAGAGCTAATCGATCATTTATTCCCATTCCCATGACAGATGGCTTCAGTAAGACCATGTTAGCCATCCTAATTAATTGGAATGGCTAACTGATTTGGCAAATTAATCGATCGTTAAATCACCAACACAACAAATGTTTATGACTCTGGGCTAATGAATCAATACGGCAATCGATCAACCAGGGTGTGCTTTGGTGATTTCTCGAGATCGTAATGCCCCAGCACAGCGTTAACGATGATGTTGAAGTGTCTATCTGGTAAATATGTACAGAAAAAAAAGACCTTTCGAGCATTTGACCACACTGAAATGGAACCACATGAATTAGCAACTTCCATTTGGGGAGAGTATATTGAAAGTTGTTCCCAGTGTAGCTAATACCGTTTATTGAGTTCATCTCCGCAGAGACTGTGCCACCTCAGAGAAATGATTATGTGCACCAGGAGACGAGTTAATTTAGAAATTTTCACTTTATCCACATGCCCCAAGGGAGCAACAACACATACTATACTACACAGTTGCTGCCACCACCACGGAGGTCCCATCCGTCTCTCTTAGCAAATTATTAGGTGCGTGAAATTATCCAACCGGTAGATTTAGTGGAATTTGTTTCGCAAACCAGTTGTAGTCG
Source organism: Melanostoma scalare (assembly GCA_949752695.1). Taxonomy (NCBI): domain Eukaryota; kingdom Metazoa; phylum Arthropoda; class Insecta; order Diptera; family Syrphidae; genus Melanostoma; species Melanostoma scalare. The sequence continues at coordinate 39,118,322 of OX456984.1, forward strand.
TTCGTTTCTTAATTTATGTAACTCGGTTAATTTTTTGTCTTATTTTTGAAAGCAATAGAAGGTCAGCATACTCAGCGACTTACGCATGTGGAGGTGCCCTTCCGTTTCCGGATAATTTATTGATCCTCGATTGGCTCAGAATAGTGATCTTTCACTTTGTTTTGCTGCATCTGACTTTGGCATCTGGATTAAATTAAAAATAATTGCCCTGCCCTGCTCTGCCCCAACTCGCTAATAAATCTGAGATGGTGGTGGAGGTGGTGGTGGCTCCTTTGATCTATATGCCAGATCACTATAGAGAAGAAGATCGTGCGTCTTACTCTGATTTCCTTTTGCGCTTCCAAGATCGACGATCAATTTGCATAACGTGCAGGGCAGCAAGCTGCAACCATTTCAAGAGCAACGAGACAGACATTCTCGAGGATCAGGAAAGGAACAAAAAAAAGAACGAGAAGATCACTCGAAGTCGACCGATAGATGATAATACGTTCAATGTGGATTCCATCAGGGAAGCAAAAGACTCTTGAAGAATTTTAATTGAACGAAATCGGCGCGCTTGCATGTTAACAACATTCTGATTTCCTCTCGCTTGCACCTTTACTTCGCTTCGTTGTCGCTACAATTTAATTGAAAATAGGAAAAAAATCTTAATTAGACTCCACACTTAAGTCTTGGCGACCATTAAAGGCGATTTATCATTGAAACAAGCAGCAGATGAGACCGAAATTGCGCATTCAAAGATTGATGGATTTTAAATTGCCCACATCCTAAGATGCAGTTGTTTTATGCCATAGGGGGCTTAGAATGCTAACAGAGGCTCATTTATTTCACAAAATTACTTTCCGTCATTGATCTCTACCCAAACATGCCGCAGTGGTGATTGTGATTGTGGTTATAGGTTCCACACTCACAAACGCAAACTCACCTTCATGTGATCTCTGTTTCAAGTGATAATCGCCTTAAGGTTCCTGACATTCTATGACTTTATAGCGGTCGTGTCGGTGACTCGGTGTACTATCGCGCACAGCAGACGCGTAGGTTTGCCGGATAACTTAAGCACATCCTCTTCACTTGCTCGCAGTGTTTGTTGTCTGGAAAAGTGAAAAGCTGGTGGTAGACCTGAATTTGTGTAAATGTATGACACGGTTGGGGTTTTTTAATGCCTTTCCTTGACTATTTTATTCGTCGTCATCAAGATTGGCTTTTGTTTTTCGTCTTTTTTCTGCAAAACTTTGGTGCATCAATAGTTGTGGATCGTAGGCGAGAGATTGTTTTGCTACGCCGCGCCGCTGGTCTACGATCAAGCGGAAATAAAATGTAGCAACGTGGGCTCCGTATGGATGAAGTTATAGCTCATTCAACGTTTTTGCATTCATTCATGAATTTTTTTCGGATATTCGTGTGGGCCAACGCACGAGAGTAGTTGTGGTGGGATACCTAAGACATGCTGCATGTGGATCGAAGTCAAATGATGTTGTTGATGATGTCATTGAAAGTTTTGAATATAGAAAGTGTAGGTTGTATGGAGTAAAACGAACTGGCTGAACCCACGCGGCTGCAAAGCTGGCTTATGGCAGCCAGGTCAGGTTTATTATGCTACAAACTATCCTAGGGAAATACTAGATCTTTAATTGTCGCCTTAGTCAATGAACGAGTTTAAAACAGAATCTTCTCTTTATTCCAGAATGCATTTGCAACCCAATTGGAGCTATTACTTTGATCTGTGAGAAGCGATCCGGGCAATGTCCGTGTCTGGCTAACGTCACCGGCAGACGTTGTGACAAGTGTCGACCTGGCCATTGGAACCTGACAGCCGGAAATGGCTGCTTTGATTGTCGTTGTGACCCAGTCGGATCGAGGGGCAGTGAGTGTAATCCCTGGACTGGACAGTGTGACTGCAAGATCGGCATAAGCGGGCAAAGATGTGATCAATGCGAGGAGGGCTTCTACGGCTTTACAAACAATGGTTGCATTCGTTGCGAGCCTTGTCCGATAGATGGCCAAGTATGCGATCCTTTCAACGGTAGGTGTATTTGTCCACCGAACAGTAGAGGCTTAAGATGCTCGCAATGTGTTCCGGGAACGTGGGGCTTTCAGAACAGAGTTGGCTGCCGAAACTGTGACTGTGATATGGTCGGTTCAATTGGTCAGGCATGTGATTCAGTTACGGGGCAATGTTTCTGTCGCGAGGGTTATGCTGGAAGGAAGTGTGAAACCTGCTCTGTCGGATACTTTGGTTACCCAGAGTGTCGCCGATGCAACTGTGATTTGCATGGATCATTTATGCGGCCAGATGGGTTAATAGCTTGTGATTCGAATGGACAGTGCCCTTGTAAGTCACTTGTCATAGGGCTCAAGTGTGATACCTGCCGACAAGGAACATTTGGCCTATCAAGTCTGAATCCAGAGGGGTGTACGCGTTGCTTCTGTTTCGGCAGGTCCGATGAGTGTGCCCAAAGTGAATGGTCTTGGGGACATATTCGAATGCAAGCGGCGAGGAATTTGAGTGTGCAGTACATGCATTCGGCGTCTGTGCCAAACAGTGAGTTTGAGTACATTGTGGTAAGTTTTGAATCACCTCATGACAAAATGTTTTCTGAAAAAGGTTTCATTCGTTACAGATCATTCAAATGGAAGGTAGCAAGTCCTACCGGGAAGATGCCGAGCTTAGTGTGATGAACAATTTGAACCTGATCCCAAAGTCAACTGGAAACATTTCGATCGGAGCCTACACAACTTTCTACTATCCGCTCTACTTCCAGCTTCCACCTCAATTTTATGGCGACCGAACGAGCAGCTATGGAGGCAACCTTTATTACACTGTTTTAACTGAAGGTGGAGGAACCTGTCTTGAGAGGAAAATTTTACATCAGTTTCCTTTGGTGCAAATTCATTCGCATTCGAGGCTCATCATAGACTTCTATGAGTACGAAGAGAGGATCATTTCGAATAATGAGACCTTTAGTGTACCACTGCACGAGTCGTATTGGAAGTTGCATCAAAACGGTCACGAAGTCGATCGATCGACAATGATGGCTGTCTTGCAAAACATACGGCACATCTTCCTACGTGGAACGTCGACAACGGACTTTGTTCAGGTTGTGTAAGTTAGGCATCCTTTTTTTGCGAAGATCTGCTTGCGAATGTTTTTTTCTTTCAGGATCCAAAATGTTTACATGGACTCAGCAATTCATATTCTCGGATCGACCAGCATGATCGCTAAGGGTGTGGAACGGTGCAAATGTCCAAAAATGTATGAAGGCCTTTCGTGTCAAGACCCGGGCTTTGGTTACTATAGATGGAAGAATACTACTGAAGTTCAAAGTACATTTATAGAAGATCTGATCGGAAGAGCCGCACCTTGTCATTGTAACGGCAGGAGCAATGAATGCGATCGTGAGACTGGATCTTGTGTGGTAAGAATTTTTAGATGGAATTTGACGTTAGTGAATGCCAATTACTTTCTTCCTTTAGAACTGTAGAGCGAATACCGGTGGTGATCATTGCGAACGTTGCGCTGAGGGTTACTATGGCGATCCAATTATCGGGAGTTGCCGATCGTGCCCCTGTCCAGAGACGAGTCGAAATTTCGCCAAGGGCTGTACAGTGTGGAATGGTGAGGTTAGTTGTATTTGTAAGCCTGGTTATACTGGACCCTTGTGTGATCGCTGTCGAGCGGGATACTTTGGCTCTTTACGCTCAATCAATGGGACATGTAGATCTTGTGATTGTAACTTAGACGGAATTGCATCGGAGCAATGCGATGATATAACCGGACAGTGCCACTGTCGGCCGGGGGTTACTGGTCGAAGGTGTGATGTTTGTGTGGCGGAGCGACATTTTCTCGAGGATCGTCGGTGCAAACGTAAGTATTTTTCTTTTATTTCCTTTTTTGTCTTTTTCAAAAGAAAGAAACTCTTGACAGTGTGTGACAACTGCACCTTACTGCTCTTGGACTATGTGGAACTGATTGGACATAAACTTCGCCGGGGAATGGCTCATATGGATCTGACGGGTATCCCGGCTCCATGGTTGAAACTCGAAGAATACGACGACTTTCGATTAGATGTTTCCGAACAACTTCAGGACTACTCTGATGCCAAGCGGATGCTATTGAACTATGACGAGAACACGCTTCAAAAACTTGGATCATATTCAGAGAACAATATGTTTCAATCTCGAAAATCTTCGGCAACTGCAGCAAAGCGATCGGAAGCTGTCACCATTTTGAGAAAAGAATCGGGAAATCTATATACTGACATTGGAGGTGTCCGATCGGGTATAGTGGAAACGATTTTCACTCTTAACAACTACGGCACAGAGGATCATCACATGAGCTTGCCGACAGTTCTCCAAGAAGCAAGATACTACCTCGATCAGATACAACAACACGACAAATCTGTGCAGAATATCCGTGGTACTTGGGATAAGGCCTGGGATCTTTACTACTTTTATGGAAATGCCTCAGATGCAGCCTTCGATCAAAAGGGCCGGGTAGAAATATTCAGCCGCCATTTGAACAATACAAATTATCGTCTCTCAGATGCCCGAATGTTCACAGATAAAGTTTATGAAATGTTGTATGAGATCGATGACATTCATGAGCATATTGTGAATCTGAAAAGCTATCTGGTAGAGGACTATGGACAGATACGTGAGCTTCAAATTGATATCAATCAGTATCAGAACCAAAGTTTGGTGCCGGAAACTGATACGTATTTGGATATGATTGAGGGAAAACAGGAGCAGTTGGATGGGGAGATCGATACGATGGAGAGGTTAGGTGATATCTTGAATGAGACATTGGAAGAGAATGATAAGGTCCGCAAGGAGGTTTACAAACATTGGCTGCCAAAGGCTCAGAAGCATGCAGCGAGACTGACTGAACGATCGAACGAATATATGAGACAGTTTCAGCCGACGAAAAACGGAGCTAGAATTGCGCTGTTGGCGAGGTGAGTTTTTGTTTTAAATTCTCTTATTTAGTTCGTAGAGACGGAGGTTCTTATTTTGATTTTCTAAAAGAACATTTTTGTTCGTTTAGTAGATTGTCAACGTAGGCGCACTTCAGCGTTAGTTGAAATGAGACCAACTGAATCGGGATTTGTACCCGTGGCGTGGTGGTTAGCATGTCTGCCTGTCAAATGAGAGGTTCATGGTTCGAATCCCAACAGAAGCCAAAAGTGTTTTTCCAAGGGTATCGCCTTTCGCTAAGAATTGGCAAGTCCCCCGTTAGTAAATTCGTTTCCATGAAAAGTTTCTCGATTAGCCGTTTAACCGGCAGAAAATTGTAGGTCCCCTCCATTCCCTCACAATGGATGGTTGTGAGAAACGCGCTAGGCCCTGGGGCTCCTCGCTCTGTTGCGCAACCCTATTTATTTATTTATAACTGAATTGGGATAAGTTGAGATTCGATTCGTTGGTTCTTAATGCGAGAAGCTTAGTTGAGTTCATTTATGTTCTTAATGAAAAGTGCGAGTCCTAATGAGACGTTTTGAGTGAATAGAGTTGAACTGCTGAAGATTTTAGTTAGGTTATATAGATTAGATAGTTTTTATTTATTCAAATTAATTTTTTATTACTTTAAAATAATACAAAAACATATATGCATGGCATTATGCCGTCTGCCCGATCGACTAATACTCATGATCGCCGTAGATCATTTAAAAATTACAATAAATAAGTCATCAAAAGTTCCCACTCCTTATTTTATTCCTATAAGTTAGCGCATTTTTGGCAAAATTTAAAAGTTTTTTCACATTCAGGTCGTTTAACTCCGTTATACTCTCTTCGTCCGAAAGGTAGTTTTTTGCGAATACCTGACGCCTCACTTCACTTATATTATATAATTTCACCTTTCAACCTCATCATCATTGATATAACCTGAACACTGTTTTTATCATGGAAATAGTTTTTTCCTATCAAATTGTGGTCCAAGCGACTATACACTGCTCTTTGTACCGAAGTTTTTGCTTCTTCTCTGTACTCCAGTAGCCAGTCATCAACTTTCTCCACCAGCTGATATAAAACTGAACCCCAGTTATCTACATTTGCAATGCTAAGATCAACCTCCATCTTGCATTGAAGCGCCAGATCCAGCCATTCCGCATACCAGCTTGGCTTGTTTTCCACCGCTTTAACGCCGCTATTTTTGGAAGCCTTGTATCCGCCATTTTCATTACCTTCAGTATGTAGTCTATCTGCAACTTTAATGTTTTTATAAACAAGGGTGAGGGTCCTGTTTCGATCATCAACAGATAATTTGGCGCATTAGCAGGAATATAGAATATTCGTTTTATATAGAACCGTAGGAGCTTCTCTAGTGCCTCATGTTCTTTATATCCTGTGGCCCATAGAACAGAACTGATCAGCCACTGCTTCAAAGACTCTATATTTACTGCTATGAGCAATTGCTCCATTTGAAAAACATCCTTTCCACGTCGCATTGATTGCAGCTTTTGTCGTTGCTAGTTTTTCGTTGAGGTGTTTACTCAAATTGAGGTTTGACGAAAGAAGCACACCTAAGTACTTGAACTCATTCATCAGTTCTAATTCTCCGCCATTGTAGTTCCATTTGTCCTTTCGACTTCTTCTACATCCTCCTTTTTTAGAAATCATTGCTTTGGATTTTTCTTGGTTCACTGTAAAATTCCAGAGTCTCCAAGCCGGTTTATCATTAGTTGAAGACTTTCAGAGGAGCTAGCTAACAACACCACATCATCCGCAAACATTAGTACCTTAATGCATGTATTTGTATATAAAGAACACCCCCGGAAGTCCATCCAGCAGATCATCTATGAATAACGAAAACAATGTTGGGCTCAAGGCGCATCCCTGTTTCACACCTGATTTTGTCTCGAACCAGTCTGACATCTCTTCTCCATTCCAAATAGCAGCTTGGTTCCCTGTGTATAGGTTTTGTAAGACTGTTCCAAACTTACATAAGTGATACTCCCTTCAAGTACATCTTATAAAGCAAAGCATTTCTGTCAATGGAGTCGAAAGCTGCCTTGAAATCAACAAAAAACGTGTAAAATTTTTTGTTTCGATTTTGGCACGATTCCGCAATGCTTGTAAGGACAAGCAGTTGATCTACTGTAGAGTAAACTGACTTGAACCCTGCCTGGTATTCTTTCAGGATATTATTCTGCCTTATCCATTCATCCAGCCGCTTTTTGAGGATCGCTGTAAAAATTGTATATGATGGATTCAGGAACGAGATTCCCCTATAGTTTTCTGGGTTAGGTAATGATCCATTCTTGTGTATCGGAAAAATCAATGCTTCTTTGAATCCTTGCGGTGCCATTTCATTTTCAAAGACTTTGTTCATTAAGTGGCTGAGCTTGATTTTCAGTTCGAGCCATTCTTATAAAATTCTACTGCTGAAGATAGTAAGATGGTCGGTTAGTTCTCAAACTGCTTTTTTTCGATAAGTTGCTTATTTGAAGAGGAACGAGCAGCACTTTCTTTTAGCCGCAGCTCTAAGTTTATATTTTCTGAATGAATGTTGGATTCGGGTTTACTTCAGCGTAATGCTGAAATCAGATGATTTGAAATGGAATGAGTTCTGTTAAAAAAAAAGAAAAGACTACAACAACGGTTGGGTCTTTCTGTGCAAAGTTGGCTTTTTTTATTAGATTTTGGTATGAGTACTAATGAGTGCGGGATGAGTTAAGATTACTTTTCTTGTGATGAGTTCCTAGCGTTCGAGCACTGCAGTAGATGAAACAACTTCTGTTGATGAAAATCTCCGGTTCGAGTTCAATTAAGTTTCAAATACTGACTCAATCATACCAAACACCAACCTGATTATTTTTTAGTTTTAAACTTAAGAATTAATAAAAAGTTTTCAAAAAGGATCACGTCATAGCGCGGTTTTTGTTGCCTTAGGTTTCTACTTTCTGAATCCATTTAAAATGATATGTATGGTATGAGCTGACCAGTTGCAGTGGGATGGGTTGGTTTGTGAACTGCGTTGTACATTTCCATAAAAACAAACCAGTGATCTGATGAGATAAATGAGTGCTTATATTTGCTTTTTTCGCAGCTCTGCTCACCAGAACATCTCGGATGCAATTGCGGCCGCTCGAAGAGCCTCTTTGGAAGCCAAAGAGGGCGTATCCCAGGCTCAAAACCAGCTCTACCCAAACGATGGAAACTCAGTTATTGAAAGAGCTAAGGTGTCCTTGGGAAAATCTAAAATCTTGCAGAAAGATGCACTACGGGAGATGGAAAAAGCCAATGGTAAGTCACTCTTTCTGTGAACTTCATTCCTCAACTATAGCGCTAATATTTTTTCAGTTTTAAAAATGAAGATCAAGATCCATGAGGATCAAGTTGAGGGCATTAAATCGAGAATTATTGACGCAGGAGTGAGAACAAATAACATTTCATCAACTCTAACAGCCATCAACACTGGGGCAGCCAAGAAAATGGCTCTGGAGAGTATTGCAATGGCAGCTATGGTGTCTCAACAAATGAACGAGGAAAATCGAAATGCCATAGACATAAATGATGATATTTTGAGACTTCGTGAGAAATTTGCCATGTTAGAACCGGATTTTGCCATTAAACTGGGCATGGCTGAAGAGAACATTTCACTAACTAGAACCAATATTCGTTTGGCTAACATTTCATTGAACTTTGTAGAAGAACAGACAATGAAAGCACATCAAAAGTTTGAGGTTTGGAACGATACTATGTCAAAGCAGATGCAAGAATTGAAAGACAAAATCGCTAAGGCTCGACATGCAGCTGAAGGGGTGAGTAGATAATCTCGTGTATCGGAAGAAGTAAATTGACTGTCTTTTTGTAGATTAAAGTGTCTGTGGAGTCTCAGGGACCAAGATGCGTCCGTTCTTATCTGCCTTCGTCTTATGGCCTGTCAACGTCTAACTCTATCAAACTGAGTCTGGCTCTTACCAATCGCAATGGCAGCTCACCGCTGATATACATCCAAGGCCGAGACGGGCGCTATATATGTCTGGAGCTTTACAAAAGACGAATTCGATTAAGATGGAATCTTGGAGGCAGCACCGATAGTATAACCCATCCCCTAGAGATTCAAACCCGTGATCCACACTACGACGATGCTTGGTACCATATCGAAGCCAATAGAACATTGAATATCGGCAGTCTATTAGTCCGTCGCATGACCAACTTTGGAACACTTGCAAATTCAAATCTTGTAACAGGAGCGACTGACCTTGAGTACACTAGGTTCTTCCGTACGTTTTCAGATAAAATTTGGATTGGAGGCCATCCTCCTGATGCTCAAAGTAATGACGCACTGATAGGAGAAGGTCTTAACGTGGTCCTTCATCAAGTGGAAGTTGATAACAAACCACTTGGTCTGTGGAACTTTGCTCATACTGAGGGAAAGTGTGGTGGAGCTATGATAGGGGCACAAGAATCGACAGCATTGTCCAATGCAAGGTATTTCAACGGATTGGGATATGCCGAGGTCAAGAAATCAAGACCGCGACCCTATCGCAAAAATCTCTTTGCACTTCAAATGACTTTCAGGACACTGGACGAGAATGCATTGCTATTCCTAGCGGTTGACGATAAAAATGTAAATATGAGCATGTAACATGTCAAAGGTATATTTACATTTTTTGTTTTCAGAACCGCTCAGTTTCAGTGACCCTGAGTCGTAGACGCATTCTCTTCCGTATTGACTATGGCGATGAATCGAAATTGGAGATCAACACTACGAAGAAGTACAACACAGGGAAATGGGTCAAGATCGAGGCAGCTAGAGAGTTTGTTCCGAAGAGGGGTACAGAAAATGGAAGCCTTCGAGTGAACAACGATACTCCTATCACTGGATCGCCAACAGTTCCAATCAAGAGTCATATGCTGCCTGATTTATCTAAAGCGGTTTACTATTTAGGTGGAGTTCCTCCAGGTGAGATGACATTGAACAAGGCAATTGAACTTTTTAAATCTTTCATCAAATCAATCTTAAAATAGGCTTCAGATCTGGTTCGACTAAGGCCCCAGGAGCTGACAATCCCTTCATGGGTTGCATGATGGATGTTCAGATAAATGGAGAAACTTATGACCCCCTTGGAAGCTCTACTTACTTTGGAGTGGAACAATCCTGCAAGGAAACTGTCACCAAGTACGCTATCACAATAAAAACGCCAAAACTTCATAACATTATATATTTTTTCAGAGCTGGGTTCAATGGTAATGGATTCGTTGAGTTTTCGTCCCAAACCCTTCGCAAACGGTCAAACACCGGTTTCGTCTTCCGCACTCTTCAACCGAACTGTCTCTTACTTTTGTCTGCTTATCCACCTGAGGTGAGCGGTGATTATGATGCCAAGGACATCAAAGGCAACTATTCAATCAGTGTTCTCGATGGACACGTCCATGTCTGGGTTGACTCTGGTCGAAGCCACATTAAACTTGTGTCTAATTCATCTGTCAACGATGGCGACTATCATGTCGTCAATCTGATCAAAAACGGCCGAAAGTTTGATTTGATGGTAGATGACGAGCTACAGGACAGCAAGGCGCTAGTAGGATCTCCAACAATGGTTAGCATGCCTCGAGAAGTAGGTGGTCTTTACATCGGCGGAGCTCCAGAGCATGAGGGTTATAAGCTGCTAGCGCCAACATTTATCCCCCTCGAGGGTGCCATACGCGATATTGTTTTCAATAATAAGACTGTTAATTTCAATCAAGCTTTAAGCTTTTCAAATGTTCAAATCGGGAGAAATGGCCCACAGATGGGCAGTCTCAATGGAATGTATGATGTTCTGATGAAAACTGAACCCATCGGCAAGAGCTTCACAACTGCACCAGAAGGCTGCCAGAGGGTGAGTACAAACTCCATTCATTTTATGTATCTCCCACCATATAATTAAATTCTAGAGTAGACCCTACTCCTCCCTAAAATAATTTCTCAAAAAACACTGTAATTTTTTCTTCTTTATAGGACTTTAGTTGTTAAACAAAAGGCTATCCTTAAGATTTAGTTTAAAAAAAAAGAGTAAATGGAGACACTACGAGCTTTATCACATTTACCGAATGAAACAAAGCTCTCCTATATGGTTGTGGTCTTAACTAACGCGATAAAACTAACTTGGGATGGCGCTGAAGCTAAAATTAATTTATGTACATAAACAATAACAATTTCAATTTGCACTTATTTTATACTTAATCACTCTGAAAGACATTTAATGTTTTACTTTATTCACTAGTTTTGTAAAATTAATTTTCATCTATCAATTCACACACATACTTACTTATCTACATAATAACTGCTTTTCATATCATGGCTTTTTGTGTTGTACGTTGAGCAATTTTTTTCTTTTGTTGTTAACAAATCGATTTTGAAAATAAAAAAGGAAACGTTTTATGCAAAAAAAGGAAAACTCTTTTATTTCAATTTTCACTAAAATACTTCACATCTAACTCATTCATAACTTTGGTAATGAAAATTAAATCAAAAACTAACAAGCGCACATGGCAACTCAAGTAGCTAAACTAACACAAAACGCTGTGGGAGAAAAGTAGGTTACATTTACATGCAGATGTGGTAGTGGTAGAGTTATCGGAATGGTTTTTATTTTCTTAGTTGGAGGAAGGGTGCAGGTGTTTGATTAAAGGATAATTCTTAGAGGAAAATGTCTGTTTTATGAAATTTAGTTTTTTAATAATTGTTAAGTTTTTTTTCTTACTGCGACCTTCGATATAAGCATTCGAGTATCAGCTGAACAATTTGTGTTTAAAAAAAAGTTTTACTGCTAAAGTGCTGAACTAATTAAAAAAGTTAGTTACGGTTTATAAATATTTAAAGAGTTTACCTTGAAAATGATTATTGTTTCGAGAGACAACACTGAGTGGTATCTAATCACTTTTGTGTCTTATTTCGATTTCTGATCGGGCCAGATAATATTATATTTATTGTTTAGGGCCCTTTTTGTATGCTACAAACAGAAGTAAATAAGAACAATAAGATGGCGCAACAAAGCTATGAAAGCCTAGGGGCATAGCGCATTCTATCTACAATTTAATGACGACTTCGAACGGCTAAGTGTTTTTCAAGGCAGTGTGTAATTTACTCTCAGAGGACTTGCCAATTCCTCGCAAATGGCGATACTTACATAACCCAACATTTTTCGCAAACAATTTCGAATTCGGGCGAGCTCTCTCTAGTTCTCCATTCAAAGTCGGTTGAGGTCTTCTTCGACTTGATTGCGCCACCTAATACGAAGTCTTCCCCTTCCAAGATTTCTCTGCAATGTGCTTTCGAAAACTCATTGAGCCGGAGCGTTTGTGTCCATCCGCTCTACGTGGCCCAACCATCGTAGCCTAATGATGCGTACTCTTCTAGCTATGCCCATGTCGGGGTAGAGCTCATACAGCTCGTTGTTGTATCTTCTTCTCCACACATTGTTTTCGCAAACGGGACCAAAGATCATTCGGAGTACTTTTCTTCTTCTACCAAGGATTTCCCTATCAGCTTTCGATAAGGTTCACGCTTCCGCGCCTTAAAGCAGGACTGCGATGATTAAGGTCTTATAAAGGTGGTATTCGTTGAGTGATGGTTAGCATTTCTGCCTGTTAACCCAGATGTTCGGGGTTCGTATCCCAACAGAGGCCAACATGTTTTTCCACGGGTACCGCTTTTCTCGAGGAAATTAAAGTCCTCCGTGGTAAATTTATTGCCATGAAAAGTGCTTTCTCGAAATTTATAAGTCCTCCTTTCGCTCACATGGTTGAGAGTTGAGAGAAATGCTCAAAGCCCTTTGGCTCATTGTTCTGGTGCGCCGTCCTATTTATTTTATTTTTAAAGGGTTACCTTAATTTTTTCTAGAGAGGGTTTTGTTTCTCGATTGCATTCTTAACCCAAAGAAGCAACGGTTAGCAAGAGTTATTCTCCGTTTGATTTCGGCAGTAATTTTGTTTTCTGAGTCTAGCGGATCTTAGGTAAACCTGAACTACCTAGAAGTGATGTCTGTCTATTGTGACGTTTTGTCCAATTCGTCGATGTTCGATGTCCTGGTTTAATGACAAAATATACTTCGTTTTACCCTCATTAACCATCAAACCCATTTTTGCAAAAGCACCTATGACATCTCGCTTCCTTCTTCCGATTACGTCAATATCGTCTGCGTGATCGAATAATTGTGCAGACTTTTGAAAGATTATTGCCCTTAGTAGTTATATATGGCTAAGATAAATTTGGGGTCATTTGGCCAACCCTTTTTCTAAAACCGTAAGACCTTCTTCACTGCATTAAACCTTACCACATCTAGTCATCTCTACGCAGAGGAGTTTTAGTCAATCTTGTTCCAAATGTAGACGATCGGAGGAGCGATTCTATTCACAACTACTTTAATATCGAAAACAAATCAAAAGGAATGTTTTTTAACAGCCATCCTGCTTCGCCCTTCGCATGAATACGTTGGACACGTTGCTATAATTTTGAAACAAGTCATTGACATGAGTACGACTTAGCAAAGAAAAACTAATTTGGGCAACATTTAAATTTTTTTCTTCGTCGCAAAAAACAAACTCAAACTTAACCTTCAGAAAATGCATATGTATAGACAGTTTTTATTTTTCTTTAATCACTTGAGTTAATTTAAAACTTTTTTGCAATGAGCTCGGGCAAATCCAGGACTAAACAACTCGAATACATTAACCTTGATTCAGTTTGTAAAATCGCCTCGCCTTTTTATTTGTTTAGCATAGACCAACTTGTGTCTTGTGATGAGATAGAACTCTTGGTTATCTTGATATTGATCGCCAGGATTGGCAACACCAAACTATTTAAAGGTTTTTGTATTTTAATGGGCTGTTAAGGAACTTAACTTCTAAAATATATGTTAGCTCATAGTTCAGTTGCTAACTTCGATAAATGGTCATCAGCATATTTGTATAACCTCCAGTAACACCTGTTTGGTTTCTTTGGCCTTGGGTTAAGGTTTTTTCTTGATTTCAGCAAAACATCTTAGGTGCATACATTTTGCCCACAAAAACAGTTTCCAATGTGTTTCTTGTGCTTCTCCTTCCCACAGGTTGGCAGTTATTCATACGAACCGAATGCTTTTAAATTCGGCGACGATCATCACAGTCATTCACAATTAAATCTTCAGTCTCGAAATTTCTGGCAAAAGAATTTCCGTATAGAATTCGATTTCCGTTCGTTCTATCCAAATGGTTTGATCTTTCTAGCACCGGGCACAAAAGAGAAACAAAAACACTATGTGAGTCTTCTACTCAAAGATGGACATCTTCTTTTGATTGTTAGAGGTCGACGACGTGAGGAGCTTCAACTTACAGCTAAACTCAACAATGGTGAATGGCATCACGTGAATGTCAATTGTCAAGATCGAAAGGTTACAATGAGTGTTGAAATCGGAACCACTGATCAAAAGACTTCGGCTCAAATGAAAGTTCCCAAGAAAATTAGTGCATCTTCGGCGATTTATGTAGGAGGCTTGCCAGAGCTGCCGGTGAATGTACCAAATGAACTCGCCCAGAAACTCGAAGGATTCAAGGGATGTTTGAGGAAAATGAATATCAATGGTACCATACAGGACTTAGCCAGACCAGGGAAACACTTGAATGTAGGACAATGCTTTCCAAAAGTGGAAAAAGGATCGTATTTTCCTGGCGATGCATATGCCACATACAGTAAGTACAAATTAAGCGCTTTGAATGGTAGTTACTCAAGGTTTTTGTTCTTTTTTTAATCCTTTTCAATTTAGAAAAGAACTTTCACGTGGGGAAGTACCTTGAATTAGAAATGGAGTTCCGAACATCGGAGTTAAATGGGATACTGCTTAGTGTATCGGAACCCAATGGATTCCCAGCACTGTCGTTAGAAATACACACAGGGAATGTAAGTTGATGAGGATAACTTTAGCGAGCAGGAATTAAATTCATTTTCTATTCAAGGTAATTCTGTCTTGTGATCTGGGCGATGGGAACCCATTCCGAGTTCAATCGATACTCCCATCGAAATACGCCATTTGTGATAATAAGTGGCACAACATTTCCGCTTTGTATGACTTTGAACAGATCGCACTTCGAATAGACAAC
The DNA here is from genome assembly GCA_949752695.1 of Melanostoma scalare. Classification (NCBI taxonomy): domain Eukaryota; kingdom Metazoa; phylum Arthropoda; class Insecta; order Diptera; family Syrphidae; genus Melanostoma; species Melanostoma scalare. The sequence goes on from OX456984.1 coordinate 39,133,388, forward strand.
CATCCGGCGATCATTTCAGTTGCTCAGCATCGAGTAACTGGGAAGGTTCAAACCAAATCCGCTCTCTATATTGGCGGTGTACCAGGTGAGTTTGCAGTAGTAAAGTAATTTTTTTCGAATTGTTCGCTTGTATATTTTTACTAAGACATTTGTGTGGTGTGTGAGAATTGATGATTTGAAATGATTGATTATAGCTTCTTAATACAAAATAGAAGTAGGATGTATGTTGACGTTATTGAAATCCTTTTAAGATTCTAAATAGAAAATCCTTGCACTTGATATCGATAAGTCTCTTCTAGATAAGTCTTGGACTAGAACCTACATTTCCATCTGTCCAATACAAGTTGTATTAGGTTTTAAGTCTGATACTCACTATATAAATGCTGGTGCCTGGTGCGGCTTCCTTTTTTCTCCGACACTCTTCCATTTTTGCATATGACTATCTCAGTTAAAGGTTCTCCCAAACCAAAGCGTTTTTGAAGAAACGCTGCGTTTTTTTCTCGCTTCAGTGTGAATGTTCTCAAATGTCGCTGTTTAACTTAACTTTGACAACTGAATTTGCGGCTGCTGCAGCTGCGAAATCGATATTCTGAAATTGACACTGTTCTTTCGTTGAGAAATATTATTAATTGTGTAGAATTGAAATCCTCGAAAACCCAGTGCTGTCTTCTGTCATTAAAGCTTAACCATCCCCCTACCATTGTCCAGGAATGGTACCTACAACCAAGCAACCGAAAAGCTGTGTGTGCTGTATACGACGATCTTCATTATGATCTTTGTTGCAAACATCACATAACTGAAGTCGCCAAAAATGATGCAAAATGCTTAGAATCCTTAAAACGATACAAGAAATTTTCCGCACCTTCTAATCTGGCTGTTATTTAAAAAGCCTATACAAAGGTCCCAGACTAGAGAACAATTCTGGACAGGTGCTCCTCAAACATATTTGCGCATAATTGATAGGGTTCGAAATAGATCATTCAATTGTAGGATCACTTAATTCTCTGAACCATCGTTGCAACGTTTTATGTTTCTTTCTTCTTTATCGTTATTTTTACAAACAGGCTTCTAGTGACCTAGCCAGTTGCTTTTCCCTCTCAGACAATTTAACCGCAACATTCACCTGGCTATGAATTCGCATCAGTTCTATTGCGCCACCTAAGACGAGGTCTTCCCCTTCCGTGAATTCCCTGCAATGTGCTTTCGAAAACGCGTCGGGCCATAGCGTTTGGGTCCATCCGCTCTACATGGCCCAACCATCGTAGCCTCGCGATGTGTACTCTTCTGGTTATGCCCATGTCGCGGTACAGCTCATACAGCTCGTTGTTGTATCTTCTTGTACACACATTTTCTTCACATAAGGGACCAAAGATCATTCGGAGAATTTTTCTTTCGAAACGACCAAGGGTTTCCTCATCCGCTTTCGATAAGGTCCATGGTTCCGCGCCGTAAAGCAGGACTGGGATGATCAAGGTCTTATACAAGGTTGCCTTGGTTTTTCTGGAGAGGGTTTTGTTTCTCAATTACTTTCTTAACCCAAAGAAGCAACGGTTGGCAAGAGTTAATCTCCTTTTGGTCTCCGCACTGATGTTGTTTTCCGTGTCTATAGTGGATCCTTGGTAGACGAAGTCCTGTGCTAGCTCGAATAACTGTCAATTGTGACGTTTTGTCCAATTCGTCGATGTTCTGTGTCCATGTTTGATGACAGCATATATACTTCGTTTTGCCCTCACCAACCATCAAACCCTTTTTGCCGCTTCTGTTTCAATACTCGCAAAAACACGCTTCCTTCTTCTCATTACGTCAATATCAATACAGTAATACAGACTTTTGAAAGATTGTTCCTCTGGTGTTGACGTTTGAGTTTTGTTCAATCTTTTCAAGTATGATGTTGAATAAATCGCATGACCTTTCCTAAGGCCTTTTCCGACATCAAAGGTCTCGGTGATTACTCTACCGACCATGACGGAGCAGCGTGAATTCTCCAAAGTCATCCTGCATAGTCGTTCGAGTTTTGCAGGGATGGCGACACTAGACATGGCTCTGTACAGCTCGTCTTTGTAAATGCTGTCATACGTGGCCTTAAAATCGATAAAAAGATGGTGTATATTGATTTTATATTTGAAGGTTTTTTCCAAGATCTGCCGTAATGTGAAAATTTGGTCTATTGTGGACTTCTCTGTTCTAAAACCACATTGATAAGGACCTATCAAGTTGTTGACGTGGGGCTTCAGACGTTCACATATTACAGCAGACAAGATTTTATAAGCGACTTTAAGGAAGCTAATTCCTCTATAATTGGAGCAATTGTGAGGATCTCCCTTCTTTAGGATCGAGCATACGATACTGAGGTTCCATTCATCGGGCATGCTTTCTTCCGACCATATCATGCAGATCAGCTGGTGCATGCTCCTTTCCAACCGATCTCCAGCTGCCTTGAAAAGTTTGGCATCAAGGCCATCTACACCTGCAGTCTTATTTGATTTAAGTTTTCTTTGAAGAAGTAGAGTGATAGTTTTCATCTAAGAGAGGAAATCATTTGTGGGACGCCTTAAGCGTCGTTCAATCTTTTATTGTGCTAAGAATTCCCACAATTCTGTACCACTCTTTTCACAAAATAGATAGATTAACACGTGTTTAGTTTAGCTTTGCATTATAAATTGAAGTGGGATGAGTTTAAACCAAACAATTTGAGTTAGTTATTCGCTGGGATTTGAGACATTCTTCTTATGGCTTTTTTTTTTGTTCTCAAGACTAGGCCAAGAAATAGACTTGTTTACAAATTGAAGTTTATGGGATGAGTTACTAAGATAGTGTTTTTGTTGTTATCATTAAAAAAAATAATATGTCTGGTTTTGAAAGCAATTCTATTATTGTTCAGCAGTTCTGAAAAAAAGAATGTTCCAATTTGGTTGTGAATGGAAAATGTATCAAGTAGCGATTTGAAGTGCGATCTTGTGATTTAAATAAATAAATAAATAGGGTGGCGCAATAGAGCTAGGGATACTTTGGGGCCTGACGCATTTCCAAAACCTACAATTTCATATCGATACTGAATGGCTAAGTTAGAAGGTCCTTTTCATGTTAGTTTTTTTTTACGTTCGGGGGACTTACTGAATCCTCCGGAGAAAAACTTTTGTGAAGTTTGTGGTACTCGAACCTCGAACCTTTCTCGAATCAGGCAGACATGCTTATCATTGGCTTAATGGTTACGGGCACCACGATGTCATTAGTTTAGTTTGTATAAAATTTTCTAAAGAATAGAGTCGTATAACAATCAATCATTGTGTCTTCTTTTTGTGTTTCTCGTTTCACTTAAATTGTAAGTAAAATGTTGATTTGTGATAAATTGAAATCATGGTCTGAGTTCATAAGAACATTTTAATTTTCTATAAAATAAAATTAAATAAGACATTGCAATGTGAATAATATGAATAAGTTAGACTATCCTCTCCTGACCAAAAAATATTATTCGAAATCTTTTCTAGATATTGCACCAAGTGGCACGCTTCTTACCAGAGAGAACTTTAAAGGATGCATACGAAACGTTTCGATACGAAATGAACGGCGTGACTGGATCGACATGGATGGCCTACACAACGTCCTTCTAAGTGAATGTTTAGTGGTGAATTGATACATTTCACAACAATAAATAACTCCCACCAAGCAAACCGACTACAAATGATTCGGTTTATCTGAATCACTGCCATATACGCTTAAATTTTAAGAACTTTTTCATTCAACAAAAATTATACAAAACTTAGAAACCATTGACTGCCATTTTTAAAAAGTAAAAACGAAACCTTTAAGAAATTTACAACAAAATAGACGCATACCTACTACCTACCAGTTAGTGCATTTTTTCAAATGACGTAAAACAAAAAAAAAACAAAAAAACATGGACTTGAGTTGAGAGATAAACAAAGCAATAGTACACAATGAGGCTTGTTTTATGTTAACTTTTTTTTTTTTTATTTGTTATTAATTTATGTTTTGTTTTAATTTTTATTAATTAAATTCTTTTCATTACTTCGAATTAATTTATTATTTTTTTCATAAGAAAAGCCAACCTACTACACAGACAAACACACATAAACGAATCTCTTCTCATGCATTAATATTAAAATGTACTTGTGTATAAATTATTTAGTTTCATGTAATTAAGTTCAAATGTTGTAAATATACATGCATATAATAATTTAGATTATAAAAGCCAATAGTATTAAATGAGAAAATTTAGTTATTATTTTAATTATAAAATAGTTGTAGTTTGTTAGTGGCATAAGAATTATTTTCAACAGATTTAAGAACATAACCATAACTTTTTAATTTATTTTGATGTTATATTTTAAGTGTCATAGCAGAAAAATGAAAGAGAAAATAAAAAATGGCAAATTATCAAAAACGAAAAAAAAGAATTGGATCGTTAGTAAAACTGATGTTTAAACGGTTGCAATGGAGAATCATGAATATTCGACTACTAAATTGGTAAGTCTCCGAAGTATGGGATGAATACTCCGATAAAGGAATGTTTAAACGTAAGTAGGTACTTATTTTCAGATCTTGAAGATAGCAATGAAGTAGTAAGTTAAAAGACAGTATAAAAATCTGAAGTATGGTTTGTAGAAATAAAATCATGACCTTTTTGTAAAAAGCAAATGCTGATCACACTAGTTGCAGGTCTAGTTCAAAGCTACACACACACACAGAAGAAAACCGATAACGTGAAGCAAAGTATTAAGAAAAAAACTGATCAGCATGTGACTGGCCTAGAATTCATCACACGCGCACATAACCCAAGCAAAACTCAAAACAGCAATGCCCATCCATTGTATTTAAAGAGCTTCAAGCAAGTCACCCACACAGTTTTAACGTTGAATATGTCTTACATGTGTGAAACAATAGACCACCATTACTATATATCTCTCAACTAAAATGTATGCATAGGCATAGGGATTGGTATGCCAGTCATCGGGTTACAGCTGGTCACACTTGTAAAGCAAAAAAAAATTAATATACAGAGCAGTGTAAAACAAACACAAAAGAGTAAAGAATGAAACTACCACATCCAACAGCTGCATTCAACAACGTTGATCTACACGGCCGCATTCTTCACTCACACATCTAAACTATACAAAAATTAAAACAACTTGTTAGTAGGTACCTGCTGACATTTCTGAGTGCCTGGTACCTCAGATGGGATTTGTAAGAAAGAATAAGCTTCTTTGAATTAGGCAGGCAGCAGTTTTTTCTTTCTTTGTCTCAGAAGCATTCCCCCAATTCAAATGAGCTGACCTAATTATGTGCATGTTCAAACGAAAACATGAAAATATTTTTGCTGTGAATATCGTCCGTCGTTTCAATGTTATGCTCAGCCATTGTGCAAATCGCCCATAACTTGAAGCAGGCATTGTGTTTTTTCATTTAAGTATTGCTTAGATGTGTGCATCAGAAGTCTAGGAAAACCATATATTTCTCATACATACGACTACTTTAGTTTTCAGATCCATGCAAATTCTCATTTCACTATATCCAGTGTAGCCAGCAGTAAGCAGTTACAGTTATATTTTGAAACCTCGCAATTGAACTCAAACATTTGGTTGTCATTAGAAAGTTATAAGCATGCAATAGCGGCTTCTTCTTGCCAACATCTATCTGCATCAGTAAACCATCGCTTCCATTTTTATAACTTCAAGAAAAAAAAATCGAATGTCCTTTTAACAACGAAGAAAAATAATTCATTCTTGCTTTAATTTCATTAAGAGCTCGTTAAACTCGACACTTGGTCACACTTGTCCACAATCATCTTTATACACTCATACTTGCAAACACCAAACAAAGAGTCAGACTCCAGTGCGGACCCCAAATCAATGCGGTTGAATGTAGAAGCCGCATTCATCACTCACACAGCTAAACTATGCAAAAATTAAAACAGCTTGTAGGTACCTGCTAACATTTCTGATTGCCTGGTACTTCAGCTGGGATTTTTATGGAAGAAGAGTTTTGCCAATTTTTCCGGACCAAAGCAAAACTACTGTTGTATGTAAATGAGCTGCCCTTGTGAGAGGCGAGCAGTATGGACTCATTTGTGCATATTAACTTAGTGTGGCCAGCAGTTAAATTTTGAATACTCCCAATCAAACTAAGATATTTGGATGTAATATAACGATGCGGTTGTGGTAAACTTTACACCACCTAACTGCTTACCGCTGCTGATCATATAAATCTCTTAATATTACTTTGTTGAAACACCTTTTTTCTGCTGCCGAAAAAGCAATCATTTCAGCCCAAAAACTTTATAGTTTTCCTTAGGAGTTAGTTAGATTTTTTTTCATAAAAAGACCTGTTTCTCAATAATCTCTCATTCTTACAACTAGTAAAGGAATAGCTCGATGAGACTTTTCAAAACGAAGAAAAATGATCCACTCTCGAATTAATTTTTACTTCAGAGCTCGTAAAACTCAACACTTGGTCACACTTGTTCACAGTCTACCTTTACTTCTTCGCGCACTCATACTTACAAACACCGAACAAAAACTCTGACTGTGCAGTGAAGAGATCAATGCAGTTGAATGTAGTAGTCTCATTCTTCACTCACACAGCTAAACTATAGAAAAATGAAAAATGCTTGTGTACCTGCTGGCATTTCTGTGCGCCTGATACCTCTGCTGGGACTTTGTATGGAAAATGATATTTGCTGTGCCAAAGCGAAATTATTTTTTTATGTACATTAGATGGTGGTGCGAGGAGTAGTGTGGCCAGTTGTTAAGTTTTGAAAAATCAAAATCCTACAAAGACATTTGGGTGTCATAAAAAAGTCATTCGATTGCGGTAGACTACATCAATTACTCACTGCGTAGTGCGCACCTCTGTTGATAACTGACTGATATCATATAAATCTCAAAATATAACTCAAAACTTCTTTTCTTTTCTGCTGCCAACAAATCAATTGTTCTAACTTTTGCAAAGAATTTAGAGACTGGAGTTTTACTTACGCTTTAAATAGATTTTTTTTCTTACAAAGTACTTTGTCTGTTTTATGGTTTCTTTGTAATCTTTCGTTCTTATAACGAAAATAGAAATAGAATGGACTCTGCTTAACGAAATAAAAACTCCTCATCTTTCAACAACGCAACACTTGGTCACACCAGTCTAGTGTTCTGTATACACTTCAACTAACAAACACCCAACAAAGTCAAAAAATGTAAGACTGTGCAGATCAGTGCTGTTAAATGTAGTGGTCTCATTCGCCACTCACACAATTAAACTATTCAAAAATTAAAACAGCTTGTACTGTAGGTACCTGCTGACATTTCTGTGCGCCTGATACCTCTGCTGGGATTTGTATGAAAATTGATCTTTGCTAGGCCAAAGCGAAGTTATTTTTTTATGTAAAGGGGTTTGCCTTCGTGTGAGCAAGTAGTGTGACACCAGTCCACACTGTTCCTTATACACAGTCGAAAAATGTTAGACTGTGCATGTGCATCAGTGCTTTTAAATGTAAAAGTTCTATTCATCACTCACACAGTTAAGCTATACAAAAATGAAAAATGCTTGTGTACCTCCTGGCATTTCTGAGCGCCTGATACCTCAGCTGGGACTTTGTATGGAAAATGATATTTGCAAGCGAAATTATTTTTTTATGTAAATTAGATGGTGGTGCGAGGAGTAGTGTGGCCAGTTGTTAAGTTTTGAAAAATCAAAATCGAATGAAGACATTTGGGTGTCATAAAAAAGTCATTCGATTGCGGTAGACTACATCAATTACTCACTGCGTAGTGCGCACCTCTGTTGATAACTGACTGATATCACATAAATCTCAAAATATAACTCAAAACTTCTTTTCTTTTCTGCTGCCAACAAATCAATTGTTCTAACTTTTGCAAAGAATTTAGAGACTGGAGTTTTACTTACGCTTTAAACATATTTTTTTTCTTACAAAGTGCTTTGTCTGTTTTATGGTTTCTTTGTAATCTTTCGTTCTTATAACGAAAATAGAAATAGAATGGACTCTGCTTAACGAAATAAAAACTCCTCATCTTTCAACAACGCAACACTTGGTCACACCAGTCTAGTGTTCTGTATACACTTCAACTAACAAACACCCAACAAAGTCAAAAAATGTAAGACTGTGCAGATCAGTGCTGTTAAATGTAGTGGTCTCATTCGCCACTCACACAATTAAACTATGCAAAAATTAAAACAGCTTGTACTGTAGGTACCTGCTGACATTTCTGATCGCCTGGTACTCCAGCTGGGATTTGTATGGAAGAATTTTGTCGGACCAAAGTAAAATTATTGGTGGCATGTAACTCAGCTGCCCTCGTGAGAGCCGAGCAGTATGGAATCATTTTCGCATATTAACTTAGTGTGGCCAGCTGTTAAATTTTAAATACTCCCAATCAAACTAAGATATTTGGATGTTATATAAGGATGCGGTTGCGGTGAACTTCACACCACATAACTGCGTACTGCTGCTGATCGCATAAACCTCTTAATATTACTTTGTTAAAACACCTTTTTACTGCTGCTGAAAAATCAATCATTTCAGCCCAAAGAAACTTTATAGTTTTCCTAGGAGTTAGTTAAAAAATGTTTCCTAAAAAGACCTGTACCTGTTTAGTGGTGGTTTCTCAATAATCTTTCATTCTTACAACTAGTAAAGAAATAGCTCGATGAGACTTTTCAAAACAAAGAAAAATAATTCATTCCCGCATTACTTTTTACTTCAGAGCTCGTAAAACTCAACACTTGGTCACACTTGTTCACAGTCTACCTTTACTTCTTCGCGCACTCATACTTACAAACACCGAACAAAAACTCTGACTGTGCAGTGAAGAGATCAATGCAGTTGAATGTAGTAGTCTCATTCTTCACTCACACAGCTAAACTATAGAAAAATTAAAAATGCTTGTGTACCTGCTGGCATTTCTGTGCGCCTGATACCTCTGCTGGGATTTGTATGAAAATTGATCTTTGCTAGGGCAAAGCGAAGTTATTTTTTTATGTAAAGGGGTTTGCCTTCGTGTGAGCAAGTAGTGTGACACCAGTCCACACTGTTCCTTATACACAGTCGAAAAATGTTAGACTGTGCATGTGCATCAGTGCTTTTAAATGTAAAAGTTCTATTCATCACTCACACAGTTAAGCTATACAAAAATGAAAAATGCTTGTGTACCTCCTGGCATTTCTGAGCGCCTGATACCTCAGCTGGAATTTATATGAAAAATGGTAGTTGCTGTGCCGAAGCGAAATTATTTTTTTATGTAAATTAGCTGGTGGTGCGAGGAGTAGTGTGGCCAGTTGTTAAGTTTTGAAAAATCAAAATTGAACTAAGACATTTGGGTGTCATAAAAAAATTTTAGTCATTCGATTGCGGTAGACTTGACATCACTTACTCACTGCGTAGTGCGCACCTCTGTTGATAACTGATATCACATAAAACTCAAAACTTCTTTTCTTTTCTGCTGCCAACAAATCAATTGTTCTAACTTTTCCAAAAAATTTAGAGACTGGATGGGGTTTTACTTACGCTTTAAACAGATTTTTTTTTCTTACAAAGTGCTTCATCTGTCTTATGGTTTCTTTGTAATCTTTCGTTCTTATAACGAAAAGAGGAATAGCTCGAATGGACTCTAGTTAACGAAATAAAAACTCATCCTTCAACAACTCAACATTTGGTCACCCCAGTCCAGTGTTCTGTATTCACTTAAACTAACAAACACCAATCAAAGGTAAAAAATGTAAGACTGTGGAGACAGTGCTGTTAAATGTAGTAGTCTCATTCGCCACTCACTCTCACACAACTAAACTATGCAAAAATTAAAACAGCTTGCTGCCTGCCTGCTGCTGTTTCTGAGTGCCTGTTACCTCAGCTGGGATTTGTATGAAAACAGAGATTTCTTAGGCCACAGCGAAGTTATGCTTTGAGACAAAAACCATTTACAATGAATTGGGCTGCCCTGGTGAGAGTGGTATGGAAACATTTTTACAGTGTCGTCGCTTCGTCTCAAGTAATGCTCAGCCAATGTGGGTATAAGGCGCCCAAAATTTAAAACAGTGGTATCGTGTTTTGTCATTCAGTATGGTTCTTATAAGAAATGGGTGCTTTAGAGTACCAATACATCAGCATTGCATTTCCTTGTACTAGTAAGTACTTATCTGATGTGCAGAAAATTAGCTCAGTGTGGCCAGCGGCTAGATTTTTTAGACTTACAACTAAACAAAAAATACTTGCCTTAAAAAAAAGTGTTTTACATAGGTAGGCTTTATTATAAACAAATTCCCTTTCCAAATCCAATCTCTAGTGGTTTTTGATATTAGGCTCACAGCGTATGCGTCACTCAAAATATTATTCCAAACACATATTTCACTGGTGCAATAAAAATCAATATTTCCAAGACTTTTAATAAACTTTGCTGATTTATTGAACCGCTGACATGACATGAAAGATTTACATAATAAAAGAAACAACACAAGATATTGTCCGGACTTGGTTTTTTATATTTGTTGATAACTGTTTAAGAGTTTGAATGATTAACTCAAATCAGTTACTAAAAAAATGCTGAGGCGCCGGTAAAAAGATCCATTCACGATAAACTGATGTGCCAGGAAAGCTGTTTCACTTGCATACATTCAGGCGAAAATTATATAGAAATTCGAATTGTTAGAATGAAGTAATATGATTGCATGTAGTTAGGTGCGAAATATTGAATAAGAAAAGAGCACGTACTTTTGTGATTTGAAAACGTCTAACTCTAAACTTCTTCTGTGCACTGCACCTGCTTCAGCCTTGTTACTTTACTTGTTTACAATAATTTTTGTATTGAACTTACTTAGTATCAAATACTCACAATACTGGAAAAATCTCTAAAAAAAAAAGAAAAAAGTTTAGGTGTAGAATTGATAAAGCTTGACCAAGTTTGGATTTTATATGATGTGTTGTTGAAGAATCTGATTCCTCTTCGGCCGAAGAGGAATCAGAGGAATCAGATTCTTCAACAACACATATGAAAAAAATTTAGGAAATATTTTTTTACGATTTATTTATGTCAGATCGAAGTACAAGTCAAGGAAAACCCAATTCAACTTGTTTTGTGGACATAAGATCTTTTTTTGTCTTGGTCAAGCAATCGAAATGATTTAAATCCTTATCCTTACTAATCCCTCGTAATATTATAAACTATCGACCCGCTCGGCTTCGCACGGGTACAATGCTGATACTAAATAAACTACAGAAAAACTGTGAACGTTGTACATAAAAACACAGCGGCCCGCTATGGCTTCGCACGGGTATAAAATATATAGCATATGTCAATCACTGAAGAAATGATTAAGATCGATACAGCAGTTTCGATTTATTCATTACTGCTTGTGGCCTGCACGCGTTCAATTTGGAGTAAAACAATGATCGCTGCTAAATTCAAAGTGCTATAGCGAGAACCGCGGCCTCCGACGCGCTATTTATAGGGTCGCTCCCGCCGCCCCGGGCGTTTGGTACCACCGAAAAACGCTACGTCCCGCAATTTTTAAATTTGTAACATCTTCGAAAATATTCATTTAAATCACATGCTGTAAAGGGCAATTTTGATGTACATGAAATTCACAACGTATGTAATGTATTTAATTGGATAGGAATGATACTGTATCGTTTAAAATAGCTTGGTAAATAACCCATATTTTTAAAAATAAAAAAATTGTAAAAGATAAAATTGGTTACTGTGGGTTATCCTTAGGAGATAAACATAGGCTGTCGCAGTTTTTTTATTCACCTTTTTAAGGTATACAATTCCGTTGTACATAAATTTGATCTATCTCGTAAGGTTTGTCCATTGCGTAGTTTTAAAAATCGAAGCATACATAGGGACATAGGGACTACTTTGTTAAGAAGAAGAAGTGAAAGGCCTTCACGCCTAAACGGCTGAACCGATTTTAATGAAATTTGATAAAGAGGTAGTGCGGAGTCTAGAAAAAGCTTTAGGCTATATTTTATCCCCCATATCTTTACCGCATCGGGGACGAGAATTCAAAAACTTTTAGGTTATCTTCAGCTTTGCCCAGCGGGTGTTTCTGACAACTTTTGTTTTTTGTTAATTTTGTGTGATCAACGTTTTGCGTAACTTAGACCCGAGCAACGCTGGGTAGATAAGCTAGTGATTTTTAAAATTTTATCAAATGAAAAAAAAATGTTTTCTACAAAAAAAAAATATTTTCTGGGAAATTAACTGTCTGACTGGAAAAAAATGCGAAAAATTATTTTCAATTAGCTTCGAATTAGATAATTGGGCAAATCGATGCGAACCGAGAAGAAGCAATTTGCTCTGAATTCCATAGTCGTGCTCTAGGACCTTTCTGCTCTTAGAAGACTTCAACTTTACAATTATTTTAAAGAACTCAACCACAATATCTTCTAATTCTAATACCACATCCAAAAACTCGAACGAAAACCCAAAAGTGATCGAAGAGGTGCATACTGCATTCAGACAAAGCGACTGTTTAAAGTGCTCTAATGATGGTCGAAATGTGTCATTGTTTCTTATTTCTTCCAACGCTTATCTACAATCGATTCGGAGCGATACAGTCGTAGTTGGCTTCCAAATATAGCTTCATTGAGTGAGAAGTTTCCTTTATGTGTAATTTCTCACAGGGGATGTAGTTTTATGGAGTTTTTGGTGACCTCGATTGACCACCAAAATCATGTGAATTGACGCAGTTGAATTTTCTTCTGTGAGGCAAGAAGCATTGAAAACCAATATTACTCAAGTCACCGCCGAAATACATCCCTGAAGTGAAAAAGGGTGCGATTAAAAATTTTCTGAATCGTAAAATTGTCTTCCCCAAGGCAGCCTTTTGAATGATATTGCTTTTCACACTTTACCCTTTATATCCAAATTGGACTTATGTGTCCCGATATAGCTTCAATTTATCGCTTTTGAGATCGAAATGGTCAATTGCAATGTCCAACATTTGTAACGAAGTACAATTTTATTCAAAAATGTATCGCTGTGTGTTTTGTCGAGTTTTACTTTTGAAACCGAGAACTGAGTGGAAAGCTTTGAAACAAATTTTTGTCGTGCAATTTATGTATATGCGGCCCTATCGAGGAAACCGTCGGAGCGCAGTTTTCTCCGGAACGCATCCTTTTTCGGAAATTCAATTTTGCTACGAAGTAGTTGTCATCGTAAGAAAATGCGGCAACGCATTGCATTCCCAAAACTAAAACTTTCCGCAGAAAAAACTTATCGGAAGACGTCAGATCGGCCGATCAGAGAACTACCACGAAGCAAAATGTCTCCGAATCGTAGGAAATCGGAGAGAATTCGGCTCCCACGGTCACCTCGATAGGGCCGACGCGACGGTCTGACCGAATTCTGATCAACAGGTGATTTTGATTTGAAGTAACTCAAACGAAAAATGTTAATGAACAAAAAGAATTCAATGAGCTTGAAGTAATTTCTTTTAACCTAATAAAATTGAAGCGTTAAGATGAAGACGAAGTTAAGTACATTTTCTTTGATTCTTTGTGCTTTTCTAACAATAATAAGAATGTCTGAAAATCAAGTACCTACATATCTGACTGTTTCTTTACGATTCTTAACGATACGGTGGTAAAATAGCATGTTTCGAAGTAGTCAGCTACAATCGCAACAGATAGGTTCATTCAGACAAAATAAATCGCTCATTTCTTTCAACTATTCAAATATCACTTTAGAGATTTCCCAAACCAAAGCGATTTTGCAGTCGCGGCAGCTGCTAACTCAGTTGCCAAAATTAAGTTATACAGCGACGTATGAGAACATTCACACCGAAGCTACAAATTAAACGCAGAGTTTGTATAAATTTTTACTGTCGCGACGGCGAATATGATGACAACAGCGTTTCTATCGCTACCGCAACTTCAAAAACTCTTTGGTATGGGTGAACCTTCATTCTTCTTCAACTAAAAGCTTCGTTTCTGATATTGAAAAATTCTTATTAAATCGAAACCTGTACTTTATGGTAAAACTTTGTCAAAAAATCCTTTGTAAGCGTTGACACATCAATTTCCTTGGAATTTCCGATATGGAGTTTCTGAAAATAGAAACAAAAATAAAAAATTTAAAAAGCAATATTTTGTTAGGTTTACTTAAATGAAAACGGAATAAAAAACTAATCGAATTTCATTCTTCAATATTTTTATTTTCGGGGAAACCCCTAAAGATTTATCTCCTCCAAATATTTACAAATTTTCTCCTACGAAAAAGCACTTTATTTGTTTATTCTAATTCAAATGTAAAACAATTCAATTTAAATCAATAATAATTGCTTTCCATTAAATAATTGAGTGCCATTTTCCGAAATGGAATCTCATAACAGAAATCTCTCTCTTTTGTCCATTTGGCTCCTTGGTGGGGTGGGAATGTGGGGTATCGAATATAAGACCATTGAGAACTTTATTTGCATTTTGGTAGTGTGCTGTGAGAAATGATTTTCCATTAATTTCTGAGTTCAAGTAGTAAAATGATTATGTAAACAAGATATCCCTGCAGCAGCTTAAAATAAAATGGAAAAATAAATCGATAAACAGATGCTGATGCAGTCAAAGGGAACGCGTGCAGCGGTAATGGCGTCAATTGTTTCACAGTCAGTATTCCGAATGGTCCAGACATTTCCACAAAAAAGAAGAAACAATCAAATAGTGAATGAGGTGGGGGTTTTTTTTGACTAGTGGTTCATGGGGATCATGGCCTCTGCGATTGTTTATTGTTTACCACCAAAACGGAAGAGTCTGATGTGTGGGAGAATATTTACGAAACGATAGTGAAATGAATTTATAATTACTGAACTCAAAATGGAAATTCTTAGATCTCAAATTATGCTTTGAAAGGTGAACATTCAGAACGACCTAAAAAAAGATAGATGGGGTTGGGGGATCAAACGAAACCCGACAAAGTTTTCTTATTTCCATAAGCAATGCCACTATTTAATATGTTAATAAATAAAATGAAATGAAAAGACCTCAAAGAGAAAAATGCTGTCGCAAAAACAATTTAAGTCAGAAAGGCTAATCTAAACGAACAGGGCTTATGTGTACAATTTGACAGTTTTTCAGGTGCGTAAGGCTTGATAAATGTATGGTAATTCGGACTCCAAGCAATTGACATCTTTTAGAAGAAGATCGCGATCAGAAGTATTTTGAATGGATTGGAAAATTTTCAAACCGTCTGCGAAAATTTCACTATGCAAAATATACGAAACAATGTCAATGATTGTGACAGCGAAAAAAGCAAAGGCCTAAGATGATTGCCTTGGGGTACACCCGACAGAGCATTAAAGGAATTGGATACGGTACGTTCTATTTCGAGATAGGAGCAAATCCATACAATAAAAGCCTTGACCGTATGGCGTATGCAATTCAATATCATGAGACTGTTGATCGAATGCTTTGGAAAAATCAGTGTAAATACACTGAGCAATGGAACTTTTGTGATGAAAAGAACGGAGGTTTGTTGACCAATGATTTTCTTTGCATAAATCCATGCTGCTGATTGCCAATAATACTTTTTGTAAATCATTATAGGCTGTTACTAAACACTCAACTTGGCAGCACATAAGAATCTGACGTTTCAAACCCAAAAGGATATGGCAAAATCTTTTCGCCATTTTTTATTGGCATACACGAGTTGAACAAAGTAAAAAGTAGACGTCCGACACTTCAAAAAACTAAAAGGCTAATTAAAGTAAGGAATTTCTTAGAACTTATAACATGTAGACTGGACGAAAAGTCATATTAAAGAAGCGAAACAGGGATATTGTCAAAGTTAGCTGGAGAGCAGTTTCCCAAATACGTGGAGTAATTTTCATCGATTACTCACGTTTCTTGCTTTAGCATAAGTTTACATGCAGCGATTGGTATAAAAACCTGCGATTTGTGATCGGTAGAACGGTTCAATAGTAGAATCGATTGTTTCTCTTGAACACCGTCGAAACGTTGCCTGTCTCACTCACTTTTATCGCTTTTTCTACAAACAGTGCTCTAGTTAAATAGCCAGTTGCATTCCTCCCCTGAAACAATTTAGCCGAAACACCCGCCTCGCTAGGAATGCTCATCAGTTTTACCTTGAGCCCAACTTCGGACGTAAAGTCAAGTATAGAGATTCATACTTTAGTCATACCACCCGAATGTGGAATGCTTTACCTGGTTCTGTGTTTCCTCTGCATTACGAATCACAAAAATTCAAAAGCAACGTTCATCATCCTATTTTCCTAAATGCTCGCACTGTGTTCTAAGTAAGTAGTTTTATTGAGGCATATATAACTCAGTACATGTTTTTACTTATAAACTAGATTTAATAAATTGGTCGACTTAATGATATGTCTGACTTCATCAAAGTTTAAGAAAATGCCATTTAAATTAATTTCATTAAATTGATTGCATTGTAAACTAAGCTTACATTATTATTAAAGTGTACACTTGCTCCCGGTGTACAATCTCAGCTTTGCCTTTTTGGCTTTTACTTATGACTATAACTTAAAACTAATTAAAACTAAATAAAACGAAAAGGTCAATCTTATCTTTTCTAGGATGTGAATATTTAATTATTCATACATACAGGAATACACAAGCTTTAGGTTCTCTTAAAGAAAATATAAATATTATATTATCTCAAGAAAACCCAAAACTTGTGTGTTGAAAACAAAGGCTAATGTGGGTGAACAGATACATTAATTAATTAATATTTTAATCGGTATCATCCCCTAAAATTAAGCGGGGATGCTTTTTCGTAAAACGGCACGGAGAGGATATTACTTGAACCAGGGCTCAAAAGAGGTGTAGATCGTTCAGTCAGAAAATTAAACGGGGATAAGTAGTAACAATCATTTATACTTAGCTCAGTGTGGAAATCAATCAAGGATCTTACAAGTGGATTCGGATGCGAACTAATGCGTTCCATTTTTTTAATAAGCAGTTCAACTTGATAGGCCATCATAGGTATAATTTTTGCTGTTTCATATATGTATTCATTAGAGTAGAATTTTTTGTTAGGCTTTCTAAATTTTCCACAACAGAATCTCAAAAATTTTCTTTCAAAAATTTCCATTTCCCTGGCTACAGATGGTGAGATCGTAAACCAAATAGGAAAACCATACAAAAGTATTGGTCTTATCAACGTTTTATACATAAGTGTCTTTGTTTTTGTGGACACTTGCTTTGAGATAATTAAAGGTTTAAGCATCGCAGAAACCATTTTGGCTCTATTAAGAACTAATCTTGCATGCTTGTTAAATAAAAATCTATTATGAAAATGTATACCTAAGTATTTTGTTTCATTTTTTAATGTTATTTGGGTTTCGTTTATTCTCAAAGAAAGTGTTTTACTTTCCTTTACAGCAAGATAATGACCTTTACCACTGGAGTTTCTAAAGCACGTTAAGCCACATTTATCGGTATTTATTTTGAGTCTCCATTTTTTAAAATAGTTTTCCACAAGTGGAAGGCTTTGTTTTATTTTGTCCAACGCAACACTTGGCCGGGGATCGCTTGCCAGAATAGTGGTATCATCAGCGTAATGAATTGATCCTGGTTCCTCAGTTATAGGATCAGAAAGAGGGAAATCATGAATGAATATATTGAACAGGGAAGGGCCAAGGATTGATCCTTGAGGCACACCCGAGAGTATACGAAAAGGTTCCGATTTTTCAGTTTTTATTGAAATTGCCGTAGTTCGACTTTCGAGAAAACTATATATCATTTTAACGAGCCAGTCAGGGCATCTTAGATTTAAAAGCTTAAATATGAGCCCGTCGTGCCATATCGAATCGAAAGCTTTTTCGAGATCAATATCTAAGCTAACTGTGCTTTTCTTGTTTCTTAAGTTTTCCACAACCTTATTTTGAATAACGAGTAACGCGTGTTCGGTTGAGCAACTTTTTTTGAAGCCAAATTGATTGTTTGGAATAATGTTTGCTTCTTCTAAGAACCTATTCAAATGATCTGTCAGAACTCTTTCGAAAAGTTTTCCAGTATTAGAGAGCAATGAGATTGGTCGAAAATTGGATATATCTTTCGCAGCTTTTGTTTTTGCTATCGGTATGATTATTGCTTGTTTCCAAGCCCTAGGAAAATAACCATTGTTTATACAATGGTTAAATATTAAGGACAAAACCGTATCTAGGGAAGATGGACATTTTCTCAAAATGAAATTAGAAATTTGATCGATTCCAGCTGATTTTTTTGTTGTTCAAAGCAACCCTAAATTCTCTGACTTTTTCGGACGTAGTAAAGTTGGGTCTGGGCCTTGTAGCATTGTTTGAAAGTGAGAAATTTGTTAAGTTTTGACCAAAATGAATCGATTTGAATAAGTTTATTGCATCTGACACTTCAGTTTCAAAATTTTGATTTGGTAACGTCTCGGGACCAGAGTAAAGTAAAGAGTAAAAATCTTTAAACGCGTTTAATTTGGATTCCATATCATTCAAGTTCTGCCCGTTGTATGTAAGTATGTCCTTAGAGATATCAGTTCCAAAATATTTCCGCCCCGTTATTTTATCTATTTCCTTAAAAGCAAATGGTGAAGGTTTGATTTTCTTAAGTCTTGATTGAAATGCTTTATTTAAATCTATATTGACATTATCTCTTATGATTTTACTCAGGCATTGGATCTTAGAATGTAGTTGAAGATATTCGGGATTTACTCTATTTAAATATCGATGATAAATTTTTTTCAGTTCTTTTAGCCATAAACTACGCAAATCAATTAGTTTTTTAGTTCTTTCAGAGATGGAATGAAATTTTTTGTTTTGGGGTTGGACTAAAACTGAGTGCAATTCAACATTTGATGAAATAATCAAATTAAGTTTATCTATAGACGAATCAATTTCATTGTTCGAAAGGTTTCTATCATCAGGAATGACAAGGGACGACAAGTTACAATGTAGTCCTAGTCTAAAAGCATCCCAGTCAGTGTTTTCAAAACTTCTGAATGTGTCTGGAGGCACTAGGATTGGAAGAAAGTTGTATAGTTTTATTTCTACAATGATTCCAAAGTGATCCGATACAACCGGAAAGGTTTTACATGTCAGGGTGCTTGATGGGCTAGTGGCAATGTCAGCAATGCTAATTGTTGATGTTTTAATAAAGAAGTCTAAATATGAGGACGTTCTGGGGTATGTTGGGCCATCAGAAGGAATTATATCCAGATTAAAACAGGGACCATTATTAAACCAATTGTGAAATAGGTTTCCATTATTATTACACACTCTATCACCCCAGGCAGTATGTCGTGCGTTGAAGTCCCCTCCAATCAAAGCTGCGTCAAAACTAACAACAAGCGAATAAAGTCTATCTAGTTCTCCAGATAGATTATTACCAGCATTTGATGGTATATAAATACTACCAAGAATCAAGCGCAGAGTAGACCCGCTTGGATTCACTGACGAAATACAAACAAGGCAAACTGAAAACTTACTACTTTCGAAAGGAACTGAGCTGAACTTGAAATTTTTGTTCAAAAGAACTGCCGTTCCTCTCCCTGAATCATTTCTTATGATGTTGAAATCGTCAAAAGTTGGTTTGTGTCTTGCAGATAAGCGAGTTTCAGACAAGAAACATATTTGTGGTTTTTTATTTTTTAGAATATCTAAAAGTGCGGTTCTTTTTGCATTTGAAATTATAGAATTAAAATTTATCGACATTATTTTTAATTTGGTATTGTCCATCATTATGTGACAATGGAAGCTACAAAGTTAAGGTAAGAAAACATTTTTTCTTCCTTACTTTGCAGCTGTTGATATGTTGGCCAGAATTGTCTTATTTTGACCAAAAGATCTTTGAACGGGATATTGAAAAGATTCTCTGATTCATTAAGAAAATCATTCAAACCCCCCTTCGTTGCATTTGCCTGACTAATCAATGGCGGTTGGTTGTTATTACTCACATTCACATGAAAATGAGGCCCTCGTTTGTAAGTATTCGTTTGCCTCATAAAGCCCTTTGCTGAATCAGCGTACGAAATATTTGTGTTGACTAAGTTATTAATTGCATTTTCTACAATACCTTTTGTTTTATTTGAATTTTGTCTAGCCATTCCGGTTGTCATCAGTTTTTTTTCTTTATATTTTAGGAATGCAGGGCACCCCTGGTAACTAGCTGCATGTCCTATCTCATCGCAATTAACACACTTAGCTGGAGGATTTTCCTCATTTTTTTCCCTACGTTCTTTAGAGGCTTTTATACACACCTCAGAATCATGTGATTCACCACAAATTACACATCTCATTACATATGCGCAACATTCCCCTGAATGTCCAAATCGTTGACACCTAAAGCAACGAATCACCGTACGGTTAAATTTCTTTTCCCAATAAACCCTTTGGTAAAGTAAATACTTCACACATGTAAGATCCTTAATTGATTCACCGACCTCAAGCTGTACAAGAAACATATTTAATTTTAAATTGAGTTCTTTAGAACGTGATGTAGCAAAAGGTGTTATCTTACAAATCTTAATGTTTGGTGCAACTTCTTCCAAAGCTTTTTTTATTTTGTTTACAGGAGTGTCTCCATCGAGACCCTTCAGCAATATAGAAACCTTCTTCGTGTCTTTTGGAGCGAAAGAAAATGCCCCGATACCCGTTTCGCGCAGTCGATCAATAATCAGTTTGTGAACAGCAGAATTATCCACATAAACCTTTGTTTTCCTATATCCCATGTTAACAAATTTATGTGTCAAATTGGAAATATTACATTCTTTTGAAGCGAGTAAAATAAGATCACTAAGAAGTGTGCAATTGGCGCCAAAAATGAATATGGGTGGGCAAAAGGTCTTATTAGTAACATTTTTTATTACAGAGTTATCATTATTTGTTGATTGAAGAGCAGTTTCGCTCTGTGCTGAATTCGTACTTGTATTTGCGAATTGATTATTACTAATCTCTCTTGAATTTCTTCTAGACTTTGGTTGGGGAATGTAGTTCTCAGGTAATTCAGCGAGAGAGGCAAATTTGTTGCTTGACGTTGATGGTTGATGTGAGTGAGATGTTGAACTTGGCTCAGTGGAATTGTTTTTTAATCTTTTATCAGAGTTTGATTGGAAGCTATTAGCTGAACGTTTTAATTTATTTACTACGGTCGACCATTGAGGGTTACCGTCACCGAGACCGATTTCCATGGAGTCATCATCTGAATCACCAACGTTTTCATAAGCCATAGGTAGATGCTGGGTGTTCGTGGGTTTAATTGATGAACTGTGTTCACCGCTTTGTTCGATAGAGTTCATATTTGCGAGACTGCTCTTACCAGTAACTAATGATCTGAGGGAGTTTGTATTACCTCTTTTATTTAAGAGTGCATTTGAATTATCAATTAAATCACGTGTTAAGGACTATTCACATGAGCACGACCAACGAACGACGAATAAATAAAGAAATGAGATTTTAAGTACCTTACTAGCATAAATTCCTCACGAATTTTTAAGCAAACGATGGAAACATAGTTCATACTTATTTTTAGGTGGATAAACTTTTATTTTTGTGCCTAAAATTAAAAAAATTGAGAAAAAAAGTTTATTCGTTACGAATAAACATCTAGTAGGTACGAACTGTCAGACTTTATTCTCGTTCCACATACCGTCCACACTCCAACGAATAAATTTTTCGCGCGTGCTTAACCTCAAAATCATTCCCCATTTTTGTTTTGCATGTAAATTGTGTTCGTTATTCGTGACGAATGTAAAACACTCATGTGAATGAAATGTCAAAATTAACGAATTTTCGTTCATTCGTCGTTCGTTGGTCGTTCTCATGTGAATAGTACTTTAGAGAGTTTGTATTATCTCTTTTATTTACGAGATCATTCGGATTGTCAATTATTGCACGTGTTTTATTAAAATCACTGCACTTATCACTGCTTATGGGCCCCAGCATAAATGCTGGGGAGTGTTTTTCAACTTTATCACTAATTTTAAGATCAAAAGGTCACTTTCACCATAAAAAAAATATTAATTGTTTTTTTTTTTCTTTTTTTTTTCGGCCTCAGCCGTCAAAATTGTTCACCGCTTTTGTAGCAAATTTAAGCTCTCTCAGCACGTCTGTTCACAGTCGTAGTCCAAAGCGAACCCCGCACTGTGTTCTATTACTATTACATTATAAGGGTAGTCATAACCCCTTGATGTGCGCGTTAATTATAAAAAAAAAGAAAATTCTGGCGAGTTGGATATCCCTGCGCACCCAAATATTGAACTGTTCAACCAACTCCTTAAAAGATAGGAGACAGGAGTTGAGGGCTGCTCGAATGTCTGAAAAGTTACGGATGTTCGCTGAGGATATTACGTTTTATTTTAGCCACGATAGAAACTCTTTGATCGCCAGATCAACTGTTTGGTACACGCTACAGTGGTTTGGAAGGCTGAATAAGTGATATACTTTAAGTCTGTCTGAGTACACCCCCCAGCCGACCCCTTCTTCGGTTTTTGAACCATTTGTATAGAAATAAATTGAATCGCCTCCCAAGAATTTTTCGTCTTCCCAGATAGTTTTCGATGGGATTGAGATTAGGAATATGTTTTCAAAAACCAATTGCTGTATGGCATAGTCGGAGTGAAATGAGATTGATCTGAAAAGTTCAAAATCGTAGTTCAAGATATCTAATGGTGTGAGATTAAGGAGTATGTTAAGGGCAGCTGAAGGTGTTGATCTCAATGCTCCACTATACACAATGTGTAAAGTGGACCATTGAGATCAACACCCTCAGGTGAACAAATTTGGGCATTTTTTCTTCCTGATTTAGAACCAATCTGGGGGGCGTCCCCAATTTGTTTTTTCCTAAGGACCACCCTAATACACATACTGGCTGATCGTTGGACCTGCTTAGACTATCGCAGTAGGTCACTTTATCAAGAGCGGTGAACCATACCACTACTCCGTATGTGAGTTTTGGTTTGATAACCGCGTTGGTTGATTTAGTGGTAGAAACCCCATTTTTACCAATGGCTTTTTTTTACAGGAAAAGAGGGTTAGGTACAGTGGATTTCCAGATTCTTTCCTGCATATTATATTTCCAGTTTCGCTTTTGTCAAGGACGATTAGCTTAGGCTTTGTCTAAAAGTTTAAATAGGATTCCAATAACTGATGGAGTTAATAGTTGATAAAATTAATTAATAGTATTCGTTCAGCGGAGGGATAAAACTAATTATCTGTCAAATCAGACATTACCATTCACGAAATAAGCACTAGTTAAAAAAAACGTTAGATGGCGGACCCTTTATTTTCTGGTGAAGAGAACGAGTTCAGTTTATTGGGAGTTAACCCCTTTGCACTTTTCCGGCCCGTTTTACTAGTTTATTAAGAGCGGTTTGCATTAAATCCGTAAGGAGATGAGCATGTTTACCCAATACTGCAGTGGAGACGCCATCTGCATATGTAATCACTATGAATTCCTCTGCTTCTTTGCTAACTAGAAGTGCGTTAACGACTAGGTTCCATAGAAGATGGGATAGGATCCCGCCTTGCGGTGGTCCTCTACTGACAGATCTCTTTGCATAGAAAAGTCCCCTAGAGTTGAGTTGATTCTCCTACTTTTTAGCATGAGATTTATCAGTTTCACTATGGAACTATCTACTTTGCGATTTGTCAATGCCCTTGTACTACCAAGGTGATTAAAGTTACCCTCCATGTCGAGGAATGCGGCCAGAGTGAAATCCTTGTGATGGAGGGCATATTCTATAGTACGAAGTACGAACCAGGGTATGTAGGGTGGTTTCTACAGATTTTCCCTTGTAGTAGGCGTCCGGTGCTGTAGATTTATAACAGCTCGCAGATGGATGTCAATCAGTCGTTCTAACGTTTTAAGAAGGAATGATGATCGAATTATAGGTCTAAAATCTTTTGGGTTTACGTGGGAGGATTTACCGGCCTTAGGTAAATCCTCAATCCTTGTCCTCTCTCTACTTTGTGGAGATATAGTACAAGGTGATACAGCCGATTAGAATCACTTCAAGGACATCAGGGATAATGATATCCAAAGCTTTCACTTGTAATCAGATCGGGGTTGTTTGTTATAATGTTACCAGATTCTGTAAAATCATACAGTCACTCACACTCAAAGTGGGACACCTAAGAAATAAAATCTTCAATAAACTTCTTTACGAAAAAAATGCAGAGTTGCTCACTTTTTTAAATAATTTTTATTTTTATTGCTTAATAATGACCTCAAATTATTATAAAATAAAAAAAAATATCAAAAAACAACCGAACGAATTGCATTCTTAAACGACTATTCTTTTCTGATATTAACGGTTTTTTGGACGCAACTCAGCCGCTCTATTCGTTTCTCCTTAGAAACGGGCAAACTGATTCTGCCCTTAAGTCAACATTTTAAGTGTCCTTTAACATTTTTTAAGGGCCAATGGCGGACAGCAAAGAATCACTTCTTATTTTTCTTAAAAGAAACCGCACATTTCTATCGCAAATTTTTGTTTTGCTTTCAACACTTTTTGGTTTATTTTCTATTCGACCTTCCCGAAACCGTTTTATTACACTAAACACCATAGATTTACTTTTTTAACAACTTCACTTATTTTGCGAACGGATTTTCCATTTTGTTAATTGAAAATCACAATTCGCCTTTCTTCAAAGGTTGTTTGCCTTGACATTTCGATCACAATGAAAGCTCTACAAAAACTGCAACTAAATAATAAAGATAACGTGGCAATTACAGTTAGTTTTCTTAGAAAACAGCAGGTGTCCCACTTTGAGTGTGACCTGCATTAAAAAAAAAAATACTAGACAGATCATTTTCATCTTTTTTTTTTAAACAAATCGGGGTTGTTTTTTGATATTTTTTTTTTGTTTTATAATAATTTGAGGTCATTATTAAGCAATAAAAATAAAAATTTTTTAAAAAAGTGAGCAACTCTGCATTTTTTTCGTAAAGAAGTTTATTGAAGATTTTATTTCTTAGGTGTCCCACTTTGAGTGTGAGTGACTGTATGGTATGTGCCTAGGTTTTTGGAGCTGTCTGGAAAATGAGTGTCCACCTGCGAAGTGAGCGTTTCTTCGCAGGGTACAGCCGTCAGCTGTTTTCAAACTGCTAGGCATAGTTGGACTCTTTGAGAGGATTTTTCATAACCTCGAAGCTTCTGAAGTATTTTCTATTTTGCCACAGAGAGGGAGGGAGGAACAACTAACTCAAATGAAGAAACAAAGTTGGTTGTTTTTGATCATTTTACTGGATTTGATTGATGCAACAGAGAGGATACTTTTTTTTGTCAACCGAATGCCGTAAAAAATCGTCCGAAACGATTTCGGGTCTAATTCGTGAGATGAAAAGGGATCTATGCTTGGGAACCGCTTCCATGAAAACCCAGAGAAATTGGTTCAATTACAGCCCAGGTGAATTTTCGATCACTGGCGCAGTGTACTCAATTGGATCCTGGGTGTCAATAGAAACAAGATTTTTGACCACTGACGCAGTGGACTCAGAAAGAACGAGTTAACTCTTCAATTGACCGTTTTTTGAACTGCTCCCCAGGGTTTTACGTGATGGAGGAGGACTAGAGACTGCATTGGCTACTGAACTGTCCCTCAGAAACTTATTAATCCTTTGTATTGATATCAAACGATCTTCAGTACTCAAACGTTCAGAGTCTAGCGTTTGAGTACTGAAGATCGATTTTACTGTGAAAAGATAGTTTAAGTTAAAGTGATCATTGGTTAAGTGATCTTTTGGCTGCTCAAAATGCGATGAAATTGTTTGAAGTTTCATAAATAAATAAATAAAATTTAGTGCCTTAACTGGGTGATCTTTAGAGTGGTGATCAAGTAATTTTAGTGATATGACCAAGTGAACCTAAGCGACTGGAAGTATACACCACCTTCTATTTTCCCATAATTTTGCGTAACCCAAAATTGATTGCCTCAATTTTTGACTCAATCTGTCTTGGTATTTTTACCGTGCATCTTTGAAGACTCATCTCGAGTCGACAGATACGCTGATATTTTCCTCTGTCATAAATGATCTCATCAGCTTGCTTTAGTTGATCTTGGAAGTTTTTGCTACATCATCGTGTATGTTTCCGCACGCAACGCGTCCACCTTCTAAACCCATATAGTCCAAAGTGTTTGTAGACTAATCAAAGCTGTTGACAATGGCAGAGTTATCAAAACTATGAAACTAAAAATATTTCCGTTTTTTCAAACAATAACAAAGCCAATGACAGCTCGTTTATTTTCAGGTACGCTAGTGCCAAACAACAGTTACACAATAAAACCCACCCACGAATACTTCCTGTGGTTTTTTCCGATTGGCAACTTATCCATCGAACCGAATGAGAATGACCAATTTTACGACTCTTGGCACTACGGCAGTGCGTTTGCCATTGAAATGCACTCGGCATACGCATTAGTAAGCATTCGACTCTACCAAAGTTTAAAATAGTTTTCCAATCTTTAATTCCCCCATTATCGTGATCAGTGAGAGTGAAGAATTCACCAGAAAGCCATCCACGCATGTCAATTCACCTGTTGAATGCGTTCCATCAACCTTTTCAAAGAAAATTTTACACATGATGGCCTGCGGCCAGACCGACTGATCTGTCATTTTGATGCTATTTGCATTTACCTCACGTAATGCAGCTGTCTCAGTCATGTAATCTCTCGCCTACCACCTGCGCCAAAGTGCAGCCCTTACAAATCAAGCTAGCGAGCGAGATTGCGACCACGATCCTAGCTGGATTTGTCTGTGTGCACTTAGTTTACTGGCACCGCGCTCCAATGGGCATACAAAGAGCAGACGCTTAATTGTCTGCCAAATAAATTACTGACATAAAATCTGTGTGTGCAATCTAAGTGCATCTCTCAAGTCGACCGAACGAGCGGCGAACGGCTGGCGGCAAGCGACGTCCGTCTCGTCGAAAACTGCCTTCAGAAGGCCACCGAAGACGTAGTCAAGCCAACATCGTGAGATGGTCATTAATTAGCCAACGATGTGGACCTTGAACTTGCACAACTTGTGCAAAGCCAAATCATCTACATTGAGCATGTTTGTGGGTGAAAAATGATTTCCAGCAGCCACCACTGATTCTAGAATCTCTTTTCACGAGACTACTGCAACGCTCGTGCCTCAATTAAACTCGAGAAGGAGCGTGATGGATGAACTGAACATTGAACAAACATCATTCCAGCTAGACAAATGAAATGCAAAATTATTTATACGATACTCGTTCTATCTATAGTCGCGTCGTTGCTGTCGTCGACTACTTGTCTTCATGGAACAGAAATAGTGGGACAATGTCAAAACTGCGAATGAGAATATACCATTTCCGCATAACGGCCCAGACCCCAACCCCGGTACTGTCCCCAAAAAGAAAGCCACTCCACCTATAGACGTTCATTAATAGCATTGCACTTGTTTTGTTGTTAAAAAAAAAAATTAAAATAATTCCAAGCAAAATGCAACTATTTCCGCGATTCGCACGTTTTCATGTTCATCGTACCAATTATAGTCGTGGCCGGTGTCGGCTTGGCACATGACATGATGGAAGCGGGAGAGCTCTTCAGTGCTGCGCTCATGTGTGGTGCTTTGAGTATTTTATATATTTTTAGCTTCCATGTTGGTAATGAAAATTGGCTTCAACGTCACAGAGTAGGTTCTATGGAAACAAAAGTTTTAGTTATCTATGAGAATGGGTATGGGTAAGCAGCTTAACGGTGCATGACAACGTAATTTTTCGTGCGGAGAGGGTGTTGTACCCTATTTTTTAGTGGAATATGGCAAACAAGACATGATGGAGATAATGCCATGTTATGATGGTTTTAGAAAGTTACACTACCGGTCAAGGGATAACAACGGAAGTAACATGATTTTGAAGAGTTCTTTGCAAACGAAGTATCGGAATTCATTAAATCTCGTGCAGGTACATAACTATAGGAACATCGTTAGAGGTAAAAGTATCAAAAGATAAGGCTCACAAGACAATGCAACTTTTTTTTTCTTGTGCTGTGGAAGCTTACATGCGATTTGGTATGCATCCGCTTATTAACTTATACTCTTACGCCTATTTGAATGCAATGGCTTTTAGGATATTATCTTTTATATTTATGAAGACCAAAGGACCAGCAGCTTACCATCAGTAGAAATAATAAGCTCTTTTGTAGTAGAACAAGGGATGGCAGTTTGAGTCTATTTGGGTTGTGGGTAATTCAGGTTAAGGCGAGAAAGAATGCACTGTCGGTGGATGGGAATGTTAAAGAAATACACACATACCAAGATAAAGTCTAAAGCAAGTCAGACGACAGTATGCTTCGGAGTGGTCGAGTTTAAGCAAAATTTAAACTTTGTTGTCACAAGCCACGTTCATACGGACAGTTCTTCCAAATAGAATAGCTTTTGAGTAAATGGAAAAACTGTCTAAATAAAACAAGTAAAGTAGACGAGATAAATGTGATAACAAAATTAAAAGGACAAGTAGAATAAACCATCTAAACCAAATCAAAAAAGAACATCTTAGGCGGGCATTACAGTTCGGGGCGAACCTGGGCCTCAACCAACATCCTTCTATAAAGACTTCGATTTCGGGCGGGTTCTTTCCAGTTTTGCACTCATAGTCGGTTGAGGTCTTCTTCCACTTGATTGCGTCACCTAAGACGAGGTCTTTTTCTTTCGAGATTCTCCGGCAATGTCCTTTCGAAAACCCATCGAGCCGGAGCGTTTGGGTTCGTCCGCTCTACATGGCCCAGTCATCGTACCCTCGAAATACGTACTCTTCTAGGTATGCCCATCTCGGAGTACAGCTCATATAGCTCGTTGTTATATCTTCTTGTCCACACATTGTCTTCCCACATACTACGGGACGAAAGGAGAATTTTTCTTTCGAAACGATCAAGGATTTCCTCATCCTCATCCGCAAGCAGGACTGGCATGATCAAAGTCTTATACAGGGTTACCTTGGTAGTCAATTCGGTCACACACACTACCATTCTAGATAACTTTAGATTCCTACCGAATCGATCCGACTACACCACCCCCAAGTTGGTGTTTGACAACAATTTCCAAGTAACCATACCTTCAAGAGAAGCTTAAGAAAATGGCACTCTCTTGGAAAGTGAAGCAAACACTTCTACACCGATGGTTCAAAAACCAGCGAAGGTGTAGGACGTGGAATCTGGAATCTACTCAGAAAAACTGAATCTTAGTCTTTTCTTCCGCCTACCTGATCATTGTAGAAATGTAGAGTGTCCCAAGCGGAAATTCTGGCGATTAAGGAGGTGCTGTCTTGGCTCAAAGAAAACGTCATAACCTCCACGGATATTCGAATCTTCTCGGACAGCCAAGCTGTCCTTAAATGTCTTGCCTCTGTCTCTACAAAATCCGTCACGGTAAAAAATTGTAAAATGTCTCTGAGGGAGATGTCAAATCAGTTCAACATTCACCCTTCATGGGTATCGGGGCACAGGGTCATACCAGGCAACTGTATAGCAGACGAACTAGCCAAAAAGGGCACGACCACTTCCCTACGCTCAGAATGGAACAACATAGGTGTACCTATCGCTACATGTAAACTCCTACTTAGACAAGACGCATCGAGGATAACAAACACTAGATGGACTGAGAATAACAACTGCCTTGCAACAAAGAAAGTTTGATCGTGTGTAGACTCAAAATGCTCGAAGGGCTTGTTAGCCTTGAGCCGCCTGTATCTAGGTTCTACCATAGGTATGTTTTCTAATGATTTCTGCAGAAGCTGCATGGACGAAGAAGAGGAAGAAACCGTTCAACACCTTCTTTGCTCATGCCCTGCACTACTTCATAGGAGTAAAACTCATCTCGGTGAATTCTTATTCGACGATACTAGCAACTTAGCTTACACAGACTTAGCCTTTCAAAATACATTAAAAGTTCCGCGTTTTTCGACTAGCAGCTAGCAGGTGATTAACCGTCAAGTCCCGTAATGGAAGATTAATGGTAAGTGTGTGAGGCAATGTACGTAGGTACTACTCATTGGTTGACAGCCACTTCCACCTAACTTAATCTACCTTGGTTTTTCTGGTAGTTGGCAAGAGCTATTCTCCGTTTGATCTCCGCACTGATGTTGTTTTCCGTGTCTATAGCGGATCCTAGGTAAACGAAGTCCTGTACTACCTCGAAGTTATGTCTGTTTATTGTGACGATTTGTCCAATTCTTCGATGTTCTGTGTCCCTGTTTGATGACAGCATATACTTCGTTTTGCCCTCATTAACCACCAAACCCATTTTTGCCGCTTCTGTTTCAATACTCGCAAAAGCACCTATGACATCACGCTTTTTTCTTCCCATTACGTCAATATCGTCTGCGTAGGCGAGTATTTGTACAGACTTTTGAAAGATTGTTCCTCTGGTGTTGACGTTTGAGCTTTGTATAATCTTTCAAGTATGACGTTGAAGAAATCGCATGAGAGTTTGTCAAAAGCCTTTTTCGACATCAAAGGTCTCTGTGAGTTCTCTACCGACCTTGACGGAGCAGCGTGAATTCTCCAAAATCATCTTGCAAAGTCGTTTACGAGCTTTGCAGGGATGCCGAAACTAGACATGGCTCTGTACAGCTCGTCTCTATAAATACTGTCATACGTGGCCTTAAAATCGATTAAAAAATGGTGAATATCGATATTTTATTCTTGGGGTTTTTTCCAAGATCTGCCATAATATGAAAATTTGGTCTATTGTGGACTTCTCTGATCTAAAACCACATTGATTAGGACCTATCAAGTTTTTAACGTGGGGTTTCAGACGTTCACTTATTACAGCAGACAAAATCTTATAAGCGACGTTAAGGAGGTTTATCCCTCTATAATTGGAGCAATTGTAAGGGTCTCCCTTTTT
Organism: Melanostoma scalare; assembly: GCA_949752695.1. Lineage (NCBI taxonomy): Eukaryota > Metazoa > Arthropoda > Insecta > Diptera > Syrphidae > Melanostoma > Melanostoma scalare. The sequence goes on from OX456984.1 coordinate 39,164,220, forward strand.
AGGATCGGGCATACGATATTGGGGTTCTATATTCATCGGGCATACTTTCTTCCGACCATATCATGCAGATCAGCTGGCGCATACTCCTTTCCAACTGGTCTTCAGCTGTCTTGAAAAGTTCGGCATCAAGGCCATCTGCACCTGCAGTCTTACTTGATTTAAGTTTCCAAATGGCAAGCTCAACTTCTTCTAGGCCAGTAAGGATCATCGTCCAAGCTGAATGGAGGGAATTGGTGTCTTCACCGCCGTTAAGCAGTCTGCAGAAGTGATCTTTCCAGATGCTCAGTAGCGACTGTGACTCTATTACTATGATCTTTACAATCTTGAGTTTGGGGCTTACCCCCCTGGCAGGACCTTTTTATCTTACAATTATGAAGAAATTTGAAAAGAGTGGATTTTGTAAAGCATTTTCATTCGTTATCCCCGCTCAGTCGAAAATCTTGCTGCTGCAAGGGTAAGTGTAGCTGATGACCCAAATTTGTCAACTTCCCGGCGTTTGCAGCAGTTGAACATCTCGTACACCCCACTATGGCGTATTTTGCATTCGGATTAGCATCTCCTTATTAATTACGCAATAATTTAAAAAAAAGAGTTGTTAAACATCAACTAAAACACAAAACCACTAACTACAACAAACTTAAGTGTTTTTGAAAGCTAATACTTTGTTCTTTAACTAGCATTTTAAATCAAGTTGATAAAATTAGTGCTTTTTGAGTAATCAAGTCTTAAAGTCAAACTTTTGAAAGTATAGATTTGGATACATAAGCTGACACAAGGTGGTTTCCTTATAATCACCGCAGAACACTCACTCTAAAGTTAATTACTGTTGGCTCTTCCCGACACCAATATAGGTACCATAACACAGCCTCGGACTTGCGCGTCCACCTACCACAATCTCAATCAAGTTCCAAACCGCACCGAACGGAAGCCTAATTGAAGACTGTCTGCCTTGTAATTAAGTTCCGAAGAACCGCAACATCACAAAACGATTCCTACTAATTTTGCCAATTAATTAACAGTTGCACACACACACACAACACACAACATGACTTAAAAGAAACACAAAACTAATTCATCACTAAAATGATTAACTTTTCCAACTCCAACAAATTCCTCATTCACTTTCATAAAGTACCCCCCTAATTAACCACCTTTTTTCGCAACGTGTTAAGGTCTTAACTATTCATCTTCGTTTCATTCATTAACCTTACGTAATGCAAGCAATTATGAATCTTAAATACCTACAATCGCATAGAGTGAATCTGTTGTTAACCACATCAACAACACACAATAATCACCAGCGAATAAGAAAAAAATAAATACCATACAACACCCCAGTAATCTACAATAAACAACACCACTTACTCCAGATACGCTGCGAGAGGAGAAATGTTTTATGGCCCAACTATAAGCAATTATATGTTTAAACTTTCTTTTCTCCATAGATTCAGTAGTCAGATATAAATATTCCATTTTTTCCCTCCTAATTATGATGCATTAATGCACATCATGTTGTACGCATGTACGGTTGGATGGCGGTGCGGTGGTGGATGATGATGTTTGGTGATGGCGCGGTACGTCTTGCTCATTTATCAAATGAAAGTGAGAAAAATTTATGATTTCTGTTCTTTGAGGATGGGTTGAACTTTGTGGGAGTAAATGTGGGGCGATAGGTTGTTTGAATTAATTTGAAACAGACCAAGCAATTAAAATATTAACTTCGTCTTTGAAGAATGAATTAAACGCAATGTTGTGGTATTTGATATGTTTGACCTGAAAAAGTTTCTCTATGCAAACATAACCTAAGCACCTTCTTAACTTGTAGAGAAAAACAAAATAATATTATGATGACTTTGTTGAAAACAGTGTCTAGCCTTTTTTATTAAAACTTTGATTTATGGCTTGAGATTCATTTCCGCTTTCGGTATTTTTATTTTCTTTGTTTTTCTGTTTATTTTTGTTAACAAAGACCAATCAACAAAGCGTAATCAATGGTGTTATTGGAGCAGTTTAGGGTTTCCAATTTCCATGAATATCTGCAGTTGCAGTACTACGCATTTGTGTTGAATGAATGAATAAATAGTTTGGGGTTTTTGTATTGCACTTCCACCTTGAAGATCTGTTGTGCCCCTCTCATTTAGTCTATGAAGACATGAAGAGAGCTTCTCAATCTTCCAGAAGGTAGTTCGGAGATAGATTCTTGATGGTGTAAAGCAGCTGAGTGATGAAAAAAGTGAAGTAATAAATGAAATAAAAAAAGCGAGTGCTGTGAAAAATAAAGTTTTGTTTGCTGAATCTTTAAAAAAAGATACACCAATGTATGCGAATGTTTTAAAGAAAAGTGCATCAGTAATGATTAAGCCAAAAAGCACCCAAAGTGCAGATATAACAAAAAATGCAATTAAATCTAATGTTCATCCATCAAATAGTGGTGCTCAAGTTTCTGGCATTAAAAAATTAAATAGTGGTGCGGTAATTGTTGCATGTTCTAATGACGAGTCAATGGAAAAACTTAAAGGCGACATCGAAGTAAAATTAGGTGATAAATATAATGTGAATGTTTTAGTAAAAAAAAACCAAGAATCAAAATAATTAATATGTCCGAGAAAATGGAAAGTGGTGATATTATAAAGTGTTTAAAAGAGCAAAATGATTTCTTGAAGAGTTCTGATATACAAGTTAAAGCCCAATGGAAAAACAAGTTTAGAAGGCATGATTCTTTTAATGTACCTAGTTATTGAATTAGATGCCGACGGTTATAACAAAGAAATGCAAATGGGAAAGCTAAGTGTAGGATGGGATCAATGTGAAGTTAAAGATGGGTTGCATGTTAGAAGATGCTACAAATGTTTAGGATTTAACCATACTAGTGAAAATTGCTCAAGTGCGGATAAAGTTTGTTTTAAATGTGCAGGGTCGCATACTGGATCCGAGTGCCAATCAGACGTTTTAAAATGTGTAAATTGTGTTAAAGCTAACAATGATTTAAAATTTAATTTTGAAGTTGATCATAATGCCTTTGATAGTGATTGTAAAGTCTATAAGCGTAAGATCAGTGTAGAGAGGAATAAACAGTGGTAGCAACCACTTTCAAAGTATAAAGGAAAAACCGTCATATACTATCTAAACATACAAAGCCTATTAGCAAATAAAAGTGAATTAGAATTATTAATACTGAAGTGTTCCCCTGATATAATTGTCCTGTCTGAAGTTCGAGTAACTGTAAATATTGAAGAATGTGAAACAAAAATTAAAAACTATTCTTATGTTAATTGTCCTTCGTTGTCCCGGCACACTGCTGGTGCTAGTATGTATATAAAAAATGGCATAGACTATACCGTAAAAAATGTAAGTAAGTTTGATTTAATTGCATGGTTTTTAAAAGTGAAAATACGCATACAAAATGAAAATTGGTCGATTGGAGTCGTATACAGGTCCCCAAGTTCTAGCGTTAACGATTTTTTAGAATTATACTCGAATTGGTGCGTACAGTTTTTCGAAAATGATAAAAATGTTATTATAACGGGTGATTTCAATATTGACTTATTAACGGATGATAATAACAAATCAAAAATGGAAGATTCAATTCTGGATCAAGGTCTTTCCCAGCTAGTAAGAGAACCGACAAGAATAACCGAAAACTCAAAAACTTTAATTGACTATGTTATAACGAAAACGGAATTGTGCAATAAAGTGAATGTAAAAATAGACTGTGATAATAAAATAACAGACCATGAAACCATCAAGATTCAAGTTTTAAATAAGGAAATCAATCAAATTCAAAATCGAAAGTGCAGATTTCTCGATTATTCAAAGGAAAAATTTGATAATATGTTGCAACAAGTAGGATTTTCTGATTTATTTTTCATTGAGAACAGTGAAGATCTTTTCGAAATGTTTGATATCAAGATAAAAGCATGTGTCGATGTAATAACAATTGAAAAAGTTGTTAAACAACACGATGAACACAAATGGTTTACCCCAGAGCTTCAACGATTAAAAAAGGATAAGATAATAGCTTATAGGATAGCATCATACAATAACACGATAGAGAACTGGACAAGGTACAGAGATATTTGTAAAAAATATAAGGAAAAAATCAAAGAATCAAAGAATAACTACATATATGGACAAATAGAAACAAAATCTGGAGATCAAAAGGCAGTTTGGAAAATGCTTAAAACATTTATTTTAAAGGACGATGGTAACAGAAAGTGTGTAAATAGCGTTGAATTTGGACACGAAAAAGTGAAAGACCCCAAGATAATTGCTAATAAGTTCAATACTTACTTTGTAGAAAGCATCTGTGATATAAATAGTTCGATTCCCTACGTGCAATATGAATCATCTGTGATAAACATTACTAATAGATTTAAGTTTAAATTCTGTGATCATAGAGCTCTATCTAATGTGATAAAAAAGTGCAATAATAAAAAGGACATTTATGGTATAAATAGAGACATAATATATAATTCAATAGAAATATTAGGTCCAGTTTTAATGAAGTTAGTAAATGAATCACTTAAAAATGGAATTTTTCCAACCCGTTGCACGTTGGAAGGAATCAATGGTTGTACCCGTTGAAAAAGTGGTAGGATCAAGTAATTGTGAGCATTTTCGCCCCATTAACATGTTACCGATGTTTGAAAAAATCCTGGAACGTGTAGTGAGTGATCAACTTACAGCATATGTCGAGAACAACAGAATTTTAAATATAGAGCAGTCTGGTTTTCGTAGTGGTCACTCTTGTGAAACGGCGTTAAATTACATCACTAACGAATGGAGAAAAGACATTGACCAAGGTAAAGGAGTGATAGCAGTTTTTCTAGACTTTAAACGAGCGTTCGAAACGATTGATCGGGACATATTATTAGATAAACTCAAGCTTTATGGCATACGTGACACAGAATACAAATGGTTTCATTCGTACCTAAATGACAGATACCAAAGGACAAAATTCGGCGATGAGACCTCAGACTCAATAGAGGTTAAATTAGGGGTCCCTCAGGGTTCACTCTTGGGTGTTTCCCTTTTCTTGCTATATATAAACGATGCTAAAAGTGTTCTTAATCATTGTAAAATAGTTTTGTTTGCGGATGATACATTATTATACATTTCGGGAAAAGATTTAAATGACATGTGCTTAAAAATGAACTCGGATCTAGAAAATATAAATATGTGGTTGAAAGCAAACAAACTTTGTTTAAACGTTCGTAAAACTAAATGTATGAAAATTAAAATTCGTGACCCTGTGACAGTATGTATAAATGGTTGTCAAATAGAGTGTGTTCAGAGCATTAAATATCTGGGTGTAATATTAGATAGTGAGCTAAATTTTAAAGACCATGCAAAACATTTATGCACAAAAATTGCGAAAAAAGTGGGGTTCCTTGGGCGTATAAGACCTGTTTTATCAATGCAAAATGCCATCATGCTACATAACGCAATAGTTTTACCACATTTTTTGTACTGCTCTACGATTTTGTTTGGGTGTCCTAACTACATAAGACAGCGTATGCAGGTATTGCAAAACAAGGCAATGCGAACTATACTAAAGTGCAATAGATATACGCCAGTAAGACAAATGTTGGATGCGTTAAAATGGATGAACGTCGAGCAAAAAATTACATTCAATGCAATGGTATTCATATTTAAAATGAAAAATGGATTGCTCCCACCATACTTTGAAGGCAGTATAACAACAGTAGCAGAATTGCAGCCGTACAACCTAAGAAACAATCAGGACCTCAGACCTATACGAAGCAACAGAAGTAACAACATGAACTCATTGATGTATTCGGGTTTAAATTTTTACAACGGTTTACCAAGTGAATTGAAATCAGAAACAAATCTTATCTCTTTTAAACGTAAACTACAAATATTTTTAAAAGCAAGAATCAGTGTGGTTTAAATCTTTCTGAAGTTTGTAATTAAAGAAAAATTCATATAAAATTTGCAATTTGATTTAACTCTGGTAAAAACTTTGCACTTAAAATTTTAAAATTCAAAATTTAAAGTTTAAATACTAACAGCACACAAATTTATATAATTATAAAAAGTTGTAAATTATTGTCAAATGATTTTGAAAAAGTTCATTGAACTAATAAAGAAATATTATTATTATTATGTTCGTTACAGTATCTGCATTTATCGTTGCTCTCTCTGCCTAGTAGGTATTATGAGTTGTTTCCTTATAGCCTTCAATGATCAGTTGGGAAACCATTTTCCGCTCAAATTTATAACGTCTTCTTACCGTTTCTGTTTGAAAGTACCAAGTACAAGCTTAGCTTTTTTTATAATTAACGCGTACATCAAGGGGTTATGAATACCCTTATAATGTTATAGAACACAGTGCGTGCATTTAGGACAATAGGAGAGGATTTAATAGGAGACACCGATGAACGTTGCTTTTGAATTTTTGTGAATCGTAATGCAGGAGAAATACAGAGCCAGGTAAAGTATTCCACATACGGGTGGAGCGACTAAAATAAGAATCTCTACTTTACTGTACGCCTGAAGTTGGGCAACTGGCTATTTCGCTAGAGCACTGTTTGTGAAAAAAGCGATGAAAGAGAGGTAACGTTTCGACGATGTTTGATAGAATCAATCGATTCTACGATTGAATTATCACCTATCAATTTTAACGCTCTATTTTATACTCTATCAAGTAGGCGCAAAGATGTTTGAGGAGCAACTGAGCAGATATGGGAGTTATACTCCAGTTTTGGGCGGATGAACGCCTTATAAATTGTAGCCAGATCAGAACGGGTGATCTGCATCGTATCAAGAAACCTAAGCATTTAGCAGCGTTTTTGGCGACTTCAAATATGTGGTCATTCCAACGAAGATTATCGTTTCATCGATCATCGATCATCGCTTGACGTAGTCTAGGGAGTTCATTAAAATAAAATTTTTTTTTCCTTTGGATAGGGCGAAGGGAAAACATCTTTACTGGCACGTCGACCTGAAAGATCTTTTCTGCTGTTCCCTTACGTAAAGTGTAAAGCTGTTCAAACGAAGTTAAGATCATGTAAGAACCTAATAATGTTCGAAGAAGGGGTATTTGTAATATCAACAAGACTAGTGAATGGTTAATCCTTTATTGAATATTTTTAGCCTGGATCTGGCTATAGCAGGGCATTCACATAAAATATGTTCAACTGTTTCTGTGTCTTAGATACAGAGACGGCAGGTGTCATCTTGACTGATGCCCATGTTTTTAAGACGATATCTGACAGAGCACAGTCCAGTGAAGAAGGCCGTAAGTAACTTTGCGTCACTTTGAGATAAGTCGATGAATAGTTTTGACTGGCGGTGGCCATTAAAGTTATTCAAGAAGTGGATCATACTCTGGCGTTCCCAAGTAACCAGTTCACGTTCAATGCTACTGATTGGGAGACCGCAATAGGGTTTGAATTGGGATTGAGTGCAAAGTCTGGCTAGGTGGTCATCCTCTTCTTAACCCTGTACGTCTTGATGTCCATGGACCCAGGAAAGAGTTATTTTACTGTGGGTGGCTAATTACGATAGACTTGTCAAGCAGTTCCAAATAAGGGTGGATTCAATTTTGGTTGAGAACAATGCCTTTAGGGCTGCCTGACTGTCAGAGCAAATTCGGATGCTTAATCTTCGGAGGTTTCTTCTAATGCATTTCCTATCACAGAGTTTTATAGCTATTCACCCCTATCATGAGGCCCGTCGTAGCGATTTCGGACTACGAATACCAAAATGGATAAGCATCACAAACGCCCTTGTAGTGACTGTTTTGTCACAAAATTTGTTATTAATAATAAAATTTTTAACAAGTTATAAATATCTTTTGACAAGCGTTCATTACGAAGATGTTTTTAGTCATTTCTATTTGACATTCGTAGTCCGAAATCGCTTCGACGGGCCTCATGATAGGGGTGATTGCCTCTGCTTGAAAGATAGTTGTTGTGCTACCAACGGATATAGACGATTTAAAATTCGGACCGAAAACCCTTGCACCTACACCGTTGTTAGTTTTTGAACCGGTAGTGTACCAAATGTATTAGAAGTTACTTGTAAGAATTACAGTGATCTTCCACGCTGAGCGGTTTTTAATATTGGTCTAAAAGGTGGTTTTTCCCTGTTACCAGTTGTTCTACCTGCTCATTTTCCTTAATTCCCACATGTCCTGGTAACCAAAAGATTGTTACCTTATTGCAGGTGTGTTTTAGTGGCAATTCAGCAATAATATAGGATTGAATTCGATGACAAAGTTTGAGTTGGTTGTGTAACAACTTGTGGCCTTAATTGTAGCCCGACTGTCCCTTACTATTGCAATGTGATTGTTTTTGTAATTTGTCATTGTGTACTTCCGCACATCTGTGCATATTGCATGGAGTTCTGTATCGAATATCCTTGACAGCCTTCCCATTTGTACCGAAATGTTTGTTCCTGGCCCAAAAATTCCTGCTCCTCAGACCTCAGCCACCAGCTGCTGTTGAGCCATGCGTGTACCATCAACGGCAGGGGTCTTTAACGAGTTAGTGTTTCTTCTTACTGCGAAACTGAATTCCATAGTCATGCGGTCCACGCGGCAGTAGTTTAGAGGGAGAGATGTGATTCCTTCGAGATCAGGATGCTCGTAAATCGTAACGTCGAAAAGAACGAAGAAGAAGAAGGTCATGCTTACCAGAAGGATGTCAATTGGTCATTCCTTTAGACATTTAATGCCCTTCTATTTTTAGAACACTATCTGTTCCTTGATTTACTATGGCAAACCTCCAATGTTGCATTTGTCGTTCTTTAAAACCAGAGGTTTGAGAATCAAGAATAAAACCACAGCTCTTCATTCCTCGTGACATTCTTATGCACACTACCCTCTGTTCATAATCTAGTCCTTTTATGGTGAATACTTTTTCAGTTCTCCTAAACAAAATCATAACGTACATGCACCGAAAAATGCTCTGTCTACAATCCCATGTTTTGCCTGCACTTCTCCTGCATATTATTAGGGTTATCGTAGCCTTTTCAGGTGCAGCTTCAACCTGCTTTTTACATGAGAGTTTGTATGTTGGTATCAAGACTTAACATTATGTATGTTAGTATCAAGACTTAACATTTTACCTCATTTTTGGTTCAATTTTTTCTCCATTCAGTGTTTTGGCTTTGAAAGTCGTTGGAGTTTTATTTTGTTAAACGGAATGATTGAAATTTCGGTCGGATTGATGTTCAATTCTACCGATATACGCACCATATTTTTTTGTAACTTTGAATACCTTCTCCCAATGCACTTTACCCCCAGTGTGGTTTGTTTTTCGATAGATCGTCAACTCCTAAGCTTTATAGGAGAGGAGTCTTTTTCGACAGCTTCTGGTTGTAATGATTCTCTGAATTTTTTGGCTAGATTGTGATTCAGCCGTTCTGATACTGAGAATAGTACTAACCCACTTTGATTCAAGTGTTTTTCCAGCGTATTCCACGATCGGATCACTGGTGTGAAGCAGTTAAGGGGGACAGGTGTGTTTCCTTCGAGATCAAGATACTCGTAGCGTCGAAAAGGAAGGAGTAGAATCGGAGTGTTTTTTTTTTCTGAAGTGCTTTGTTTAACCAATGTGTTAAAGGCAGCCTCAATGTTCAAGAAACAGTCAAGAGCTGTTTGCTTTGGGTCGATGATGTACCTTTTGAACAGTAGTTAAGAGATGATAAAAGGCAGTTCCCGTCTTCGTGCTCTGTATATATGCTACCTCATTTAGCAGATTATGATTTTATTAAATTTTTAGTATTGGTCTAAAGCACCTAGGGTTAAGATGTGCTGCTCCTTTTTTTTATCCATTTTTAGTACAAATATTAATTTATCTCGAGTTCATGAACTAGGTATATACTCTAGTGCCACATGCTACTTCTGATAATTTATACTTAGCAAGTTCGATAGGATTACTTCTTTGCCCATCTGTAGCAATACAGAAAAAAATATTCACAAAGAAGCTAATCCAAAATGTCACCAACCACCCGAATCAGCTAATGAGAAGGATGACCACAGAACAACGACATCCGGAACCAAGGATGGAGACCCTGGACGACAACATCATCAAGGACAACGAGGGACCTATCTCGTTTTACGCTGACACTGCTGGGTCAGCACACCGCAGTGGCTAAATTGTCAACCCCCATCTTTCAACTACAAACCCGCCATCGATAACCAGGAATGAACTACCTGAGAGGACGACAAAGTCAACCGACTTCTATTTTATTACTTTTTTGTAATGTAAATTATATAATTTTCTATAATATTTTAAGTTCAGACAATGTATATGGTTAGGCCCCCAGTGTGCCAACAAAAGTTTATTATCAAAGTATCCTAATTAGTTATAAGTTAAATTGTATATATTGTTCAAATAAAACTAACTAACTAATACAGAAAGGAACCCATCTATTCCTTGGAGTTTAAAGGGTTGCAAGGCACATAATGCCCATTATTATTTGGAGCAAATTATTGTTCCTGTCTTCCAGGCTTGTTTATCAGGTCTATGTAAAGAAACAGATGTTCCATAGAATATGAGCACCGTCATGGTTGTCTCACTAAAAGATGTTTTTGATGAACACACCATCGAACAAATAAAAATTTGATGTCATCAATATCGCAAAAAAAAAAAACAAAAATTTTTCGTTCTAACCTTTTAGAAAATGATTTAAAATGCCCACTGGTTCAAGCATCTCAGAACTAGGCTCATCAGGGAAAACCGCATCTGACTAACCACAGCTGCTAAGAAAGCCAAAACACCGAATCCACAAAAGGGCAGTCAATATTATTTGGGTGTGGGAGAGAAATATTGTAGTGATTACGAACAGCCGGACCATCAAGTTAGATGACATAATAGATATACTGAACCATATTCCGGTGAATAACTTTTGAGAGCAGCAGATATCGTTTTTTTTTTTTTAAACAGTGCTGTAGTGGAATGGCCAATTGCATTTGTCCCCTGAAACTTTATATACGCAACACTAGCTTCATCAGTTTTGACTTTAAAAAACTTGAAGAAACTATAGGCTGATGATAACGGATGAATCAAATGCAAGTGCAACCCACCAAGCTTTTGTCCGGAAACGGTTTCACCTCACTGTCAAATAATAATGTTGATCGAAGTTCAAAACTCAAATTCATTTTCGAAATCAAATTTTAAAAATGGAAAATTCCAAAAGTGCAGTGCATGTTACCTGCCTATCTGTCAATATGACTGAATTTGTTGATGCAAAACACAATCGACAACACATTCCACTTTTTGAGAAAACATTTTCAGCCATCACAAGCAATTAAAAGCGAAATAAACAAAAAAAGAAAAAAAATATTAAATAAAAATTAATAAAGTGTTCATTGACCGTCTCACATGGCCAAACGTGTGTGCGGAGACCTCGTTAGCACATATTACCACGAACAGACTGTCTAGATCTTAATGCCCAACGAAGCATTTGAAACATGACTAGACTGACACGAGCTAACCCAGCTCGTGTTGGGTTTAATTTGTTTTTTTTTTTTTTTTCATTTTCTTATCTAGCCAGTAAGGAGGTGTTATACGATTTGAGTCATAATTGCTAAGGAACATGTCCGCAAGTGAAAGTTTTTTAAACAATTTATAAGTGGCAATCTGGAAAAGCATCCTGATGTTAATTGTGTGAGGGGACATTTTAAAGAGTGACATTACCGTGCTTGTGTTTCACCAGCATAGAATCAGAGGACTTATTTCGGAAATTTAAATGGTCTGTATTATCAAAACGACCTTGCTTTTAAAAAGAGTGTATCCGGTTTAATAACAAAGCAATACTTCCTACTTTTGTGTGTGTTTTTCCATTGAAATTTTAAATAAGTTTGATCCTTCTTCGATTTTCAGAAATCACGACAAAGGTGAAGGTTCAAAGGATTACTGATTTTGGGCTCATTCGTGTCCTAAAAGCTATTGGAAGTATGAAAACTGAGCTAAAAAACATAACAAGACAATTTGCAAGGAAGAGTTTCCACTCCTAACTCAATTGTTTCTCAAACCAACTAAACTATAGAGAAATGGATATAAAACGGAACAAATCTATAAAATTGACAAACAAAACGTTGACAGCACTCCCATGGTGATGATAAGACTTCCCACTGAACTCAAACAAATTCCTAAATTATGTAAAATCCAATCGAAAACATAAGCCACGCTTAAAATTTCAGTCATTTGCACTGATGAAAAACAAGACTAAAAAAATAAAATCACAACGCTTACACAGAGACGAATGTCAAAATCCCGCTCCAAAGAAAAGGGAAGAACAAAAATGATGTCAGCCTAAATCCCTTAATACTCTTCCACCATATCGCCTCAACCATGAGTTTCCTTTATTTTCTTTTCAATTTCTTTTATTTTATTTTTCACGAAGACAACAAAGGACATCCAATTAACGGTTTCCCTAAACGCACAAATGTGGGCGCTGTGCTAGATGGATGTCCTTACGGGGCTTTTAAATTTCATTGACATTTTGTACTGGAAAAATATACCTGTGCCGTCACTAGAATAATTGTGCAAAGCCAACTTTCTCTCATGTGTGTGTGCCTGCCTCCTGCCTATCTTCTTTTTGATGGGCACAATGAGTTCAGAAGATTTTTTTAAACATAAAAATAGAATAAAAAAAGAAGAAATCTCAAGAGGTTTTATTACATTTTTATGAGAGTTATTGCGGAGGTTGTGAAATTTTTAAGGGCCTAAGTATTCTAACGATGACGACGGTTGACGCAGTTATAAAATATTTTGTACACGCACATATGAACATATTTTTCTTCATCCTTGGCGTTGGCCCAACGGTTTTGTTGATATAGCTGATGATTGTGACTCTTAATAAAGCTGTGCAGAAATTGTATGAGGGAGGAAAATCGAAAAGTCATGCTGTACAATCCGCACCACGCACAAGAACCTTGAACTTTTTATGATGATGATGATGATGATGACGGTAACCTAGCAACCGACACACACAATGATTTTTATTCCATTTATGGACTTTGTTTCAATTTAAAGAAATTTTCAAATTGCTTTATTTGTTGTTGCCTTTTTTAGTTGGAAAAATTAGTCAACAGACATTTGTAAGATTTGAGAGACATAATCACTTTCAAAGTAAAACTCAGAACTAAAAATATCAAGTGATATTTTAAAATAGGTTAGAATGCGTATGTAAAGTTAATGATGGTCGTGAATAAGGTTAGGCACACAATAGGCAGCCTATGTGTGTAACCAGGGAGCCTAGTGCGCGCATAGCCTAAGAGTAGTACTTAGTAGAAACTTCACTTGATCGCTGTCTCTGAAATAGACTACTTGTCGATTGTGACAAGCTGAAGGGGCTTAAAGGGTGAGTTTTTGAACGCAGTTTTTTGAAAATCAAATAAAACACTCAAAGTTGCACCATAAACTCAAATAGGTTTTTGTCATTTACTCTTTTTATAAGCATAACTACATATATGGTCAATTCCGAAGGTCCAATTTTGAGTCACTTACTCGAGCATTTTGGCCCGCGTTCTAAGAATTAAGCGTGTTATGTTATCCTGCGTAAGGCTTGAATCGTGTTTTGCTTGTTCACATAGACTAACGACTTAACATAACCCCACAAGAAGTAATAAAGAGGAGTTAAATCGCATGATTTAGGCGGCCAACTCACAGGGTTATTTCAATAATCTGCTCAACGATTTCACCCTTCAACAAGTCCATTGTTTCAGTTTTGATGAAACCACATGTCAACCAACTTCAACTCAGCCAACTGGGGCAAAAAAGTCGTGTGTTATGGCTCTATATTGTTCGTCGCTGACAATAACGTTTCTTCCATGGTCGTCTTTGCAGAAAAATGGACCCATTAGCCACCAGCCCATAAACCACACCAAACTTTTGTTTTTTCGGAAGGCATCGGTAATTCTTGTAAGACATATGTGGCTGTTTATTGATCCAGATGCAATATTTTTGCTTATTTACGTATCCTTTGAGCCTAAAATGAGCCTAATCGTTGAACACAATTTTTCAATAAACAACGGGTTTTCATGGAGCTGTTAAGGCCCATGCATCAAAAATTAGACGTTGTGGTAGGTCATTCGGCTTGAATTCTTGCAAAAGTTGAATTTTATAGGCTTTCAAACCCAAAACGACACAAATGCTAAGAACACCGAATTGCCATTTCACGATCCTCGTTAACACTGGACGCTATGAATGCAATATTCTCTTCGGAACGCACTGTACGCATGCAAGTCGATGGTTTAATGTCCACCAAAGTAAATATCATGAGAAATTTGGCTATGACGACCGTAACAATTTCGTAATGGGTTTGGTGGCTAATGAGGGTAAACAGAAGTATAACTTGTTATGACACAAGGACACTGAACATCGACGAATTGTATACAAAACGTAACAATAGACAGACATAACTTCGAGGTAGTAAAGACTTCGTTTACCTAGGATCCACTATAGACATGGAAAACAACATGAGATCGAAAGGATAATAACTCTTGCCCCGTTGCTTCTTTGGGTTAAGAAGGCAATTGAGAAACAAACCCCTCTCTAGAAAAACCTGATAAGACTTTAATCATGCCAGTCCTGCTTTACGGCGCGAAGCGTGGACTTTACCGAAAGCGAATAGGGAAACCCTTGGTCGTTTCGAAAGAAAAATACTACGTATCACGAGACAACGATGGCTGGGCCATGTAGAGCGGGTGGACATCAAAGGTCCTACAGGGTTTCGAAAGCACATTGCAGAGAAAAAGCGGAAGGGGAAGACCTCGTCATAGTTGGGGCAATTAATTGGAAGAAGACCTCAACCGATTTAGAGTCCAAAACTGGAGAGGGTTCACCCGAAATGAAAATTGTTACCGAAAGATGTTGGTTGAGGCTCAGGTTCACATCGAACTGAAATGCCCACCTTAGTGAGTAAGTAACTTTGTGCATAATCGTAACAAACGATCCACATTTTTCACAGAACACGAATTGTGACTATCGTTCAATCGTTGCCCATTTGTAGATCTTTCCATGATAAAATGGCAGAGCATAGGTTAGGTTAGGTTAGGTGGAAGTGGCTGTCAGTCAATGAGTACATTGCCTAACACACTTAGGCCGCAAGGGCCCATTGTGATACCACAGAGATCAGCAAGTTAATCACCTACTGATCTCAGAAACCCGATGTAAGATTAACGAGTTGATCACTTATTAATCTTCCATTACGGGACTAGCCGGTTATTCACCTGCTAGTCGAACCACGTGGAACTTTTAATGTATTTTGAAAGACTTTTAGGGTCTATGTAAGCTAGGTCGCTAGTATCATCGAAGAAGAATTCACCGAGATGAGTTTTCCTCCTATGAAGTAGTGCAGGGCATGAGCAAAGAAGGTGTTGAACGGTTTCTTCCTCCTCCTCGTCCATGCAGCTTCTGCAGAAATCATTGGAAAACACACCAAGTCTTTTGGCGTGTCTCCCTATTAGACAGTGTCCCGTAAGAACACCTATGGTAGAACCTAGATACAGACGGTTCAGGGCCAACAAACTCTTCGAGCGTTTTGAGTCAACACACGGCCAATTGGCAGAGCATAGGTACCGAAAACTTTTTATTGGACAGATGACAATTGGACGTCATTACCGACCAGTGCAGCCAACTTTGAAAACTTAACACCTAAAATATCACCCTTTAGAAGGACTTTTGTGTTGCTTAAATTTTTTGATTTGCTATGGTTGCAAATCTTCATGTTCTTATTTGTTCAGGAACTTTTTTGTTTTTGAAAAGAGTACTTTTTGTGGTCCAAATGATGTCTAAGCGCTGACTATTAACTCATTTTTAATCACTCGGATATTGAGACAAACCAAATGTTGAAATTCTGCGCCACTGACGTCACATTGATGAGCTCTTGACAATGTGGTAGACCTGAATGCGTATAAGACTTACATTTACGGCAGTTGGTAATCATCATACAGTGAAATCTCCCTTGGGCGGACAGCCATGGTGCAGAAGTTTTTGTCCGCCTAAGGGAGTTGTCCGTTGAAGGGAAATCAAACAAAAACACTAAATTTTAAAAAATAAATAGCTGACGCTTTGAAATCAGTTATTCCTAAGCGCGTTGCAACTTCTGTTGCCTGTTGTCGAATTGCACTTCCAGATATCGGAAACCCTTTGTTTCGAGATGCATTGAACCACTCAAAAACATTTTTATCAAGGCCGCTTGACGCAATAAATCGTCTTTTAAGATGAGTTGGATTGTAGTTTGACTGCCATTCACTCAAAAGCTTTTTTTTCAGTAGATCAGCAACTTGGGTTTTTCCTATTTTAAATTCTGTTGCTTTTTCTCGTATGCTTTTTTTTATATTTCTGACTAAAGCTAATTACGTCTACCTTTCCCTTTAAAGTCAAAGTTCTCTTTTTTGGTGGCATCCTGAAAACTTGTTTCTATAAAATCTATGTAGGTACATACATACATAATATGTACATACATAGGTAAAAATAATTAAAAGAATTTAAAACTGCCTGAGCGCAAATAAACTGAAATCAAAAAATAAACCCTTTCTTACGTCCAAACAACACACACACCTAATAGAGTTTCTGGACTGGCAGCTGGCACGTATGTACATATTTTTCAAAGAATTTGATGCTCGGTGTAGATTGCAACTTAAAAAAAATACATCTGCCAAAATTATCAGCGTGATGCAATGTTCAATCCTGCTCTGATGTACGTCTAAGAGAAAATATTTAGTCTTTCATACATGAAATTTCTGTCCGCGTCCGTCCAAGGGAGTGTCCGTCTAAACTGAAAACAATGAAACTTATATGGAGCAATTTCCGTGCAAAAAAATTTGTCCGTCTAAGGAAGGTGTCCGCTTAAAGGAGGTGTCCGCAAGGGGAGATTTCACTGTACTTTGTTAAATTTTTCTCTTGACGTTTATCTCAAACTTGATTTACTCCATGTTGGCCTACATAACATCAAACAGCCTTTTAGGCCAACCTTCTGCGAAGTGTATACGAAACTTATAAATTTGAAATGAATGAAACAATCTTAAGACTTGAAATGTTCAACAACAAAAACTGAAGCAAATTATCGAAATTTTTAAAATTCACATTTTACTCCAGCCGCAAAAGAGCCGAAAACGAGCCAAGATATCCCCTTCGCCAACTTCTTTCTGAAGTCATAAGAGGGCGTTGCAAAGAAGCTAAAGAACCGTCAAGCAGCAGTTGGATATCTTTCGGACATTAAGAAGGTATTCGATACTGTCTGAATTTACGGACTTATTCTTATGTTTAATAACTTATCGGAGATAAAGTTTAATTTTTCTTAAACTGAGCACCTTAAGATCGTTGTGTCAAAATTTAAACCAATTCGAACCAAAATTACTGAAGACTGAGATACAGAGAACTTAAAGCATTCTTCACTCTGAAGTTCTGAACGAGTTCAATATGAATGCTATTTTCCAGGCTGATTTTTCGAAACTCTTAATTTTTTAATTTTTGAAAATATCCATTGACGTCTAAAGCACAATGGCTGTTCGCTATGAACTTTGTATCGGCCTCAATGGGGGGGCACAAAACAATCAAATTAATCAATGTTAAATACACCTGTGACAAGGAAGTCAAGAGAGTGCGTGGTTCTCGTCTAAAAAACATCCAAGATCCTCAGTGGTCAGTGGATCCTGCAAAGAGAATGATGATACGCGGCGCGCCTCCTTTGTTGTTGTCCTGATTTTTATCAAATCAAGTTAGTTGCACTTTGTGCAGAAGCTTAGAGAGCTAGTAATTTACAACATTAATACAAAGGGTTACTCAACACAGCGGGACTACCGCAATTCTCACAACCATGCCTTGTGCGGGAATAGAGGGGACCTATAGTTTTCTGCAGGTTTCAAACGGCTAATCGAGAAAACGCATTTCATGGCAATAAATTTACTATCAAAGTGCTTGGCAATTCCTCACGAAAGGCGAAACCCGTGGAAAAAAAATTTTTGGTTTCTGTTGTGATTCGAACCACGAACCTCCCGGTTAACAGGCAGACATTACACTCCGTAGTGGGGTCCGTACCCCACACTAGTAATTGAGGGTTGATATTAAAAGAATCATAACTACAACTGATCCCCAATACGTAACTTTTTTGTAAACACAGTTTTTTATTGTTTGCGATTAGCCCTGTTCACACTGTACAATTAGTTGGACAGACTTCGTTTGGAGGAAGTTGGATGGTTTGATGTAGTTTGCGTTCACACTTATCAAGCTTGTCGTCCAATTTTATGTCACATACCCTTCAACTCCATCCAACTTCTTTCTTCTTGGGTCGTTCAAGCCCAAGTCTGTTCAACTAATTGTACAGTGTGAACAGGGCTATTGGCAACAAATTTGAATCAAAATTTACACAAGAAAAGTTTCAATAACGAACTAGCTACTTCTTTTAATTTGAAAATGAAGCGTTTTGAAGGTGTCAAAGTTCTTCAAAAAATCAAAGAAATATTCTAAAACCAATACTCAAAAGATTTGTCTTCGATAATAATCTGTGCGTATTTGGGACGGAGTTGGTTTTTGTTTTTCCGATAAATAAGCCACATGATCATAACATGTTTTCTATTGAAAGTCTGGCACTTACTGAATCAACATTTGCTATACTAATATTGTCTACCACCTGTGACTAATAGGAATTTGTGCCGCGTGTATCTTCTGGGCCATGTGTAACGTTATGACCTTTTTTTTCCCTGAATGTACGCATTTCGTAGTAGCGACTACTGTCGTAATATCTCATTGTGCACATCAATCCATTTTTGGATTTTGAACCATTCGTGTAATTGGACCCATCGCGCTGTTTGTAACTATCCGTCATATTGGACCCATCAGCACCGTTTGTTCTATTTTTGCATTTAAGTTGTTTGACCCTTTATGTGGTTCGGGCAAACATAGCACATAGCCTTCCATAACAACTGGAAACACATTAGTGACAATTGTGAGTTGTGAGTGGGACATTTGCTCTCCATAGGCAAGTTTTTTTTTAAATAAAAGAAAATCTTGAAGTCACTAGAAGAAAAAGTTCATTAGAATTAGAAAGAGAATTAGACTTAGTGAGAAACCAAAGAATTAGAGAGAAACCAAGTTAGGTCTGACCAACAATTGAGTATCCCTCAAACCTCTTGTGGATCGTAAGTTTTCATTCGTCTTTCGATGATACCACGAGTCGTGAGTATATACATATTTTTGTTTATTTTTATTACGGTCTCATTTATATATCAGCACTTTCTTTCTTGTGTTAATTCTTCCAAAGAAAATGGGAATGAATTATTATTTATCATCTAATTTTAAACTTTTCTTTATTAATCACTTAAAGTTCCTCGCCCCATATGCATTTGTGTAGCGTATTTTTTGATTGCCTTTGTATGTCAACTATAAACCGCATCTATAATCCATTTGAATTGTTCGAAAGCGAACGATCCAAAGAAAAACACATCTGGTCTCTGTGGTGACGTCTACAACAGCCTTCTGTCACCATTTCCATCGACCTTTGTTTCTAATTTTCTATAGCCATATGTCTGGACTGGACGTCTAAAAACCAGAAATCGAGATCCACACTTCGTATTTTAGTGCGATATGGGTATTACTAGCCACTACCTACTATACGAATTGATTTGTTTACTTCCAATCAATTGAAAACCAGGTCAGCAAAATATTACACCAATCGTAACTCAATCAAGTTCAACAGACGTTAAAGTAATCAAGAAAGAGAACATACATCACAGATTAGTAATAGCCACGTGTGTACTGACGCGGCGTTGTGCTGGCGCTGCCGCTGCGCTGGGGCGTTTTTGTTGAGGGATGTTGAACTACGTATGTACCTACTTCAAATCATCTATGAGTGTGTTGTTTGTCTAAAAATATCTATGCAGCCAAATATAAATCCCCAATTGTGTTGAACGCCTTAAATGTGGGCTTCTTTTTTCACAGTAAATTAATTTGTGACGGAACGGCACAAGTGTGAGGTGTCTAATTGTCAATAAGGTAATATGTACTAAGTGAGGCGTGTGTGCGACACAAACTCTCACTTTTCATGTGGCCTTGCTTTTTTTTTTTGATTTTGGAGGATGGTGTCGTGCTTTTGTTTAACTTGGGAAATTTGGAAGACTTCTTCCGCACCAAGACTTTTAAATGGTAAACGAAATAAGTTGTCTGGGGCTATTTAAAGCACACGCAGTGTCGCATATTGGGAGCAACAAATAAATTGATGTATTTATCGATTGGGAGAAGAAAAAATGTATTTTTTCTGTTTTTCTGTGAATTAGGAGCCAAGAGAAAGTGAAATGACTTCTTATGAATTGATGGGAGGAACAACCCCAGCAGGTGAGCAATTGGGGTACACGTACACGGTGTACTTCAAAGTCAAATTTTGTTTCCGGTATTTTGACTTGGTTGCTTCCATTTTACGAAAGACGGGGGGCCAATTTCCGTTGGTTATTTTCCATTAAAAGCATGGGCCCTACAAGTGACAAGTGGTGGAATGTACTAGCTGTAGCTACATATATGTTAGTAATCGGTCTCCATGTATGCGCTTGAATCTTTAAAACTACGCAGTATGTTTTAAAATTCTTCAGCTTTAGGATGCCATATTTTCCCTCAGTAACACTGAATATATTTTAAACCACTACTCCCACGGGAAGAGATGCGGTTTCTGGCACAATTCGCACTGGAGCTTTAAGGAGCTCGCAAGCAGCATATCTTTTGACTCACGTCTAATGGATATGCCGTCTGACACGATGATCCCAACGCTCAAACTGCGTCAAAATTACTCAGTCAACTTTCCTTCGGTTCAGGACTGGTTCACTCCAGAATCTGAGCCTGGAAGGAACTGTTATCGTATCTTCACAGATGGCTCCAAAACCAACGAGGGTTCTGGTGCTGGTGCCTTTGTGGAAAACGACGACATACGACTGCACACATCTTTGGGATCATACGCATCCGTTTTCCAAGCGGAGGCTTATGCTATCCTAATGGCCTTGAGCCACGTTACGAACAATGGATGGACGGGGAGAAGTATCTTTATTTGCAGCGACAGACAAGCTGTGCTTAAAGCCCTTCTTAACCCACTAACCAATTCGAAAGTGATCCAGGAATGCAAGAGCTCTCTGAATGCGATTGGAAGATTAAATTCCTTGAGTCTCATTTGGGTTCCGGGCCATCACGGCATAACTGGAAATGAGATCGCCGATGAACTTGCTAGGCAAGTTTTCTCAGGACCTGAACCGTCGCTTGGTCTGCCAGCGTCCTCAGTGAGGGCTTCAATCAACGATTGGATCTGTGAAGAGCACAACCGTAGATGGCATGCCTCCATTGGATGCAGACAGACCAAACGTAGCTCGTATAGCAGAAAAGACTGTAGAAAGCTTTTTAGCGTTGCCGACGGGCACTTGCCAAGCATTTAAACGTGTTAGGCTTAAGTAAAGATATGGACACCGCAGAGCACTTCCTCTGTAAATGTCCTGCTTTTTCTCGCATAAGGTTGCAGATACTCGGCGCAGACATGGTGAGAGCTGGTAACTTAGGCTCCTTATCATGGCAGCGTCTTTTGGCTTTTCTCCGAACATCTGGAAAGCTATAACAAATAGAAGGTTGCTATCTGGTAGTGCAATGGACCGGTATTTAGGTCTGAGTGCTTCAGCTGGTATTTTAAAAACCTCCAAAAGAAAAAAAAACTCCCACGGGAAAGAGCACGGGAACCGGAAACTAAACACTTCCAGGCAATCTTCTGGTTAGCCCAGCCATGTGTTCCTGACAATTTTTGTTTTTTTGCAATTTTATGTGAACATCGCTTTGAATAAGCTAAACGTGAGCAACGCCTTGCGAGTCAGCTTAGTTCGAACTCGAAAAGGGCTATTTGAAATTTTTCAAAATTTCTTTTAATAACTCACAAGCGAAGTTCACACTGTACAATTAATTGGACAGACTAAAGACTATACAATTAGTTGGCATGTCCAACTACTTGTGCAGTGTGAACTCCGCTATAGAGAAAAATCAACCAACCGTTTCTGAAATTAAGACTTGAAGAATCGCTTGCATGATTTGCCTGAAATCGATATTAATTCAGGTGTACACCCGTTCAATGAATAAGTGTCAGCTTAAACTGCGTAGGTTTTTACCGTTGACAAGTAACCACTATCTATTGTGCGAACCCATTGAGCACGGTACCACCTTATTTTCCCCATTTCGTATCAATCCAACTTGAAGCCCTAGAAAACTGCCAACAATGATTAGTGGTCATATGTTTCAAAGTCCATATGTCACCTACATGAGTATAAACAAAACCATAGAAAACCGCAATGCGAAGTGTCAGTTTGACATTTCAGAATTCTCCTCCTCCTCCTCCACGAAGAGAAAAACTCACAAATGCAATGGCAGCGAAGTCTTGGCTGACTGCGTATAGACAGATATTATGTATTTAAATGTACATATACACGATACCAACAAGAACAAAAGTTTTAAGTATAAAAAAATGGAAAAGAAACAAGAAATAACAAACTTTATGGGAAATTGCATGTTTTCAGTGCGTGCAGAGAGCATACGATGCGATGAAATATGGGTAGTGCATTGGGCGGTGGTTTTGTTTTGTGTGATTAGCCTTGAGTTAAATGCGTGACGTCTATTTTGATATTGTTTCGAGATGATTTGAAGGACAGTCTGACATTTCAAAGTAAGAAGTTGCGTAATTACAGAGTTTTGTTTACTTTATATGCCAAGAAGTCATCGAACATACTTATGATGTGCCCGTATATTGAATGAGAAACTTTTGATCTCGATTTTTCGTTGTGAGTGAACACAACTGTCATTTTCAAGAAGAGCATCAAGTGGCTGGAGAAGCGTGTCTGCGTATATACAGACGTTAATTGTAATCGAAAGGCGCAGACTTTACAATACGATGTGCTTATTCGTTATGTTTCCTGTAAACTTGCGTTTCTGAAGTGTGGAAAAATTAATTGAAAACTGTTGCCTTAGCCTTGGCTTTTTTATCGACTCAAGAAGTACAGGTCGTAAGATTGAAAGATGAATTATTCAGTGTGCTGTTTTCGTCAAAGTATTTCGTGCAATAAAACAATGTAGCCGAATGTTTTTATACAGCAAAAAAAAAAAAAACAGAAAAATAGTTCGAAAAATTTACATCATCAGCTTGGTTTGACACTCATGAAATATCATCCTTTATCCGAGCTCTGTGTTCTATACTTTTAAGGGATTCTAAAGGTCAAGAAACATGATGTATCTGTATGCCACCAACACGAACTTATACGAGTCATTTGAGGGGTGAAAAGAGTAGTGAGGGGAAAACAAATTTCGTGTGACTCGTGTTGAATCGTTTAAAACGAAACCACAAGTGGTTTGCGGCAGACACCTTGACTTGGCGCGGACGCTTAAGTTTTCTAATGATTCGTCTGCTCAATCGATCAAGTTGAAAACTGAGTGGAATTAACAATTGAGAAGCTAAACGAACTTAGAGCTGCCAACCCCTTCAGCCAGTGTGTCATGTGATCAGTTTAAATTGATTGGCTTGCTGTTAGGGGGTAATGCCGACTGTGTTATAACGAAACCTTCGTGTCACAAGGTCGCATCATAAAGTAACCAAGAACTTACTGTGTGAAGCTCAGTTAATCGCGGGAATGGGAACTTATGAAAAAAAGTAATACATAATAACAAACATTTCAAAAGCTTTAATATTTGCAGGGAACAACTGCAAAGGAAATGGCAGATCGTATGTAGAGAAGTCTTCGGGTGTTAAACCTGTCATCGGCGTGTTGTAAGTAGGGATCAACCCGGCCCAAGTAATAGGAGGTCTTTCGAAATAGCGCGAATGGTAGTTTCGAAGAAAGGACGAAGTCAGAGGGCGTCACCACAGACATCTGCATGAATTAGAACTCCGGAACGATGGAATCAGAAAGGACAATACCTGGGGAAACCCATAAGTCCACTTTTCAAAAGAAGGGATGGAAAAGAAAGTCAATCCCTCGTCGAGCACTGGGTGAACAAGGCGGTTTAGACGTTCCACAAAGACGTGGGCAGAGTAAGATGTGGTTAAATGGTACCTGAGATTCATCAAGCAGGGTCTCTAGCTCGTTCAATATAAGACGATAAAAAGGTGCTTTAAACTTAAGCAAGAGCAGTATAAGAATTTTAGCTGCTTTGCTAACTGGACATTGCAGGCTAAGGAAACACCTTGAAATGCTAGGCGTAGTGAGCGATGAGCAATGCAGATACTTTAATAAACAGGAAGAATCTCCGAACCACCTCCTAAAGAAGAATGCGAAGCTCTCATACACCAAAGAAAAAGGTGCCTAGGATCGATCATACTACTTAGAAAAAGGCAATTAAAAATAATGAGACTTACCGAAAACTTTTGGAACACCTATCATGAAAACGGAAAATCAAAAGTGTTCATAAAAGTATCTGATGGCAAATGAGTTTTCTACACGGAGTTGAAGGGGGTATCCAAAACTGAAAAAAGAAAATGAAACAAAATGTACAAAATAAATTAGTAAGTAAGATTGCCATAGGAATTTTTTAGTAAAATTTGAGAGTATACTCCGAAGCGCTAGTTAAAAGTATCAAATAATCCACGAAATCTCGGAAAATTAATTGAGCTATGCCTATTAAACAGCTGCTGTCTATATGACTCATATGATATGATTCACAGAAAGTGAAGCCTGAAACAATATCGATAGGGAGTTTGGAAGTTGGAACAAAAATTTGACAGCGTGATATGAAAAAACTAGAGTATCTGTCGACATAAAAGCGTAACGAATTAGCGAACAAGTAAATCATAGCGTCGTTTATTCAGTTAGATAGTTTTATCTTAAAAAATAAAAATAGAGTAATGAATGAGGGACTTGGTGGCGATAACAGTTGTTATTAAATAAATAAATTAATGAATATCGAAACCTTGGGGCCCATAGAATTTTAAGGACCAACTTAGTTTTTATCATCATCAGTTTAAATGATAGTGAACCTTAGCAATATTGACATACTAACGATGGGCTGACAGTTGGCCATTTCAAAGTGAAAATCTGCGATACTGCTACCTCTTGGCGCGTATTGAAAAATTCTTCAACTAACTTGACAGTTGTCTTAGACTTCAGACTTGAAAAATTGTTGTTCTCTGAGTCTATGAGCTGAATAGTGATGTCTCAGGCGGGAGGGACAGTTTTAAAAAAAGTTCACTTAATTAAAAAAAAAAATTATTACAATTCAACTAAGCCACCTACTTCCACTTGCTATAGTATTTTTGGAAGCAAATACTTTGATCTTTGGTGGGTTTCTTAGGTTAGGTTAAGTGGAAGTGGCTGTCAGCCAATGAGTACATTGCCTGACACACTTAGGCCGCAAGGGCCCATTGTGATACCACAGAGATCAGCAAGTTAATCACCTACTGATCTCAGAAACCCGATGTAAGATTAACGAGTTGATCACTTATTAATCTTCCATTACGGGACTAGCCCGTTAATCACCTGCTAGTCGAACCACGTCGAACTTTTAATGTATTTCGAAAGACTTTTAGGGTCTATGTAAGCTAAGTCGTTAGTATCATCGAAGAAGAATTCACCGAGATGAGTTTTCCTCCTATGAAGTAGTGCAAGGCATGAGCAAAGAAGGTGGCAGATCAGAAGGTGGGTTTCTTAGTTCAAGTTAATTTAGGGAATAGTTTTTGAATAATTAAGGGTCCCCGCAAACCACAATCTATCGGCCGATAGTTCGGTCGGATTGGGCTGTTAGCGCGCACATTACGCCAACTAAACAGTTGGGCTGGTGGTGAGTGCGCAGACTAGACAACAGTCGGCCATTTATTTTAAGTGTTTTTTGTAAAGTGCGGGTCTTTTTTCAATTTCTTCAATTAAATTTACTATAGACGTTTCTACAACCAGCGATTCAGTAGAATTGGGCCATAATAGATAAAAAAAAATTTTGTACGACCTTCCGGCCCCAAAACTCGGAGCAAAATGAACCATCGGCCGACAAAACAATCATTCGGTATGCGCACTTGCGAGGAGCAAGGAGCTCCATACTGAGCAGTCGGCCGATAGTTCGCCGATCAATTTTTTTATTTTTTTTTTTTCAAATAAAATTTTTACAAAATGTTGCTTTACTAAGAAACATTTTTCTTTCACTAACATACGCTTTTTTTAATTCCTACTCAAACATAGAAAACCGTATATGAAAATCTTTTCCAGTTTTTGAGAAATTAAAACAAAATATAAAAACTAGTTTTTTTCATAAAATCGTGGTGGGTTTTTCACTGATCTTTTTTCTCTGAGCAAAAAAGATATTTCCTGGACAAGGTACCTTTCGTTTTTTTTTTTTCAATTCATTCTCAGATACTAAGAAAGAGTTTCGAGTTCGCTTTTCTGTGTTCAACTTAAAACTAATACTGGAGCACTGGATATCTAAAAAAAGTTACCATAAATGAGGCAATATTTTGTATAAATTTATTTGAAGAACAAATTTGAAAATTTTATTAAAGTAAAAAGTATTAGCATTAGCTTTCAAAAACACTACAGTCTGTGGTTGTTAGTGATTTTTAATAATTTATTTAAAAAAATTAGAAATTTTTTTTTTATAAAACTGCACATCCCGTCCAGACAGTGGGAGATAGACTACCCCCCCCCCCCCCCCTATGTTTTTTAGTCTTGATCCAACCTATCCGCCCTGAGCTTTTGTCGCGTCTTATGGAAAACATCCTGTCAATGAATAGCAGCTTCTAGATTTTCAAAATTCTTGCTAACTCCCGTCGAGGAAACTCGGTGACAGTAGGGAGGACTAAGAGTTCATGTAGTAAAACCAAGTTAACTTCAACTGAGTAGATGCACTAAGGACAATCTTTATTCAATTACTTTGGTAGGCATTACAGTCCGGTATAAGGCTGACAAACATTTGTCGCCAACTATTTCATTCTCAGTCGAGCTCTTTCCTTTGCACTCTTAGTCGGCTGAGGCAATCTTCCACCTGATTGCACCTTCTAAGGCGAGTTATTCCACTGTAATCTGCTTTCGAAAACCCGACGAGTCGGATCGTTGATTCCCATCCACTCTATATGTCCCAGCAATCGTAGTCATGCGATGCGTACCTACTCTTCGAGCAATGCTCATGCCAAGGTATAGTCTGATCGGATAATTTTTCTTTCGACACAAAGAGTTTCCTCATTCAATTTCCAATTTCCTTCATGATTATGGGCCATATATAGTAGAACTGGGACGACCATTTAAAATATTGACCTTGCATATCCTAGAGAGGGTATTGTCTCAATAGCCTTCCTAACTTAATTAGCAGCGATTGTCAAGAGTAATGATGTTATTTTTCGTATCCAAAGTGGAACATATAGGTAGACGAAGTTTTTTTACTGTACAGACAACTCCGTTTAACTCAAAACGACTTCGAACTGCTAGAGGCAGCACGTGATTGAAACGAACAAAATTGTCTTCGAACTGACACACTATGTTTTAACGCGATGAAAAGTGTAGTCTGTGGCCCGGCAGGAGTGACTCGCAATGAATATACGGGAGCCACCGGACACACAAAGACGTCAGGTATTTTTGGGTGACTTGTGTCGACTGGGTGCAACTAAAAGTGTCTCAAACAAAATCGAGGCAGTACGAAGTGGTTCGGGGAGAGTGAGAGTAACTCGCTGTTATTCGTGTCAATAAAGCGATTCGACATAGAGCAGGTCAACTCGGAGCAAACCAACACCTTAAAGGAACTCGAGACAAATCCTGATAGTTCGGGTGACTCAAAGAAGCTTTCAGGTTGATTTCAGCCAACTCTGCGGCACGAGGCGAGTCGAACCGACCGACAGATAGCTTCAGAAGACTATAAAATACAACTCCGTGTGACTTAAAGCGAATCCAGGCAGCTTAAGAAAGTTAGGAACGATTTGTGACTTTTGAGGCAACTCGGAGCGACATAAAAAAACTTGGTTCAACTACTCATAAATTTAAAGCAAGACCATATTTTTCCCTCAGCTTCGTTCCACAACATCCTTAAACCTCTGGTTAATTAAAGTTTCAATATAGTTACCAAAGATTCCACCTTAAAACCAACAAAACAACAAAAAACAACATGAAAATCCGGTTAATTTCACTACATATGTACATGGAGAAATTATGCCCATGTATAGTAATAAGCAATAACCTGCTAGAGATAGTTTGCATCCACATACGCATCCACCTAAAAGACTCCCAAAAACAAAATGGCAGTTAACTTGGTGTTCGTGAATAATTGAATGGACGTAAATTACTATAATTTGGATTCGCTTACATAAAATCGCACAAAGAACACACTTAATTCCGTTAAAAGCTTGCAGAGGCGATGATGCTGCTTGCTCGTTTATCCGCATGCATTCTTATTTCATTGGCCCTGAGTCATTGAAACGAGTATGAAGGGCTATGACATCCTATAGATCAGCAGCCAACCCACGAAATGAAAAAACAAAAATCGTTTTGTGAACTACTGCATTTTCGTTGGAGAAATTTTATCGATTTTTCTCTGACTCGATTTCTGCAAGCCCTTTTCATCATCAACATCATCTCCATCTCCTTCACCGCATCAACACAAAAAAGAGCCTAGGATGCTGGCAAAAAAAAAATATACACACAACTTCCTGTTGCCGTTAGCAACTCCATGGCTATTCAATGTTGAGTTCAGGGATTTCTCCAATCCAAACAAACATCGGCCACCTACCTATCCCAACAACTATTGATCCTGAGTCAGGTCGAAGGCCACCCAAAAGCAAAACAGTCTACTGCTCTCTATTCGGGCTGTGTTTCTGCGCAAGTTCCATCATATATCCCTTGGTAGTGTGACGTCAATTTGAAAGGAGCACAGCATTCTCAGATAGTATGTGGTGTGGGTGGGTATAATAACATCCGCAGTGTGTGTCACGTCAGAGTTCACACAATAAATTGTGGCGGCATTTATATCCACCTCACTGAAAGTTCCTTAGAGTCGATAGGTGCCTGAGGGGTTTCGCTAATGCTTATTAGCACATTATTACTTGCTAAATCGAAACTTCGTGCCGCATCACGGTTGGTTTAAATGGAATCTGGGGGGGGATTTCTAGCCTCCGCTGTTTATATTGTTGGTGACTATTATTTGGAGTTAAAGAGGCTCCCTCTGCTCTGAATTGAGCAAATATGTACTATGCAAGCCCACACTACAGTAAACCCGAAAATGTCTTAGAGCCGCAGAGTCTCCATTCCCAATCCTAGGCTTCGCTGCCTGGAACCGGAAGGTCTTCCTTTATTTGGTGTATAGAGAACAGCTTTCTGTCGCAAAACTTTATTACCAATTTCCGCCCACAAAATCCTCAGTCGGCCATTAAACTTAATTACCAACGACTTGTTATTATCTCCATTTGCTGCTGGGCTATCGCTCTGACCCTCCCTCCAACGCCAAGC
Organism: Melanostoma scalare; assembly: GCA_949752695.1. Lineage (NCBI taxonomy): Eukaryota > Metazoa > Arthropoda > Insecta > Diptera > Syrphidae > Melanostoma > Melanostoma scalare. Next base: position 39,193,615 of record OX456984.1, read on the forward strand.
AGTTCCCTTTATTTGATTTTTCAAATTACTCGCGAAAAAAGTTTTAACGGAAAAAACGATTAATTTATTAGTTGTCCCATGAAAACCGAAGGGATATTTTAAGGCAATTCGCCCCAGCCGACATAGGCACGACGAGTAAAGCTGCACGAACATTTAACATAAAAAGTACATCACTATGATGTTCTTACAGGCGGCGGAAATAGAGGGAGTTAGAGGCGGGGGCGTTATCATGTGTACATGTCTGTTTGAATTATGTAATTTGGTTAAAGAGACATTAAACGAAGAGGCACGCGCATAATAATTTTACTGCCGCAACGTAAAGGTCCTCGAAAATCAAACTAAACGTGAAACGTTGTTTGTTTTAATGTGTGCTGTATATTTGATTTTACGAGGAGTCTTCATCAGAAGGCCAAGGGAATGGAAACCAAGTGATGTATGTATGTGATGAGGACTTTCTTTCAGCATTAGTTTTTTTTTCTTCATAGCTTTGGTAAATTAGGTCCTACACCTTAAATTAAATCAGTATCAGGACGTGACAGCGTTCTTTTCTAGAAGCAAGGTCTTCTGTCATTTTGAAATTACGAGTAGCTGTGTTTTGTGAGCTTGAAATTTGGTCTATGGTTTGAAGATTGTATGTAGTGTGGTTAAATTGGTAATGTGAAACTTACGGGTCAACAGCCTTTGAAGTGTTAGTGAAAAAATTACCAACAACGTTGCCTGTTGTAAGGCGAATAGATACTGATGTGATTGATGTTTTCGCAACCGTTTCCTTTCAACATACTCGTTTGTAGAGACTACTTGAGTCTTTGAGCCAATTCATACTAGAGAAGGATGAACTATTGATTCCATTCAAGACATACACAAACTCGCATGGCCGATTGAAGACGACGACAGAACGTATTCGTTTCGTAACCCAATCCATTTGTTAATCCATCCATCCGGTAGTAAATAAAGCTTGTTCTTAAGTGAGTGTAGGATGGTAACGAATCCGTCATCGATTGCTGTAGTAGATTACACACATCTTCTAAGGATTCCGTCGGGTTGTTGGTGGGAATGTATACGAGTATAAGAAGAATAAGTGAAGTGCTGTGTATTGGGGGTGTTTATGATGCGAATGAGATTAGGGGGAGTTGTACTTCGGCAAAACACTTCCGGTTGGGATCTGTTTCTCTAGGTTGCGCAAAAGGAAGGGAGAATTGTATTTTTTTTTTGCTGTCATTCATATTAACGCGCCATTTACAACGAGAGATTTTATCTCACACAAGCAACGATGATTGAATGAAGCTCATCCGCATGGAATGTGTGGAACATAAAATTAATATTTTGCAAGCACGAACTTTTGTTTATTTTTCCAGGAAACATTCTTCACCACTCTTTTGTGAAACATTTAATACTGAAAGCTTAGGCTTGTGCCTGAGGCTCTTCGATAGGGGAGTGAAGATTCGTTTGCCACCCGGACCGGGCTTTTGATATCATAAATTCGATAAGGAAAATTTAATCAAGTCTATGCTTCGAATGCTTTTCGCCCTTCAAAAAAGCAGTTTGATTTTTTCAGAGGTATACACAGAAAAATAAGTCATGATATTGGTTTTAAATAAAAGATGCCCTTATGACATTAGTGCTTCAAAACTGTTGTGGAAATACGGTCCCACGGTTGACTTAAATGAGGTGTAATCGGAACGTACAAGTTTGGACCACATTTCGAGTAATGGGCCTGTATATCGGCAGTAGTGATTTGCAAGCGTTGTTCATTTTGAAATGGGAAAGTGTGTTGTGCACAAAATAAAAATATTCCGTTAATTATCAAATTCACAAGCACTGAAAGCAATGATACCAATTTAAAGCATAAACTGCTAAAAACACCCATTTGAAGCATAATCGGAAGGTTGGGCGATGAATCATGATACTTAAAGTAATTTTGAACAAATTTAAATAGCTGTTCTGTAGCAAGTCTACTCTTATAAAATGACAAATTTGTATTTTATTACTACTGACTACAAATATACCGCCAGTTGTCAAATTTACAATTACTACTATTTAAATTGCCAGCTGCATTCCTTTCCTGGAACAATATAGCCGCACAACCGCCTCGATAGAACTGCTCATCAGTTTTACATTGAGCCCAATTTCGGACGTAAAAATAAAAAATAAATAAATAGTATGATGCAACAGAGCGAGGAGCCTCAGGGCCTAGCGCATTTCTCACAACCATGTTGTGAGTGAATGGAAGGGACCTACGATTCTCTGCCGGTTCCGAACGGCTAATTGAGAAAGAGCTTTTCATGGCAATGAATTTACTAACGGAGGACTTGCCAATTCCTCGCGAAAGGCGATACCCGTGAAAAAACATTTTGCCTCTGTTGGGATTCGAACCACGAACCACTGGGTTAACAGGCGGACATACTAACCATCACACCACGGGTGCCACAAAAAATTTTGGACGTAAAATCAAGAAAAGATATTCATATTTTAGTTGCACCTCGTATGTGGAATGCTCTACCTGACTCCGTTTTTTCTTTACATTTAGATTCACAAAAGTTCAAAAACAACGTGCATTAGTGTCTCTATGAAGTCCTTGCCAATTTTCCTGAACGCTCGCAGTGAAAGGTAAGGGTATTCGTAACCCAATGATGGTTATATAAAAAAGGAAAGGAGTGTTGCCAAATTTCAAAAAACGAACACCTAAAAACATCCGTTACGTCTTCATTATTTATAGATTATGTGTGCTTCAAAGAAATGCTTGAAATTCCTGGCACTGCACCGGAAGAAACAGATCGAATTTAAATCGATTCTCCCCCGCCTATAAGTGGATTCCCATAACCAATATAGAAGTTCAGGCTTCAGATCAGATGCAATTTGCATTGTTTCGAGACTAAAATATTCCACGTAAGTTAGTTAGTTAGTTAGTTTAGTTAGACTTTTATTTTCATCAAAAAAAGTTTTTACAATATAATTTGTTTATATATGACTAAGTCTATTTGGTTTGGCCTATGGCCGTCTACCAGAATGACAATTATTGTTTTTTCGATATTGACAAAATTAGTTTCTCAAAAAAAAGAAAAATGAAAAAAATACAGTAGATAAGTAAATTAAGAAAAATTTGAAAATATTAAAAATTGCCTTCTATAACACATTCTCTATAATTCAGGGCAGTCTTTGTAAAGTTGAATATGATATCCCAGCCATTTGCTCCGTTTAAAAAGTTGATTGTCTCATTTTCGCTCAGGGACGACTTTCCAAAGAATCTCATTCTAAATTCCTTCAGAACTGGACAGATAGCTAAGAAGTGTAGGACATCTTCTCTTACTCTCATATTGCAAAGATCGCAAATTATGGGGAGATCCGATCGGTGGGGGATATAATTTAGTTGTGCTATTTCGCCCCTTATTTTGAAAATTGTGCTAATTTTCGCAATCGAGTAATTATTGAGGAAGTAAGTGTTGTCCTTCAGGTGGTGGTTCAATTTGCTGTAGTAACACCTATACACCAACGATGAAGCTTCATTTGCGAATCTGTCGTACATAACACGCCCTAAGTTTTCTAGCATGTCGTTGAGTTTTTTTTTTAATCGAAGACGGATGTTCGTTGGGCGTAACTTGAAGACTGGTTCCACAATCGGCTGCAACTTTTTCCCATTCCTCCCAGACTCCACTTTTGGATTTAATTGAGTTCAACAGAATTAGTTTTGGAAGTCTTTGATCGTCCATCTCCAGGACCTTAGCTACATATTTAAAATGTAGATCTAATGTGCGTAGGAACATTGGTGGAGTTCCGGTTTCAATGTGTAACATGTAGTTTGGGGTGTTTTTTGGAAGACGAAAAACCCATTTTAAGAAATAGCGAAGGAATTTTTCAACAGCTTCATATTTGTTGTACCCCCATATTTGTGCTCCATAAAGAAGCACTGAGGCTGCAGTTGATTGGAATAGCTTATACTTGGCGCTGTGAGAAACATGCCTGTTACTTATACAGCGTCCCCAGATTGACGAAATTGCTCTTTTTGCTTCTGAGAGTTTTTCACTAAGGTGCACATTCATACAGAGGTTTGATGTAATCCACAAGCCAAGATATTTGTATTTTCTTACAATGTCTACGACTTCTCCGTTAAACTTCCACTTCTCTGAGTTGCAGTATCGTCCTCCCCCATTTCTGAAAATCATCACTTTGGATTTTTCCAGATTTACTTTTAGATTCCAAAGATTACAGTATTCGGAGAGCCGGTTCATCATGAGCTGCATACCGTTTACCGTATCGCTAAGAAAAACGATGTCATCCGCATAAATCAGGCCCGATATTGTTTCTCCGCAAAATTGGATTCCTCCTTTTACGGTTTCAAGTATATCATTAATGAAAATAATAAACAATAATGCACTCAGAATGCAGCCCTGCTTCACACCCATTGATGTCGAAAATTCTTCCGAAACAGACTCTCCATCCCACACAAAAGCTATGTTGTTTTCATACATTGATTGAAGCGTTCGTATCATTTTTGTTGAAATGCCAAATGCATTATTCCACGTAATATTCGAGGTTTAGTTTTCTGATGGAATACTAAAAAAGGGATAGTGGCTTGTACCTTTAAGGCTAGGTGTCCCTTGCATTTTTCGTTAAAATTTAAAAGGTTCGTTGGCTTATTGCTTCATAACTTTTGCAATTTTCTTGATAATTTGATAAAACAAAATGTTTTGTAAAGATGATAAGCACACAAACATTTGTGTATTATTCAAATGCTGAAAATTATTCCCTAGCGGTTTTTATAGGGACCGGAAGCCGTTTTTTTTATTGAAAATTTCGATTTGTTCACTATTTTGGTCGGGGCATCCGTATTTATGAACTTTTTATTTTTTTCTTTTTCGTTTTATAACTAAAAAATATATATGCAACTAACCATCGAGCGTTTTTTTTTTTAAATTTTGTCTCCTTATATGAAAAAAACCTTCGTCAATTTGTTGTAATTTTTCGGTTTTCAGCATACTCTTATGATAATAACTTTGGCGTTTATTAATATTTTTTCATGAAATAAAAAGGAAATAGTAGATAGATATCAGGCGCATCTTATAAAATCATTGGTAATAGTTTTAAGTGTTTTGAAACAGGTGTCATGATGAGAAGTTTGTGAAACTGCCTTTTTTTAGCTTATAAAGCATGGGGCAAGGCGTGGGTGTTTTCAAGTGCATATATATATACATTTTTTTGAAGGTAATAAAGCTCCTCAACTAACTGTCGAGCCCAAAATCAATATTTTTTTCTCCAAACCGCTAAAATTCAATTTCAATAAAGTCATATTTGCAAACGATTTCTGACGAACGAGAGGCCAAAAGAACCTCAATTTTTTGTTGGTATTTTTCTTTGATATAATCTTAATTAGTTTCAATAAAGAAATATACTATTGTGGTCACAGAATTTGGAATATTAATTCTAGAAAAACTGTCTACTTTGGGTTTTTTACAAGAAAAACTTGCTTAAAAACATATACATATGCATTTCAGTTCGAAGCAAATCCGCCACCAATTTTAGCGCCGTTTTCTCTTTTTTTGGTCTGTTCTCTGTGATTTAGAAAAGGAGTATCGCTCAGATAATCTTATGCGTTATGCATTCCCTCATACATATCATCTATATTCTATACCTATGACCTTATTTTGTGATCTTTTGTGCTATTCATTTCTCATTACAAACTGTGTGCCTGTTGTTTTTTTTTTTGCTGGTAGCAGTAGCTTGCATTGTAAAAAAAAAGTTTGAAATGTGGAAGGATTGAAAGAAACGGACATAGGCAAACGCACAAAGGGAAAGGGGTGAGAAAATAGCACCACCACTGCACTAATAGAATGGAATTCCTTGGTCAAAGTGTACGCAACTTGAGTGTGAGAGAGTGTGTTTCTTTTTTTTCTTCAGCTAAAATTTTGTATTTGACTAGGTAGTTAAAGTTATTTTGTGTTTGAGAACTTCTATTGTTTTGTTGATGACATAACGCGGTTGGCATGAAAATGTGTGTAGGTATAGGTCAGTAACTTACATAGGCATATAGGATTCAACTTATTTGGAATAAGATATGCGTTTGGGTAAGGTGTACCTATGCGAAATAATTTTTTTTAACTTTGTTTCAAAGTTGTTGGTTGTACTATTCTTTCGTTATTGGTTTGTACCTATTTGTACCTATATTTTATTTATTTTATTTTTGTTTCATATTGTGCATGTGGGAAGGCAAGCAGAGGGTGGATAAGTGTGGGTAGGAAGTAAGTACTTATGTATATCTATGAAAATACATATCCGGATGTTTATGGGCATTTAATTGCAATTCAGCGTCTTCTTTATCTTAACATAGCATAAAATAAAGTCGCTTTCTCTGTCCCTATGTCCCTATGTCCCTATGTGTGCTTAGATTTTTAAAACAACGCAACGGATTTTGATGCCGTTTTTTTTAATGAATAGAGTGATTCAAGAGGAAGGTTTATATGTATAATACATGCATATTATAGCAGAGAAAAGCCAAGAAATTTAAAGTTTTGTAATGCGATGTCATAACAAACATATTTATTAAAAATATTTACTTTTACTTTTACTTCAATTTTATAATTTTCAAAATCGGTTTGAAACTCACGCGAAAAGCAAACTATTTTTTAAAGCATCGTAGTTTATGTTGAAAAGAATAGGTATCTTTTGTTTTTGTTTCTGAATGGTAAGTATTCAGATATTTTTTTACTGCGGCACATACTAATAATATGGCAATTCGTACATACATAGGTAATCATTCATATAGAACTAAGAAATTTTTGTTCAAGTCTGGAAGACGTCGGCGTTCGAACATAGGTCGTAGTATAGTGAATGCCAAAAGAGTACGTTCAGCAAGAGATGAAGAATCGTCAACGGAACGTGAGGCTCGCCTCAGTCAGGCTCTTGCCTGACATTGATAACATAAGTTCAAAGACAATATCTTGGTTTAAAGAAAGAGCGATTCTGTCACCAACTAACGAACAAGTAGATAAGGTAAATAACTTGATTCTTTCAAAGATTGATGCGCCAACGAAAATATACTACTCGGTCGATGCTGTTCTCGATTTGGAAGAAGCTGTTCATTTTCCTACAGAATTTCTAAACTCTTTGAACCCATCAGGACTCCCTCCACACAAAATGGTGTTAAGTAGGTTGTCCAGTTATTTTATTAAAATAAATAAATAAATAGGGTGGCGCAACAGAGCGAGGAGCCCTTGGGCCTAGCGCATTTCTCACAACCATGCCTTGTGAGAAAATGGAGGGGACCTACAATTTTCTGCCGGTTCCGAACGGCTAATCGAGAAAGCGCTTTTCATGGCAATGAATACTAACGGAGGACTTGCCAATTCCTCGCGAAAGGCGATACCCGTGGAAAAACATTTTTGCCTCTGTTGGGATTCGAACTCGAACCTCTGGATTAACAGGCGGACATGCTATCCATCACACCACGGGTACCACCTGTTATTTTATTAAGAAACCTGAATTCACCAGAACTTTGCAATGGCACGCGTTTGCTGGTAAAATCACTGAAAACTTTCATAATAGAGTGCACAATACTCACAGGATGTGGTACCGGAGAAAATGTATTGATTCCCCGAATCCCTCTGATACCATCGGATTTACCCTTCCAATTTAAACGCTTGCAATTTCCGGTGAAGACATCTTTTGGAATGACCATTAATAAATCGCAGGGTCAAACCTTTAACGTTGCAGGCTTAGATTTGAGTGTTGACTGTTTTTCACATGGCTAACTGTATGTCGCTCTTTCAAGAGTAACTTCCAGAGAAAATATGTTTTTAATTTTATACCCGTACGAAGCCATAGCGGGCCGCTGTGTTTTTATATACAACGTTCACAGTTTTTCTGTAGGGTATTTAGTATCAGCATTGTACCCGTGCGAAGCCGGGGCGGGTCGCTACTCAACTATCCAACCCTGGGGAAAGTTCAATGAACAGACCTAATGATGGAAATAAATAAGTATAAACCTAGAAATTTTCAGGCATTCTTAAACTTAGTCTTCTTAGTTTTCGTTTCTTGACAGTTTTGTGTTAACAACGCTTTAAATAAGTTAGACCCGAGCAACGCCGGGTGTGTCAGCTAGTTTCTGATAAAGAAGGAACTTTTTTGTATTTGAGAATTCTTTCAATTGAATTTAAAATAAATTATACATTGAGAGTTACAGTGTAATTTTCTGTAAATTGTGTTGTGCTGATTGTTAGATACATGTTGAATTTCAATTGGTATATTATAATAAAGTATTCGTGTCTAATTTTGTTTATTCGTGCTGTTGAAAAAATTTCAGCCCATTCATACAACATAACAAAACTTGTAAAAATGTCTCAAAAATCGTTTTACAAGAAAAAATTATGGAAGGTAATTATTCATAAGGTAGATTATTCCTAGAGAGATGGAATTCCTTTTTTTTTATTTTGAAAAAAACAAGTAGGTACCTAAGGAGGTGGTGTTGATACGGCCAAGTACATGAAGTTTTAAATTCTGTAGTGATGAGAAAGACTTTTTTTATTATTAACCATGCATATATATATTTTTTAATAGGACCATCCCTCGTGATCTGTTTTGGTTTTTCATAAATTGCTTTCTTAAAATGTCTAGAATACGATAGCAATGTGATTTTTGAAAATTCGAAGTCGTTTTAAAAATACAGCAGTTAAAAAAGTTTTATACTTTCACAGTTATAAGCGGACCTAAAACTTTTGTTCTCGGAACTGTGCTTTTCAGACTTTCCTCTATACTATCATACTACACACTACACACTGCTATCAACCAAATATTCCCAAGTTTACGACTTTTTTTTTTAGCAAAAACCAAAAAAACCAACGGAAATTCGTAACTATATTTTTTCCAAATATTTACCAAAAGTCCAATTTTGTATATATTCACTTCATAATAGTTCATGCCATGCATTTAGGATTGCAGATGAAAACGACGATAACTTTTTTTTTTGTTTTCGACAAGCCAGTTGGAACCGTGGAGGAAGTGCGAGTTCATTTTTTGAAGCGGGGTATACAGAGAACTATAACTCATATTCTACCTTATATTTTCAGCTTAAAATTTATATTTATCAGTCGATATATATATTAGTAAATTATAGTAAATTTAAAGTTCTATCTATTTACTGGTTATTGAAAAAAATCCTAAGAACTCCCACAAAAAACAGGCCGTTTCATAAGATGACTTCTTTAAATCTCAATTTGCTTGGTTATGGCCCACAAGATTACTGTTTTTGTTCAAATTTCAAGTGAAAAAAAAAAAAATAATAATTGTAACGGAAAATTTTTTAAAACAAATTTAACTTAAAAAATTTTGAATTTTCTTAGGGAATTTTTCATCCTTCGATTGCAGTTTTCAAAAAACATCCATTCCTTTATTTTCTTAAAATATATCTTCTTGCAAATGAAATTATTAAAATGGATACAAGTTATTGGTAAAAAAAAATAAAAAATAAAATAATAAAAATAAATAAATGAAAAAAAAATGAGTATTATCTAAGTTCCCAAGTTATCCCCTTTTTCATTAATTTTTCTGATCAAACTAGGCCAAGAAACTGACCTACAATTAAATCACACAAATATGTATCATGTTTTCCACATCCGCAAAAACACAATATAAGAAATATCGAGCCTACAACATCTTCATTATTTGTATTTATCTCAGCAAGCAAACAGACAAAAAAAATGAACCGGTTTCCTGACTTGACACAATACATATTTCTATTCTCAACCCATCCAAAAACAAGAAATCGTAAAAAATGTTCATTCGGACATATTGTGTACATGCATATATCTTCGTCAGTGTGCCTTATGAATGATATCTGTTTTTTTTTTATATGCCTACTTGCACAGCGCATGCTCGTATAATTCTCACCCCTTTGTTCTGCTTATGCAAGTGCGTAATTCTTTTCTAGTTTCTGGATTCTGGCTGTTGCCGAGACCAAAAAGGGAGAGAAAAGAGGGAGAATTTGAAATCAGACGCGACGATGGCAAGAGGGATCACTTTTAAGAGAATAAAATGATTTACTAATACAAGCAAACACTTTTACATGAGTTCTGAGTTCGCTAAAAAAGTCCACCTAGCCTTAAACCTCAATGCCCCATTATACTTGTGCGAGGATGTATCAAGAATCAAACAATTTTAGAGTGCCTTGGATTGTGTTCATTTTGAAGGACAAAGCTATGATACAAATTTCATCTCATATCATGGATCTAATCCATGTATTTCTTAATACACCAAACAGAATGAAAATATAAAACTCGAAAATAGGCAGCCATTTGCAATAATTTGAGATTCGGTAACACAACATTGAAATAATTGATGTCTGTGCATCATTGCACAGTCTGATGTCTGTATCACGAGCGCAATTGACACGAACCAGTGCTGCCACTGAGAAATTTAAAAAATCATAGTTTAAAAACATGATTTGGGATAAAAAAACATGACGTACCAATCTCGTAATGAAAAATAAAATAAGGAATTCATATAGAGTATTTGGAAACCATATCATGAGTAAAACAAATATATGTAATAAACTAACAGTTTATTAAAATTATTAATTAAAACATAAAAGCAAAAAAGTAACGAAACTTAAAACAAAAATAAACAGTTTTGATAAATGAAAAGATAAGTACATTTTTTAACAGTTAAAAACTTTTTATATTTCATCAGATGAACATTTCGGAAGCAATGCTTCCATCGTCAGTGAGATTTATAAATTAAATTAAATTTTTTGTCAAAAAATTAATAAAAAAAAAAAAAACAAAAATGTTTCTAAGCAAAACTACAATTGAGTTGAATCTATTAAAAAATTTTTGAATATTGAATCTTTGATTGGTCCATCATCACTATTCATTAGATTATTTTTGTTTTTAAATATATAAAATAATTCAAAAGCATCTAACTCATAATTGCTATTTACATTTTTTTATTAATTTTAAATTTCACAAACTTAAAAACCTATATATTCTTTTGTACAATCATTACATCCGATAGAATAAATTCCTGGTTTTTGAAGTTGTTCAATTTCATCTTTAAATCGTCAAATCAATCAGTGCAGCGAAATAAAAATAAAAAATCTGATTGGAGGATCTAAAGATAAAATTGAACAACTTCAAAAACCAGGAATTTATTCTATCGGATGTAATGATTGTACAAAAGAATATATAGGTTTTTAAGTTTGTGAAATTTAAAATTAATAAAAAAATGTAAATAGCAATTATGAGTTAGATGCTTTTGAATTATTTTATATATTTAAAAACAAAAATAATCTAATGAATAGTGATGATGGACCAATCAAAGATTCAATATTCAAAAAATTTTTAATACATTCAACTCAACTCAATTGTAGTTTTGCTAAGAAACATTTTTGTTTTTTTTTTATTAATTTTTTGACAAATAATTTAATTTAATTTATAAATCTCACTGACGATGGAAGCATTGCCTCCGAAATGTGCATCTGAGAAAATATAAGAAGTGTTAACTGTTTTAAATTTTACTAATCTTTTCATTTATTTGATAAAAAAAAACACGTGGATTATCTCAACTACAAAACTCATTAAACAGTTTTGTACTTATTCATGTGGTTTTTATCCATTGTCTAGAGAACAAAAACTGAAATTGGCCAAATGTGATTTTAATAAAATAAATACATGATTTTTCTTAAGCCAAAATATATGTTTTCATTCTCTGCAATTGGGAATTGCTGAAGCTGAACTGAATTCTCAATGTTGAAAGCAAAATGATATCAGAAAAATAAAAAGCATTGAAAATGAAGTGAACGATTGAAAAATGAAAATACTGTTTCCATCCTCTGATCTCTTTTACTCATCATTATTGCGTTACTCGAGCACTCGAGGCGGATATTTCAAGGCCCGAGGCGAAAGAAAGATTAGGTACCTATACTTTCAAACGAAGAGTCCAACCTGCTATTTGCAAAAAAAAAAACATGATTTTGGACTCAAAAACATGAAAACATGATTTGGGTCTAAAAAACATGAAAATCATGATAAATCATGATTTCTGGCAGCCCTGACACGAACTGACTTAACTCCACCTCAGAGCTTCACGATTCTTTTCTAAAATGAAGCCAAACAACTCGGAGAAATCTAAAAGAAAGAACTTCTATTTCCAACAGTGTAAGGGAGCTTTTGTTGAAGCATAGAGACCTTTTGGTTTATACGCCTATGATAAGAACAACTATATCATATGAGTTACTTGTTCAGTGGAACACTTATATCTATTGGTGGAATGGATCCGTACTTAGGTAAGGTCTGAGCGCTTCAGGGAGTTTTCAACCGACGCAAAAAGGTCAAACGCCTTTAAATTTGAAATCATAAACCTTAATTATGATAAAGGGTGTTTTTTACGTGTTGTTTTCAATCTGTCAATACTTTTTTGGATCAGCTCTTTTGATAGCTGTCACTTGGTTAGCCATTGAAGCCATACGACCACTGGGCACTGGGACGTTCGGTAAATTGTCTCGAAACGATCTCGTTGTTGACGCCGATTTTTACATAGTTTCGATTTTCAAACCAGTTGACTATTTTTGGTGGGGTTGTGTATGAAGTCTTTTGTCGCTACGCAGATAAACCCGAGACGATTGACACCAGATAAACGCGTTATTGGTGACATACGATCCCAAAATCTGCAAAAAATAGTTATAAATTGGGCGTCTCGAGCCAGCCGCTCCTTCTTCTTTTCATTTCCGGCGTTACGAGTATTGATCTTGAAGCGATCACAACTCTCCCACTTTTCTGCTTCACACTAGTGATCCGCCTGTGGGGTACGCCGCGTTGACCTCAGAAAGCGTCGGCAAGCCTCCCGGTTTTGGATTGTTCCATGTCTGAGGCCAACCAAATGCTGCTGTTTTTGCATTTGCTTGCACCTGGAGTGTTTTGGCCTGCCTTTTCTTTTTCGTCGCGAATTTGCCAGCCGCTCCACTTGGCTGAAATCATTTTTAGAACATAATCGTAAACCCTTAACTTTATAATAAAAGCTAGATTCTCGGCCAAAACAATAATTATATGCATTTTATTTCTTCTTGAAAACTATACACGTCTAAACAACACGCTATAATAATATCTGTCACTTGTGGTAAATATGCTCAAGCTTTAAGCAAATTGTCTGAAAAATACCATTTTTATCACTTTTCGGATATACGAGGATAAAAAAGAGGTAGAAAGAGTGATCGTTTCCGAACACCTCACCAATAACACTGATCGACAATGGTTTTGCTTCGAAAAGTAAAATATCTATATTGTGTAAAGGTTTTAGCTTTTCTGAATAAAAATCTGAGCTTAGAATAATCTCAACAACTCGAGTTTTCAAATTAAGGATTCAAAATCGAAAAAATGCACTTTTTACTATCTTTGGGGGTTTGCTTCAACATGAAAAAAAAACCAAAAATCAAACCATTGCTTTTCCGAAGATTCCTTAGGCTTTGAATTCACATCTGTGCCCTATTTCACCAAAATGAAAGTTACAACCACAAATTTGTAGTTGTAATCTACAATTACAAATTTGTAAACCCGTTTCTTGTTTCACCAATTGCAAGATCTTATTTCACAAACTTGTGATTGATTCTAATAAAGCTGTAGAAAAATGAATTGTAGGTCACAAGTGATCAAAATTCCTGTTGCACCGGCATCAAAAATAACTTGTTATTTATAACAGTTTTTTCACAATATTGTTGAACGTTGTGCTGCGTAGATATCAAAACTAACAAGGAAAATATAATATTTGCAGCCTCTTTGATCAGAGATAAAAAAGATATATTGTTCGGAACGTTTTCCGATTACTTGATACATTCAGACAAAGTAAGAGAATGGAAAAACATTCTTAATTTTTTGCAGTCTCAATCATCAATAAAGACTGGAAATATTGATGTTTGTTAGGCCAGCATATTATGTTTTCGAATATTAAACTGACTATGTACGCATCCGCAAACTGTTGACTTAGAAATCACTCGAGTGGTTTTTTGCGGTCCAATAATTGAAATTATATCCTCTGCTTTACATCGACTCATACGAAATTTTTCATTAAAATGAAATAACTTAAATATATCATAATTTATACGCGGCCGATAAATTCTTTTTTCACTATCAAAATATCATCACTTTGGCTGTTATTGCTACTCTATGCCTTCGTCGCAAAGACATTTTTGTAATGAAAGTAAGGAATTACAAATTTGTAACAAAAATTACACGTCTACCTTCACCTGTAGAATATTCTTACAAACCTAACAAATTTTGTAAGTCTATTTTCTTTGGTGAAATGAAAACTCACAAATTAGTGTTATATAAACAAGTTTGTTACTTGTAAAGTACAACTTTAATTTTGTATTGGTGAAACCGAAAAGGAAATTTTTCCACAAATTTCCTTTTGTAAAATACAACTGCAATATTGTAATTAACAAAGTTTGGTGAAACAACATTTTTACAAAAACCCACAAACTTTGTTAAAAAACGCTTGTAATTACAAATCTGTGAGTTGGTGAAATAGGGCACTGGTCTCAAGATGGATCAATTACATCAAATTAATGAGATATTTAACTTTGCTTTATTTGGAAGCCTAGGTAGAGTCTTGAAAATAAATTTGAATCTGATAACATATTTTCGAAGGTTTTGAACGTGCTGAATTCAAATTCAGTCACAAAATTACTTTATCACGTCAGGTTTTAGAGATTACAGCATAGCTAGGCCAAGACGTCACTGCGTTGTAGAGTGATAAGATTGTAGCTGAACTAGTTTATCAGAATTTGGATGACAACAGCCTCCTCAACATGACCAGCGCAGAGATAGTAAGAACAAAAGCTGAAGAGCATCTGTCAGCTATAAGTTCACCAATAAGCAGTATTAACTACTGGCTTAAAAGATATAGACTATCACAGATCTGTGGAAATGACTCACTAGGAGCTGTGGAAGAAGCCACTAGCGCAAATTCGGCTTTGTAGTATTCAAGGAATGAAGAGCCAAAGCCATCTAGGACGATCAGGTTTGGACGGCACAACGTCAATTAATTAAGCGCTTAAACGGAAGAAATGCTCATACCAAAAATTCAATTTGGATGCCGTACTCTCTACTAGAAAGCAAATTGATTCTTTGAGCCTGATGACTTCCCTCGAGAAGTAGGATTTTCAAAGAAACTGGTATGATTTACTATCAATGTGTGAAAAGAAGTGAACATTTTACTATAAATAGTAGCTTCACATTTCAAAATAAACATAACTCATAATACATGGTTTTTACTGAAAACTTTGTATGGGTGTATCGTCATGAAAGTAGCCAAAACGTGGAGTTGAAGAACCGTGACCCATATCACATGTAAATGCAGTTTTTAAATGTTATAGTAAATATGCTGAGTGAAAAGAAATTAAATAAAATTGTTTATATTGAACCATTACCTCCAAGAACTATTTACAAGAGAAATGCACAATATATGAGTGACGTTGGGATGGCAAAGGCGGGAAAACAGATCAAATAGAAGGTACACAAGTTTGTCGAAACAGCAGTGAAGAACCAAGTTATTGACGCTTTTACATGTTGGTACATGGTACTTCTCCGATAAAAGTCGTTAAATGAAATATACTTTTTCCATCGGACTTAATTTGTTTGTAAATTTTTTTTATTTTTATATTTTTTTATAGTTAGTTCTCCTGGCAGTTCACTTCCATACTTTATAAGGTTCAAGGTTCTTTAGTGAAAAAAGAATCGAAAATAACCACGTTCTAATTTTCTTAAATTGAAAATAAAAATAACAAAAATAAATAATTCCAAGCAATGAGTTGATATCATCCAAGACACGTGAAACGAGAAATTCTCTCCATTTCTAGGCCAATATATATTAACTAACATCCAATTGAAAACACGATTATTATTAATAAACACAAAGAAAGTATCGATAATCGACAACACACCGAGCCAAGCTAACCAAATACGGATACACAAAAGACAATGACCTAATCAAAGATGCCATATGGAATGGAAAGATTTGCTTGTTCTAAAATACCATTGAGGCAGACATAGTGGCTTTGGTGTGACAATAATTAAATACCATTTCCTTATACAACTCCCACAATCACAAAGCAAACATACAAAGACGACAGAACAAACGACATCCATCCAACCTCATTTAATTGCTTATGCCCCCATCATGATTAAACTCTCTGTTCAATTTTCTTGGTTTTATATTAGGCATCTCTCGGAATGAGACAGCTTTGGAGAAAAAAATTTAATCAATTTAATAAAAATTTACATCACTACTTGTTGTGTCTTGTTTTATGAGATGAGAGGAGAGACAAGTCGAGACAAGACTCATTTGCACTGTTACTTCCTATGTAGAGTGATGGTTTGCATATCAATCGTTTTGACAGGAGAAGGCTACCAACAACCTACACGCCCATTAGTCTACTTCTAGCTTAGAGGTCAATATGGAACGCGTCATCTTCCTTTTTCTAATGGAAGACAATTTCTAATTAGAATGTGTATCAGAACCAGAACCAGAATCCAGAAGTAGTAGACTTAAATTACATCGGAACGAAGAAGCATATTGATTGTGGAACTCGTTTGTGGATCATGACTGCCAGACGAAAGTTGTGATGTTGAGTGCAGTCGTCTCAGTGTGTTTGCTGTTTGGTTGCTTGGCAGAGGGCAGAGAGTCATTGAATGAGGATTAGGTTTGGATACTATTTTTAACTTTTTATCGACCTAACCTGTGTTTAGTTGTTTAATAGCCGGATACAGAGAGAATACCCCACCATCCTCACATAAACATATGAAAGTTTATGGCCGCCCGTCTTGCAGCAGCAACAAGACGGTTCATTAATTCTCTTGTCACTATAGTAGGTACCTTTATATGTAGAATACCTACATGCAGAGATACATACCTTCACATGTCACGGATGATTACAAGGGTGAGGCGCCATCGCCATGCTGCAGCAGTTGGGGACACCATAAACGCATAAACAAACCTTTAAGAACCGCTGAATGAAATCGGCACGCAATAGGGGGCAACCCTTTCTCTGAGTTTCAGTTGGTTTGTATCAATCAATAATCGTTAATTTTATTATCATTGGCATGTATCATTTGGTAATTCTTTTCGTTGCCGCAGCTCATAAGTTAAGCGAAGTAGCGGACCCGGACCCGCTTTGCCAAATTTACGAGGAACTCTGATGGTGTCATTTGCGTTGAATTGAATTTTATGATCCACAACACAGCTAATTAGCTTGCAGATTTATTTTACGGAACAGTTGATCTCAGAGTCGTCTCCGTCTGAGATGTTGAGAAGACGTAAATTCCTGGACCTTTGACCTACGTATATTCACTGAGAGGAGAAAGTAAAGACCAAAGAAATAATGTCGCAGACTGGCTGGTTTTTTTTATATATTCAAAAGCTTCTTTGAGGATAAATTTATGTCAACGAAGGCTATAGAGGAAATTATAAAAAAGAACTGTAGGTACCATGTATAAATGAACAGAGGGTGAGTTATTCTTCCATCAAAGTAGGACAAGAACACTGACGACACGTGCTTAAGGGAGGTTAGATGGATATGTTTTAATTAAAATGGATAAAAGCAAATGACTGCAGGGCACTAACGATGCTAATCTGATTAGAAGGAAATGGTGTGATAGTAAATGAAAAAATAAAAACACACTAAACGAGTGCCTAGGAATTAAGCGCCAATCAATAAAAATTCAACTATAGGTAGGTACGGGGTAAAGCAGATATGTATGTATATACGTTCTATCCTAAGGGCACAATTGTCTAGCTTCTCTGAGTGTACCTACCCTACCTTGTTAGTTTGCAATCAAGAGGAAGGACTTGAAAGGTGTCTTGGAAGCGTTCGGTGCATTCTTTTTGAATCCATCACCTCTCTCATGGTTAATGAGAGTTCTCAAAGGGTATCGTAAAGTAGCTGTAGTAAGGTTCGAAGGAGGGTGATACATAGATATCTAGTGAATATATCACAGCGTACCTATATGAATCAAAACTTAGGAGGCTATACCTATTGGAAGAAACAAATTGCTTTCGATCCGATATATAGTCTGAACTCTATAAATATATTTTCACTGACCTTTAAACACATAAAAACACAGTTGTCAGTATTGCAATAGAATACTATTAAATATGTCTCCCTGCTTACATGTCTAGCAGCACCGGTTACAACTGCTCAACAAAACTCTCAACATCTTGAATCCTGGAAGGACTTACAATCTGGTGTGTTTTGTAGTTACCCTGTGACTCCCAATCGATCTGCCGACTTCAGTAGTCACAGTTGGGTGTAAGTCAACTCGCAAGGAGAGGTAACTTGGTGTCCCACCCGTCATACTTTTTATACCATCAATTTCTCATAATAATAATGATATTTTCATACCTTTTTCGACGGTACAGTATGGAATGACTATTCAAGTATGTGAAAATGTCATATTCAGTTCGTAAATCGTTGCCGTTTGACTGAAATGAAGAAAAGTGTAGGCCAAAAATGAGTCTGAATGTCCTACCCGTCACAATGGAATGACCCAGAGGAGAAATATTAAAGCCATTATTATAAAGCTCTTAGTGTATTTCTTTTGTTAGTAAACCATAAGATAATCTTAAAAAATCAAGACGATATTCTTCTGACAAAAAGAAGATGGGAAGTCTTTAAGCAAGTTAGCCTTGCTAACGAAGGCACCAATAAAGGTCGTAAGTTAAAATTTTTGTGCTCAATCGTGTCAGACGAACTCTCGGTCCACAAAATTAATAAAATAGAAGTCTTTCGACTTACAACCAAAGGCTGTCTACAAGGCGAAGTCAGCTCACCACTTGTAAGATTAGATACTTCAAGATTGCTGACAACTCGAGGAATCCACGCTTTGGGCCTTGGATCTAGTCATTTGGGCTCCATTTAGCTTTGAACATAGTTCAAAATTTGAGTACAAATGAAGCCAACTATGCTGAAATTCGAAAGACTGAATACTACATCTTCTTATACCTCCTTCTCCTTTTGTTCGAAGTAGAACTACTGATGACAGAAACCAAATACTAAGGATCATCTTTGGTAGCAAACTGTCTTGAACTCACAAGTTAGACCTTAAAGCAGCGTTTGATTTGGTGGACAGAAAGGCATTAATATACAAATTAAGTAGCATTGGAGTGTCTACGAAAATACTGAAAGTCCTGCAAAACCTCTATCAAGGAAACCGAACAGCAATATGGGACGGAAACAGACTGTCAGATTGGTTCGAACCAAAAACAGGAGTCAAGCAAGGATGTCTTTTAAGTCCCTTACTTTTTTCTATCTTCCTAGACGATAAAGTTCATTTTCTACCGGGAGAAATCCTTTTTGGTGGGCTCAGAATAAAGCTCTTAATGTATGCAGACGACATTGTCATTCTCGCAGAAACATCAAACATAATGCAAAATAATGGTCTTCAGAAACGGAGATGGGCGATATGCAAGAAACGAGAGATGGACGTGGTTAGGCGAAGAACTTGAAAAAGTCAACGAGTACAAATACCTTGGGTTTATTATAACACCACAAGTCTCAATTAAAAAACATTTGCAAGGAAAATTAATAGAATCCAAACGTGCAATTAACACCAGTTGGCGAGGGGTTATAGGATCTAGCAATATAGCACCAAGTGCTAAATACAAAATTTTTGAAGCGGTGGCAAGGTCCATAATGTGCTACGCTTCTCAAATTTGGGTAATCTATGAATATGAAGAAGTCGAAAAACTCTTAAGGTTCTTTATTAAAAAAATTTTCAGACTTCCACACAATACACCGTGTTACATGCTTCACCTGGAAAAGGGACTACCACCACTACACATTTACACTCTAAGTCTTCACTTTGCCTACATCTCTAAGGTCATGTCACTACCCTACCCAGCAATCGCCTCCCAAACCTAGTTGCAAAATATCTGCGAGACAGAAATCTTCAGTGTTTTGGCGAATGGACGAGACTTCAAAACCATTATAATATTACAATGTGGGCATTGAGATACAGTTATAAATAAAAGAACGCACGATATAATAACAAAAATAGAAGAACACTCCCTGAGAGCTTTTAAGTTGCAATGCGAACAGAGCGAAACAAGAAGCAGTTACAAAACGCTAAACTACGAACTCAGAGAGGTGAACTACTTCAATGACAGATATAGCCTGCATATGATCTCAACCCTTTTCAAAGCAAGAGGCGAACTTTTACCTTTGAATTACTTGCCGTACGTAAACGTCGACAACGTGAACTGCTCTCTGTGCAACCTAAGGACAAAAGATGATATTTGTCATTTTATCGGCATCTGCCCCATACTTAACGAAATACGGTTGTCGCACTGGGTAAAGATCACCCTATCAGTGGAAGAATCTGATCGAGTAGGTACCTATTTGATGGAGAAAATTGGAATACTCTATACTCATACCTGAAAACTGCGCTCAACTATCGTCCACAAATAATTAACGAAGCTTTTTAAGATTTAATTTTTTATTTTATTTTCTTCTGCTTCTATTACCTTTGATTTTTTGATAAAAACATATACAAATAATGAATTAAATATTATTTTGAAAAAATTTTATAACTCTTATTTTCCGGCTGACGGCACTTCAAGCCAATGCTTATATTTTGAAAATTGCAAAAAAATTATGAAAGCTTAGTAAATAAATCACTATTAACTACTAACTCTACAGTTAGAACGCATCTTCAACAGAGTTATTAAGTTAATAAGGATTTGCACGACTTTCCCTATAGGTATATAGGAAAACTAAAGCTTGAAACCATAAATGATGTATGTAATGTACATGCTCTGCGTTTGTACGCTAATAGTCAGACAAGCGATAACCCACGCAGCATTAGTGTGGTGGTTAAAAAGAATATTGGTTGTTCAATAGCAAAAAAAAAAAAATTGGCTGCATGCACACCACACCCTTTTCTTACTTTAAATGTCAATTTAGGACTACTTTACATCTACAAATTTATCAAAATGGAAGCAAGACTGAGCCTTCGTCGTCTTTCAAACCAACAAAACTACGTCATTCCAATTTAAGTCCTTACGGGTCACCTTTCGTTCATTAAGCAGTTTCGAAAATGCAAAAATGATTTTTTCAGTATGGGCTTGGGATGTGATTCCTACATAAAACTTTGAGCTCATATTCCGCCCCAGTCATCATCTTCAGGGAAGTTCGGGAAAGGTTACAAGCTCCACACTTCAAGCGCGGTTTGCTGCTCTACTCAACGCTCCTCCATCTGAGATATTGTGATAAGGAAATTATCCCATTGAAACTCTTCCAGCAACTAGCTCGATGGCTCCTGGCTTTATTCAGAAGCAAAAACAGCTCCATAATGTCAACTGGAAAGGCACAATATAATATCAAAATAGACACATCAGTACCTGAGCAGCATAAGTTTGCCAAAAAAATTATAAATAGTAATCTAAATAATGAGTTTTGTAGTAGAGATATTCCACGTGTTTTTTAATCTAATAAATAAAAAGATTATTACAATTTTAAACAGTTAATAATGATGATGGACCAATCAAAGATTCAATATTCAAAAAATTTTTCAATAGATTCAACTCAACTCAACTATAATTTTGTTTCGAAACATTTTTGTTTTTTGTTAGTTTTTTGACAAATAATTTAATTTAATTTAATTTATAAATCTCACTGACGATGGAAGCATTGCTTCTGAAATGTACATTTGAGGAAATATAAAAAGTGTTTTTAACTGTTTAAAATTATATTAATCTTTTTATTTATTAATCTAAATACACGGGTATCGTCTTTCGCGAGGAACTGGCAAGTCCTCCGTTAGTAAATTGATTGCCATGAAAAGCGCTTTATCGATTAGCTGTTTGGAACTGGCAGAAAATTGTAGCTCCCTCCATTGCCTCACAGTGCATGGTTGTGGGAAATGCACTAGGCCCTGGGGCTCCTCGCTCTTTTAATTTTTTTATTTTTTGATCCAAATAAAGGTCCACAGTGGAGTACAATAAGGTGTCATTCTGTCACCAATATTCTTTGTGCATACGCATAAATTACGTTTAGAAAAACGGCTGCGGCCATTCCAACCCAGTTTAGATATTATAAGACTTTAGGAAAGTGACAAAAATTATGAGAACTCTAACAAGACAACTGCAAAGCTTTTTTGGTGGAAGTCTTCGTAGCAACAGGTCCAATGAGTGAACTTGTCCACAAAACGCTGAGGAAGGGTCAGTGAGCCGTGCTTTAAGTCGGAGTTATGGACATACTAGTCATGAAATAGCAACAAGAAATAATTTAACAGGGTGTTATGCTCCTTTTCAAAGTCGCAAAAGATGACCTTTAAAACATTTTCTCGAAATACGAGTATATGGTCAATTTGGCACCCAGTACCAACCATTTTTCGTTTCTATGACGACTAACCTTCATAAGAATATTGAATGACCATGTAACGGAAATGCCATATCAGATTTTAATTGCCACTCTCTGCCCACAGACCAACTTGATTACTTCCCCATTATCTTGAAACATTTTGGGATCATTTTTGTACATAATGTCCTCCCGCAGCTAAGCCAGACAAACTTTCCCCTCTACATCCTTGAGAAGTTGCCATACTTATTGAGCAAAAGCAAATGTATCTATACACAACTTTACATCGAAATGCAATTACATTATTTGGCATGAAGTGAATTTGGCACTTGAAAACAAACCCTCTTTCCATTTTTAGCCTGAATGACGAACGAACATCTGTTTTGCAAAAGTTTTTAGAACACCCTGCGGTTGTAGATAAATAGGAAACTTTCAAAGTTCCTCTGTACTTCTCCTCGGGCTTTATCAATTGTTTAACTTTTCCTATAGGAAAAATAAACACGAAGAAAGAAAGTCAAAACGAAGCAAATAGTTACAAACGACTATTCCCTCTCAACAAACATAAAGGACGCCTACTTCTACAACATCAGAAATTAATGAAAATATTGATGGTCCACAAGGGTATATCCTTGATTAGGATAAATGACTAACTATATGCGTTCAATTAAAACTGCTTCAACGTGAGTTAGCATTTTAATTACTTTTTCAACCCCATTACTACCCGCTTTGGGCAATATTGGCGGCTTTTTGCTATAAACTCTTGTTGGGTTGCATCAAAAACAACGTTTTATAGTATAATCAGCACCCGGTCGGTGCTCGGTGTATCTATGTATATCTACACACAATCAAGAATGCATTGCGCATTCTCTTGCCAGCATCCTCGTTTACTTATTTTTTCATTTTATTTTTTGTGTTTGAGCAACAGCAAAGCATGTATAGGATCTGGATACACTACACTGACATAGCTACAAGCTAGACTATGTAGAGAGTGAAATTGCACGCCAAAATATTTTCCTTGTTTGTGTATCCTGCGATGCCACATCGTATCTGGGGGGATTTTACACACTTTAGTCTTCACTGTTGCAACCTCAACGCCATCCTAATCATCTGGCATCCATACCTTCTAGCACCCTTGGTCCCTGTCCACACGTGTTATTCCAATAACGTTATATCGGTCGTTTCTGGGCAAAAGGGGTGAAGAAGAAAGAGGTTGGATGCGCAAAACGAAATCAGATTTATCTGCCTAAGCAGTACACTTGGCGTGTCCAGACGGGTTATACTCATAACGTTATGCTTTTTTTAATACACTTTCCAACACAAAATGGAGAACTTGTGCGAGGAATTATAACAACGTGTAGACACCTAGCGTTAACAGCATAACGTTATTGAAATAACCCGTCTGGACAGGCACTTGGCAACGAAGCGCATGTAAGTCATAAGCCCACTATTCCCGCCACTCGAGTCCCTCGCAGCTGGATAAATAATTAAAAAAAAGTGGAAGGTAAACAAATCTAATTTTGGTTAATGCAATATGTGTAAAAGAGAAGAATCTCATAAGTTCGAGAGAACTGTATGAACAAACATAATTTACTACCATTAGTGTTCAGTTGGATGGCTCCCCAATCCCCAATCTATAGTCCTATCCTAATCCCCATTCCAGTCCCATCCCAATAGCAATGGTGTGGATTGTGGGACTGTGGATGGTAGGGTAATAGGAAGAAAGAACGAAAAAGAAAAAACGTGTGCTCTCGCAAACACATACACCTAAATTTAGTTTTATTCAAGCAAGAAAAGGTGAGTAAAGAGAGAGCTCTCCGAGCTTTTTCAATTTTCGTAGAGAATTGTTTCAAATTAAGAAAAGCTTTCCTTTGCCTACTGAGTTGAGTAAAGATACGATTTTGAATTCTCTGGGAAAGAATGGCCGCATCAGTGATCGAATTAGTGAGTACTATTTTTGTTTTAAAATCTGCTCTTTTTTACACAATATCAGTCTGCTGTTCAAATTATTGACTTCAATTCGTTCAAATATTGAAGTAAGAATGTCAAATTTTGATACTAAAGTGCTCGATAGCGCAAGAAGTATTGCCAAAAACACATAATTCAGTCACGTATTACTCGATCACGTGTGCCGTAACTCGACCACTGAATTTCTAATGCGAGTGATGTTAAGTAAAATCTGAACTAGTCAACTAGTTCTAGATTCGATAGATTTCACAGCTGTTTTTAGTTGGAAATACATAAGACGCACGTGGCTGATAGATTGGAGTCTTACATTGAAAAGCTTTGTTTGAAATCTATTTCTTGGGAGCCAGTTCATGAGGGATGAGGACTTAAATCTTTGAACGTTAACGCAAGAGGCACTGAGCAATATAGAAAGTGTATCGTAAACCGTTTTAGTCCATTAAGTATTTTAAAGAACAGAGTCCCTTTGAGAAAACGGTCCAAGTCAGCGCTCAAACCTTGCAGCAAATTTGCTAACCTTTTGAAGAAAAAATATTATCTACTCCGACGACGCTCCACTTTCTCGACATAGAAAATTTTGGATATCTAAACTCCAGACAACCGTGGATTAAAAAAACTTGAAGTTGAAATTGTTAATAAAAAATTAAAAAAGGCAATAGGTGGCGCAACAAAACTCGGAGACACACGGGGCCTAGTGCATTTCAAAGACCTACAATTTTATGCCGAATTCGAACTGCTAAGTGAAGCGGTGCTTTTCATGGCAGTGTGCTTCTCTAGAATTTCCAGTTCCTAGTGAAAGGCGGTACGTGCTTTAATGGTTTCCAAACTGTTGACATAATATCGGTCGTTCACAGTCCCCACATAAAATTTAAGCTCCGAGGCGGCCAATGACACCGCCAAAATGGCTTATAATAGGATTTGGCAGTTTAGACTGCGGCATATGGTATATGGATCGCCATTCTGCATGAACCAGAAATTGGCTTTGCATAAATCATCAATCTCATTAAAAAAAAGTTGGTTATTGAATAACACACTTTCGGATACAGCAACCACATTCTGTCTGTGTACGACATATAGTTTGGGACTTGGGAGTTGTCCACAAACAGTGTTTACAGTGGCGTTCAGGGGTAGAGCAACTTTTTTCGTTTCGCGGAGGTATGATGGTGGCTTTTTGTCAAAAGTTCGGAAACCAGGGGGCGAATTACCGCACACGTGATCGAGTAATACGTGACTGAATTATGTGTTTTTGGCATTACCTTTCGGGTTATCAAGTACTTTAGTACCACAATTTGACATTCTTTCACCAGTATTTGAACAAATTGAATTCAATAAATGAACCGCAACCTGATGTTGTGTAGTAAAGAGCGAATTTTGAAAGACAAAAAGTACTCACTCACTCGATAACTGATGCGGTAATTCGACCCCAGCTCTCAGTGTCAAAATAAGCTATAAGTTAAAAAGAAACCATTAAAAGGTCCACCCTTTACTAAAATAAACTTTTTTGTAAGGAAAGGCTTTTTATTTGTTTTAAATCAACTCTGAAAATTTATTCACTGAGGTCTGAACTCCAAATTCTTACCTCGAAAGTATTCATCTCTTGTTGTTTTACACTGTCAAACGGGTGCTGCATTATGTAAGTAGTGATGGGTCTTGAAAAACAATAAACTTTTGATATGATATTTAGATATTCTTCAAAGTGAAAATATGGTTTTTTTATCGAGATGAATACAAAGACATCAAGTGATGTTGTATTCCTTTCCAGTGTTATTCTCTATGGAAAGCAAAAAGCATATCATATCAGGGATTTCAACAGGATTTTTCTTTCCTGCCCCGCAACGGCTTACCATTCCTACTAGTAGTTGAAATCAAAGACTACCTGTTATTTGATTTGACTCTACTCAAACGACGTCTACTGACAATTAAATTTCATTGAGCGTATTTTCTAATAATAAAGCCTAGTACGCTGCTGAAACGAAAACAAAAATTCCCATACAAAAATGACAAGACGCAATTGTAAACGGAAAATTTCGCTGTCCTTTTCGTTGTGCAGAACGCTGCTGCTTTGCGAAATGGGTTCTGTGGGTGGATAGTTGTAGTAGATTTTCTACTACAATTTTTACAATTCTCCACACTTTTCCGTCCATCATTTATCCCCCGGTACAATAAAGCCTAGTACGCTGCTGATGCAAAACGAAATTTTTCGTTGGTCTCCACATTATTAGAAATTATGTAGAGTATTATCAGCTGTTTAAAAAAGGGAAAATCAAAGTCAAGTAAATTTCTCACCAGAAGTAACTAAGAATTTAATTTATTTGAACTACTTCGATATCTTTTTCTAAAGATGTTGCGAAAGTTGTTTTTGTTGTGGCACAAAATAAAAAAAAGCAATAGAACTGTCAAAATTTCGGGAGATAAATGATTCACCTTTGTGACAAGCCCAAAAGACTACGATCAATAAAAATTTAGGTTAGTTGTTTCAAATGGGAGAGATATCACACAGCAAGGTTTGTCACCAAAAGTTAGCCAAAAAAATCATTCGGTTTTTTTTCTTCGAACTTGGAACGACTTGCCAATAAGCAAATACCAGAAACCATTTTTAACTGATCAAATTACATGCAAGAATTTTGAGCTGGAAGTAAGGAACAAAAAGCAAACAGAAGGTAGTGGCTGGCGTTATATACTGTGCACAGCATACACTACAATTTACAATCATGAACATGCTACTAAATTTTTTAATGTAGGTAACTTTTGTAAGTTCCAGTGTAGGTGTCCCTAGAATTTGGAAGGATAAGAAATGCTTGTTTGAAAAATAATGATGCCTTTAAACCATGCTTCAAGGAAGAAATTGCTTTTTAACTATAATTGGACAAGCAGTGATGCAAAGTGATTTGAATGGTAACAGAGCGGAATTAAAGCCAAAAATGATTTACCATAGTTGTACCAGCAACTCAATGCATCTATGTGTCTATAGCGCAAGTAAAAATTTACAAAACATGGAACAATCAATAATATTAAAGCGGTACAACAAAGCTGTTGAAACCATGAACCAAACGAACTTCCAGAATCTATAATTTTTATGCTGATTCTGAAAGGCTCAGTAAGAAAGTGTTTTCATGGCAACATTTAATCATTTTGGTAGAGCTTGCTAGTTCCTCTCGAAAGGCATTATCCGTGAAAATTTTTTTCTATAATGTTTCTGAGAGTCGAACCTAAAACCTCCCAAGAGTTTAGACACCCGAACCATCACTCCCGGGTTTAAAAAATGAAACTTTTTTACATGAAAAACTAAAAGCGTAAACGGGAATGTGAACAAAAACATGCTTTTAGTATTGAATAGGCTTCAAAACTACTGAGCCGAATTGAACAATATTTGGAACAGAGACGGTCTAGAAGAGCTTGAGAAATGACATAGGCTATATTTCATTCCCATATTCTTACGGGAAATGACGGGAACTGAAACGTTCTCTAAAATTCATGATTATCCCCGAACAGCATAGACCTTACATCATTCTCATTTTTCTAAGGGAAAGGGAAGTGAACGAAACTTAACCGGGAAATAAGAAAATGCTGGTCCGGTAAAAAATTATGTCGACATCTCGAAAACTAAGAACGAAATATCTACCAATCGAAAAATTTTATTCTACATTTGCGGCTTATTTCCGGTCGTTTTACAAAATGGCATATTTAAATCTTGGCACCACGGATATCGCACTCTTGCCAAAACATATTTTGCTTCTATTGAAACATTTTAATTTTAATTTTTGAAACATACTTCACTCTATGGGAGACTACTTCACTTCCAACGCTAAATCTACTTCGGCTTATTTCTTTTTTGAAGTGGTAGCGCTTGTTCGACTGCTTGCGCGCTGCGCCCAGTACCTCCTATAATTTATAAGCTATGTATATCGTATATGATGCTGTATCACATTCGTATAGTGGAATTGTGGAATTCCCTCTCTGTTTTGATATCAAATTCACCGCGTCACACAAAACACAATGCAATATTGGTTCGCTTCTTGTGTTCTTTCTTCTTTCTGTTCTTATATTTTATGTTGCTGTATGTTGTTGTTGTTGTTGTTGTTGTTGTTGTTGTATCCATCTCCATCTCCATGCCCAAGCATGAGAGATTAAGAAAAAAGAAGACAACGGCAAGCGCTAGGCGCATGCAAGGAAAAACATTTTATCGACAATCGACAATCCACAACACACATTCAAGCAAACACAATACAAAACAACCTTTTACACAGCCCACCAGTGTATGAGAGAGAGTGCAAATGTAGAGAGCTTTCCATTGTTATGTTCCACAAAGGCAATAGTGGGTCTCTGCTGGTCTCTCGGTCTAGTCGGAGTCGGGGCAGAGCCACTTATTTTATCGTTGGCCGTGGCTACACAACTCTGAAACTTTTGCTTGGTCCTCCAGTTCCGGACGAATCGCACGCCAGTGAGGTTGGTGTCAGCATTTTCGCCTCCACCTCAAATGTAAAGTGTTGAATTACGGACAGTTTGAAGTAAAAGATTATTAAATTAATTTTATTCATAAGCAAAAAGAGAAAAGAATGAAAACAATCAACGAAAAAACAGTCGCGAGTACATTAAAAAATTGTGTTTGAAAATTGTGTGCAGACAGCCATATTTGCGAAAAGAAAATTGTTTTTTTTTTATTTCATTCAATTGCTCTCCTTGCAACACCCAGTTTCGCGCAGTAGCATCCTCCACGCGCTCCACCCTCCACCTAAAGGATTCTTGAACTGTGTGAGAGCAAAATAGGATCATAAAGAGGAGAACACACCGATAGAGTGAGAGCGTGTTGTAATTTTATCCCCTCGAATGGTACAAAAAAGTATCTCAACTTTGTCAATTGTGTATAATATTCGTTGAATCATTTCTGTTGAATCCTTCACCGTAAATTGAAGTTGTTTCATAGTGCAGGTGCGATTTGAGCGTGAATAGAAAATAAGAATTCAAATAAAAAAAATATTTACCTAAATAAAGTGAATGGAAATATACAGCATCAGCATCCCCTATTGTGAAGTGAGTGTGCAACCATAACCATACGGCAAATATGTGAATAAGAAGAGTTACGCTTGTGTGTATAGAATACAGGAACAGGATATAAAATAATATCTACATACGTGTGTCTGAAGCAAACAAAAGAGTTAACGTTCTAATTGAAAACGAATTAAAAAGTAAAGAGATACAGTATATTATATAGAAAAGCGAAAAAATAAATATTACATAAAGTGGTCGTATACCGTTCTGCACAATACAAAGGATTACGAGGGTATCAAGGATATATTTTTTTGATTGCCATCATCAACCAACACCACCACCTGTGTGATGTTATTCGGCGTAAGTACACATTTACTACGAAACTACATGAGAAGAAATTTTTAGCGATTCTGTGGTCTATGTACCATTACCGATTTATTTAAGTGCGGTCGTTTTTTGTTGGAAGGTTGGATTTTGCGTATACACTTTGAGTGGAGTTGGGCGTTTAGGGGGGGTTGCAAACAACAAAATCCCTAATGGATTGATCCCAAAGATAAAGGACGTTGTTTATTTTGTCTCTTATTTTATTTTGGCTTTTGGGTACAGTATACGGTTTTCTGTGAAATTTGTTGACATAGGCGGGGCGCGGGGTACTCCTGTGGCGAAAGGAGCATCCAAGGAGATGCTCTGCTGTAGCCATTAGTGTTATGACGAGGAACACGTTGAGATAATCCATTGAAAGTGCGGTGATGTGCGGTGGGGTTTTTATGGGAAAATAATAAACCATCAGTATCCGTTCTGAGGAATCTGGTTGAATGGCTGAGGAGCAAGACATTTTTTTTTTTAATAATAGCGGATGTGACTTTCAAAAAGGATATCGGTTTCCAAACGTTTTCTTTTTTCTTGTGAGTTGAGGAAGGTCACCCATCCCGAAGCATTTATCTTTTGGCTTCATTGTGTGGGAGCTATTTTTTTTAAGCTTCTTCTGTCAGTAAGGGAGGTGACCGTAATATTACGTAAATCTGATCCGGAAAAGAACATAAGTTGTAAGGATCGTTAGATGAAGGGAAACTTATCACAAAATTGTTGGTCGGATAAACTTTCGCATTGAATTTTCGACTAGATGTGGCTACTTTCGCTACTTCAGGACGGTATTCGTTGCTGGTTGAGAGTTCTTTTAACGTTGATGTGTAGATTCGAAAAACATCAGTCAAATTAATTCGTTGCTTGTGTAGACTTGGCCAGTGACTTTTGTACAATTGTTGGTTGCTGGATTATCGCAATTATCAACCTAGCGCTTTTATAGTAAAACATTTTACCTAAAGATGCTATTCCAGCTCCAGCAACTCTTTTTTAGTATTTTTTCCAATATCTCGGCCTGATTTTTTTCACAAGGGTTTTGCTTTATCACAAGATTTTTGGTTGATCACAAGATCTGGGCTGGAACAGAAGATCGAGACTGCATGGCAAGATCAAAGCTGGATTCGAATATCTTGGCTGGATCACAAGGTCTAGGCTGGATCACAAGATCTTCGCTGGATCACAATATCTAGGTTAGCTCAGAATATCATTGTTGGATCACAAGATCTTGGCTGGATCACAAGACCTAGGCTGGATCACAAGATCTAGGCTTGATCACAAGATCTAGGCTGGATCACAAGATCTAGGCTGGATCACAAGATCTAGGCTGGATCACAAGATCTAGGCTGGATCACAAGATCTAGGCTGGATCACAAGGTCTAAGTCGGATTATAAGATCAAGGATGGATCATATGATCAAGGCTGGATCATATGATCAAGGCTGGATCATATGATCAAGGCTGGATCATATGATCAAGGCTGGATCATATGATCAAGGCTGGATCATATGATCAAGGCTGGATCATATGATCAAGGCTGGATCATTTGATCAAGGCTGGATCATATGATCAAGGCTGGATCATAAGATCTATGCTCTAAATCAAAGCAAATGTAATATCAATTTCGAAGCAGTCTACACACCTTGTTGCATTATTCATGGTTATAAGGTGCGCGGAGCATGTTCATGAGCAAATGTGTTAATATTTACCACGCGGTGAAAAAGACTGCAATTGATAAATTGACAAGAAAAAAGACAAAAGCTCAATGCTCGGCTTGACTCTGTTGTTAAGTGCCTACTTTTGACTAAGCTTATGATGAAGCCAACACCCTCAAATGTCAATCAAAATGTGGACTGAAGCTGAATAAATAATCTCAAGTTCCGATTGCAGCGTCAATATCTTGTAGAAAGTCGTCACATTACGTGCAAACACAAAGAGAAACACTTTCAGCAAAGAATAAACACTAACTTCTGTTTTTTTTTTTCATAAACGGAGAACAACATAAGACGCTAGTCATACTAACGATTTACAGAGGCAGTTCAAATATTTTGCTGTCCAAGTTTTGTATGTACCTACTACAATGTTGTGAATCATTTATTCTCGCAGCATGAACAAAAATTTAATTTCAAGGTAACAACTACTCGTAATTTGTATATTTTCTCTCAAGATCTGCCTGTACGATTCGGCTCATCAAAGTTCAAATACCTACCCTGAAGCCTATTAAAAATTTTAAGTACAATATCCCAACGCCCATGGTAGAATCATTCGAACATAAACCTAAAACCACAAGTGAATCTATTTGTTAATGGGAACAAAACTTTAAAAAAAATACACACACCTCTATCTACCCAGAGTCATTGACCAAATTGGCACCTAACTTATAGAACTTTAAACTAATAGAATTTTCGCGTGTGCGAATAAACCAGTTTGTTTTCCTTCAGGCTGAAAATTAGTTAACCTTTGATTCCAACTTTGTGAAGCTAATTTATTCTCTTACGGCCTAATTTCGTCAAAACCTACAAAAACCATCAATCGAAAAGTCCCCTTCAATATCTTTTTGCATGCCATTATCATGTCAACCTGTTTATCAATCATAAATGAATTCCTGATAATAAATGCCCAAGAAGCAAAAATGACTCTGAACAGTTTCGCGGGAATTCTTCACAACCGCATTGATTAAAGATTTTTACTCACCTTACTTTCGGTGGTATTTATTCAGACCGGAAGGGTTATTCATCACAGTGCGAGAGATATTCATTTGAATTTCTATTGAACGCTGGTATTTTTTTATTAGCTGTATCATTTGAATAAAAATAAGCGTCATAGCGAGAGTGTTTGAGTAGGTGTGGAACGTAAGTGGAACTTATGCAAGCGATTCCCTTTTAGATCGTATTGGGTTTCAATTTTGAACAGTGTTTTGATGTAAGTACGTTTGACTTGTGTCTAGCAAAATCGAAAAACGTCATGACACTTTATTTGGATGAGAAGTAATGGGTAGCAATCATGGAGTGTAAAAGGTCGCTTGACGTAGTTAATTTATAGTCATCTTATGGGCGGCGAAGTGAACTTTTTTTCTGATTACACTCGAAAACAGCTATACGCTTAATGACCCTGAGACGAGATACGAGAAAGGAGGCACGTTGACCACGCATTGTTATCGCAATTTGATTATTTTGTTTCTAGTGAAACATAGTCTTTTACAACTCAATGCTTTTCCATCGAACTGGGTTGATCTACTTAAACAAATAAACACACCGATTGTCTGAGAGAGAGCTTAGCTCCTCTGGTTTACGGTTTTGCTAAAATTGTTTACTAGATAGTTGAGATTTGTTTACATATTGCTACAGTGCTGAGAACAAATACCTACATACAACAAACGGCGGGTAATGTGTGGTTTTCAATTAATTGCTTATTGATCTTGTGGTTAATGGAATGACTGAATGACCAATCGAATCAAATTTGAAGTGCTGATTGTACTTGAAACAATAGGGAAGCAGATAGATAACAAAAAATTCAATAGAAAAAAGCAAGTATTTTTTGTTTTACAAAACCAATTTCGGTTTTTAGGGCAGTAAAGTTCACTTATTTTATTCCTATTAAAAAAAGGTTGGTGTAGGTGGAGATAGAGAGAAGAAAAATACTTAGCAAGGATCTCAAGGAGTCAAAAGTCCAGTGTCAATGAGTTTTGTTTTAAACTTCAACTTATTAGGGAATGAAAACGACACGTAAATTGAAGTAAATTATTCGACAGTTCATCAGAATTTTTGAATGACACAGAAAAATATGAAATATTTTTGGACCTTCATCAACAACAAAAAAAGCTCACTACCTATAAAGGTGAGACTTCCAATGAATTGTATGAGATGTGTAAGTAGTGTGTTAGTTTTTTTCGTTCAGTATATAAGTAACCTAGTCCAAATGTTATTGTTAATAGTAATTTACCCTACCCGGCTTTGCACCCATACCCGTGGCGTGATAGTTAACATGTCTGCCAGTCAGCCGGGAGGTTCGTAATTCGAATCGCAACAGAAACAAAAACGTTTTTCCACGAAAGGCAATTTCGCGAGGATTGGAAAGGCCTCCGTTAGTAAATTCAATGCCACGATAAGCGCTTTATCGAGTAGCCGTTCGGAACCGGCAGAAAATTGTAGGTCTCCTCCATTCCCTTACAATGGCAAATGTTGTGAGAAGTCCGCTACGTCTCGGGGCTTCTTTCTCTGTTGCGCCATCCTATTTTTTTATTTCGTAGAGATCTTAAGTTTGAATGATGTTATACTTCCTGGCGCTGATGGATGATTGTTTAAAAGAATTGTACAAATACTTTGGCTTCTGCACTAGCTGTCATTTCAACAGTTCACTACTTGAAAGTGTTTTTCTGGATGGTTGGAATCCAATTTTTGAGTCAGGGTCCAAGAATGAAGTCGGTACTTATCGACCAACATTTTTGAAAAAGTTGTTTACACGAAATTAGTTCTTCATTTGAGAGAATTCATTTCTCCACTACAGCATGGCTTTGTTGACGGTAGATCTACTACTACTTCTAACTGTGTGCTTTTTAACAATTATGTGTAGTTAATTGTTTAGAAGAAATCTTTCAATGTGGTGTAATGTTCACAGATTTTTCTTAGGCTTTCCTCGGTCGAAATCATTCGATACTTCTTTTCAAATTAGAAAACCTAGATTTTTTTTCTTCAATTCTTACGAGGTATGGCAATTTGAAACCCGGAATCGAGCTCTGAGGGGCAGCTAAATTAATTTTCGACGAAATTTCGATCATAATCCTTCACAGTAGTCTCATTGGAGTACCACGCACCGCTTCCACCTCCGCTCCCACCCCTCGAAGCATCCTCGGTAGTCGTCTGCAGTTAGGGTGTTCAGCGCATGCGTCGCAGCTTTTTTCGCCTCAAGTACACCATTGTGGTGAGTCCCCTTGAGGTACTGCTTTATCTTTGGAAATAGGAAGAAGTCGCACGGAGCGAGGTCGGGGCTGAAAGGGGGTGCGGCAACGTTGTGATGCTTTTTATGGCTAAAAACTCGCGAATTCGATGGCATTTTCTGGACCATCTTGGCACAAATGTTTCTCATGTCTAGCTCCTCGTGTAAAATCTGCCTTATCGTTTCTTTATTGATGTTCAACTCGTAGGACAACTCCCGGAGTGTTAACCGACGGTCTGATGTTACCAACGTGCGGATACGATCGACATTGGTGGGGGTTCGAGAGGTGACGGCCGCGCCTGGCCTCGGATCGTACTCTATCGAAACAAGCCCCTCCCTGAACCGCTTTGCCCACTCAAACACGGCAGTTTTCGACAGAGAATCATCTCCGCACACTTCTTTAAGCATACGACAGATTTCCGCGGATGTTTCGTTTCTTTTAACCAAAAATTCGATAACCGCGTTGCTTCTTAATTATGTCACTCATTTTCGCGACGTGTAGAAAAAACCTTGCTTTACAAAAACACACGTAAAACACAAACTAATCGTGCTACCGCTTTCAAAATTTAACTGGTACTAGAGGAGAGTTACCTCTTTCGAACATCGAACCAGCTGATGTTGTTAGCTCGGGAGATATCGGTCGATTACGGGTCTCAAATTGCTACACCTCGTATATGGTTTGAGTCTTATCTTTCAGGTAGAACACAACTAGTCCAAATAAATCAACAATAAAGTCTCTGGTTCAATCTCACCTCCAGTGTCCTTCAAGGTAGTCACTTAGGTCCTCTGCTCTTTTTGATTTTTGTAAATGAAATATCTTGTTTGTTAGAAAACTGTAAGTGTTTGATATATGCTTATGATATAAAACTTATCATTAAACCGACTCTAGACTGTATTTGTTTACAAAACAACCTTCTATGTAGTTTAAAATCAAAGACCTTCATCTTATATGTAATTTATAATTTGTTCTGTAATCTATAAGAGATTTGTAACTCTGATTGATGAAATAAAAAAATAACAACAATGATATCGAAGATTTAAGGGAAAAATCACTCATGGCATTTATTGAAAACTCATTGCCAAACTATCAGTCAACTATCCTCTTTTTTATTATATCGGATTTCGCATATCCTCCCTCAGTTTTATTTAGTGGTTGTGGGTAATTGGCTGGCGGTATTCCAATACTTTTCGAAATCATTTTCAAAAGAATTCACTTCTATTTTTATCTCGATGTCGAATAGTTAGTGGCAAAATTAAGGAAAAGATACTTTTCGTTATCTGCTTCTGTAGGTACTCATCTTTATCGAACAACGATAGCAATTTGCGATACTTTTCGTTGATACGTTCTCTGTATTTCGTGTGTATTATTAGCTAATGCAGTGTTGTTTTTCACGAGTAATCAATCGAATTTATCAGTTATGACGAAATTACTCAATTCATTCACATGAAAGAAGCAAAAGAAGCAAAAGAAGCAACAAAAGCCTTCAAAACTAATTGTGGAACGTATTTTCATTGGAATTTCTTAAAGTGTGTCATTGATATGATTTTGTTCTTGCCATCGTGAGTCATAGGCATAGGCATATGCATTCACAATGCATTTTTTATAAAAGTTAAGATAGAAACATTCCCACGACTCAAATGACATTGTTGCGACATGCCGAAAAATCACATCATCACCCATAAATCGTATGGTTGATGATGCGATGTCGCAGTCATCGATATGCGGTTTCGATTGTGTATATTTCTTCAGCTGCAGGCTTATTGCAATTTCATATTCACAGCCTACGCCACCACCAACGTGCACCATTGTAAAATCTGCACAGACATTTTGTCATTTCTTTAGGCTAAAACAGAGCCCACCACAAACATAACCGCCGACGTGACATTACCACCATCGACGTTTATACCATCAACTTAGCAGCCACCAGCCTCGACTTGGCTCGTTTAATTATGTAAATTTGGATTTAATTACAGTAATTGTCTGGGAACCATTACCACTGACTGCATCATCGCATCCGCAGAGTTTTAACTCTGATTGTATAGACTCATGTGTAGCCTTAGGGCTTAACTACAATTAATTGAATAATCGTCAAAAATTATGTTCCACTCTAATGAGTTTCTTTTTGTTTGTGGTGGAGGCTGGTAGTTGGGAAGCTCAATGACGTATGTTATGCTGACCTAATTGAGTCACTTAAAGAAGCTGACTTCTTCCATAAAACAAAATAACTCACCGAAGTTTACAGTCCTTCATAGTTCCTTCTATGGCAAGGTAAGTCTATACATACCTGTTATTGAAGGCTATACTGATTGGTTTCTTTTGTGTCGCGATTACTATCTTGTGGGCTGTCTATGGACAGCTTTTTTCTAAACCGTACTCGAGTAATTATTCAACTACTTATTACCATCGATTTCGTCAGAGAGGGAGAGCATATGCGATATTTTGTTTTATATACCATGGCTCTGAACAAAAAAGGTCAGACAACAATGAGTAGGATGATGCCAATTTTGCAAGTCGGCGGAATGACTATACACATTGACGTAAGCCTTGGAATACTTTTCTTGTATATCCAAGGGATTACTCTTTCTCAAATTTGATTAATCACATTGAGAGAGTATAGAACATGCGGGCCGGGGACGTACCTACCTATAGTGGCGAGCTAAGGTTATTGCCACAGACACAAAAATAAATTCGCGTAATGTGTTTATCCAATTAACACAAAGAGAACCTCACCTGCAAATACGATGAGGGAAATTCGCCAACTTTCCAAAAGCGTAGAGGGAAATTCAAAGAGACCAAATGAAAATTTATCGATTTTCGAAACCTCTTCTTTGAAATGCATCTTTGGTGAATTTAGCACACACACAACAATGCAAACGAGGAGCCCCCCTGCAGCAAAACACACCAAACAATTTCAAAACAAAAAAAGAAGAATGAGAAAAAAAAATCGATTTGCTTGCGCAACTTCCAATTAAGTTCGCTTTTCCCACTTGAAATTCTTTGTTTTTTTTTCTCCTCAGTTTGGTTGGTTCATAGCGAGATACTTCATCTCGTATGGTGTTGGTAGATACCTACCTATTGTTCCACCACACGGGGGTGCC
The DNA here is from genome assembly GCA_949752695.1 of Melanostoma scalare. Classification (NCBI taxonomy): domain Eukaryota; kingdom Metazoa; phylum Arthropoda; class Insecta; order Diptera; family Syrphidae; genus Melanostoma; species Melanostoma scalare. Next base: position 39,231,289 of record OX456984.1, read on the forward strand.
TTATATTGTCATGCCATTTAAGCTTAGCTTAGAGAGAAAATGAAAACATTACCAACAATTTCTTCGCTAAATTATAATTTGGGAACAATTTTATCGAGGCTTTCTTATATAGAAAAACACCACACAGACCATAAATCAAGTATCTCATGAGGGTTTTTGGGGAATTATTTTTCTTCCATTTAATTACCTGTCCTAAGTGTTATGCGAAAATAAAGACAGGAAAAAAACGTCTCCTTCAGGCACCATCTGGTAGTGGGCTTTCACTTTGATTTTCAAGAGTTTGTGGTGAAATAATTGAAGTCCATAAGTCTGCAGACATTGCGAATGTGTTTATTCACATCCTACGCAAAACCGGGCATACTCGATTTCCAATATAACACCAACGACCACCCGAATGGACACTGTGGATCGTATTTATGGTAATTCAAGTCCCTTGTGAAAATAAATTTAAGATTCATTTGTGTATCGACAGGATGCAGATGTTGATCGATTAATTAATATACAGTAAGGCTCAAATGACCTTTTTGTAATGAAGTCGACTGCCTGATTAAATTTCACAAAGATACACAATTGCTGATGGGTCCAAACTAGTATCCATACGATCTTTACACAAAACAAACAAGGCGAGCAACAAAACAAAAAACTGCCGCTTCCCTTTTCATAATAATTCTGGATAAGAAAGTGCTGGATGGCTGCTTTTGTTGGCATACGAGTAGATAGGTAGGAGTGGAGCTAGAGTGTATATACCTACATATTTAAAAAAAACTTGTCCCTGCCTATAGACCTCTTCTATAACAAAGACATGCCACCACATCACCCTGTTTTTTTTTTTTTGTGTATAGAAAGAGTTGTGGAAGAACATGATAGTGCAGTGGACCAAGAACATTGCGTTTAGTTTTATATCGCTGCCACCACTAGAGAGTTGATACTTGAAATAGTACTAGACAACCGGTTTCTATTTTCCAGTATACGAGGTTCTCCATTTACCAGGAAGCAATAAGCCAGTCAAGCAGGAAAGGGTATGGGAAATTGTAAAGTTGCTGGAGCAGCGAAGGAGATCAACCAGAGTGGGACTTAGGCTCTCTAAAGGTTGTTTAACAGTCAGCTGCTCTTTTTTTGGCTGGTTTATGGGTTTCGGTTGATTGGTAGGTATGCGTTCATTGTACACAGAAAAATCAATACAATTTTGTTTTGTTTTCAAAGTCAAAGAAAAACTTTACCTACCTACGAATTCTAAGTTTAACCGTTGATTTTTGGGTCGACCAAACTATTTGATTTATGAAGCTTATTTTGCCTAAGAGAGACATGGGTAGACTTGTGACTTGAGCAAAAACAAATCGGTGTTCACCAAGAATGTGTCCTAGGCTGTCTCTTTCAAAGTGAGGGTACGAGGGGGTATCGTCGAGCAAAGCGAAAAATAAGGAAAACATTGCTGAATGTGAAACTTTGCAAATCGGATTGTGTTGTTATTCGAAACTCAGTGACCCAAACTATGGGTTTTGAATTAGCTGGGAAGGCTTTGTAAAGACGTCAACTACTTGTGTAAAGTGTTCAATATAAGTGTAAGGTGTGGAGAGTGAAACCTATTTGGTTTTGGTGGTGATTTTCTCATCTCTAGAACGAAAAACCTTTCACTATGGTGTCCCGTTTAAAGCAAATTTGGTTCCGCGAAAGGAAGAATTGGGTAATTTGTTAAACGTTTAAACTCGGATAAACTATTCAATGATTTAAGCCCCTGTTAGACCCATATCATTCATTTCAGTGACAGATAAATGGTATTAGTACACTGTTGAGTGGGTGAATACTTGACATTGATGGCTATATTTCTAAAGTTGTTTCTGGGACAAGCAAAAGTGGGGAAATCGAAAACCTTTTCAGACTTCAGAGGATCTATATTTAACGCGATTGATAGGTAGCTTGGCATCAACACCCTAGTACTAAAATGAAGCACATGTGCATGGGAGAGTCAGCACGAGTGCATTGCTTTATAAAGCTTTCAAAAGAACCGTTTTATCTTCGTACCATGGTATCGACAAAAGTGACATATATTCGACACTCCTATTTAAAGTTGAGATATTTTAAGGTGCGTCCCTACTGTGCCGACCTCCCAGACCAGTTCGAATTCAACTTCGGTAAGTAGGAAGGTCGATTCGTTTGACTGTTTAGCATTTTGTCATTTCTTCAGTACTCAAAGCTTCGAACCTGAATCCATTCGCAGGTCAATATCTTTTTTCTGGTTGAGTTTGGTTTTTTCTTTCAATCGACTTTTTTTACTTTTATGATTTTAGGGTGGTGCAACAAAGCTAAGGAAGTTTCAGATCTTTGAAGTCTTTTAACGATGTAAGGTCTATAGGGTGTTTGAAGCCTTTTACAGCTTGAAGCTTTTTTACTTCCTTCAGTGTCTTGTTGATTGAAGTTTTTGAACAGTTTAAGATTTTCAACTCTCGAAGTCTTCACAGCATTCAAAGTCTTGAACTGTCGTGTCTCCTGAAGTGGTTTTGCTATTTAAAGTCTGTTCATGGATTTCAATCTTTTAACTGCTAATTTTGATGCTTTTATTCTTTTGTGTGCTAGAAGTTTCTTCGATGTTCGATGTTTTTCCATTTCATGAAGTCATTTGGCTATTCGAAGCCTTGAACAGGTCATTTTAATGGTTGAAGCCTATTGGCTATTTGAAGGTTTTACACAGTTTAAAGTTTTCCATTTTTGAAGTTCTTACAGTTGTTTAAAGTCTTGAATTCTTATTTATGACTCCTGAATTGAGGCCTTATTTTGTGTAATTGAAGTCTTTTAATCGTTTGAAGTCGTTATATCGCCTGAATTCTTTTGGCTGTTTGAAGCATTTTTACATCTTGAAGTTTTCCACTTTTGAACTCTTGACTTTTTTTTTATTGGAAATCTTTTTGTTTGTTTGAAGTCTTTCGGCTCTTTGAAGTCTCTTGGCTGATTGAAGTCTTTTGGCTCTTTGAATTATTTGGCTATCTTTCGTCTGTTTGAAGTCTTTTGGTTGTTTGGAGTTTTTGGTTATTGAAATCTTTTAGCTCTTTTAAGTCTTTTCTGCTTGAACGACCGATTCAGCGTGAAGTCTTTTGGATGTATTAAGCCTCTTTACAATTTGAGGCTTTCCGCTATTGAATTTTCTTCACAGCTTGAAAAGTATTTTTTTGGGTGAAATGTTTTGCCTGTTTGAAACCTTTTTACTCCTTGAAGTCCTTTAACGGCTTAGACAGTGTTTTAGCTGGTTGAAGTTCTACAAATTGAAATCTTTTACTGCTTTTTTTCTATTGGTTATCTTTTTGTTTGTTTGAAGTCTTTTGGTTGTGTGAAGTCTTTTGTAAGTTTCAAGCCTTTTGTTTGTTTTGAGCCTTTTGTCAGTTGAAGTCTTTTAGCTCTTCCAAGTCTTTTGGCTGTCTTTTGTCAGTTTGAAGTCTTTTGACTGTCTTTTGTCAGTTTGACGTCTTTTGGCTGTCTTTTGTCTGTTGGAATTCTTTGAATTCTTTTCATTGCTTATTTTGCTTTTTGGCATTTTTTGATTGGTTGGATTCACTTGACTGTTTGAAGCTTCTTTTCAACTTGAACTTTTAACTGGTTTAAGCTTACTGGCTACTTGAAGTGTTTGGATAGATTTTCCCAATGCTTGAAGTCTACATATCTTGAATTCTTTTCACTATTCGAGATCTTTCAACGGCATAAGTCTTTTCCTGCATGAAGTCTTTTGGCTGTTTGAAGTTTCTTTACTTGGTTTCTTGGCTTGGACTCTGAAGTATTTTTACTGCTGAAAGTAGCGCTCGTTCATAGTTCCGAATACAACCTTACCACAAAACGTAAAGTTGCTTTTGCTTCAAAAGAATACTTGTGTACAATTTGAGTATCTTTTTAAGAATATTCAATGAAAATGTTTTAGTTTCTTTTAATTGACTGCTTTCTTTGTTTGATTTTTAGTTAGGTTAGTTTTATTGTGAAGACACAAAGCATCTTTCTATCAAAAAAAGGGACTGCTCCCCTAAACGCCCTAAACGGGCCGTCGGTTATTCTGTATTTAGGTACATGTGGATTGAAACATAATCGAGTAGGTCGGTAATGAAAGTTTCAATGTGCAGATAATTTGGTATTGGAGTTTGCCTCCATTAAAATTGAAGTTGCTACCTTCATCGAGAATATTTAAGCAAATACATTATACAAGCAAAATTCCACCATGAAAACAAATCAAACATTTCAAACGGTCGTTCGTTTGATAAATAATATTTGCTGAAGAGAACTCCATGGTCCAATAAATACTCTTTCGAGGGAAAGTCCGTTCACAAATAATATAAAATTCCGCCTCTAAAAAAACATCGCCATGACCTTATCAAAAAACCAAGTTCATTAATTCTCCTTCATGTTTTTTTTTTTTTTTGAATTGATAAAGGGGCGGATGCAAAGCTGCCTTGCGAAAATTACACAAATCTCTGCTGAAAAGTAGGTACACTTTATTTTCTGCGCACTAAAATTTCAAGCCCAATCATATACGAATGCAATGAAAACCAGTCGACGAAGCGAGAGTGTGTTTTTTTGCAAATTTGTTGAATTTTTTTTTGCTTAATGATTTTGCAAGCATGATGGCTTCTTTCATAATTACTACCAATTATACGCTATGCTTGATAAAATGAATGAAAAAGATCAAACATAAGCCTAACCTAACTCACTGAGTAGGTCTCCAAGTCTATGAACGCATTGACGACGAAGTGCACATTCGCATAACGCAAATGCAATTTGCCTGCGGTTTATCATGCACTCAGGCTTACATCGAATCAAGAAATAAAAACATTAGAGTGAAAGAAAAAAATTGCATAAAGGAATGCATAAAGCATGACGTTAATTACCATAAATTATGATAAGCGCACAAAACTATCAAGCGACAATTCACCCCACATAGACTGTAGCGATATACACAACAGTGACTGGTCACACCCAGAAGCAAACTCAAGGAGCTTCATGATAGAGAGCGCTATCTCAAGTATCTCTCCTCATAATACACTATACCTAGTTGTGTATTGTGGCAGACTTTTTGTTTGTGTATTTGTTGTGAAACTGCTATTTTTTATTTCGACAACAAGGAAAAGTGTTATACTTTAGCCTTTGTACCAACCTAAGATATAACAAAGATACACTAGAGACTATACACTGTTGCTGGACAAAGGAACAAAGCTGTTTATTGCATTTTAAATGGAGACCAGGTGCAGCTTTACCTACTCGTTCATGTCTATATGTGAAACAAAGAATAATGTGTCTCTCTAGCTGCGATGATCATAGATACAGGAATTTGATTAATGACCGAAATAGTGTGTTTGGAGTTAATTTGGTGCGATCAAGCTCACGCTATTTCATATTAAACCCAAGACCTATCCGCGTTTTGTGGAACTTGTTTTGATATTATTTTCTTTGTGTTGTGTGGTTGTTTTTTGTCTGACTGCGAGATTGATTGAATTTAATAGGGTGGAGATGGAGATATGATTTGTTTCCTCAAAAAAGTGCTGACCTCTATTGGCTCGATCAAATTACATCATTCTCTAAGCCCGCAGTATTCAATCACAATTCAGAGAAGAAAAAAATCAAAATTCTAAAGGTAGTCCAGAAAAGGGTCATTGTGCCATTTTGTTGAGATGAACCAGTCAGACTTCCGTTTGATTTATTTATTCCAACTTTCAATCAAAACAAAACAAAATGCATATTAAGAACAACCTTCGTTCATAAACACAAAAGGATATTAACGGGAGTGTGGCTCGCGGCTGCTTTCAGCCACACCAAAGAACAATAATTAAAAATGGACAACGATGAGGCACGCCAAAAATTCTGAGAAAACCACAAGGAAAACACTCATTAACATTTTTACTGTGACCAGACAAAGACCGAAACAAAACCGATGATTATGTTTATTATGACGATTGACGACGACGACGACGATACCAGGTAGTCGTCAATAAAAAGAAAAGAAATCGTAGGCATTCGGATTGGTATCAGTGAAAACAGATGAGTTGTGGTTGAGATTCTTTTTTGGGTTCTTATGGGTCATCGAAAATGGTCAGTAGGTAGGTAGGTAGAGTGTTTGGGTGGAAATGATTGAAGGTTATTGTGCTGGAAGAGGATACAACCAAATAACTTTCAGCTGTTTTAGTGATAGTGTTTTTTTTTTGTGGTTTCAACGTCTTTGTTCGTCTGAAGTTTTCAATAATTTCAATAAATTCGATGATGGGAGATGTTGGCTGCGGCTGAACTTTGCTTTGGAAAGAAGCATCAGGTGAAAAGGTTTCACGTATTCAGGGTACATTTTCTGGATCAGTTGAAATGAAAGGATACCTAGCAAAAGTTTTGACTGCTGAATTTTTTGAGGTTTCTTTGTTTTTGGTCGTATTTAGCTATTCTTTGAAGTTTCTGCTGCTTGAAGTTTTTAAAAGTCTGTTTATTTATCTGAGATCTTTTGGCTGCTTCTGTCTTTTGAATGCTTGAATTCATTTTGCCATTTCAATCTTTTTTGAATTTCGGTAGTGGATTGAAGTCTTCTTACTTCTGAAAATCTTTTGACTGCTGCTCTGTAGCTTCTGGATAGATCAAAGTTTTGAAGCCTTTCAACGGTCTTTTTATATTTTTGCAGCTTGAAAGCTTTTTTCGCTACTTGACGTCTTTTCACTATCTCGTAAAGGCACGATGTAAAGTCCTTAGGCCGTTTGAAAGCATTTTACGGTAGGTATGAAGTCTTTTTACAACTTCTATCTTTTGACTGTTTGAATTGATTTTACTGTTTGAAGTTTTTGTTAATGTCGTCGGTAGCTAAAGGTTTTTCTTTTACTAAAACTGATTAACAATTTGTAGTTTCTTAACTGCTTAAATCTTGAAGCCTTAAAACGGCTTAGTCTTTTTGGACCTTAAAGTCGTTTGTCTAATTGAGTTTGAATTTTTATTTTGCTTCTTGGCGTCTTATTACCGCAGTCTCTTAATGGCATAAGGTTTTTAGGCTATTTGACGCCTTTGTACAGCTTAGCTTAAAGACTTTTTACTGGTTATTTGAAGTCTTACAATATTTTGAAGTTCTCCACTCTCGAAGACTTCACAGCTGTTCGAAGTATTGGGCTGTAATTACTTCTGAAGTGAAGCCTTATCACAGACTTAAATCATTTAACTGCTAATTCTGCTGCTTTGAGTCTTTTGTGTGCTAGAAGTTTCTTTATTGTTCGATATCTAATCTTTTTCCAGAAGTCGTTTGGCTAAGCTTTTTTAGAGCTTTAAATCTTTTCATTCGTTAAAGCCAATTGACTACTTGAATTTTTTTTAACACTTTAAGGCTTCCCACTCTTGAAGTCTTCATAGCTGTTCATAGTCTTGGACTCTTATGATTTCTAATGTGAAGCCTTATCAGAGCTTAAAGTCTTTTAACAACTAATTTAACCGCTTAAAATCTTTTATGTGCATGAAGTCTTTTGATTGTTTCAAGTCCCTTCGTTGTTTTTCAAGCCTTATTGTACTTGAAGTCTATTTCTTGGGTTGAAGTCTATTGGCTGCTTGTCTTTTTGAGGAATTTTTCAGGTTTTCCACTCTTGAATACTTTTCACAGCTTTACTCTTTTTCTCTTTGAAATCTTTTAACTGCGACTAGTTTTCTTGTGTGTGAAGTCTTTTGACTGTTTGAAGTCTTTTTACTGCTTGGTGTCTTTTACCGACGTAAAGTCTTTTGGCTGTTTTACTGCTTGCAACTTTTAACAGCGTTGTCCTTAGACTGTTTGAAATCTTTTAACTGGTTGAAGTGTGAAGTGAAGCTTGAAATCTTCTTACAGCTTTTTCCGCTGCTGGACATTATTTGACTGTTTGAAGTCTTTTAATTGCCTTAGGTCTTTTGACTGTTTGATTCATTTTTAAAGCTTCATTTTTGCTGGTTGAATCCTATAGGCTACTTTAAGTCTTTGTAAAGTTTGAGGTTTTCCACTCAGGAAGTTTTTACAACTTGTCCTTGTCTACTCTTTGAAATCTTTTAACTACAGAAAGTCTTTTAGTGTTTGAAGTCTTTTTGCTGTTTTCCTAATTAGCTCCTTTAAGTCTTATGTGTGCTTGAATTCTTTTGATTGTTTGAAGTCTTTCGATTGCCTGAAGTTTTTTTTTTATGGAAGGGACCTATAATTTTCTGTCGGATCCGAACGGCTAATCGAGAAAACGCTTTTCATGGCAGTGGATTTACTATCGGAGGACTTGCCAATTCCTCGCGAAAGGCGATACCCGTGGAAAAACATTTATGCCTCTGTTGGGATTTGAACCACGATGCTCTAGGTTAAAAGGCGAACATATGCTAACCATCACGCCACAGGTACCACGGCGTCTTTTTACTGGTTTATGGTTATTTCCTACTCGAAAACTTTTGACGGATTTCTTAAATATTTGAAGACTTCTTGAATTCTTTTCACTGTTTGAGATTTTTTAACGACAGAAAGTTTTTTTCTTGTATAAACTAAACCTTGACTGTTTGTAATCACTGTAATGCTTGTACTCTTGTGATTTCTGATGTGATTTTACTGATGAGAGTAGCGCTCGTTCAGGCGAACTTACTGAACAGTTGCTTTTGCTATTGCATTAGAAGTCGAGTGAATTCGCAGAGTGCTACCTATGACCATGATTGTATGAGTTGGGATTGAAAAGCTTGGTTATTTTTTGATCCTCATGCTGCTCGAATGAAAATGTCGTTCAAACAAGCTATGATCCCCTTCTCTCCATAACAACTTTCATTGTTCTCGTCATAGAACATTGTCTTTGCTCAACTGTTAAGGCTTGACTGAAACCTGCACTGTATGCAATGACCCACATAGTTAAAATCTATTCCTGATATCTATTTTCTCATAATGTACATATATCGCCTTTGATTTCGAAATAATTGCTCTTTAATCTAAAAAAAAACACCCTTTTTTATCGGAAAGGCATACCTTTTTCTATTTTTATCAGGAACTCTGCTTGTTCAACTCAAACAAAGTAGCTTCTTACTCAAGACGTCGACAAAGAATAAGTTGCTTCAAATATGTTGACTGAATTGTTCAATGTGATTAAAATATATCTTCAAAGCGGTCTTATCTAACAAATAGCGCGTCGGCTTTGTCATGCACCAATTAGATAAGAGCCAAATCAAAATAACATAAGACACTGGGGGCAATTTGATAAGTTTTTGTGTGTGTTTTTTTGTGATTGCAGGGGTTGTACTCGTATTTGTTATGTAAATAAAAAAAAGCAAATAATAAAGCGTAAACAAACAAACGGAATGCAGAAGAAATTTAAAAATTTGACTTGGGAACGAATTGGGAAATACCTTCATTCGAATTAGTGATTCATTCATGTTGTGGAAGCATAGCCTTGTATTGTTCACTTTCACTGAATTTGAAATTGATTGATTTGCTGTTGGGGAAAAGTCTTTGCAATCAGTCCACTTTTGGTCCGATGAAAGTGGATTAATTGCTTCAAAGAGATAAACATCTCGAGTGTGTTGCGTCATGATTTTGGTCTAAAATCAAAGTGATATGTAAGTCATCGTCATTGCAAAGCCAAAATAATACAAAAAAAAAACACCAACATCATTATTCAATGCAGAAAAGAAACTGTTGAGAAACCAAGGCCACTTTGGCAGGAAATCGGTTCCGGTTATCAATACGATCCACAAGAGATAAATGATTATTAATCACTGCCTTGATGTCTGAATTAGCCTCAATCATACTCTTTAAAAAAATGTGTATGCAAATAAGAAAAACAAGTCAAGACCAATCAATTTATTTCTAATAAAAACAAAAAACTCAAACTTTTCCATCCTCTAGTGATAAATTTCTTATGCGCGTTAATTACGCGTACAGTCGCTACTTTAAAAATGCAAATGAAGTGAAATTATTGTCATAATTTAGACGTAACAGTTCAAAGATAAATGCGAAAAACAAACGGTTTTCATTTGCATTTACTGGTTTAAATAAATACTCATTCACTTTGATTGGAATGTCAGCTATTTACTTCGGTTTGTATTTTATGTTTTAAGTGTTTGTTATTTAAGGGCTATTTTGTTTTATTTCGATTATCTTTGATTTACAACAAAGGAGCACCATGTGTTAAGAGACCGTCAATTAAAATTCAATCACATTTGAGAGATTCTCATCGTTGTAATATTTTCCCAGGCCTCATAGCTGCTATTATTCTGTGTTTGCTTTGTCATCAGGCGAAGTGGAATCGTGTTTAGAAAAGATTTGCCTTGAGAGTAACATTGGATGTTCTAAGTTGCATATCGCATGTGATGGGGTTTGATATTTTGTAAAAAAGTAAATAAATTAACGACTAAACAATGCGCCTTTCCTCACTTAGTGTAAAAAAACAACACAAATCAAAGTCGTTGTTGACAAAACTTTCTGTTTGTCAACTTGACAAATATCAATGTGTAAAGTGGAAAAAAAACATTAGTACTGGATTTCCTTATTGGCAGATTTGCACACACATATTTTTTGTTCGTAAATTAAATGCAGATGTCAAACTGTATTAAAATTGCTTTGTGTTGCTGTTATTTCATTTTTGGATTTGGAATTGTGCAACGATCTTGAAAAAATACGGACATATATTTTTTTTTTGTTTTGTTTAATTTGATCACAACGGCTACTGGTGTTACAGCGGATTTATTTTCGTAAGTTGAAATGCTTTTAGTTTTTATTGTGTAGAAAAAAAGCTGTTGTTTGAACGTGCACGTGCTTCGAAAACGTGAGTCATGATTTATTATGCGAACGGGTGCTGAGTTATTCTGACGAGAGGGGCCTACGACTCGACAAATATGCTGATTTATTCATTTCATACTTGCTAAATTGGTCTTTTGCTTGAAGACTGGCTTGGGAGCTTAGATGTCTATCATATGATGGGTACTAATGATTTATATCTACATTTCTGTCAGATCCGATTTAAGAAAATGCATTTTTATGGGTTTGATTGAAAGTTGTTATATTTATTGTGATGTTTATCAGATAAATTTTCCACGGAATGCATAAATATGAAGGGAATCTTTTGAATGATGAATAACTATTTCTTCTTCAAGAGCAAGACTAACGCAATTATTTCTTCCGAAAACTTAGCAGAATAAACGGAAGTAAAACTATAAATAGTCGTTCCTTGAAATATAGGGAGACTTAATAAGGGCTACATACTTAGGTGCGCATTACAGTTTGCGGTGAACCAAGACCTTAACCAACTTTCGATAGCAATTTCGATTTCTCTCTATTTTATTTTTTTCAAGTTTATATTATGAATCATCCACAACTGTTATATTATAAAAATTCAGAAATCTAGCTCTCTACTTCTTCTTGGGAGCGGCTTTCTTGGTAGCCAATTTCTTCTTACTTTCAGCCAAAGCCTTTGACAGCATCTTGGCACGGTTTGATTCAGCTTTAGTCCAAACGTTTGCAAAATGGTTTTTGGGCAGCTCGATCTTGTGACGCTTGGCGTTCAACAAAACTCGATTCATCTTCCTTTTTTCGGCGGCCAAAAAAGCACGACTAATCAATGGATTGAGGCATACGTACACGTACGAAACACCCTCTTCTTAGGGTCGCGCAACACCTTCCTGATTTCTTCCGACTTCAACAAACGTGCCAAGTCAGTGTTTGTCATCTTGGGTTGTGGCAAATTGTTACATTTTTTTTAAAGTGGATGGAGTTTTCCATGTCCCGAACAATTCGTTCAGGCGCTGGAATGCAGACTCCGTCCAGATGACAAATCGTCCAAAATGACCACCTGGAAGCCAGCTTCAACAAGTTCATCTTGTCAACGTTCATCGTCTCAATGCCTGGGATGTTACGGAAGGCACGACGTAACCCTTCGTCCTTTGAATAGACAACCAACGGTCCACGGCGAGCAATGCGGCACTTGTTGTTTGAGGTCTTCCTTCACTTGATTGATTCACTTAAGACAAGGTTTTCCTTTTCCGCGATTTCCAAGAAATGTGATTTCGATGCGCACTCCTCTAGCTTAGCTACGCCCATACGTCGCGGTACAGCTCATATAGCTCATGTTGAATGTCTTCACACTAAGGATCAAAGATCATTTATAGTATTTTTCTTTTGAAACGACAAAAGCTTTATTCATTCGCTTGAGATAAGGTCCATGCTTCGACGCCGTATAGCAGAACTGGGATGATCAAGGTGCTATAAAGGGTTACATTAGTTTTTCTACAGAGGGGTTTATTTCAAGAATTGGTAAAGGTAATTCTTCGGTTGATCTCCGCACTGATGTTATTTTCCACGTCTATTGAGGATCCTATGTAGACGAAGTCCTGTATTATTTCGAAATTGTTTCGTGTTTTTTGTGACGTTCTGTCCAATTCGTCGATGTTCTCTGTCCATATTTCATGACAGCATAGACTTTTTTTTGCCTTCATTAATCATAAAACCCATTTTTCCGCTTGCTTCTCCCCATTAGCCAATATCGACCGCGTAAGAGAGTAAGCGAACGGGCTTTTGAAAGACTATGTCTTTGGTTTTGACGTGTAAATTCTCCAAAATGTTTTAATTATTATAATAAAGAAATCACATGACAGTTAGCTTGCGATCAGGGTTATTGCAGAGAAAACTTCCCACCCGGACATGTTAAGATTGGTTCTTAAATCATTTCCTGATTCCTGATGTTGGTTAATTCACTGCACTACCAGCAATCATGTCGTTCTACCTTACTGAGCGATTTAAAACTTGCTCATGAGCCTTATGTATCTTATTTGGTATTTTTGACAGTAATTTTTCCGTCGGATTTATTTCGATTCCGCAATGAAAGGCCACGGAAGAAAGGTTAAGTAATCCTAATGAAAGGAAAGCTACTATGAGGACTGGGCTTTTCATCAAGTAATTTATTGAATTTACTCACTTACGTTTATCGGAAAATTGTTTTCCGACAAGCTCAGAAGTTCCCAAGTCACCAAATGTGTCCTTTACGATACTCAAACCCAAACAGGGTTATCGGAAATAGTTATTCCGTCGGTTAATGTCGCATTAATTTTTGTCTCACGAAAAAAAGACATGAAAGAAAAATTTCCGACAGGTTAACCTTCATAAGAGCATGTTTCCAAATCTTATTTTTTCATGTGTTTCCAAAGCCCAAAACAAACCCGTTACTTCTAAGACGATTATCACTCAATCGTCTATCGGCGTTTGCATCGTCAAAAGATTGTTTTATGTAATATTTCTTCTAGCGATTGATTGAACGCTATTTTATTATCGTCTTACAAATATTGGTGACTTTTCAGGGTTTCAAATTCCTTTTTTTAGTACCTAAAATTTATACAAAAGCCCTCGTAAACGTTACTGCCAGTTCATGCCTTGGTCTTGGAATATCGCCATTATTTACTCTCATTGCCAGAATCTTTTGAAATACATCTCAAAATTCAATCCTCGTATACCAATCAGCTGATCTCAAAATAACACCAAAAGACTGTAACTTGATACTTGACTCATCTCTGAATCATTTTGTGTGTTTTTTTTTTGTATAACTATGAGAAAAGTTCATCGACTTTGCTCCAGATTTCTCCGCAGCACTCGTAAACTTGACCATAAAATTTATACACACATATTTTTTTTATTTTTCTGTTTTGTTAATCCGATTTTACTATCCACATAGTTTCGAGGTCAGTCGAGATCGCATAGAGATACCGATCTTTAACTCATGCGAGATGCGAGTGATGTACGAAACAGACAATTTATATCGCTGTCGGCTTGTAATTTCACTCCTTCAGGTACATGCATGTCTGACAAAGTCAATCCACACGTCATGTCGTTTGTTGTGTATTGATAGTTAAAGACACACGTCGAACGTTCCTCCGAGATGTCACGTTTTGTTTTCGAAAAAGGAAAACAAAACAATAGCAATGATGATTTATTAACAACTTTTATTTGCTTTGAATTAGGTGTAGTAAAATTTCCGCCACGAAATCGACCTCTTGCGAAAGCTTCTGACTAGCAATTACGTGTCAAACGTGTTGTTTTGTTTAGCTCCTATTTGCAACCAACAGTAGTGTAGATTTCTCAGGTCATTAGATTACATTATACTACAATTAACCATGTTCAAATAAACAATTAACCTCTGTGAGTAATACATGCCTGCAATGATCTTGCCATAGATACAAAAGTATAGGACTCGAAGAAAGACCGGCCTCGATGCGGAACCTTGAGGCGTATCAAATTCACAGATTAGCAAAACAAAAATTGCATTCAGTGTAGTGTATATAATATGCTGTGTGTGTTCGTGTGGAATGTCATTGTTCTACTCCCCCACTTTGCTAACGAAATCCGAGACAAATAAACCTCTTTCTCCCCTTTAAATGGTAGGAAATTATGTTGCGATTGCATAAATTCTCCAAATAGCCACAGCAAAATAGAATGAACTGCTAGAGTGCTTGTGCCAGCGTGTAAGGGAGAGGTTAACGAAGCGGAAAAATTTGTTTTAATGCAACAGACTCAGTTGGGACTTTGAATGTTCTGTTCTTTTTATTTTTTATTGCAGTCGTAACTATCGTTTCATTTCCTAATGCAAAAATATAGTCAAAATCAAAAAGAAAACTCGTTATCAATTGGGTTCTTGTGTTGTGTTTTCTATACCTTCAACTGGGGCTTCTCATGCTGCTCACCTCTTTTACTGACTGTGACTTCAGTAAGTCGTAAATTATATGTCAGTAATGTCATGCGCTTTGTTTACTAATTATTATTATTAGAAGCGTTTGTGCTATTTGCTTTTCTTTCTTTTTATTCATTTTTTTGTTTATTTTTTGTTTTTTTGTTAAGTTTTTAATAAGCTGCTTTGGAATTAATAAGGCTGCAGGGAAAAAAGAAAGAAGACAACATTTATAAACCCATCGAGGTGTAACGAATGAATGGGGGGAATTGAAATGAGTGTATTGAGACAAAAGGCTTGCTGAGAGTGGATTTTTAAGAACATGGACTAATGACTGTTATAGTATTCAATGTTGAATTTGCTGAATTAGAATAGAAAGTCTCAAGCTTTAGGGTGTGGGTCTTAAGTGGTTTTCATTTGTTCTCATGTGGAACGCGTTTTCTATTTTGCATGATTGCTGGTAGACTTGCAAGATGGCGAACTGTTCTTTTGGAATGTTTATGTCAATTGTTCAGCAGAAAATCCCAGATACTTTTATGAGATCCTAAGAAGCTTAGCAGTGCCCTAGACACGACGTGAAAATCGTTCTTGGCGATTTTAACGCAAAGCTAGGGAAGGAGGACATCTTTGGAAACACAATCGGTAAGCATAGCCTCCATGACAAAACCTCCGAAAACGGACTGAGGCTAATCGATTTTGCTGCGGGGCTGAATCTTGTTGTAAGTAGTACGCGCTTCCCGCATCTCAAAATTCATAAAGGTACATGGCGATTCCCAGATCAATTAACCGTCAACCAAATTGACCATGTTGCGATAGACGCAAGGCACTCTTCCAGTGTGCTAGATGTCCGAACTTTCCGAGGGGCCAACTTTGACTCGGACCACTACCTTGTTGTAGCCAAGGTGCGAATGAGGATATCTTGTTCACGACCAGCGCGAACTAACGCTGTGAAGAGATATGACGTCGGAAAGCTACAATCGCAAGAGATTGCCAATGCCTTTTCCATTCGAGTGTCCCTTCAATTATCCTTGAATCCCATGCCGCCAGCATTAAACATTGAAGACCAGTGGCAGCAATGCCAAGAAGCCATCAGAACCGCTGCCTCTGAGGTTCTGGGTTTCACTCGGCCACCAAAACGAAACCCATGGTTCGATGAAGAATGCAGGCAGGCAAATGCAGCCAAAAAAAGAGCACGACAAATGCTCATGCAAACACGAACAAGGGCTGCTTACGTTCAGTATAACGAGATTTACAAGGAGAGAAGAAGGGAAGAACACCGACTTCTCAAAAAGAAAAAGAAGCAGCATGAGAAGCGCTCGTTTGAGGAAATAGAGAGGTGCCATGACAGGAACGAGATTCGGAAGTTTTACCAAAAGGTAAAAAGATCCTGCCAGGGTGGCAAACCCCGAACTCAAGCCTGTAAAGACCAGCAGGGAAACATAGTTATAGAGTCACAGTCGCTACTGAGGATCTGGAAAGATCATTTCTGCAGACTGCTTAACGGCGATGAAGACACAAATTCCGCTGTCAGGCAGATTGCCCCATTCAGCTTGGACGATGATCAAGAATGCCGTCCTCCCGACCTAGAAGAGGTTAAGCTTGCCATATGCAAACTTAAATCAAATAAGACTGCAGGTGCAGATGGCCTTGATGACGAACTTTTCAAGGCGCCCGAAGACCAGTTGGAAAGGAGCATGTAGCAGCTGATCTGCATAATATGGTCGGAAGGAAACATGCCCGATGAATGGAACCTCAGTATCGTATGCCCGATCCTAAAGAAGGGAGACCCTCACAATTGCGCCAATTACAGAGGGATAAGCCTCCTTAACGTCGCTTATAAGATCTTGTCTGCTGTAATATGTGAACGTCTGAAACCCCACGTCAACAACTTGATAGGTCCTTATCAATGTGGTTTTAGACCAGAGAAGTCCACAATAGACCAAATTTTCACATTACGGCAGATCTTGGAAAAAACCCGAGAACATAATATCGATATTCACCACCTCTTTATCGATTTCAAGGCCGCGTATGACAGTATTTACAGAGACGAGCTGTACAGAGCCATGTCTAGTTTCGGCATCCCTGCAAAACCCGTACGACTATGCAGGATGACTTTGGAGAATTCACGCTGCTCCGTCAAGGTCGGAAAAGAACTCACCGAGACCTTTGATGTCGAAAAAGGCTTAAGGCAAGGCGACAAACTGTCATGTGATTTCTTCAACATCATACTTGAACAGATTGTAAGAAACTCAAACGTCAACACAAGAGGAACAATCTTTCAAAAGTCTGTACAATTACTCGCCTATGCAGACGATATTGACGTAATGGGAAGAAAAAAGCGTGATGTCATAGGTGCTTTTGCGAGTATTGAAACAGAAGCGGCAAAAATGGGTTTGATGGTTAATGAGGGCAAAACGAAGTATATGCTGTCATCAAACAAGGACACAGAACATCGACGAATTGGACAAAACGTCACAATAGACAGACATAACTTCGAGGTAGTACAGGACTTCGTCTACCTAGGATCCGCTGTAGACACGGACAACAACATCAGTGCGGAGATCAAACGGAGAATAACTCTTGCCAACCGTTGCTTCTTTGGGTTAAGAAGGCAATTGAGAAACAAAACCCTCTCTAGAAAAACCAAGGTGACCTTGTATAAGACCTTGATCATCCCAGTCCTGCTTTACGGGGCAGAAGCATGGACCTTATCGAAAGCGGATGAGGAAACCCTTGGTCGTTTCGAAAGAAAAATTCTCCGAATGATCTTTGGTACCGTATGCGAAGACAATGTGTGGAGAAGAAGATACAACAACGAGCTGTATGAGCTGTACCGCAACATGGACATAACCAGAAGAGTACGCATCGCGAGGCTACGATGGTTGGGCCATGTAGAGCGGATGGACCCAAACGCTCCGGCTCGTCGGGTGTTCGAAAGCACATTGCAGGGAAATCGCGGAAGGGGAAGACCTCGTCTTAGGTGGCGCAATCAAGTGGATGAAGACCTCAACCGACTTGGAGTGCGAAACTGGAGAGAGGTCGCCCGAGATCGAAATCGTTATAGAAGGATGTTCACCCCGAACTGTAATGCCCACCTAAGTAAGTAAGTAAGTAAGTAAGTAAGAAGCTTAGCTTAGTAGTTTCCTAAGCCTTGCTCTCATGCTCAAGGAAATTTGTGTTTTAGACCTTCAAGGCTTTCGCTATGTAGAATCATCATTCCGTACAGAAATTCTGGAAACTGATCGTCTAGCTTTAAGAGAACTCATCTTCTGTGGAACCTATTCATATGCTTAAGGCAAGACAGCAAAGCAAGGCGTTTCATTGTTTCTTTCTTAATGCTTCTCAGTTCTTATCGAAACTTTCTTGTTCTTTTACTCAAAGCCCCACAAATTTCACACGAATTCTCTGCTGTACTTAGTCCTAGTAAATTCGGTTGGGTTATTAAAATTCCGCAACTGTACTTCCATCACACCCACCTCTACAAAACACCTCCATGAAATCCGTTAGCCAACTCACACAAGACCTCATAATAGTCGACTACCTACTCCTTCTTGATTGATGTGCTATAACATCAAAGAGTATTGTGATTGCAATCAATTTAATTACACCAATATTGAGCCTCAAATCCGTTTTTGTGTACATAAATTACCATCCATAATTCTGTTTACGATCAACCACAATCATCCATTAGGCTCCACTATGTGCTTTCGATTTAATTAACCCTTACAATGTCTCACTCAATAAAACAATAAAATAAAAACCAATTTCAACTACTTGGTTGAAAATAAAACTTTCTTTTCCTTGGTCAAACTCAATATATACTCTTTTCCATGATTGCCAGTAGCAATATTGTGCGCCGAACGCAAAAATAAGAAAGAGAGAAAAAAAAAACGTTCATTATCACTAATGCCTTGCCATAATTGAAAAGTTGACTAACTGGCCGGCAGACTGGTTGATTTTTCGTGGTGCGAGCACCAGGATGTGTGTTGCCATCTTCGGGCGGTTAAGAGCAATTGAATCCATCGACCCCAAAGTGCATTAACCTTGTTGTGTTTGTGCATCGCAATCCACCTCTATTCTTCATGATTTTCATATACCATCACCATCATCACCATCACTATCACCATCATCCTCTTCTCGTGGTCACAATGAATTTTTGAAGCCACCACCATGGTCCCGCATTTACCTTTGCTTCAAACATACAATCCACATGCACAAAAACTCACTCACATACACACATAGAGGAATCACATATGATGTCGTTTGTTGATCGTTTTCATCGTGATCGTTGTCCAACCAGCTTAACTGGTCTAGTCAACTATACTTGCCTGAGACACCGTGCTCAAGCTCCCTCCCGGCTGGTGGCTTAAAGTACCAGCGACCGCCATCCATCGAAACAAACTTTGTTTTGCACGCATATTTGTTTTTTTTTTTTTCGTTGTCTTTTTTTATTACTTCCAGTCAAAGTCTATTTGTAAAGACTTCTTTCTTCTCTCGTTTGGCTCAATTATTCTAAGAATTTAATTTTTTTTTCCTCTTTGCATTTGACACTTTGTCGCTCAATTAGGAGATGTGGACTGAAGGAATGGGGTAGACGATTGACCCCAGTTCTAGATGATGCAGATTTAGTGAAAGATTCGTTTTCTGTTTTTCAAGTATGTACTTTCATGTGGTGTACAGAGTACATCACACAATTTAGACATGGAAAATTTTGATTGGATTTTACTTCCTTCACTTCGAATGAATGCGTTCCACAAACTGGTTCAGTTTTGATTTATTAAAATTTTCTCTATTTCGCTGCACTTGAAACCAGTGATACGTTCAATGTATTCACTGGGACACTACCCCAAGCTATTAAGTCTTCACAGAAATGCACTCAACTCACATCCAGTGACATGCCAGCCAGACATCTCTGGTGACAATGTTTTTAGGGATTTGAAGGGATGTTGCTTGTTTTGCGGTTTCCTCAAATTGATACAATTTCGAAAGTAAAGTGTGTGAATTTGTGTTAAGCTGTCTGCACCATAGAATTATGGAAAAGGGAAAAACCTCTACTTTAATTTTCAAAGTAGGGACACAATAGAATCTAATTAAAGTTTTAAAAATCAAACCAAATTGATAATAATGGTCCTTCGAATCCAGTCCAGTTTTAAACAAGTTGAATCAAACTATCAAAACATGAAAGCAATTTCATCGACAACACTCAGTTTTTTCTATCGTTTAAAAATTCAAGCAACATTCTAAGAATGTAAGTGGATTCAGTTGGGAATACATTGAGTAAAAGCAGCCCAATAAGAATTCTAGTTCAAATAATTCACATCTGCTTGCTCAGATCATTCGATGGTGGCACACATTTTTTGATAATAACCAGACCAATGCCTCCATCACCTCCATCACCTCCATCACCTCCACCTCACAACCCAACGACACACATTGAATAACAATTATAGGCAGCTGAAACGCATTTATCAGAGAGAGGTAAACAAGAATAATTGCATACAAGACAATCTAGAACTCGGCAAAATTAGCCAACTAACCCAAATATCCTGACAAATTCAGTATCTCGTGTGCCTCAAGAAAGCACAACCACTTGCCACAACCAGCAGAAGCAGCAAAACACAGCATACAACTGATGATGCTTCAAAACATGTGGGCATGTGGTTTGGGTAATAAATATTAAATAAAAAAAAAGAGATCTCTTGGGTTTGCATAACTCTGACCACAAAACGCGTTCAAAGCATAATATTTATGGAAACATAACATAACAACAACAACAACAATAAATGTATGTTTACACATATCTTGGAGTCAACCTAGTTGGGGAAAGGTGTTCCTGATGTATTGTCGTTTGAAGAGTTGTCATATCTCAAGCATATCATGCTCGTGAAGTGGTTTCCCATTGCAAAGTGTTGAGAGTGACTCTCGCTTGGCACAAATCACCATTAGACTGGCGAAGACGTGTGCGCGATTGCGAATGAGGCGTTTGTAGAAAATCAGCAGGCACAACCACACCGCCCGGCCTCTTGAAAAGTCAATTCAGTTCTATTTATAATCGACGCGGCTTCTTCATTCTTGAGCGTGTGCTGATTTTATTATTATTATTTTTTTTTTTATAATAATAACCGACCCGATTGTGCAATAATTTCAAATCGACTCAAACCAGTTCATTTAGGTAAATGTAGGCTGATTGATTAGAGAAACTAGGAAACTAGAAGCTTGTTGTAATGGCCTGTACCTGGGGCATAATACGTTCCACATTATGTTGTGTTGTTTAAAGAGTAACCGGCCTTGATAATGCTTTGGAAGTCCTATTTAAAAGTTCATGGAAATTGTGATAACAACTTAACCTTGTGGATCCTAATTAAACAATCAGTGGTTACATGCGGAAGAATGTTCAACATGGGCAACATGATCATGATCACAAAAAAAAAAAAAAAAAAAATTAAATAAAACAACATGTCATCTGTCAAGTGTAACAACTGACAAATTGCCGTAGTGACGTGTATGTCAATGTCACAACAAATTTATGAAAAAGAAACTCAAACTGCCCGAACGACCTCTTAAAATTATGTGAATGTTGCATGTCAACATCAATTTAAAAACATTTTCTTGCTTCTTCTCTTATTGTTCAAATAATTGCCAGTTTCACTATCCGTTTGTCACACTGTCCTTTGCATATACTTATACATAAATATCTTAGCGAGAGAGAGAGAGAGAGAAATTGTTTTAAGACACTTAAAATTTCATCATAAAAGTGGGTCATATAAACGACAAATTGTGTCACCTCAAGACCCCAAAATCCAGCAAACACAGTCGTCATTGTTTATCACTTTGGAAATGGAAAATAAAATACATTTATTGCCCACACATGGCGATGATGATGGATGTAGAATGTTTATACGTTCGTTTATATGTATCTTTTCCTACATACTTAAAAAAAAAGAATCCAACAGAATTTTCACAATTCTTTGAATCACTCGCATACCCAGTCATCAACGAGTGTGGGTTAAGAAGGAAAAAAGTTTACAAGAAGAAAGAACGTAATCATCATAATGGCATGACTGCTGTTTTTGGGTGGAGACTGTGGTTGTAATTATGGATTACTAAATGCGTCTATCCGATTTCAAGTAGTTCTTTTTCTCAATGGTTCTTTTGTTCCATATTCAATAAAGAAGGGTCGTTGGAGGGAACTTAAGTGGAATTTGACTTGTCAGTGTCAAGCTTCAGTGCTGCTGCTTTGTGAGTCATTGTGAAGAAAGTGTATGTTTTTTCTGGCCTTTTTGTGTCAAAACGGAATGAGTGAGTGGTAATTATCGACAGTAATTTGGGATTTTAAATTTCCTTCCATTGAAAGCAGCAATTTCCATGGAAATTGGTGGCGAAATCTCGTCGAAGGACGGAAATCATCAATTGGCTCATTAGTTTAAAGCAGATTCGAGAAGCCAATATGTAGTCTCCTTACTCTTGAAAATTCAACTCTAAAAATAATATTGAATCTAACCAACAAACAAGCCCAATCATGTGAAAGCTATGAACGTTTAGTATGCTAAAGAGTCCATTTGAGGGCGCCAATTAAGGTTGCGAGTCCTTCTAACGCTCCTCTTTCTGTTGTAGATTCAGATTCAGATCAGATTCACATCAATGCCTAAAAACTTAGACTTTAGAAAGCTAGAGGCTCCCAGAAAATGATTGCCTTTCACAAGGAAAAATCAATTAATCCGAAAGCAACTGCTTGCAGTGAAAAGCGTTTTCTCACTTAGGCGTTCGGAGTGTTCAGTAAAAATTTACGTAAGGCCTCGATATTCCTCAAGCACTGTTGTGCCATCATATTTATTTATTGAAAGGGTGTTTTTTTAGACGTGTGGTTCGCAAGAAGAAATAAAACAAGCATAGTTTAATGTTATGTCCAAATTCAGCTTCATTATGAAGATAAGATTTTCCATTATGTTTAAAAAATGATCTCGGGCAAGTGGCCGCCGGCCCCGACTGGCTCCAACAAATTCTAGCCGAAAGTCCCAATTTTCGACCACTTTTTGCAACTTTTACTGCGCTATGTCAGAAATAACTCGCCGAATATTGGCCCCTATCTCAAGACCCGTCGTAGCGATTTCGGACTACGAATACCAAAATGGAAGCATCACAAACGCCAATGCAGTGAATGTTTTGCCACAAAGTTTGTTACTTTTAATAAAGCACGAAAAATATTCCAGCGGTGTTGAATTGCCCGATCTTGGAGCTAATTCACAGGTTTACAACTCGAAATTATGTAAAAATCGGCGTCGACAACGATTCCGTTTGGTGAAAATTTACCGAACGTACGCAGTGCCCAGTGGTCATCCGGCTTCAAATCTTCCACGAAGAAATAGGAAACCAAATTGAGCATAAATGAACTGCCAACTGTCAAAAAGAACAACTCCGAAAAAGTATTGCCACACGCCTAAAAAACACCTTTCATATAGCTTCCAAATTCATTTCAAACCATTTTTCGTCTATTTTGAAACTTACAAAAGACTTTGGCTTTGGACAGTTTCTCGACGTTGTCCAAGAGAAAGAAGAAAGAAGAAAGAAAACCAGTGATAGAGTTAGTGAGCTTCGAATCATCTAGCAACTTCTGTGATCAACGTCTAGCTAGGGAACTTAAAGAATCTTTCAAACATTCCGCAGATTTTTCCTTTTTCCAGATTGTTTTTTGTTTTGCAAATGCCTTGTCCGTTTTCTACTTCCTCTTCCTATCCTTCAGGCTCAAACTAACCAAAGAAGTGAAATTTTTTCTGGAAGCAGTTCACCGACCTAGACATCCCGGGACTAGTTTGATCAAATAAGAAATTTCATCAAACAAAGCAACCCAAAAGAAATTAAATCGTCTTTTGAACTCCGTGTAATTTATCATATAATATAAATCAAACGAACCCACAAAAATCACAAACACTAGCTGTACAAACAAGTAGCCTTAGGGACTACCTAGATTTTTCCCTATCCCCAGATGTAGGTCCTTGAAAATATGTATTTGCTGATATTTACTATTGACAGCAGTCCACTCGTCCTTGATGGCCAACTGGTGTTGACTTAACTTGGAAATCAATTAACTTTATGCGTAGTGATTGATTCCTGGTTATTCTATTCACACTTGACTGCTTCTTACGAGTTTTTTTTTCACTATCGTGAAGTTCAAGGATAAAGCCATTTAATAGCCAGCTTCTTCCAATACATTTAACACAGGTACCTACGAATTATAAATGAAAATAAATTTCTAAAACTTGCCGAATGTCTCTTGTTTTTTTTATAGCCTCAAAGTTCGTCCATCCAAAGTGCCATAAAAAACTTTTTGCAAGTGTTACTCTTCGTACACTTGTCCAAAAGTATAAGTTTGCCTGCCATTTTAATGGCACTTGAAGTCAAGCGTCATAAAAGCTATAAATTCCCAACGCTACATAAAGTGCTCTCAATCTAATATCAACTCCATAATAGAAACGCCCAAAACATACCCCAAGAATTCCCAATCCGAACCAAACATTATCCAATATTTATCCTTTTTTAGCTGTAACACTTTTCTGGGAGGCTTAAATTGTTGCTACCTCAATTCCGAACGACCTACCTTTATTTCAACTTCAAACAAAAGTGCATAGGCATACCTACTGCACTCACAGCAAAGGCCTTCAACATGTAAGACCACTGCTCCAGAACCACTAACATACTCGTACAAAAGAAATAGCCTCAAAACTCATGTAAAATATGTTTTCTACTTTTTGCTTTGTAAAAAAAAAGAATAAACTCTTCACTACAACTTGACACAGAACTTTGTTGATATAACCCACACAAACATACGTTTGAAGTCGCAATAAAAAAAGCGGAATTATTGTAGAAAAAGAAAGCTCCCCCCGTATGAACAAAGAGGAGTCGAGTCACACATACAAACGCGAAAACATTTTTACGGTAAAACCAGGACGTTTTATAATTTAATCTGTTTCTAACCCAAAATGAAGGGAACATGAATACAAAAAAAAAAAGGAAAAGTACATCCACCAACATAGAACTGGCAAGCACAGCTCCACTTTGTTTTTTCCTGCCCGTCGCGGTCGTCGTTTGTGAAACATGGTCTCACATTATGGTCTGGTCAGAACACAGGACGACTTATCTGCATACAATGGGGTGGTTTTTTTTGTGTTTTGATATTTCACGTGCCAAGTACCAATGAACTTTGTACTCTTCCTGTTTAATGAGCGTTTAAAAAAAAATTTCATCGCGTATTGGGTTTTTATGGCTTAATTTACACTTTGGCAAACCCAGATTTCGGCCATTTGGCATTGGACTGAGAGTTTCAATTTAGGGCGAAAAAAAATGATTTGATTTTAAATGAGAATTCTTTTAAGGGCTCAAATGATCTCCAGCGCGCACATTTAAACAGAATGGAGACAAGAAAAATCTAAAATAAAATAAAAATGAATGTATTCATAATACCACACGTTCCACAAACAAGCACGTGCGTTGTCTGTAAAAATAAAAGGAAAAAAAGCCCTGGAGGACAGCAATTAGGCAAAAAAAAAGAAAATCTAATAACATCATCTGGTAGAGGGGACCGAAAGTTGTCTTGTTTCCAGGACGATGTCTTCTACTTTTTATGTCTCCGGATATGTACTTGAAATTTGTTTTTCAATCAATATTTGACCTAAGCGCTAGGTTTTCTTTAATATTCTCCAAAAGAATAAGAGGACAGCTGCTTGGATTTTATTTTGTTTTTTTTTTTTATTCACAAGCTTTTTGAATGTTTCCGTCCATTTATGGATATTAAAAAGTTGGGATGCAGATGTGTTTCTTAGCTTTTTTGATAGAAGTTTATGAACCACTAGTTTGATTCAGAACATGAGTTCCTATTGTCTTTTTGGAAGATTTTAGTACTAAGAGATTGCAAATTGTCTTTACGTTTCGAATGTTGCAAAAAGTTAAAAATATGGCAAAAAGATCTGCGTTTAGAAAAGTGGTTTCTATTGAGGGCTTTCTGAGAACCATAAGTTCCATAAAATAATTTTTGTGTGAGGATTGCAATAAAAGACTCTGGTCTGGAGGTGTGAACTTTGAGCAAAGAACCACCCTTCGTGTGCAGATACATCTAAAGAATTACAAAAGTCAACCTGACTTTGAACATTCTTGAATGTTCCTTCTTTCAAAAAGTCTGAACGTCGTCGGCGGCGTTCGTTGGCGTGTACGTTATTTGGGTTCGCAATCAGATGGCAAATCTATGTAACAGTTCGCATTCATTTGATTTGCCTCGTACCTGCAAAAACGGAAAGCTGCTTTTGAATAATTTCAAATATAAAACATTTTAAATGGCGCCCTTTCGAGGACCCTTGGGTTTATTGAGTTAGTTTTGAAAATGTGTTGGGCCTTCTGGTCAGCCCGACAGATAAATACTTAAGTAGAATGGCACAACAGAGCGAAGAGCCTTAGAACCTAGCGCATTTGTCACAACCATGCCTTGTGAGGGAATGGAGGGAATCTACAATTTACTGCCGATTCCGGACGGCTAATCGTGAAAGCGTTTTTCATGGCAGTGAATTTACTAACGGAGGAATTGCAATTCCTCGCGAATGGCGATACCCGTGGAAAAAATGTGTGCCTTGCCTCTGTTAGGATTCGAACCACAAACCTCTGGGTTAACAGGCAGACATGCTAACCATAGCGTCATAATAGGCGAACATGCTAACCATTATGCCACGGCTACCACTAGGTACGACCAACCCGACAAAGTGTTGTCTATTGAAACCATTAAACTGTTGTTTCAAAGTGGATAGAATGATTGATATCAAACGAACTATCACGAAGAAAGAAAATAATTTCACCCCTTGAAATCCCAACTGAAGTAAGGAAATCTAAGAAAATATGACTCCAACGATCAAAATCATTGAATCTGTCTTTCAGATCCGTCTGAATAAGAATTAAACTTTGCTCAAATACAAAACGAAACACAACTTTCAACTTTATAAAAATTTAATTATCCAAAACGAATTTTATGCAACAACTGTTCTCTTCGGTGGTTACTTTGTCAATCCATTCTATTTTAATGTCAAGGGGAAACATACATACATAATGTACACAGCATGTACACAGCAAAGGCGGACCGCTAGCCGAATGAACGGCAATAATAAATGCAGTGTGTATGCGTATGTATGTGTGTTTGCCTCGATGTACAACTTTTGTAGTTACAGGGTGATATGAAAGTACATTTGTAATACAAATTAAAAGTAGAAAATTATGACATGGGTTATTATTATACACCAGAAGGGTAAATGATTTTCATTCTTTAACATGCCGCCCCCGCTGAAGGAATTTCAGGACATGGCAAGAGAGCAAGTTTTGTGATCGGGCGTAGAAAATTGCCTCCTTTAGTTCGTATCGTGACCACTCGAACGTGTTTATCTGCCCCAAGGTGGACCTTCACGATTCTTCCCAGCGACCACTGTGACGGTGGAAGATTTGGTTCCTTCAAAATGACCATGTCGTTGACTTGAAAGTTTTTCGTGGCTTCTCTCCATTTCGGACGCTGTTGTAACGATGTAAGATAATCGGTTTGCCATCTTCGCCAGAACCCTTGCATCATGTTTTGCAGCAATTCCCATCTTCCCAAACGATTGGTAGGCGTCTCCAGGTAACTTGGCTCTGGGATGGTGGTGTAGGGTCTGCCTATAAGAAAGTGAGAAGGTGTAAGTGGGTTAAGGTCTAAGTCGGAAGAAGGGCAAATAGGCCTAGAGTTAAGAAGGGCTTCTATTTGGGTTAAAAGGGTGGACATTTCTTCAAAGGTAAGGACGGTATCACCGATAACGCGACGAAGATGATGTTTTACTAGTTTTACGCCCGCTTCCCAAAGGCCGCCGAAGTGTGGGCTATGAGGGGGAATAAACTGCCAATCAATACCTTCAGTCGCCAATGTTTCGGCTACCCTGTCGTTATGGTTCTGCGATTGTACCAACTTATACATTTCTGATAAGACACGAGCTGCTCCTCGAAAGTTAGTACCGTTGTCGGAGTACATTATGCTACATTTACCACGTCTGGCGAAGAATCTCCTTAAAGCTGCTAAAAAGGCGTCAGTGCTGAGGTCCGATACGAATTCTAGATGAATTGCCTTGGTTGACAGACATACAAATAACGATATGTACCCCTTCAACAGCATTGGTTTCCTTGTCCTTGATGATCGAATGATGACTGGACCAGCGTAGTCGCATCCTGTGTGAGCAAACGGGTATGAAGGATTTACTCGCGGCGATGGCAGATTCCCCATAAGTTGAGTGGCGGTAACTTTCCGTTGACGAAAACAGGTTATGCAGCTATGGACCAACTTTCGAATTAGATTCCTGCCACCTATGATCCAATATTGTTGCCGAACCAATGCGAATAGTCCAGAGATTCCGATGTGCAAAAAATTCCGATGTGCATCTTCCAAAATCAGCTGAGTTACACGGTTGGTTTTTGGCAGAATGATGGGGTGTTTAACAGCAAACGGAACATGGTTGGCATTTGAGATCCTGCCTCCTACACGCAACAATCCAACTTGATCTATAAAAGGGGAAAGTGAAGATAATTTAGAGCCCTTGCACGGGCCACGGCGTTCTCTAATGTTATGGATGTCCTTAATGAATTCCAGTTGAGACCACTTAAGACAAATTTCCTGAGCAATTCGAAGTTCCGAAACTGTAAGATATGCTGGTTTTCTAGCGAGTTTTGGTGACCGACAAAGACTAATAAAGCGCTTAACATAGCCAACGACTCTCACCAACCTTCTCCAATTCGATAATTTCAAAATAAGTTCTTCAAGAAAATGTCTCTCTGTTGAGGAAACATGAACCGCAATGGCTGTTTTTCTCTCCTCTAGATTCTCTTCTAGTGTAGTGTCAGAACTTGAAGGCCACATATCAAAGTCCTTAGACAACCATTCCGGGCCGCTCCACCAAATCCTATGATTCATCAACTCTACAGGTTCAAGACCGCGAGTAGCACAGTCTGCAGGATTTTCATTAGAACATACATAATTCCAACATGATCGGGGCAAAACCGACAGTATTTCGGAAGTGCGGTTGGCAACGAAGGTATTCCATTTTCGAGGAGAGGACGAAAGCCAAGACAAGACGATTTTTGAGTCACAAAATACGGAAATGCGAACAGGTTGTGTATCCAACGACGATCGAACGAGTTCCACTAGACGGGATAGCAGTAAGGCTCCACATAATTCCAGACGCGGAATGGACAGTTGTTTGACCGGAGCGACACGAGTCTTGGCAACAACTAGTTGGGTCTCAAACCCAGTTTCAGAGGAACTTCTACTATAAACGACAGCGGAATAAGCCTTTTCAGAGGCATCGGAAAATCCTATCAGTTCTAAGCTTTTAGGATCTCGAGTAAACCGTCGAGAGATTCTAAAGTTTTCATAATAGGCGAGACCTTCTCTATATCGCCTCCACTTTTCCGCAATCTCACCGGGCAAAGAGTCGTCCCATTCAATTTTGGTCTTCGAAATCCACAGCTCCTGAAACAATATTTTTAATAAAATAGTAGACGGAGCCAAAAATCCCAACGGATCAAATATCCTTGCGACCTCAGAAAGAAGTTTACGTTTGGTGGGTAGAAACTTTTCCGGCAGATTGATTTTGTAAGTAAAGATGTCATGAAAGGGGTCCCAAGTTAACCCAAGAACCTTCGTATACTGCTTCGACGCATCTTTATCCAGAGAAACGGATCCCTTACAGTCGATGTCAGATATAATTTCCCAGCAGTTAGAGCTCCACTTACTTAGTTCGAGGCCTCCACATTTCAGCATTTCAATGACCTGTCTCTTGAGCTCGAGTGTCTCCGACAACGAGTCCGTCCCTGTCATCAAGTCATCAACATACATATCTTTCAATATAGCATGTGAGGCAAGAGGGAACCGGTGTCTATAGTCAAGCGCTATTTGACGAAGCACTTTTATTGACAAATACGGAGCTGGGGAGGTACCATAGGTCACTGTACACAAACGAAAATGGGAAATGGGTTTGTCTGGGGAATCTCTCCAAACTATTCTTTGAAAATCTCGATGTTTTGGATGGACCCAAATCTGCCGAAACATCTTGACGACATCAGCACAGAAGACGTAGCGATGAACCCGAAAGCGTATACAAACGTTGATCAAATTTTGTTGAAGAGGGGCTCCAATATGAAGCATTTCGTTAAGACTACAATTTTTGGTATCTTTGTGAGAACCATCGAAAACTACCCGGATTTTATTAGTGATGACGGCGTGATGGGGTAAGTAGAATACCTTCCCAGAAGTTGGTTCAATTTGATCATCTGGAATTTGTTCCATGTGACCGAGCTGCTGATAAGTTGCCATAAACTCGCAATATTTAAGCTTGAGATCTTCATCTCGAGCAAAACGACGTTCCATTGCGTAAAGTCTGGACAACGCTCCAGAAACTGAGTTAAAGAACTTAACGTTGTCTTGTCGAAATGGAAGTTCAACCATATATTTACTATCGGAAGTGCGACATAAAGTTTTCAAGAAATTCTTATCTACCTCATCTTCAATACACGGAGAGCTACCAGGCACCTCTTCAACTTCCCAAAATGATCTTAAAATAACATCAATATCCAACCCGGCATGTAGAGAAACTAGTGATGGTTCAGGCAAACTGCCCGTTAATACCCAACCAAAATGGGTTTCATGCGCGACAATCTTTCCTTCTGTATCTGACAAGTGACCCCCTAACAGAACACTCCAAGCCTTGTCCGCTCCAAGCAAAATGTCAACCGGACCTGGGTTTTTAAATCCATCGTCAGCTAACAGAAGATTATCGAGGAAATGGAACTTTGAGGTATCAAACACTATTGACGGAGTATGGGATGTTATTTTGTTCAAAATATATGCATTAACTTGAACTTCATGTTGCGAAACCCGAGATTTTACTTTTAAGTTAACTGCACCTTGAGTCACACCGGCTTCCACCGAAGAAATTCCAGATATGGACAAACGAGCATGTGAACGACGGATACCAAGTCTTTTTACCAAACTTTCCGTTACAAACGAAACCTGGGAGCCACTATCTAATAAAACACGCGCGATATGAGTCTTTCCAGCGGCATCGAAAACATGAACAACTGCGGTAGGTAGTATAGCGGCGGAACGAGGCTCTTGGGTGATATGATTACTAACGATCGGCGCGGAGCTTAATGAAACATCAACAGCACTAGGGAGGTTCATTGTACTTGTGTTGTTGTCTAAGTGAACCAAGCTATGATGCCGAGACTTACAAACGATACAGCGCGCTTTTATTCGACATCTCGATGACGAGTGCTTAGTACCGAGGCAGTTGTAGCACAATCTTTGGTCTCTAGCAAAATTTCGACGTGAACTAACCGACATTTCCAGAAACTCGGGGCACTTGGGGAGGTAATGTTCACTCTTGCATTTCGGGCAAGTGCTATTTATAACGGTGAGGCTCTTAACTGGCACCGAACTTGGTTGCCGAGAGTATTTACCGACGCGATTTAATTTTGAGTCACTAGCTTCCAAAGCACACGAACGTTCCTCTAAAAATTCTAAAAGTTCCTCCACGGTAGAATACTCTGTATTTTTACTTTCTAATGCCCAGGCTTTTCGCGTTTCTAAATCAGTTTTGTTGATCAGTAAATAGACGAGCCACGGATCCCTACCAGTACTTTTTGCTGCTTCTAAACCACGTACCACTTCATCAGCCTTATCTACCAGTTTTCGCAACTGAGACCCATCCTCCGTACTCACACTTGGCAACTTTAGAAATTGTTCGATAAGGGCATTTATAATGTGTAATGGTTTGTCATACCGACGTTGAAGCTTTTGCCACGCTGGCTTATAGTTGGAATTGGAAATGCTAATACCATTCAACAACGTCAAGGCGTCTTCGCGTAAAAGGGATTTTAAATAACGAAACTTATGTGCATCCGAAAGTTTTTTATTGCAGTCTATAGTTTGCAAAAACACGTCTCGAAACCCAGGCCATTCCCGATAATTTCCCGAAAATGGAACTATTTGCATGGGCTGTAACTTAATATCGGAATCTTGCTTATTTTTACCCGAAGCTTGATCTAACTTTTCGAAGAGGTCCACTTGAGACTTGACTAATTCCCGAATTGATAGGTCGTTACTATCATTAGCGATTGGAGTTAAGTCTTTAATTCGTCTAAGAAATGCACTTTTTGCCGTTATGTACTTCTCTTCTATGATTTCAAACTCAGGCTCAGGGTCAACGTAACCTTCCTCCTCATGAAACCCTAGAAGAACCGACTGCGTTTCGCAAACGTCCAAAAATGTCTTTTCTAGTCTATCTACGCGAACATTCAATTCACTAATATTTGCGGTTTCAGGAATATTCCGCGCGTAATTAAAAGCTCTGGTTATACCAGCCTTGCAGTGACCACGTGTTTGTTTTAAAACCTCCATTTTGAACTAAGAAGGTACCGAATGCCAAAAGAACCAAAATTTCACAATGTTTTATGTTTTTTACAATTATAAACCTCCAGTCTCCACCAACAACAATCAACGAATAAGTTCTATACAGGAGTACCAGCTCTATCAAGAATCCCTTAGAAGCACCAACCAATATCAAAAATATATATGTGTCATAAAACACGAGGCACAATTCTTAAAATGATTCTGCTTATACTTATCCGTGTGACGGAGTTCAATTTTCAATTTCGGCAACCACCGCCTTTTACAACAATCCGGCTCGAACTTGGACCAAACTTTGAATAAGAATTAAACTTTGCTCAAATACAAAACGAAACACAACTTTCAACTTTATAAAAATTTAATTATCCAAAACGAATTTTATGCAACAACTGTTCTCTTCGGTGGTTACTTTGTCAATCCATTCTATTTTAATGTCAAGGGGAAACATACATACATAATGTACACAGCATGTACACAGCAAAGGCGGACCGCTAGCCGAATGAACGGCAATAATAAATGCAGTGTGTATGCGTATGTATGTGTGTTTGCCTCGATGTACAACTTTTGTAGTTACAGGGTGATATGAAAGTACATTTGTAATACAAATTAAAAGTAGAAAATTATGACATGGGTTATTATTATACACCAGAAGGGTAAATGATTTTCATTCTTTAACACCGTCTAATTGTCCGTCCTTAAAATCAGTAGACAATCAAAACTAAAAACAACCAACAAATGCACAATCTGTCATGCAAATGAGTAGGTAACCGTTACTCATGAAAAGATCGTCAACAGGAAACGATATCGAATTAACTTAATCAACTTTGAATAAAGAGAGAGATTCGTCAAATAATCACGAACTCCTGTGTACAAGTTTATTCTTTCTTTTTTATTTAGAATAGAATGTACAGTTTTCTTTTTCTACCGGGGTTGCAATTGTCACGTCCGCATGACATGACGTTACTTATACCTGATGCAAGCAAATTATGCAGTCCCCAGCGACTTCATATACAGTTTCTCGACTCACAATAACAGTTTGTAACTAAAAAAAGAAAAAAAAACACATCTCTCCTTCGACCTCGAACGAATGCATTCACTCGACCTGGCTCACTGTGTAACTAGAACAGAGCTTCCTTCTTTTTTTTTTTTTTGGCATTTATACTTTATACCCATGCACTGCCAAAAAATTCACCTCATTCTTTACTAAAGAGATAAAACGAAAACCCAGCTGAAAAACAATCTCACAAAAGAAGAAGAAATCTTATGTCACGCTGCGAATGTGAACCGCGCCACGCTCACAGTACGAGTTTGTGAGTAAGTAGTAGTGGCATCACACAGAATCCTAAATATAGCTGACATAGATGCAAACAAAATTGTGGACGCGCGTATAATATAAATTGAAATTGCCAATTTGCTGATTGTCACTCGACGATTAAAGTGTCAACTGTCAACCTGACTCTGTGAACATCCTTGAATGTTCCTTTGTTTAGTTCTTTCAAAAAGTCTGAACATCGTCGGCGGCGCGGCAGTCGGTGGTGTTGTATACGTGATTTGGGTTCGCAATCAGATGGCAAATCTATCAATCAACTGAAGAATTTTGTTTCTATCCACCCCTCCTCGTGTCTAGTATAATTTTACAAAAAAAAAAAACATCAAAATTTACACTGTAAAACACAAACTTAACCAGCACACCACCTACGACATGATGACGCTGACGTTAGTTGTCATGGGTGTTGCGGGTGAATGCAGTAAAAGTTTTATTTCTGCTTCCTTTTACTATGCCCCTCTGCAAATGGCTGCATTTGGAAAATATAATTTCATTTCATTTCATAGATTGAAGGAAAACTCCCTCTTAATTTGAGTTTTAGAACACACAAAAATGTTGCAAAACAATTCCGTTATAACGATATTGTTGATATACTTTGACAGATAAGCGACAATTAAGGTTTGAGGTTAACCCCGGAAAGAGCGAAAAAAGAAGAAAAACACACTGCCTAGTAAATTACGCCCTATGAAGAGTGAATTTGGTGAACGAAAAATCGGCAGCAAGTCGACGCTAAATTAGCATATCCGTATTTTACCGAAGCATGCTTGTATACGTGACTCTGTCGCATTGTTATTGAGTTAGATGAGGTGAGTTAAGAAGTAGAAAGGGTCGAACGTTATATATTTTCCAAAAAAGGAACACGTAAATGCCGTGGTTAGCCGGTTAGCTTTAGCGTATATTGAGGAGGGAAAATTCAGCGTGAGTGCACACGTCGCATGGCATTTCCTTTTTGTTTCATAGCACGACAGCTGCGGGTATTGTGTGCTCACGGCATCGGCATCGGCAGCCTATAAGCCTGTGATTGTTTTGGTTTTGTGTGGCAAGATGCCGGCGATTGATAAGCGAAAGTTTTGACCTTTTGCAGCTTGAGCTGCAGTGGTTTTGTTTCAAGTTGATTTGGATTGCATATTTTGCTGCCTAAATTGGCAGCTTGTTGAAAATAAAGTAACGGTTATTTACAGTTAATTTGAGTATTGATTTTATGATGTTGTTTGGCTTGGTTTTTGAAGGACAATGTGGCATATAATAGAGCTTAAGGAATTTCTATAAAGTTGTGGTTCAATGTGAGAAATTTTTTTATGAGAGACTGGGGCGTATGTGGAACATTTTTTTTTGGTTTGTCTGAACGGTATGTTCATACAGTGAAGGTTGTGGGTGTACAAGTGAATCATATATGAAGGAAATATGATTCAGAGTGATTTTCTCTCAAAGATTTCTGGGAGGAATGGAGGCGAACTAAAATTTTCCATTTCCCTAGGCCAGGACCACGTACTGAGCAGTAAGGAGGCATGAGCGGCAGAGTCTCAACTTCAAATTTTGTTCTAATTTTGAAGCTTTGCTTTTTGGCTATGCCTATACGGGTGTGAAAGTACTTTTTACTGCAGTTCTGCTCTCGGAGAAGCGATAATGCTTAGCACTGTGGATCTCACTATGATAAGATCCCCGAATTGCCACGTAAAGGACTATTCACATGAGCACGACCAACGAATGAAAGAATATTCGTTAGTTTTGACATTCCATTCACATTGTTCTTCTGTATTCGTCGCGAATGAATGAATTTTGGGATTTCAAGATCATGAACCATAAAAGCTAAAACAAGAATCGCTTTTGAGTTTACGCACGCACGCGCGATAAGTTTTTTCTTTAAGTTGTGGTGCCCGTGACTTAATGATTAGCATGTCCGCCTGTTACGCTGAAGGCTCGTGATTCGAATCCCAACAAAAACTAAAAACATTTTCCACGGGTATCGCCTTTCACGAGCAATTGACAAATCCTTTGATAGTGAAATTCATTGCCATGAAAAGCGTTTTCTCGATTAGCCGTTCTGAATCGGCAGAAAATTGTAGGTCGCCTCCATTCCCTCACAAGGCATGGTTATGAGAATTGCACTAGGCCCCGGGGCACCCCACTCTGTTGCACCACCCTAGTTATTTATTTTTAAAATGTGGATTCTATATGTGGAACGGGAAGAAACTTTGACAGCTCATGCCAACCAGATTTTTATTCATGACAAATGCTTTTCTGTTCTTAACTTTTCTAATTTTAGATAAAAATAAATTCTTATATTAATTGCAAATGTTGGCCACGACTGTGCCTCAAATGTTCCATCCGCTTAGTCCGATTTTGACATATTCTTTCTAACATTGCGACCGGTATCTAACGAATGTAAGCTTCAATATTGGCTTCTAGTGTGTCAATCGAAGCAGACTTGTCGTTATACACATGAGCCTTAACATAGACTGACATTTTCGAGGCGTTAAACCGCTCGATCTAGGCGGCCAATTGACCGGCCCCAAACGTGAAGTAAACTGTTCATTGAACTTGTCACCTAATGGGTCCATTGTTAGACGTGTTGTGGGACATCTTGAATCTTCTTTTTGAAAGCACATGTCAGGTTAGTTAAGCTTCACCATTTTGGACACAAAATGTTATCATCGCACGGTAGCGATCACCATTCACAAACTTTGCGATTCGCATCATCTTTGGTGAATTACGATCCAATGATTCCACTAGCCCATAGTTCGCACCAAACAATGGCTTTTGCTGGATGCATTGGTAGCTAATGCCATGCTTTTGGCTGCTCTTCACTCCAAATACTGCATATTAGCTTGTTCACCTATCCATTCAACCAGAAACATTTCGTCGCTGAACCCAGTTTTTCAATAAAAAAGTGGATCTTCGGCCAACTTTTCAAGAGCCCATTCACAAAAAATTCAAGCGATGTTTGTTTGTAGGACGATTCATGGTTCAATTATGGACCAAACTGGAGATGTTTGAAAGTAACACAAAACACGAAACGAGCGAGAGCTGTCAAAACCAGTGTGGTTGAAAAGAAAATAGCCAAAAAATTACCTACCACTCTAGACTTTATTTTCATTGTTTTCTTGAGAATTCGTGAAACTGGGCTTGTAACGTGCTAAAAATCCTTTTTATTGTTTATTCGTCTTTTGTTGGTCGTGCCGATGTGAATAGTCCTTATAGTCTGAAGCTGTAACTTTTACACCACGTCTACCACATACTTTTACTGTCTTTGGGAACTGCATCGGCTATGACACTACAAATCGAAGAATTTCAGTTTTGTCCCTGAAGCCGTGTTATCCTTTCGACAAAACTCATCTCCTTCTCTTTGAAATACTTATATTTGCATATGCCACTTGCAATATTCAACCCAAAAACGCCTGTAATATGAAAATCAGATTTTCTCCCGCCATATCGTCACATCACGAACCATGTCATAGGTACCAACTACTGGTGGGCAAAATCCACTTTGCTCTTTCACAACTACGAGACAGTGTCATTTAATTAAATTGCAAATTGCAAATTCTCGCCCCTACTGCCTTAACATCATAAAGCCGTTCCACATGTTGCACATTGTGCGATTTTTCGATCAGCACTTCAGCGAACCTATCTAATATTTCTGTAATTGTATCTTCGCTTTCATGAGCGTGTGGTTCTTTGCTGTGATATTGTAGTGCTGTTTGTATGGTGCATTATGTGCAATCTCTGGTTTCGTATGTCCCAATATTGAAACTAAACTAGATTACAGAATAGTACTTTCGCTTGCGATATGACTTTTCATTAAAGTGGAATGTATCGTCTCTCTCTTTTTCTATCTACCACTCTGGTGGTATGACTGGTAGGAGGGTGTGCTGTTTATTTACGGATGGTTTCCAAACATATTCAACCATTGCATGGGGTCTTGCTTACATACTCATAAATACCTCAGCGCCCTTCGATGGGAACCAGCAGCTGTTATCAGACGTAAACTTTGTAAACACTGACGTAGGGTGTACCTCAGTAATCAATTAGTCAGTTGCCACAATAATTAGCCCAGACCTTTATTGATTTATTAAATCGTTTGAACATTGATTCCTATTCCTAGATCGAGAGGCAAGCTCTACAAGTTTCAATTGTTGCACGCGATTCGCGAGATAGAATGGGTTGGCTATAAATAGGCACACACATATATGAGTATGAGCCGAAGTCGATTTCATATTCATTCATGTAGATGGGTCAGAAGTTACAGAAGCAATTTGAGCTTCTGTAAGTATTTAATTTTTTTTTTTTTTTTTGCGAAAACTGATTGTGTGCAATTTGCGTGCAGAGAGTTCAACGGCAATCTCTCTCACACGAGGTTCATAGATACGAGTAAACTTTTTAAGTGGCAAAGTGCTTGTTAGTGGATTCTATCTAAACACATTTCGAAAGGAGATTGGCTGAGCACGATAAATTAATTGTATCACGTTCCATAATAGCCGGTCAATGGACTGTGCAATTTGATTCGATGGTTTGTAACGAACTGAAGAGAATTCATATTTTGCTTAAATTGTGTAGCTGAATTTCAAACTTGTTCTGTCCCTTGTGGATTGCATTGAAGGGGACTGCATGTGTTTCGAGTTTGATGCATGTTTAATTTTATATTCAGTAAGAGATTGTTGGAAACACCTTTAAACCATTAATATTATGCACCTGATATTGCCTCATCTGCACGATGTGTTCATAGCACCCTCACGATGACATCTTTATGAGCTGGAACCGCCTTAAAGTCAAGATGACATCGACTCAATTTATATGCTGCATATTTTTCAATAAATTTTCGAATGAAACACAAACTCCATCAACGCAAGGCCGCATATCTTTGTCAAATCAATCACTTAACAAACCTCGACACCACTATAAAGACCTTAACTGATAACTGTAATGGCATTTTTGATTAATTCATTTTTAATTCGTTTTACCATAAAACAGAAACTAGAAATTTATAATAGAACACATCGGAGCACAGCGTAGAGAAGAAAATATACAAAAATAACGAAAAATAGATCACAAGAACAATAAACTTGAAGAGTCATTGACACACAAACCAAAAAGCACCACTCAGCTCCGGCTTTTTTTTTTGTTTTTGTTTTTCTCTAGAAGCGGCCATACAAAATGATGTAGATGACATATGAGAGCAGCGGCGACAGATACAAAGGGGTGTGCATTATATTCTTCTTTTTTTCTGAGTGTGTGGGCGTGTGTCGTTTCAAAACATTTTGTACGGAAAACAATAAAAATCCACTTATTCTTGTCACTACATGACGTTGTGCCATAATAAATGGAATCTCCCTCTTTTGTCAGTTCATTCACACGCATTATTCAATAAAAAATAAAAGATTACTCAATATCCTTATAAGGACGTTTCATAAATATAGAAAAAAATAAAGGATTGAATGGAGAATCACATTCATGAATCGAAATGATAAGTTGCCAGGTTACAGGTGCCGGAAGACTGTGTGGGATGTAAGTGGAACTTGAGTAAGAGATGTTTTCGTACGTGTCGTTTAAAGCGGCAGTGAGTTCGCGGAAGTTCATTTTTCGAACAACATAAAATGATAATAAAATACCGTAAGAGTATCGAGTCCATACAATAGAAATAGACCAAGACTTCTTTCCTCCTCCGAATTCTACAAAGCAATATTGCTTTTTGTGGTGAAAGGAGGAAACTGATGGTATTCTTTGATCCTATTGAATTTTCTTGTTTTCTTTTTTTCCATGAATATTAAGGGAGATAATTTTCATGAAAACTCTACACAAACCTATGAATATATGATTTCCATTTGAATTCATTGCCACATTGCCACCAGTAGCAAAGTTTTCTTTTCATCTGAGATGAATAGATTGGGATACACATTTGTTTTGTCCCAAGACTTGTTGCATACATATGTTGAGTTAACAATTTTTTTCTTGTTGTTCTTTCCAAACAATTTATAACCTACTTTGGGGGTTGAAATCGTTGGAGGAATGCGTATGTTGAGGTTGGGGTTGGTCGGTTGGTGTCTAACGTAAACGCAATTACCATTGTAGACGATTTGTTATACACAAACCTACTTAAGGCCCAAGAATTTCTCAAGTTCTGAACTTCATCTGAATAATTTTCTCATTTATATGTGCCAGCTTAAGTTAATTTGTTAAAGGAAACGCGTTGGAATTTTTGTGGACTGTATTTGAATAGAAACTTCCTAGACGATTGAATAATGTAGCAAAAAGTTTCGGAAAACTAATAGAATGCAAATGTTTCTTCAAACCTTTCCTTGATTCGAAAATGGGAAACACAATCTAACAGTGGAGATATCTACATAAACAATGGTTGACCTTTTAGAATGTGGTTGGCCCTTGCTGACTTCTTTCGCCACCCACAGTGGGTCAATTGGGAAAAGGATTCAGCTCTTCTGTACCTAACACATCATCATCATCATCAACGGCCTGTGAATTGGATATGTAAAGTCACTAACCTTTGACTTTTAAGAACGGGTTAGAAATTTTGAAATATTAGCGTATAGTTAGAATCACAAAACGTCTTAAAAAAAATTCATAGCAAGTTGAAGGTTATTGAAAAAAAGGCCTTATGGTGCTATAAAAACTGCTTGGTTTTGAACATTTCTAAGTATCAATTCTTTACCTTCTCTCGTAAGAGCTTCAAATCTTTTCTCTGTTGCATTTCTTCACAACCAAATCATTTCACTGGTTGAGGCAATTCGAGATCATTTGCGACAAGGAACTCAATTTCATCTCACATATTTATGTCATTATTCTAAAAACCAGCCAGCTCAGATGAAGGCCTCCCCGTCAACCCTCATAAGACAGTCATGGACCCATTCACAAAAAAGAATCAAAATACCTTGGGATCATCCTAGACAGCAAAATGTCATGGAACCAACAACTAGAACGCATCTCCAACAGAGCAACTAAGTCCTTATGGACTTGCCGCAGTATGTGCGGGAAAAACTGGGTCTGAAACCAAAAAATGATGTACGACCTTTATTTTATATTACGTTGGTAGTATAATAAAAAAAAATATAATAGACAGAGAATAACGATCGCAGCTGTAGTATTACGTGCGAATACAAAAGAAATAACGGCAATCCAAAAGCTAGAAAAGCTTCAAAGACTAGCAACAACATGCATTACTGGATGCATGGGAACAATGCCTGCGAACGCTATAAGCGTCAATGTAGGACAACCACCAATTCACATTTTTATAAGAATGGATGCAAGACTGGCGACCCATCGGGATCGTCTTCTCTATCAAGGACCCAAACCCGAAGGGGCACTTGCCGATAATGGACAATCTAGAAAAACTCAATAACTTTATTATGTGCTTGGATGGTCCTATTCCAGACTTCTCCATAGTCATCCACCTTATAGGGAAGACTGAGAGAACACAAAGCCCCACCCTTAAGGCAAGATATGGTCTGGTATACTGACGGCTCGAAAATGGCAACTGGCATATGTTCCATGCATTTTCAGCAACTCTCCTAGAACGAACTTTTCAGTAAGTCTTGGTAGTCACTAGTTCATTTTCCAAGCTGAAATCTTTCCCATTAACCAATTTTCGAGAAGAATAAATTCATCGAACACGAAAAACAAAACAACCTACATTTTCTCAGACAGCAAAGCTACACTTAAACCTCTAAGCTCACCTGTCATAAGATCCAAACAATTTTTAATTTTTTTTTATAATAAACGCACATTGAATTCTACTCGGTTTTTATGACCCCATGTAACAATGTTGTCAAGGTCAGAATTCAATGAGCTTATCATACGAAGCCGTTCCATTTCCACGTCCGAAGAGCAGGGACGTGAATTTGGAAACGAATATGAAAAGCTGAGGCTTGAGTCGTCAGCAAAACAGTTGAGAGGATTAGAAGTTTCAGACAGGAGATCATTTATGAAAATAAGGAAGAGAGTCGGAAACAAAACGGAGCCCTGGGGCACACCAGCATTTATTATTATTATTATTAGCACGCATTTTCGATAAAAGAGCCTGATGCCAAACTCTATCAAATGCCTTAGAAATATCAAGCGCAATAATCTTACTTTCTCCAAAACAATGTAAAGATTGGTTCCACTTTTCGGTGAGATAAGCCATCAAATCACCAGTGGACCGTTTGCTACGAAAGCCGTACTGACGGTCATTAAAAAACTTTCGTTCTTCAAGATATTTCATGATCGTAACCGGAAGCCAGATATCTTAGCTAATGACGACGCATCTTAACAATTCGTCGGTCTTGAACTCTTCTGCGGTGTAAATAAAAGCACCTTCAAAAGCATTGCCATCTTACTGGAAGAATCAAATAAAGCTTGGCGTAAATCACCTGGTCAAACCTTTTCAAAGTTTTTTTTCCAAGAATTTACTGAAAAAAACATCGGAATTCTTACTGAAAGTCAATGGAAAAACCCTCAAAACTTGGACAGGACTCATAACCGGCCACTGTTCTCTAAAGAAACACTTTCACCAAATAATGACGTTAGTAGCAGACCCCATGTACAGGCTATGCCTCGAAAAAGAAGAAATATCTGTCCATATTGTTACAGAATGTCAAGCACTTTTCCGCGTCAGAAAGCAAATACTTGACTATCAGATCATCCCCCTAGGTAAACTCAAACTCATCCATCCACAAAATATTGTTAGCTTCTGGCTCAACTCAGGAGTAGGAGAACTGTACACTTGAAACTTCACATGGGTTAGAACAATAATTTTCATTTGCAGTGTACACGACTGTGTAAGCTCAACCCAGCATGTAATCTAATTTAACCTAATCTACTTAAAGGCAATTCAGCACTCGGCTTCATAAGGTGATGGTCAAAGGAATTCTCCACACCAAACGTAACCTGATCTCTGTAGATCATCTTAGTTCGCCCGCTCCTTAAATACACCTGCCAAACGTGGTCCCCTCACCAACAAGTTCACATTTCTGGAAGTGAAAATATTTAGCGCCGTTTTCTTTGATTTGCTTTCATTGATCTGATCTTTCTTGGAATAATCATCTGATTCTATTCCTTACCAAGTTCGTGTTAAGCTTCTCACCATGAATACGTTGAATGGTCGAAGAGAAATATTCGACATTCTCTTCACTCATCGATTCTTTTCTAGAACCGTTGTGTACGAATGTACAATGTTTTATGAGAGAAGTTAAAATTAAATATTATTTCGAACAATACTTTAAATGAAATACATTCCATAAGAAATGTCAACAAAACAAATGTAAACAATGTCATAGGATGTGTCACTTTGAACGCTATACCATATATGTACAAGTAAATAATATAAACCGATTGTACAAGAAACGAAGTGGTCGTGTCTTTTTCTTAAGCAAAGTTTTTTAAGTCTTTTTTCCTAGTTTTTCTTTTAGAATAAACCTAGTCAGAATATTTGGTCCTTCGAGCCGGACCAAACTCTCTGCAGATCTATCGTTCTTAGCTCACCTTTAACTACCCGAACCTCAAATCGCTCAAATGAACGAATCTTCCGAATGCAGAGAAATGTTAATTCGAGTTTTGAAACTTTTGACTTTAACCTCAGTTTTCTTTTAAATCACCCTCCTCATAAATGATAACTTTTAGTTTCTTAGTTTTCAATTAGATTGAGCTAAGCTTGTTTTAAGCCGAATAATTGAAGGTTGTGTCCCCACCAAAATTAAGAATAGAACCTATAACTCCTTTGCAGTATTTAACTCCTTGAGATAAAAAAATCTTTCTGATGCTTTTTTAAAAAAAGAAGAAGACAAAACACCCATCTGTCACGCCTGTCATGCATCATAACATAACCGTATCAATGACCTTGAAACTCTAGGCCAGCTTTCTCTCTAATTTCATAACTCAAATACCATACACTTTGTTATTTTATGAATTCCAATCGTCGCTTTGTGTTGGAATGAAAAACTTCCACTGAATGGCAATTTGTCAAGATAATTTCACGCCACACTATGCCCCATCCCCCTAATTGCACCTGCTTGTACCAATAAATTAGCTTAAACAAAGCGTAGCTTCAACGCTCTTTTTCCGGTTGTCTTCCGGAGTTTCTACACAAACTGCAGTGAGATATCAAAACAAAACGTTTTCCTATATCCCTCCTTTTAGTTTTGCTCTTTTGCCGCTTTTATACTCTCTAATCGATGGCAATTAATCGTCCATAGTCCATAAAACGAGGAAGGCAAGACGAAATGGAAACAATTGCTTGGCCCCAAACTAGGTAGGTTTATATATAGCGTGCCAACTGATTATTTTAACTATGCCTGGACGTTTACAGCCCATCAACCCTGACCGACATGGAGAAGTGGGCACGACGAGAACAAGCGAATAAAAAAAATCCCTTAAGTTTTTGGTGTCGTTTAGTTGGTCAAAAACGCCAATGTGTGTCCGTCAGTAGTATAAATACCACAGTTCAGCAATATTTTTTTTGCTGATCGGTACAATTCCATATAAAAAGGAATCTCAATTCTTCTGATTTTGCTGATTGATCAGCAATCCTGTGTTAGCCTGTGAGTAGGTTGGAAATTTGGAATGAGTTGACTGTTGTGGTTTTGTGTGGACGA
The DNA here is from genome assembly GCA_949752695.1 of Melanostoma scalare. NCBI lineage: Eukaryota > Metazoa > Arthropoda > Insecta > Diptera > Syrphidae > Melanostoma > Melanostoma scalare. The sequence goes on from OX456984.1 coordinate 39,275,269, forward strand.
AAAAGTGGTGGTTGGTAATTTTTAGTTCTATTTTAAGAACTGTGGGTGCGAAAGAAATCTGTGGTTATAGGACAAAGGTTGTGTAAAAAAGTGGTGGATGAAAATTGTTGATATATTTTTTAAAAACTGTGTGTAGAAGAAATCTATGGTTGGAAATTAAGATTTTTATATTTTGTAAGGCAGCAGAAAATTTTGGAGGACTTTTGTCGGGACTGTGAAAATGTAATTTTTGAGCATAGAAATAGTGATGACAAGAATGTGTGTCATGTGTTTTGTTGTTGTAGGAGAGTAGTAGAAATACCACAGTTCAGCAATATTTCCTTTTTCAGCATTTTTTGTAGTGTAAAATCTAAGTTTTCGGTTTGAATCGAGTTTTTACGAGTGTAGATTCTGATCAGTGATGGGATGGAAATTTGAAGTAGTTTTATTGGTGGTTGACATGATGGCTAGGTGTAACCGATGTATGAATAGAATAGTATAGTGGTCATATAGGGAAAAAAAGATCACTTGCATAGTTTTTTGGTCAATTTGAAATATGCTTGTACGAGTTATATTTGTGTATACGCTGAAAATGGTAATGTCATATTGCTTAGTTTTTGGTGGTTGACTAGATAGCTGTGTGTAACCGATGTATGAATATAATAGTGTAGTGGTCATGCAGGGAAAAAAGATCAGTTGTTTGTAGTAAGTGTATTTTTAAAATGAGTGTGCAATGTATGGATGGATGGATGGATGGATGGATATATGACTTTAGGAAAAACTATTTTAGGGGGAGGAAAAAAAAAGCGCTAAAGTGTTCTTTTATATTAATTGTGATTTATTGATCCATGAATTGCTAGTTGACGGTAGGCCGAGCCATTTAACATATACTTTTCCGCCTTTACTTTCGAGTACTTTTTCAACAAGGTAAATATTAGGAAAATTCGTTTTTTGTAATTCTTTTTCGTAAAAACATCCGTTGATAGGTTTACCACTATAATCTTTGAGTAGGTATGTTGCTGGATTGGTTAGGTTCGCTTTTCTTATCTTAAAAATTTCCGTTGTCCAATTGGGGGTATAGCCTTTCTCGAAAACATGTTTGAACTTGCTTATCCTAACATTGTCTCCAACTCGAAATTTTCCTTGTGGGGCGACTTTTATTCTATTGTATGCTGTAGACAGGAGCTGCTTGGAATTCTCCTCATTCATATCAATTGGACGCATTTTTATAGTTCTATGCATTGAATGATTGTATGTGTTCATCAAGTTATTAAGAATAGATATCCATTTATAGTTTCCATTGAAACTGAACTCCTTCCACATCTTCTCCTTAATAGTGCGATTAAAACGTTCGACAATTGATGCCTTAAGTGAACTGAATGTTGAATAATGATTTATATTATGGAATTTCATCAAATCATGAAATGTCTTATTGAAAAACTCTTTTCCATCATCGGTTTGCAGGTTTTTGGGGTGTCGTGAAGATGTTATAAAAATAGTTTTCATTGCCTCTGTAACAGATGACGCTGTCTTATTTTTTAATGGCATCGCCCATGCATATTTTGAAAATGTATCGATAACCGTCATTAAGTATTTATATCCTTTATTTTCGTCGTGGTATGAGATCATTTCTACCAAGTCGGCTTGCCATAAATCATCGAAACCTTTTATAACAACCCTACGTCGATTGAAATTCTTTCGTGCCGACCTGTGAAGTTCTTCAACAACTTGTCTTTTACTCATTTCACAGAAGAATAAGAAAAAAAACTTTTTATGTGTGGTTTTATATAATTGCATTTATTTCAATCTTTTATACAAATTCATAATCTTTTGAAGTCTTACTACGCGGTTTTCAATCATATAACACGCACAAGTATCTGGTCCCATTTGACATGCATTTGAGGACCAAACACAGTTTGTAAAATGACATCCATGAACCGAATTAACATTATCAACGTCCTTAAAATTGCTTAAAAAAGAAATATTTCGAAGAAATTCTTCATAATGCTCCTCAAGCATATCATCTTTATAGCGACTTAAGAAACTTGACATTTTACTTAAAATTAGGTGTATATTGAAGTTAGACATAGTTGTTGTACAGCTTCTGTTTACAAATAAGAACTGATTTCGAGAACGATGTTTGTCTATGTTTTATATGAAAAGTTTTAGAATCTTATTCCTAATGTTCTTTGATTTTTTCCATTTCGAGAAGAAAATACTTTCGAAGGTCATCCAATAAACGGATTGTATTGAAATTGTGTACGTCAATGTATTCTTTTAAGGTTTTCTGTGTGTTGCTAAGTTTTTCATCTATATATGCCTTGTTTACTGCTTGATGTGACAAGATAGGATTCCCAATATTGTTTAAGCATTTCCCCTCGATATCAAAATCACCATCCATCATTCTTTTAAATCCATCACCAGGAGGTCCTTGAAGACCAACCATTCTTTTATGCTGTTGTATAGAGCTCCTTCCGAACTTGTCGACACTCATTTTGCTAATAAATGAAATTTGCTTCACGCAACTCTTCTACAATTGAATTTATCTCATTTCTGTGATTATTATTCCCCGCTCTCTGAGATGCAATCAAAAGTTTCAACCTATCTACAAGTTCATTTGGGTTATCCCAATGCACATAATCGATAAGGTTATTTGTAACGAGCATTGTAGGTGAATTACTGCTCATGTATGCCATTCCAATTTTCTTTTTAACAGTTTGCTTCTGAACTAAGGGTTTTATAATTTTTCTATACTTTTCGCTTCTATTACCCTTGATCTGTGAGTTTATATCATGATTTTTCAAGTGAGCGCATGATTTTTGTAAAATTTGGTTATATTGCTGCAAATCCTCAGCTGTATAAATACCTCTACGGGGCTTTTTGTGTAAAACAAGTTCCAGTAGACCGGCAGTTCCGCGAAAAACTTCTCCATCAATGACAATATCGTTATTTTCGTTGACTTGAAAACTCGATCTACCCAATTTGTTTGAGTTTGACTCACTATCAAAGTATGGACCATAGATTTTGTCGTGATCTGAATTTGATATCAGAGAATCTTTTCTGGGGGTACTTCTACTAAAGCTATTTGTTGGTGTTCTAAATGTAGAATTATCATCAAGTAACGTTGAATTCATAAATGAACCACTTTCCTCTTCACCTCCTACAGAATCATCATCATCATCATCACCATCATCTTCTTGTTCTTCTTTTAAACTTTTAAGTAAAAGATTAGGTTTTGCTTTGGATGATTTTATTAGCTTTGTATCATTATTCAAAACTTTGTTAGTTTGATTGTATTCCGCTTTGACTTTTTTCGCAATTTTCTGCAAAGGTTCAATGATTGGCTTAAAAGTATTTTCAATTTCAGTCTCTTTAATAAATTTTCCAGTTTTGAGAAGCATATATTTTTTTCGCAAATCATTTTTAGTCTTAATGAGATTCTTCAGCGTAGTCGTATCCATAAGTGTGAGTATTGCGGTTTTCGGTCGGTTCAATACAGGGTGGTTCTATACCGGTCGGTTCAATACAGGGGCGGTTTTCTTAAACCGGGCGGTTCAATACAGGGGTGGTTTTCTTAAACCGGGCGGTTCAATACAGGGCGGTTTTTTTTTTTTTTTTTTTTTTTTTATATCGGGTGGTTCTCTATAGTTCGGTTCTGAGATAGGTGTTTTAATATGCGAAGCAGTTTGAAGACTGTACAAATTTATATCATAACTCTCTCTTTAAATGATTTCTTGTATCGTCCATTTTCAACGCGGTTATCTTTATCAATTACTACAAAACCATAAGAATTTTTCCAACATTCACTGCAAAGCTCTTTGAATTGTTTAAAAGTCATATCCGAATTTATGTGGTCATTGTAAACATGCTTCAAATTTAGATCATCTTGTTTAAAAAGAATAACATAGTTCGCGTTATCTCGAATCAAGTGTTTCGGAATGTGTGTATATGATTGACATAAATAAAAACTGTCGACATCACTATGGCGCCCCATACAAAAATAGTCTCTGATAGTATTTTGCTTTTCACAAGCAACATCGTCAAATATAAAGACTGAATTCGGTTTAGCCTCAGAAGGCTTCATAATCTCACTATTATTTAAGAACTCAAAATACCCCATTCCTTTTACAGAATTTATAGCACTCTTTAGATATGCGTATTTTGGTTGATGTAATGACTTGGAATAAATATAAATGTTTTCAAACTTTAACCCATTAACATCTAAAAGAATGCTTAGCATTACGTTTGTTTTTCCACAGTTAGATGGGCCTACGATAATACCACGAATACTATTTGGAAACAACGCTCCATGTTTTCTTTTTTCTTTAATTTTTCCATCGAAATTTTGAACGGAAATGCTATCTTGCTGTTTAATAAACTTCATTTTATTGAATGATCTGTTTTGATATAAGTCATAGTGTTTTATAAAGATTACTTCATAAACATTGATATCTTGTAACTGAACAGTTATATAATGATTGATTTTAAAACATCCTCCGTTAGTCTTAGTAATTCAGTTCAGGGGAGCGGATTAGTTAATTCACTAATAAACAAGCTTCCATTTGAGTTACATATACCGTCATATAACTTTTGTGGACCTGGCACTAAACTTAAAGAGCGTCTTGCAAGAGGAGACCACGGTATTAATAAATTAGATGAAGCCTGTCGTGAACACGACATAGCATACAGTAGAAGCAATAATTTAAACGATAGACATATAGCTGATAAAATTTTAACTGAGAAATCCTGGCAAAGGTTTCAAGCAAAAGATTCAAAACTATCAGAAAAACTCAATAGTCTTTTAGTTACCAACATGATGAAAGCTAAATCTACTCTTGGAATGGGTATATCATCAAAATCCCCAATAAAGAAAAGACGTAAGTGTCCGTCTAAAACAACTAATTTGTTTAAAAATGCAGTAAAAGAAGCTAGAGCAGCAATAAAATATATAAACCCTGAAGACACTAGTAAACTAGCAACAACTGCTCTACATGCAGCCAGAAGAATTATAAAGAAAAAGCGTAAGAATATTACTATACCAAGAGTAATACCATTACCAAAAGTTGGTGGCTTTTTACCATTGCTGCCGATCTTAGCGGGGTTGTCTGCTGTAGGTTCTCTAACTGGAGGTGTTGCAGGAATGGCGAAGGCAATAAACGATTCAAGGATCGGAAAACAACAATTAGAAGAAAGTAAACGACATAATAAAACCATGGAAGCAATTAAACTTAAACATGGTAAAGGTCTTTATTTAAAACCATATAAAAATGGATATGGATTATTTCTAAGTCCACAAGAATCAAAAAACTTATAAGGTTGCTACCTAACCGTCCTCTTACTATCATCGACATAAATGATTTTGGTAAAAGTTATATAAACAACTTTCGAGGTGTTTTCATGAGAGATACATTACCAATAAGGCCATTCAAAAAAGAATGTGGAGTAGTTAATTTGGATGATAATAGTGGGGTCGGTACTCATTGGGTAGCGTACAGCAAAAATTTAAACAAGGTTCAATATTTTGATAGTTTTGGCAATTTAAGACCTCCACAGGAAGTAATTGATTACCTAGGTACAAATATTATTTACTACAACTATAAATGTAAACAACTTTTCAATACCTTCAACTGTGGACATTTATGTTTAAGTTTTCTTACTGACCAAAATAAATAAATAAATGTGTTGAACAATGTACAATTCGTTTCATTTGATTTTCATTAACAATGTCGATAACACTTACTTTGAGTGGAAACAAGTCTACTCTTACTGCAGAGTACTTCCCACCTATTGTATTAGATTCAAATTATGTATGTGGACTAGTGGATTTCCAAACATACAACTCCATACCAAATGTGGATGTAATGAATAACTTATTTCATTTGGGTAACGATGTGATTGTTCTTCCTATTGGATCTTATGAAATTGAAGATATTAATAATTTTATCCAAGAAGCACTTAAAGACAAAAATAGTACAGCGAGTGTAAAAATAAGAGCAAATAACAACACTTTAAAATGTGAAATATTCTGCACCGAAGAAATAGACTTTTCACATCCGAATTCAATTGGTTCACTTTTGGGTTTTAGCAAAACTAAACTCACAGCCAAACAAACCCACGAATCAGACCTTTATGTTGACATTAATCGTGTAAATACAGTACGAGTTGAGTGTAGTATAATTGATGGAACATTTATCAATAACCAACCTGCGCATATACTTCATCAGTTTTCAATCAAAGTCAGCCCAGGGTATAAAATAATTGAAGTTCCTAAGAATGTAATTTATTTACCAGTGAACGTGAAGAAGATCAGTTCGTTAGCTATAAACTTATTAGATCAACAGGGTAACCTCATTAATTTTCGAAGTGAACTCATAACGATTCGATTGCACCTTAATCGTCAAAAATGATTGTATATAATAATATCTCTCCGAATAATTTGTATAAAAGACAAGAAGTACCCAGTTCTATAATCAATACTTCACTAGCTCTCCAGAAGAAAGTACAAACTCTCTCAAAAGAAAATCAAAACTTTTTATTATCATTAGGATTTACTCTAAAGAAAACAAATTAATTAAAATATCTTAAAAATTAAGATATGCTGAATATTTTTGAAGACCCGGCAGTTGATGATAGTATTTCCAAATACGAATATCATTCCTATTCACCCTATTTGAATAATTTCGACAAAAATGACATTATCGACATCTGCGTGCAACATCAAAATCTCAATATTTTACCTTCGGAAAGTTACATTTATATTGAGGGGACTGTATCGAAAAGCGATGGATCGGAAGTCATCAAAACGAAACTCGTAAATAATTGTATAGCATTCCTATTTGATGAGATTCGATATGAGCTAAATGGTGTTGAAATAGATAGTAACAGAAATGTTGGAATCACAACTTCTATTAAAAACTATATTTCTTTGACTCAAAATGAAAGCGTAATGCTCTTTAATGGGGGTTGGTGTCTAGATTCTTCAGTCACCTTAAACGGATCACATTTTAATTTTTGCTTACCACTCAACAAGCTATTGGGATTTGCAGAAGATTTCAAAAAAATTATTCCTAACGCTCGACATAACTTAATTTTAACACGATCACGATCTGATGTCAATTCACTAATTGCTGATGAAGATGAACAAGCGAAGATAACCTTACTCAAAGTTCAATGGAAAGTACCACATATACATCTATCAGATTCTTTGAAATTGAAACTCTACAAATCAATTGATTCTAATAAATCTATGACAATTGCCTTCCGAAACTGGGAATTATATGAATATCCAGCCCTACCAACAAATGATCACCATATTTGGAATGTTAAAACAACAACACAAGTTGAAAAACCCCGGTTTATTATTGTTGTCCTACAAACCAATAAGAAAAATCAGCTGAAAGAGAATCCGACATTATTCGATCATTGCAACATTACCAACTTAAAAGCATATTTAAATTCCGAGGTTTATCCATATGAAGATCAAAACACTTCATTTGAAAAGAACAACTTCAGTATCATTTACCAAATGTATGCTAATTTTAGAAAAAATTACTATGATTGCCTTGTATCAGAGCCATTACTAACAAGAAATCTTTTCAAGTCACAAGCTCCAATTTTTGTGATTGATTGTAGACATCAGAATGAAGTAGTGAAAACCGGACCTGTTGATATTCGTTTGGAAATTAAAACAGCAAAAGGACTGCCATCCAATACATCGGCATACTGTTTAATGCTGCATGATCGAATTATTAACTATAATCCATTAAGTCAATTAGTATCTCGAAATATTTAATGGGGTTAGTTGATTACAGATTTTTATCAAGAACACATCAGTTCAAGCAATGGCATTCATTATTGATATTCAAGGATTTAGAGGACCTAAAGACCAGCTTATTGTTAAGGAGATAGCTATTTTGCGTGATGGCAACCATCATCACTTTATTATCACGCCTCCATTTGACTTTAAGCATTTACCAACTTCATTGAAAAGACAAGCAAAGTGGTTGTATCAAAATCATCACGGCCTGTGCTGGAATTGTGGCTTCACAAAATATCAAAAGGTCCAAGAATTCCTTCGAGATAAACTTATAAATTGCACTGTCTATGTGAAAGGAAATGAAAAATCTCAATGGATAAAAGAACTTCTTAATGATAACGTTGAAGTTATAAATATTGAAAATGCAAACTGCCCTAGTTTGAAGGAACTCAAAATAATGTTTCCCAATGAAAAAAGATGCTTATCACATAACAAATGCTGTGCCCTCCAAAATGTGTTCTTAATAGAAAATTACTTACTTATCCAAAAACCATCCTGAAAGTGCAAATGAAATAAAACAACTAAATGCATTTTTTTTTTTTTTTTACAAAAATTTTAATAAATAAAATGAGTTTTCTAAAGACTATATAATAAATAAATACTAAAGACTATATTTACAAAAATTTTAATAAATAAAATGAATTTTCTAAAGACTATTGACAAGTATTTTTATTTGTTTGAGTACCTATTAGAATTAAATGATATAAATATGTATTGAAATTAAACTAAGAAGCTAGTAACACAGGTAATGCTAACACCATATATACTGTTTTATGTTATTCTGAAATGACCCCATGCGTATGTGCTGATTCCATCCTCCCTAATGAATCTCTTATCGTCCATATGACTCAGAACCACTTTATTGAGTTGTTGTGTGTATATCTTATGAGCCAATGAACGAAAAACAAACATTTTTCCGTGATATACCCGCTTCCTATACAAACAATCTTTGTAATTGGCTAAATTTATATCCTTAAGGGCCATTTTCTTAACACCTTTAGCTTTTTTGGTTTCGATGTTATCAACGGAATATGAATACATTTTTGATCGTAGACCTATGAATTCTTTCATTATTCTACCAGCATTCTCGTCTTTCATCATACCCAAAACTTTTTTGTTAGCTAAAGGTATATTATACCGATTGTTGGGAGCATATGCGGATGTATCGAAATACGAAACAATATCAGGTCTTATGTCATTATAAAAATCGTCTGTATTAACCGTGTATATGAATGAGTCAGTATCCATATAATTTAGTATCAAACTATCACCATATTTAGGCTTCATGTAACTGTAGTGGAAATCATACATTTTCCACTTTGAAAACTCTAAAACACAAAATCCTAAGTATATGGGTTTGTCATAGTAGGTACTGACTCTATTCATTTGAACAGCAGCCATATACTCATCGAATTTGGTAAGACTATGGAAATTGGGTTTTGCAATTAATGCTCTTGCTCCTAGATGTTTCCTATTGCTTTCCCAAGAGGTGACAATTTTCACATCTTTTCTTTTATCAACATTTTCCATAGTCTTACCATAGACACTATTGTTCATAAGTTTAAAAAAATTTTTAGCAAACTCACTGGTGGCTGAAGTTCGATGATGGTTATTTAAGTCGATATACCTCTGAAGCCAACGAGATTGTTTAAATTCTAATACTCTATGAACACAAACAATTTTCAACCCATTAGCAACACATTGTTGTAGGTTCTTATAATGAATTATATACCGATCTTTTGGTGAAAGATCGGCAATAAGTTTTGAAAACTTAGAACCTTTTACTTTTTTGTTTTCAACACAAAACGGTAAATCATTATGTATGTCATGTAGGGAAGTGGGATACTCCAAGTCTACTTCAAAAATATATCCTATCTCAGAATCATCGGATATGTTCATAAGGTCAATGCTATCAATATTTTGGACCCAATTGAATGAAGAATATGGCATAGGAGATGACATAGCCCACCCATACAAATTATTGGCATCGACATACATCAAATATTTCGACTCCTTTGTTTGATCATAATTTTCCATGAACTTATTGTTGGCCACTGAGTGCCGATGTGAGCATTGTGAAATACCGCCCCTTATACCTTGTTTGATGAAGTTATAAACATCTATATCTTGAATGAGATCAAGGTTGATTTTTGTTTCCCTTAGCATTGCATCCCAAGATAATCCAGGAGCTGTGTAATAATGGGAGGGATCTAGTTTGTAAATATTCTTACAAATACTCCTGAAATTTTCAAAGACGTCTGCTAAGAGAAGAACATCTGTTTTTAAGTACAATTGCATATACTCAAAAAGATTTTGACAGTTGAAAACTCTCCATACATCTTGAGCGTGATTGTAATCATCCAAAGAACAAGGTTCTCCAGTCAACTTATTGTCGAAGCACACTCGCGAAGGAAGATTTCTTTCCTCTAAACTTTGCCATGAATTAATATGATCGTAGGGAAATACACCCTTTCTTATCAGAAGATTAAACTCTGATTCACTAGGAAAGTTTGATTTTATTAAGCTAAAGTCATTGACCGTTAGATCCTTTGCTAAAGAATCGAGACTTGAGGACATGAAGCGAAATGAGTCTAGGAACCTCAACTCGAAAGATCTTTTGTCAACAGTATAAATTGTTTTTGAAATGGAGATATAGCGTTCCTTATTCAGAGGAATAATAGAAATATTTCCTTTTATCGAAGCAAGTTCCTTAATTAGTAAATGACAATCATAACCAGAAAAATTATGAAAAAATATTGGGAAGAATTTGGGTTGCCTAAATTTCAAATTGCAAAGATTATGTGCTGGTCCATTGTATTTGCCTGTATAATGACAATGATCAGCAACTCGATCGGTTCCTAAGACTCCATTACAAATATGACATAGCACACAGCTACGTTGGTAGTTTAAGTCAGCTTCTGATAAAGTATTCATTGGTTTAGCGGTTAAACTATATAGGTCATAGCAGTCTTTTACAAGACTATTTAAAAAATCTGCTACACAATTTCTACCACTAAAAGATTCAAACTTATTTAAACTATTATCGAGCGATTTTATGAAATAAGCACCAGCGCATGGGGTGTGTTTTTTAATGGTATTAGTATTAGCATTACCTGTGCTACTTGTCACCACATCCTCTAAGATGCACTCAAAATCCGCATAGACTGTAAAGGGCACATCCATCTTCCTTTCATGGTGTTGAAACGACAATGATGCTTTATCACTGCTAGGCATCTTTGTCACCATCCTACAGCATTGACTTCTATGGGCTGCAACTTTTGATTCTGATGTAAACCTTAACAGGCAAGTATTACAAAACCAAGATCTCCCATCATAATTCTTGGCTTGCATTGATATTAGTCTAGAGAAGAAAAAAAAAAAAGAATTTAGTTTTGTTCTAGGTATTTAAATTATATGTAGCTTACCTTGAGATACTCTTTATCCATACAAAGTGTGATATTCCCGCTTTTTGTAGAAGAAGCAAATTGATGTGTTTCTCCTTCTCCTGTTTAGTCACATAGTAGGGTCCAATCACTGCTTTTTTCTCCTCATCAAACCCAAACACATTTATGCTCAAAGTGGGATTCAAATTCTCAAACTTTGAGATCTCATTTAGCTTTATTGGAAACTGCAGGTCACCAAAATCGATTGTAATGTTGTCTTTTTCGATTGTTCTGGTGCTTATGTTTCGGATTTTGTATGTTCCAGGCTTATCGATGTTGGTCTTACCTTCCGAAAATAGAGCAGAAAGTATTGCCCACTTAAAGCAGTATTCATCATTATTTTTTACATTTATACATGCTTTTTTCTTTAATAGAAAGTTCGGTAACTCAATGTAACTCGAACCTTTTATTGGGCAATACTTGTTGATATTAACTTCAACATGAACTATCCTCAGAAGAGCCCATCCACTATCTTTCTCCTGAAACTCCTGCATTTTGTTATCCACTTCATCTACCATATTTGTGTATGATGGCACGAGATCGCAGGGCAAAAGAGCTGGTTTCATTTTTGTATTAAATGATTTAACACAAATGTCCACTTCATCCTCAGAGCTAAATTTGATGTATTCACCAAATAACTCAATGTTGAATTTTAATGCATCCAGTTTGATGAGGTGCTCCTCCAGCTTTTCTATTATCCCCTCCTTAGCTTCACCCAGAAACTGTATTGGATTTAAGTTGTCTTCCTTTTTATTCTCCAATAATAGTGTTATAACCCTTTCTTTGAAGCAGCTTTGAATTACTCTGAAATTCTGAGGAAGAATCTCAGCAACAAGTCGCTTATGTGTATTCCGGCGAACGTGATTGCTCCAGTCTCCTTTCACCACCTCCTCACAGATGTTACAAAACATTTCCTCATTTGGCTTGCTTGTGTTCTCTGATAATAAGTTCTCGATTATCATCATATGCTCCCTACTTTTTAAATGGTTCTGCCATTGGCATAGGTTCACTTCTTTTTCACATATATGGCACATTTTTTGGCTGGACCAGCTTCTTGTTCTTCATATTCTAAACGCATTTTTTTAGCTGGGGCAGCTTGATCGGGGTACTCTATGGCAGTATTAATCTCTCGAGCCAACAAAGAATGAGACTCGTTTTTGATATGATCATTCCACTGCCCCTTAGCAACACTTTTTTCACATAACTCACAAAATTCGGAAGCACTTCTCTTATTGATTGGATTCGATAAAACAGCCCGTGCGTTGTGCATTTCTGGGGCAGCTTGATCGGGGTACTCTATGGCGGTATTAAACTCTCGTACCAACAAAGAATGAGACTCGTTTTTGATATGATCATTCCACTGCCCCTTAGAAACACTTTTTTCACATAACTCACAAAATTCGAAAGCACTTCTCTTATTGATTGGATTCGATAAAACAGCCCGTGCGTTGTGCAATTTCTTATGCGTTCGCAAATTAAAATTGGTGGAGTATAATTTTCCACAAACTTCACACAAAAACGACTTCATGATTTTTTGTTCTTTAAATTGAATTTTTAAATGAAATGAAAAACAGCGTACGGTTACTCCGTTAGATGCACGATAGACGATTGTACAAGAATGAGTCAAAATTTGGGGATGCAGTTGGAGATATATTCAATTTTTCTTCCAAACCAAAAATCATTGATCAATTGACAAATAATCTCATGTCTAGCAAATCTGTGTGAGAGAACTATGATCATAACTTACCCATTTTATGTTTTCCAAAATCTCTGAGCACTTGAAGTTATACCAAGCAACGCTTCACAGTGCATTGATATCATTCACATGCATTGATATCATGCACTTGACAAATAACCTAATGACTAACACTTGCTTGATAGAACTGTAATCATAACTTACCCATTTTATGTTTTCCAAATCTCTGAGCACTTGAGGTTATACCCCCAATTGGACAAAAGAAATTCTTAAGATAAGAAAAGTGTCCATAATATAAACAATTATTCAACATTCAGTTCACTTAAGGCATCAATTGTCGAACGTTTTAATCGCACTATTAAGGAGAAGATGTGGAAGGAGTTCAGTTTCAATGGAAACTATAAATGGATATCTATTCTTAATAACTTAATGAACACATACAATCATTCAATGCATAGAACTATAAAAATGCGTCCAATTGATGTGAATGAGGAGAATTCCAAGCAGCTCCTGTCTACAGCATACAATAGAATAAAAGTCGCCCCACAAGGAAAATTTCGAGTTGGAGACAATGTTAGGATAAGCAAGTTCAAACATGTTTTCGAGAAAGGCTATACCCCCAATTGGACAACGGAAATTTTTAAGATAAGAAAAGCGAACCTAACCAATCCAGCAACATACCTACTCAAAGATTATAGTGGTAAACCTATCAACGGATGTTTTTACGAAAAAGAATTACAAAAAACGAATTTTCCTAATATTTACCTTGTTGAAAAAGTACTCGAAAGTAAAGGCGGAAAAGTATATGTTAAATGGCTCGGCCTACCGTCAACTAGCAATTCATGGATCAATAAATCACAATTAATATAAAAGAACACTTTAGCGCTTTTTTTTTCCTCCCCCTAAAATAGTTTTTCCTAAAGTCATATATCCATCCATCCATCCATCCATCCATACATTGCACACTCATTTTAAAAATACACTTACTACAAACAACTGATCTTTTTTCCCTGCATGACCACTACACTATTATATTCATACATCGGTTACACACAGCTATCTAGTCAACCACCAAAAACTAAGCAATATGACATTACCATTTTCAGCGTATACACAAATATAACTCGTACAAGCATATTTCAAATTGACCAAAAAACTATGCAAGTGATCTTTTTTTCCCTATATGACCACTATACTATTCTATTCATACATCGGTTACACCTAGCCATCATGTCAACCACCAATAAAACTACTTCAAATTTCCATCCCATCACTGATCAGAATCTACACTCGTAAAAACTCGATTCAAACCGAAAACTTAGATTTTACACTACAAAAAATGCTGAAAAAGGAAATATTGCTGAACTGTGGTATTTCTACTACTCTCCTACAACAACAAAACACATGACACACATTCTTGTCATCACTATTTCTATGCTCAAAAATTACATTTTCACAGTCCCGACAAAAGTCCTCCAAAATTTTCTGCTGCCTTACAAAATATAAAAATCTTAATTTCCAACCATAGATTTCTTCTACACACAGTTTTTAAAAAATATATCAACAATTTTCATCCACCACTTTTTTACACAACCTTTGTCCTATAACCACAGATTTCTTTCGCACCCACAGTTCTTAAAATAGAACTAAAAATTACCAACCACCACTTTTTCGTCCACACAAAACCACAACAGTCAACTCATTCCAAATTTCCAACCTACTCACAGGCTAACACAGGATTGCTGATCAATCAGCAAAATCAGAAGAATTGAGATTCCTTTTTATATGGAATTGTACCGATCAGCAAAAAAATATTGCTGAACTGTGGTATTTATACTACTTCCGTCCATCCACATTTGAAAATTAGGATCTGTTACAGTTAAGTGAAGGGTAATAAACTTCTGTTGCCAATTCAAGCAAGAACAATACTGTGGTTTTATTTATGACGGTTTGCTTTATGTTTTGTTTATTAATTTTTGGTTTGCCGACACATAGATAAGTGGGTAAAGTGGAATTTGTGATTCAACACAAAGATGTGCTAATTACATTTGGAAAATATTTCAAAACATTCCACTCCACACACAAGGGGACACAATCGTGTGACCTTATCATCATGACTACGCTGAGATACGATGCAGCATGAAAATATCAATGCATTCTTTTACATACTTCTATAGTCGATTGGCCTTTTCACTCAAATCTCAGCAACAGCACTCCTTTGTTTTATGCTCATCTTCTTAACAGATTGACATTATGTTCGTTCGTGGCGGTAAGTCGATGGCTCATAGAGATTATCATGTCTCTGTTGCCATTCGAAGGCCACTTTAAGCAAAGCTCTCTGGATTGGCATCTCAAGGTCAATAAGATCCACATAGTGAATTCGTACTCCTTCCAAGAGAATTGCTTTAAAGTTCTTTGGTTTTACTATATGAATTATGATTGACTAAGAAGTGGAGGAATGAACTCATTCAGTAGTAGGCGTTATGTCCAAAGGGGGGAAACAATGAAATAATGGGATTTGAAATAGCAAATAGTTTACAATCCACACTTTTTGTGTATTTTGTATAGTGAAGGAGCTTTTACATGATCGTTAAGCTTTTATACTCGCAAACACCTAAAACTATGCAACAAATAATTTTTGATTTTCTTTTTCATTGCAGGTTCAAATAGACAACGACAAGTGTCGTCGCGAACGCGAATCCAATCGAATTCCCGGTTCCCGCTTAGATTTACCAAGTCTGTGTAATGCTAGCAATTCAACGCGCACAGCCCGTTGCATCGATTCACACAATAACACAGTCATGACTCAGCTAAGCCCGCAACCGCCAAACAGTAATAATAACAATAATTTAGGATCGCCTTTATCATCGACAACTGCCTCATCACATACGACATCCGGGGGATCTGGAATGATTACAGCTATGTCAGCTAAATCGAATGGTTCGTCTTCATCGTCGAGTAGTGTGGATGGAAAGGGGGCCAGCACACCCATGACACCATCAGGTAATGATTTACTTTCATGCGAAATGTGAAAAAACAATAATTCTTTTCTGTGAGACTTTCAAACCCTTTTCATTTCGGAGATAAGATGTTAGGTCCCAGATATATAAATGTCTTTGTTGAAGGAAGAAGATAAATCGGATTTGTTCAATTAAATATAATTCTGACTCTCTGATCTCTTGTTAGATATGAAATAGTTATGTTTGAAATGATTTAGAGGAGGACCGACGGATGGTCTTTAGCAACAAAGGATTCTAATCTCCAACATGACCCAGATGTGTCTGCCATAGACATATCTAATTCCTTCCCTTGTATGGCATAATAAAGCTCAAATAATTCCTTCCATATGCTTGCCAACAAGCCACCCTTTTACTAGTGTCAGTTCGAAAAAGGACTTTTTACGACCAGACAGAGGATACACAAAAGCCATAAATTGTTGACTTAATCATCAGCATCAGGCTGGAATGACTTAATTTCTACTCGAAGTCTTATGTTGTCTGTGTGACATCAGAACCATGATATGAAAAACGCATATAAAGACCCATTGGATACAAAAATCCTCTCAACCCTTCCATGCACATAGACGCAGACGTCATGGCACAGATTGTATGTTTGACTGTCGTCACTTTGACGGTATCAAACGGATTTTCATCATCCACAAAGGACACAAAGATAGAAAAAAAAATAATAACAAAATACACTGATGAGGGAAAAAAATGGATTTTCGCCGACTCGTTGACTTTTCCATTTTCTCTGTTCAAAGCTCCACCATGTTTATTTAGGCCACTTGTCAATTCACAACCTGCCTGCTGTTCCATTAGCTCACGTTCACATTCTATTCCCATCTCAGGCTTTTCACTCTTTTATTAGCCATTGTTCTTAATTCATGTTCATTGCGCGGAATTCATAATTAGCTTTGTGACTTTAGCACGTATAATCATTACAGTCGCGTGGGAAGACAATTATTATTGTTTGCTCCACGTAATCAAAGAACAATTCAAGGAGATTCAAAAAGGATGAGAAAGGAATGGGGAAGACATAATGTCAAGGAAAGCCCGGATCACGATGCAACCAGTGTGGGGTGGGTTTATAACAGCGGAGTGACGTTAATTAGGATAATTATTTGCAAGGATGTCTGAATAAAATAAATTTTAAGTCTCCCCTGCCTGACTATCGTCCTTGACCTTTTACGTTCATGATTGTTAATTTTATTAATCGATGACAACGACGACGACAAGTGAAATGATTCTCCTGTTTTTCGTTTTTTTTAAGTCCATCCGGTTGGAGTTCATGAGTAAAATTTTATGTTTACCCCCGGGCTCTCTTGGTTTTGATGTTCATAGTTTATCAACATTACACTCTCAATTTTGTTGACACATCTCGCATTATGTTTTGCTTCGTCCTTGAAATTTGTCAAGGCTAAACAATCACACAGCTTTTCATTTTGATACAAATTGTTTTTTTTTTTATTTCAGAACTGATTAAAAAGTACAACAGTTACTTAACGGAAATGGAGTTCGACGAGTTGAAGCTATACAAGGAAATTTACTATTTCGGCCAATCGGCGAATAAAGTTTATGCCAAGCCATCAACGAATCCAAATTCGGGGTACGACGACGAGAATGGAAATTATAAGATCGTAAGTTGTCCTTCTCATTAAAAGTTGTTTAAAATCTGTTGGTCAGTAGTCCGAAGCAGATAAGTGGAAGTTCTGGGGCCGAATTACCGCACACGTGATCGAGTAATACGTGACTGAATTATGAGAGTTTGGTATTACCTCTCACACTATGGAACGCTTTAGTACCACAATTGGACATTCTTTCATCAGCATTTGAACGAACTGGAATCATTTGATTTTGAAAGAAAAATGGCACTCACTCTCTCGATCACTGATGCGATAATTCGACCCCTGTGCCCCTGTTCTTTAACCATCGCCTCGATAAAAGCAGGCGATAAACGGTGGAAAATGGAACGAAATCCTACTAAATTCATACAATTTCGATCCATTTTCCACCGTTTATCGCCGAGGCGATAGTTACAGAACAGGGGCACTGATCTCTTCTAGACCACGATACTTGTGCTGCCGCAAAAGTGGACGAAGAACAGTTTGATATATTTTCTCTCATTTTAGGTTGAACACGATCATATTGTCTTTCGATATGAAATCCTTGAAGTTATTGGTAAGGGAAGTTTTGGCCAAGTTATTCGAGCTCTCGACCATAAGACAAACACCCATGTGGCCATAAAAATCATACGAAACAAGAAACGATTTCTCAATCAAGCCGTTGTGGAACTTAATATACTGGACGAACTGAGGGAAAAAGATGCCGACGGAACACACAACGTAATACATATGTTGGACTATACGTATTTTAGGTCACATCTGTGCATCACCTTTGAATTGATGAGGTAAGTTTCAAGGCTTTTTTTCCTCTCGCAGATTAAGTTGAACTGAAATTGGAAGAGTAGATACTCAAAAGTTGTTAAGTGGAGTGGAGCCTATCTCCAAAAGAGAAAATTATGCATGAAACTAGAAGTGGGAAAAAGTTTGGATCATATTTCTTTTCAAATTAGGCTATAAATTGTCTCTAGGGTATAAATGTCATGTAACCACCTGTACCTACACCATTGAAGGGATGAAGGAAGGATTCTGCAGACAGGCGTCGCAAACTGCCAATCCATCTACCACCTGATTATTCAGTACTTGCGACAGAGGACACTTCAATCTACATCAGAAAATCCATGCGACTTTTCAATGTTTTCTACGATAAAGAAGGAAAAAATCTAGTATAGGTATGAATCGATTATTTCAATCAAATTGAAATCAATCATCCGATCAGGAATACTTAAACGTTGTCATCAGACAGAATTGAACTCCCACTGTCAAGGTGGCAACATGGGGGTGGCGGATGGATCCCTTACCTATTATCTCAAAACTGTCTATCATCTGTCATTGGCATTGCATAGCACACATTTAAAAGACAGACACCGAAGTAGATTTTTATAGACTAACTATGGGGAGGATATTTTTGAAACTTACGTTCCACAGCGAAATAAAATCGATGTGGTCTGATGTTCTGGGGCTTTCAACCATTTTCAAAAAGCAGAACAAGTCTCTTAAGATACTTTGTGATAGGATTTTTCTATTTTAGCTATTTATTCATTTGAAATAAACCCTTGATACGTCCCTTTTCTATCCCACATCATCAAGTGACTTTTATTTTTAGTTTTAAAGTCAAGGAGAAAGTTATTTTTGCTGCCTCTTCCACTTGCTTTTCATAGAAAATTTTATACCATCCTCAACAGAACTTAAAAAAAATAGCGAAAATAAAACTTTGTAAACTTAGTTTGGCGCCCCATTCAACGTACCATTTGACCTATGATAATTTGTATGCTTTTACCTTGAAACTAATATACACCTGCATCTGTGGGTAGAGGTATGTACAGCACAGAAAAACAAAAAACACACAGGCAGAAGAAGGTACTCTTCTGCGAGATAATTTTAGGCAACTAAGGAAAAGAGGTACTGAATGGATCGATGGTGTGCTGTGTGCTCCCCTTCTCTCTCTCTATCTGGCAGTAAAAAGTGTCAATTAGAAGAGTTTGCTTGGCAGTCACGTGTTTGTTTTAACCCTTCTAACTGCTGCTATTATCTTTTATTTTTTCGTTGTAAAAATTTATGAAAATGTTTTGGAGGCTGTAATATTTGATGTGTGTACCTTCACTCTTAATTTAGACAAGAGCAATGCAAATTTAATTTAGAATATTGCTGCTCGTCTTTGTTGTAAGGAAGCAGGAGCAACCGAGTGTGGACAAGGGATGAAGTGGAACTTGGAATTGTGATTCGTGGAGTGTGGCTTGAAGTTTACAGGGTCCTTAGGTCTAAAAACAGATCTAATTTTTCTTTACTTTAATTTTCCGTTTGCCTTGAAATTGAATGTCCTGACTGAAATCAAAGAATTTTGACATTTTTGCATAACTGTATATCGTCGAACCCATAACTATCTTAAGTGTATTAAAAAAGGCGCAACAAAACTCGGGGAACCCCGGTCCCTAGCGCATTTCTCTCAACCATACCTTGTGGACAACGGCCATGATCTAAGCGGAAAATTAGCGAAATTAGAGTAAAATTTAAAGTTAAGCGACATCGCTCTGTCGTTCAGCTTTCAATTCGGTTCTAACTTTGCATCTCTGCCGCTCGAGTAAGTGGCCGTATCCTAACTCAAGCGTTATGAATCGGCGTAAAATTGTAGGTCCTTGAAATATCCCGAGGTTTTTCATGGCTTCGTTGCGCCACCCCATTTATTTCATACCCTGTTGAGAAATTAACGGGCCTAGTGATTTCTGCTTATTCCGAACGGCTAGTTGATATAACGCTTTTTATGGCAGTTTGATCACTCCCGATGATCTTGCCAATTCCTCTTGCCAGGAATTCGTGCGAATATTCATTTTTACACCACACATCCTTACTTCCCTGTAGCTATGCTGTGACGGCTTAGAATATTATCGTAGCGTCTCCCCGGTTTTCGTAAGGAGCAAATAAGATCAAAGAGAGTCTAGTGACACCCGTAACGCTTTAAAACTTTCCCACAAGTTTGCATGCAGATCCTAGAGTTTACATGAATGGAGATTGCCGGTGCAGTAAAAGACAGAAAGACTCAAAAGTGGAACATGGAAAACTGAAAAAAGATGTTTCGAGAAATTTCTTCAAATTTAAAACATTATGGAAAATTTGCTAATAGTAATGTGTGATGGGGTGGTACCACCAGGCACTACCACTGCTACGCGTGGGACTGATCCTATTTTTTCCCGCTTAGCTTACAATTCTACCCGCGAGTACTGATCCTGTTTTTCCCGCTTCGTTCTTAGCTTCCTATTCTATCCGTGGGTAAAAATCAAAGCGAACAAAATGTGCCTTCGGATAGTACGGGCTTGTGGGCGAACCAGAATTTTTTTTTGACTCACGTCAAATGGATATGCTGTCCGACACGATGATCCCAAGGCTCAAACTGCGTCATAAATACATAGTTGAACTTTCCTTCGGTTCAGGACAGGTTCAGGAAGGGATTGTTATCGAATCTTTGGCGTTGGTACCTTTGGTGAATAGCGATGGCATACAACTGAACTCACTAGGCAGTAGGCACATACGCTTCCGTCTTCCAAGCGGAGGCGTTAGCTAACCAAGTGGCTATAAGTCACGTTACGAACAATGGCTGGATGGGGAGAAGCATTTGTGTCTGCAGTGACAGTCAAGCTTTGCTTAAGGCTCTATTCAACCCTCTAACTACTTCGAAAATGATCCAAGAATGCAAGAGCTCTCTGAATGCGGTCGGAAGACTAAATTCTTTGAGTCTCTTTCGGGTTCTAGCCCATCACGGCATATCTGGATATGAGATCGTCGATGAGAACTTGGGAGGCCCCGGCGCCGGCGTTTGGTTTGCCGGGGTCCTCAAGGAGGGTTCAATTCACGACTGGATCTGACAATAGCACAACCGTAGATGGCAAAACGTATGCTCCCTAACGTTAATTAGAAAACTGAAACATTTTAACAATACCATAGCAGAAAAGATTGTAAAAAGCTTGCCATGGCATTTAAACGTGTAAGGCCTCAGTGATCCCATTTCTGTGAATCCTGTAGAGAGGATCAAGACACCGCGGAGCACTTCCTCTGTGAATGCCCTGCATTTTTTTAAATTAGGTAACAGATATTCGTAAGAGCTGCTTACTTATTTTCCTGGGTATCTGGAGCATCTGGAGAGCTATAATAAAGCAAGTTGCTATGGTAGTACCATGGATCTGTATTTAGGTCTGAGTGCTTCTGCTAGTAGTTTATTAACCTTCAATTTACTGCCGCGGATTTAATTGCACTTCGCCGCATAAGACTCGTCTAAATGCCGTTTTAAAATGACAATAACAGCCATGCACCTTGATTCTTTTCATTGGCGGATTATCGTGGATGTTGAATCCTTTTTTTTTTGGGGGGGGAAATAAGACTCACGGGCCTTATCGCTGCGGGGATTATTGCATTGCATCCTATCAAAACTCTCCAAGATTGAAAAAAATTATGAACCGCCCGGCCAATTTAAGACTTGAAAAAAGCTAGCCTGAAACGTTTTGAAATTCTATCAATAATGGAGATCCAGGCATCGATTCAAGTGTTCCCACCCTCCACACTCTCCAAATACACACTTTCATTCACAAATACTTGTTGACGGCTCTCGTACACAATTGAGGTTACTGAAGAGTACTCCGCCAGCAAATCACTAGGGTGACGCACATAAGAGTTGTAATCCCTTCGAGATCACGATGCTCGTAGCGCCGTAATAGAAAAAGAAGAACGTCTTACAAAAGATTTGTTTAACAGAGAGTCATCCTAAATTACACTCCAAAACAATTATGTGGAGGACGATTTCCTTAAAATAAACTTCAGCAAAAGTCATATCCTCAAGCAAAATTCTTACCAGTCGCTCCTCCGAATAATTAATATAAAACGAACCATAACCACCTATTTCTAGAAAAGTCCCTCTTCCAAAGGGAATCTACTGGAATAAATCAGCTTTAAGACTTACGAGAAAGCGTCTATTCATCCCCATATTTGCATATCTTAAGTTGGCATCTCTAATTAGACAAAATGCCTGACTTAAGTACGGTCCATTGTTCGTCATGGAATATAACGCCCAGCTCTTTGCATATCTTTGACACAAAATCAAATCCCCAATTATTGAAATCACAAGAATGTCATTCCTTCCATCATAACATAAACATTATACTGACAAATTAAATACCCTATCTGTTCCCTCTTGGATTCCATCATCACAATCGAACCAACACCCTACCATCGTCAGTCAATATTGCGGATCTAAAATAAGAACGAATAAGCTCTCCTCTTCAATGTTGTTGAGGGTTTTTATTATTATTTTGTTTTTGCCTTTGCAAAGACTTTGTTTACCCATAAATTATCCATTTTGCCGGGTACAGGAGAGAGGGTGGTGAAAGTAGACGACGTATTATGTCCTTGCGTGCTAACGCAAAGAAAAAAAAAAAATAGAAGGAAAAAATAATAACAACGTAAACACAATTCACTTTCACTAGTTGCTCGGGTTGTATATATGTATGTATATCGCTGGGAATACCTGATGATCTACAAGGTAGTACGTAACCTATCAAGCCCGCTTGTCCATACCCCCTGAGCACGTCAGCATGTTTGCCCTTATCCTTGTTGTGTTTTTTCTCGATTGGCTTTTGTTGTTTGTGGAGAATATCCTTGTTCACGGGGCTTTAATTAAAAGTTGATATATGAAATCAAGTGCATGTTTCCGGAATTCGCGCTGTGCCATTTGGTGGATGACATTTTAATGTTCCTACGTGCTCTAATTGCAGCAAAAAAAAAAAAAACACACACACACACACACAAATGGTAAAATGATAATAATTAGTTGACTTTTAGTTTCTCTGCCGTCACATATCAGATATCAGATGGCGTAAAAAGAACAACCACTACCACTTTGCGAAAATGGCTAAAAGGATTGAATTTCGCTAAAATGTCAACTGCTGCAGTTTTTTACTTTTTTTTTTTTAGAATCATTCGTCTATGCCCCGCAGCACATGCTCGGCTTGGAGTTTGAGCGGACTAATGTCAGTTTTGGGGAATAATTAAATTTTGTGGAACACAAATGTAAAATAGACTACCATTTGTCACGAGACTGAAGACTCTGACATGCAAATTTGATGTTTATATATATGTGTCATCAAAGAGAGCTCATTTGAAAACATTTACTTGGCGAACTTTTCTAGCATTTTTACGGCCTATTAATGACAAGAGTTTGTCTTTGTCATGAGTAGGGCTTTCATGATGTGGTTACGTATATGTGGTACCTAATTTGAATTACCTATTTAATATCGGCTTTTGATGTATGTAGAACAGCGTGTGGTATATTCTTAGTGTTGAAACCGTATGCACTTAACAAAAGCTCAAGTGATGAAATATGTTTGGCTTTCATGAACATGAAAAAAATAAACCTTTTTATGGGTTGTATGAAGTTGAGTATGAGTTGATAACTAAGGTGCTTATAGGAACAAATTTATGATTTTCTCAGTAGGTATTGGTGTCAACAACAAATGGGAAATTGCACTTAAAAAGTTGTGTTGTATTTATGTGACAGCTCAACAGGGCACGTTTCATAAATATTTTATTTCCCTCAAGTTTTGGGTCATGCTGTCACGCATGAATTAGGGATAAATGAAATTTATCTGGATTAAGCACAGGAGACCATTGAAATTTGCTAAAATGTGCTGGGGCATCGTTAGGATTTGGGTAGCTTTTTGATTAGTTTCTCTCCTTTTTGAGTTTTTCTTATCGCAGCTTCACCCTCGTTTTGTATGTAGACGGGAAATGTGTTTGGATTACAGATGATTTTTGAGTCATGATTTTGCTTATTTGATTTAGTTATTGCGATGACGGAATTTCACAGTTCTTTCTTCATCTCAACGAGATTTTTAAGAAGAAAAGAAAGGAAGATCACCGAATAATCAAAAAGAAAAAGCGGCATGAGAATCGCTCATTTGAGCTAAATGGAGAAATGCTTTGATAAGAATGAGACTCGAAAGTTTTACCAAAAGATGAAAAGATCATGCCAGAGTGGGAAGCCTCGAACTCAAGCCTGTAAAGACCAGCAGGGAAACAAAATAACAGACTCGCAGTTGCTATTGAGGATCTAGAAAGACTACTTCTGCAGACTGCTGAACGGCCATGAAGACACTAGTTTCGCTGTCAGGCAGAATGCCCCTTTTAATTTTTGATCAAGAATGCCGTCCTACCGATCTGGAAGAAGTAAAGCTTGACATATGCAAACTTTAATCAAACAGAACTGCAGGTGCAGATGACTTTGACGGCTAGCTTTTAAAGGCAGCTGAAGATTAGTTGTAAGAGACCAGCTATTCGGTATGTCAAAGCCGGAAGAAAGCATGCCCTTTGTATGGAACCTCAGTTTGGTATGCCCGATCCTGAAATTGGAAGACCCTCACAATTGCACCAATTTTAGAGGAATAAGATCTTGTCTGGTGTAATATGTGAACCTCTGAAACCCCGGGTCAACAATTTGATAGGTCTACGTTGCTCTGTTAAGGTCGATAAAGAACTCACCAAAAGCTTTGATGTCGAAAAAGGCTTAAGCAAGGCGAGAAACTGTCATGCGATTTCTTCAACATCATACTTGAAAAGATTGTACAAATCTCAAACGTCAACACCAGAAGAATAATCTTTCAAAAATCGCTCCAATTACTCGCTTACGCAGACGATATTGACGTAATGGGAAGAAGGAAGGAAACGTGATGTCATAGCTGCTTCAGTCTGCATTGAAACAACAGCGGCAAAAATTCCTTGTATAACTAATGAGGGTTAATGGAATCATATGCTGTTTTCAAACAAGAATAGAAAACATCGACTCTTTGGACAAAACGTCACAATAGACAGACCTTACTTCGAGGTAGTACAAGACTCGTCTATCTAAAATCCGCTATAGACACGAAAAACAACATGATTGCGTAAGTCAAACGGAAAATCAATTATGCCGACCTCTGTCTTCTTTGGGATAAGAAGGCAATTGGGAAATAAAATACTTTGAATACACCAAGTAACCCTGTATAACATCTTGATCATCCCAGTCCAGCTATAGGGCTGTTTTTAATAGAAGACCTTTAAATGGAAATAACAATGGAAGTAGAATCGGATTTGAAATCTTCCAACTGCATCCGATAAAAATTTCCGCGTTTCGTTCAAGTTCCCCATTTTCTCTTTCGTCCTTACGGAGAAAAAATTTTGGACATTGGGACACTTTTATTGAAGAATCGATTAAAATAGTAGCAGCCTCCCCCTCCCAAGGTAAGGAATCATAGTAAAGGATATTTTTTAGACGTGTGGTTTTCAAGAAGAAGTAAAACGCATATAATTAAATTTAGTACAAAGATAAGGGTTTTTGCCATTATATTTAAAATTTCAAGCAAGTGGCCGCGGCTGCTGACTCGAATAATTTGCAGCCGAGAGGCCCAATTTTCGGCCACTTTTTGTAGAATTTTGGGCCGTCTGTCAGCTATAATGCGCCGAAAATTTTTTTCCAAGACGTCAATCGTTTCGAGCTTATCTGCGTAGACAAGCGACTCAACATAACCCTACAAAAAAAGCCCAGCGGTGTTGATTTGCACGATCTTGGAGGCCTCGTTTCAACGCCACGACAACAATAAATTGATTGTTTCGTTGGCTGTATTTCATGTGGCGACGTCTTGTTGGAACCAAAGGTGGTCTACATCAACATCCCACAATCATTAATCAAGAGTCATTAATCATGGCTCCAAAGCATTCCCCATTGACAGTCACATTAAAGCCAGCTTCAATTTTGAAGAAATATGTACCTATGATGCTATCTGCCCATAGAGCACACCAGACAGCGACTTTTAAAGGATCTAACGGAGTCTCAACAATGGCTAGTGGATTATCATTCGGGATTGGATTATCATGACTTCAACCAAAAGTGAGCTTCATCGCTGAATAAAATTTTCTTGTGAAAATCGAGATCGGTGGCCATCTTATTTTGGGCCCATTCACCAAACGTGTGGTATCTGTGTTGTGATGGTTAGCGTATCCGCTTCTTACCCAAGAGCTTCGTGTATCGAATCTCAACAGAGGCAAAAACGTTTTTCCGCAGGTATCGCCTTTCGCGAGGAATTGGCCACCCTATTTATATATTTATTTTCACCAAACGTGCGCTTAGTGGCCTTTTGGTTTGAATACTTTCACGAGTGAGATCAAACCAAGGGCAGCAAACCAAGATCCTTCTGCAAAATGTTCTATAAAGTGGGTTTGTACACCTTCAATAGTTGCATGCAATATAGAATGGACTCATCGAGTCTTCTTCGATACTTCTGCTCCACAAAAGAGTACGACGCAACGCACTGTAGGGCGCTTCTAATGATGCCCATTATCCGCTAGAGTAAACATGGTAGTAACGCGTAAAACCGATCTATGGTTTCCCTAATTACTGACTCTGCTAGGCGATAAGGTATGTGGGCCGAATTTTGGACATAGAGCGTGATACGTCGCGCAAACCGAGCCATTTGCACGATTTGCACACGTTGTTCTGGAGTAAGTCTATTCATAATAAATTGAGCAATAATCAAGTGACAGCTGTCAAAAGACCCACTCCGAAAAAAGAATTGCCAGATTGAAAACCATACGTCTAAAAACACCATTTATAACCACAGCATACACTGTAAAAAAGTAATTAACATTACACATATTTGGTTAGAAAATCAGCAGTTCTTAAAGATTTCCAGTTTCAATTGATTTCCAGTTTCAATTATATGAACAACGGCATCACGAAGTTTTATAATTAACATCTTAACTGCGATATGAACTCGAAGCGTTCACTTTTTTATGAGCCCTCTATAGGGAAGAAATTAGATAAACTGTTTCTTGTCTTCCTAAAACCAATTAATTATACAGGTACCTTACCTAAGTAGTGAAGAACAACAAACTACCAGCACAAAAGAACTTCTCTTCAAGGACTTCTTTTCGACTCAAACGCTAATCAGCAATTTATATTCCAATAAACAACTTATTCAATCGCACATGTTAACACAGGAATACAATATTCTAAAAATACTTATACGCACCCATAAATGCTTCCGCTAGTTCAACCTGTTGCTGTTAAGTTCAATAGGCCACGAGAACAAAATGTCAATAATCACGCGATACTGTGAGGAGTATTTTCGTTGTGTTTTTTTTATCCTTCTGTCCTTTGTATTGTTGTGTTTGTTTTTTTCTACTCTCTGTTTCTATTTTGCTCTCAAACACAATTATGACGAACAAATCATGATTCTATAGGAAATATGTTTGGGCAGAAAATCCAATAAGCCGACTATATCCAACTTGACCTTCTATTGAACTTATGTAAGAGGACTGTAAAGTAGATTGAATCTCAATTTCATTGATAAACGCAGAGAAAGCGGCTTCTAGGAAGTAATACATAATTGAAAATCCCACAACATCAAGGACAGAATGGCATCTCCATGAAACGTGCCATGCCAAGATCTTTCATAGAACAAATTGAGATTTGTATCATTGTCCAAGGACATGATGAGTATTCGAGGAGAGGTGTATGAAAAATTTATGTTTTGATGCTGGGATACTGCCTTTGTTTGTCTTTGTCATCAATGTTGGGATGATTAAAGCTACCAAACTATTATAATAAACTTTCAGACTTTCTCTAGGGGAAGATAAGTATCCCTTTTTTTAGGGGCTGTGACGAATGTAGATAAACCTTTTTCAGTATAGAATGAAGATACTTTTAACAAAACATAAAAAGAAAGTAATGATGTACATAGGTGCTCTCGTGGGAATCTAAGGGTTTCTTTGTGTGAAATATATTCCATTTCAGGAGCTCAATAAAAACCAAAACAGGGTCATGTGTTTGTGGAATGTAAATTGCATAAATTAAGTTCTGCTAAATTACGTGAAACTGTCTCGACCTTTTTGTACTTGAAGTCCCTTGTTGAATGTGTGATAGAAGGAGTTTGGTTTAATTTAAAAGTAGGTTAATTTGAGACCAGCCTGATGTAGTTTTACGTCAAATTAGGGCAACAAGTTCATATACAAAACAACAAAAGAGCACTTGATGAATTGTATTGTATGAATAAATTCATAATGTGAACTGAAAGTGAACTTTCACTGATTAAAGTGCATGTTGTGAAACAGCTATTAACTCACGAAGTTACAAAAGCTACGACTATTCAACAAACCAATAAAACTGTCATCAGATTTTGTAGATTTTTCGATGAGAAATAAATTTTCTCTCATAGTTTTGATTGCGATCAAGAAACAAACAATAAATGAGATTCGAAAATTAGAACCAAGGTCTCAATAGCTTCTCTATCTTACTACAAACTTATTAGTGTGGATTAAACCCGAGAGCTTCAACTTACAGCTTTCAATTTTGTTATTATCTTGCGCTGAGTGCGTGGCAATGCCCTAAGTTGGTTGAGGTTCCTTACCACCTGATTGTGTCACCTAAGATGAGGTCCTTCCCTTTCTCAACTTCCCCACAATGTGCTTTCAAAAGGTCTTAGAGAGTTGATATCAATCTGGTTTTTCCTGCCCTAGCCATCGATCATACTCTTGCGATACGTACTCTTTTAAATTTATGAGCATCGCGATACAGCTCATACAATTCTTTGTTGAATCTTCTTCCCCACAAACTGTCTTCACGAATGTTACCAAAGATCACTATGATCTTGATCATTTTTCTTTTGAAACGAACTAAAATAACGAAACGAAATTGCATGAAACCTTTTCACTGGCATTAGACTTAGCAGATCAACGTAAACATCATTTTATTTGAAACGTTTAGTGAAAACGATGTGCACAAGATGATTTTCATGTCCATTTGCATAATTTTGGGTAAGATAACAGTTCGGAAAAAGTCCGTAGTGACGGTAACAGCAACCAAGAGATTTCTGCTTTGCTTCCCCAAATAAAATAATAAAATAAAGTGGTACCCGTGGCGTGATGGTTAGCATCTCCACCTGTTAACCCAGAGGTTCGAGGTTCGACTCCCAGCAGAGGCAAGAATGTTTTTCCACGGGTATCGCGAGGAATTGGCAAGTCCTCCGTTAGTAAATTCATTTTCATTAAAAGCGCTTTCTCAATTAGCCGTTCGGAACCGGCAAAAAAATTGTAGGTCCCCTCCATGCCCCCACGAAGGCATGGTTGGTTGTGAGAAATGCGCTAGGCCCAGGGGCTTCTCGCTCTGTTGCGCCACCCTATTTATTTATTATGCCCCAAATAAAACAAATAAATAGGGCGGCACAGCGACAAATGTCAACTTATTTAAATGATTTTGAAGCCAACAAAAGTAGTAAAAGACTCGAACAACGCTGAGTATGTATAAAGTTCAACGAGTTTGGAAGATTTAAAATAAACTTTTACGTTACAAAGAGCAAATAAATTCAATTTTGAATTTAAAAGAAATAAAATGTGTTGCAGCACTCTCTGTACTCCGGCTTTAAAAAAAAGTCGATTGGCATCTACGATAATGGAAGCTTAATAGGCTTTATTGTATTGCTGTATACATTATTCTATGCGTTCAAAACAACACCCCGAACCGTAGACACACAAATAGCATCGTTGGCCAAAGGGTATGCAACACTCACTACATCATCAGCGAAATATGTTGCCTACTCCCCATGCACATATCAGATTCGATTTCCGTTTCAATCTGCACTTATAACGTCATTTGTATTCATACAAATTCATTTTTACAACCACACAGCATTCCGCACTCAAAGGTTGTGACCTCGCCTAGTGAAAAGTGAAAAAAAGGAGTACAGGAGCAAAAAAAAACACCGACCAAATTCGAAAACGAAGCAATAGAAAAGTCATCAAAAAGCAATAATCAGGATATGAAGTCAAATTGATTTTTGTTGCTCTTTTTCCATACACCATTGGACGGAAATAAAAAAAAGTAAATACATGCAGCTTTGAAGTTAAAAAAAAAAAAACCAACAACAAATAATACGCCGCCTAATTTGATTTGAGTACGATAAATTTTTACTCAACATGCAAACGAAAATTGACTATAGCTTCGCTTGTATGTCCTTCGAAAAGTCTGTCGACATTGACGGAAAAACATCCCCTTATGAGAGTTCATTCAGGGTAAAACCGTGTTTTTTTTTGTGAATGAGACATGAAAAAACTTCTGGTAATGATGTGAATACATATTTCTTTATTCCAAAAGGGAGATGATTGTAATCGAATGAAAAGCTCCTCGTATCATTTTCGCAGATCATCCAGGCCATTTTAAAAATAAACAACGTTTCGTTGTTGTTGTTGCTAGTCCCAAGGGTGTCTTCGATTGCCGTTGTTATTATATACCCAACATCAAAGAAAACGACGAGAAAAGTCCCCAAACAAGACAAAATGAAAATGGGGTCATAAAGTGACATTTAATAAGACGCTGATGATGGGAATGGTGTTTGACAAGCTCTTTAGAATTTCAATAAACTTCCCATCAGGACACCTTATAAAACAAATCCAGGGAGCTAACGAAAACCACCATATCTTTATTGAATTTTTCATTCCCTTAATGCCATTAGAAATGGGGGGGCGGAGTCTGCTTGAAATTGAATACCATACCCACACACAGTTTTCTTGTGAATCGTTAGATAACTGGGCGGGTTCCTCGTATCCATCACACAAGTCGTATGGTAAAAGGGTACATATATGCGCCTTTTCCTTTTGTCAAACTATTTTATCACACATTTGCCAGATGAAACCAAACGCTGGCTGCACCAAAATGAAGTACACACAGGACTTCACATGAAAAAAAAGTTCTGTGTGCTCCGACCAACAACGAATTCAATTTCACAGCCCACCGAGAAATTTTCTGTGGCTGAAGGAATCCGTAACATCATCAGTAGAGAACAGTTGAAATTCTATTGAATTCCCTTCGACACAAAGAATGGCATATAAGTGAAACATGATAAAGGACTTCCGCTTTCAAGTTTAAAGTGCCATTCGTTGTTATCGGAAATGGTAATTACAGACTTGGATGTTTTTTTTACCTTATTAATGAAAGTACATGTTGAATAAAAGTGATAATGAATAATGAATCAAAGTTAAATGGCATAACACTGTGAAATATGTTTCGCTATTGAACAAGTAGTGTTAAGAGAAATGTAAAATCAGAGAGGAGATGATTACAGAACTACCGATATGGCTGGTTTTGTTGCTTAGATTATGTCAATGTATACGACTGCGCGTATGGCTGCAGGATCCACTGCGAATAAGAGTGCCGAAACGTCTGTGAATTCGGCTTTGTGGATATAATATTATGGATACGACTACCGACACAACTGAGGATCGACTGCTGTTT
This sequence comes from Melanostoma scalare, assembly GCA_949752695.1. Taxonomy (NCBI): domain Eukaryota; kingdom Metazoa; phylum Arthropoda; class Insecta; order Diptera; family Syrphidae; genus Melanostoma; species Melanostoma scalare. The sequence goes on from OX456984.1 coordinate 39,307,126, forward strand.
CAGTGGATACCGCCGGCCGCGGATAAGACTGAATAAACTGTTGCTGATACCGCTGCGGAAATGTCTATAAATACAGCTGCGAATACCACCCAGAGTACGGTTGTCGATACGACCGCCGATACGACTGACAATCTGCTCTGAATTTAACCTTCAATACGGTTTGGGCGGATACGAATGCGGCTTTGGCTACAACTCTCGATATGACTGTGGATACGACTGTCGATATGGTTGCAAGTAATATTACGGGTAAAACTACAGTTTTGACTGAGGATACGGCTAGGGATGCACTTACCGATATAGCCGCGGATACGACTGCTGATACGTCTGCAGATTCGACTATAAATGCAACTGTTGGTACAGGTGCGGATACCACCGTGAATACGGTTGTCGATACGACTGCCGATACAGCTGGGGATACGACTAACGAATCTGCTCTGAATGCGACTGTTGGTACAACCACCGAGAGTACGGTTGTCGATAATACTGCCGATACGACGGACGAATCTGCTCTGAATCCAACCATGAATATGGGGGTTCGATGGATATGAATACGGATTCGGGTGCGACAGCTAATATAACCGATATAACTGTGGAAAAGGTAGCGTAAGTAGACTGTGGATGCAGTTGGGAATACGGACTCGACGCATAAGGTTGCGGTTATGACTGTGGATACGACTGCAGATACAGCTGTGGATACAACTGACGAAACGGCAACTGATACGGTTGCCAAAACGACTTTGGCTACGTCTGTGGAGACGGCTGCCGGTATCACCGAGGATACGGTTGTCGATACCACTGCCGATACAGCTGCCGCTACATCAGACGAATCTGCTCTGAATTCAGCAAAGAATATGGCTTTGGCTACGACTGCCGATATAATCGATAATGGAAGGATAAGGTTGCGGCTATAACTGCCGATACGACTGTGGGTACGGCTGCCAATACAACACGGTTACGCGTATGAGTGATGATTCGGCTAGGGATACAGTTGCAAGTATGGCTGTGTACTACTACGGAAACTGCTGCGGGTATCACTGACTGCCGATACAGCTGCGAATACAACTTACGAAACGGCTACGGGTTCAACTGCAAACACATCGAATGTGGCTTCGGCTAAGGCTGCCTATATAACTGTGGACAGGGTAGCGAATGCAGTCTGTGGATACGGTTGGGAAGAAGTACTGATGCGGCGAATATGGCTGTGGTTCGCCCTTCCAAATGATGCTTTTCTGAAGTTATTAGCAAAATCCTTAGTCCGTGATTTAATTCTTTGCCTTTCCTTTTTTTCCCTAGTCTTGACTTTGACTTTTGAGTGAGTAAAACTCAAAAATTGGGTAATGTGAGAAAAACTCCAGCAAATGTAGTAAAGGGTGTTTTTAAGGAGGTATACCAATTTAAAATGAAAAAAAAACCGTAAAAATAAGTTTCATTATCATGGTATTGGTTTTTAAACCCGATTTCGTTCATATGAGCCGCAGTTGGCTCGAATAAAGCTAAGACAAGAAGTCCTATTTCCGACCAATTTTTCAAGCAACTGGGGGCGTGAATCGGCAACAGCAGTTTACAAGCGTTGTTCTGAAGTAAGTCTATTCATTGTGAAATCTGAAATAGCAAAACGTACTGACCACAAATATACCACCAGTTATCAAATTGGCAATAACTAAACACATCATTGCCAAGTTAAACACCAAACTTCAAAAAAAAACACACTTTACAATCAATGAGAAGGAATCTGACTTTCTGAAAACTTCAATTTCAAGGACCATATAATTTCACATCCACCTTCTGTTCTACCCGACGAAACCCAAAAAGTTCTACCACTAACTCCTTGCCAAATCACATTCAATCCATCCGCCCTTTAAACAAGTTTTTCCGAGTTCAATTATTTCGATTTCCTTTGGAAATCCTTGATAAAATCTTCCGCTCATGTTTCGCAGCAGTTAATTTGCAAAACGCACCTAATGACATTGTATTTCATTTCCTGTCGTTAAAATTTCCATTACACACAATCACAAAACACACGTATAGGTACAATTTCTTCAACGACTGCCTTTTCTCAGTCTTGTAACTTGTAAGCAATTTGAACTTATTTGCCTACCTCCTCTATTAATCAGTGTCCCTGAAACTCTATTAACTACTATAACTTACATAAATAGTTTAAGCAGAAGGTCATGGAATATTCGTACTCATGTCGTATCCCAACTTGGATTATAGTCCTTGAAACTATCTCGCCGTCATCAATAACAAATTATTTGCGTTAAGAAAGGTACTTCACAACAATAATTTGCTTCAATAAAGGCAATAAAGGTAAAATTTATCGATGCCAAAAATTACATTCCAATTATATCCTCGAAGGTCACGGTACTCTTACGTTGGGTCTTTATATTTTCTTGACGGTAACATAATAATTGATAAAAAAGCAAAACAAACACGGTATCAGTTAATTAATCGCAAAATTGTTTGGCAAAAAAAGTTCTCTCAAGGCCTTGTGTTTGTGTGTGTGTGTGATTTTGTTTCTAGAAAACAACCAAACATTCGAAAGGATGAAGTTTTTCCCGCCATTTTGTTTCATTGAAACTGCGGAACTTGCGGTTGGCGGAATATTGCCCTCCATCATCCGTTGAATAATGCATCCTTTTAAAGGTACGAGAAGCAGGGCTCCTATAAAAAAAAATAAAACACCCCCCAAACAGGCCGCTGCGCTACGCGAGGAGAAATAATAAAATTTAATTTATGATTTGTAACGTTGAAGTTTCTGTTTATTGTGTGGTTGGAGGTGGATGGGTGGTATAAAGGAACCCCTAAATTGACATGCTAAACGGAGTTGTAACATTATTGTTATAGTCTTGTTATACTGTTCGCAATAAGTCGTTTTGAATGTTTATAATGCTTAGGAAAGGATGCCATTGTATTTAGAAAGCAACAGGAAAACTCCACATAAAACGACTCGTTAAAAAGAGGGTGTTTGTTGTTGTTCGAGCGTTTAGCTGTAACTGCTTTCTTGTTTTTTGTTAAACTTATAAATCAGACTTGTAATTTCTGTGAATTAATGTGTGCTGTTTGTTGTTTTTTATTTCTTTTCAGTTTAAACCTCTACGAACTTATTAAGAAGAACAACTATCAGGGTTTCAGTCTGAGCTTAATTCGAAGGTTCTGCAATTCGATTGTCAAGTGCTTAAGACTTTTATACGAGGAAAATATCATTCACTGTGATCTCAAGCCCGTAAGTATAATTTTTATTTTATATGATTTTGGGAGGAATATGGAAGTGGACTCGACTTGGATGTTGCTGAAGCTCATATCATTATACCAATAGGTGAAGCAACAAAGGGCAAAATTCCTTGCCTCAAACCGAATGTATTGTTGGAAATGTGTACTTCACAATACACAAATATTAAAATACTGTAAAAGATATTTCTTTCACCATTGAGCCCAAGTTTCTGTTTATTTATTGCAATCAAAGCCCAATTCTTCTTGTTCCTATTCCAGCACAACAAGCATCGTTATCTCGAAGAAGCGATCACAGTGGTCCCATTAAACTGCTTCCTGCCAGTGATCCGATCGTAGGGATCGTTGGCCTGAGAACACGTTGGCAAACCTCCCGGGTTTGGATTGTACCATGTCTAAAGACAAACGCAGATTTTTTGCTTTTGTCTGTGATATGTGTGTTTTGGTCTGCCTTTGTCCTTATTTATTCGCGAATGTTGTATGAGATTGCCTTTTGGGCGGTGTTTTCTGAATCTCTCCTACAAACTGAGCCAATCGTTTTCTATTTTCTCCAAGATGGCATTTTTGACGTGAAAACTTCCACGGATCCCGCTACTTCTAATACGATCAAGTTTGCAGAAGTAACGAAACTGTCATACGGAGACATTAAAACGCAATTATCAACTCAAACCATCTGATGGTTCTTCTCCAAAAATATCTTGAAGTGGTCGGGTATGAAAGCTGGTATCTCGTACTGCAGCCCATATTTACTTACAAAAAAGGTATGGGCACTACAGTTCGAGTGAATCTGTTCCTCAAACACATCTTTCACAAGGAATTTGGTTTTCTGGTGAGCTCTGGCAGTTTTGCACTCTAAGTCGGTTGAGTTCTTCTTCCACTTGATTACACCATCTAAGACGAGGTCTTTCCCTTCCGCGATTTCCCTGCAATGTGCTTTCGGAAACCCGTCGAGACGAGCGTTGGTTTTTTCAGAGAGGGTTTTATTTCTGAATTGCCTTTTTATTCCAAAAAGCAGCGATTGGCCACTGAAACTGATGTTATTGTCCGTGTCTATAGCGGATCCTAGGTAAATGAAGTCCTGTACCACCTCGAAGTTATGTCTGTCTATTGTGACGATTTGTCCAATTCGTCGATGTTCTCTATCCTTGTTTGATGACAGCATACCTTTTCACCCTCATTAACCATCAAACCCATTTTTGTTGCTTCTGTTTCAATACTTGCAAAAGCACATACGACATCACACTTGCTTCTTCCCATTGCGTCAATATCGTCTACGTAAGCGAGTGATTGCACAGACTTTTGAAAGAGTATGCCTCTGGTGTTGACGTTAGAGCTTTTCAAGTATGATGTTAAACATATCGCATGACAGTTTGTCGTCTTGTCGAACGTATTTTTCGATATTAAAGGTTCTTTACTGACCTGACGGAAGCATGAATGTTTCAAAGTCATACTACATGATCTTACGAGATTTGCAGGGATACCAAAACTTGACATAGCTGTGTTCAGTTCGTCTCTGTTTTACGCCGCCTTGAAATCGTTATAAAGATGGTGTATATCGATATTACATATATTCTCGGGTTTTTCCAAGATCTGTCGTAATGTGAAAATTTGGTCTATTATGGATTTTTATGGTTTTAAGCCACATTGATAAGGACCTATCAAATGGTTGACATGGGGTCTCAGACGGTCACAAGATCTAACTCTCATCTCTTATGCGACGTTGAGGAGGCTTGTTCTTCTATAATTGGTGCAATTGTGAGGGCTTCCATTTTTCAGGATCGGACATAGGATTCTGAGGTTCTGTTCATCGGGCATGCTTTTTCCGACCATATCTAGCAGATCATCTGGTTTTTGTTCCTTTCAAACTCATCTCCAGCTTCCTTTAAAGGCTCGACATCAAAACCATCTGGACCTGCATTTTTATTTGATTTAAGTTTGCATATGGCAAGCGCAACTTCTCCTAGATCGGGAGGACGGAATTCTTGATCATCGTCCATGTTGAATTTGGCATTCTGCCTGACAGCGGTATTTGTGTCTTCATCAGCCTTAAACAGTCTGCAATGGTGGTCTTTCAAAATCCTTAATAGCAATTGCGAGTCACAATGTTTTCCTGCTGGTTTTTGCAGGCTTAAGTTCAAGGTTTGCCACCCTGTCATGATCTATTTTCGTTTTGGTATGACTTATGACTCTCTCTCCCATATCATGGCATCTTTCAATTTCCTCTTGCTGCTTGTTTTTCTTTTTGAGAATTTGGTGTTATTACAATGAGGTGCAGAGGATTCTTTGATTCTATGGCGTCACTAGGAGAACTTCACATTAACCTCACTTGGTAAATGGGACACCCACCGCATATTATTTGTTCTTGTCAAAAACACAACTTATGTTATGTTATCCATTGAGATACTGAGCTTAACTAAGGGAAATTTTTCATTTTGTGTTTTGCAGTACCATATGTTACCATGAGTGTGCTTCATATGTAACGAGTTACGAATCAGTAACATCAGATCTGGAACAGCCTAGTCTTAACATCTGACCATTCAAAGAAATCACGTCTCTAGGTATATAAGCTCTTTGACTATAAAATAAAGGCTTGCGTCCTTTGATGAAGGACCATTCCATTTTATATAAAAGCTTTCTGAAAACTTGGTACAGAGCTATCTTCTAAAGCTTTATTACTTCATTTTGCTTGAAGGCTTTAGAACTGATACCCACGATATCGAACGACTGTTCTGTTAAGGAGATTGTGTTCAATCCCATTAGCCGGTAAAGCAAACAATTTTAAACAAAATCCTCAAAGGCAGGACATATTCAACTTATATGAGATGATGGTTCTTGCCTCTAATATGCGAAACAATTTCCCAAATTCTTTTCATTGAACGATTAGAAACGCAAGCATGTGTAAAGCAATCAACTCAAAGTCTCCTTCTCCACTTTTATTATTCCATTCAGGCGCCATACTCGTATATTACATCCAGATGCGATAATATTCCATTCGAATGGCTCTCTACACCCCCACATTTGGACGATAAGCATGGAATTTTACCAAGAAAGACATCAATTCCAGATCCACCCCAGTGAACTTGACTTATTGTTACAACTCGCATGTAATAAATTTGCGCGCTTCTTCCCCAAAAATTGTCCATATTCCTGATATAATTCCCATAAACAACACCCACCTACCACGTCCTACGTGTCATTTATATCAATAACTCCTCACAATTTCCTGTTCTTCATTTTTTTTTCCTTTTAGGAAAACATCTTACTAAAGCAACGTGGCAGCAGCTCAATCAAAGTCATCGACTTTGGCAGCTCGTGTTTTGTAAATCGAAAAGTCTACACATACATTCAATCGAGATTCTATCGGTCGCCGGAGGTTATTCTTGGTCTGCCCTATGGAACCGCCATCGATATGTGGAGTCTGGGTGAGTACCTCCTTTTCTGTTATAAGTCCTAATTTTTTTCCTTTTGACTTTTACGGTGTTTTCTTTTGAATGCGCAAATTAATGAAAAGCAATATTTGAAATTGAAATCATTCGAAAGAGGACACTCGTAGAGTCATCATATTATGAGTGCTATGCCTGGGTCAACAAAAAAAGACAGCAAAAAAGCAAAAAAAAGTACTAACAAACAAACTGTTGAACAAACAGAACTGTGATTGCAACGTTCGTTTGATAGATAGACAGGGTAAGCTACCGTTTCGTTACACTGCAGTGGCTATTTGGAACAAAAATATCCTTGCCGCTTATAGAGGCGCAACGTAAGAGAGACAAGGGGTCGGGTTTGTAAAAAAAATGCAATAGCAAACGGATCAGAAGGTGTGGAATATCCATGCAAACTTTTATGTGCACCATTTTGAAAGAGGGTGTAAATTAAGATTTGAAAACATTATGAGGCACAATAACAAATAGTGCATTGTGTTTGCCAAAGCTTAAAGTTTTATCTGCGGAATAAATATTATATGAAGCACTCTGCAAGCTGCAACACTCATGTGGTTTTCTGAAGTAGTCTCGGAGGTAAAAGTTCTTAAGTGGTTGCAAGGACAGACAGCATCATGATTTTTGGGTGGAAGTTTGATTTTGTGTTTTGGAATGTTGTAGAGAGGTGAAATATAGACAACACCTGAGGTGTTTTGAAAGACTTTTTTTGGTTAGCCAAAAAGGATAACAGTGGCAAAAGCCAGAGTAGCTTATTTTTGTGTACGTGTGTGCTTTAGAGGAATTTAAATCGAGACGTGAGTCACTTTGTGTGTTGGTGCTGGGAGGTGATGTTCATATCGAAGATGACAAGATGACGAGAGTGTGTAGTGATTCTTCAATAAATTGACAGTAGAGGGGAAAACTTCAGAGTTTTCCAAATGAGGCTTGTAATGAGCGGTAGTGCAGAAGTAAAGTCCAAAATGTCACAGAGTCGGCTTTGGAAACTTGTTTGATTTAAAACTTAGACTGAGTAAAAGGCAAAATGGTACTTTAAACTCTAAAGAATTGTAGTTTCAATAGAAGATTTAAGTTCCTCAAGGGGAAACTTTTCCCAGTATCGTTTTCCTACGGTCTTTACTTGTTGACTCTTCAGAAAATGGATCATAAACTACTTACTTTACTTACTTAGGTTGACATTACATTTCGGGGTGAACCTGAACCTCAACCAACGTCTTCCTCGAACAATTTTGATTTCGGGCGAGCTCTTTCCAGTTTTTCACTCTAAGTCGGTTGAGGTCTTCTTCCACTTGGTTCCGCCACCTAAGGTGAGGTCTTCCACTTACGCAGATTCCCTGTAATGTGCTTTCGTAAATCCGTCGAGATGGAGCGTTGATGTCCGTCCGCTCCACACGGCCCAGCCGTCGTTTACCGCGCGATGCGTTCTCTTTTTGCCATGCTCATGTCGCGGTATAGCTCATACACCTCGTTGTTGTATCTTATTCTATACCCATTGTTTTCGCATACGGGACCAAAGATCATTCGGAGTATTTTTCTTTCGAAACGACCGATATCGATAAGTTCCACGCTTATCGCCGTAAAGCAGGAATGGTATAATCAAGGTCTTGGTTTTTCTGGAAAGGGTCTTATTTCTCAACCGCCTTCTTAACCTAAAAAAGCAACGGTTGGTTGATCTCCGTTTGATCTTCGAACTGATGTTGTTTTCCTATCTTTATCTATAGCGGATCCTATAGGTAGACAAAGTCCTGTACTACCTCGAAGTTATGTCTGTCTATTGTGATTTAGTCCAATTCGTAGATATTCGCTTTCCTTGTTTGATGACAACATATACTTCTTATTAACCACCAAACCCATTTTTGCCGGTTCTGTTTCAAAAGCACCTATGACATCACGCTTCCTTCTTCCCCTTACGTCAATATCGTCTGCGTAGGCGAGTAATTGTACAGACTTTTTAAAAATTGTTCCTCTGGTTTTGACGTTTGAGTTTTGTACAATTTTTTCAAGTATGATGTTAAAGAAATCGCATGACAGTTTGTCGCCTTGCCTAAAGTCATAGACTTTGGAATATAGTAAAGTTCGGTAGACTCTAACTTACATATAGACAGTTAGAGTCACCTCTATTTACTATAAAAAGCAGCCTCTGTTTGTTCTATAGTTTCGTTGGGCTATGATCTTTGTAATAAAATAAAATAAAATTTTCTCTTTAAAAACACAATAAAATCAATTTTCCCGTGTAAAGGGTGTTTTTTCAGGGGTTTGGTTTTTAAATTGTCAACGCTGTTTCTAGTGAATTTCACAATTGGCGGTATATTTGTGGTCACAATGAACACAATGGAACACAACGTCGTTCAAGTGACTGCCTTGGTTGGTTTTTCAGTAGAGCATTCTGTAATTACAATTTTACAAGACCTTGTTGATGGTTTCGGGCTGTGGCTGACGGATTGCTTGAATGGCATTGGCCTAAAGTGCTTGAATCATTTATGGTGTTGACACAACATCAGTCTCTCACGGTTCTGAAAGTTCAAAGGGGTTACAGCTAAAAGGGGACAGTTGACATCACCAGAACGGCTGATAACACGATTCGAGAATTTGGTGCCTAAAAGATCAATTGTAGTGTGGAATGGACTGTGTGCCATGGCATGACCCTGGATGACCCAGAGGCTGTCCTTTGTTCAAATTCATCTCTTCAATATCGGCAAAAAAAAGAAGCCGGTTAACATGGGTCTGTAACACCCACCGTTGACCAAAAAGTTGTTCCAAGTCTCACTTTCGAAGAAAAATCGCTGACTACTCCAATATCTGCTCTGCACCGAACTGTCACTCCCTGTCTCTGAGGATGCATAGGCTTCTCGACAATGTGTGGGTTTTACGAGCCACCTTTGTTTGTTAAAGTAGCTAGCGAAATAAAAATGCGCCTCGTAAGAAAAGATAATCACCCTTATTACGAATGGTGTTTTAATAAAACGCCAATAAGATGACTTATCTCTAGGTGCCACAATTGCCGTTTAAATAAAATAATTTTTGAGGGAATGGTAAGAGCAATGAGGAACAGATAGAGGTCTGAACTTATATATTTATGAAAACAAAAATTATCGCGGCTGAAGCTCTGTCATTTTTTAGGCGTTTTAGTGAAACGCCTATCGCAATAAGGGTGATTCTTTCGCCCGTAAATCTTTGTCAACTTCGATCTGCTCTGAGGGTCAAACTGCGAAGCTATAACGAAGGGCATGGTCGATCCTTTGATCCTTTTGATTGCCGAATCAATAAAATCTTGTAAACAGGTATAATCCAAGCTCCTTGTATGTAGAATTCTCTCCAGTCTAGTTCGTGAAATGTTAAGAGATGGATGGCGAGTTGATGTTCGTCGATATAATCTCGCATTCTCAAGCCTCAACTACAGCACCCACATTCTCGTCTGTGGCCACTACACGAAGATAGGAACCATGAGTGTGTTCCATAAGCATGCCAGTCGCACGAACTTTTTGCACAAAAATGCGTACAGCAGATGCGATGTGTGCTTCTTTTTAAAAAACCCACTCTATAGGCTGCAAGGCACTCATTTTGGGAATGAGTTTTTCAATGTTTTCTAACGTTCGTTGCCCAAGCGCTCATTTCGATCTGCCGAGGGATGGACATTGTCTTTCTATGAAGACCTCGAGCTGGAAACGGCTGTCAGTGACAAAATAACCTTTGAATTAAAAAGAAACCAATATATGGCCCATCCTTAATATTGAGGTTTGCATTTACACATTTTTTTTCTACTATTCGAGGCATGCAGATGTGTCCTGTGTTGTGGTTGAGTCTTGAGTTCCAAGGCAATACCGGTGGTTGCAAATTGCAAATATACACAACAGACTTTCTTGAAACCATGACAGGGCTTTTATGATGTGGAATAACTCTTTACCTATTTAACCATTCGTTACGCATAAACAAATCTAAGCACAACAATCAAGACTCCATTTTAAAATGGTCTGAGCATATAAAAAAAAGTACATAAATAACTGTAGTGAAAAATTCAGACTTTGGTGCTATTGCAACTCAAAACATGCTTTTACTATACTTACACCTGAAGCGGGAATAATAAACTTTCCCGTTCTAAATTAAGGCAACGTTGGATTGTATAAAAAGATGTTTTTTTTTGCAGTTTTTTTGTTTTAGCAAAGCCTCTCGCGCACCACTTGTATGTTTCTCTGTATGCATTTCCTACGCGTAAGTTCAAAAGTGCATGAATACCCGGTCGTTAGAGTGGAAGACTTCCTTTGAACGCTTTGAATAGAGAAAAAGGAACTTTGTTTTTTTTTTCATTAATGGCACTCGCCAGGTATGAGGGCAAGTGTTTTTATGTACTTGAATTGTGTATACCATTTCTACTGCAATCTTTTCTTTACAAAATTTAATTAGGAAAATCTTTCGTGATTGCAAAATAGAAAAACTTTCAGAAACAGCAAAAAGAATCTCTCTTTGAAACTGGAATCCATTTGGATAGTCATTTGGATAGTTTCCAAGAATCTTTGGTGATTTATCTATTTTCTTCTAAGTTTTTTTTTGTCATCAAAGTTTTCTTGTCGGGGAGGACAGTAGCGTGCTCCAGTGGGTGTTGAATTTGTGATGTTTTCTAAAGTTGACTCACAATCAAATCAGCTCAACCTACTTTTCAAATCAATTTTACAACGTAACGACGACCGTTACTTCACCTGCCCGGAACAACGTTCGATGCACCAACAATAATGTCCTCATTTCAGTTACAACATTTACATGGGTACGTTCCATTTACAATTTGAGGGCACAAGCTTTGTACACACGCAGTTAACTGGCATCATACTCGACGCAAAGGGAGACTCGCCCAGGGATGCATTAATTAATCCATACTTTTGTCCTTTCACAATTGTTCCCATTTGCTATTAAATGTAAATGCGAATGTGCTTGTGCATGACTAGGAAACAAAAACAGTTTTAAACTCTTTTCTGCTCGCGTAACAATCGAGACTAGTGAAACTCATTAACTAAGCGAAAGGAAATTGTTCATTTGATGCTAGCTTGCTGCTGTTGATGTCTCCATCCACTCATTCCACCCCATTTAACGCCCACATTTCAGAGTGTCATATCTTTAATTGTGTCCTTCTTCCGTATATATCTACACTGAACTGGGCCATGAAATAATGGCCATGGGAAATACGAAGCTTTAAACATATTTTTGTCATTCATTTCAACGCGCTGCTTAATATCCTTGTAAGATCCTTAGTAATTGTGGGAATGACTTTTAAGGAAAAAACGTATATATGTGTAGTTTTAGTATACAAATACGATTGTTGTGGCAAATTCGTCTTACATTATTTTGAGTGCCTCAAGATATTTTTGTGGCTTTGTCATGCACAAAAGAAGGACACATCCATTTCAGAGATCAGATTTATGTTTCCAAGTTTCCGCCTTGTCTGTGTTTGCCGTGGGGGTATGAATTGTATACACTTCTTCAATTATTTTCAAATTATTCGACTCTTCCTTGGCTAGTGGCCAGTCGCCAGTTTGACTCAATTTCGGAGGCTGGAAATAGTTTTCTGTTGTTTGAAGGACCTTGGATAGATGTTGTGCCACGTGGCGGATGTTGCTTTTTTTTGCATAAGCTTATGCCGTTTGGGGGCAGTTGATGATTATGATGTTTACAAAATAAAAAAAAAGAAGTGTTTTTTATGACGACTGCAATGTCAATGCGGACAAGATTTTCTGCCAAGGTCAAAATTCTTTATGAGTCCCACCTGGGTGGTTTGCTGTAGAGCACATGAATTGGATTATGGATCAATTGCTCTTAACGTTTAATGTAGTTGGTTATAAAAAGAAGTCTTTAGACATAAGCACTCGGTAAAAGACGAAACACTTTGCAAAAGCAAACTTTGAAAGATCCCTAAATGGGCGCCATTTAAATTAAACTCTTATGTTTCCAGAAGGAATGTCAACAAGAAAAAGTCAGGTGGCTATTGAATAAAAGGGTGCACATCAAAATAAGGGTGAAAATCATTATATTCAGTATATGAGTGTCTCGTGAACGAAGCAAAATTTCGAGAAATTATCAAAGAAACTTTTTAAATAGAACTGGATTAGGAGCCTGCTCTGACAAAATTTCAGCTTTTAAAACAACAAAAGTGTGGGGTTCACGGGTTCGTAGACTTGACCAATTTTCTCAGACTCTTCTCATATTCAAAATTTCAGTGAAAACCAGCTGTTCGTTTATCAAACGCTGCTAATGAAATGATCCATCGTAGCTCTTCTTCTAAACATGTATTCTAAACACTATACGATTGCGATTCCACTAACAATTTTTTTTTCCTTTTTCAAGGTTGCATCCTGGCAGAATTATACACCGGCTTTCCACTCTTTCCTGGTGAGAACGAAGTTGAACAACTCGCATGCATCATGGAAATCTTGGGCCTGCCTCCAGAGGACCTTATTGCCACAGCTACTAGACGTCGTTTGTTCTTCGATTTCCGTGGTAAACCTCGTTGTATCACAAACTCCAAGGGCCGCAAACGACGACCCGGTAGTCGCTCCCTCTCGCAAGTTATCCCGTCCGATCGGCTGTTTCTGAATTTTGTTAGAGGCTGCCTAGAATGGGATCCCGCGAAGCGCATGACCCCCGACGAGGCTGCCCATCACGAATGGCTTCAATTTAGCTCAACATCATCATCGTCATCATCGTCGTCATCATATAAAGTGTCAAAATTAGGCAGTGTACATCAGACTAAATATTACAACATATCATCGCCGCAAAATGCAATTGTCAACAATAACAACAACAACACAAACAACAACAATAACAATTCGAAAAGCCAAAGAACATCAATGACCACATCAACGTCAAATCCACAACCTACAATCCTGCCCGACATAAAGATCTCCTCAAGCAACAAATACGGCAGCATGCAAAAGATTGCCGTACGATCAAAGATCACCAACGCCGGCCTGACATCATCAGTGTCTGACCTCGAATCAGTGCAGCAGTATTCTTTGCATCGGATGTATCATCATCAACATGGTGGCGCCCATGCAGAGCCATCGATGACAATGAGTAATTCAGCCAGTCATAGAAAACTCTTGACGACAAGCGGCACTATTGCTCATTCATCAAAATACAGTATTTCAACAAATAATAATTCGATGGCTGCTGCAGCAGCATCAGCATCCACAGCCGCAAATGCCAACATGTCACACTCCCAGAGTACCGGTGATGTGTCGACAATTTTTGGGCGAGCATGACGTGTACCCCGTCCCACAAAGTTGGAACTCAAGAAGTGCAAACTAGTCAACATGGTGGATCTGTGGAGCTAAGGGTAGTCATGTTGTGAAAAGCATTAACAGGGAGCAGCCATCAGAGTGTGCAACTTAAGTGGAACATATTATATGAACATACACATCTTTTTTACATAAACATATACAAAACATACTTAGCATGTACGATTAGTATTCGCGTTTATTTTTTGTGTTAGAGACCATCTTTAGTCGAATTTAATAAATATTTTCTCGATTTACCTTATTTTATTTTTTAAATTATGATTTTAAGATCATTTTCTTCCATTTTCTATCCAAGACATTCACTTCCAGTTTCACGTACGTCATTGATTAATTCTGAAATGAGAATAAAATAAAAACAATGTTGGTTCAAAGTACACTTAAAAAAAAAAAAAAAAAAATTTAGAAATAAACATAAATTTTAGATTTCTCCTTTAATTTTGAGAAATACCATAGACTCAAAAACAAGACAGACAATTAATTAACAAGCATAATTCTAATTATAAAAAACTGCAGTTTTGACATTACGTATTTAGCAATGAAATTAAAATTCGAATGATTTTGAATGTAAAAATATCTATATACTGACGGTGATGATTATACTTATTATTAACTCAAACTAAACTTTAATTAATTACGTTCAACTAAAATAAAACAAAATATTTAGTGCTAGTTCGGTTATAGTTTAAACCCAATAGCAATACTGTTTAAAAATCAATAACTAGTTAAACAATGATAAAACAAAAACCGAAAAAAAAACAATTTATGAAATGTATTTAGTTTTACAATCAATGTGTTTAAATGAAGTAATAATATTATAATTAATTAGAGAAAACAAAAAACAGAAACAATTGATTAAAAATTAAAATACCGAATAAGAAATAGTTGTAGTCGTAATATTCGTAAAAAAAAAACAAAAAATAATAAAAACTTTTCAATTAAATCAGTTAAAAGTTTTCTTATTTGTCTTTCAAATTCCTTAGCCTTTATTCTTGACAACATCCGACGACGGAATGAGTATTTAAGGCTGTTGCAATGGATTATCCGCTCATACAAACGTATATTCATACCTAGAGTTCTAAAAACACAAGTCTTCCTGTAGTAGGGTAAAACCAGAGATTATAATACCCTTTTGCATCCTGAGCACCGTACTCAAGAAGTGGACGAGGGTTTCATGTCGTTAGCAACGGTTTAATTGATAACAAGTTCAGATAAGAGATCATTTTGAGGAAGATAAAAACAAAAAACGAAATCCTTACCTAAGGACACGCAAGTTTTTTTCTCAAAACGTTAAATACGATTTTTATTGAGTGCAATCTACCAGGAAAGATGATAGTCAACACCAGGCTAGGTTAGGTTAAAATGGCTGTCAGGATTCAGGAAAACAACTGACACACTTAGACCAATATTAGGTGCATTGTGATACAATAAGAATTATGCGAGGGAGGACCTCACTTAACAAAACCATTTGGAGCTTTTGATAAAGCGAGAGAGATGAAGGGTATCTCTGTTGGCCAGATCGTTTAGATCATCAAGGAAATATTTGCCTAGATGTCGTTTTCCTTTAAAGGAGAGTGCAGGACATGAGCAGAGTAGGTGTGGAACAGTCTCTTCCTCCTCCTCATCTAAGCAACTTCTGCAGAAGTCATTAGAGGGAACGCCGAGTCTTATGGCGTGTCTTCCTATCAGACAAGCTCGGTGATGACATTGATTACGGAGGTAAAGTGCAATCTGGTTATGGATAACAAAAATCTTGTGCGTTTTGGATCCAGTCCTGGCCATATCTGTTTTGTTGTCACACAACTATTGATATTGCTCCACCTGTTGTTTGTTTTATCCATTGTATCTTGCCTTACCATGAGTTTGTATGCAGCAATTGGTATACCAATGTTTAACCTGCTTATTGAGATCGGTAGAACGGTTCCTTCTCTGGCGAGTTCATCGGCTTTGCAGTTACCCACGATATCTCTGTGCCCCGGCACCCAAGTAAGGTGAATATTCAACTGTTCAGCCATCTCCCTAAGAGATAAGCGACAGTTAAGGGCGGTTACTGAATTCGTAGAAAAAGCCCCGAGTGATTTGAGGGCTACTTGACTGTCTGTGAAGATACGGATATTCGCTGAGGATATCACGTTTTCTTTTAACCACGATAGGACCTCTTTGATCGCCAAAATTTCCGTTTGGAACACTCTACAATGGTTTGGAAGGCGGAATGAGAGACTTACTTTGAGTCTGTCTGTGTACACCCCGCAGGCGACCTATTCTTCGGTTTTTGAACCATTTGTATAGAAATGAATTGAATCATCTCTCAAGAATTCTTCATCTTCCCAGATAGTTTTCGGTGGGATTGATTGATTTGGAATGGTGTGGTCGGAGTGACAAGGGATTGATCTGAACAGATTCAGGATTGTAGCGTGACCGATGTGACTATCGGTCCATTGGGAGATAGCTCTGATACGAATGGCTACACTGGCAGCCATTTGTTTGCTGAAGATATCTAGTGGTGTGAGAATGTTTCAGGCAGCTGAGGGTGTTGATTTCAGTGCTCCGCTTATACACAAACAGGCTGTTTCTTGGAGCTTGCTTAGATTATCTCAGCGGGTCCTTTTATCAAAAGCGGTCCACCATACCAGTCTGTGGGTCTGATGACCGCGGTGTAGAGTCAGTGAGTGATTTGGGCTTTTTTTACAGGAACAGAAGGCTTCGGTGAATTTCCTGATTGTTTCCTGTATATTAGATCTTCAGTTTAGATTTTTGTCTTGAAAGTTTAAGTGGAATTCCATTGATTGACGGAGTTAATTGTTGAGGAATTTTGTATTTCCTGGTAAAGAGAACGAGTTCAGTTTTCTTTGGGTTAACCCCTAGTTGACTTTTTCCCCATTTTATTAGTTTGTTAAGAGCGGTCATCAGCTCCGTAAGGACGTGAGGTTTTTTACCTGATTCCGCAATGGAGACGCCATCTGCATATGCAATCACTATGAGTCCCTCAGCTTTTAAGCTAACTAGAAGTTCGTTTACGACTAGGTTCCATAGAACAGGCGATAGAACTCCACCTCCACTCCGATAGAACACCTAGACAGATCTCTTTGCAGGGAAGCCCCTTGATTTGAGTTGATCTTCCCACAGCATAAGACTTTTTAGCTCAACTATTGATCTGTCCACTTTAAGATTTGTCGGTGCCATTGTGATTGCTTGGTTACTAACGTTATCAAAGGCGCCCTTTATGTCAAGGAATGCGGCCAGAGTGTATTTTTTATACACCAGGGTGTTTAGGGCTGTTTCTACCGATTTTCCTGGCGTGATCCATTTTTAAATCGCAAAAAAGTAGGCCTTAAATCAGTAAGCTCAACGTCTACGGATCTAGCGCTTAACGAACTGCTGAACGCTTACCTTATTTCCAAAATGAGCTTCAATAAAACGAATGTCTTTAATCTTACTTTATACTTTACCAAACGTTGCCGCATCGTCGCCATCAAATAGCTTTTTCAAAGCTACAATTTAAAAGTGAAATGATGGAGCAAACGAAATTCATGACGGCGGGTATATATAAGAGTAGTCCTCACTGTCTCAACATCTTCGAGTTCTAAACGAGAAATGTCTTAAATGTCGCTTTGCAATCCGTCTTCTAGTTCTCTGCACTCTGCGGCTCGGGGACTAGACAACTGTTGGAACCTTAGAACGGTTCAATAAACTCAAATTTTTAGACACTGCTGTCTAGCAAGACAACTGTCTAAAAGTATTTTAAGGAAGTTTTAAAAATACGATTTGCTATTGCCTATCTAAATCATTCATAACTTAAGGTGTTGCGGCTTGTTGTCACGGTGATCTCAAAGCTCTCTCTTATTTTCCATGACAATTTATTGTATTATGTACCATTTTAAGCGATATATGGAAGCAGCAGCTGGAATATTAAATGATTAGCGTCTTGTAAACGTCGATGTTTTTGCTTTTTTTAGCTTCAAAAGCATTGGTGATTTGATTAGCAACTGCTCCTGTTCTTATTTTATTTTTTATTATTGGACGGGATCATTCAAATTCCATCATTTTAAATTTCAGTTCAAAAAAATAAAAAGAGTCGAAACCCTCAACGAGAATAGTACCCTCACTAAACACACACTAATGAGAAATCCGATCGTCACATCGTTTTACACAATGTTAAGGGGCGTCCACATTTTGCCGACCGGGAATCGAATACCTATATTTCATTCGGTTCGGATTCGGATCGAATTTCGGTAAGGAGGATAGCCGATCTAGACGTACACAATAATTTGGTGTTGTGCCGATTGGCGCCCTGTAGCATAGTTCATGGCTCAATCCAATCTAATCCAATTGATTTGGTTTAAATTGGGGTTGATTTTCGGCAAATAGGAAGCTTGATCGGTAGGTAGGAAGGTCAATCTACACTTATAAGGTATTGCCATTCGGGAAGTGAAGCTTTGTGACGTTCGGTATAGTGTGGACGCACCTTAAGACCAGGAATTATAACACACAGCTTAGATCTTTTCACCTACTTAAAATACCTACCGTTTAAATCTGTTATTAAGTTGTCTTACTACATGAGGTTCTTAAGGCAGCCCGCTGCTGTAAGTTTTGCAGACTTCTGTTTAGAGTATTAAAAGGTTGCAAACAGACAAAGAATATTTTTCAACTTAGGTAATTTTGACGCTAGCTATTTCAAAGCAATAATTTCCATTTCTGATACAAAGTCCAGAAACACTTTCATTAACTGTGGGTCTATAGGTTCTACCGGTTGATGTACAACCTTTCCATTTTAGTTGGGTCATGTTGAAATTTACAGTACATATTGGTTAGCATACTTCGGAGCTAGCGAAACACTGCCTTCAATAATACAATGATTTTGGTATCAAGGAGAAGGATAAGTTCAACTTAAGAACCTAAACTTCAACCTAAAAATGATGCGACAAAATGACGATAGCACAATAAAGTGGCAAATGTTTTTTAGGTTAATTGAGCTGTGGTACTACTTCTGGTTTCGAAATGAAAAACATCTTTTATTGCTTCTGGTATTGCTTACCTTAAAAAAAAAAAACAAATCACTTAATGATGTTTACAACGGCCCGCCATTACCTTTACACATTAACACCTTTCACATTGATATCTTAACCGAGGCTCCTACTAATGATCGAACTAACAACCTCCTGCAGCATAATGGGTGCAACCGCATCATGACGATGCAGAAGCAGAAGGAACTTACTATGTTAATCGGACAAAAGACAATAATGTATTTGGCTCTTTGCAATACTTCGTTATGTAAGCAAATAGTTTTTGTTCCCCGATAGTGGCATCCAGTTAAAGTTAATCAAAGATTATGTGATCCATTAGCTTGGTTACCACAGACAGCACGTTTCCTTTAATAAAATCAATTCAACTCTTTAACTTGTGCGGTGGTGGTTTTTTATTAGAGACATACCACCTATACTCCTAGGAGTCTTTTTCAAACAAATGAAGTGGAACGCAACACTTCTTTTCTTGTTTTTTTTTTTTCTTTTCATCTACAAATACACTTAACTTCAATCAATAATACCAAACCAACAAAAATGAGTCGTTCAATGATTCAGCAAACCAAATACCGAAGACAACTCAATAAAGAATTATGATAAAGTATTAAATTAAATGAGGAATGAGGGAGTGTCGGATATGAAAATATTTAAATCTATACGAGTACACCCAGCATCGAAAGGCGTACCTTGTTTTATTGAAGCTTTCTGAGTGCGTCACATCGAGTAGCGGTGAAAGTGTAACTGACTGCTTAAGAAAACTGATAAAAAAGTTATAAATTAATTGTTTGATAATAAAAGAGATAATCGTAAGCGCAAAGCACCAACTGATACTGCGAGTTATCGCTGTTCATTGCGTGTCAACATAGTAAATGGCGCATATTACTGTTTTGCGAAATTTAGGTTAGAGAGGAGATATGTAGTTGGAAGAACTTGGTAGTAAAGAATACAAAAATCATCAGTAAAAAATAGCCAAATAGTACTAATTTTGCTGTGGTAAGTGTTTTTTATCAATAAAAGCATTGACAGCACAAGTCCTATACTTGGGAGTGTCGATAAAAGAAGCCCTTTGTAAAATAGAGGATTTAGGTTTCACTAAACCTAAGCAATTTTGTAGTTGCGGCTGCGATAAAAACTGTGTTGACAGCGTTTCTGTCACCGCGTCCACTGGAAAAGTATGGAAACGCAGCGTCGGCTTCGCGTCGTTCTAGTTAAATAAAGCACTCTCATGTATCGCATATCGCAATAAAAATACAATTTGACAGCGGGATGACGCAACTACAAAATCGCTTTGGTTTGGCAGAGCCTTTTAGAGAAGGAGCATGCCATTGTCAAATGAATAAGTATGAATCTTATTAAAGAGAAGATTTGAACGAGCATAAGCCAGAAACTATTCTAGTGCGTTGGCTTGATATCGATAAGAGCAGACCAACGCAAGACTTCAACTGAAACTTTTTTATATAGAGAACGATTTTCTCTTCTCTTTGCTCTTCTTGACGGGACAAGAAAAGATTTCTAAATTTAGTGAAGGGAAGCAGTTATTTTTGACATTTTATTGTCACGGACAGCTTCAACGGCTGATAGCAGTTGGCTCATTTGGCGCGTTTTGCTGAAGCTTTTCTTTATATAATAGGTTTGTTTGTTGAAGCCCTAGGGTCGCCCTGAATGTCAAATTGAGTATTTTTTGAGCCCTATGGTTCAAATGGCATTTACGAGAGCGTTTTTTAAGGACTGGAAAACCCAGGTTTTTTTAACAGCTCATAGGGTTGTCAAGAAAACCTGGGTCAACCCTCTGGAAAGTTCAACAAACGGACCTAATGTTAGCATTTCATAAAGAAAATAATAAAAACATTTAAAATGAACACCTGTCGTCAAATACTTTTCCAACCACACGCAAATCACTTTTACAAAAGCAAAAAATCTTTTCCTTTCAAATATTCTCACTTTAGTTTTGTCCGTTTTTAAATTTTATGTCGCAATGGTTGCTGCGGATCCGAATGGATAAACTGAAAGCTTACGTCATATTAAATTATCTTTTGCACTTTTTGGTTTGAAAAGGAGTCAAAGATGCCAAATCACCCGACTTTAACCGAAGATCCTATACCTTTGGATTTTGAAAAGGATTTTGTTTCTCAATTGCTTTCTTATCCCAAAGAAGCAACGAAACGGCAGGCAAGAGTTATTCTCCGTTTGATCGCACTAATGTTGTTTTCTGTGTCTACAGCTGATCCTAGGTAGACGAAGTCTTCTCCTACCTCGAAGTTATGTCTGTCTGTTGCGACGTTTTGTCCAATTCGTCGATGTTCGATGTCCTTGTTTGATGACAGCATATATACTTAACCATCAAACCCATTTTTCACGCATCTGTTTGAATGCTCGCAAAAGCACCTATGACATAAAGCTTCCTTCTTCCCATTACGTCAATAACGTCTGCGTAAGCGAGTAATTACACAGATTTTTGGAAGATTATTCCTCTGTTGTTGACATCTGAGTTTTGTACAATCGCATAAAATTTTTTAGAAAGTCTTTGCCCGACATCAAAGGTCTCGGTGAGTTCTTTACCGAGCTTGACGGAGCAGCGTGAACTCTCCAAAGTCATCCTGTATATTCTTACTACAGTTTTGCGGACCCGGCTCTGTTCTGTAGAGCTTGTCTGTACAGCTCATGAATCTGTTTGGTGTTTGGTCTATTGTGGACTTTTCTGGTCTAAAAAAGCATTGATTGACATATAAATTTGTTGACGTATTATTTTAGAGGTTCACAAATTACAGCAGACAAGATCTTATGAGCGGCGCCGACGTTAAGGAGACTTATTCATCTATAATTGGCGCAATTGTGAGGATCTCCCTTCTTTAGGATCGGGCATACGATATTTAGGTTCCATTCATCGGCATGCTTTCTTCCGACCATATCGTGCAGATCAGCTGCTACATGCACCTTTCCAACTGGTCTCCAGCTGCCTTGAAAAGTTCTGCATCAAGGCCATATACACCAGCAGTCTTATTTGATTTAAGTTTGCATATGGCAAGCTTAACTTCTTTTAGGTCGGGAGTACGGCATTCTTGATCATCGTCCAAGCTGAATGGGGCAATCTGCCTGGCAGTGGAATTTGTGTCCTCATCGCCGGCCGTTAAGCAGTCTGCAGAACTGATCTTTCCAGATCCTCAGTAGCGACTCTATAACTATGTTTCCCTGCTGGTCTTTACAGGCTTGAATTTGGAGTTTGCCACCCTGGCAGGATCTTTTCACCTTTTGGTAAAACTTCCGAATCTCGTTCCTGTCATGGCACCTCTCAATTTCCTCAAACAAGCGCTTCTCATGCTGTTTCTTATTGTTTTTGAGAATTCGGTGTTCTTCCCTTCTTTTCTCCTTGTTAGTCTCGTTATACTGATCGTATCGGTCGTTTTTGCATCAGCATTTGTCGTGCTTTTTGTTTGGCTGCATTTGCCTGCCTGCATTGTTCATCGAACCAAGGGTTTCGTTTTGGGGCCGAGTGAGACCCAGAACCTCAGAGGCAGCGGTTCTGATGGCTTCTTGGCATTGCTGCCACTGGTCTT
Source organism: Melanostoma scalare (assembly GCA_949752695.1). Lineage (NCBI taxonomy): Eukaryota > Metazoa > Arthropoda > Insecta > Diptera > Syrphidae > Melanostoma > Melanostoma scalare. Next base: position 39,329,643 of record OX456984.1, read on the forward strand.
CAATGCATAATGCTGGCGGCATAGGATTCAAGGATAATGAAAGGGACACTCGGTTTGAAAAGGCATTGGCAATCTCTTGCGATTGTAGCTTTCCGACGTCATATCTTTTCACAGCGAGTCGAGTGCGAGTCGTGAACAAGATATCTTCATTCGTACATTGGCTATACAACAAGGTAGCGGTCCGAGCCAAAGTTGGCCCTCGGAAAGTTCGGACATCTAACACAATGGAAGAGTGCCTTGCGTCGCGATCGCAACTTGGTCAATTTGGTTGACGGTTGATTGATCAGGGGATCGCCAAGTACCTTTATGAATTTTAAGATGCGGGAAGCGTGTACTACTAACTTTTTCAGATTTTTCAAAAACCGCTTTGTTGCGACCACAAAGCAAACCCAGAGCTTCAACAAAAAAAACTTAGAATGGTACTGTATCTTAAAAATTAGTTAATTTAACTATAAAAAAAAAGTTCACTGTTATGAGGAAAGCAAGCAAGCCTCACAAGTTCTCAGATTCGACAAGAGTACTAACGAATAGCGAGTTTAAGTCGTTGAAACCTTAATTACTAACAACAGCAACATAAAACACTTTTAAGGGCTCGGCTAGTTTCTCATTTTCAAAAAATCTATTTTTTTTTTTTCATTTTTCGATAGTTAAACATCTCAAAAATGATGTCTTAAAATATGGGAATGATATCTTGGATATTTTTGAAATGGCAGAGCATAGAAGAGAAGCATTTCGGGCGCTTGAACTCCTGCTCTGAAAACTTTAAACGCGTTTTTCTCAAAACTGCATTTTTCAAATTTGTCGCAGCTTTAACTCACGCAAATATTAACGAATCGTCTTGAAATTTCAACTGCATACTCTCCATATGTTTTTACATCTACAACTTTAACGATCGGATGAAAATTGTAAATTTGGCAGCCATCGAAAGACGAAATTTGAATCTTTTTTTAAATTGATGCCATTTAGTCGATTTTCAATTTTTCAATATAATTATAGATGGCTGTATGGGAAAAAGGGTCTACTCTAACGCCATGTTTTTATTTTCTTGTTACAGGTACTAGAAAAATTCGAAAAAAATGCGGCAAATTGACATCTTCTAATTTCAAGGAGTTCAAGATATGGTCCATATCTCTCTTGGATTTCAATATTTCAACTCAAAATTTCGTGACAATTTACATGAATATATGTTTAATAAACTCCTAAGATTACAGAATATTTGAAACTATGGTTTTTTTTTCACGCCTTCAAAAAAATCCCTCCATTTGAGCACGAGAAACTAGCCGAGCCCCTTAAGCCACCAAACTAACAAGCATTTCCCGAAGGAGAGTTACTCATACATCAACAATTAATTTGAATTCGATTGATTCGCTGTCGTTTACAAAACTCACTCAAATATTGTGTGTATTGGCCTCAAGCTACCTCAAATGCTGCACCTGTCTAATTGTGACACAAGATGTTCGCCACAACTTCTCATTTATCTCAATTCACTGTTATGCAAAACCATTTCGATACTCTGCTCACCAAGCAACATCATTCCAATCAATCAATTTCATTAAATGACAGTGTTTCTGTGTTTCTCTACATCAGGGTGTGAATTAAACTTTGCCAAAAGTTCATCATCAATTTGAAACTCGCTCATATATTCGCACAAACGATTTACAACCTAATTAAATTATATTTGACACACTTCCATGTCGTAAATAAAAGGTTTTTGGCCGAAAAGTTGATGTTGGCACTTAATTAGTTGGATTGAGTGATTGACATTGTAACAAAACATTTTTTGTTCAAAATAAAACTCAAACATCGTGAGACTTAAACGAAAATTTAAACTTTTGTGTCGATGAGCTGAAGTGCGAGACATTTGAATATTATTTTGCAATTGTTTGTCAGTGAAATAATGCAAATCGCCTATTCAAGTCAAATGAGAGCCATAAAGATGAAATTTAAATGCAAATCGAAATCAATTTCTCGTCAAAAAACTACTAAACCCTGTCTTTCCCATCAGACGACTAAGATAGACGAATGCATATTTATCGCGAAGTGGCACGCACCTAAACGATTCCCAAGAGCATAACAAAAAAAAAAACGAATGAATTCAGTTTTCTTTTCCTTTAATTCAACTTTAATTAGATGCACCAGATACCGCAACGACTTTTGTCGTCTGTAACTCTCTTATAGCCGGAATCATTTTCATCGCTTTCATATATTGGATCCTCGCTCGTATAGATGTTAGCGATGTTGGTGTTTGGGTGTTTGGTGTTTTAAGCTGGTTAAAGGTAGGAAATGATTAGATGCGGAAACATCATGAACATGTCCATAGAATCTGGTTGGTGTCGATGAGCGCCTACAGGAGGAAGCCTCTTTAACAGATACAGGTTCAACGGTCGGTCTACCAGAAATCTGTGTCTCTGGAATTTGGTCTCGACACACAGATTAATATTCAAAATGCAGTTAAACAGGTGGTTGGATTTATTGAAAATCATAAAATACACTTGCGTAACACTACCTACTCAAAAGGCCTCTTTTCCAATTTGAATAGAGATACACCCGTACCCGCACTCCAAGGTTGAACCCAAAGCGGATGTTTATTTGTTCCTGTTTCCCAGGATGAATGGCAAAAACAACACATCCATCAAATCGCTCTGAACCTGCACAGAGTCAAACAGCACAATATTAAGCGATTAGGTATGAGCTTTTGCTTACAAAAAATTATGTAAAAAATACACAAACGCTGAGCATAAACAAAAGAGACTTTTTAATTAGACAGACTTGTGTCCGTACCGTATCTGATGTAACAGTCACTTCGGTGTATATTTTATTTTACTGTTTTCTCCTCGAAAAAAGATGAAGATGCATTAAGCCCGCGTATCTGGTGAGCATTGGAGAGTAAAATAAATTAAAAACTTCAACCATACAAAAGGCAAAAAGAAACATAAAAAAAATGAAAATTAAATTTGCAGATTCATCATTTTCAATTCCACTGACCTGAATTGTTGCAGAAAAAACTTGGCGGAGGAGATGTGTTGCTTACTTTTTTTTTTTTTTTTCCTTAAGTCAGTGCAGCTGGTATTGATTAGAGGGGAAGAGATTGAGAGAAAAGATGTGTTTGGAACTTTCTTAGCTAAAAAAGCTGCGTTTTGGTTGCAAACTAATGGGCACTTTGCATGCAAAAGGTGTGATATGGGGTGCTGGGTTTTTGTTTGAGTGTTCAGTGAAGGTGATCAGATAGACATGAAGCGGTCGGTACATTACTTATTGTTGTTGAGGTATGCGAGTCATGTAAGGGGTTAGTGTACTGAATTGCAAAACTATCGAGTAGTAGGTTGAAAATTAATTGATCTGGAGTTGCTCATGGGATTAAGACAAAAGAAGGGGTAGGTCTTTTGAGCTTATAGTGGATTTTCGATTTTTTTTAATCAAGTGGATGGAGGGGTCTTAAGTGGTAGCGGTGATAGCATAGACACTATTAGATCCCCAAAAAGCAGCACACATAAATGTGGAATATTCTTCTTTGGGTGTTTGACCATCCTATGATAGAACAAGCTGAAGCGAAAACTATACATTTCGGTAGTGCGTCCAGGAATCACATACGGTTTACAAAATTGAACAATTAAAAGAGTATGAAAGTAAGTTGACGTCAAAAATACCACTACCGCCACAGGTGATATTGTCATTTCTAATGAGAAATTCAGAGAACGCTGTCAACACAGAAATATCATACAACATTGAGACACAATCCCGAAGGAACATAAAGAAAAGCAGACCAAAACACAAAACATGCAATAACGTCTGCATTTGGTTAGGCTCAGACATGGTAGACTGTTCCATGTCTGAGCCTAACCAAATGCAGATGTCGTTGCATTTGTGTCAGGAGGTTTGCTGACACTTTTTAAAGTTGTCGCAGTTATCTAAACGGGTGGATCTTTAATTTAAAGAAGAGAAGTGAGAGAGCTCTGATCGCTTTAAAAGCATGGTGATCGTAACGGTGAAAGGGAAAAGAAGAAGTGATTCTAGTCTAGCTCAACTGATTTCACGTGCCTGTTGTCTATTCTTAAGCACCTTTTATTATTTAGCTAAAGAATCTTTCTGATCACAATGTAACAAGAGCTTAAAAAATTGCCAAGTGGTTGACAATCGGTTGCAAAACGGTTTCTTATCAGTTCAAAACCATCTACAAAACCGATTGCCGGTCAGTTGTTAACATTTTGGCTGAAAATTAATTGAAGATTACTTAAAATTCTGTATCATGACTTAACTTCAGCTAAAAGTCATTGGAAGACCAGTTGCATAATATGCATTTCGATTCTAGAAAATATAAAATCAGTTTTGATTGTGAAGCAGTTTACGATCAGCCCAAACCAAATTGAAAATCAAGCTTGAAACTTTTTCAAACCGATTGCTTGGGTTATAATGCGTAATGAACACGAAAACCTTAGTGCATAGTACAATACCGTGAAACAGTGATCAATCTATAGCATAGGACAATCCTTAAACTATTGCAAATGCTGGCACATGTCAGTTCTACGAATACTTTTACATTTGTGAAGAAAACAGATGCAAAGTACAAGTCAAGTACACAACTACACATTTCTCGTTCGTCTAAATCCAACTTTAGGCAAATACTACGGCATGAAACCAGCTTCGCTAAAGATTGCGCAAAAGACTTCGGGCTCAAAGTATCAAACGGACGACGCATTTGGGCTTCAATTGGACACAAAAGACAATGAGAAGATAGGGCATCAACTATAACCTGCGTTTGGTGACAACTTTTGACCCAACTTTGTACTCTCATTTAAGTATTTAAATAAATAAATAAATAAATCTATGGAAACCACGAGCCTAACACATTTCAAGGGCCCACAAATGGTGATTCGGAACGGCTAAGTGAGGAAGCAGTTTTCATTGTAGATTTTTACTATTGGAGGAACTACCAAAATCGATTCCTTGTGAAAGGCGGTATCGGCTCTTATTTGCTATAGCATAAAAGACCTGCTGCAAAGAAAGGATGCCAAGCTACCAGATCCTTCCATTTCCGCACCGAATGTCTGCAACCACAGTGTTATCACTGTCTCAATAGAAGTTTGCTGCGCTTGAATCTTGTACGTTTTTATTTCTAAAGGCTCCGCCAAATAACTTTTTTTTTTGAAAATGCTATAAAAAAAACTACTGAATATTTTCTCAAATTTCTTTTTTTATTTGAAAGTACCTACAATCCTTCCTTCATTCAAATGGCTGCCTCGGCTGGCCATGCAGTAAGTAGCCTACACGATCGGTCCAATTTTTAAGCACATTATCGATTGTGTGCAGCTGTATTTCACCAATGGATTCACGAATATTGTCCTTTAAAGCGTCAATTGCCTCTGGCTTGTCGGTGTAACACTTATCTTTTGCGGCACCCCACAAATAATAGTCCAACGGTGTCAAATCGCAGCTCCGAGGTGGCCAAACGACATCAGCTCTGCGGCTGATAATGCGATCTTCAAAAACAGGGCGCAAAACTTCGAGTGTAGCTTCGGCTGTGTGGCACATATAGCGCCGTCTTGTTGAAACCAAATGTTGCCAATATCCTCCTCTTCAATTTTTGTGAACAAAAATTCGTTCAACATGGCCCGATAACGATCGCCATTGACTGTAATAGCCACTCCTTGCTCATTTTCGAAAAATGGCCCAATTATGCTTCTGGACCAAAATCCGCACCAAACAGTGACTCGTTTTGGGTGTATCGGCTTTTCAATGTATGCGTGCGGGTTTTCTGTGCCCCAAATGCGACAATTTTGCTTGTTTACATACCTGCCAAGATCAAAATGAGCTTCATCTGAAAAGATGATTTTTTTGGCAAAATCGGCATCTTCTTTAAGTCGATCGCAGGCCCACTTAGCGAAACAAAAACGCATTGGATGGTCAGTTTGCTTCAACTCCTGAACAAATTGGACTTTGTGCATCATACCAAGGTATTTATGCAAAATTCGTTTCAATGATGTCTCCGAAATGTTCAATTGTTGAGAACGACGGTGAATTGATGCTGATGGCGCTTCACGCAAACTTTTTGCCACAGCAGCAATATTCTCGGGTGTACGCACTGTTTTTGCCTTTTCACGCTCTGGTTTATCGATGAGGATGCCAGTTTCTTTAACTTTTTTCATAAGATAACGAACATACGGAGCTGACGGTGCTTCTCTTCTTCCAAAATTCGTACGCAATTTTCGCATACATTCTGCAACATTACCATGATTTTCAAAGTAAAATCGCAATATTTACCAGCGTTGCTCAAGCGTATTCAGAATTATTCGTTCAGCGGAAGGATAAAACTAGTTATCTGTCAAATCAGACATGAGCTAAGTGTTACCATTCACGAAATAAGCACTAATTAAAAAAAAAAACGTTAGATGGCGAACCCTTTAGCATTGCTTTTCAAGAAAGAAATGACTCATGGCAATGCCAAGTCATATTATGGAAGAGCGTAATAGAGGTGTGCCATCTCTGACCCTTGCTTATCAGCTTCGACAGCGATCTCATTGCCTGTGATGCAATGATGGACTAGCATAGAACCGAAACAAAATTCCACTAATTTTGACTTCAACGGTACTCAGAGAAGTCATGCCATTACCAACTTTGTCATCATGAATGTCTTTCTTTCGTTGAAATTGATCACAGTAGTTTCTGGGTTGGAACAGTTTGCTCATCGATTTATCAAGATCACCTTATCCCATACCACAAACAGCTTTCCGCACAGTTTAAACTCGCATTTCTTATCACAACTCAGGTTTTTTTAATTGTTGGAAGAGAGCTAAGCTTATTCATCAGCAAGTTTATTTTAAGTTTTGGAAAAGATGTGAAATATCAAAATAAGTAAATGAACTGAGTTTGCTATTAGAAGTTCAGGGGTTCAGGCTGGTTTTTAAGTAAAGCACAGCCACAGCCAGCCACAGCACAGCAATAATAAAAAAATTTCAAATAGGTACATCAAATCAGGGACTGATATATCCACTGGCCTAACACAACGAGTACGAAGCTCAGACTATGTTCTGGTTTCTGTGAAAGCTCAGCATGTCCTTTAAGTAACTTGATCTACCCATTCGTTAGTAAAGAGTTGCACCCGATGGAAAATCCTCTTATTACTCAGAGTACTCAAGGTTTCCGAGCAGATGGAAAACTGCATTTGTCCAGCCCGTCCCCCTAAAAAAGGCGAATCTTCCTCCCCTTCCAATTACCGTCCAATTGCACTAACGTCCCTTCTTTCCAAGGTCATGGAAACGTTGATAAACCGTCAACTTATGAAGTATCTTGAAGAACGAAAGCTTCTTAATGACCGTCAGTACGGCTTTCGTAGCAAACGGTCCACTGGTGATTTGATGGCTTATCTCACCGAAAAGTGGAACCAATCTTTACATTGTTTTGGAGAAAGTAAGATTATTGCGCTTGATATTTCTAACGCATTTGATAGAGTTTGGCATCAGGCTCTTTTATCGAAAATGCGTGCTTTTGGTATCGATGAGTCTCTTCTTCGTTGGATTAGAAATTACTTTTCCGACCGTTCAATACAAGTTGTGTTGGATGGCTTCAAGTCTGATACCCACTTAATAAATGCTGGTGTGCCCCAGGGCTCCGTTTTGTCTCCGACTCTCTCCGTTTTGTCTCCGAATCTCTTGTCTGAAACTTCTAATCCTCTCAACTGTTTTGCTGACGACTCGACCCTCAGCTTTTCATATTCGTTTCCAAATTCACGTCCCTGCTCTTCGGATGTGGAACTGGAACGGTTGCGTATGATAAGCTCATTGAATTCTGACCTTGACAGCATTGTTGCATGGGGTCTTATGAACCGAGTAGAATTCAATGTTTCGAAAACTCAATGCTGTCTCTTGTCGTTGAAGCTTAACATTCCCCCATTGCCATTATCCATGAATGGTACCTGCATCGAAGAAACCGAAAAGCTGTCAGTACTTGGTATGTGTGTAAACGAAGATCTTCGTTGGAACGACCACATATTTGAAGTCGCCAAAAACGCTGCTAAATGCTTAGGTTTCTTGAGACGATGCAGGAAGTTCTTCACTCCTTCTGATCTGGCTACAATTTATAAGGCCTTCATCCGCCCAAAATTGGAGTTTAACTCTCATATCTGGTCAGGTGCTTCTCAAACATCTTTGCGCCTACTTGATAGGGTACAAAATAGAGCGTTAAGATTGATAGGTGATAGTTCAATCGTAGAATCGATTGATTCTCTTGGACATCGTCGAAACGTTACCTGTCTCTCTCTCTTTTATCGCTTTTTCCACAAACAGTGCTCTAGTGAAATAGCCAGCTGCATTCCTCCCTTGAAACAATTTAGCCGCAACACCCGCCTCGCTAGGAATGCTCATCAGTTCTGCCTTGAGCCCAACTTCGGGCGTACAGTCAAGTATAGAGATTCTTATTTTAGTCGCACCACCCCAATGTGGAATGCTTTACCTGGCTCTGTGTTTCCCCTGCATTACGATTTACAAAGATTCAAAAGCAACGTGCATCGGTGTCTCCTTTCAAATCCTCTCCTATTTTCCTAAATGCTCGCACTGTGTTTAATAACATTTTAAGGGTAGTCATAACCCCTTGATGTGCGCGTTAATTATAAAAAAAAAAAAAAAAAGGTTCGATATTTGGACCAGTATTGCTTTAGCTTTTCCAATTTAATGTCTCCGTCCGCTATTGCTCTTCTAATGCCTTTAAATAAAACTATCTTGTCACTGCAGAAACTCCCTTCTCTTCACATTTTTCGGTCACCAATAATGGATATTGCCTTGCTACCAAATTTGGCTGACGTAACATTAGGGGTAATTTTCCACCTAACGAACTCTCTAGACAGATTACATGCGGCACCAATCGCATTAGTATAAATTACATCTAAATTGTTAGCCTCTTACCAAACACCACACCCAGCTACGAGATCAACAACAACCATGTTACTCAAAAGTTTCTTACAAAGGCCTACTAACTATCTCTGAATCAGAAAAGATGTAGGTAGAGCCCAGTTGTGTGGCTGACACCAGTAGGCCCAATGAGAATACACACATTTAGCACTGTGCTTATGCTCTGGAGAATTGAAACTGATCTGCAACACTTTCAGAAAATAGGGAATGTACCTCGTCGGATAGACTTCCCTTCCCTCAACCAGATAAACCAAGATTGAAAAAACATTTATTATATGTGCAACATTTCCCTTGGCAACATTTACATATCCAGCAACATTACAACCCAAAGCTATCCACCTGTTTATTGCCTACCTACCACTTCTTCAGCGACGATCATGGCTCATCATTCCACTTGTTTATTTGCATCTTTCTTTCCGCCACTTCTTTCGAGCTAAAAAAAAATTATTTTCTCGGTTCCACCAAAGCAACAACATTGGCTCAGTAAAACATAACAAGAAAAAGACCATCGCGAACCACACACTAGGGCCACAACACTACACTCTGGACCCACTGAAGACCACAAACCAAACGTGTTGCACATTTGTACAAAATTGTAATCGAATTGAAAACGAATTTCAGTCGAGCGCCGTACTTTTGCCTGACAAGTTGTGGATTCTAACCTTATCCCTGTGGCACCCACAAGTAAGACGTTTAAGTTCGCAAAAACACTCTCGGTTTTGGCCGTTTGGTTTTAAAATTTCTTCTTGTGCTACGAACTAGACTTGGTCAGTCTAAGAAGATAAATTTAAAAAACTTTCCCGCATATCATTTTTTTCCATCTTCGTTGAATTTTGCAGATGTGCTTCGTGTTTGAATTATTTTAATTGTTCGTTTATCAATTTACATAAATTAAATTTCATAAAAAAAAAGAATCGAATTTCGGTTCTGTTGGAGTGTTTTCATTTTTATTTGTTTCGTGGATTTTACTTTCATTTGAATAAAGAAATTCGAGAGTATACAAAGTGACGGGAAGAGAAACGAGAAAATTTAATTGTGAAAACATAACTGAATTTATAGAAACAAAAAGTTGGAATTGAAATGAAGCTACAATTGGTTTTGTTGGGCACTTGTTGCCTTTTCGTGGCGTCATCTCCTCAAGGATTTAATAACAATCGGCTGCTCAACGATGTGGTGAGTTGGAATGTATTTGTGAACAGATTTATGGGATAAAAATTTGGAAATTGCTTATTCAAATTAGTGTTTTAAGTGTACAATGTAAAAAGGACAACATTCAGATTCTTATTCTACCTAGAGCTATAAAAGCACTGAAAAGCTTGTGTTGAAAAAAGGACCTCGCATTTGAACGAATAAAAAAAAAGATTTTCGTATAAAAGTATCGGAATCCTTCGTAAGGATTTTTATTACAGACGACGATATAAACTATCATTTGTAATTCTTTCTAATGATTATTCATGAGAAGAAGTGCATCACGATTAGCATATGAAACCTTTCCAAAGGATTTTTATGGTTTCAGGGAATATTTCAAAATGATATTTTGTTCATACATTTTTGTTTTTTGAGAATGAAAACCTATTTTTCAAATTCGATTCAACAACTCGATGAAAAAATGACTGTCCTTCAAAAAAAGCAACATGAAGCTTTAGCTGTTTAATTTTTCCCATTTATATTTTAAGGATATTTTTTTTGTCATGCTGCCCCAGGCCTCCTTGACCACTTGATAATGGTAGCACAGACATCCTTTATATGTATTCAACAGGAAACCTAAGTGAGTGCATTTGTGAAATATGTGTGGCTACGAATTTTGAAACCACCACAATCTTTAGTTATAAAGCGGGTGTTTATCGCGATGCCATTTCCATTCAAACAGATTATTTGATAGAGCTTTGAGTGGTGCGCTCACAAAAGGGTTTTAAGGATTTAAGCTTTTATGTTCGCGCAGTAAAAGCAGGTCCCAATTACACTATCAGATGACAATAAGAACTTTATATTCGCTATATCGATGTAACCTCCTTTGCTTTTAGACAGCAGTTTGTTTTCGTGTCTCTCTTGTTCATGTCTATAAGCGATTGCGAACAAAGCTCAGGGAGCCTTTTAGCCCAACGCATTTCTGTGGCCCATACAATTGTATGCCGATTCCGAAAGACTAAGTTAGGAAGCGCATTGGCTTAAGTTAGGCTTAAGTGATACCACGCTCTGTGAATCTTGTGGAGAAGATGAGGACATCGCAGAGCACTTCCTCTGTGAATGTCCTGCTTTTGTTCGCGCAGACATGGCAAGAGCTGGTAACTTAGGCTCCTTATCATGTCAGCGTCTTTTGGCTTTTCTCCGAACATCTGGAAAGCTATAACAAATATAAGGTTGGTATCTGGTAGTACAATGCACCGGTATTTAGGTCTGAGTGCTCCAGCTGGTATTTTAAAAGCCTCCAACAGAGAAAAAAGCGCATTGGGAGTGTACATATTTATTTTTGGAGTATTTGAAAATAATGATACCTATGAAAAAGCCAATTTCTTTCTCTAGGGTTCATTCCTGATACTCCCACGTAACAGGCAGACACGATAACCAGTACGCCAAGGGCACCACAAATGTTAAAAGCTAAGGTTGTTAATTCTAAGTTTCTTTCAAAATTGGGCCATATTTGATTGTACGTTTTAGATAAAAAATACCCAAAAACTAAGTTTTGCAATTTTAATTTTTTGAATGTTTTTTCAATGAATGCCAAATTTTGAAATTTTTTAAAAGCACTGGTCTTCGAAAAGATGGTGGCTGTGAAATAATAGTTAGCATGTCTGCTTATTTAATGAAAAAAGTTCTAAGTTCGAGTCCCAGAAACATAAAAAATGTTCTTCCCAGAGTAACACGTAAGGAATTGGTTACACTGCCATGAAAAGCTCTTTCTCGCTTAACCATTCGGAATCAGCATTTGCAAAAGTTACTTTTATTCTTTGCCAAGGAATTTTTAAGAGAAATGTGCTAGGGCCTGGCTCTGTTGTGCCACCCTATTTATTTGTTTATATTATGTACTTCAAAAAATGAAATACCTAAAATTTAATAATTTGGATATAAGACTTTATCCAAATGGATATAACCTACGTTACGAACAATGACTGGATGGGGAGAAGTATTTGTGTCTGCAGAGACAGCCAAGCTGTGCTTGAAGCCCTTCTCAACCCTCTAACTACTTCGAAAGTGATCTAGGAATGCAAAAGCTCTCTGAGTGCGGTCGGAAGACCAAATTCTTTGAGTCTCATTAGGGTTCCGGGCCATCACGGCACAACTGGAAATGAGATCGCCGTTGAACTTGCGAGGCAAGTATCTCAGACAGCTTTCTCAGGTCCTGAACCGTCGCTAGGTCTGCCAGCGTCCTCAGTGAGGGCTTCAATCAATGATTGGATCTGTCCATTGCACAACCATAGATTACATACCTCCATTGTATGCAGACAGACTAAACGTATGCTCCCCAACGTTGATAAGAAGACAGCAAACATTTTTGCTATCCAGTAGCAGAAAAGAATGTAGAAAGTTTAGTGGCGTTGCCACGAGGCATTTCTTTTTTGCCAAACATGTTAAGCTTAAGTGATACACTCTGTGAATCTTGTGGAGAAGATGAGGACACGCAGAATGTGAATGTCCTGCTTTTTCTCGCACGAGGTTATACATAGATTCATTCAGATTCACCCATCTTAAGCTCATTGAAAACAAATATTTTTTTTATTTTGTTTTTTAGTTTTTAATGTTTAAGAAATAGTTTGATGCTTATGAAATATTCGATCGAATTTTTTAATTCGGATACAAAATACAATTTGGTGGTTTAAGTTCATCTTAAAATAAATCAACACAAAGTTCGAATATGGATCTGGATGGATACAAAGTATAGTTCGAAATTGTTCAATTTCTTCCCAATAGAGTCTCAAGGCAGACAGTTTGGGTCAACTTATGCAAAAATCGTAATGGAAGGGGGATGTGTTTATGTTCCTACGTATAAACGAGAGAATCAATTTTAAAAGAAACTGACTTACTTTTCAAAAAAACATATAAAAAATGAGCTTAGCCCCTTACTAACATATGATAAGTATAGTGTAGTTCAAGTTAATTTGGTGAATGATTTGTTTTCTTTTCAAATAAAATTTTGACTTAATAAGGGTTAAATATTAAATTTTCTTATTGATTCTAAATGAAATACAGAAAACCTCTTAATTTTTGAGAAATTAAAGGCACATATTTCAGAAAACACAACAAGTCAAATCAGGGGAAACCCACAAAAATGAATTTTTTGGAAAAAGTCCTTTTCCTTTTTCTTTTATTCCTCAAAAACTAAAAAAGATTTTCACTGGAACCTGTCGAAACAAAATTGTGAGCCAGAATTTTTTTTCTCCAACCGGAAAGAATTACTAAGACTTAAAAGCTATCGATTGAAAGCCAATCAGGGATCGATAAACTAAAGAAGTGTTTATGAAAACAAACAAACCATTCTTTTATGAAGATTTAGATTTAGATTTCATGACACAGAAAAAAAGTATTGTATTGTTAAGAACATCCATAGCGGATGCAGTTTCGCGGTAAGCTGCAAGGTGTTAGCTTTAAGTCATCGGTCGCCTTGAGCGTTTACTTAACCCGGAAGCCACCGAGGCAAATACGATCTTCTACTATAGAAAAACCCAAACATTTTATAATGACTGATTGTTTTTTAAGTTACAAACCGAATGGTCTTTGGCAATGGATTGCAAAATTTTTCAATAAAAATAAAAGTAAAAACTAATTAGTTCACGTTTGATAAAAATAAGTTCAAGCTAATAGAGAAGAGTGAACTGCTTTCAAGTGCTTTTTTGTGATTTTTTTTTTGTTTGTTTCCCAATAAATCTAAAAAAGTATAGGCAGTTGTGATTGATTCAAGGATAAACCATTCTGCCTGTCTTCGAGATCTTAAATATTTTTATTTCAAAGTTCTTAAGATGTTACATGTACATGAGAAGATTACACAAAGAAGTTAAAATTAAGGCAATTGAGCAATTGTATTAAGTCAGGACCTTGACCTTTGGACGATTATCTTCTATCGTAAATTGCATCGTCAGCGATTAAAAATAGCTATTTTACTAGCGTCTTACAAATTGTTGGCAGCTTTATGAAACTTAAAAGATATTCGTCTTTTAAGTTACGGAATCAGTACCTAGTTTCGTCATTGGTTTCAGTTTTTTGTTTCACAGCCATAAATTATGGAAAATTATTTGCTAAAATAACTGCATCAGATGAGTACTATTGCCTCTATGGAAACAGGCCATTGTTCCTTTTGAATAATGGGTTCAAGGTAGTAATAAATCATAAAATAGAATGATGGGTTCAAGGCAATAAGAAATTACAGATTTATCAACTACAGTCATAGCTCATAAAAATATCGAAAAATAAGTAAAGAGAATTGTGTTAAATAAACAAGGGCTCTGCAAACCCTCAAACAAACACAACTATAGGAAAAGCAAAGAAGCAACTAAAAAATTAAATTGCCTTGTCGACCTTCTAAGGTGTTCTCTTATGATAAATGATTAGAGCTAAATAAAAAGAAAATATAAACAGGGTGGCGCAACAGAGCAAGGAGCCCCATGCCCTAGCACAAACTTGCAAGGAATGGAAGGGACCTACAATTTTCTGTCGGTCATGAACAGCTAATCCTGAAAACGCTTTTCATGTCAAGAAATTTACCAACGGAGAAATTGGCAATTCTTCGGCAAAAGTAATACCCGTGGAAAAAACATGTTTGCTCCTACACGATAAACCAGCACGCCCGGATACCGCACTCATATTCGACCTGCAAAGTGTTCAAAATCAGTTTCAATACTCTACGACAACAACTCAAAAATAAACAAGTTTTACAAAAATGTAAATTTGCAAACCATTTTTCCAACAAAACAATCTTTTCGCCCGCTCTTGGAAAACAAGGATGCCAGGCCAGCCCTTTTCATCTTCGCATCCCAAAAAATTCTATACCTCTGTGTACAGATACAAAAGACCTCGGAAACATATGTTCTTTCAAATCATATTTATTTATATTGATTCACAAACATATTGACATTGGACTTTAAGAGGTCACCGACTTCTGATACACTTAGCCGGTCTTCTTCTTGTAGCGAATGCAGTTTGGAAGTCCACTGCATGGTGTTGGCAAATCTTTTGGTGGTGGCTTGTTAGCTGCTGTTACTTCACCCAAAGCCATGCACAAGGCAAAAACTACTACAAGAACACTACAAAGTTTCATGATGTCTGATTGTTTTGCAAAACTGACGAATTGAATGCTTTTGGTTGCTCTGCTTGCAGTTTTTATAGCGAAATTTTGAAGGTTGGAAATTGGCATCAATTTCCTCGACAATTAGTAACTGGTTCACGCCTATCAGACTATTTTCACACTTATGAGTGGAACCAATTTGAAGATGGAGTATTTGTCATGTTTTTTTCAGAGTTACACGTGCTTTGTTTTTAATTATTAAGGAAGTTATTCGACAGAGTTTTTCTTATTTTCTGGTTATTTGGGTGCAAGTGGGAAATAAATGCCCGATATTATTTTTAGAAGTGTTTTTTAGTGAAGTATGTAAGCTGATCTTTCGAAAAATTTGCTTTCTAGTTTAGTCTTTCGAAAAATATTGACACTGGAGTAGTTTTTCCCAGGAAATGAGCTTTATGGTAGAACGGGATATGCTTGGTTGGCAGTTGACAGACGTAAAAACTTGGCTTTATTTTTATCACTTTGCAGAGTCAATTTTGAGAAGCATGTGACTGTCCATTCAATCTTTGCTTTGACAATTCTTTTGAGCTTTAACAAATCAATACACACATTTGTTATCATTGAAATTCCAAGATGGGCTAGTTCTTTGGGTCTATTGTTGCACTCATTCTATTATTTCAATATTGAGATGGTTTTTCTTAAAAAATCTTTAAATTTTCGAGGACGCCTCGGCAATGGTAAGATGCCCAGCTTGAGTCACCGCAAAATTCAAAGTCGCAGTAGGTTGACACCAAGGAAGCGTTTTTAGTCATCTGCTTTTTATTGCTTAGTCTCTGAATTTCAGCTTGAAGTCAAAGGGGCTTCGCTTCAGTTATTCCTTGCAGACGATGGTGCCATTGAAAGGAATAATAATCTCGTTTGCAAGGAGCACTTGACATGTGAGTAGACGTTTCAGATTGAAATGGGTACAACAGAAATTGGTTGATTTCAAACATGAAGCATAATTAAAACCCGGGAGGCCAGCGTTCATTGAAAAAGTGACCCTGACAAGTGAGAGAACTTTGATATTTTTGAAATCATTAAACGCGTGACGCCGAGCCACCGCGCCCCTTCGGCCGGCCGGTCACATCAAATAAAAGCAATCAACTCGTGTTTAAAATTACGATTTTTTGCTTTTGTAATATGTATGTGTTTTGCAATACTTCGGCACACACACATCATCCATTCAAATTCAAATGCATGTTATCTCGAATTAAGACCAAAAAACAGAATTTTTACAGGACATTATTGTCCAGATTCTTCACATTTAATGAAGTTCTCCACAACGGATGCAGTTTGGAAATAGATTGCCTGCAAGGTGTTCAGTTTCCGCCCCTTGTGTCGCCTTAAGCATTTTTCCCAAACAGAAGCCAACATGCAATAGACTTAGATTAATGCAGAAAAGCCTAAAAATTTCATAATGACTGATTGATTTTCAAACTGTTTACACAAACCGAACACTTCTTTCTGGTGGCTCATTGGGGAGCCCTTCAATATACAGATTGGCAATAGATGGGAAAAGTTTCAATTTGGCTCAAGTTAATTGAGAAAAGGAAATTGATTTTGAAGCCTTCGCCATGCTTTTTTTTATTGTCTGAGACCACTCAACCTGTACACAATTAATGGGCATTGCAGACAGGTTTGATTGCCTCAAGGGATCAATACTCTGCCTGCGTTTGAGATTTCCAAAATATTTTTAGGGTTCTACTAAGAAGATCAAAGACTAAACGAGGCAATGTAAAGTCGCCATAGCTATACAGAAATAAATCAATATTCTTCTGGCTTCACTGCACTCATTTGTATATCTACCAAAAAGAATTGAGTTGTGTTTGTCAGTTGCATAAGATAATATTGTTTCTGGGAAAATAATCTTGTGTTGCTTAACCAGGTCATTGTCCGTTTGTTGTAAGCCTATGTTCTTGATTTCTTGGTTCAAGGTGTTTGCTGCTGTTTTTTTCTGTAGTTAGCAGAGTAGAGTGAGTTGTTTTGGTAAAGGAGGTTTTGCCATTTTGCATATAACTATTTGAAAAATTGGTCAATAAATATCTCTGTTATAACTCGAACCACCCGAATGAGGAATGCTCTACCTAACCCTGTCTTTCCCTACAGTACGATTCACAAAGATTCAAAGCAACGTGCATCTGTGTCTTCTTTAAAATCGTCTCCTATTTTCCTAAATGCTCGCACTGTGTTCTATAACATTATAAGGGTATTCATAACACCTTGATGTGCGCGTTAATAATTAAAAGAAACCATTTTTCTATTTTCGAACCTTTTTTACATTTATTCATTGCCTGAAGCAGCTCCTCCGAAAAGTGGAATGAAAAATCTGTAAGGAGTGCGCCCAGCTCCAAACATTGACCATGTTTGATGGTAAGTATCAGGAGTTGGAAGAAATGTCTACCCCGGCAAGTTATATCCTTTCAAGAAATACTAATGGGCGACCATCATACTACTACTATTTTAGCTCAAAGAGGGGGAAATGCTCAGGTGATTCGGTCCCCGAAGTTCATTAACTGAAATACCACCGAAAATCGACATCACAGTCGAAAAAGTTAGTGAAGCAGTTTAGAACGTCAAAAGAAGCAAAGGTTATGGACTAGACGATATATTAATTGAGTTTTGGAAAAATATAGAAGCTATCAATTTTCATCTCCAAGCTTAGAAATAAAATGTGACAATCTGCCTAAACAATGGGGGAGAGTTGCATTCAACCAATGAACAAAAGAAACGGTGATACACGAAGTTACGTAAAGTCGTAAAGTACCGTTCGATCAACCGGATGTCAAACACTTTGAAGATTATTAAACATGAATTGGGTAGCCAACTGCAAAATGAAATAAAACCAGCCAATGCATGTTTGCCGCAGGAAGGTCAGACGCAATCCAAATATAAGAATCCGAAAGGAAAAAAAGTGTGATTTCTCAGAGGATTTGCATTTTGTGCTGGTTGGCTTCGGAAAATCATTCGATCGATAACCGCAAGATCTAATAGGGAGGAACTTAGGAACAACTAAAAGTTTGGAAAGGCAATGTATGGATGATTGAAGAAATGCAGGAGGGAGCAGTGACGAAGGTAAGATGTCTAGTTGGAGTCCCACACTGAAACATTCTCTGCTATAGAAGTTATGTACATCAAACAAGCTTTCTATACTTTTTACTACAGTCCTTGATAACCTATACAGGGAGGTAAAGTACAGAACGATAAAGAACATAAACTATTCGTTGCTATTTATATGAATGAAGATCCTTCTACGTGTTGTAAAAACTACTCCAAAAAAGGCTGAGTGCTTTTGTTGGACACTTTTTCATTCAGCCTTTATTTGAATAGAAATGTATAAAAAAAAAACCTTATGATGACGACTTCAATTGTCGAGTAAGCGTAGGATGCATGAAGAGGCGAGAGAACTCCTCTATTTTCTGTGGAGGCGATCACACCGCGATTGTGCTTTCATCAATCACATACGGGTAAAAATGGAGGACAATTTGCAAAAAGTATTGAAAAGTTACCTGACGGTAGGTGAGTTCAAAATGATTAGCATTACAGCAGCAGCCCGATTATATAAAAAGTAGACCATCCATTCCAATTGAAATTGTCATGTTCAAAGGAGAGATCAAGAGAACCTTGTCAAAAAGTCAATAAAATACAACGTTCGGACACAATCGCGAAGGACCAAAATACTCTTGGTTCAAAGTGCAATAAAACTAGCATAGTTAACCTGACGCAGAGTATTCCATAACCGGGAGGATTGCCGACGCTTCCTGAGGTCAACGTGGCGTATCCCGGCTGATCACTATAACGTGTAGGAGGAGGAGAGCTGTGGGGAACTGTGGTTTCTTCGAGATTACAATGAAATGAGCCGTCGAAGTAAAAGAAGAAGAAGAAGCTTTTTTGCGAAAAGATCTCATAAACACATTTTGTTTTTGCTTTCAAATCGTTTTTATTTATATTTATTCACAATCATATTAACATTGGACTTTAAGAGGTTACCGACTTCTGATAGACTTAGCCTGTCTTCTTCTTGTAGCGAATGCAGTTTGGAAGTCCACTGCATGGTGTTGGCAAATCTTTTGGTGGTGGCTTGTTAGCTGCTGTTACTTCACCCAAAGCCATGCACAAGGCAAAAACTACTACAAGAACACTACAAAGTTTCATGATGTCTGATTGGTTTGCAAAACTGACGAATTGAATGCTTTTGGTTGCTCTGTTTCCAGTTTTATAGCGAAATTCTGAAGGTTGGAAATTGGCATCAATTTCCTTGCCAATTAGTAAATAGTTCACGCTCATCAGACTATTTTCACACTAATGAGTGGAACCAATTTGAAGATGGAGTATATGTGATCGAGTGTTTGTCATGTTTTTTCAGAGTTACACGTGCTTTGTTTTTATTTATTGAGGAAGTTGTTCTACAGAGTTTTCCTTATTTTCTGGTTATTGGGTGCAAGTGGGAAACAAATACTCGATATCGTTTTTAGAACATCTCGCTGTGAAGTATGTAAACTGACCTTTCGAAAAATTTACTTTCTAGTATAGTCTTTCGAAAAATATTGACACTGGAGTAGTTTTTCCCAGGAAATGAGCGTTGTGGTAGAACAGGATATGCTACGTTGGTAGTTGACAGATCTAAAAACTAAGCATTTGATCAGAAAAAGAAATATAATCGTTGAGCGTCTGAAATTTCTATCTAGTCAACCGATATATCATAATAATGCTAAGTGTTTGCATATTGACGAATGTCGTCGCCACCAACGATCTTTTTGTCTCATCAATGCACTTAGAAAGATATAGAATCCAATTATCTGTTTTTTATAAATAAAAATAAAAATAAACAAGGCTCTTTGGTCGAACCCTGATATGCCGACTTCATGAAAAACTGACACAATAATTTACACAAAATCTCATACTCTGAAACTTCTATTTATTATTAAGTAACAGAATCTTCTGATTCTGTCTGTTCTTGAGATCAAGAATGTTTTTTGAATGGTATCTGGGAGGCTTTAATTAATAAGAGATATACCAACCGTGCGTCGTCTTACAGTTTTCGATAGTCGATACAATTTAAAGCTACAAAAAGAAGTCAGACTCCGTTATTGGTTCCACTTATTTGCTTCGCAACCTCAAAGAATTAAGAATTGTTGGTTAAATAAACAATTGCATCAGATACGAGTACTACTTCATCTATAAAAACGCAGCAATTGTTGCTTAACCAGACCATTGTGCGTCTGTTGTAACTTTGTGTTCTTGAATTATGGTTTCAAGGTGGCTGTGGTTGCTTCTTTCGGTGATGGTGTCTGTGAAATCTTCAAATCGACCCATGCCACCAGCTCCCCCAAACTCGCACTAGGATCCTTCAAGAAGAGGAATCCGACTCACACCGAATGTGGGCAAACGAAACCGTGGCAGTTAAATTATCAAAAAAATCAACAAGAGTTTTACACAAGACTATTGATGTAAATGAGAAATAAAGAAATCAATGTTTTAGCTTTGAACAATATGATTTTTCCATTTGACCAACCATTCAAATGAACTTCTTCAACCGATATTAATAAACCGTATGGGTCTGGTCGATGAATATTTTGTGTAGATGCTGGTTAGATAACCGAAGAAGTGACCTAAATGATTTTAGGCCTCCAGAAAAGGCTTTGTCGTATAATAATGCATTGTAAATTTTATTTCATTTCCGAACATGTTCCTTCCTGTTTTCGACAGCAAGAGTCCTTGTATCTAAAACCTCTGCTGGTGACTCTGTATAGGAAACCAGCATAGGTAACTTTGATGTGCTGTTCATTATTACTCAAGATTCAGGGCCAGGGCAGTGCACATGAGACATACGCAAAATTCCATTCTTGTAATCAATTTTTGATTAATAGATGCCTTTCAATGCTCAAACAAGGTGTTATTCCTCAACCCAGCTACACAAAAAATATAATTAATTTTCAAATTCCCACATAAAACTATTCAAATGCCTATTGGCACAACAGTGTTATGCAATTATTGTTAACACAACAAGGGGAAGACAATGGTCATTAATAAAGATTAGTTTGTCCGTTGCAATTATAAACAAAATTCATAGCAAAGAAAAGCCATAAATAAGTGTATCTCTCCTCAAAAATCTGTCCCACGATTTACACAGTCTAAACGTGACTCTACTTTAAGGTGACAAAATGAATTTGCTTTCTATGGAAAGTTTCATCATCGACTTGACAACTAAAATTTGCCAAGAAATTATAAAACAAACCATCGCATTGCATCGGCTCTGCCGCCGGCCCTCGACAGCATCGTCTGTGTTCTTGTCCGAAATTAAATTATTTGTATTTTATCGTGAGCTTGATTGGTGGCAGTTGACAGATGTACAAACTACTTAAAGAGTTTTATGAGTGACGAGGGTGAATTATGGAATCGGAAATTTTTGGTGGCACTTGTGGAGTTGAGATAAACAATTTTTCATTGAATGTCAAAAAAATGAGAGATAGCCTTTAGAGCGATTTTGCAACAAATGGAACTCACTCTGATTCCTTCATTTTATTTCTTGAAAAAAGAACATCTCATGCAACTTCTCCGACTATTTAAGTCATCTCCTTCCTTCCGCAGACCGAGCAATGTTGAAAACTATTCACAAGATAGTTTCAGGTCCATGGTGAAAGAAGGGTTCTTGTTAAATTAGCCATCCGACAACGGACGGGATGTCGGTTGCAGACAGTTTCATGTTTTTGTTAAATTTTCCTCCTTCTAAAGCTCCTCGTAAAATGTCGTGACCATGCCCAGTGGTCTCGTTGACCTTGTTTTCTTGTCTGCTTATCTCTTTACCCTCTTGACGTTATCTTGTTGTTGCCCTTTTGCTGACAAGTTTTTTGTTTGAAAGACGAGGAATGTTTTGAATAAATTTCTTTACATTTTTCTTAGGGAGAAAGTAAGTCAGCAACATTTTTATTGGAAAACGTTGAATATATTCATCGTTTAATTAATCGGAATATTCTTGTTAATGGCACCAAAATCGAATGGTTTCTGTTTGAAAGAAACATTTGCGTATAAAAGTTTTTGTTGGATGTAACAAGTGAAGCTGCGCTTGAGGCTTGAATTGGTCAAAAGAAAATGCTAAATATGGCACAGTTTTGCTGGTTTTTTATATAACCTGGTTTTGTGTAGTCGGTTATACAAATAAAAGTCAAGGTGTTACAAATGAGATGAAACTACATCATGAATGATTGGTTTAATGGTTTGTTGTCATCAGTAGCGGATGCGGGTGGTGTAATGGATATTATTTGGTTTTCGGTTTGCAGTAGGGTGGTTTATCTTAATGCTGCATAGCATAACCCTTACGTTCACGTACATGTGAAACGGTATAGCTACATCCTTTTTAAAATTTCATTGTTCAATGGAAGCTTCTGTTTTCGCAGCGTAGCCCACGGGTAGATCACTTGTGTGAAGCAAGTAATTGGGAGAGTTATGATCCCTTTGGGATCATACTGCTCGAAACACCAGTAAAAGAAGAATAAGAGGAATGTTTCTGTTCTCAAATAATAAGGACTTCCTATGAAGAGTGAAATTCTTAAGAGCTTCCTGAAAGTTCAAAAATAATTCCTTTATTTAATGAAAAATTACCGTTGTCTCTTTTCATGAAACACATGATTTGCTCTGATGTTGACAAAGTGCATTCCTTGGTAGAAATTCAGTGAGTTTCAAGATGGCCTACCTTTTTTAAACGCAAGAACAAGAATCTGAATAAAAAAGAGTCTCTCAAACGTCGTGAATAGCTTTCTAAGGCAACGGAGATGAGACTTAAACTATTGGAAAGGAGAAATTACTAGACACTGTCTTCAGTTTTATGTCTTAAATATTCCAAAAACATAGACCTAAGTGGGCCTACAATGAAAAAATTGCGAGCATCACAAACATTTTTTTTGGAAAAAGTCTAGAAACGGAACCCCCATAGTACGGTTTTTTTTCAAAGCCGATTTTCTCGCTAATGGGTAACATGATTTTGACGAGATTTCATATTTAATGTGTAGTTGGCAACCCTGTACCAAAAAATATATTAAGAGAGAATACAATCGTAAGTTCGTGCGACCAAGTCGTGCCCACTTTTTTCTGCCTTTGAAGCTAAGAAGCAGTTTCGTTGGAAGGCTAGTATATTTTCTACACAGTCGGAATTTCGAATATTGATATCGATATCGAACACATTCTTTCTCTGGCCAATGGACTGCATTTTCCCCATAATTGGAAAAACACGAATTTAGAAATATGCAGCACCTACAATAAAAAAAAAAAGCACGTTGATAAAGTAGTATAGTTTCTAAGCACTTGTCATTGAAAAAGCATGACAAACACTCGATCAGTAATTTTACCCTTAAATTAGTTCAACTCATTAACATTATACAAATCGTAATGAGCGTGAAGCAACAAATTGGCAGGGAGCTTCCAATGCTCAAAATTTTGCTATAAAACTGCAAGCAGAGCAACCAAAAGCATTCAGTTCGTCAGTTTTCAAAACAATCAGACATCATGAAATTTTGTAGTGTTCTCGTAGTAGTTTTTGCCTTGTGCATGGCTTTGGGTGAAGTAACAGCAGCTAACAAGCCAGCACCAAAAGATTTGCCAACACCATGCAGTGGACTTCCAAACTGCATTCGCTACAAGAAAAAGACAGGCTAAGTGTATCAGAAGTCGGTGACCTCTTAAAGTCCAATGTCAATATGTTTGTGAATCAATAATGTAAATAAATACGATTTGAAAGCAAAAACAAAAAATGAGTTTATGAGATCTTTTGTACTTTGGTGAAAAAGACTGAGATCTTTTCGCAAAAAAGATTCTTCTTCTTCTTTTACTTCGACGGCACAAGGATCATTTCATTGTGATCTCGAAGAAACCACAGATCTCCTCCTCCCACACGTTATAGTGATCAGCCCAGATACGCCACGTTGACCTCAGGAAGCGTCGGCAATCCTCCCGGTAATGGAATAATCTGCGTCAAGTTAACTATGCTAGTTTTATTGCACTTTGAACCAAGAGTATTTTGGTCCATCGCGATTGTGTCCGAACGTTGTATTTTATTGACTTTTTGACAAGGTTCTCTTGATCTCTCCTTTGAACATGACAATTTCAATTGGAATGGATGGTCTACTTTTAATATAATCAGGCTGCTACTGTAATGCCAATTATTTTGAATTCACCTACCGTCAGGTAACTTTTCCAATACTTTTTGCAAATTGTCCTTAATTGTGAACCGTATGTGATTGATGAACGCACAATCGCGGTGCGTTCGCCTCCACAGAAAATAGAGAAGTTCTCTCGCCTCTTCATGCATCCTACGCTTACTCGACAATTGAAGTCGTCATCATAAGTTTTTTTTTTATACATTTCTATTCAAATAAAGGCTGAATGAAAAAGTGTCCAACAAAAGCACTCAGCCTTTTTTGGAGTAGTTTTTACAACACGTAATGTGCCTGTTGCATGGATGAAGGATCTTCATTCATATAAATAGCAACGAATAGTTTATGTTCTTTATCGTTCTGTACTTTACCTCCCTGTAGGTAATCAAGGACTGTAGTAAAAAGTATAGAAAGCTTGTTTGATGTACATAACTTCTATAGCAGAGAATGTTTCAGTGTGGGACTCCAACTAGACATCTTACCTTCGTCACTGCTCCCTCCTGCATTTCTTCAATCATCCATACATTGCCTTTCCAAATTTTTAGTTGTTCCTAAGTTTCTCCCTATTAGATCTTGCGGTTATCGATCGAATGATTTTCCGAAGCCAACTAGCACAAAATGCAAATCCTCTGAGAAATCACGATGTTTTCCCAAAAGGATCCTTATATTTTGGATTGCATCTGACCTTCCGGGGACAAACCTGCATTGGCTACTTTTATTTCATTTTGCAGTCGGCTACCCAATTCATGTTTAATAATCTTCAAAGTGTTTGACATCCGGTTGACCGAACGGTAGTTTACGTAACTTCGTGTATCACCGTTTCTTTTGTTCATTGGTTGATTGCAACTCTCTCCCATTGTTTAGGCAGATTGTCACATTTTACTTCAAAGCCTGGAGATGAAAATTGTGATCCATCTAGCCTGATAGCTTCCATAATTTTCCAAAACTCAGATAATATATCGTCTAGTCCAGAACCTTTGCTTCTTTTGAAGTTACTTTTTGGACTGTGATGTCGATTTTCGGTGGTTCATTAACTGAAATGAACTTCGGGGACCGAATCACCTGAGTATTCCCCCCTCTTTGAGCTACTATTTTATTGATGGTCGCCCATTATTCGAACTGCTTTGTAGTATTTTTGAAAGGATATCACTTGCCGCGGTAGACATTTCTCCCAACTCCTGATACTTACCACCGACCGTGATCCTTACAGATCTTTTCATTCCACCTTTCCAAAGGAGCTGATTCTGTCAATGAACCAATGTAAAAGAGGTCCTAATAAAAGAAATAGTTATTTGCAAAATGACAGCACCTCCTATATATTCCTTCATTTTAGCGAGAAAACAATAAAGTCACTGTTAGTTAAAAAACACCAACAAACACCTTGAACCAAAAAATCAAGAACATAGGCTTACAACAAACGGACAATGACCTGGTTAAGCAACACAAGATTATTTTCCCAGAAACAATATTATCTTATGCAACTGACAAACACAACTCAATTCTTTTTGGTAGATATACAAATGAGTGCAGTGAAGCCAGAAGAATATTGATTTATTTCTGTATAGCTATGGCGACTTTACATTGCCTCGTTTAGTCTTTGATCTTCTTAGTAAAACCCTAAAAATATTTTGGAAATCTCAAACGCAGGCAGAGTATTGATCCCTTGAAGCAATCAAACCTGTCTGCAATGCCCATTAATTGTGTACAGGTTGAGTGGTCTCAGACAATAAAAAAAAGCATGGCGAAGGCTTCAAAATCAATTTCCTTTTCTCAATTAACTTGAGCCAAATTGAAACTTTTCCCATCTATTGCCAATCTGTATATTGAAGGGCTCCTCAATGAGCCACCAGAAGTGTTCGGTTTGTGTAAACAGTTTGAAAATCAATCAGTCATTGTGAAATTTTTAGGCTTTTCTGCATTAATCTATGTCTAGTGCATGATGGCTTCTGTTTGAGAAAAATGCTTAAGGCGACATAAGGGGCGGAAATCTAACACCTTCCAGGCAATCTATTTCCAAACTATGCATCCGTTGTGAAGAACTTCATTAAATGTGAAGAATCTGGATAAAAATGTGTTGTAACAATGCTGTTTTTTTGGTTTTAATTCGAGATAACATGCATTTGAATGGATCCGAAGTATATTCCAAAACAGATATTACAAAAGAGAAAAAAAGTAATTTTAAACACGAGTTGATTACTTCTATTTGGTGTGACCGGCCGAAGGGGCGCGGCGAGGCGTAACGCGTTTATTAGTTTTAAAGATATCAAAGTTCTCTCACTTGTCTGGTTCACACTTTCAATGAACGCTGCCCCCCCGGGTTTTGATTGCTTCAAGTTTAAAGTCAACCAATTGCTGTTGTACTCAATTCAATCTGAAACGTTTACTCACATGTCAAGTGCTTCTTGCAAACATGAATATTTTTCCTTTCAATGGCTCCGTCGTCATCGACTTCAAACTGAAAGTCAGAGACTATACAATAAAAAGCAGGGGACTAAAGACGCTTCCTTGGTGTCAACCTACTGCGACTTTGAATTCTTCGGTGACTCAAGCTGGACATCTTACCATTGCCAAAGCATCCGTGAAATTTAAAGATTTTTTAAGAAAAACCACCTCAATATTGAAATTATAGAATGAGTGCAACAATAGACCCAAAGAACTAGCCCGTCTTGGCATTCAATGCGATAACCAATATGTATATTGATTTGTTAAGGATCGAAAGAATTGTCAAAGTCACACGCTTCTCAAAATAGACTTTGCAAAGTGGTAAAAATAAAGCCAAGTTCTTACGTCTGTCAACTGCCAACCAAGCATGTCCAGTTGTACTAGGAACAAGGTTCATTTCCTGGGAAAAACTACTCCAGTGTCAATATTTTTTGAAAGACTATACTAGAAAGCAAGTTCAGCTTACATACTTCACGGCGAGATGTTCTAAAAATGATATCGGGCATTTACTTCCCACATGCACCCAAATAAACTCTGTAGAATAACTTCCTTAATAATTAAAAACGAAGCACGTGTAACTCTGAAAAAACATGACAAACACTCGACCACCTACTCCATCTTCAAATTGGTTCCACTCATTAGAGTGAAAATGGTCTTATAGGCGTGAACCAGTTACTAATTGCCAAGGAAATTGATGCCATTTTCCAACCTTCAGAATTTCACTATAAAAACGGGAAACAGAGCAACCAAAAGCATTCAATTCGTCAGTTTTGCAAAACAATCAGACATCATGAAACTTTGTAGTGTTCTTGTAGTAGTTTTTGCCTTGTGCATGGCTTTGGGTGAAGTAACAGCAGCTAACAAGCCACCACCAAAAGATTTGCCAACACCATGCAGTGGACTTCCAAACTGCATTCGTTACAAGAAAAAGACAGGCTAAGTGCATCAGAAGTCGTTGACCTCTTAAAGTCCAATGTCAATATGTTTGTGAATCAATATAAATAAAAACGATTTGAAAGCAAAAACTAAATGTGACTCTGAGATATTTTCTCCCAGCTTATAGGAAACAGAGGCTGATATCTTTTCCAAAAAAGGTGCTAATTCTTTTTTTGTTCTTCTATTACGGAGCGGCGGCGGCGGACGGAACGAGCATTGCGATTTCGAATTTTCTTTCATTTATCTGCTTCACATTAGTGTGAGGACTAAAGACGAACTTTTCCATTAAAACGAACGTCTAGAGTAAAAAACGTCCAACAAAAGTACTCAGTACACTGTGTCGAGTGATTTCTTGTAAATATGAATGTTCTTGCTTTTAATGGGTCCATCGTATGCAAAAAATTACTGAAGCGAAGGACTATAAAGCATTGACTTCAAATTGAAAGTCAGAGACTATACAAAAAAAAAAAAGCAGAGGACTAAAGACGCCCTAGTATGAACACATGTCTTTGAAACCTTCTGTGACTCCAGCTGGACATTTTGCCATTGCTTCGTATGTTTAAAGATTTTTCTGGATGAACCGTGTTAATTTTGAAAATATAAAATGAGTGAAACACTTTATTCAAACATTCTATCGATCATCTTTATATTCGAAGCGCATATTTGTCATTTTTTGCCACCCACATCATGGAATGGCTTTTCCAAGGCAACCAGCACAGTATGCAAATTCTATAGGAATTAAGATTCACTTTAGATTGCATCTGTTGTTGACTAACCCGGAAAAAACCCGCATTGGTCATCAGATAGCCTGATTATGTCTCGTAGTCGGGTACCCCAAACCCACTCAACCATGTTCCAAGTACGGAGCATAAGCTTGATTGAAAAACAATTACCACAGTCTGTCACAACACTGCGTGAAGTATTTCGCTGTCATTTACAAGAACTTTCTCTTAGGACTCGCATCTCCTTTCAGATTTTCTTATTTCCAGCGGCTTTTTTGAAAATTGTTTGTCGTCCTGTTTGCATAGACATACAGGGCTGCAATTTTTTTTTTCAGGGTGACACGTGCTTTCCGTTTTCTCTGCTGCTTAAAGTTGGGATATGAACATTTCTCCTCACTTCTCTCATTAAGCTACTTTATTCCGATAAGTAGTTATTAAGGCACCTCAAAATATGGTCAAAATGCCATTCAAATAAAAGAGATGAAAAGGCTGCGAGAAAGAAGCAAGAAGAAAGCACCCAACTCTTAGCAAAAAGGAAGTACATATCAGGAGATGGAATACCTGCCCTATCTGCTGATGTATTCGAGAAATAGGTACTATAAAGCATGTTGTATAATGTCCGTTCGGCGAAGTTCAGTAACGATTCTGAGGTTGAAGATGAAATTCTGCACAGGTGGCAACAATATTGTGATGGGATGGCCTATTGAACCAACAGCTTCTTGGAAAGCACTTGAAAGATTGAATAAATGAATGAGTTTTATTGTACCCCCTGTTTCTTAAGTGGTATTCATCCAGCTTAGTCTCTTTGATGAAACTTAGCATCTGGGTTACCTTTAGGTGTTTTAGTTCCCTCCGTTCTATATAGCAGGATTCTAGGAACTTCTTCTTTAGGTGTATAGAAGACTTTCGCAGTCTCCCAAGAGGTGGTATGCAGATTCTTCCCGTTCATTACAGTACCTGCATTGATCGTTGCTCTCTGTGCCTAGTACATTTAGGTGTTTCCTTAGCCTACAATGTCCCGTTAGGTAACCGGTTGGCATTGTAAAATTGTTCCTTCTAAGATTTGTTACGTCTTTAAAGCGTTTTGAGTGGAAGGTGCTAAGTATGAGCTTGGCTTGACGCATTTTTGGAAATTCATTCCAGTGTTCAATTTCATCAATTTCAATTTAATTTCAATTTATTCAGAAGCAATGTATGACTCTGTTGTCTTCCTCCGATTTTTTGATTTCGTTCTTTATCTGGCTTTTCGTTGCTCCAGAAAAAGGTTTCGGTCCAATGAGAGTTAAATTGGCTCCTGTCTTCGCCAGTTCGTCTGCTGTTCACCTCACCATACCTTCGATTCCTATACATGTCCTGGTACCCAGTAAATTGTTACCGTGTTGTTACTGCCCAGTTCGTTCAATTTGTCAATGTATTCGCTGACAAGTTCTGAAGAGATTGTGTAGGAATTTATGGCCTTAATTGCTTGGCTGTCCGTCATTATTGCAATGTGTTTGTTTTTGAGCCATCTGTATACCACTTTTTTGCATGGGTTTTAATAGAGCAGGTGCTTTACTCACTTTGCCATTACTTTCTGTTACTTACTTCGGTGTTGAAGCACTTTTCAGAGCCGAACAAAACTTAACGAAAATACCAGCCATGACTGTCGAAGTAGTTAGTAAGGCATAAGTCACAATTCCAAAAAATGTAAAGAGTCTGGGTTAGATGAGATACCTTTAAAAAATTTATAAGAATGTTCATTGATCTAAAAAGGACTTCTCGTCAAAAAAAAGGTACTAGTGTTATTTCATTCTCATTTGGTGGTGGTGCCCTCGGCGAAATGGTTAGTAAGCCTGCCTGTTGCGCGTGAGGATCGGGGTTCGAGCGCTAACTGAGAACGAAAAATGTTTTTCCACAAAATCACCTTTAATGAGGTATTGGCAAATGGCAAGTCGCTCGATAGTAAATTAGTTGCCATGAAAAGAGCATTCTCGATTAGCCGTTCGGAATCGGCAGTAAATTGTAAGTCCCCTCCATTCCCTCATAAGAGAAATGAGAAATGCGCTAGACCCCGGAGCTCCCTGGCAAGTCTCCCGATGGCAAAATTCAATGTCATGAAAAGCGCTTTCTTGATAAGCCGTTCGGAATCAGCAGCAAATTGTAGGTCTCCTCCAATCCCTCACATGGCATGGTTGTGAGAAATGCGATAGACTCCGAAGCTCCCCACAGTGTTGCGCCACCCTATGTATATATAGTTGAATTAATTCGATAAATAAATTCTTTCTGCGCACTCGTAACATTTACTCCAACAAAAATTACACAACCCCTCGATAGCTAGGTATGTCAAAAGGATGGCTCATGTATCACCAAGCCTCTAACTCCTTAGCCGAAGCCATTACAACCTTACAAAGGAGTACTTTATATTTATGCGTGTCCGTTTGTTTAAGAGCCTTCTTTTTCTTCTTCTCAGCTTTTACGGCTTCATTACCAAACCCAAAATGGCTTGCCTCCTCATCTCAACATTCTTTATTACTTCAAATCTATAAATTGTATCTCACATCTCACAGGTGAATCGTTGTCACGACATCACCAAAACTACCATGTTGCGTGATCGAGTACATACTCCTATAGCCACAGATCTTTGACATTCTCCACCGCCGCCACTCAATAGAAAACAAAACCTACAATGAACCCAAACTAGGTTGGTTCCATACGGTTCCATGTGCAATAAAACCCAACAGAAAGTGCAAGTACTCAAAGACGCTTTGGGACACGAAACAATGCACAGCACATACTTACTTTACTTTTTTCCATTATGGTCATGCTGCATGGATAGGAACACCAATTATGATGGGAACCAGTGTCTCGAAAATGAAAGGAAAAACCTCTGACAATGATTAAACATTTTTTTTGGTTTTTTTTCTCTTTCTACGTTTTGTTTTTTATTTTCGTTTCTTGTCGTTGAAACATCAACAAAAATGATTGTAATTATAACCGTTGAATTGTGAACATGCCAGTGCAGCTCTAAAAATTGCATTTAATGAGCGTCTTTGAAGTTCGGTTTGGTTTTCGTTTTCATTGAAGAAAAACGAACTGAAAAGTAAATTACTATTCGTATGTCGATTGCATGTTCCTCAAATTTGTATTAATTAAATTGAGTTGTTGTTTGTTAGAGAATTAATTTGGCATAGCTTGTATAATCTCTTGCCACAGGTGGTTGAATCAATGTTGGGCATAGCGATAGGGATTCAGAGGCTGGAAGTTATGTTGGTTTGTTTATAGTTGGATTGTGTTAAAGTGGAACAATAGGTAGGCCATTTGAGCTAACAATTCGTAATCTATACGCTTTGAGATTCAAGAGTTGGTCAGTAAGATGGAAAGTCGTTCAACTGAGTCACCTTGGAGCGGTTTGGTCTTAGGCGATGGTATTGGGTTTCAACATACTGGAAGTCATCCGGTGGCATGCGAAGGTTGTTTGCAAGTAGAATGAAAATGAGGACATTCATTTGTACCTTCCAGAAATCTGTTTAATTGACGGAGAGTTGTTTAAAAGCCGCACAATATAAATGTGGAATGCATTCTCAGCTCTATCATCGACCGTCAATGAAAGAGATTGATCTTAAACGTTTTTCTATACCAGCTATAACAACAATAAAATAAATAGAATGGCGCAACACAGCGGGGAGCCTCGGGGCCAAGAGCATTTCTCGCCAACAGACCTTGTTAGGGAAGAAAAGGGACTGACAATTTTTTGCCGATTCCGAATGGCATGAATAGCGATTCATGGCATGAAATAACACTTTTTTCCTTGGTCTTTCTGGGACTCAAACCTGAATTCTCCCACGTCACAGGCATACACGCTTCCATTGCACCACGCCCACCACCAATACCACCATCAATACCAACTAGGAAGAGGAACGGAACATCTTTATCTGTTCTTTCTGTTTTTTTTAGCTAAGTTTGCTAAAGCAGTCGCAATACCAATGCAGAGAAGAGGGTCTCAGAAGACCCTACTATTCAAGCTCACCGAAGACTACATAATTGCAGCTTAGTTGCAGTTTTTTTTCTTCGATTTCTTTGCGCTCAGCAGGCACAGTACGAATGTAAAACGCTAAGCCAAGCATAAATGAGTATGGAATACCTGAAATCTCCTTCGGTTCAATACCTGTTCCATCTCCCTCTCAGCTTTTATAAAAAAACTTCACAACTTAGTTTTTGCATTTCGAACACAAGTCGCCTAGAACTGGAAAGTTGCCCAGAATTTGAAAGTGGAGACCAAAAATGCAGCTCGTACGTGACGATACCAGCGTCCGAACGAACCGACCCCTGTACAACAAATACGCCAAGTGGCTCAGCTTATGAATCCTATCTAAGTCTTGCCACAACACTCAAAGCTCATTCAAAATTGATGCTACAACCCAATTCGTCTGTACGACAAGGAGCCATAATATTTGTAAAGCTGTTGAGAACTTCTGTGCTCGCATCACATCACAATCCTGCTTAACCCGGAAACCCTTTCACTCGACCAGACTCTTTTACAGCAAAACCAAGCTCAAACCTGCTGATCGATCACAATTACTCATGAACCTAAACTCTCATTCAAAAGTTTATGAAGAGAAGAATGTTTTTAATAAGTGGGCACACCCAAACCCAAACTCGCATAAAGACAGTGAAAAATTTTGTTCGCCTCCGGTTTCAGTCTTTTGACCTCAGATACTTTATGACTCTGACCACCAAACAAAACCAATAAACCCAGCCATTTTCATTAACGGAAGAAAGTGAAATTTTTAAAAGTCTTACACAAAAAACAAAACACCAAAGATGCATCGCGGAACCTGTGTATGAGCATGAGCGGAGCACACTATTATCATCTTCCACAATGGAATGCAGCAAGTGAAAATATTTAGCTTCATCTTATTCTTCTTTTTATTCGGCCGGCTGCTGACTCAATCGTGCAACTTAGTTGGTGGATATTGCAAGATCGTGCCAAAGCTATATTGCTTTTTATGCTATACTCATATACTTATACATGAAGCTCGAGGCAGAAGAAACGACATTTTTGCCTTGAAAGGAATCTGAATAAATAACAAGCCAGAGGAAATTAGACCTTCGGATGGTGTCTGATGGCTGAGATACTTTTGCAGAATTGCGCAAGATTACAACAGAAATATGAGCCAAATGACGCATAGATCCAGTTTTGGTGTTAACCTAATAAACGTGTTCATGACAGCAAAATTGCTATCTATTGCCATCATCATCTCGATCTTGTTAATTCGACTGAAGAGCAATAAGCACCCGTGTATCGATCGGTTGTGAAAGTGAAATCTTTCTTCTTGTCTGAGCCTCGACTGCCGCTGCCGCCTTGTTGTATAATCGACAGTTGTCTTTTTGTATCTTTCGTGGGATAAAAAGCTTTACATGTATGATTGGTGTGCTGTCCCGCCGACGACGAACCGCATAGTGGAATGTGAGAACGATCGTGGTGTTTTGATGACCCAAATTTGGAGATGTCATTGGCGGTTCCTTCGGATCTGAAGAATTTGTTTTTGCAAAGGTCAGTTTTAGCGGTGAAAACTACGAAGTACAAGTGCAAAACAACAACCAAAGGAGAGGATGACACAACAACAAAAGAAACCTCAGCCAGATTGTAGCGAAACATCTGCGCAACATGAAGACGACGCCGACGACGATGATGATGAACCGAAGTGAAAGTATTTTCTAATCATGGACAGTCTGTTGTTTTCAGATTTTTGGTTGTTTTGTTTTAGTTTTTTTTTTTTTTGGTTTGTCTCCTTTTCTGTGGAAATGCTGAACAGTCAGGGTGGCTATACAAAGCTGTGACACAAATGTTAAGGTCACGATCATTGTAGACTTGGTGTGCACTGTTCAAAGGTTTATCTCAAAGCCGATCAGAAGCATGTTCGACTGTGTTCATCGGAGATAGTAAAGTGGTAAAGATACTTATGTTGGTAGTCCAAATTTGGCGCTACAATTCAAAACGATTTGTATCATTGGTAAGGCTTTCTAAAGCCTACTCTGCTTACTGCGTACGATCACTCGACGACGAGTAGATAGTTTTCTGTCAACTTGTTGCTCAACCACAGCCCGAGGGATAATTACAATGTAAATGAAAAAAATATGAGGTGGGCAATCTCGTTTTCAGTCGCGGATGTGGGTGAAATGAAACAATCTTCCAAGATGATCTATGCAATGGAAGTCAATAAAGTAGAATGAATGACTTTCAAATTTAATGCGAAGAAAGTCCAACCGCAGCACCACTTGGGAATTGAAATAAGGTTTAGAAGGAAATGAGAGACAATTTGTGCGTTTGACCACTAAGACCTCAGTTTAGAAATTAAGGGAATGGTTGACATGACGTATTACTACATGAAATGCATCACTTGCTAAATAATTCATTTGCGTTGTAAGACATGGAGAGGTTCAGACAAAACCTTAAGCTTAAATTGACTCAATTAAAGTCCACGTTATTCACTTGACTGAGAAAACATCGAGGTTCGAAGTGTAACACTGAGAAACCGCAGAAAACAGATAATTTTGTCTTCATAGAAGCGAGCCATAAAATTTTTTTACTTTCTGTCGATCCTATAAGTGAGTTTGCTGTGGAAAGTTAGGATGTGAGACTGAGAAGCGTAAGGTTCGTGTCCATTTGAGAACAAAAACACTGAGAGTTCCTCCCTGACCCATCTCGAGATAAAGCTCTCAAACGAACACAGCCTTGAGAGCAGCTAGTAGCGAGATAACTTCTCATTTTGGATATTAGAGGTTTTTTGACAGTGAACAGCTGAGTGGATTCGCTTTTATCAAAAATATCCTCGCAGAATTCCAACATAGTTAGTACCTACTTTGCGAGTAGCTTTTGCAAAGCCAACATGGTAAAACAGTGGACAATGGGAGACACGAAAAGGAACTCATAAAAAATATGAGTCTTTCGCTATTTTGCTGTGTAGATGAGTCATTTCGGGAAAATTTACCAAGTGGATAGTATGAAAGTACTTTCAGGAATTCTTTTCACAAATCTAAAAATAAAATAAATTTTCAAATGGACATGCTCCCGAGAGTGACTCTAGAGAGTTTACTAGCAAAAGAAACTATCAAATGGACACACACCTTTAGAAAATGAGAGAGTTAGATATCAAATGTGACATTTGATGACTGTTCTTTGGTATTGAAATGTTTGGTTATGAGTTTTTCAAACAAATGCAGGTTTTAGATGGAAAGTAGAATATATCTAGTGTGGAAATATGATATCTAGAGTTTATGTAGGGCACCCATACCCTTAAAATTTCCCGTATAGTATCCAGACTAGACTCAGTTTCGATCTTCAAATAATTTCCGAAATTCTGTCTTGCTTTAAAGAAAACCGACACTTTGACTCAGATTTCATTTGGACGATGTGACTTCAAAGTTGTTAAGAGTGTGCAATGTGCATTAACTTGTCAGCTCCAAAGCTTTTTCTGAGTTAAGTTAGGTTAAGAGCTGCTTTTTTGATCAGACTCGATTTTTTTAAATTCATTTAAAATTCGATCACAATTTTATAACAGAAATTTGTAAAGTCAAAAAAATTGAGTTGAAAATTAAAAATTATCTATCTTAAAACGATGCACGAAATTTTTCACCCCCTCTCTCAGATCTGGCTACAATTTATAACGCGTGCATACGCCTCAAACTAGAATATGTTTAGTTCTCATGTTTTGGCAGGTACTCCTCAAACATCATTGCGCCTGCTTGAAAGGGTTCAAAATAGAGCATTAAAATTGATAGGGGACTGAATTGAAGGTTCAATTGATTCTCTTGAACATCGTGGTAATGTTTTATGTCTCCCTCTTGTTTATCAGACTTATTTTTACAGACAGTGAGACAGTGCTCTAGTGAAATAGCCAGTTGCATTCCTCCCCTTAAACAATTTAACTGCAATACCCGCCTCGCACGGAATGCGCATCAGTTCTCCCTTTAGCCCAATTTCAGTGGTACAGTTAATTACAGAGTTTCATATTTTAGGCGCTCAATCCGGGTGTGGAATGCTTTACGTGCACAATTTTCCCCACGCACTACAATACACAGAAATTCAAGAAAATAATGTGCAACTACATCTCCTTTCCTATATCCTTTCCTTAGTTCCATAAACCCACGCACTATAAGAGTAGTCGCAACCCCTGGAAGTGCACGTAAATTATAAAAAAAAGTTGGTTATGTTTAAAATGTATAAAACATTGCAGTGTGACTCACAATAAAAAGGTGTATAATGTCACTTTCCATTCGACGAAAAGAACCATCCAGGAGCGTCCAGGAACATTCTCAAAGACTTTCATTTGTGCAAAAAAGATCGCTTCTCATGATTCTGAGGAGTGACAGCCAATTTGAAGTGAGAATCCCATCAAGAAGCACTAACACAAATTTCGAACATTGGACCTCTCGGTTGGATTTTATTAGAGCCAGCCACTTGCCCGAAACTATTTTTAAAGCATAATGGAAAACTTTTATTTTTATATTGAAGTTAAATTCTTGGCCATTCAATTAAACTGTATGCAAATTTTTTTCTTCTTTACAAAAAAATTTTAAATTCAGATCAAGTTGAAACTCGTTTTCGTACTTAAAGCAATGACGTATCTACTAATGTGCATAGTTCGGTTCAAATTTTTCACCATCTCGCCAAGCCAAGCTAGGCTATACCAACGAATAAACCGGTTCCGAAGGATCCAGAAGGAATCATGTGCCTTCAAGAACCTTCCGCATCTTTAGAGTCTGTCGGAAAAAGAGAGTTTTCATCGAAGAAACAAAATAGCGAGTCACTCATGAAATTCTTTGGTTGTTCAATCGCAACAAAAGGACAATCATGGACATATAAAACAGTTTCAATTCCACAAAAATTCACATCCACCAAGAAAAAAAGAATGGAGTAGTTTTGGGTAAATAGTTTGCCTACTTAGAACACAACAGTCACTGTAACAAGGATTTTTGTTCTCAACGAACATATCCCGCCAAAGAGTCATATTCCTGATGAGCTGGAGGAGCTGCTTTCAGTGTTATACTCATTATTTTACATATAGCGGTAAAATTTGTATTCAGATCAGAAACGAGGTGTCTGCTCTTCTCTGTGTTTGAATACTCAAAGGTTCATGGCACCGTACAGTATTTCTAGCTTTTCGTAAATTTTAACCTTCGTCACTTTATTTTCATATTTAAGCGTTCCCAACATAGCTTCCAAGATTTCAAAGTATTTTTCCGTGGAAAAGACGAAAAGAGATTTGAAATCTGATTCTAAGTCAAATGAAGTGGGACTGGGATGATCAATGTCTTCTAAAAGCTTACGAATGTTTTTATTTTTATTTAACCTTCCTTATCTAAACGGTGCCGGCGATTGAACAATGTAATTCCCAATTTGATCTTGACACTAATATAAGTTTCACCGCCGCTAGCTGCGGAAGACAAAATCCTGTTTGTTTGAATCTGAATCCTTAAAAGTGGTGCCCGTGGTTAGCAATTTTGTTAGTTACGTGTGAGGTTCGAGATTCCCATCCCAAAACAAAAAACAAAATAATATTTTTCCGCCTTTCGCAAGGAGTTTGCAAGTTTTCCGATAGGAATAGCATCGCCATGAAAAGCGTTTACCGATAAGCCATTCGGAATCGGTAGAAAATTGTGGGTCCCCGCTATTGCTCACAAGGTATCTTTGTGACAAAAAAGGTTACTACCAGGGGGTTCCCGTTCTGTTGAGCCACTCTATGCATGTGTGTCTAAATCCTTAACTCTAATAAATACAAACAAAGTGAACTTAAGACGAAATAACTCGAGTTTTGAAATAACTCATGTACAGAGTAGTAACTTGCTCAAGAGATATTCGACCCTGGCGGGGTATACATTCGGAGCGGAGGTTGTCTGCAACGTCAGACGAAATTAAAAAAACAAATGCATTAACGTAGTTCGCCGGGTGTGTTTAAATAGTGTCGAAGATCACCTCGAAGGAAAAGCCTCCGAATTGTACAAAATTGGGAAGTTCTCCTCTCCGAATGGATACCTCACTAGGGCTGATTTAAACGGGTTTAATAGAAAGCGAGGTACAGATTTATCGAAAGAAGAACAATCCAATTGAAAGAAATACTTATTGACAATATAAACGGCAAAGCTTAGTCTAAACGATTGGACTACTTCTTTGCTTCTCCCGCTGTTTCTATCATAACCGAACACCTACTTTCAATGTTGGGACCCATTCTTCTGCGTTGATCACTCTCACAAAAATAAAACCAAACGATCTAGAGTCTTCCCACTAAGATCGGTGACAAATCGTCGTCATTATATTAACTCCGATACTCCGATCACTTCTCTTATTTTGAATGATCTCTTCATTTTCAAATCCAGAAAGATAGATGACTCCTTTCCGCAAGCCAAACTTCTATAATTAATTTCAAATTTCAACAAAAACCTCCCACCACCCACTTACATACCCGGTAGCAATTAGTTAACATTAATCAGACTACGTAAAACATCTCGTTATTGTAACAAAAAGCAACCGGCGGGCGCTGTTGAATACAAATCCAACAAAAACAAGGGCAAAACAGTATTCACTGTTTAAGACAACAATACGAATATGTTATACTTTGTTTCCACAATCCACACCACCACTGCACACACAACGCATTGTGTTAGATTAATAGTTTGACATGCAAACCATCGCATCGTCTACACACAATTGAATAGACGAAGTACCAAGACGAACGAGGAATTTTCTCATCTTCCATTACCAACCACTTTAAACGTTTTTTTTTCTTCATAAAACTATTAGTTTGATTTTTTCTGCACAAAGATACTTTACACGTCATGATAGGGGTCTTGGCTTGGAGCGCAATTGGCAAATGTTTGCAGATGAAAATCTTTTGCAAAGTGATCATAGCTTGGAGATAAATGATATAACACCACTCACACACTTTTTCCCCATTTCGTACAAGTATCTGCTTCCGCCTATGGTGTAGGTTGGTACTGTTTTCCAAAATAAGTCCAACAACACCACCGATGATATCACAAATGTCTGGGATATTATTTGCTCAAGTTTTTGTGTCCAGTTTAAATTCCTATTCTACATACGTCATCTGGATTTGAAACTGTCAAAAATACGATGCCTCATCTCCCATTACGCACTGAAAAAAGTTAAACTTTTTAATGAAGCTTTTCCACTCTCAGGTTTATTTATTATTCCTCATTCATTTGCCAACAAAACAGTTAATAGTACGTCGATGTATGGTCATTTGGATTTATTTATTTATGAAGAAAGTTCATGGTAATAGCCAGTGTTTATGGAATGAATAATAAATATTTATTGCTTTGATAGCTATTCGACTCAAAGCTGACGAAGTGTCGATAGCAATTGATGTTCGCTTCGTAAATTACTTGTGATTTAGTGTGGAAATGGATATTCGTGTTGATGATTGTGTCAATCAAATTGTTTTATGTTGTAATTGGTGACGAAGCTGCCAGCGAGTATTTATTTAAATGAGAGTCAAAAGTAAAAGTAAAACAGTTTCGGCTCATTCCACATTTGTCAGACATTCCAGAATCAAATCAACTCCTACTTTCGAAGTCAAAAAGTGTCTTCCGATCAATGACCGACCGGCAACAAGCTTAAGTCCTCATGCCAATGATAATTTCTAAGTTATCGGCACTTTGTTAGAAAGAAAATAAAAAATCAATTCACGTTTTTCCACCTACGACCAACACAACTACTAACATCTCAATTCCTATTCCAACCACAGAAATCTCCCAAGATATGCTGATGAGGCGCTCGTTTGTCATCTCAAGTGGGTCACAAAAGCGTGAATATCAACAAAATTGATTCAAAAGTAAAAAAAACGTTCTATCAGTGCTGAATTTTAACAACAAAAGAAGTGATAATGATTCAGAAAAAAAAATTCAGATAAGAGAGAAGATGCATGAAACTGGTTTCCGTTTTCAATCAGTTTCACTTGCCAAATACCCCGTTTCGCCCGCACTCAAGATTTCTTTGGTGCGCAGGCGCACCGCACCACACACACGGAAGAAAAGTGAAACCTGCCAAAGAAGAAGCAATAAAAGCCACAAAAATCATGATGCTATTGACCGTTTAGAGTAAGATATTTTGTGGGAACTAACGGTTATACAGTATAGAGATGCGCGTTATGGGGAGATAGAAATTTTCAGCCAAGAAATTTTACGTGAGCACTCAGCAGTTGGAGAGCTAACAATCGAAAGTTCACAAATTAAGTCGTCTTGTAAGT
The DNA here is from genome assembly GCA_949752695.1 of Melanostoma scalare. Classification (NCBI taxonomy): domain Eukaryota; kingdom Metazoa; phylum Arthropoda; class Insecta; order Diptera; family Syrphidae; genus Melanostoma; species Melanostoma scalare. Next base: position 39,370,290 of record OX456984.1, read on the forward strand.
CCTTTGTTTTGTGATTTTGGTTTTCTTTGAATGAGTAGTGTGTTGTCGCAACAAATATGGCGCGTAATGGTAATGGTTGTAAGTAAAGGGTATTCAATAAATGCTGTTTGATTTTAATCAACACCATGGAAAGGGCTTGATAAATTGATATTCGATTGCAGATTGGTCAGGTAGGGTTAACGATTCAATTAGTGAGTAGTTTTAACTTGAGTGAAAGTACCTGTAGCCCTGAAAACGAACGACATCTTGGATGTGGCATCACTGCCTTCACTTTGCAAAATGATTGATGTTATTAAAAAGACTAAGGCGTGGAGAAAAGCATTGGTCACGTGCCTTTGCCAAGACCGATAGATATATTTTGCAAAAATGCTCCTTCATCAGTGTAAAATAATTAATTGGTTAAGTTATCCTATTGCTTTCACATCAAACTCATGCCTGGAGGTGAATGAAAACGTAAAATGGGTGTACCCATAAAACCTCTCGTAGAACCACTCAATTAGTGGTCAAACTTAAATCAAATACAACATTGATTGATGGAAAGGAAAACAGTAAAGGTCAAGAATAAGTCACATATTTTGAAAAGAATTGATCTCTAAATTTATTAACAAACATACCGACAAGTTGCAGGGCCAGGCATCTTCTCAGATTGTTTTCTCTCAAATAAATCAATAAAGCTCTCAAACTGTTGCAGTCTCTAAAGTAGAAATACTAACAGTCTGTTAAGCCGTAAATCATGTTTTATACAAAAATTTATCAACAAATACGTCTTAATTTTCATAAATATCCAGGTGGCCATTAAAGCTATTTCATCTAACGTCATAAAATCCATATTACATAGTAAAAAGCTGTTTAAGTAATTTAAGAATGCTCAGCTCAGTAGATACCGTAACTTTAATTCGAGTTCCAGGACATCGTGGTATAAATGGTAACCAAATGGTGGTCAAGCTGGCCAAAAACAGGTCATTAGTCAAATCCAGCGAGACAAACATATCTGTTCTTGAGCCACTTACTAGCTTACTAAAGTGAGCACTACAGTTCGGAGTGAACCTGAGCTTCAACCAACATCTTTCACCAACAATTTATAGATTTCGGGCGAGCTCTAAATCTGTTGAGGTCTTTTTATACTTGATTCCGTCACCTAAGACGAGGTCTTCTCCTTCCGTGATTGACTTTCGAAAACCCGCCACCTATGCCTATGTTGCGGTACAGCTCATATAGATCGTTGTTGTATCTTGGTCTGCACACATTGTTTTCGCATACGGTAGCGAAGATTGTTCAGAGTACTTTTCTGTCCATATGACCAAGCGTTTCCTCATCCACTTTCTATAAGATCCACGCTTCAGCGCCGTAAACCAGGACTGGGATGATTAAGGTCCCATGAAAGGTTACATTGGTTTATCTAGAGAAGATTTGTTTTTCAATTGCCTTCCAAACTCTAAAGAGAAACGGTTGGCAAAAGTTATTCTCCGTTTGATTTTCGCACTGCTTTTGTTTTCCGTGTCTATATAGCGGATCCTAGGTAAACGAGGTCCTGTACTACTTCGAACTTATGTCGGTCTGAATTGTGAAGTTTTTTTTTTTTTCAATTCGTCGGTGTTCGCTGTGGCGAAGTATATGGCAATTGGCAACATATACTTCATTATCATCTTATTAACCATCAAACCCATTTTTGACACTTCTGTTTCTTTGCTCGCAAAAGCACCTAAGATATCGAGATTCGTCAATATCTTCTGCGTAAGCGAGAAATTGTACAGACTTTTGAAAATAAATTCCTGTTATGACGTTAAAGAAATCGTATGGCGGTTTGTCACCTTTCAGAATGTCTTTTTCAAATTCAAATGTCTCGGGGAGTTTTTACTCACCTGACAGAACAGCTTGAATTCTCCAAAGTCATCCTGCATAGTAGTACGAGTTTTGCAGCGATGCCGAAACTAGACATGGTTCTATACAGCTCGTCTCTGTAAATATGGTCATACGCGGCCTTGAAATCGGTAAAAAGATGGTGAATATCTCTATTTTTTTCACGGGGTTTTTCCGATCTGTCAATAACAGGATATCATCTTTAGAAGATTGCCATATTTCCAGAAACCTAGGGCCCATAATTCCCAGAAAAAAACAGACTTTCTACTCTTGGAAGGCTGGAATCGACTCTCTCCGTAGATTGGCATTCTCACGAGTCACTACTCACTGATAACAATGAGCAGTAGCACATCTAAATTATTTAGATGACGCTAAGACGAAGACGCATGCACTTCCATCTCCATCTCCATCTCCATCTCCATCTCCATCTCCATCTCCATCTCCATCTCCATCTCCATCTCCATCTCCATCTCCATCTCCATCTCCATCTCCATCTCCATCTCCATCTCCATCTCCATCTCCATCTCCATCTCCATCTCCATCTCCATCTCCATCTCCATCTCCATCTCCATCTCCATCTCCATCTCCATCTCCATCTCCATCTCCATCTCCATCTCCATCTCCATCTCCATCTCCATCTCCATCTCCATCTCCATCTCCATCTCCATCTCCATCTCCATCTCCATCTCCATCTCCATCTCCATCTCCATCTCCATCTCCATCTCCATCTCCATCTCCATCTCCATCTCCATCTCCATCTCCATCTCCATCTCCATCTCCATCTCCATCTCCATCTCCATCTCCATCTCCATCTCCATCTCCATCTCCATCTCCATCAGAGAACTGCATGAGTGCAATCACTTGCGCTTTCGAATCATCCCCCGAAAAACAAGCCGTACACAGTTTCACGCTCACAACGATGAAACAAGTGTGATGCTTGTGGAAAAAGTACACAACACTCGTGAATACATGCCTTCGCATTGCTTGTGCCCATGAATGATGAAAGAATGGACCATTCAAACTCAAACAGGTACACCATTCACTTCATTCGAAAAAAAAACCAAACATTCACGAATGATGAGGGATGACAACGAATATTTTTTCATGTTCTTGTTCATAGATGAAACTATTTTGTTTTTCCGAGATCGCACAGAAAGGTACACATTTTTTGACCTGACTTGGGCGTTATTTATATTGGGGGTTTTTTTTTTTGTTAATTATAGAAGTGATGGTTGCGTTTTGTCTTCTTACAATTGAACTTCTTCACTGTTATACTTTCAAATAATGATAGGTAATTTAAACCAGATCGCCTTTAAATACTTATTTCAAATCGTAAAAAACAAATTTGAATTCCTAATACACTATAAAGGGAAAGTAGTGCAAAAAATTTAATAGCAGGTCGATTGCGAACGACATACCTGATTCTAAAAAGATATGACAGTTTTTACCTGCACCGGAAATGCATAAAAAAGTAGGAACAAACACTTTAGTACCTGTTTTTAACATTATCAGTAGGTTTTTCAGGATTTAAAATTATATAACCCTACCCATAGATTAATTTATACTTCGGTTAAAAAAAACCAGATTAAGGGGTAAATAATAAACTATGTACGTACCTACTTAATTTTCTTAGAACCACGTTTTATCCCAAATAAAAATTTTATTTCAAAAAATTTTGCGATTTAGATTTCAGCAGCCGCACATCTAGCATCTACTCAATACATCCTCATCAGTGTTATTTACCCCACACACTACGCCCTGCTAAAGGAAAAAAAAAATTATACTCTTCTTTCAGATATTTCAGTTTAACAGATGTGTTCTTCATCACAGCATTGCACTGTGAAATATTCGTTGCCTTTTGAAATTATTCGTTGCCTTGTAGATTATTCGTTGCCATCGACACTATCCGCACAAGTTCATACGCATACACATATTGTCATTGCCTGCCATTGCTGCAGTTAAGTGAATTAGAATGAGAACCTGTTTTGTTGTCTAAAAGAGAGTGCAGTGTGTGTATTGCTTTGGATTAAGATGAATGGTGTCTGAATGGTGTGGAAGGCAATGAATAAGTGAATGCATTCACAAAATGAGACATTCACTGCAGGTCCCTGATCTCCATCTCCATCTCCATCTCCATCTCCATCTCCATCTCCATCTCCATCTCCATCTCCATCTCCATCTCCATCTCCATCTCCATCTCCATCTCCATCTCCATCTCCATCTCCATCTCCATCTCCATCTCCATCTCCATCTCCATCTCCATCTCCATCTCCATCTCCATCTCCATCTCCATCTCCATCTCCATCTCCATCTCCATCTCCATCTCCATCTCCATCTCCATCTCCATCTCCATCTCCATCTCCATCTCCATCTCCATCTCCATCTCCATCTCCATCTCCATCTCCATCTCCATCTCCATCTCCATCTCCATCTCCATCTCCATCTCCATCTCCATCTCCATCTCCATCTCCATCTCCATCTCCATCTCCATCTCCATCTCCATCTCCATCTCCATCTCCATCTCCATCTCCATCTCCATCTCCATCTCCATCTCCATCTCCATCTCCATCTCCATCTCCATCTCCATCTCCATCTCCATCTCCATCTCCATCTCCATCTCCATCTCCATCTCCATCTCCATCTCCATCTCCATCTCCATCTCCATCTCCATCTCCATCTCCATCTCCATCTCCATCTCCATCTCCATCTCCATCTCCATCTCCATCTCCATCTCCATCTCCATCTCCATCTCCATCTCCATCTCCATCTCCATCTCCATCTCCATCTCCATCTCCATCTCCATCTCCATCTCCATCTCCATCTCCATCTCCATCTCCATCTCCATCTCCATCTCCATCTCCATCTCCATCTCCATCTCCATCTCCATCTCCATCTCCATCTCCATCTCCATCTCCATCTCCATCTCCATCTCCATCTCCATCTCCATCTCCATCTCCATCTCCATCTCCATCTCCATCTCCATCTCCATCTCCATCTCCATCTCCATCTCCATCTCCATCTCCATCTCCATCTCCATCTCCATCTCCATCTCCATCTCCATCTCCATCTCCATCTCCATCTCCATCTCCATCTCCATCTCCATCTCCATCTCCATCTCCATCTCCATCTCCATCTCCATCTCCATCTCCATCTCCATCTCCATCTCCATCTCCATCTCCATCTCCATCTCCATCTCCATCTCCATCTCCATCTCCATCTCCATCTCCATCTCCATCTCCATCTCCATCTCCATCTCCATCTCCATCTCCATCTCCATCTCCATCTCCATCTCCATCTCCATCTCCATCTCCATCTCCATCTCCATCTCCATCTCCATCTCCATCTCCATCTCCATCTCCATCTCCATCTCCATCTCCATCTCCATCTCCATCTCCATCTCCATCTCCATCTCCATTTCTCTTTCTACCTTCAATCTTAGTCTTCATCTCTATCTCTATCTCAATTCTCAACCTCAATCTCTATTTATACTTCCATTTCTATTCTATTTCTTCATCAAATTCCATCCATAAAATTCCTTGAAGTCAACAAACTCTTCTCAAAACGGAACATTCCACAAGCTCACAAATTAGTACCTTTCGACTAACCAAAGTTTAAATTAAGTTTTAAAAATCAAATCATAATCAAATAAATTATTTATCACAAATTTTTCATGTGAAAGTGATTGTTTTTTTTTGTTTTGCTTTGACTAAGCAAATTCCTTCTCGTGCTCACTTAACATCGTTTTGCATGTAAATTTCATGTTTTGCTGCGCACCGACAAAATGAAAAACAAATAAAATTTTATGAACAAAGGCTTGATGATGGAAAAATGCGTGCACTCTGCAAAAATGTTCGTTAAACAACACAAAAAGTAACACCCAGATATGAATACCCCCACTACACGGTATAGTAGCACATCAAACGTGTATGGTGTTTGCATGATGCACTCATCGTTACGTGCGTCACGGGTGTTGCTGAGAGATAAGTCGATAGGCATTTCTGTGAAAAATGCACTTCAGTGCTTTTAAAGCAAAACTCACTCATGTGTGATAGTAATTTGTTTTTTACTTGGTGTAAGTCTTGAGGATATCTAATAATAAGTTTCCTACTTATTGCCACGAGCGGGCGAGCGATCTCTTTGTAACTTCTGCCTATTAAAAGTTATTAAACTTTCTGCAACACAATGTTTGAAGTTTTTGTAAGAAGACTTCAAATTGTGATAAGTATGTTGCAATGCCGGCAAGTATTTACTTTTCTTGAAACTTTCCAATTGATCATTGTGTAGGGCCTCAATCCCACAACGATGTTGCTTCATTGATGATGCTCGGTGGCGAAACATCTTTCACTTTTTTGCTGTAACGCACGGTTACATTTAAACAGTTTACGAGTTGGTACATTCTTCAGAGAAGAATGCAATTCTTCATAAATGAATAAAAAAGTAAACAAAAATTCCCTAATTGGGTTATTTTGACCGGCAAGCGGATCAAATCTCACAAAGGTTAGTTGGGATAGGTTTCTAATTTATTGTAGGCATTTTGAGGGTTTACGACTGAGCTAAGATGGCCAAAGAAACTCATTAACTATGCATCTAAGACTCGGGCTTATACATACGATTATGCTCATTATGGGTTTTATCTTTGGTTATAAAATGATTTGGCAATGTGGGTTGACTAATTAATATTAATTAAAATATTTTGGGAGTTACCATGCCATCCTCATAAACTGGTTTGTGTTGTATAACCATTCGATTGTGTGAACTCAAATGTTGGATATTAGTTTTGGGAAGGACTGATTAAGTGCTAAACGATGAACATTTATATGACATGGAAATGTTGTCAAGATTTATGTTTCCAGCAAATATGTGTAAATAAATACCTAAAAAAATATGTTTATTTCGATGTTGATGTTGATGTTGATGTTGATGTTGATGTTGATGTTGATGTTGATGTTGATGTTGATGTTGATGTTGATGTTGATGTTGATGTTGATGTTGATGTTGATGTTGATGTTGATGTTGATGTTGATGTTGATGTTGATGTTGATGTTGATGTTGATGTTGATGTTGATGTTGATGTTGATGTTGATGTTGATGTTGATGTTGATGTTGATGTTGATGTTGATGTTGATGTTGATGTTGATGTTGATGTTGATGTTGATGTTGATGTTGATGTTGATGTTGATGTTGATGTTGATGTTGATGTTGATGTTGATGTTGATGTTGATGTTGATGTTGATGTTGATGTTGATGTTGATGTTGATGTTGATGTTGATGTTGATGTTGATGTTAGTGTTGATGTTGATGTTGATGTTGATGTTGATGTTGATGTTGATGTTGATGTTGATGTTGATGTTGATGTTGATGTTGATGTTGATGTTGATGTTGATGTTGATGTTGATGTTGATGTTGATGTTGATGTTGATGTTGATGTTGATGTTGATGTTGATGTTGATGTTGATGTTGATGTTGATGTTGATGTTGATGTTGATGTTGATGTTGATGTTGATGTTGATGTTGATGTTGATGTTGATGTTGATGTTGATGTTGATGTTGATGTTGATGTTGATGTTGATGTTGATGTTGATGTTGATGTTGATGTTGATGTTGATGTTGATGTTGATGTTGATGTTGATGTTGATGTTGATGTTGATGTTGATGTTGATGTTGATGTTGATGTTGATGTTGATGTTGATGTTGATGTTGATGTTGATGTTGATGTTGATGTTGATGTTGATTTTTATGTTGATGTTTTTATTTACTTTAGGAGAAAGTACCCATACTTCCCCGTGTACCAAACTCTACACTGTGTACCAAGATTGGCATATCAGCTAGAACTCCAATAGCTTCTCGCTGATCTCCCCCTGGGGTCCACTTGCACATTTCTTCAAGGATCCCACAAAGACTGAGAAAACTATCGCCTTGTTACACCAAAATTCATTTTACCTTCACTAATTGCTCTTCAAATTTCCAAGCAGTTGCGAAACACTACATTTCCCATCATTTAACATTGTAGAACGGCTTTGAAGTAAGCTGCGAAATGTTCTGCTCTTTGAAGTCACAAACTAGGAATGAAACACCACGACAGCCGTTACCATAAAAAGAAAAATATGGCATAATATGTCGAAGCTATCAAACTCTTCTTGAAAGTAAGCGTTAATTGAAATTTAAAAAATCTCCTTCTGCTTTGAGTCTGATTTGACGGAACTCATCTAAGGAATATGCATCCATACTTGAATCAAGCTCAAGCAGTTGCAAGATGCAATATTCCTCCGCAAAACCTGTCGCAATGCCTCACATTCGAACTAGCTTCGAACCGTTCTCTTTTGCAAATAAATTATTTATTCATTAATTACAATGTAGGTATTACCAAATTAATCAACCAACGGTTGGCCTCTTCCAATCACCTCACGTCAACTGAATTGATCACCTCATAGAACATGACATCTACTCAATCCAACGTGCCTGATTATAGATGATGAGATGACTGTCCATTGAAAGTGATTAAATAATCAGACGTGCAAGAGGTAATAACTCCACCATCATAGTAAGAAAAACCAACAACAAATTGCCCCAACCGCGACGTTTAAAATATACTTCTTACAACGTCCGTAGGCACAACATAAGCAAAGCATCTTTAGTGATGGGCTCTTTCTTTCTCACTAACAATTTCCAAACCTCATTTAGAGAATCTTATGAAATCTTGCTACCTTCTCGTTATAAAGCACCAGCTCCAACACAACGCCAAGTATCTAATCATCTAATTTTAAATGCACAACAACAGCGCTGCGTTTATTTTAGACCCAATTCCTGGGGCTGTGTATATAGATGCGAGTATAAACTAAACTTTTGTGGAAGTCGAAAAATCATCGTCAGTCGACGAACGACCGCGAGAAAAGATATGGCCTGCACTTTGCAGCCTCATTGCAGAATCCACAAGCGTGTTGCACAATATTGTTTTATATGTTTCTTATTTCCTTGCCTCTAGCTAGTGGTGCTTCTCATTTGATTTTGGAACATCTATCTATATACTTCAAAGCATTTTTCGGTTCAAGGTTGAGAAGCTGCTTCGACTTCGATAATAATCTGTCTACATCCATATTTTCGTTGCAAGGCTTTTGAGAATTCACATCGTTCGGATGGATGCCAATGGAGGAAAACGATTTGAGTGTCCCAAGACACTCATACGGTTGTATTTGAAAGTGAATCCTCCATAGAGCTGGCCAAATAAAAACTGAACAAAAATTTAAAAAAAAACCGCATAAAAAACTGGTCATACAAGAAGAGGGGCAACAAACTCCTTTCACTTTTCGCACATTTTTGGTAGTGTACGTTCGGATTTGGGTACGGAGGGCTTGTGCGCTTTTAATGTGGACACAAAAACTTTTAAATTTCTGTATGCAGAGGTGACTTCAATATATGAAACCGCTTTCGGTTTATTTGTTTTTGTTTTTGTATATACGCTTGTGTTGTGGCAGAGTCACCACAACTGTAATTTACTCGTGGAAAGTGGATCTGATCTATGCAGGTCTTAGGTCACCAAGGAAACAAAGCTAAACTGACAATAGGAGGGAAAGCATATTCGAATTAGTTTATTGCTACGGGTAGGTGTCATTGGAAAAGGTGTGGGTATGCAAATCAAATGCAGATTGACAGAATCAGTAAAAATTTAAACGGTCTTGAATCTTGAACTGCATTTTGCAATAGGGAAAAAGGAGGTGGAAGAGGAGATGAACCTGTTTGTGTGTAAGTAGGATAACACTTTTCTGTTAATGATTTAACTCGAAAGACGAACTGCATCCAATAAGAAAATGTGACTCAACGCAAGAAGTAGATTGAGGAAGATTGACTGTGAAGTGCATGCTTAAGTTAAAATGTATAAGAGGCTTAAAATTTGCAGAACAACGTAGAAAATAAATATTTTCAAAAGAAAGTAGAGTTAGTCTAAGTTTTTAGCAGCTATACAAAAATAAGCAAGTTCTTCAAAGTAAAACAAAAACATGTTGTGTCTTAAGACACCTGTCGAAGTTCCTTCCTAAAACAAACTGTAAAGAGGTCCTCTAGAAGTCTTACGATGACCAAACGAATAAATAAAGTGAAGAGGTTCCCAAGCTTCCGTTCCAGTGGGAAAATGGGGATCATTTCCTTAGTTCTAGACCGTTTTTGTTCCAAGTTTCATTCAAATCAATTCAGTAGTTTTCGTTACCGAGGGAATGTGGAAATGAAATTTAGCATTGTGTAACTTCCTAGGCTCTAGAATCTAGATCATCTCTGTTCCAAGTTTCATTCAAATCAATTCAGTAGTTTTCGTTACCGAGGGAATGTGAGAATGAAATTTAGCATTGTGTAGCTTTGCATTGTAGCATTGCGTAGGCTCTAGTCTAGACCATCTCTGTTCCAAATTTTGATCAAATCGGCTCAGTAGTTTCCCAGCCGATTCAATACGAACACAGAAACAGATTCAGTGTCCTTTTCGGAAAGTAAGTGTTCCGTATGTGATGTAAATAATCAACTCTAAATTTGTAATTTAAAGTGAAAATTAAGTTTGGAATCGTAAGCTTTTCTTAAAAAAATAAGCGTTTATAGTTTAATATAATATGCTAAGAACCTTTTGAATTTTTAATATGACTTTTCAAAATCTTGTGCTAATTTTATTCAATTTTCAAGATTAATGTATAGTTGGCAACCCTGTACCACCAAATATATTATGTAGAGTGAATATTAAAACCTGGTAGAAGTTCAGTCGTGAGATTTTGATTTTGCACTTATCATACAATCGTAAGTTATGCCACAAAGTCGTTCCCATTTTTATTTTTTTTTTCAACTATCATCTACATGATGAAACAATTTAAATGCATTTTAGTTTCAAACTCACTCTCAACTTTCAGGAAGCAATAACCAATTAAAACAAGAGAAAAATCACATTGAACTAAAAATGACACCTCCCTTTCGTTGTTCAGTATTTGAAATTAATCTTTTCCTTCAACTTTAATCTGCCGTATGTCATATCTGTCGTCTGTCGTCTGTCATCTGTCATCTGTCGTCTGTCGTCTGTCGTCTGTCGTCTGTCGTCTGTCGTCTGTCGTCTGTCGTCTGTCGTCTGTCGTCTGTCGTCTGTCGTCTGTCGTCTGTCGTCTGTCGTGTGTCGTCTGTCGTGTGTCGTCTGTCGTCTGTCGTCTGTCGTCTGTCGTCTGTCGTCTGTCGTCTGTCGTGTGTCGTCTGTCGTCTGTCGTCTGTCGTCTGTCATCTGTCATCTGTCGTCTGTCGTCTGTCGTCTGTCGTCTGTCGTCTGTCGTCTATCGTCTATCGTCTATCGTCTATCGTCTATCGTCTATCGTCTATCGTCTATCGTCTATCGTCTATCGTCTATCGTCTATCGTCTATCGTCTATCGTCTATCGTCTATCGTCTATCGTCTATCGTCTATCGTCTATCGTCTATCGTCTATCGTCTATCGTCTATCGTCTATCGTCTATCGTCTATCGTCTATCGTCTATCGTCTATCGTCTATCGTCTATCGTCTATCGTCTATCGTCTATCGTCTATCGTCTATCGTCTATCGTCTATCGTCTATCGTCTATCGTCTATCGTCTATCGTCTATCGTCTATCGTCTATCGTCTATCGTCTATCGTCTATCGTCTATCGTCTATCGTCTATCGTCTATCGTCTATCGTCTATCGTCTATCGTCTATCGTCTATCGTCTATCGTCTATCGTCTATCGTCTATCGTCTATCGTCTATCGTCTATCGTCTATCGTCTATCGTCTATCGTCTATCGTCTATCGTCTATCGTCTATCGTCTATCGTCTATCGTCTATCGTCTATCGTCTATCGTCTATCGTCTATCGTCTATCGTCTATCGTCTATCGTCTATCGTCTATCGTCTATCGTCTATCGTCTATCGTCTATCGTCTATCGTCTATCGTCTATCGTCTATCGTCTATCGTCTATCGTCTATCGTCTATCGTCTATCGTCTATCGTCTATCGTCTATCGTCTATCGTCTATCGTCTATCGTCTATCGTCTATCGTCTATCGTCTATCGTCTATCGTCTATCGTCTATCGTCTATCGTCTATCGTCTATCGTCTATCGTCTATCGTCTATCGTCTATCGTCTATCGTCTATCGTCTATCGTCTATCGTCTATCGTCTATCGTCTATCGTCTATCGTCTATCGTCTATCGTCTATCGTCTATCGTCAGTCGTCTATCGTCTATCGTCTATCGCCTATCGTCTATCGTCTATCGTCTATCGTCTATCGTCTATCGTCTATCGTCTATCGTCTATCGTCTATCGTCTATCGTCTATCGTCTATCGTCTATCGTCTATCGTCTATCGTCAGTCGTCTATCGTCTATCGTCTATCGTCTATCGTCTATCGTCTATCGTCTATCGTCTATCGCCTATCGTCTATCGTCTATCGTCTATCGTCTATCGTCTATCGTCTATCGTCTATCGCCTATCGTCTATCGTCTATCGTCTATCGTCTATCGTCTATCGTCTATCGTCTATCGTCTATCGTCTATCGTCTATCGTCTATCGTCTATCGTCTATCGTCTATCGTCAGTCGTCTATCGTCTATCGTCTATCGTCTATCGTCTATCGTCTATCGTCTATCGTCTATCGCCTATCGTCTATCGTCTATCGTCTATCGTCTATCGTCTATCGTCTATCGTCTATCGTCTATCGTCTATCGTCTATCGTCTATCGTCTATCGTCTATCGTCTATCGTCTATCGTCTATCGTCTATCGTCTATCGTCTATCGTCTATCGTCTATCGTCTATCGTCTATCGTCTATCGTCTATCGTCTATCGTCTATCGTCTATCGTCTATCGTCTATCGTCTATCGTCTATCGTCTATCGTCTTTCGTCTATCGTCTATCGTCTATCGTCTATCGTCTATCGTCTATCGTCTATCGTCTATCGTCTATCGTCTATCGTCTATCGTCTATCGTCTATCGTCTATCGTCTATCGTCTATCGTCTATCGTCTATCGTCTATCGTCTATCGTCTATCGTCTATCGTCTATCGTCTATCGTCTATCGTCTATCGTCTATCGTCTATCGTCTATCGTCTATCGTCTATCGTCTATCGTCTATCGTCTATCGTCTATCGTCTATCGTCTATCGTCTATCGTCTATCGTCTATCGTCTATCGTCTATCGTCTATCGTCTATCGTCTATCGTCTATCGTCTATCGTCTATCGTCTATCGTCTATCGTCTATCGTCTATCGTCTATCGTCTATCGTCTATCGTCTATCGTCTATCGTCTATCGTCTATCGTCTATCGTCTATCGTCTATCGTCTATCGTCTATCGTCTATCGTCTATCGTCTATCGTCTATCGTCTATCGTCTATCGTCTATCGTCTATCGTCTATCGTCTATCGTCTATCGTCTATCGTCTATCGTCTATCGTCTATCGTCTATCGTCTATCGTCTATCGTCTATCGTCTATCGCCTATCGTCTATCGTCTATCGTCTATCGTCTATCGTCTATCGTCTATCGTCTATTGTCTGTCGTCAGTCGTCTATTATCGGTCTTTCCTCTGTCATATTCACCCCTATTACCGATGTCGAAAACGACATAAAAAAAACGTCTCGACACAATCTGTATTCCATAAGTCGTTTTCGATCCACAAAGTCGTTCCCATTTTTATTTTTTTTTTTCAACTATCATCTACATGATGAAACAATTTAAATGCATTTTAGTTTCAAACTCACTCTCAACTTTCAGGAAGCAATAACCAATTAAAACAAGAGAAAAATCACATTGAACTAAAAATGACACCTCCCTTTCGTTGTTCAGTATTTGAAATTAATCTTTTCCTTCAACTTTAATCTGCCGTATGTCATATCTGTCGTCTGTCGTCTGTCGTCTGTCATCTGTCATCTGTCGTCTGTCGTCTGTCGTCTGTCGTCTGTCGTCTGTCGTCTGTCGTCTGTCGTCTGTCGTCTGTCGTCTGTCGTCTGTCGTCTGTCGTCTGTCGTGTGTCGTGTGTCGTGTGTCGTCTGTCGTGTGTCGTCTGTCGTCTGTCGTCTGTCGTCTGTCGTCTGTCGTCTGTCGTCTGTCGTCTGTCGTCTGTCGTCTGTCATCTGTCATCTGTCGTCTGTCGTCTGTCGTCTGTCGTCTGTCGTCTGTCGTCTGTCGTCTGTCGTCTGTCGTCTGTCGTCTGTCGTCTGTCGTCTGTCGTCTGTCGTCTGTCGTCTGTCGTCTGTCGTCTGTCGTCTGTCGTCTGTCGTCTGTCGTCTGTCGTCTGTCGTCTGTCGTCTGTCGTCTGTCGTCTGTCGTCTATCGTCTATCGTCTATCGTCTATCGTCTATCGTCTATCGTCTATCGCCTATCGCCTATCGTCTATCGTCTATCGTCTATCGTCTATCGTCTATCGTTTATCGTCTATCGTCTATTGTCTGTCGTCAGTCGTCTATTATCGGTCTTTCCTCTGTCATATTCACCCCTATTACCGATGTCGAAAACGACATAAAAAAAAACGTCTCGACACAATCTGTATTCCATAAGTCGTTTTCGATCTTGTACACTCGTTTTGATGTCGTGTGCAGTCGTCTGTAAACGTCAAATGTCGTTGAAGGCAGTTATTCTTCATTCCATTCGTCGAAAAAATACGACGACGATGAAAAAAAACGTTGATATGTCTCGTTCAAAAATTCGATCGCGACATAGAAATGAAAGGCCGCAAAACACCAAGTAACCTTGTTAAAATGACTTTATTTTGAAAAATTTTATAACTAAGAAATATTTGTCTGACTTGTATTTGAATTTGACAAACCAAAACCACTTTGAGACGCTCGTCGAGTTGATAGGGAGGAACGTAAAGTTAGCTAGATGTTTTTTGAAGGGAATTTAAAAAAACTATGTAAAACAGGAACGGGCTGCGATAGCGGAGCAGCTTAAAAGCAAGGGTCCTCCAGTAAGATACAGGGACGGTTGGCAAAAGGATTGAATCACTTTTGTCAAAATAAATATGTATACATTTTTATAAATGTTTGCTTTTATCAGGTTTGGGCTGACATGAAGCATAATGTAAAAAAAAACGTGATACACAATTCGAAAGAATTGAATGCGACTGGAGGAGGTCCAAACAAACTAAAATTTTTATCTCCACTGGAAGAAGCTGTTGCAAATTTATTACATATAGAAAAAGTGGTAAGCCCGAGCGGAAGCGCCATTGGTATATCGCAGTCCATTTTGCTTCCTAACCCCTTGCCAAATGCCACATCAGTTCCTTCATCATCGCACGCAGACTGCATACAAATCGAGGTGAAGTTATGGAGAGGGAAGGGCAACATCAATACATCCGATGACACCAGGAAATCCCAACTTATTAAAAAGCAAAGCTTTGCTTCTGATTTTTCGGCAGGTTTCATTCGGAATCGAATCCATGGGGCAAATATGTTTTTCTATGACGTTGATAATTTCTTTGAAAAATTTGCTAACTGTTGGTTGAGCTAGTCCCAAAATAAAGTCATTCCCGGCGCGGCGCCGGCGCCGCCGCGGCCGTGTTGGTAGCTTCCCTCAGCTAGAATTCTTAAGGTGACTGCAAGTCTCAATATGATTGGAATTGATGATGAACGATGCCGAATCCTTTTTTTATCACTTATTTTACCCAACAAATACTCAAACGCTTCTTTTGTCAATCTAAAGAACTGCTTAAATCTGTTTAAACGTACAAAAATTCTATTTAAAAGCAACTATTGGGATAAAAGTGTGAACTCACTTTGAATCAGGCAAGTCGAATGGATATGAATTGTGCCGTATCTGTTTTCTTTTTATAATCTAATTTTCTTTCCGGATTCTTTCTTCTACACCTTCTTCACTTCCACTACTTGTGCTGTAATACATTTCTATACTTATAATTTAAATATGTATCCTATTTATTTAGGTGCTAATAAATGTACAACCGCATTCGAGCTCTAAACAATGATTTTTAATCAAACTTTCTTCCAATATCTTTTGATTTTGACAGATGTTTATTAGTTTCTAGTCGTTTTAAAATCTATTACGTATTTTTCGTGTCGAAGAACTTATGGAATGCCATTTAAAAAACGACACGACAGAGAAAACGAGACGAGATGACGAGACGAGACGAGATCGGTAATAGGGGTGATTATGTCTATGGGCACCTACCATGGTCTCAGGGCAACTTTGAGCCTTCCATTTGGTGTTTAAGTTAATTATTTAAAGAAAATAGGTGCGATAAAGAACTTCGTTCTAAAAGTTCGTTTAGGGAATATAGATTTGACCATAAGTACCTAAATTCAGCCAAACAAAGAGGCCTGTTTAGATATCTAACAGACCTTATTACTAACGCTCACAGAGCCGTACTGCACACCACCATACATTTTACAGACATAGATTAATTTTATTCGACAGAAAAAAAAACGCTTCAGTCGTTTCTTTTTTTATCACATGCCTGTCAAAGACAGCTACCAGTTTTTATTTTCGGGTTATACACCTAAGATGCTCAGAGAAAAGTCTTCATCCACCTATTAGCTTATAAAGATATGATTGATTTGAATTCCGGCATATCGCGCACACTCGCACCTAATTTATGAAGTCTCTTTAGTGAGAAACGCGAAGTGATGATGTTCGCAACAAGTTAAGACGCTCTGACCCAACTTTGTTGACTATACGAGTAGTTGCATCACTTCGAACACACATTTCCTCAATAAATCTACGAAAAGTCTATTCATTTCTTGGAAATTCCACTTGAACCCACCTTCTTCACTATCCGCATATGGAACTGAATGCAATAAAATGCTGCATTGTCAGTTGAAATAGAATTGTGCAACTTAGATGCTGACAGTTAAACATTAATTGAAGCCATTTCATTTCACTTCTCGAACAGGTTTAGTTGAGACTTACTGAATTAGATGTTGCCCAATGGCACACTAACAAAAAAAAAGCTGCACGCCAAAATAACCAACGAACTAACTTTATTCAAAAAAAAAGACAATAATTGCTCGGGCAGAACTCTGAAAAAGTCAATTGACTTGACTAGGAGGAAAATACCCCTGATCATATCGTTCGTTGCCCATTCACTTAGTCGCCATGTGTGTGACCAGCGATTGTTGGCAGCATGACATCGATCAATTTTAATTTTGAGTGTCATTCGAGTATTAATGGATTTGTTTTTTCTTCTTTTTGCAGAATGGCCAGCAATACCGTAGAGCTGCAACAGCACAGCAGCACATTCTATCCGATGTGCAGCAACACCAACAAAGATACAATAACCAGCAACAGCCGCAACAACAACAGAATTACTACGTCCAACAAAGTCCTATTCTAGACGTTTCACAGCAACAACAGAGAAATCAGCAACCTCTTCGTTTTCCACAAAACATTCTTCCACAACAACAGAATCTTCGGGCACCAAGCAGCAGTGTCAGTCCACAGGAACCACTTATTAACTTCGTTCCAAACTATGTGACAAGCCCTCAACAACAGCAATCTCAGCCTCGTGGGCAACAGCAACAATTTCAGCGATCAGTTCACAATCAACTCCAACAAGCTCCGTTCTCGTCACTTGCTTTACCCACGCCTGGAGTTCCTCAGCAGCCAGAACAAGACATCCATACACAGAATTTTCTGACACTAAGGAATCTTGGTCCACAGGTAGGACCTCAACAGGGTCTGCCACAGAGATCCTTTAGCAACACCTTGTATAACCCACTGCAACCACAGTTCCAACAACAACAACAACAACCCCAACAACAACAGCAGCAACAACCAATCGAACAGCAATATTCAAAACTTCCACAGTTTCAGCAACAGAATATTCGTCCAACAGCTCAAGCGGAACAAAAACCACCAAGGCAAGAAGTTAACCAGCCTTTCTCAACTTCCCCTCGTGATATATTCAATAGCCAATCACAGAACCAAGCTTACTCATCTCTGCCGGCCTCTTCACTTCTTCCATTTATTCCACAACCCCAGCTTCCTCCACAGAACCAACCTCAATACAACCCTCGTCTGCAGCAACAACAACAACAGTCTGTGCCACAGTACACCAATATACCATCTCTTCCTGGCATTCCTCCATTCGATGCCCAAGCAATTTCACCAGAGCAGGAATACAAGCAAAAGCTGATTCAGAAGCACGAACAGTTTGTCCAGAAGCAATATGAAAAGTCCCAAAATAAGGTCAAGCAGCTTCATGAAGACTTTGTTTACAAGCAACAAAACATTAAGCAAGATGTCCCTCTGGGACATTCTCAACACCATACGTCGCAACATAATCTTCAAGTTCATGGTGGTCCACCTCGTAGTCGTCCAGTACATGAATCAGAACTCGATCAATTCAATGAGGCTTTGAAGAGGTACAATATTGAACATCCGACTACCACAACCACAACTACGACTCAAGCCACCACAAGCTCAGCCAGGCCCGTTCAAAAATCCCAAAGGTCTGAGAATGACCGAGGCAAATCAACAAAAGCAAAGAAAACGATTGGAAGGGATGAGTTATTGAAACAACTAAAGGCTGCCTTGACTGAATCTCCACAAAGCGACCTGGGTGACAAACCCTTCGAAACAATGGATTTAGTTCTACCAAGTGGCGAAAGAGTTCAAGTTATTCGTACTCAGGACCCTAATCTAATTAAGGGACAACATGCCATTAGTCAAGATCAACTCAATGCCCTCATAGCAGGAGGTTCAGCAAAATCAGCTAAGGCCTCTTCTAGTGCCTCAAATGAGTTACCAGATAAGTTAAGGGGGGTAAAACTGCCTGACGGAGTGCAAATTGTCAGAGCTCCAGATTCTGAAGATGGACAGGGTGGTCTAGACTTGTCGAGCCTAGCAAGTCTCTACGGAGGTGGAAGTTCTTCATCTAGAGGAGGAGGAGGTAATAGTATCGCCAGCTCTGCAGTAATTTCATCTGACTCTGATGAACCACCTACAATTGAAGAACTTGCCAAACAAGGACTCATCCCAGAGGGTTATGAGATCGAAGGTCTTAGCTCGAAATCAAAACAAGCTCCAGCTCCTACAGCCCCTCCAAAGAAAAAAGCCACATATGTTTACCTCGAAGAACAAGCCGATGGAAGTTTTAAGATCCAAGGAGTAAAGGCTAATGGCGAGAAGGAAACCAAAACAGATGGCGCTGAAGTTGAGAGTATTCTGGAACGAATCAGGAGTGGAGAAATCAAACTGCCACCTTCAGTTACACGACTTATTTTGCCTAACGATCAAGAGGTCACTCTTGACAATGGCAAAATTGTTCAAAAACAAAGAACCACTACAACAACACAACGTCCCACAACCACACCAACTACAACGACAACCACCACAACAACAACTCCAGCTCCATTTGTTCCAACCAGGCCACGCATTACAAACACAAGAAGCCCTTCACCACCATACCCAACCACAGTTGTTCCACTAGCTCAACGATCAAGCGAAGGACATTTGCTACAAGAATCTGTCAACTCTTACCATACCACACCACAACCTCAGTATCAACAAGAACAGTTGATATCGTATGTAACCACTCCTCAACCCATCTATGACCAATCGATTCAAATAAGTTCGACATACTCACCAGTTACTGAGAGACTGACAGGAACAACTGTTGAACAACAGGTCCTCGAACAAACACAACCAATTGAACCTAATTTTAGTGAGGACCTCATTCAAATATTCAAATCAAATGGACTCTTTGCAATGGCAAAGTATTTGAAACAATCTGGTTTGGATAGTATTCTCAATGAAACCGGACCCTATACGATTTTCGTTCCAACGGACAAGGCTTTCAAGAATCTCCTAATCCAACTCGGAGGACCTGAGAGAGCAGAAGACAAATTTAAGTCAAATCCAAGGCTATTGAGTGGGGTAAGTACATGCCTAAGAACTCATACCGATGCCAAGAGTGCTCTCAAACTTTGCATATTCTAAAATATGAGTGAAAGCTCGTCACTTTCCTCCTATTTTCCCAATTCTAACGATTAGACAAAACAATTCGCTCCCAATCTAAGTTTGAAATGAGTTTTAATACGAAAATGTTTCATTTCGATTTTCATCCCATAAATACTCAAAAAAAGACTCGAATTGGAATCCAAAGTTTATCCCACATTTATTTTTTGAAAAAGTTTCCTTACAATCAAGTTTCAAAACCAAACAAATTCTTAAAATTGTTTGTTTTGTACAGCAACTTAATTGAACCCCAATAGAAGTTGCGCATTTAAAGAAAAAAAACTCATCCCTCATCTTAGTCTTTGATGTGCTTTCACTCAAAAGCTCCCAAAATCAAGAAATTTAGTTCAATATCCACTCATAATCATTAGTTTCGGCATTGATCATTCCTCTGCTTAACATTTTAAAGTTTAATTCTAAACAAACAAAACTCATCCAACCTTCTAATTTCGGAGCATTGCTCGATTAAAACTCATCCCACTTTCTGTTTGATTGCTTCTGAGTCGAAAATTCTCAATTTTTTTGGCTCTGAACTATAAATATTTGTTTTATAGCTTCTCTTACACCATGTCATCCCGGGAGCTTTTGAAATCTCCACTTTGCAGGATGAGATGACAGGAGTTTCCTTAGCAGGCACTCAACTCAGAGTCAACCAATACACCATGCACGATCAAGAATGGAACGATGTCGTGGTAAGCTATAAATCAGTCAAAACAAATCATTTCCATTACAGAAACTTTTTCTTCCAGCTGACAACCATCAACGGTGCTATGGTAGTAAACGATCGGAAGGACATAAAGATACCACAAGGAATAGCCCATGCCGTGGACCGAGTTATGTTCCCCTTGCCTGTTGGTGACCTACTTCAAACCTTACAGTCTGACAGGGAGGCGAGATTTTCAACATTCCTAAAAGTATTATTCACTTCTGGACTTTCTGACAAACTACAAGGAAAAGGTAACGTTTCCAAGGAATTTCATTGACAACAATTTTACCCATATTTTTTTTAGGCGTCAAGACCTACACAGTATTTGCTCCAACGGAAAAAGCATTCAAAGAACTCGAGCCTGATGTTCTTGAGAAACTCCAAACCGACAAAGAAGCAGCCGAAGAATTCGCAAATAAGCACATCGTCCCTGGAACACTTTTCTCCGCTGGAATGAGGTTCTATCAAGTAAAAGATTCCCTTCTTACCGGCAAAACGGTGATTCTTCAAAAGACCAGTGCAGGCAAAATCAAGGTCAACGATACACAAATGGTCACATCGAACATTCCCTCAACAAATGGTGTGATACACGCCATCGATGGTGTTTTGTCGTGAGAGTTCTTAATTCCGACAAAAACAAATAGTCTATCCTTGCCTTAAGTTTAGTTTTGGTCATAAACGAAATACAAAAAACTGTCACAAAAAAAGGGAAAGGTTATCATCATCCGTTTCTTCCTCACAAAATATGCAAAAGAAAAGAAGAAAAAACAACAAACATACACTCTGCCATTGATTTGTTTTAATTTATTGTTTTTTTTTTTTTACTCTGTGCTTCAGCGGCTTGCAACTGGTGCACATTTGGTAGAAACATAAGTCCAACAAAAACCAGATTTAAAATTTACAAAACGTGTTGCAACCGCTAAGATATTTCGAATAAGGTACTTTAACTTTTGTTGTCCCTCTTTTATTGTTTGTTAATATTTATTAAACGAAAAAAAGTGTTTTTGTTTATCATTTTTTTCTTTTTATACAAGAAACGGTTTCAATGTGGAAATATAGGACTAGTGTTTTAAGTTAGAAAATAAATTGAAAATAGAGTATGCTAATTTGTATAAATGTTTGATTTTGTATAAAAGAAAAATAAAGTGTAATACAGTAAAAGCTGTGGTTGTTGTACTTGCTAATAAGAAAATTTGAAATGTGTACTCGATACGGCGAATTATGACTGTGGCGAAAAAAAACCAACTTGATATCTACTCATTATGAACCAAAGATGGCGCTTCATTAATGACCGTTAGTATGTAACGGTCTGATTTAAAAATGGTGATGGAAGTTTTATGAAAAAAAAAAAATTACGAGGAAAAATGGTAGTTGTTATCAATAATAAATGAGTCTAGGGAAATGACTGCCTTTTAGTATTTACAGGACATGGTTAATAATTACTGTCCATGAATAATTTTATTGGAGTTCAAGAACACGAGCTTGACAAAATATCGTTTTCAAACGAATGGTTTTAAAGTTGACGGTAAGTATCACACTCTGAGCACACCTAGTGCCCTGTTTTGAAATATTAAAAGATAAAAACCAACTTTTGGTGGCAACTGATTTTATTCGAATCTCTTACAACACTTTGGCGCTGCCAGTGCAATCAAGATATTGTAATGTACATCCAATAAACATTTAAAGAAAGGCGGTTGTTTGTGAGACAGTGTTTGTGCGCAGAGAAATATGACTTAGGAGTTACCAGAAAGTGAATGTGTTTATTTTACCTCAGATAGGGGTTGTTTGTTTAGATACACACAGAAAACTGGGGAGGATCTAGACCACGAAGGGGTAAAATTTTTTGAATGGTTCTCGTATTATCTTGAAAGTTCGATAATGTGGTATGGCCTCTGGCGCAAGCAGAGTCAGTTTTTTTTGTGGAGTTATGATTTAAAGAATTGAAAAGACAAAGTGTGGTTATTGACGGAATTGTGTAATGCATAGAAAAGTGATGTATGTATTTAAAGTACAGATAAGAAGTTAAAAGTAAAGATTTATTTATCAAACTTAGCGAACGTTACAATATGAAATTAGAGAAAATAGAGGTGAAAATAGAGGTATAAGACAATAAAATGAAATAAAACACAACTTGCGTTTTTACGTAACAATGATTTCAGGCATGTGCTGGAGCAGACGAGATACCATATGAGTCTTGAAAAATAAGGTAAAAGACAGGGATTTGACATCTTATGATCCTATATGCTCATAGGTCATACTGAGATGATAGTCTGCCAATGTACAAAGGAAAGGGAGATACTCGAAGCTGTGTAGCTACCGTTCGATTAAGGTGATGCCTCACATTTCGAACAGCGTTCAACGGACATTATCTATCCGAGTGAGAAAATGATGACCAATTTGGATATGCCGCGGGAAAGTCAACACAATGTACAAAAAGTATAAGAGTAAGTTTACCGCAATTGACATGAAGATGTTCCGTGTGATTGATTGTATAAGAAGTACAAAAATCAGTGCAAAACTTTACGTCAAAAATACCATCTTGGAAAACCATTCAGCACGACCGGCTCATTTGGCATGTTCAAAAAAGAGATCCAGAGAATGCCGTCAAAAAGCTCTCCGATGCTTTCTTAGGTCAATCAGGTTTACACCTAATGGACAGGTTATTGGTGTGAAATAAAGAAGTTGGGATCCTACGAGATCACAATGCTCGTAGCGCTGGAAAAAGGAAGAAGAATGTGATGATGATTTCTGACAAGTGGCCGCCGCAACTAGATCGGATTTAGTCCAATCTTGAGGCAAATTATTGTTGAAAAGTTACTGAACATAGCTCTATTTCTATAACAGTCTCTATTGATCTCTGCACGGCATCGTTTTCAAAGAGGAAATAGAAGAAGTAGTAAGGACCAATGATTCCCCAGCTCACAAAGCACAATTTTCCTGTATGTAATGGTGTCAGGGCATGAGGATTGTCTACACTCCAAATGGACAGTTTTGTTAATGAACTAGCCATTCAACCAAAAATGAGTTTCATCGCTCATGTTTATTGTGATATTCATCACTATTTTCTTATGATATTGGAACAACAAAAAGGCTTTTTGAGATAACACAAGGAATATAAGCCAGCGATCGTGAGGTTTTAATTACTGCATTGGTTGGATAAAAGTAATCCAGCAAACCAAAGTCTTTCCCGCAAAATCTTAAATAAAGTAAGTGGACATAGCTATTATTAAAGTTATAAACAAATTCGACTTGTCAGAATAAAGGATCTCCCAAAACAAAGCGACAGGATTTATATCGTCGCACAACAGCAAATAAATGTTTGATAATGCGGTATCGTTACTGTCGTGCTATTTAGAATTTAGATAGTTTTGGGAGTTGACAACTTCTAAAGTTCATAAGCTTCATTTGGGTGCCACTTGAGGTGCATATGACTTATCTGACTCCTACAAATCGAGATCCTGACATTTGCGGCAGTTATAGATATGGCTCCTTAAAGTCAAACAGTTTCACATTAAGACTGTTCTGTAAAAAAATACAAAAACAAACAAAAAACAAGGAATAGAATATGTATACACAGACACACCATACTTAATTTATTTATAGGCCTTGACAGTAATTAGATATAGAGACGAGCTGTACAGAGTCACTCACACAAATGTCTTTTGAAATCTCACGCTGTTCCGCCCAGGTCGACATCATATGATGAGGCGACACATACTTGCATTCAATGTTTTGAACATCATACTCGAAAAGATGAGCCCAACTCAAACGTCTTGAGTCTTGAGCAGAGGTATAACTCTTCTAAAGTCTGTACAATTGCTCGCTTACAAACACTTGAGAAGAAGCGAGCGTGATGACGTAGATGCTTTAGAGAATATTGAAAAAGTAGCGGCAAGAGTAGATTTATTGTTTATCTACGGCAAAACGTGAATCACTTTACCGTGGCCTAGCGGTTAGCGAGTCTGATTGTTCTTGGAAAGGTCAGCTCGAAAAATCGATTCCCGCAAACAACGAGGAAAAAAATATTTTCACCGGATATTGCCTTTTACTAGGAATTGGCAATTTCTACGATAGTAATTTCATGCCATGAAGAGCGATCTCTCGACTAGCCGTTCGGTATCGGCAAACATTTTTAGGTCTTCTTTTTTAAATATTATTTTCAGAACGAAGTGTCGGTATGCTCACCTCGAACAATGGCAGAAAGTAGACGTTATAATAGACAAATTTCGAAGTACTACACGACTTCTTCTACCTAGAATCCGGTGTAGAGCCGGAAAATTGTATCAGTACGGAAATCAAACGGAGAATAATTACTCTTGCCAATCGCTGCAACTTTGGGTTGAAAAGGGATTGAAGAAATAAAACCCTTTATGGAAATAATAAGGTAGCACTTCATAGGGCCTTTATGATTTGAGTCCTGCTATACAGTGCAGAAGCATTAACCTTCTATAACAGAGGCATGTAGCACGATTGGAAAATGACGATTTATCGAAGGAAGGAAATCGCGGAAGGACAATACTTTGTCTTAAATGGAATTTAATCTGAACTGGTTTAGAGTGCGAAACTGGGAGACCTCGAAATTGCTGGCAAAAATGTTGGTTGAGACAAAGGTTTAAGGCAAGGACTGTTCACATGAGCACGACCCACAAACAACAAATGAATCAATAAAAGTAATTTTAAATTCACTTCGAACCTAGAATTTTCTAAGAAAGTGATGGAAACATTGTTAATGTTAAAATTTAGACGCATAAACTTGCTTTTTAACAGGTTAAATTGAAAAAATTTAGAAAACCTAATTGGTTGTCGCGAATTTTTAAAATCTAAGCAATTACGCATCTGAACTTCAGCATTCCACCACTTTTTTGGAGCTTGTGAATAATTAATTACCTTTCCTGATTCATTTTCATTGTTTGTTTTCGTCCTTTACCCCCAACTTTAATCTCCATCTAACCAAGAACTACAGTTTATATATATTTAACAATCAACAAGACAAGCGCCTATTGAAAATTAATTGCATGTGATGCAGAATCAGTTAAAAAAAATATATTTACAGGAACATAACATTTATATTTTAAAGACTTTCACTTACCCCCTATTCATCGGTAGTTTCTTCATGGCTTCTGAAAACATTCGTCAATTTTGATTTAAACTGTTCTGCACTTTAATTTTCAAACAAAATTGAAAATTCACAACAAATGACATATCAAAACGCAAAAAGAACAACTGAGAAATAAAAGAAAAACCCCGGGCACTTCACTAAGAAAAGTAACAAGAACAAACACAACCGAAAGACACAAACTGCAATGCAAAAAACAGTATAAAGCAAAAATTTGATTTAAAAGAATTACACTTGCATTATTTAAAATAAATTTAATTCACAACTAGATAATTACAATGATGTCAGACACGATGGACGATGGTACCAGGAGCTCGATCAACTTCAAAATGAGAATGCTTTGAAAACAATTTGCAAAATGCAAATAAAAGAATGACATTTATGAAACGATTTACTTCATAACAGGTGGAACGTGGAACACGGAAGATGGAACATAAGAGAAAGAGAGAAAATAAAGTTCACCTTGCTCACATTCACAACTGTGGCATTGTGTTTGTGGCCTGTGGGTAGTTAGTAGTTGGAGTAGTTTGAAAGTTTTGAATTGGTTTTTAGTGTTTGTGATTTATTGCGAGTATAGTAATAAAATGAATGAATTGGTTTTTTGAATCTGCAACAGAGTTGACTGCAGTGGACTGAATTATCTCCACTCCTTTCAGATTCCAGTCATATATTGCCCCTTATTAAAATTTTACACAATTTTATTGGAAAAACAAAGTCAATGACTTGAAGTGTTGGTATTTCAATAAAAATTTTAATTCTCTTAGACTCGAGAACCAAGAGGATAGATTTTTTTGTTATTATTTTCGACAATTGATAATGTTCAAAAACACCCTCCTGAGAATTCATTGAGCTTTTTCCAAATTACGATACCGATTTAAAGCAAATTGTTTTTTATTGCACAGGTTGGGTAGGAAGACTTTCTCAATCCCAAAGTAAATTCTGATAAAACGTAAGTCTTGCCCTAACAAGGTGACATTTATTTAAGAATAGAATATTTGGCAATGGATGTCTGTTTGTCATTAGTCTTTTGAAGCATTACAAAACTGTGTGAAATCTTACATAGCGGAATATAATTTTTGGTATTTATCCACCCCCCCCCCCCCCCCCCCCTCCCCAATTCGTTTCGTACGTGACCACCAAAAAAGGACATAAAAGGACCAAACACTAGGCTTACAACTATATAGGTACCTAAAAAAAGAATCACATTATGTAGTAACAATCATAACAACAATATTTGGGCAAACAAGCTCAGGGGGGGGGGGGTAAGATCCAAGTGCACTTCACTTAACCTATTACATTATTTTGCCAGAAAGCACTTTTCGTGGCAGTATACCTAGCTCTCGATAAACTTATGAAAGACCAATTTTGTCTTAAATAAATAAATAAAATAAAAATAAATAGGGTGGCGCAACAGATTGAGGAGCTCCAGGACCTAGCGCATTTCTCATAACCTTGCCTTTTGAGGAAATGGAGGGGACCCACAATTTTCTACATGTTCCCTGATGTAACCCTTTGGTTCTTACAGATTTACATTACGTTGGATTTAACAATTAATATTGATATATACCATCTTTTTATCGCTTTTAAGGCCTATCCCTATTAAACTCTTATGATTATGCAGGATGACTTTGGACAATTCCCACTGCTCTGTCGGCAAATAATTCAGAGAGGCGATAAACAATCATGTGATCTCTTATAAAACTTGCGCAAAATTCAAACACCAACAGCATGGGGGTCATCTTTCAAAAGTCTGTACAATTACTCGCTTTCGCAGACGATATAACGGGATGGGACTAAAGTAAGGGTGATGTCATTCATAGGTGCTATTACGATCATTAAAAGTTCAAGTGACCTTCACTCCTTATGCGTTTCGCCCAGGTATCTAACTGATGAGCCCACTGTTTGTACCTGGGCGAAACGCATAAGGAGTGAAGGTCACTTGAACTTTTAATTTTTGATTTTAAAAATCAACACTCCAAGAAAACAATAAATTCTTTTATTAATTTCTTTTTTCAATAAACTATTACGATCATTGAAACAGAAGCGGCAAAAATGGGTTTGATGGTCAACGAGAACAAAACAAAATATATGTTGTCATCAAACAAGGACACCGAGCATCGACCAAATGAACAAAACGTCACAATAGGCAGACATAACTTTGATGTAGTACAGGACTTGGTTTACCTATTATCCGCTATAGCCTCGGTAAATAGCAACAAGTGTGGAGATTAAACAGAGAACTGCTCTTGCCAATAGCTGCGATTTTGGGTTGAAAAGTGAATTGAGAAATAAAACTATCTCCAGAACAACCGAGGTAATCCTTTATAAGACCTTTATCATCCCAGATCTGCTTTACAGTACAACAGCATGGATTTTAATACCATACAGGAAACTCTTCCTCTTACCATTGAAGACCGAGAAGAAGATTGAAATACGAAATGAGCTGCACCTCGATGCTCGATATGAACATAGACTGCAATGCCCAATGCCTGAGAATCTGAAGAGAGCTCGATTAAAATCGATATACCTAGTTGGCGAAAAATATTGGTTTGAGACTCAGGTGTAAGGAAAGGGCTTTCCACATCAGCACGACCAAAGAACGACGAATGAATTTAGAAAAGTGAAGAATTTAGATTCAAAGCGAGCCTGAAATAACTTTTCTTGATTCATTTGTCGTACGTTGATCGTGCTAATACGAAAAGTAATTTTCCCCGAAATGAATTGCCGACTCAATGATACAACACTTTATACCAGTTTATACCAGTTTATATTAAAAATCATATTTACTAACCTTGTGAATTCCAATTTATTTTCGACAGTTCCTTCATGGCATCTGAATTTATTCGTGGATTTTCATTCATTTAATTCATCAACACTAACACACACCGTGTGTTAGTGTGTGTGATTATTTGATTACTTATCAAAACAAACACACAACTGAGCAAAAAAAAAAAAACAATGACCACTTCAATGAAAAAGAATTTACAGGTAATAAGAACAAACACGACCGAAAGGCACAAACTACAATGCTAAACACTAAAAGGCAACATTTTAATTACAATATTTATACGACGAAAAAAATTTATAACAAACAAATATTTACAACGAAGTCAGACGCGACGTTACCAGGAGCTCGATCAACAGCAGAATGAGAATGCACTGAAAAGGAGCAAGAGCAATTCGCAAATAACAAAATGATATTTTACCTCATCACTTCACAGGTGGAACGCGGAAGGTGGAACATAAGAGAAAGAGAAATTAATGTTCACCGTAGACCGTACTCACATCCAGTGTTGGGACTTCTACTACTTTAGTCCTATTTCTACTACATTTTTCGATTCGAGAAAATCTAACACCCTCAACTCAAAATCTACCACTTTTTTCACATCAGTGATAAAATTGTTCTTTTTGATTGTATAGTGCTGAAAATTTAACTCATTTCACATATTAAACCCACTCACACTCTCTTATCTATAAACACTTTACTTTTTCACCTCAGTTGCTCTCATTTCTCAATGTTTGAATGTATTAATGCGAAGTTGAATGTGTGCTTTTTGTTTGGATGTGTCTTTCTTTCCCATTGTTATTTCTGTTAGGTAAAACTAGATTGATCTTAAACCATTATTTTTTGATCTCGGAGCAAATTTGTGCTAAGTTCTTTATGAAATGCAATCTTTCATTCTACTATTTGGCTTTGATCGAGTAATATGCAGTGCTGATTTTATTTTTCTGGTAAATAATTTTGTTGGATATTATTTTCAATTGAGTTTAATTAATAAACAATAGGTAATTTTTTTATGTCAATAACAACGTTTAATACGTCTACATCGCCATCTTGTCAGAACATCTTTATTGCATCAGGAAAGAGTTTTGAAACAAGAAGTCAATTGAAAATGCGAAAATTTCTGGCGCCAAAAGCAACGAAAATGTAAATTTTATTTATTTCATCCTTAAATTCTCATGCTTAGTAATATTCAATAATTATAGTGCAAATTTTGCCACTTCGTCTTCATATAGAGAGAAATATTTAGCTTAAGCAATAAATTTTTTCTACTACTTTCCTACTACCTTTTTATAAGGCTATGTACCAATTTTTTGCTCTCTCCAAGTCCCAACACTGCGGTCACATCTCACATCACACAACTGTGGCACTGTGGCCCTGTGGGTGTGTGGGTAGTTTGAGTGCAAGCAGTGTGCAGTGAGCATGAGCAATGATTAGAAAACTTTGATTTATTCTGAGTAGTGATAGTGAGGATGATTACTGAGGACGTGAGGACAGTAATGAAGGAATGCATTGGTATTGATACTCTGGATTTAAATTTCGAAGGCAAAAAGTAAGTAGCATGAAGTGTTAATTTTTCAGTAAAATTCTTAGATTAAATCTTGGACGAAGTAACTTTGCTTTTGTTATTATTTCGGACAGTTGACAAAGTTCGAAAACAACTTCCTGAGAGTACAGGAAACTTTCTCCAAATTTAAGAAATCGATGAAACATATTATCTATTATTCCAAAGGCAAGGTATCGAAAGCGATCACACAGCCAAAGTGGCAAAACGCTGGGAGTCGGAAAGCAGAGGGCGCTGGCTGGACATTTTGCACAACTTCCCCATACTGGACAACCATACAAATCAATAGATTGGAAGATAGCCTTGAAAAGAGTGATTTTAGTCGTTTCAGTTGAAAATCTACTAGCGTTGTCAGAGTTCGCGTGAGATTGAAGATGTTATTAGTTTTGTCATTGAAATGCAAGTTAAATTAAATTTATTTTATTCGGACGCGAATTTCAAGTCATTATGTTTCTAACTGCAAGTTGAGCGAATAAAAATAAAATTATTGAAACCCTGCGTTTCAATCACAGAACTTGCAGTTAAAAAAAATAATGGATTGAAATCCGCGCGGTTAAAATCACGCGGGTAGAAACATAATGACTGGAAATTCGTGCCCGAATAAAATAAGTTCATTGTAAAATGAAAATTATTTTACCTTTGTTTTTCAATGACAAAATTATTAGACTTCTTCAAATTCGCACGAGCTCTGGCAACGCCAGGAGATATTAGATTTTTAACTGAAACGACTGCAATTGGTTATCTTTGATAAGCTTCTTAACTATGCGTTGTAACACCACCTACACCAACTACACCTTGGATGCATATAGACACGTCCTTTTTATGCCAATGCCTATTTTTTCGATGTTTGTCTTCAAATGTCAGTTTGGAATCAAAGTATATTCCAAGATATTTGACAGATTTTGGCCAGCAAATACTGCATACACAAACTTGAAGAATGCAAGGTTTTCTTTTTCTTGAAAAAAAAAGATGCCTGCATTTTTTCCAAGTTGAGTTATATTTTCCATCTGTTGTAATAATTTTCTAATACGCAATTTGTTTCCATGTTGAAAATGTATTTATGCAAATAAAAGTATTGCTGTATCATCAACAAAAACTGCTGATTCTCATTCAGTCAGATCCGCAAAATCAGATGTAAAAATATTAGAAAATCCGGGATTCCTATTGTTAGGAACTTGAAAATCAGTCCCTTATGCCATATGTTGTCGAAAGCCTTTTCCAAATCTATGTCCAAAGCTATTGTTGTCTTTTTCCCCCTTAGATTCTGAACAACTTTATCATGAAGAACTAGCAGTGCGCGATCTGTTGAGTGGGCCTCTTTAAATCCAAATTGATTTTGTGGAATCAAATTTGATTGCTCACAAAACGCGTTCAAGTGTCCCAACAACACTTTTTCGAACAGTTTTCCAATGTTTGGAAGTAAGGAAATGGGACGAAAATCTCTTATATTCGTCGAGTTTCTCGATTTAGCAATGGGCAGTAACCTGGAATTTTTCCAAATTTTGGGAAAGTATCCATTGTTCAAACAATGGTTGAAAATGCCCGTAAGGACTACATCAAGAGAGTAGGGACATTTTCTCAAAACATAATTGGAGATATTGTCTACCCCAGCAGATCTTTTATTGTTTAATTCTTGTCTCAAACAGTTCACTTGAGTTGGAGAGGTAAAAGGGTGTTCGTTTGGGGATACTGCATTAAACAAGGGAGAGAAAGTTTTTAAATGTTTATCTGCTTGTCCCTCCCGAAACTGACTTGTTTTAAGATAAACTTGACTGGTAAGGCTTTGATCATAAATTGGCGTTTTTTCAGAGTAGAGTTGTGAGTAAAAATGTTTAAAAGCTTCTAATTTGCTTTCAGTACAGTTTAATTGGATTCCGTTGTATTCCAATATATCCTTTCTGACATCCGTGCCAAAAAATTTTCGTCCGGTAAGTCTGTCAATCTCCTTGAAAGCCTGAGGTGAAGGTCTTATTTCTTTAAGTTTCGACTCAAAAATATTGTTCATGTCTATCCTTACCCTATCTTTAATTATTTTACTCAAGCACTGTATTTTAGAGTGAAGTTGCTGGTATTGAGAGCTTATTCTGGTGCAAAGTTTTTTTGAAGATAGGTTCACATCTATCTCCATAGGATCAGAATCTTCAGACAAATTCGCAGTTCTTTCGGGTGTAGCTCAAGGCTCAATTCTTGGTCCAACACTTTTTAATATATATTTAAGTGACCTTCCACTCGACAACCTTATGACGAGTGATCCATGTTGTTTACTTTACGCCGATAACACAACGATTTTATCAAGTGACATGAAGCCAAGCATAGCACTTCAGAAAATCGCAGTAAAAATTCCAGTCTTAGAAAGCTATTATAAAAAATGGGGGTTAAAAATTAACACGGAAAAGAGCTGTGTCATATGCTTCAGAAACTCTAGCAGTAAAGGCCATTATCTTGCCGTTAAGGAAAGCAAAAGGCTGAAAGTACAAATCAATGGAATCAATGTCCCACTTAAAACCGAGACCAAAATACTTGGAGTAAATCATCATAATAGATTTCTTTTTAACAAACATGCCAGAAGCACACTTTCAAAAGCTAAAATGGTAATAGCTAGCTTAAAACCTATTTTACACTCTAAGCATATGCCACAGTCGACAAAATTGCTCATTTACAAAACACTCGTAAGGCCCATCCTAACATATGGTTTCTGCACCTGGTTTACTATTTCTCCTACCGTAGCAAGAGAACTAGAGAGTTTCGAAAGAAAAATTTTAAGATTTTGTAGTGGAAAGTTCCGAAGACCAAACAAAAAATGGTTTTCAAACCAAACTTTATACGAAGCAACGAAACTGAAACCATTAATGGTTTATCAAATCGAAAAACTATTGAAAAGACTTGAGTCTCTGGGATCCCACCCTAATAGCTTAGTAAGTTCCTTATATGATCGTAATAGCAATAACTGCATCAATGATCATTATTACCTTTCGCCTTTTAACCTTCTGCATAGTTCATCGTCTCCCCAATTAAGACCAGATACAAATAGAAATCTTGTTGTACCCTATTACGACAAGGCTCAACCGGGAAACCTAAGAGGATAAATAGATCCGACTTCAAGTACATACATAGACTAACGTTGAAAGCGCTCTGTATTCCATTGTATGTTTAGGCTTCATAGTTATACATTTCAATATGGTCTTTAAGAGCTCCGTTTATGTACTAAATAGTTTAACAAATGAATAAGATATTAGACTTCCGCAGGATAACTTCTTTCTTTTCTTGATGAATATAATCTATCAGGTTTCTTCTCTGTGTTTGTACGTAAGTTAGTTTTAAGTATTTAAAAAAAAAAATAAAAAAAAAAAAAAACAAAAAAAATAAAAAATTTATGTATGTCGGGAGCAAGCATACAATATACTTTAGAGTTCATAAAGTTAGTGACATCTTATTCAAACTGAAATCATATCTATTGAATTTTGCATATAAATCGGGAATAGTCAGACATACACTTAAAAGTCGACAAATATTGTTAAATCTGTTATGTTACCAAATCAAACATGTATTTTCTAATATAGTCTCAATAAATGAATTGAATTGAATTGAACTGAATTGATGTAAAAATATTAAACAATGTAGGATAAAGCACAGAACCTTGGGGAATAGCAAAATCAAAATAGAGCAAACTTGACTTATAGCAATTTACATATAATATTATAAAATATCTATTTGACTGGAAACTTTGAACAATTTTACGTTGATGAGGTGGGAACTTATACTTTTAAAGCTTGTAAATTAGTTCATTATGCCACACAGAATCAAAATCTTTTTCTATATCATCATACCGCTAAATTTATCACTCAAACGATTCTTTCTGATGATGTTACAAATTCTTTTTACTTGTTGGGATGCCTATATTGAATTATTGGTTTGGTAGCATTATAATATGTCTTGAAAGGAAAGTAGGCAATTTCTTTTTAATAATGACATACATAGCTTAAGAGGCTTATAGGTCTGTAACTATTTGGGCTTTCAATAGGTTTATCTGCCTTGCGAATTGAAATTACCTTTGCTTCTTTCCAAGAAAATGGAGAGTAATGCATTTAGAGGCAAGCGTTTGCCAGAAAAGTGAGATAGGAGATGTGATCAGAGAAAAATTTTTAGGATATTATTTTGATTAGTATCGAGTCCGCTTGATTTTTTTGCCTTTAATTAAATTCTTCAATGAAATGTATTGCTTCATGTACTACATACATGTATGTACATGTACATACAAAACAGGTTGGTTGCAGTTTTTTATTAACTTTCTTATCTAGCAAAGCAAATTTTGCACCTAGATGATTTTGAGCCAACTCGTAAAACATTTGGTCAAAGAACCCTAGAAAATTTAACTTGGTGTCTTATTATTTTATTTATGTACTTTTTAAAGAATGTTTTTTTTTTTAAACAAACGTTCACTAGTTTAAATTTTTTCAAACCAACTGTCAGTAAAATGCTCGAGTACCTATCGCCGATCTATATTAGTGTGTAGACAAAATGGCACTTCATTGCCACATTTAACTCTCTGGTTCTACTCTGTGTCGGTAAAGTTAAAATCATTATTTGAATTATACAAACAAAAGTCAGTTAAAAGCTTGTCTGTTCTCTTCACCTGCGCCTACACCTTTAGCTAAGTGTGTGCTCACATACATACTAAGTACAATGTACAAACGGAACGCTGCATCTTGGATTTACTTGTGTTCTGGGGGTCTGTGGTAAGTTTGTATGCAATTTTCAGCGGTTCCTCCAACTCAGGTTCCAATTCAGTCAATTCGAATTCAGTCTTTGTCACATTCCTTTCGCGATCGGTTGCTAAGAAATTGATTTAAGAATTTGTGCTTTTAAAAAATTATTGTGAATAAAGTGGTCTACTGTTTCTTTTTGAAGTGTGTTCCTATTTTTTTAATTCTGTGCATTGCATTTATCTTCTTCTTCTAGTGTTAAATGTTTTGATGAGTTCAGTTGTTCGACGAAATGTTATTTTCATTGCCAATGTGTCCCAATGCGTTTTTTGTTCCTGTGTAACTTTTAATGATGTGCGTATAATTTAATTTTTTTATGATAAATTTTTGAATAGGGTAGCATCGGACTGTGATTATTTAATGAAAAAGTTGAAGTCGCATTCAGTGAAGTGTTTTCCAGTCTTATATTTTATTTGAAATAGGTTTTGAAAAAGCTTAATGTTCCGTTGAAAGCGTGTCGGACAGTGTTAATCGATCTATACTTAGTTTTCTATTCTATTCTCATTTAATTGAATCGGTTAAATGTCTGAGTGCAATTGTTAAATTCTAGTTTATTATTTTCAATATAAAAAGTGCAATCGTTCAAATGCTGTGAAAGAGGTTTCGGTGATTGGTATTTGGTGTCTCCGCGAGAAGTACCTTAGTCTGTTTGTGAAGGTGGAAGCTGGAGCATAGACTTCTTTTTGTAAACTTGAATCTGTATGGAAATGTTTAGAAAGCAACAGGGTGAGTGAATATTTTAATTATTTCAATTTGAAAATAACTTTGTTAGATGTGTTTTTTAAAGACCATTCGCTTTGAAATTTACTTTGAGAAAAATGAAATTTTCGTAAATATGTATAAAGATGTGAAAGCATTTCCAAGACGTATTTTAAGCAATGTTCCTGGCATTCATCGTGTGATCTGGACCCAACTTAATGGCCTTTATGTTTAGTAGCGAATCGGACGTTTTCACCTGGAAGCGAACGATTCAGCGAACCGCATTTAGTGGAGTATTTTCAATAATCATCTATCATTCTTCTTCAAAAATTTAACTCATCGTTGAAAACATCGATTTCTACAAAGCTTAGTTTCTAAAATCTATAACACCGCTATAAACTAAGCCTCCAGAAATGTTTGCTTCGTCGAACGTTCGATTCGCTACTCATTATCTGCAGACTGCAGCCGAATTACGGCCCACGTTATTGAATAACTCGTGACGAAATGAAGTGAATTTGGTATTACCGCTCATGTTGTCGAGTAATCTAGTACCACAATTTGGCATTCTCTACTCTAACCAGTAATCGAAAGAAATTTCATTCGACGCGTATAGCGTTCACTGATTTATTCTTGAAATGAAAATATAAAAAAGTTTGTGAACATTTTACTTGTGTTTAGGCAGATCAAAGTAAATTTGTTAATAAGATTATTGCCAACCATATCGAAAAGAAGTTCAAAACGATGAATTTCGTTACCATTGTAGATACACATGCATCACAAAACAATCTCAAACGTTTTGATAGCAATTAACAAGAATTCTTTTAACCATCCTAGAGTGCATTTAAATTTTTGTGTCTTCTAAGACTCTCACTAAAACTTTTAATTTTTTTGAAAAGGAATGAGTTTCGCTAGCATAAAAAAATGAAATTAGTCTAAAGAGACAACAGCGACTTCTGTGAGTTAATAGAAACTCGAAATATACCAGCGATTTTCGATGTAACTAGTACAATTTTAAATAGCTACACAATAAGTGAGATCACCTATGCTGTAATCCCAAATCGATTACACGCTCACTCTATTACTGAAGCCACTCGATAACGTGAGCTGTTGTTTCGCCCCTGTTCTCCACCAAGAATTGTTTCCCATTATCCTCACACTGAAATCGCAATTGAGGGTGATTTCAATGTAAACAGATCTGGATGGCACCGAAATTCTGGCCAGACAACACCTTAAGGAAGGTTTGTTGAGATCAACGCTAAATGAATCATTTGACTTAGCTTATGAACGAGCATAGTCAGGTTCCAGATATTGAAGGTCATGTTGCTAACACTCTTGACATATTTCTCACTTCTCATCCCAATAAATAAAGTGTTGGAGTATCATCTCCTATAGTCAAATAGGATGGCTGTGCAACATCGGTTGATTTTACTATTCCGTCA
The DNA here is from genome assembly GCA_949752695.1 of Melanostoma scalare. Lineage (NCBI taxonomy): Eukaryota > Metazoa > Arthropoda > Insecta > Diptera > Syrphidae > Melanostoma > Melanostoma scalare. The sequence continues at coordinate 39,407,143 of OX456984.1, forward strand.
CGGTAAAAAATGAGGAAGCCCCTAAACGAACTGTGTGGCAATATGAGAAAGCCAATTGGACCACCTGAATAATTTCTTTCGAAACTCTAATTGGCCATTGTTTTTTCTCGACGGAAACGTTGACGCTTCAGCTGATATGATATCTAACGTAATTGTCAACAGCATAAGAAACTTTTTTCCTCACAGAACGAAAAGTATCATCCTCAAAGAGATTTTGTGGTCGGATTCGAGCTGTAAAGAGGCGACTAAGGATAGAGAGAGAAGTTTTCGAATATTTAAAGAGAACCCTACAGCAGGAAACCGAAATTTGTTAAAACGGGGTAGAAATATCAGTGCGGCCCATATATAAAGGCCAAGTTTTTGTATGACCAAAAAGTAAGGCAAAAACAACTATTGTGTTCAAAAGAAGCAAAAACATTTTGTCTTTTGTTAAGAACATTATAAGAACTTGTCATCGGTCCCAATGATCGTTTTCAATGACTCTCTGTTTGTTAGCTCCACTGATAAAGCCAATTTGCTGGTAGCTCAGTTAACTACTAACTTCACACTTCGATAGCATATTGGCTCCATGGAAATGCAGATATTTTTTCGAACTCGATCCAAGATTTCAATAAAAATAAACCCGCTGGTCCAAATGGTATCTCCACCATTGTGAAGAGGTCTTTCTACGCTGGCAAAGCCACGGCATAAGCTTTTCTATCTATACTATTCTTCTGGGGTCTTCCCGGAGGGTAGATGGAAAACTGCAGTTGTCCAGGCCATCACTTAAAAGGCTAATCTTCCTTCCCGGCTTCCAACTACCGTAAATTTTCACAAGCGTCCTTTCTTTCCAAGGTCAAGAAAACGTTGATAAACCGTCAACTCGTGAAATATCTTGAAGAACGTTAGCTTATAAATGACCGATAGTAGCTTTTGTAGCAGAAGATCCACTAGTCATTTGATGGCATCTCACACTGAAAAGTGGAACCAATCTTAACACTGTTTTGAATTAATTCGCTTGATAGAGTTTTGAAGTGAATTTTGTATCGATGACTCTTCGTTGGATTAGCAGCTACTGTTCCAATCGTTCAATATAAGTTGTGTTGGATGGTTTCAAGTCTGATACTCACTTTATAAATACTGGTGTGCCCCAGCCCCCAGGGCTCCGGTTGGTCTCCAACTCTTTTCCTAGTTAAATATTTTCTATAATTCAAAAATTTGTAATTAGGAAGTGAACTTCACTTCTTAAGGCACATCCAGACTGAGCCAAATGGTACCAATTAACACCGATCGGCAGTACCAAATTGATGTGGACGTCCCAACCGGCCTTCCTACTCTCCGAAAGCCGACCCGAATTTAATCCGAATGAAATTGATACGCTTACCGCCGGTCATAGTGTGGACACAAACTTAGAGATATCGAGCTGCCTGTGATGCCCGTGCTGTAATGATTTCAGGCGCATTCGTGAGTAGTCGGGAGGTCTGCGGAGGGTAATTACAATGGTAATATATAATAGTAAAAATAGGATGGTTTCTCTTTTGAGAAAAAGGATTTGGCATTAAATTGTTGGTCTCTTAAGTGCGTTAGGTACCAAAAGCTGGACGAGTTTTGTTACACCATCGTATTTTTTATGGAGTTGACTATACCTTCCTTCCATGATGCAAAACTAGCAACTCCATTTTATTGAATGCCAAAATCCAAAACCATAATCGATGTTATACTATAAAAATTAAAATTGATTCTGCTTATCAGTTAATGACTGCCAACATCAACAGTTGCGTCAAAAGCTTATCCACATTCTTTCATTTTCGATTTATTCATTTGCTCATTTAAAACAAAACTCAATCCGAATTATTTATTTAATATTTTTCATTTATTTTATTTATTATTTGTTTTTCCGTATAGGCTATAGAATATTTCGCAATAAAGATAAACTTTTTTTACTTAGTTTTAAATATATATATATTTTTGTATCTAAATGTCATTTTTTTTTCTTAATTTTCGTCACTTATTCCAGTTTGGTTTCATCATTAAATTTAAATAAAACGCATTTTTCGCCTTAGGTACATGCATAAAAAAATAAATGAATCGAAAACGGTAATATTGTAGCTAATTTTGATAGAAGTGCCCTGATAATATTTTTATTTGAAAAACAAAAAAACGAACAAAAAAAGAAAATAAAAAACTAAAACAATAAAAAAAATAAATAAAACAACTGCCTTAACAAATACAATATACATTTATAGAGATTTCTTACTTAACTTTTTAAATATTTATTCTTTTATGAATGTTTTTTTTTTTTAATTTTTGTGTATCACCCTGTGTTGTAGTTTAAATTTTTACGTTTTTTTTTGTTTCTTAATTTTTCGTACTCACAATTTTCTTTTAAATTTAATTTTTGTTGTTAAACTTAAACACTAGAAGCCATTTATAATCTTAAATTCATTTTTTTGTCTACTTTACAAGTAATTTTTTGTTATTATATTTATTTTTATGTTTTTTGTTTGAAGATGTATTTATGAAAACACGAAAATAGTTGCTTGGTTTTTTGTTAATTATTTGTTTGTTCTTTGGATTAGGAACAGAGAACAATGTTTGTTTGTTTATTTGTTTTTAGTGTCTGAGGGCAGTTGATTTACTGCTGTTGAACCAATAGTTGCTCGACTTGATCAGCTGTTCGTAGAAGAAATGCGGCACTCTCTCGATACGCCGATATCACCTGCCTGGCGGCTGTTATTTCATTTGCGGTTAGTTTATGCGTGACTAGTGGGGGTGGGGGACGTGCATTCGGACTGGGTGATGATGATGTTGCTGCAGCAGTTGATGTTATTGACTGTGTGGGCTGCTGCACCGTTGATGGTTTCATAGATAGATCCGTTGGAGTAGCTACAAAGACAAAATGACTTTTATTAAAACAACTGTGTATTACTTCGTAACAAGGTTTGAAATTACCGTTTGCTGATGGGAAATAGCTAGGATAGGCTGGTGTCCTTGAGTATGGTGATGTGGACGATGGTGAAGTAAAGTCTGTGGGGCGATATAGTGGCGATGAAGCTGGGACAGCTCCAACGCTAGTGACAGTGGTATTACCATTCGACATGGTAGTCCCTCCACCTCCCATAGGCTGTCCCACTGATGTAGTACTCAAAGCCAGTGGGGAGCTACGGGCTGAAGAACTGGCACCTTGTAAAGATGTTATTGCTGGAGCCAATACGTCAGATTCTGATGTAATAGGATTAGGTGTGGAACGGAATCCACTTGCAAATGTTGACGAACTACCAGCCGCATCACTGTTAACAACAGTGCTTGTCGAGCTAGTGCTTGAGGTGAGTGGAACCGCTTGAGTAATCGGATCCAGTCCGATACGCATGCGTTTGGCATTCATACTTTCGTTCTCGCAGGCAATGGCCAGAATTTGCTCAGCCTGAACTGATGTAAGATGAGCTGGAGTTGGACGAGTCTAAAAAATAAAACCAATTGTTAGTGGAACCCATGTATGTCTATTGTCTACCAATAATGACTTACAGTATTGTCCCATCCCTCTCTGGCTTTCTTATTCCGACGGCAGGATTTCAAGTAGGTCCTGATGCGTTTACGAGAGCGTTCGCTAAACTCAGGAAATTGCCTGGCACAAGAGTCTATAATTGCCTGAATCTTCTCCTTTGGTTGCTTGGATATTGGGATGATTCTATCGAGATTCTCATCAACAAACAGACGAACAAACATCTGCAAAAGAAAAGACAAATCCTACAATTAAGACCTGCAAAAACTCTGTCCTCATCTTCATCGTACATTGAATGCTTTCAATCTCTCCGGATCATGAGCCTGCTGATCCAATTTATCATCTGAATCATCCTCAGATCCTTCATCCTCGTCCTTCTGACCGGATGAATTTGTCTCATCTTGATGTTCCATCGGTGATGATTCCTCTGCCCTAGGAAGTGGTGAAATAGAAGCTTCCATTTTTGTCACATTTTGGGCAAGTGCATTCTGATATTGTGCCCATAAACCGCCAACAACTCCTAGATCAGGACCTTCTGTTCCATTGCGAACTGCATTGGAATTTTGATAGTTCCAAGCCAAGAGCATCAGTTTTAGTTTATCAGCGTCTTTCATTAGTCCCGCATATGGATCTTCTGGATTGACATCGGATACCGTATCGGGTACTGGCTGCGTTGACAGAGGCGGCTCCTAAAAGAACAAAATAAATATTTGAGACGTTAGCATTGAGTAAAAAGGAATACTTTTTTCTACTTTTATCAATATTTTGAGAACTAATCAATCGATTGTAATGAAATGGGAACTATACAAAAGGAACTGTTTTTACTACAGTAAACAATTTTTGACAATAAGTGGTCTAATAGATTTTTAGACTCTACCCTAGTCTGCCACGATGGCTAAGCTATGCTTAAGGCTCTACTGAACCCTCTAGCTATATCGAAAGTGAATGTTCTCGGAAGACTAAATTCTTTGAGTCTCGTTTGGGTTCCAGGCCATCACCGCATAACTGGAAACGAGCTCGCCTTCGAATTTACGAAGCAAGGATCTCAGACAGCTTTTCCAGAACCTGAACCAGAGCTTGATGGTCTGCGGGGTCCTCAGTTAGAACTTCAATCAACGATTTGGTTTTTCAAGAGCACAACAACAGATGAAATGCCTCCAGTGGATGCAGACAGACCATCAGACGTATGCTCTCCAACGTTACTAAGAAGAATGCAAAATTTTTGCATTCTGGTGGAAGAAAATACTGTAGAAGTTTATTGGCGTTGCCACGGGGCTCTTCTTTTTTGTCAATCATTTAAAAGTGTGAATTCTAACCGATACCACACTCCTGTGGATCCTGTGGGACCACAGAGCACTTAGTCTGTGAATTTTCTGCGTTTTCTCGAATCAGTTTAGAAATATACTCGGTGCAGACATGGTGAGAAATGAACAATGGATCGTTATTAGGGTCTGAGTGCTCCAACTAGCATTTAAGGAACCTCTGACAAAAAAGTTATACATGGACAAGCTTTGAATGTTTAAGTTTTAAATGTTTTAGTTCAAAATGTGGAAACCTTTGAAATCCGGTTGTTTAAGTCTTCAGTCATTCAGTCTTTTTCACTCTCACACTCACACTTTTTTCATAGTACCCAGGCTATGTCTATTCCTAAGACATGGACGCATTGCTCAAGCAAAGCCCACTTGGTAGTCTGATTGATTTTCTTCTTAAGCTTATCGCATGCCATATGTCGGCAAAGGAAAAGAACCTTGTATTTTGTCTTATCAGATTGTTCATCCCGCGGATGGGATAAATTTTATTGTAAGGAAAGTCCTTTTATAGCTTGCAAATCCTATTCAAACTCACTGAAGTGGCTTGCAACAACTAAACAATCAAACCCCGAATCCTAAAAATTATATTTAATTAAATGAAATCCCCTTTTTCTATTTTAAGTATACTTCCGCAACTTTGCGGTTGGTGGCGGCTGTCTACGCAGCCAAAACTCAAAACTCTCTCAAAACCAACAATCTCTTGCTAGAAATGGGTGTCCAAGAAAAGGTTGCTGCGATCCCACTAAAAACTTTCTTCGAATTATGTGTTCTTTCCTTAGAAAGTGGTTTCACGACGGCATGTCAGAGGGTGCAGAATAGGAGTGGGGAGAAGTGGTGATTTTTAGAAACAGGATACAGGTAAACCTGAAGTTTAAGTGCACATACTCACAAGAACAGAGAGAGAGACTTCACTCTAACCTCAAAATGTCTTTGAATGGGCTAAGGAAATTCAAGACGTTGCTCCCCCTAAAAACTGCCACCCACTATTTCACATCCTTGTTTACTTCATTACACAAGGAGATACTCATGTACCAACAGTTATGTACATAAAAATAGTGAACACACAGGTACCTACATACATACATAAATGGTGCGGCACAGGATGTGTGTGTTCACATAAATCAATTGACGAAGTAAGTGAATCGAATGGAGGTAAAGAAGTGTGTGGGTGTATGGGTGAGGTATGAGTGAGTTGAACTTTCTTCTAAGACAAGTTTCTCAGATCTTCTATAGGAACACCACATCGCACACTACTACTCCTACCGCCCCCCTCTCCACTAGCCTGCCCCCATTCAAAGTCCACACGTCAAACTAACAAAACTCCTTGGGGTGGTGGATAGTGGGTGGAGGTTGGAGGGTGCAGGTTGTGTTAGAGGTGGAAGGATTTCATTTTCGGTACATAAATGAATTGGGTCTGAAGGGTGGACTAGGAACACAAATAACAAGGCATGTGTGTATGGAATATATTGTACTGGTGTATGCCTAGGAGCATTGGCGATGACACATTTCAAATAGCCGTCTTCGTCGACGTCGTCGTCGTTGTTGGGCTAAGAAGGGGGAGGATGTTAGTGTGGTCGGGGGAAAGGATAGTTTTATGGTATACCCGAAACCCCAAAAGCCAATATTTGAGTATACACTCGTATACACAAATGTCCTTTGGCTCAAACGAGAGCGGAAAACAAAACAGAAGAAAAAAAAAACCTACTCACCACAGAAATAAGTTTGAAGAAGGCATGCAAGGATAAAAGAACACCCCGACCCCATCCAAAATAAAAAAGAAAGACCCTCGTACACACCAGAGGGATAGAAAATAAGATGAATACCACACAACCTTGTCTGGTTGCGTACGACCCCCTTGAATCCTTTCCACACCCTCGGATCACAACGTTCTAACTAATCATTCTCTTAACTCTATACCCGGTGCGGGTATGGGTGTGGGGTGGTATAAGAAGAGGGCACAGAAAAAAGGTCTCCGGTCTTTCTTTGAAAAATGTTGAAAACGTCTGCAAACAATTCCCCCCGACCAACAAACGGCCGTCCCAAAGTGATAGTATTCTTCTTCCTCGGGCTCTGTGTGTGTCTTCTCTCGACAGGAAAACAAAAAAAAGTAGGACGAGAAGAAACCCCGAACTGGGAGACACACAAAAAAAAATTATGTGAAAGGTCTTTGTTGGCCACTATAACCAGAACCACCCATCAGGAGTTTTTCCCTCGTTACTGATTCAAACATTCATACGCCAAGTCCTTTACCATTCTTTTAAAGGATCGTTCATGCAGGAACTTCTGATAAAAGCCAAAGCAACAATTCAAGGAAAAAGCAAGATTTGACCATATCCTTGGGTGGAAGTAGGTGGTGGTGAAGGTGGAGGTGGATCGACCGTACCCTGCTCTAGATCTGCCAATATGTCGTCCGTCAAACAAAGAATCTCATACCCTCACCGAATGTGGAAAATAGTTTTCTTTGGTTCGTTCGATTTTGGACGTTTTCAAGGGAAAATCATCTTGAAGTCGATGAAGAAGTAGCAGAAGAACTTGCGGTCAAAGGGTGAAGTTTGATATGGGATGTAAAAGTGCCAAATGCATACGAGAATTGCTTATTTTTTTCTCACTCTCGTTCACTCTTCTTTTGATACATCCTGGACTCTTTAGATAGACAACTTAATCTACTTTAGCTTTCGTATAGTGTTGGCAAATTAATTAGTGAGAAATGCAGACCGATGTGGAAGTTTTCATTGGATTCGTGTCGGTTGGCACTCATCCCTCACAAATTCATCGTCGTCATCGCACACACAACGTTTTGTTTGAGTCTCTGCAGTTTTTGGGGTAAAAGTTCCTTCCAAGATGACGATGACGATGACGACTTCGACTTCGACGTCGACCGACCGACACGACGCAAACCCCATTTCTTGTGTCGTGTCCCTCTTTTTCCAATTCAATGGGATTTGAAACAAAGTTTTGTAAAAGTTCTTTTGCTCCTTTTATACTTCTCTTTTTGATGGGGAATATTTCTTATTTTCTTTTGGGGTTAGTATTTTGGGGTTTGGCGAGAAAAAGAAATCGAAGACAACTTGGCTTATGGAAACTAAATGTGGAGATGAGAGTAGAGAACTTTGCCTTTCAGGTGGTCACAGGTCGAAAGTTTTAGAGCTTCCTCTTTGTCTGACAGCGATTCTTCGATCATTAATTTGTTAATACATTGGGGTGTTGGATTGGAGGGAAGTAAACGTGCCCCGTGACCCCTCACGCCACTGTTGACAGTTGAGCTTGAGAAAACCAAGAAAAAAGATTGTAAAGGCACGTTTTGTTAATAAATTGCGCATACTATAAGAAGATTTAAATTGTGTGCTTTTTAAGTTTTAAAACAAAAGGGCTTCATCGGTCACAAAAGACTTCTAAGCCTAAGAAATCTTTTGAATGAAGGAGTGGCTCTGATGGAACTTGGAATGCAGCTCAAGATTTGTTAAATTGAAAGAAATCTTAAGCCACGCCACTTGAGTAGCCATCGTGCATCGATAGAAATCCCAAGAAAAAAAAATGGACTGACTTCAGATACAAACAAATGCACTGCTTTTTTGTTGTTATGAAATGAGGTCCGTAGCTCTTTTATAGCCTCCAAGGCTTAAAATTTTTGTAAGGACTGCTTGACTGATTAAAATTAATGAAACTTGTAATGTTAAAATCAAGTCGATTCAGTTATTTCACCTAGCTAGAGCATAAGACGGAAGCTCTTTCACGTCTCTCTTGTTGTTTTCTTTATTGGATTAAAATTGAGGGTTGTGAAATCGATTTTGCTAAGCTAATTGATAAGCAAAAAAATGTTACACGTGTAAGGATTAACTGGTCCTTCGAGCGGGATTGAAACTATTTAGACTATTTAGTCCTAAAAATTTGGATTTTCTAAGAAGTCAAACGGATTGCTTGGCTTTTTTTAGAAGTTGTTTTTGAATGAAGACAGGAGGTACTAAAAACCTTATGCTAATCAGCAAAAGGATGTCTCACAGCAAACAACTTTGATAGTGTGATTTCCATTTCTTATTGTAAAATACTGTTTGAGTAGGTACAGACATGTTCCTCGTTCTTGTTAACAAAAGTTAAGTCTGTTTGGACGTCCTGTTGAACACTACCTACCTATTTGAAAATATTTTTTCTCGTCAGTTCACATTTATTTTAAAAAGGGATGTATTTTGTTTTCCCAAGAGAAAATATTCATTTTACTATTTTCGTCAAATTTCAAATGTTGGTTTAGTTTTGTGGGCAAAAGAACGGAAAACAAAAAGCAGCGCACCGATGGTTTTCTTTGAGCTAAAATTTAGGCAGGGCAAAATCTCAGTGCTTAGGCAAATTTAGTACATGCACAGCAGTTACTCACTGTTTTGATTGTTTAATTATTTTCTTTTTATAATTTAGTGCGCGTCTAATTAATTGTGTTGTTGTTGGTAACCAAAATTTGTGTACGAAATGTAATCAATTTGGACATCTGGAAAGGGGCGAAATCTTAGTTTAAAAACTTTCACTATACAGGTACAATTTGCAAGCGAAGCAAATGTGAATACATTGTAAAAAAATACCTCTAGCTATGGATTCGTTTAAACATACGCTATCAGCGTTTCACTGAATGATTTTTAGAGTCCTAAATAGTTTTATTTTAAGTTGTAATTAAATTTTTATTTGGTTGTACCCGTGGCATGATGGTTAGCATGTCCGCATGTTAACCCAGAGGTTCGTGGTTCAAATCTCAAAACATGCAAAAATGTTTTTCCACCGGTATCGCCTTTTGCGAGGAATTGGACAGTCCTCCGTAAGTAAATTCATTGCCATGAAAATCGTTTTCTCGATTAGTTGTTCCGAGTCGAGAGAAAATTGTAAGACCCCTCCATCCCCTCACAAGGCAGGGTTGTGAAAAATGCGCTAGGCCCTGGGGCTCCTCCATCTGCTGCGCCGTCCTATTTATTTACTTATTCACTACTTCCATAGCTAAAATTATTATTTGTACCTGCACTACAGGGAAACTTTATTTCGATAAGCAAAGCCATCGATAACGGACTCTCAGTAGTTTTTAACGTACCGCAGTAATTAAAAATAAGAAAGCAAAATTGTGCTAAGGGCTGGTAAATATGATAGTTTGTTTCTATAAGCTAAACCTAATAAAAGTAAGTGCATGTTTGTAAAAAGCAAAGTTACACTCCTCATTGGTTCTCAACAGTGACAATCAGAGTGCTCAGCATGTGATCCCGTTTATCATGAACTAAGCAAGTGTTTTGATATCAAATATCACCATATTCGCGAATTATTATACAAGCAGAATATAGAATACGATATGATAGCAGAAATTTTGACAAAAAAACGTCCTTTAGACGCTCAGTTCTCAGTTTAGTTTTCAGTTCAGTGTGTAAGTAAACGTTAGTTCGATGTTCAGCCGAGCTTTTTTTTATTTAAGAAAAATCAAAATCAGAAAGAAAACTGAGAACTGAATAGAAAACAAATCATAATTTCATCAGTTGTCAGTTCAGTTTTCAGTTCAGCTATCAGCTCATTTTTAAGTGTTTAGACATCAGCTTAACTGAAGCCTTAGCTGAAATGAAAACTGAAATGATCGTCTAAAAGGGCTTTTAAGATCAAGCATCCTTATGGTTTTTTTCTGCTTATAATATTGTGTTTAGCAGGAGTGTTGAAGTATGTAAAATATTTAAATATGGCAACACAATATACTGTAGTATAACATTATATCTTTTCCTGTATTACACGTATTTACTACTCGCGCTCTCTCTCTTTTGTCATTCTTAAATAAACTTTCCAGTGACTAGACCTTTGCAAATTCTTTTTCTTGCGTTAACCTATGTATTTAGTAACAACTGTTTCCGACCCAATCGTTGTTGTAGATCCACTTTATTGTACGTTGGTGGTGAAATAAGGGTCTGTATAGAAAAGAACGAACTTTCTTGACTCTTCTTGACTTTTCAAATGCATTCGATACGGTAAATCATTCGATCATGTGAATAAAACTTATAAATAATTTAAAGTTCTCAGTACAATCGATAAAATTAGTTCATTCGTAACTTGTATATGCAGACAACAATCAGAAGTAATTGGAAACGATAAATCCATTTTCTTATAGACAACCAATGGAGTCCCACAAGGATCTATATTCAGTCCAACTCTATTTATCAACGATTTTGTTGAATTCGTCAAACACTACTCAGAACACATGTATACGCTGATGACGTGCAATTATTTATCTGTTCAAGTCCATATTCAACACAAAACAGTATAACAAAGATAAACGAAGATCTTCAAAGAATCCTCATTTACTTTTTATATTTTCTGTTGGCGGTTTTTAAAGTACCAGCAGCAACTCATTGGCCATACTGCAGTGCAAAATATAAAACTTGGCAGTTCAGAAATTGAGTAAGTTAAAAGCTGTTGTATTTGGCCTATGTTCATAATTGATCATTATATTTTCACATATCATTTTATTAGAAATAAATTTAAAGTTTCATATCATTTTTCTTTTTAATATATGAAAAGAAGTATACGGTTGGTTGTGATCGCATCACTTGAGAACGGCTCGACCGAATGAAACCAAATTTTTGTGGTAACTTAGGGGATGTTGGTAGATAATTAATATAAGATAAAAAATCTGAAATCGGTCGACCCGTTCCCGAGTTATGGCATTTTTCCTGAATGTCACTTAAGTCCATATAAAATACACGTAAATCAAACAAATGCATCACTTGAGAACGGTTCGATTGATTGTAACCAAATTTTTGTGGAAGCGATGTCGAATTTGATTGAAGCAATAATATTGACTGGAATAGCCAAAGGCGAAATTGTACTCATACCGCGTATTCCGCTGATACTAACAGATATGTCATTTTCGAATTCAAGCGTTAACAATTTCCAGTGCGTCTGTCGTTTGCCATGTCCATTAATAAGGCGTAAGGACAAACGCTTCAAGTATGCGGATTGAATTCGGAACAGCCGTGCTTCTCGCACGGTCAATTAGGTACACGTTGCCTGTTCAAGAGTTGGCATTCCAAGCACTTTATTCATTTACGCACCGAATGGAAAAACAGAAAAATATTGTTTATCAAAATGTTTTGGATTGAGTTCGGTGACAAGAAGTCATAAAGTTCGAAATACAACTATTTTTTAAGATTTCATGCAAAAAACCATACTTGGTTTCACTTTACTGTTTCTTATAATTTGCTAAAGGGTCATTCCATTGTGACGGGTGGGACATTTATACTCTTTTTTGCCTACACTTTGCTTCATTTCTGCCAAGCGGCAACGATTTCCGTACTGAATGTGACATTATCACATACTTGAATTGTCATTCCATACTGTACCATCGAAAAAGTATGACAATATCATCATTGTCATGAGAAATAGATGGTATAAAAAGTGTGACGGGTGGGACACCAAATTACCTCTCCCTTACGAGTTTACTTACACCATTTGCAATTGGTAAGAAACTATGAAGCTTTTGTTAAACAACCTAATTTAATATAGTTCCTGATACTACATACATTTGGTATTTAGTTATATGTTCATTTTTCAGCATTAATACAAACTTAGTTGACGCAACATTAACGTTATGTGAAAGTTTGAATCATTAGTAGTAAAAGCTTTCATATAATCTTTTTGTAACCGAATAAGTATAATTTCACAATTTTTTTTCGATGTAATGAAGTGCATACATATATACAGTTACTTAATCATTAAAGCCTTTGTCAATCCACCAAATGGAATTTTGCATTGATCTATAAGATAGTCTTCCTTAAAATGTAAAAAGATCTAACAATAAACAAACTAAAACCACCACCATAATCAAATTTGCTATCTATCGCTTTTCTTCATCTTCTAGGAGTTGTGTAGGACATGGCCGGAGCTCCAATGTTTGTCGTGATATGAATTGACTTTTTTTCTAGCTCTGCTCGATTTAATATACCTGCTTCCTAAAACAGTATTCTACAGAACTACTAAATCCTTTATTCCTTGAAGAGAATCTATATATGAACACCGCTTATCGTTAAACAACTATTTATACCTACCTCACATCAGACTGCCGACTTCTTGCCGAATGTACTATGTTTGTCTCATATACCTAGACCTATGCAAATCTTGGAAAAAACTTCCCCCAAGAGTACCTACCTACGTATAGCTAAACATCGATGCTGTGTTATTTTTGATACATGATTCTGAGTGTGGCTTTGTATTTGATTTCATATATTTTTTATATTTTTGAAATTTTTTATTAACGCATTGCATACTTTTATGAGGAAATTTTTAATATTTCAGTTCGTTTGCTGTAGATATCGAGATACGGTTGAGTAGTACTAGATTTTATTATTTTTTGTTCTTTTGAGCTTATAAAACTAAAATATTTTATTTTATTTGAATAAAAAGGCACACACATATCAGTCTTTTTTTTTTATCTGGTATTATACCGACTTTTTAATCCCCTAGTAGAATTATTCACAAAAAACCTCCCCATCCAAAAGCTTTATCAAAAATTAATAGAAAAAAAGTAACTGCGAAAAAATAAAAAGAGAAAAAATTGGAGGGTAGATGTAGGAATATAGCACAATCATACCCTCATCTTTGAGCTTAACAAGTTAAGTCGAATTTCTGCTATCCACCTCTAATGTATGCTACGTTAGCATAGGGTAGGGATGTGTTGCTGCTGTGCAGTACATGTCATCTCTTCTTGTCTGTACTGCCACTTGTACGATATTTAATTGGCATTCAATATGATAATTCCAACCAATCAATCGGCCGGGGGCTGGAGCTGTGGAGTTTGGTGGTAGAAAGGGCATCATGTGTCACCCTTAGGCAACACTACACAGAATAGTTGCATTTATAGTGACGGCTGTATAAAAACTATACACGTAACCCACACTATGTGTTTAATCCCCTGCGTTAATCCCTGTCAACCGACAAACTCATTTGTACCCTTTCCGAGCATAGAAATACCCCAAACCCCCCAGCAAATACCGACAACATCGCCAGAAAAAAAAGTCCCACACACACTATGACAAAAAAAGACAAAAATGGCGGAAAAATCCCAAAAAAATCGACATCAGCTCCAACACGCGACATGCCACTCTTAAAAAACTCAACCTTCCTGCAACAACCTTATCCCCTTGACTCTTCAACCATCTCGTCATCCCCCTTTGCGCGTCTCAACCGCCCGCGCGAGACTAGCAATGCACTTTTCTCCTATACGAACCAACAGGATTTGTCGTGACCGAAATTTCATTTATTCATTCTCGCGCTCACTCGCACTCTTTTTTTTCATTTTTCTATACACGACGACTCTCGTCGTCCTTTTTTTATTTTCAACGATTACCAACCAACAAATGTGCAGCCCCAAACTCTGGTGCGGGTATTCATGGATGATTTTCGGTTGCACCTTCGATTGGGGTGACTATTTTTGTGTGCCGGCCGCGGCCGTCGTCGTTGTTGGCTGATGTGGGGGGTTCAATGGCTGCCCGATTTGTGAGAGGAAAATGAAATTATCCTTTACTCACAGACGATCAGCGCGAGGGTGCAGCAACACATAACGGCAGCAAAAATACAAAGAGGCTCCACGATGGTGGAAAAAGGACAAAAAAAAAAGAAAAAAGAGGAGAACAGCACCGACTACGCTTGCAGTAGTTGTTCATTCGCTTGTTGTGTTTTTCGGTTATGAAGTGACCCATTCCACGCACGCAAAAAAAAATATACCCATTGCCAACAAACCTTTGCGAGTGCAGGAGGTAGGCCTTATTTGGAATACGCGGACGCTGCTGGTGATTGCATGCAGCGCACATTCATCGACGACCTATATATCAATTGGAGTTTTTTTTTTTGTTGCACTGCACTGCATTGCATTGCATTGCATTGCATTGAAAGGACTCCCTATCTGCCTGCTCCACAACCGAAACCCTTTATTTAAAAAAGCACTGGGAAATTTCAACATCAAGGAGTTGTATAGAAATTCTAGCTGGTTATAGCAAACCCCACTTAGATAAAGGACTCCTTCCCGCACCCGTTCAGCTCAACACACGGACATCGGAAAGAAATATATAGCAAAAAGCAAAAGGAAAAAAAAAAGACGTAACCAATTTGGCTGTTGGTTTGTGTTCTTCTTACCCATCGAAAGCGGGTAATGGGAAACAACCACTAGCAGTCCAATTTGAAAATACCACACGCACGCATCATCAACCTACCCCATCATCCCCATCACAAGAGTCCAAAGGACAACAGAAAAAACTTTACTCTACCGTCATCGCCTCTTTTGTCGTCGTCGTACAAGAGAGAGAAGCTATCATCATCAATGCTTCCTACTACGACGACGACGACGACGATGATGATGTCCCTTATGCCGTTATATCCCATATTGATAGCGCGGATACGGATATATTCACAACCCGTAAAGAGGAGTCCGCCGACGCCGCGCCGCGCCGTGTGCGTTCAATGCATGCTGCATACCCCATTGGACATTGAACAACCCTTTTAATGAGAACAAACAAAGGAGGAAAGGATCTGCATCGAACAACGAACACACACAAAAAAAAAAAGAACCACCAGCTCGAAAGAAAACTATATGATGAGGGGTGGGTGGTTGAAGGTACCTTTGATGGGAAATAGACATTTTAATAATAAACCCTGGAATATTACATTCTAATAGCACACTGCGGGGAACTTTTTGTTTTGTTTTCTCTCATTTTATACTCTTTTTTTGTTGTTGTTCTTGTCCCGAAAGTTGATATATTTTTGATTAATATACGCAAGAGATATCCAATGAAGATAATCATGAGTGGCAAGGATTTTTATTCTTTTGCTCAAAGGACCGAAGTAAATAGTTGGTAGTCGTTACTTTTTTTTTGTCATTTGTTTTGGTCATTGTGAGATCGTGATTTTTGAATCATTCGCACCCTTTGTTGGCTTTGGAGGGATTTGAAAACATTGTCTTGTTTTAGGATTCCACATGAGACATGAACATGACACGTGGGACAGTAACGTACGCATAATAATAAAAAAGTGCGTGAGCGTTAAATTAAACCATTGGATACGAGTATGTGTGGCGGATGGCCTTACCGTGTTTAAATGATACACGGATAAGACAAAACACAATTTCAGGGGCCTGAAGGAGACAATTTGTGAAAGATATTAGAATTGAAATTGAAGAATACGGCTGAGGATTTGAATTTCAGAAAACTTGGAAAAAAAATTTAAATCTGCCGCACAACTGGCTTTTCCATGTTTTGGGTAAGATGCGGGCGTCAGACGAGGGTAAAATAAATTGGGTGCAGCAACAAAACTGTGGAAACCTCGGGGCTTTACACATTTCAACGACCTACAATTTTATGCCGAATCCGAGGGGCTTTGTTGAAGAGCGCTTTTCGTGGCTGTGTGTTCTCGGACGACTTTGCTAATTTCTCGCAAATGGAGATACCCATAGAAAAAGAATTGGATGTTTCTGGGACTCGAACCTCGAGCTCGTATTTCCCAAATTGAAACGTGATATCCGAGGGGCTAAGTTGCAGATTGCTTTTCGTGGCAGTTTATTCTCGGAGGACTTGCCATTTTCTCGCAAATGGTGATACCCATAGAAAAAGGATGTTTCTGGGATTCGAACCTCGAGCTCGTATTTCCCAAATTGAAAAGTTATATGAATTTGCCCGATGGCGGAAACACTGACTTGAACGTTTCAATGTAGAAACTAAGAAATGAATTATATGAAACGAAACATTAAGCAACCTTTAATGCAAAGTGAATATATTGACTGCAAAAAAGCTGAAAAGTAGTTTATTCTGCTCTCATGCAATGTTTAGGGGAAAATAACAAAATGCTCGTTTGGTGGAACAAAATGTTGACAGCATTGCTCATTAAGGAAGTGTTACGAAACGTCAACCACTTTGCTCATTTAAGGGAAGTGTAAGAAAAACTTAACAGGATTGCTTCACTTCATCTTTCTTGGAAACTTAAAAGAAAAACTTATTAAAACTTTTTATTGTATTGACTTAGAGTAAATCTGTCAAAATCTTATGCGTTACACCATAACGTGACGTAAGATGTAAATCAATTATCATCAAAGAAAATACTCCGTAACTGTGATAGCTCAACGCCTTAATGCAAAAGTAATGAAACAAATTGCATTTTCACAAATTTTTTTTTTTTTCATGTAACGAAACGTTACGAGGGGTGTCTAAATTCCGACATTACAGCTCTAATTTAATGACACTTTGAAGACTGAGACTGACTGAGCAAATATATTTGGGATAAGGGTTACAGAACGTTACGTTCAATGTAAAAATGGTCGAACCTTATTACCTACTTTCATTGATATCCAAAGCATGTCATTGAAGAATTCGTTTGAATAAAATTTCTAGTACAAAGTTTTTACGCAACGGAATGTGACGTACCTTACAAAGCAAATGCTATGTATTCCATTGAATTGACATTATGATTTTCTTATTGTTTTTTACTGCTAAAACGAGCAAGACTTCAACTAAACCGAACTTTTTCCTGTGAGTTGGAGTCACGTTACGTTGTCTTGTACACGGACCAACGTAACATCGCGATATTGAGATAGGGTGTTTGGATTTCCTATAATTGGAGTCATAAACGACAGGCGAAACCAAAGCAGCATTGTGATTTAGACACCAGGTTAGGTTAGGTTAGGTTAAAATGGCTGTCAGGAAGACAACTGACACACTTAGACCAATATTAGGTCCATTGTGATACCATAAAAATTATGCGAGAAAGTACCTCACTTAACAAAACCATTTGGAGCTTTTAATAAAACGAAGGAGATGCAGGGGATCTGTGTTCACCAGATCGCTTAGATCATCAAGAAAATATTTTTCTAAATGCCGTTTTCTTTTAAAGGAGAGTGGAGGACATGAGCAGAGGAGGTGTGGGATTGTCTCCTCCTCCTCTTCATCTAAGCAACTTCTGCAGAAGTCATTAGAGGAAACGCCGAGTCTTATGGCCTGCTGGTTGAGATCGGTAGAACTGTTGCTTTCCTGGCGAGTACATCGGCTTTGCAGTTACCCACGATATCTCTGTGCCCCGGCACCCAAATAAGGTGAATATTGAAACAGCGCATAGTGATTTGAGGGCTGCTTGACTGTCGAGAAAATCCGGATATTCGCTGAGGATATCACGTTTTCTTTTAGCCATGATAGGACCTCTTTGATCGCCAGAATTTCTGCTTGGAACACGCTACAATGGTTTGGAAGGCGGAATGAGAGACTTACGTTAAGTCGGTTAGAGTACACCCCGCAGCCTACCCCTTCTTCGGTTTTTGGACCATCTGTATAGAAATGAATTGAATCATCTCTCAAAACTTCTTCATCTTCCCAGGTCGTTTTCGGTGGGGATTTAGACATCAACGTAAATAGATTTTTTTTTCTACATAATGTAACGCAAGCAGTACTTTTGTAGGGAAAGAGTGTCTACATTTTTAGGAAAGTGTTTCCATTGCAGCAAAAATTCTTTTTCTAGCGCCTTAATGCAAAGTTAGCAAACAGAAGCAAACAGTTTTTTTCACATATATTTTTGTTTAGCTTTCGAAGCATGTAGACCATCATTCGCCAAAATTCGGAATAGATCAGATGGGTTTCGTTGAAAATTTTCAGGAGCATTGTATCAACTCTTGCTACTCATAGCTTCTGCTACCAAAACACTTGATGTAGTACTTTATATGTTTGTTTTCAAAACTCAAGTAGGGATATAAGCAGTGCTGTTGTTTTGGAACTTAACAAGTGTTCAAACACGTTCCGTAAAGTTAGATCAGTAGTAAAATATTGAGAAATGTATTTAGCAGACCAACAGAGGTTTGCAAAGTTATAAGAAAAGGTTAATTTCCTGCTATGTCATTGAAAGCAACACTTTAGCAACGCTTTCTGCCACACAACTGGCTTTTCCATGTTTTGAGAAAGGTGTAAGACGTCGGGTAAAGTAAATAGGGTGCAGCAACAAAACTGTGAAAACCTTGGGGCTTAACGCATTTCAACCACCTACAATTTTATGCCGAATCTGAGAGGATTAGTTACAGAGCGCTTTTCGTGGCAGTGTATTTTCGGAGGACTTGCCAATTTCTCGCAAATGGCGAATTGGATGTTTCTGGAATTCAAATCTCGAGCTCGTATTTCCCAAGTTATGAAACGTGATATAAATTTGCATAATTCAATTGACTTCATTGACTTGAAATCAAAGGTACTGAATGTTTTGTGATTTGACTGATCCTGATCGTTAACCACATATTTAAAAAAAAGCCCTTCATAAAACTAAACCTTTCTACTCTAAAAACTTTTCAGTTTAACCCGGTGACATTCAACCACAACTGTCTTATTTAAAGGGTGTTAAGCTCCAACCTGAATTCGACTACAGGGGACGCTAAACGTTGCCGCATTGTAGTCGGCAAGGAACTTTATCAATGTCCAATGAAAGCGATAATTTTAGAAGTGAAAAAATTAAACAAGGTGAATTTCTGACGGCGATTACATATGCATTGTTTTAACATTTTTAAGCCCTGAACGTATTCTGAACGAGTTCAGGAATTTCTTCACTGGCTTGAATGAAAAGTGGTTGCTATCGGTGGAAGCTAAGTAGGAAATTCATGGTGTACCTAAAACTCTGTCCTCTCAGATTCACTGTTAATTTAAGAGAATATCAGCTCATTCGGTAAATTTTCTGGAATACATTCAACTTCATATTCATGAGCTCAGGAAATGTGGCCGATCACCTAAATATCGTTTTGGAAATTTGAATTTCTGTTTTTGTTCCCCTAAGCGAAGCATTTGTTGCTAAATTACTTCTATGAACTTTTTCATCGAAACAGGGACTTAAAAGCTCTAATTTTCTACGATAAAAGGCTTTCTCTTCCACTTTGAGCACTTTTTTTATAAACTAGAATTTCAGTTTGTGGAGCCATTTTAGGATATCGGTAGCACAGCACAGAGCACTTTCCTCTGCTAAGGAATAAAATGTCACTGTAGTAACCACTTCGACAGCACTGGTTATAAGCACAAGTGTATGATTTTCTTCCGTTTCTTCGGATGCAATAGCGTTTGGACTTGAAGAACTGTTCCGTCGATTGAAAAGCTAGGACGAAATACTTTTCTTAATGACCAACGGAGAAAAGGCGCATTTTTCAGCCAAAATTCAAAACTAATTGAAAAAACTAGAACATTTTTAGGGTCTCATTTAATGAGATTAATCCTCTCAACCCTTCAAAGTCTGTTTTTCTTGAGACGATTTTTTTAGTTGAATCTTGGCAATAATAATTTTCTCTAAGAGAAAGCAGGCCCTAAGGTGCTGCCTTGAGGCGAAACTTATATCGTACTTATTGCGTGGTAGAAAACATTGATTGTTGCTTTTCCGATACCCTCAATTGTTTTATAAGAAAAAGTTGTAGCTATTCTGATTCAACCCTGTGGTGAAAAAAGAGTATCTATATCTAGTGCTGAAGTATGAGCACATGTCTTTGGGGATGCCTACAAACAAGAGAATCATCGCTCTGTTCGAGAAAAAAAAACCTCTGAAGTCAAAACGTTTCTTTGCTCATTAAGAGAAAATGTTATTTTTCTAAAGTAAATATGAACATCATGAGAGTTTGTCTTTGAAGAAGTCAACCAAATCGTTTTACTAACAAGTGTAGGCACCTGCAACTCAACAAGCCATAATAAGATTTAACGTTTAAGACTGCAGGGCGTCGTCATCGCTTCGTGCATTAATACAGTTATGGCTAACAGTGCATATGAGTGTAGATATCCTGCGTTTTGCCGTTGGGAAAAGAATACCAAAATTATGCAAAGTCTAGAGAACACCCCTTCAAATCCGTCCTTTCTTTTGTGCATATTTTAGTAAGTCAACAAGATCCTTGAACGCATTCGCACGCATGCATTTCCATAAGTTGAATAAGAGTGTAAATTTTTTCATTGCATTTCATTCTAGGCGGTTACTTTTTGTTTGCAACACAACAACAACCACCTTGCACTTCCTTACACACAATATAACCCAACAAACATGGTATCATTTTAGTTGCATGCATCTTTTTTACTCCTCTTTTATTTTTCGGTGGTATATTTTTGAACAACAAAAACTCTGCTGGCCGATATTTTTCTCAGCAAACAAAAAACGAAAAAGGATGGACACATCCCCGGATAACATATACGCACAATTCTGGTAGAGTATTTCCCAATGCAACGCATATCATTATGGTGCGGCGGGCGGGGGTAATATTGAAACGAAAAAAGGAATATTTTATTCATTTTTTTGTTAAAGCCGCATCTCCAACAAATTGGCAACGCCCTTTTAAAGCTTAAAACACATTTTATTGAACACGCAGCTGAGATTAACATGCATATACTCTATATATTTATATAATAAAACTTACCCCCATCCGAAGTATATGTACACCGATCGCATAATACCACCCACTGATGAGGCGCTACTGCTGCAACACTATATCCCCAAAATAGTATGGGGTGTGTGGGTTAATGTATAACATAGTGAGCCACCTGCATTTTAACCCAAACCCAGCGACCCATCTCACAAACTTGAAGCAAGCAACTCTACCTATTTATCTCATTAAATAGTGTTTGGGGTTACTTAAGCGTACCTACCATCCTATCCCTTCGCATATGACGTTTCTCCTGATAACGTCCGCATATCAACCCTACTACAACAGCTCCTTCATTCGAAACTCCCTCTTGCCTCTTGCCTCTTGCCAATGTTTCCAATTCCATGGCATAAGCCTTAATTGCACTCACTCACTGTACTCTCTTCAGTTAGTTGGCGAAGCAATCATTGGTCACAGAGAGTATGAGATGTTGAATGTGCAGCAGCAGATTGAAGCGTCAACATCACAGGATTCTGGACAGAAAACCCCTTCGTCCACCACCCCAAAAAAACCTCGTTTGGTAAAAATTGCGTGCTAACGGATGGAAGGGGGAATGAAAAAACAGCGAACAAAAAACATGGGAGAGATAAAAACGCGAACGCAATATAAAGAGCTCATCATCATGCGTGTGATTGCAAAAACAGCCTCTGGGCCTCTGGTTTTATATTTATTTTCATTTTTTTTTTCGGCTGAGAGAATGAGGTTCAGGCCTTGGCATAATGTGTGTCGGCAAAGGATATCAAGTTTGAGGGTTGCTATTTGGGAAAGAAGGGGGGCGGACATGTATTGCTGTGAAGGCTTTTCATAACGCATCACTGTGCACGATGGGTGCTGCAAACAGTACACAGTAGCATTGGCAGTAGAGTAGACGTAAAAGTACAAAATGCGTACCCGCAGCCCTCGCACATCCGTGATGTGTAGATTGTACGGCATTATGTGCGTCGTTCATTACATATAAAAAGCGAAAAACAGGATACCGCACACCGAGCGTAGGCGAATAAATGTGAATTCCATAGGCCTAGCCTAGGCCTCCCACCTACCTCCTACCTTTCCCTCCTTAGTTTGTGCATATTCCCTTGACGCAGTTTTATCAAACTGAACGCAAAAATTGTGGTAGAAACGAAAGCAGAACAAAAAAAAAAAAAAATATATATAGGTATACGTAAGAAGGGTTGGTTGTTGTTTTATTTTATATAGTATGTGTTTTTTTTTTGTCAACCTCAGCGGGAGCCAAACCCTAACCATTACCATCATAGGCTTCGTGCCGCACTATTTGCTTGCGCCTTAACCTCACTCCTCAATGATGGAGCACCCGACATGTCAGAGGCACTACACGTTGGGGACTGCCTGATGTGTGCATGGCTGATGAGCAAGTGCGTGCCGCATTTCAAGGGGTGGCAAAGAAGGGAGGCATTTACGCACAATTCACATAAATATCTCAACAGCCGATCCCTATCCTTACACAACCCCCGACTCGAACCGAGCGACGACCGGTTTGTTTTCCGCACCTGATTGACGTATAGTTATGTAACCTCCTTGCATTATAATATTGGTGGCTTGGTTAGCGGGGTTGAGTTTGCATTTACGGCAATCGAACCCACTTACGTCGCACCAGAAGAGAGACCGAACTATGGACGCACCTCTTGCGTGCCAGGAGTTCAGACAAATATACGCACATGCAGCAACAGCAGCAGCAGTGAGCAGCGACCGAGCGACGGAGTAAGGCCGTCCCCGGAACATTATCATCATAATCATAATAATCGCTATATACGGAGTGTGTAGGTACTGGGTCACTAGCAAGCAAAGACCCCCTTCAAAGGGCGCTCTATACGTATGCCTAGTGCCTGCTTATCCTTGCCGCCTTTTAATTACGCAATTTCGCTTCTACACCCATCAGAGCCAACACGTATAGATATCTACATAGAAGCGGCGGGCGCATAGTGCGAAGGCACCCAACTTGGGGGTCGGTATCGGTATCCGTATAGGGCGCCTTCGTCGTACGTTCCAGTTTGGTCCGAAAAAGCTTTGGCTCGAGAAGCCTCCTATGCCTCTATAAATAAGCCCGTCCCTTCTCGCCCTTACGTTTGTACTCGGTACTCGGTGCAATGTTGTGTTATAGCATTGTATGATTTTTAGCTTGGCGTCGTCGTCGTCGTCGTCACTCGTCGTGGGGGCGATATCATCATTTGAGTCCACGGAGGCGGGTCAGGGGCGAACTATAGGCCCATAGCATGACGCACCCTATTTTTATTTTTTCTTCTATCCGTTTTTGTGTTTCTATAAAATGTTCTGTTTTATTTCCACCCCGACAACCGACCGACCGACGGCGACGGCTACGAGGAGAACCAACAATAAAAGAGGACATTTTTTCGACACACCATCCCTGGGTGACTTTCTATACCTACCCCAGCCCTCTTCTATACACACATGCGAGTACAAAACACACAAAAAATACATTTATATATGTTTTCCAGAATTTTCTTTTTTAGTTTAAACAAAAAAAAGAAAAACATCAAACTAACGGTAAAATAACACACAGGGAATCAATCCCTCAAACCAAAAGCTAACTGAAGAATCCAAATTACCCCGAAAGGGTAAAAAGTTTTTATTCAGTTTCACATTCAAACCCCCACATGTTTGGGGCTGGTATTTGGAATTTTGTGGGTTAGGGGGGAATACAAAAAAAAAACACACACACAAAACTTGTGCATTGAAAATGTGCCTACTTTTGGTGGCAGCAGCGGTGAGAAATCACCACACATAGTGGGGGCGAGTTTAGGGTTGTTTGTGTGCACAAGAGGTAGTAGTGTTTGTGTTTTTTTTTATACTTGCTTCTTTCTATATGATGATGATGATGATGAGTTTTGCAGGTACATGCTAATGCATGCGAATGATTTTGAGTTTTCGCGCAAAAAAAAAGTGGTCAGTGGTGGAAATGAAAAATGAATACAAAAAAAATGAATCACGAGTGTACATGGTGATTGGAGATATAAAAATAAAGGGATGGGTGGTGCAATTTTAGTTGGACATAATGATAGTGTGGTATATAGTGGTTTTGATTCGTCGATATAGGCAAGAGATAGTTGACGCACGTGTTCTAAGTGTATGACCCTGCATCGGAAAGGGTTTTGTTAGGACGCTAGTGTTGGAAATCAACTTTTTGAGAAAGGGGTTGGCAAGGGGACGGAATAGACAAAAGTGTGTTTTTGGTTGGAAGGTATCATTTTGTGATGGTGGGGCACTGTAAAGAGCTTTTTTTTTGTAGGAACGTCAGCATCAGTCTGGGAGGAGCACGCAATTATACGCGTAGGCGTGGTGATTTCAGTTGGATTCATCTTGATGTTTTGAAAGAACATTTCTAGAGTGAGAGAAGTTTTAGGGACTTTGAAAGGGAAACTACTAAGTTTGGCATAGCCTGTGGTAGGCTTTCGAAAATATGAAATTAGAGACTGCCAATGGAACTTTATCGAAAACTTCCAAAAATTGTAAAAAGAGAGAAACAAGAAACACTCCTTCGAACTTCAAAATTATGGTTTTTTGAATACCTTTGTTGTCTAGATCTCGATGTTTGATGAAGGAATGCGCCATTTTGAAATACTTTTGACACAATTCTGCACTTACAGTGTAACAGAGTAAAGTGTTTGGAAATTTCTGCATATAACACAAATCAAGGATATTTATTCTGGTGCTCTAAGTTGTACACTGGCAGACCTTAAAAATATGTTTTTTCGGTTATAACATTGTGAGGGAACCTATCAGTTACCGATTTAAACGTCTTTCCCACGATGCGGTTATTAAATACGTTGATAAATGAGAGTAGAAGTTTTTGAAAACAAACTTTTCTGAAGAACATTTAATAGAACATTTGCTGGCCAGCAAGTTCTGCCAAGGTTAGTATGATGATCTTCTTCCTTGATCCATTCTGCCAAAGATGTTTCAATGTCAGAAAAACGCAATTTGATTGTCGGTATAGGTTATTTGTGCAGAAAGCTAGACCTTTGCAGTAGGTGAAGATATCACTACTGTATTTAGCGAGGATCAGTGGTACAACAATGCCAAAAACTTTTTCGCGAAAACAAGTTGGTGTTCAAACTTTTTTTTGCTGAAGGAAGAAATCGTACGGTTTACTAAAAGAAAGAGAACTTTGAACACTGGTGTTCATTCGGAAAAGGATCAGAACTTCATCGAGAACAACTTGTCGTATAAAGTTCTGAAAAAATTTGTTGAACGGAAAAGTCCGATGGCTTTTTCTAAAAAGGAAAAGACAAACACTTTCAAAACCATTGAAAATATTGTTTGTCCCTTTGTGACTTGTTCAAGATTGAACATCGGTAGTTATTCGGAAAAGGTTAAGAATTTCTTTAAGAATAACTTGTCGTATAGAATTTTGAACAAATTTTTTGAACGAAAAATGCGATTGCCCCTTTGTGAACTGTTCCACATTGAACATCGATAGTCATTCGGAAATGGCTTAGAATTTCTACGAGAGTGATTTGGTGAATAGAAATGAGAGCATATTTTCTGAATGAAGAAATCCGATGGGTTATTCTAAGAAAGCTTACTATAGATGTCGGGGAATATTCGGGAAAAGAAAAACTCATTCGATGTTCAAAAGTGGACAGACATGATTCTCCCCTCTTTGAATCGTTCTTCATTGATCATCGCATCGGTAGTCATTCGGAAAAGGCTTGGAATTTGTACGAGAGTAACGTAGTGGATAGCAGTGAAAACACATTTTCCGAATTAAGAAATCCGACGGCTTTTTCTAAAAAAGGTTGCTATAGATGTCGGGAATCTTTCGGGATATAAAAAACTCTTCCAGACTTTTAACATCCAATAGAAAAAGGGACTCTTTTTGAAATCTAAAGACTGGCAGACCATTTCAATATGGCAACATTGTTTGTGAATCGTTCAACATTAAGCATCGATAGTAGATTGGAAAAGGCTAAGACTTTCCACACACTTCTAAAAACTGTTTTTAAAAAAGTTTAAAAATTTTTGCCAGATCATTCGCAAAAGGACAAAGATTTCTTCTGTCATTTGAAAAGCTCCAATTTTTTTTTAGAATTTTTTGATGTTTCTGAAACTCGAGTCTTGAAGTCAGTTGTTGTAACCAAGCCGTGTTACCATTGGCAACACAATTGGTGAAGAAAAACAAAATGAATAAATCCGTGGAATGATTCCTTCAAAAGGTCACTTCTTAAAATTTCTTCAAAGAACGGAAATCGTTGGAAAATGATAAAAGACTGTTATGGGGTTGTGACTTGTGGTGATGAAAATTCAAATAACTTGGAAAAGTGGAATTTTCTACTTAACGAAAAAGTGCATCGACTTATATATCATAAAGGTGGCCTAGACTGTGGGACTGAGTCGGAAAAAGTTAAAAATTTCTTCGAACTCCTGATATAGCGAAGATGTGAATGCAGTTTCACTTAATAAAGAAATCCATCAACTTTTTCGATGGTATGTATAGCTTTCGTCTCTTTTTGACCATTGTTCTTCTCATTTATATGCTGACGATGTTCAATTGTACTTTAGCTGCCCTACTGGGCTGATAGAGCATGGAGTCTTTTGTGTCAACAAAGACCTTGAAACAATCTCTAAATGTTCAGAGTTTAACGGCCTTATCTTATATCCAAAGAAATCGAAATGTATCGTTATATCGAGGAAAACCCTAAATCTTAATTATTTTTCTCCGATTATGTTGAAAGATGCCCAAATCGACTTTGTGGATACTGCAAAAAATCTCGGAGTAATTTCTAACCGTTCTTTGACCTGGTACAACCACATTAATGTTATTGCTGGCAAAGTGTATGCGGGGTCTTACGTACTTTATGGGTAACCAAGAGCTTCACACCATTTAAAACTCGTTTTCTTCTTGCTAAGACTCTCATAATTCCCATTCTGATATACGGCTGCGAAATATTTTGTAACTGCAGTTTTGCTAGCATGCGTAAATTCAATGTCGTCTTCAATAGAAGGTACATTAAATAAAAAAAAAAAAAATAGGGTGGCGCAACAGAGCGAGGAGCCCCTGGGTCTAGCGCAGTTCTCACAACCATGCCTTGTGAGGGAATGGAGGGGACCTACAATTTTCTGCCGGTTCCGAACGGCTGATTGAGAATGCGGGATTGTCAAGGCCACCGATAGTAAATTCATTGCCATGAAAAGCGTTTTCTCAGTTAGCCGTTCGGAATCGGGAGAGAATTGTAGGTCCCCTCCATTCCCTCACTAGGCGTGGTTGTGAGGGCGCTAGGCCCTGGGGCTCCTCGTTCTGTTGCGCCACCCTATTTATTTATTTATCAAGCCTGAATTAATATGCTAAAGGTTGAGGATCTCTTCTGACATATGGGTTGGCGTAAAAAAGCAGCCACTTCTACTCAATGAAAAATATTGACTTACCACACAAATCACTTTAGAAAACGAGAGTCCTTCGGTAAAGGTCAAGGATTCCTTCGATCTAACTAGATTCCCTACCAAAACTGTTCACTTCACAAACGGTAGAATAAATGTGCATATGATATTTAGTCTTTTGCCCCTCCTTTTTTACAAATCATTTTGAATTTTTTCCATGCCTTATTCACATAGATTTACCTTCCCTCTAATGGAACGCAACTCACCCCCTTTTTTGAAAGATTCAAGCTATCTCCTTCATTACATTCAATTCGATCGTTGAAAAAGATAAAAATGCAATTCATTGCACTTGCTCAATTGAGACAGCATAGGTGGTACTAAAAAAAATAATAAAGAAATAGAAATCAAAAACAAAAAAAAAAGAAACTCAACGACTTGCTCTATATGGTTCCTGCTATTATCGAACAAACCCCCCACTTCATCTATCCATATTCGCGATGTCTCTTTAGAAATTTGATAAAAACCAATTAGCGCTCCTTTGACCAGCTCTTCATCGTCATCGTATACCCCAGAACCACCGGGTGCGCGGTGATTAACGGCTCAGCTATCGTGTTATTCAGTTCAGGTTTTTTTAAAAGCCTTCCCAAAAGACCCAATCATTCCCGAATAACCACACCATGATAGTGGGAGTTATGTACATAAAGTACTACTACTACTACTACCGACTATTTCTACTACTGCTACTACTAATACAAAGAAAAAAACTGAATATCCTCTTCTAGGTGCATCCTATTGTTACCTCGTCATAAAAATAAGCACTCCACTGACCAGAGTGGACCTGTTCTGGTATATCTACCAGAGGTCTCCACCACCAATCCTCTTTATATCTAGTCAAGTTAGAGGTGCAGTTGCAGCAAACGAGCACAAAAATTGAAGAGGGCCACGAGGGCTATTCGCAGCAAAGTCCCATTAGAACACCACCAACTATTCTGGAATCATATAAAATTCTACTCCGACCTATACACAAGAGCATACACAAAAACTCGAACGATTCGAAGCCCCTCTAGCAGAAGAGTGGCTGCTCACGTTCCTTATGCCTACTTTTATTTCTATATATATATATATTTTTTTTTGTTGCGTTTTTGCTTTTCATTCTACAGTCCGCAATGAATTTTTAGAGCTGTGGGTTTTTTCACTCCACCTGAACATGATTGTTGGGAAGGGGGAGAGGGGCTATTGAAACAAAAACACACACTTCTATGACTACGACCGTACGACCGACGACGACGAAGGACGATGTGATGGCGCGCATAGATGACGCCTTAAAGTTGCGTGCAGAGCCCACTGCGAGGTGATTGCAAGAGATGATGGTTTGGGGTCGTATAGTTGACGGGATGGTAGTAGGAAATGCGATTTATTGTGGGGAGCAGCATTGGGCACCCCCTACTGTATAGGTGGTACCTTCCGTACTTGTTTAAATTCATTTATTTGCCTCATTCGCCTTTGTGTCATATAGCGTTTGGATGGTAGGCGTGTGCGAGGTTCGCTCGTTCCACATGCAACCATCCAAACGACGACTGATAAAAAAAAAACACAAAAACCCCAAAGGACATGTGCTAGTTCTTGTACACATTTTTCATGTGTCCTTCTGTTGGAAGGGAGTCCGAAAAAGAAAAAAAAAAACAACAACTAACACCCATCCCACAGGACAAAACAAAAACTAATAAAACTTCATTTGGGAAAGGATAGAGCTACTTGAACCATGATCGATGGGAAGGCCTAGTCATTTTGTTACTTTAAGCATTCTCAATGATTGAAGTCTTATCTCAAACCGAAAGACAGAATTTACGCATATCCCCCATTCCATACCATTCCCTTATCAAGGTTACTCTTGATGAGGATAGCCCACGTCTTGGAGGAAAGGAAGTCTTCGAAAAGGAGTGAGTGGGATCCATTGACATAAAGAAAAACAAGCACACATTTGATTCGGACGGATGTATCTCTCTTCATTCTTTTTTTTTTTTTTGGTTTTGTATTTTTGTATTTTTTTTTCTTTTGGGGATGAAATTCATTATTAGGAGTTATTTTGCGTGGGTTTACTACTGTGTGCTGTGTCTCATTTATTTCCCCAACAACAAGGACTTACTTTTGCTTTATTAGGCTTAGCCTGCCAGACAAGGTCCAGTTGGGTATGATGTCGTAAAAACATTGCGTATCTTATCCAAGCGAATAATTTTCATAAGAAAAGATCATTTATCTTTTCGTGTGATACCTACTCCTTCGGGTGTTTTCTCGTTTAAGTACACGCAAAAGAAACCAAAAGATCCCTCACCAAGAATAAGGAAAGTAATTTGTTTGATAATTTATACCGTTAGTTTTGGGAGTTTTTCTTATTGGTATATTTTGGAGCAAAAGACGGAGAGAAAGAGAGAGAGAGTTACGAACGTTTCCGTTCTAAAGGCTCTGGATGGAATTGACCCTAATTAAGATGTTGGCTTCGGTGATTTTAAGTCATTGCTTCTAATTAGGAAGGAAGGAAACTCGCAATTTTTCAGTTGGAAGCAAATAGAAAGGCTGTTTTTAAGCACAAAGAACACTGTTGGTTGTAATGTGTTTGAGTGTTTTTTAAAGGGTTAACGAGATTGGTTCATTTAAAACAATATTCGTTAGTTCTGAAGTGAGAAAACATAGTGCCAACAATAATTATTCCATTTTAGAAATCGAAATAAGAACACAATGAACAGTTCATTTCTTCTATTCAATTTTTTTATGTCAAATGATTGGGTTTCTCTTGCGGGTGCTGAATCAAAAGGTTTTGGATCAAATTTATTTCTTCGGCATAAGTTTATCAGTTATCACAGTGGGGAATTTGAAATGTAGGTTAAAAGACGGTGATTTAAGTGACAAGCTGAATAAGACTCTCAAGAAAGTCTGTCTCGAAATGAAAAATGAATCAATGGAAGGTTGTCTTTAAGGGCCTATACTTTTTTTGTTTGAGTTATTTTTTTATGGAGTTCATAACTCACGTAAACCGTTTCTTTGTGAAATTTCAAAACGTACTGATCACAAATAAATCGCCATTGGTCGCATTGACAATCACTAGAAACAGGGATGCCATTAAAAACCGAATCCTTTAAGAAACACCATTTAAAAGCGTAATCGGGATGTTTGGCGAACTGAACCATGATTTTCCTAATAAACTTGCACAATTTGCAAGCCTTTATCTGAAGTAAGTTTATTCATTGTGAAATGGCAAAACGTAAACGTATAAATATACCGCCGTTTGCCAAATGGACAATCACTGGAAACAGTAATGCCAATTTAAAACCCACCCTTTAGAATCGTGATTGGAAAGTTTGGCGAACTGATGTATGGTTTCCATACTCACGGTTTGCAAGCGTTGTTCTAGAGTAAGTCTTTTCATTGTGAAATGCAAAAGTAGTGATCACAAATAATATACCGCCAATTCTCAAATTGACTATGACTAGAAACAGTGTTTGCCAATTTGAAGACCAAACCTTTGAAAAATCACTCCTTATACTCTTTGTGATTAACTCGGAATGTAAGCTAAAGTCAATGATTTTTCTGCAACATTGCGCAGGGAAAGCATTTTCTACAACAAACGGATGCTTTCCTTGTGGTATACCCAAGGCATGTCTGCCTGTTAACCCAGAGGTTCGTGGTTTGAATCCCAATAGAATCAAAACTGTTTTTCCACGCGTATCGCCTTTCGCGATCAATCGGCAAGTCCTCCGGTAGTAAATTCTCTGCCATGAATAGCGCTGTCTCGATTAGCCGTTAGAAATCGGCAGAAAATTTTAGGTCCCTTCCATTCCCTAACAAAGTATGGTTGTGAGAAATGGACTAGGTCCTGGGATTCCCTCCTCTGTTGCGCCAGTCTATTTATTTATTTACTTTTTTTTTATGTTTTCCTTACCAACTTGGGCAACACAAGGTTGATTCTTTGAACCTGTACTATTTTCTTACAGCCAAGGACTAATTGACTCTATTAAAAAGATTGGGTTCTTTTTGGGGTAACATCCATCAATTTGCAAAGGTTGCTGCTAAAGGCTCTGGGCTAAGAAGGCAATTGAGAAACAAAACCCTCTCCAGAAAATCCAAGGTAACCCTGTATAAGACCCTAATCATCCCAGTCCTGTTTTACGGCGCGGAAGCATGGACCTTATCGAAAGCGGATGAGGAAACCCTTGGTCGTTTCGAAATAAAAATTCTCCGAATAATCATTGGTCCCGACAATGTGTGGAGAAGAAGATACAGCAACGAGCTGTATGAGCTGTACCGCGATATGGCATAGCCAGAAGAGCACGCATCCCGAGGCTACGATGGTTGGGTCATGTAGAGCGGATTGACCCAAACGCTCCGGCTCGACGGATTTTCGAAAGCACATTGCAGTGAAATCGCGGAAGGGGAAGACCTCGTATTAGGTGGCGCAATCAAGTGGAAGAAGACCTCAACCGCCTTAGAGTGCAAACTGGAGTAAGTTCGCCCGAAATCAAAGTCGTTATAGTAGGATGTTGAGGGTTGAGGCCCAGGTTCACCCCGAACTGTAATGCCCACCTAAGTAAGTAAGTAAGTTGAGGTAGGCAACATGAAATGAAACACCTCACTCGGATAGAAAGCAACTTGGACAGCAAAAGGCAGAGTCTTTTGACCAATATTATTTCTTACAATAGTTAAAAACTGTATACAGCCAGAAACTCGCTCAACTAATTCAAGTATCGATAAAAAAAACTTCATAGATGTTCCCGCAAGTAATGAAAACAACGCTCACCCTTCTTCTCAGAGCATATACTTTACTATGTTAATGAATTCCGACTGAAAGTGCTGTTAAAACTGCCGATGCCAACCATCATATTCATTTTAAAGTCTCCCAATAACAACTACTAAGAATCCAACCAAAATGACAGCTCCCCATCACATCTAGCTCATTGCCGCGTCTTGATGTACGAGTAGTCTAGAAATTTCCTCTTCTTATGTTTCTAATGACAGAATCCTACGTGTAGCATTAGATGAAGGTTTCCTTCATTTCAAAATTTTCTCCAAAGCACGCACACCACATATAAAAGGAAACAACGAGATTCATGTTTGAAAAACAAAAAAAGCAAAAAAAAAATATGTTGAAACCTTTCCTCAATAAACGCTTGAACACATTCTTAAAACCCGACCATCAGCGCCGCACATTTACGCTCCCATGAACGTTGTTTGTTGGCATTGTCGCTGTCTGCTTTGTATA
This sequence comes from Melanostoma scalare, assembly GCA_949752695.1. Lineage (NCBI taxonomy): Eukaryota > Metazoa > Arthropoda > Insecta > Diptera > Syrphidae > Melanostoma > Melanostoma scalare. The sequence goes on from OX456984.1 coordinate 39,439,938, forward strand.
TCCTTATACCTCAACCTATCTTACCCAAAAGCCGCCATTTCGACTTTATTTTTGGGTTCGAAACCCAGGGATTCTTCTTGCCATGTGTACGGTATGTTTTTTGTTTTATACTTTTCGTTGTTCCATTTCAGCTGCCTTGGTTTGATAGAAGGTGGAAATTGTGTGGAATGGGGAGCGAGTAGGGTTATCTTCTCGGCTACCATACCTCCTCCTAAGCGGATTTTTCGTTAGAGACTCCGCATTGGGGAAAGGAGCAGTGTCGGTGGTGGTTGACGATTCTAGAGTGGGGTTTTCAGGCGGCGGACGCGACCGGGGTACGTACAAGGCACACAATAGGGGATGATGAATTACCAGGAGGGATCTGGGCGTTGCGGATGAATTGATATGAGTGGGGGTAGATTTAAGGGATCTCTTCCCGACATTGTTGGGTAATTTTTCGAAATGATTCTCTGCTTCTGCGATGGCGGCTAAAGAACAAACATAAAAAAAAAGAAATATACACACTTCTAGTTCTAGGCGGAGAAGAAACAACTTCTGCTTCTGATGATGATGACGATGATGATGATGAGTAGAATGACGAAGGACAACGACGAAACTGAAGTACAAACTGGGAAAGGATAACACACCAACAACACCCTGGCACTTTGAGATACTATAATGCCTGGGCTGTGCACAAGTCCCTCTAAGCCGTTCTCTTCCCCTTATGATGGAATTTTGGTACGTTGTTGAAGACAACCCATAAAACTGGCGGCGGCGGTGGCAATGGCGATGGCGGCGACTGAATCTAAAGTGTTGTGCCAAATGGAAGGATTGTGCAGAGAGATGAAAATGATTTCGGGAATAACTTGCCAGTTGCCATATCCCATCACCCTTATGGGCACGACGACCATGACTGGGTTCCATTTCAACCGACAACGTAGTAGTGGATATCTCCGAAATGAGGGTTCGCCTCCCTGCGAAACGACACATAAGAATTTTCTTTCCACTCTGAAGGGTTCTTCGGATTTTTTCTTATTCATTTGCCTCTGCTTTCGTTTATGTTCCACACCCGTTCCACATCCTGTGTTGTACCCAAGGAGGGCTTTTATAGAAACGGACTTTTTCTCTTCATCATTTATTTTTTTTTTTTTTATTCTGCTTTTGGTGTGCAAAGCGGATAAAGTAAGGGTCGGTCGGTCGACTGCGCCACCGTTAGAACGGACCGGGTTTTATTCTCTTCACGAGGATGACAGTAGGGCATCAGAGTCAGGGGTGGAGGAGTGAGATTGTGTTTGGAACATTCCTGCTGATTTTAGCCTTCTTCAAGCTGCTGCCTTAGTTGCTCGTTGCTGGTTGCTCGTACTCCTGACGATGAGTTGTATAAATGATTGTGGGTTGAGAAATGCGAGGGTGGACCCCCACATTGGTTGGGTACCTTAATTTCGCCTTGGATCTCGGTCCTTTTCCTCGGATTCTTTCTTCTTTTTTTCATCATCGCCCCCGTGAGGTCTGGTTGATACGTGGGGATGGGGAGGTTGATGTGGTAACCATTCACCACCCAATTCTGAGTTCCATCGTCTTCTCTTGGCTACACGTTGGGAGTGTAGAATAAAATTTCTATTTTTTTTTCTCATTCGTCTTTTTCGTCCTTTTTGATGTTGTGGAAGTAGATAACAAAGCAGGGAGGAAAGGAAAAAAAAATAAACGGAACGTAACTTGGTCTTTTTTTCTGAGGGATTATCCGCTGTCCGAACTTTTTCAGTAACAGCAGTGTTTGTTTCCTACCTACTTGGGTGTAAGGGTAGTCGGTGCGGTAGTCAGTGGAATGGGTGGATTGTACTCCTTGCCAAAGGAGCACACGAAAAAAGGGGGATGATTATGAATTTTCTTGATTTTTTTTTTGTTTTTGGTGTGCTGTATTCTAACAGCCTGTGAGTTATTTTTCTTTGCAAGGATGGGAAGGGGGGAGTGCGAGAGAATAGTGCCGGCGACGTCGTCGACGACGACGACGTTTGGGCTGTCCTCATTCCTTTGTGTGTGGGTGGAAAGGGTATGTTGTCATGGCACACACAACCCGATAGAAGGTTGGGTGAGTAGTGGTAGCATTGATGTTGATGATGATGATGGTAGTCAGGCAAAGGCAGCTGGAATGGGTTTCTATCTGGATATGTGTCTTCCTATATCTCGTGGATATTTCTTTTTTTTTATGCCATCTAACACCCCCATCACGAACGACGACGACGACGTTCGTTGGTGTCCTTGTTCTCGACATCTAGTCGTTATTTTTGGTTTTGGGTAGGAGGATCTTGCCTCATGACACCCTTAAATCGCTCGTAGTGGTCTCGTACATTTCGGGCGTAAGGATATATGATTAATTTTTGTTTTTTTTTTCTTCCACACTTTTATTCCGTTTCTATAATTTTTCTTTTTTTCTGTTTTATGTCTTAGCATTTCCTGAAAGTAATTGGCCAACTGATTTGTTGTTCTTGACTGGTAGCGGATAGTCTTGGGCATTTTCTTCTCTGCGTTTGATTTCATTACTTTCTGGTGGAGAGTTGTATGGAATTTGCCAAATAGAGTTGGTCACACAGTGTCACAGTGTTGAATAAGTAGCAACTTTTCTTTTTATTATTTCTTCGTGGGAAGGAACCACTTAAAGTTTTGTGGATTTCTTTATAATCTCCTCGAGGGATAATTTGTCACAATCCAACAAGGGCGAAGTATATAAATTCACTTTTGCAATGGCGAAAGATAATAATGAAAAGGCTGTGTTTGTGGATGGAAGCTCTTTACTTTTTTATCTTAGTATTGCTTTAAGTACTGCCGATCAACTTATTAAAAAACTAGCTTAAGAAATATGCTTTCAATTACGAGCTGAATTGTTGGTCCCTCGAGCGGGATTTGGTATTTCGAGTAACGATGGGTTGTTTCTCATGAGATATTGGATGTCAACAATCTTAAAACCTCACGAAGTTAAGCTATGTTTTTGAAAATCTATGGCTCAGAAGCGATAGTTCTCATTCAACTATGTGGGATGACTTAAAACAAACGACTCATTGATGCATTTGAAATTTAGCAGGACAAGAAATCACATTCTACACTGTGGCTGATTAAGAGAGAATCAGACAAGTTATGGACACTTGTAGAATACCTTTAGGAAATCCTTTTTCTCAATACGAACAACAAAATATTCAGAAGGAGTGAAAAAATAGATATTGGCGTTTACTTAAGACCTTTACCAAGCCTAACCTAACCAATTTAGAACTACCTTTGATTTCCAGATGATTTAAGATCAACGGTGGTTTATGAAGAATTATGTCTTAGACTTGTGATTGTGGATCAGTCCTTTGTAAGCAACGAAAGTAAAAAAACGGACAGTTTATTGCCAAGTAAAACTTCATAACTCTCCATCAGTGATTTTCTGTGTTAAATGATACCACCCCCACCAAAATTGAAAGTAATTTTTAGTGTAGAATGCTTTCGAAACTACGAGATGTAATTTACGAAATTAAAAGAAAGAAACTGAGTGAAAACTATTACGTTAAGAAATAGGAAAAGCGCAAAAGATTTCATGCGTCATTAATTAAATACTTTACATTCGTGTTGTGCGGCTAGAAAAGACTTATGCCCGTTTTGTGAACTTGATGTTGTCACTTTTCTTCAGAAAGAGCTATATTCTCAATAAGGGTGCTAAAGACGAAGTTTTACAGACAGCGCTTTAGTTGGGTTTCGAAATTCGATGTAAGACAAAAATTCTTACTTTAAAACCTTCACGGTTTGAAACTCAGAACATTTCCACTAATTTTGGTACATATTTAGAATTTTTAAACTTATGAAAGATTCAAAGTCAAACTTATTGAGCAAAAATTGATGGCATTCCACAGAAATGATGACACTTGATGATTTCAGTAGTTTTTTCAAAGACTTTTAATTTTTCTTCAACAAAGATTGTTCAGTCCTTTCAAACAAAAACAAAACCTTTTACTACTCGCTTTTTTTTAAGACGGCTTTCGTTCGTGAAGACAATTCCGATATATTACTTAAAATTGAAGCAGAGATCTTGACTTGGATTATTTTACATTCAACCGCAAAGGGATAATCCAAGGAACCACATGTTAACAGAGAGTGGGAGTGGTCTGAAGTAAGCGACGGCAATTCCAAGAGATTTCTTATTGTCTAAGCATCTTGAGAAGCTAAAATCGTGCGTTATGAGTTTAAGCTTAATACAAATCCTACCTTATGTAGAAGTACGGATGCTTTCCGTTTCGCCGCCATTCTCGGAATGATGAAAGTTTTTGTTTTCACTCAAAAGTCACAAATATCTTTCGTTCTTTTTCACCTCTCCTCTCGTGTCTTGTGCTTTTTTTTTTGTTTTTTCTTTTCTTAAGTTTTTTTTTTGTTCAAAAATTCACTTTCAGTTATTAATTCTCAAACGTCAAAAACACCGATTTTCAAACTTAAACAATTTAACCGCCAAATCGGGCTTTTGAACTTGACCTTCACACTACAAGAAACTCTTATTCACAATTGATAAACTTTTACAAGGATCAAAGGAGGTTGTTGTATTTGAAGTTGTTTCTTCTTTTATTTTTTCGTACTCAGTTCACTCTAAGAAGATATCCTTTTTTTAATGAGTTGTAAGAAAAACACTATTGCCCACTCATTTACTTGTTCTTCTTCAGTGGGACTTAGAGGTTGTGACTCCAATTTGAGGAACTCCCAAGGACGATTACCAATCGGGCTAAAAATCAACTGCTGACTGACCAAAACAGAAACATGCATCAACGTTTTCTAGTTTGTTAGAAGAAGTGAATGGAATAACCCGACAGTACAAATATACAGTAAGAAGGAAAAAAACAAGGACCTGCGCAGGATAACCCGCTATTGTAGAAAGAGAGGATATTGTCTGGCATGCACGTGTGTAAGTGCGAGTGTACTCTCTTGAATGTTAGAATAGCATTTTCTTCCATGTGCGTTTCCTAATGGTAACGTTGTTGGTGTGTTGTTTTCCTTTTTGTCGGCCTACGACACTACTGGGGGTAGAGAGTATATCAATCCCCCTACACCGGGTGGTATGGCACGGTTTGGGGGATGGTGCGGTGGCAAGAGACTCGAAGCATTTTGGATTTTTATGTTTTTTGCGTATGGTTTTTTTCTTTTTTTGTGTGGAACGAACGATTAACAAAAGGGTGCATCGTAGCACGGTCCATCGCACACGCAAAGTAAAGACAAAGTTCCAATTTTTACCTAAAGGGTCCTTCTTCTACTTACTCGAGTACACTGAGTGTGTGATGAGGATGCTAAGGGATGAGATGCTAAAAACCCATCCGCCGCCAACGACGACAACGACGACGACGACTACTACGAGCGGTGCCAATGGTGATGATGATGATATTCGTGCCCCGTTGTATTCAGTTTGGATTTTTTTCGGGGGGAATAGTAAAGGACTGGCATTGCACTTCTGGCGAAGGAAAAAAAGAAATGCAGAAATGCATTGTATACAAGAGGACTCTACTCTTCTACAACCGACAGCAGGAGTAGAAGAAGTAAGCAAAAAAAAAAGTATATGTGTATTGATGAGCTCTTCTCTGATTGAAACGGTGACAGAGCAGAGATGAAAATGATTTTTTCGGCAGTTGCAGTAGATGACCCTGCAGAGGGTGAGTTCTAGATCCTATGAGGTGGATGGAGTTTAAATGGTAGCCGCTTGCTTGCTCTCAATTATAACGAGGACTTTGTTCGGTTGCATAGGATGTGGGGGGAAGGGTGAAAGAAGGCGAAAGGATTTCGTTTTGTTTGAATTTCGATTTGATTTTTTTTTTTTCATTTTAGTGTTCGGGGGTAAGGGTAGGCGACAAGGAGATTTCCATTTATGCTTCCCTTGTCTTTTCTGGGCAGGCAGGCAAGCAGATATGTATTCTTTTTTTTGTCTTTTCTTCTGTGTGAATGACAAAGGAGATTGAGGAATTGATGATGATTCAGTGGGTTCCTTCTTTTTTTTTGGTTTTTCAAATGCAAGCAGGGGTGGATAAGTCGTAATTAGAAATAGACTTGGGTGGATGTTTTTATTATTATTATTTTTTCTTTTGGTATTGGGGTGTTATTGATCGAACGAAAGGGGCGAATTTTCTACTTGGGGACTAGCTTAATTAAGTCTCCCTTCGAATTTCTTAAACATTGTGTGGTGTCATGGAGGAGGGGAACTTGAAGACAACGGTCAAAGGATTGACATCGATAAGCTCGTATCGGTCGTCGAGTGCGTTGTTGAATAATTGTCGCTGAGTTTGACGAAAACGTTGGCAGACTTTATCTGTTCCGAAAAATCACATATAGCTGTAATTGGGTCTGTTTCAGTTGTTTTACGAGGAAAATGTGAAGCTGATTGCACATTTAAAGATAGAAAGAAACTCTTGTCCTGAGTATGACTTGGCACTAGAAAATCGTCACACTCAGACTTGACTTTTTTCTTACAAATACCTAGGAGAAGCAATGAGCCGTCAATAAGGCCAAATACTTAGATATCCTGAATAAAATAGCCGAATAGATTGAAGTTCATAGAGCCACACGTACGTTGAGCGTACAGAGTACAGTTACGCTTTCAATTATTCTAGGGTATATGTATACCAACCTACCTATAAACTTATAATAGAATCAAGCTTTTCATTTCGCAAAGGCACTCTGTGCAGTTGATCTAACCTACCTACCTACCTACCTACATGGCAACAATTTGTCTGCCAAAGTCTATCACCCAACAGTCTTTTCGACATTCCTCATTTAAAAGTGTTCGAATTTCTTTTTCTGGTTTCATGTAGGTATCTAGAGACTATTATTGCAATAAAAATCATAAGTTAGTAATCGAGCTCGTAAACTCGTATAGCAAACAAGCCCTTGGAATTTCGACTGCTACAACCCTGAAGAGAATTAAAACTCAATTTGGAAGTCGTATTTTGAAACTGTTTTAACTCGAGATGAGTGCAATAAAAGCTATAAAACGACTCTTCGTGGACAAGAAAGAGAAGCCAAGAACTAAAGCAACTGCTCCAGTAACTAGTTCACCAACACGCTTTTTGAAGTAAGAACTACGATCCTTTTGAGAACACAATATGTATTCGTAGCACTTAAAGAAGAAGAAAAAGTATGTAAGTACAGGTCTCAAAAAATCTTGAGCTGATCAATTGCTTTAAAATTCAAAGATTCCCGAACCAACTTACTATCGATTTCAAATCACTGATAATTTCTTCTTAAAGAGATGTGGCCTCTGGTACAATTTGCAATCTTGATTTGAGGAACTCGAAAGCAGCATATTTTTTGACTCACGTCTAACTTATAAGTCGTCCGACGTCCGATACGATATTCCCAAGGCTCAAACTGCGTCAAAAATACAAAATCAACTTTGCTTCGGTTCGGGACTGGTTCACTACAGAATCTGAGCCAGAGAAGGATTTTTATCGAATCTTCAGAGATTGTTCCAAAACCGATGATGGATCTGGCGCTGGGGACTTTGTGGAGAGTGATGACATACGACCTCTGGTATCCAAATTTCCAAATAGCTATAAACTGCATTCTCTAACTACTTCGAAAGTGATGCAGGAATGTAAAACCACTCTGAATGTGGTCGGAAGACTTAATTCTTTGTAAATTCTTGTTTGTGTTCAAGGCATAAGTGGAAATGAGATTACCGATGTACTTACGAGGGAAGGATCTAAGACAGTTTTCTCGGAACCTGAGCCGGTACTTGGTCTTGCCGGGGTCCTCAATGAGATCTTTAACTAACGATTAGATCTGTCAAGAGCACATTGGATGCAGACAGACTAAACGTATGCTCCCCAACTTTAACAAGAAAACTGCATAATTTTTGCTGGTTCGTAGCAGAAAAGACTGAAGAAAGCTTATTGGCGTTGCACGGGGCACTTCTTTTTTGCCAACCATTTAAACATGTTAGTCTTAAGAGGTATCACACTCTGCGAATACTGAGGAGAAGATGATGACCCCACGGATCACTTTATCTATGAATGTTCTGCATTCTCTCGCATCAGGTAACAAATACTCGGAGGAGACATGGTGAGAGTTTGTAATTTAGGCTTCTTATCATGCCAGTGTCTCTTAAATTTTCTCTATGAATGTCTGGAAAGCTGTAAGAAAAGAAGTTTGCTATAGGTAGTGCAACGGACCAGTATTTAGGTCTTAATGCTGCAGTTAGTGTTTTAAAATCCACCGACAGAAAAAAAACAGTTCCTTCAGGGACGAGCTGTTCAAAGCTATTATACGTTAAATATTACAGTTCCCGCAAAACTGGTTGAAATCCATGGTTGGGAAAGTATGCTGCTGTGTCAAGGTTGCAAGGAAATCACTAAGTGTGATGTCGATAGAGGTTTTCAGCAAAGGCAAATTACTGCCATCTGACTTGCTGAAGAGAAATGAACAAAGCCCTAACGCGAAGAGTCAGAACGATTCATAAAAATAAATAATAGCTGCGTTTTTTTCGCAACTCAGCTGTTCTATAATCAGCTCAAGTCAATCTGAGCCCTTTTCGCTTAGTATTGATTTGTATTTGTGTTGAGTGTTAAAAGGCATTGCTGAGGTGACTATAGAATTGTTGAGTTGTGACAAAAATGCACCTAATATCGTATGATTGCCCCAATTACTTTTACTTTGCAGCAGATGAAAGCATACGATCTGCTTCTTTGAGTTTTCGAAAACAATCAGAGCTGGACTTCAGAAGACAAAGGTCTAAACACAGGCACACTCAAGTTTTAAGAAACCTCTATCAATTCAGAAGAAAAGGTTCGTTTTGGCCATGTACTTAGGTTGAGGTCTATGTCCACTTAAGGCGTAATTGTCGGGTTGGGCTTAGAATAAATAATTTCAATTTCAACAACCAACCAGCAATAAAACAATTCAATTGTTTGAAATGTTTAACTTGTTTCCCTTGTCATTCCATGATTAATTTTAAATAACCAATTTTCGTGAAGCCTAATAATGGTCGTACCGATGTGAATCAAATCGATCACTGGCTTCCCGCGGAATAATTTAAAATGTTCAATCTTTCTGTAGTAGAAGGCCTTTACTGTTTCATATTCGCAAAAACTCTCTTACGGTCAATGAAAAAAAGTGAAAACGTACCGTCGTCGGTCGGAATGATGGACAGACAAATGAATAGCTACTCCACCCTGCCATTCTCAACCACACCATGGAATTTCATACGCAATTGACATTAAAATAAGTAAGGAGGGTGGCGCAACAGATATCTTGTCGAAATTGAAAACTGTTATCGAAACATAATTCAAATTGAGAAGCAGTAACTGAAGAGATTACAACCATGCATATTTCGTGAGACGTTTGCAGTAAATATAAAAAGCTTTTTGTTGTTTTAAGTGTATCAATCCTCTACAAGCTGGGTTCGATGGTTTCGATCAACATACACGTCTCATTAAGCTAAAATTTATAAAATCGTAGGTTCAGATGGCCGTCAGAAAACAACAAACCCACTTAGACCAACATTAGGGCCGTTTACTAAGCACAAATTTGCTGACACATTGGATGAGTGCTTCGCGGCTGCATTGAACATTGTGGGTTCAATCCCAAATCATTTTTCTTTTTCAGTCAGCTTCCCAGTTTGTCCTGGACGCAGTTCGTGAAGTTTTAACTGCCGTGACGATCACCTTACTCTACACCTCTTGCAAACTAACAGCAACACTTTCTCATATCCTCCGCAAAAACGTCTTGGAATTTACATAGCTACATTGAGAAAGGCAGATTGGCCTCACTGACACATCGTTGCCTACTTATAAAACCCAACTCATGTAAATACATTGAAAGTATTTATTTTACAAATTGCGTAGCTCATAATTTCAGTTAAGTGGGTACTTTGTTTATCTTCACCAAATGTGTTGAAGAAATTTTGGTCAAAAAGGATGTGTTAACTACATATTTTCATCTACTAATCCTTGGACCTCTTCCTCTAACATGGTCGATGAAGTTCATTAAAAAGAAACAACATCTTTCCGCCCACATTTTTGTCATTGTGCTTGCGTCGTCGGTCGCCTCTTCAAGTCTCAGGATAGTAATTTAAACGGAATGAGCTCGTTTATGTCCAAGAATGTTCTTTCTATCTTCTTGTCCATCTATTGACTGTGCACCGGGACCAAGGCAAACTGTCAAAGACCATTTCCTTTTTTTAAGGTTTTGCTTAAGAAATAAAAAAAAAAAATTTTAGCAAGGAAAAGAAAAACACAACAAAAACTACACTCACAGAGAGATACACAACACGAAGAAGGTAGCCATATATCCTTTTAATTTTTCTCGCCCAATTTCTTTGTATGTAAGATTTTTGTCTACTCACTTACACAGATTCCTCAAAAGAAGAGTGGTGGTGGGGGCTAAGGATTCAAGCAGTAGCCAGGGTTTTTGTTACTTAATTCATCTACGGTTGGATTTTCGTCCTTGTCTGTGAGTTAATTTTTTTTTCTGTGTTTCCTTTATCCTGTGCTTTTTCATTTCTCTCATTTCAATCTTGTATTTTTTTTTTTTTTATTTTACTGTTAGCTTGGGTTTGATTTGAGGGTGGTATAAAGAGGAACTCTCGCAACAGCAAGGAGCACAGGCTCGGGGAGATCACGAGAAAAATTGAAGGCAGTCCACTGGCCATACTGACTAAAAGGATCCTAAAGCTATCCATCTCCTTGGTAATAAATTTTCCTTCTTCGTTGGAAGATTTTTTCCACCTCTTTTGGTGTATCTCGGAGGGCTTTGGTGGGATATGGGAAGAGCAATGGAAATGGGTGGGAGGGACGGATCAAGAAATTAAGTCCTGGCATGGGGTGACGATGAATGAGGATATTTTTTTTTCTTATTTTTATTCTTTGCCTTGTGCCCGTCCCTTATTTCATCTTTTTTCTGTTTCTGACTTTTTCGTTTTTTTTTTTTTTATTTCATCTGTTTGCTCCAACCCCAAAGCAGAAACAGCAATATGCCAGGGAATCTAGAGACTTCTGAGGATAGCAAGGAAAGGCAACGGTAGGTAGCACAGCAGCGGTGGCAAACCCCCCAAAAAAGTGGTCGGAGGACGAGGGTGAACATAGACATAGCATTAGAGTACAAGGAGTAATCAAACCCTTAGAGCCACCCCCTAATTCATTTAAGACAAGGGTACACAACATTTTCTTAAGTTTAGATGCCAGAAACATCATTCCGTCCTCCTTGCCTCCGTCCTCCGTTCTCATTCCTCCATCTATTTGGTTTTTGCTATGGAGAAAACCACCCACCATCGTTGGGCGCCATCATCTTGGGCTTCTTTAGTGTTCCGGGGAAATCGAAATTCTAGTACATAGTGTAGTGATGAAGAAAGGTAGTTGTGGAATGGGGTGGGTTAGAGTGAGAGACACAAGGCAAAGGACAGAATCTATTCCTGGTGCTGCTTGCTGTTCGTGTACCGATAGTTTTTGGGTACATATATCGGTTTTACTACCCCCATAGCACTCCTATCAGAAACATTGGCCAAGACGTACGAAGGTACACACAGAAACACATATCCACACTATAGTGACGTGAAGATGTGCGGCGGCTGGTGGCAGTAAGGGATGGAGACACATAGAAACACATCCTCGATACGAAAATGTAATTTGAGGGTACCCCCAGAACTATTCCCTATTTAGGACTTAATGCACCTGCAAAGCAGCACAGAGTTTAGTGTGCCTAAGACAGACGCAGACAGGGAGTGGGGAATTCAAGGAGGAACAACACTGTTTTTGGGGGTGCAAGACATATTTTCGTGTGTTGATAATTCAAAAAGGGGGTTGGCGGCATACATGGAACATTTCTGCATATATCATGGATTCCAAAATCTTAGACGGCCTTCTGCAGATGCTGTTCCTTTGGCTTCTCCCCCTCTGTGTCCCACACTTTTGTGTCGTCGTTGAAGTGGAATTACTCAGTGAGTGGGAATGGTGAGCGGAGTTTGGGGATGAAAAGGCTTTGGCACAACACCAAGAGTTCCTTAGATGGCATCTTCAGTTGAGCAGCGCAACAGCAGGCAAGCATATCAAATGTGCCGGCTGCAGAGAGTGGAAGATGAAATATCCACATCCACACACTCACACATACAAAGATACATCCACCCATGCAGGATATGATTGTGAAATATCCAAGAAAGAGGGTAACCCTTGGATAATTCGAAGTGCTTGGGTGGGTTATGGGTTGGTTTGGCTGTTATCTCAGCCCAAGACGAAATCTAAGAATATTGTTCAGCTCAGGAAGAAGAACAAAAACAAGAAGAAGAAAAGAAGAAACTCCTGGAAGAAGACTTTTCTTCAACCCACCGAAGCGCATTGACGAGGACCGAAACCTCTATTCCATTATGGCTGCTCCTAGGCTATGGGCTATAATGAAACTTGGACAAGGATTCGGCTTTATTTGCCCTGTTTTTTGGTCGCCCTAAGAGGGACTGAAATAAAACTCGATCGTGAAATGGTGGGCTGCTCCTGCCATGATGATTTGTCCCCCTTCCCTTTCTAAGGCTTCCTTGGAACGGAAAATGCTTCGCTATATCCTGCTCGATAAACGTACTTACTTAAATATGTATATACATTACAACGCTGAATTTTTTTTTTTTACGAAGAGTTTTTATTTTTAGCTCTTGTTTGTATCATCATTTTTCGGAAGGCTCCATCATCCGTTCCGTGGTGGTTGTTGGTTCACTTTAGGAGGTCAGTTATTCCCTTTTCTTGGTCGGTTCTTGTTTTTCTTTCCTTAGGTACTTTTTGCTGGCTCAATAGAGAGACTTTTTCTTTTATGGCGATTTTACCATCTTTGCCTCGGGAGTCGGGAGTTTAAGGACGAATGGAGGGAAGGATGACGTAGTGTGGCGATGATATTTGGTTGATGTTGATGGTGATGGTGGTGATTTTGATTGTGGCATCTCCATCATCGTCGTAGTTTTCGTACCCTGTCTAAAACATAATTTAAGGGATGATTCACATGCTCGAGCCCTTTTTTAATGCGTTCCACTTCAACGTCTTGTCATTTACATCACGTTGAACTCCATGTGGGCTTGTCATGCTCTTTCATTGTTCTCTGAGAAAAGTTGTCCGATTTGAATTCGATGAGTAGGTATTCGTCATCGTGGTCCAGTTTGGCATTGCCACTTCGGCACATAGAACACCCTTGGGGGTTTGAATTATCATTCCACTCTCAAATGCAATGCACTCCCATGTAAATGGACATATAATGTGTGGGGCAATAGGTCCTCGTACATAGAAACCAATTTCTTGTACTAGGTCGTGTTAAGGGTACGGATACACTTATTGAGTCTACGCACAACGTACACCGTACACCCGTACGCCCTCTGCCAAAGACAAACCTCTTTCCAGTTGTTGATATTATAGCCTCGTAAGCCTTCGAATTTTCATCTTATCATTATCATCAACATCATTACCATGGAGCAGTCGAAGGTTTGGGGTTATTAATGTCTATATGTTGTGCTATGATGCGGTATATGGGAGTATGAGGTAACACTCATGTATTGTACTCACTTGCACACAATGAAAGTACTTTATGCGTAGCTACAACAACATTTGTAAATGTCTTATCTGCGGCAAATGGAATCTACACAACACACACATTATACGTAGGCGCAGGTATAAGAAGCAAATATAGCAGAGAAAAGCGCTGCTCTGACCCACCTCTGCCAACACACCCACTTGGACAGTAGTCTTTAAGACCGTAAACTTTAATCTGGGTATTTGCATGCGGAATAAGTAGGTTTTGTATACGCATTGCATAAAACTCATTCCCTTCGAAAAATGTGCAAGGCTGCCATTGCTGCCACATAAGTGTGTGAGATTTGAGAAAATGGGGCTATAAGCACTGCATGGGGAAATCATTGCATATTGGTCCCTCGCATGCCGTTCATATGCAGCTTTGTCACAAATTACCCCTTGTTGTGGTGCAGAAGGCCATTGCAGAGGAGACACTTCTACACCTGTGACCGGAATCGACAGATATCCGAAAATGTTAATGATTTCAAATTTCATTTTTTTTCTTTTTCATAGATGTGGGGGTCTTTGTTAATGGCATGGAAATGGTTTGTTTGAAAATAGATGTTTGTCTATTGGTATTGAGGCTGTGTAAAAAAGTGCTCTTAAAATTACTTGAGACAGTTTGAATTTGATTTCTTTCAAACATTAATTCCGATTTCAAGGAAATGTGACATAATTCTGTTTCGGAATGTTCTGATCCAATTACTTGAGGGTGCTTTCTGTTCGTATTCTTATTTCTTGTTGTTAGCAACAATTCATGTGCTCTTTTTTTTATGTATTTACTCTTAGTACCCCTTGCTAACCAGGAATAGGCTAATAAACTTGGATGAGGAGCTAGGATTGGTTATTATGTTATGATATACAGGTTTCCGTTTCCTAAACGAGGGGCACCACCTGAGCAACTGTACCTTGAACCTGTACAATACCGTGAGTTTTTAGCTGTGGATTGTGGTCCCATTTGTCAAACTCGAGTTAAAGTGTTTTGATGTCTTAGAAAGCAATTCTAACAATTTTCAGGTGGATGTCTAACCTTAACGTTTTGATAGCGGTTGATTTGGTCAGACTCCTTGCGAAAGGCGATACCTGTGGAATTTTTGCCTCTGTTGGGGCCCGAACCACGAACCACTGGGTTAACAGGCAGACATGCTAACCATTACATCACGGGTACCACATTGTAATGCGTGAATAAAATTGAGTTGGGTAAAGCATTTCACATCTGGTTGATAGCTGGTGAAAAGAGTTCTTGCCACAGTCCATATTGAGGGCACCAAACTACCAAATCGTGTCAACCGTCTTGGCGATTTCAATTGGCTGAATTTTGAATCAAGTGTAACCTACAAAGTGACTTCTTGGTCATTGGCATTCATTTTCAGTTGGAGACTTTATACAGAAGCCTCATATCATGTGCTGTAGGTTGAGTGAGCTCTCAAGAGAATAACAGTCTATACAATCATACGAAAAAGAAAACACAAACAATTTCCACTATCAGGGAAACTATAAGAAATATTGCAAACTGTTGTGGAAATGATTTTATGTAAAGGTTTTACGTTAATAATAATTGAAAAGCCGAAATATTGTTGTGTGATTATCGTCTTAGTACTTTAAAGTTTTTGATTCATTGTCCAGAGACGACTCTTGGGCTTTGACCCAAAATTTATGGGGATTCTCTTGGAATCGAACACGTCAAAGTCCGCATCGTGCCACTTTTAAGACGATTCCAACAAAAAAAACTACTTCAGTTGCTGATAGCACACTTACATGAAACCATCATGCGACGACTCATTGTCGACAGCAGACGAGTGAACGATAAATTGAATTGGGGATAAATGAGCAAAGATATTTTCAAAAATGCTTGTGAACGGAATCCAAATCGTTTTTTTCTTCAAAGAGGGGGGAGTTACATAGGAAAAGTAAGTCTTGTACCATTAACAGCTTCTACTCATGCACCAGGAAATTCGGTGTGACCTGGGGACCAAATCTTAAAATTGTCATAAGGTTGTAGTTATGAGGCTGTAGTAAGATTAATACTACATAGGTCTCATCAAGCCAAGGATGAACTATAGAAAACTATAGAAGTCGCTATAGCCCATGCCAGTAGGCCGCTGAAACCGTAGCAATCTCAGAATGAGTAAGAAAGGACTTCTAGCTGCAGTCGTTAGGAAGCATAAGAAGAGAGAGGCCATGGAGGAAGATGCCACAAACACTATTTGATCCTCTATCGTCAATTAAAAACGTAGTAGGATGAACTTCCAGCGACAATAACAATCAATTGAGCAAAGTTCTTATACATTCAAAATTTCCAAAATTTTGATTTCTCTTTGCATTTGCTTCGCTCACTACCGCGCCTATTAATCTAACTTGATAAAAACCACTAGGCATTCCCAAGCAACACACAAGCTCTTTAAGAGTTATCAAAAAAAATAATGTTCAGCACTTAACAAAGACTTGATTTAATCTTTAGAATACTATTCCACCTATAAAAACAGCTTATTTAGCTCTTTCTAAGTGGTTTTGTTTTAGGTGAAACCGAAAACTCTTAAGGATATCTTGAATAATTCTTTCGCAAGCGTTTATCAAACAGACACTTTGTAGGAGTTATTAAAAACCTCTTTAAGTAGCTTTTGCTCAGAGATCGTTGAAAATCTTTCTACTCACTCTTGAAAAAAAGTTTTAAAGTGATTTTGAGCATAATTTTTGAGTTGTTTTTTTGATTAATTTTTTGTTTGATAAAAAAAAAAATCATGTAACCTCAAATTTCTTTTCCACCATCTTTCACTTTCACTTGGTTTCACAATTATTTTTTTAAATAATGCACAGCAGAATATCAAAGTGTTCTGACTATTGTGGAGGATTCTTCTTTGACGGCGTTAGTGCAAATGATAAGATAAATTATCTCGATTGTTTTCTCTTTCGCAAGACCATATTTTCAAAGAAACTCAGATGAAAAAGTCAACATGTATTGTGAGTCTATGGAAAAAATTTTAAGTTGAGTTTTTGTCTAGGATCACTAGATTCTGAATAAATGAAAAGATTAGTAAAAATTTTTAACAGTTAAAACACTTTTTATATTTCCTCAACTTTTTCAAGCATCTCGGTAGGTATTTCGGTGACTGCACTCCAGGGTCCATGGGCGATCAGTATACAAGAGGGATTTGAGGTAGGCCCATAGATAAAAATCGCAAGAATCCCCTCTCAAAAAGATGAGGCGTTCGGTGAAGTGCTCCCTCAAAAGACCCATTGAACATCGTGCAGTGTGCACTGTGGCAGAATTCGTCTCAAAGATCGGGTCGACATCACCAAAGCACCAGCATATTTGCACGCTGAACGTCTGGGTGAAAACAAAAACGCGAACCTCGCTGCCTCAACATTTTCGGGGGTTCTGGTAGTCCGCTGAAGTACTCTTGGGGATAGTGCAACACTGAAACTCACCCTTTTGTTTGACGACCGGGAACACAACCTCCAGGCGGAATATTGAAGTGAGTGCGGACGGCACATTAAGTTGCCACGAAAGAGCGGCCATTCGAAAAGAACGTTTCGATTGCAAACACGCGTTGTTCACCCGTCCACTACATGATTGTTACTGACGGGGTCACAAGTGAAACTTTAGTTCATCCCTTTTTTAAAGATGCCAAATCAGCAAAGTTAACTGCCCCACTCTGTATATCCATTAAATGCAATAAATTGTTAAGTTTTTTTAAAAAACCGTTGTTTTATATCTATGCCTGAGCCTTATTTGCAAAACAACACTTTATAACACAACTCGTATGTTTCTTCGCATTATTGTCGCACGATTTTTATCATTAAGTTTTAGAAACTTATTTTTTTGAAGACGAGTTAATTTTAAGGGAGGTCGAATATGTGCTTCCAAAATAAATCTTTTCTGGCACATCAAACCGACGTTATAATAGCTAGAAAACTGCATTTAATGTTTCCCTTAAACTGTGGGCAAAAATATCTACTAAGTCGTTCACGAAATTAAACCACACGTAATATTTTCTTCTCTCATTTTAAGTTCTTTCCATTTTGCAAGTACTGTAAGTATTCAATTGGTGTTTGTGTAGAAGAGAAAAAACGTATTTTTCACTTGTTCTGAAATTATTGGACAAATTGGAGGCCAGTGCTCTTTAATTGTTCTTCTTTTGGGTCTTATCGACCACTTTAAGAAGACTTAAAGTGTAATAACTCTTATGGAATTGAATCTTTAAGTACTCGATAAGAGGTAATTGTGTTCCTTGGGTTGGCAAGCTGTTGTACCAAAACATTTTTTTATCATTTGTTCTAAATTCACTGGAAAACTTTGACCAAGTTTGAGGAATAGCTTTATTTGGTTTTAATATTGCGATGGAGTCCATCCACACATAGGGATTCGAAGACATACTCCTACTCCTCCTTAAACTCCTTCAATCTGTCTATACCATGATCGGATGCTAATAGTTCTGTTCTGCTGAGTCAAGCTAAAAGAAGGAAGCATTAACCGATAGGTCGTGCGTTGGTTTTTCAGAAATATTCGAATGGAAGTATTATTTGCAGGTACAGACTACTCGTAATGCTACCTCAGGTCTAAATGTAGAAGTCAATGAAGAAACAACTGAAAAATCTACTCAGCAGAGTGTGACAGAGTTTGTGGAACATGTGAGTACCAGCGTACATATGTAGCCAATAGTTTTCAAAAGTCAAAAGATACACTCTGACGAGTAGTTACAACAATTTCTCTAACCGTCTGTTTTAATCTTATTTATTCAAGATTCAGTGAAGTCTGAAATAAATCGAAAATAGGGATTTCGTAACAACTGACTCTTAATAAAGCATAGGCTTTGACAACTATAATGGTTTTATGTTTTGATTCTTATTTTCATCTGTTTCTGTTTTTATTTAAGTATCCTGCTTTAACAGCTTGATAATCAAGCCGCTCAGGTTACTATTTTTTAGTAAGTACCTACGTGCGAAGAAAGGAGAGGATCTTCGAAATTTTTAGATCTCAGAACTGAAATTAAGCTGAACTCAGTGTCCAAAGCGAAGAAGAAACATGGGATACCTTTTCTCACGCCTCCTAAGAAACTGCCATAAAAAGTACTCTCACAATTAGCCATTCAAGACCAATGGGAAAATGTTTTTATTTCCACTATTCCCAAGGCCCGTGTCGACAGGAACCGTGAAGAGAACATTTTACTGGGCCCTATCTTATTCCCATGACAAAATATAATGGCAATCGAATTGACAGGAAAACCTTTACTCATATCGCCTCTTCGATCAATTAGAAAAGCCATCAGCTCACGACATTTCGCCCGACCCAGACATATATAGATATGCCTCTAACACCCAAATTTGACCATATGCTCCTTAAAAATGAGTCTGAGTCTATAATACATGCATATGTATAAGGTACACACCATATGTTTGTTTTATTTTTCGAGGTACTGAACATGAACACCCCTTTCGGAAGTTTTGCTTCTTAATGCTCATGATGGTATCATCACCCAATTATTGAACAAAACCATCCCCACGTAAGCTCCTTATAGACATTCTTATGGAGGCGAAACAAATAAATGTAGGTAGGTATTTTGTTTGTCCAGGCTGAGTTGATGAAAAGAGACGATTGTTTCTGCCCGAGATCAAACAGAATTGAATCATAAACTGTTGCCAAAGAAACAAGTTTTCATTAAATAAAACTCATTCGCCTCGAAAACATATGAGTTGAGGGCAGTGCTCCTATAGCACTGCAACTTATTGGGCATTAAAGGCTTAAAATCAAAAACCTTTCCTTTGACACTTTTTGGAGTTTTCGAGCAAACAAAAGTATTCGACCCTCAATGCGCTTCCAACTCTAATATCGCACTAATCCATTTTTATTTGAATTTTCAAATTAACACCACCAAATACCCATGGCATGCTTACACCATATTCTTCAACAGCTATAATTGCACCCTTATGCATTTGGGCCTATTGCTTCTGTTTTTTAAGTTCTATTTTTTTTTTATTTCTTTTCTTGGCAAGATATCACTATAACCGCTCGCAAAAACGCATTAATGCCAAGCAACACACCCAACTCAACCCCAGTGGCAGAGTATATGGTGGGGTGGGCTACGCTATAACTATAACCGTTCTGCCTCATGCCCATTTGAAGCAACCCCCCATTCCATGAAGAAGAAGAAAAAATAGGACGAAAAAGGAAACAAACTAAGAGAACACGCCAAACGCCAGTCTTTTCGATCGACCCTTTTTTTAATTTTGTCATCTCTGATTAAACCCACGCAGAGTGAAACAAAAAAAGGACTACGATGACGACGACGACAACGACGCTGAGGACTAGGACTAACCCTGGCTTCGCATCAGTTAATTGCTTCTTCGTCTTCTTTTTATTTTGTTATAACCTCCCCCAAGGGACGGGGGCGTTGGACGGCGCGTGGTGGTGGTGGTGGTTGAAAGTGTGTCCTTATAATTTTTCCGACTTTCTTCCCCCACCTATCCATCTGCCGTTTATGTGCTACCGTTTTTGGATTCTTGTGTTTCATTTCATCATCATCATTGTCGGTTTCTCCTTTGCTGGCCGATAGAAAAAAAAAGAAGAAGCAGAGTTGTTGGCTTGGTTCCTGGTCCTTATTTCTCTTAGTCGAAAAATGAAAATAGAACGCGGGCGGGTGGGATATTTTGGATGTAGTCGACGTAGGTACCTACTCCACTCCACTCGGAAGGGGGTTCCGGGAATCATTTGGAATCTGAGTGAAAATGAAGGAAGCGGACGAGCACGAGAAAGCTAAGGGTAAAAGTATGTATAATGAAGCCAAACCACCACCCATTGAGTACACGTCCGCTACCCGCATGATGGAATCGTGTTGCTTAGGAGTTAAGCGCCAATGGTTTTCCTAGAAGGCGACTCTCACACTCCCCCTCGGTCGTCTCCATCCCAATACCTCCATCTACCATCGCGTGGCTCTTTGTTCTCGTCTACGAAAAAGATACGATGACGACGACGAAAAACATAGCCCTCCATTGAATGAGAATTCTGAGTTCATACGTCAACGTCGGTCGTCCTAACAGTATTCATTTCCCCACACCCCCATCGCAAGTTTACCCATTATACGATACGACTTAGCCAAGGCAAACGCTCACTCTGTCCTCTTGGCACACAGCACACACATGGCTATCCAAAATATGCTGGGAAAAAAGTGTTCTACTCGCCCGATCTGAAAGTCATCAGCACCACTCTTGGAGTGTGTCAACCCTCCACACACACAGAGCACAGGGGGTGCAGCTAGCACTTCGCTTGAGATAATATAAAGTTGTTCCTACCCTTGTCCTCCACCCAAAAAAAAAAAGAAAGAAAAAAAAAAAGTGGAAAGAAGGCAAAATGTGGAAAGGACACGGGATACTCAACAACAACTGACACTCCCACCCTAGTGTGCCATAGTCATCAGAATTAAAGTCCTTCTGAAACCCCCAACCTTTCTATCCCAAGGAAGATATAAACGACACAAAAAAAAGTAAATTTTTCTACCAAAGAAGGACTCACCCTTTGGGCACTTTTTTTTCTGTTGTTGTATGCCTTGACGTTGGGTGTATGTGTCTGTGTGTGTATATGTCATTGTCATCCCTCATCTATTTTAGTCAGTTCGAGTTCCGTTCGTTTCATGTCGTTGCTTCTTCGGAGAAGCTATAGTCCTCACAAGGCAACACAAAAAAAAACAGTTTTTGGGCCAACTGACAGAGATAACGGGTAAAAAGCGGACGGAATTATTCCTTCCCCCAACCTTCGATCCTAACTGTAAGAAGAGGTACCGGGATCTACTATGGTTACTCCTATGGGGTTGGGGATACATGTTTTGTATGACTAGATTCAGGCTTGGCCTACGTAAAAACTCCGAGGACACGAGTGCTTGAAGGTCTGCATTCAGCACAACCATACACCATCCACCATCCACCATCCCTCATGCCCCCATGACGTGTCACCATCGCACTATCGCCACTCATCCTTGCCAGCACACAGTTGGGAGCCTTTTTACCCGAATCCAATCGTCAACGAGGGTGCCATACCAAAATAAAAAAAAAAACTGAAAAAAAGAGTGGAATTGCTTGAAGAAGGCTGTTGGTGGCGGAAAAGCAGAAAGGATGAATTTTTATGGTGGTCGCTCTGTCGAAAAATGATATAGTGTACGTCTGTACGAGTATGTACTAGGTATAGAGGTACACAATCTCCCCCTGCCAATATACAAAACGCCCTCTAGTTGGCATTGATGGTTACTCATTTTTCCTTCTTGATACGGGCGAGTGTAGGCAACGTTCTACAATCTACACACAAGAATAAAGTTATGCTCCTCTTGGTTGAATGATGATCCCTTAGTTGTAGTAGTCGTCGTCGTCGTCGTCGTCGTCGTAGTCTTTCAGGGTAGGAGATTTCTTAAACGAATTCTCTGTATGGATATCATATTTTTCCGTGCTTCTATGCGATTTTCTTTTAGCCTCTCCGGATGAAGTTAGTTGTAAGTCTTTAGAAGATATGGGCTACGGAGGCGTATAATTTAAGCTTCATCGATGATGCTTTTCGATTTCGTCCATGTGTGTTGTGAAGGGGTCTATTGGGAAGAAAAATGGAATTGGCATTTGGACGTCATGGTGGTTTGCCGCAAGAAAGAATTTTTCTGAAGAGTTTTATCATGCTTGGTAGCACTTAGAAAGGAGGGGTGGTCGAAGGAAACAAAATAAAAAACTGGTTTTGGCAGCTATGAGGCATTTTGCGATTCGATTAATATTAGAAGTGGGAATAACAAACCCAAATTCTTCCGGAACTAGGTTCGCAGCAAACTAGAATTGTGGTAACAACAATTTCGGTTTCTTTTTAAGATTGTTTCAGTCTTTAAGAATTTCAATGGCGTCTGGAAGATTTTGCCAAATATACCAAGACGTAAGTGGAAAAATAATAAACAATTTTTAAACAGCCTAAGAGAAGAAGACGTAGACTAAGGCTTAAATGTTTGGTTGCAAATGCAGAAAATGATGTCTTGTAAGAAAAGACGAAAACACTTAACAACTTTTGCTATGATGGATGAAGGATGCAACGAACATCGCAGTCCTTTCTATCCGCCATCCGGCGTCTTGAAAGATTCTGAACCTTCAAGAACCGAGTCACAGTTTCTTTTTTGTGTTGGTTAACCGAACTTAGAATTAAATTACGTTTTACTGTTTACGGTGTAATGTTCGTCATGAAAACTTGAACATCGCGCTCTTGCTAGGTACCACCTTCGGAATACGTTCCACAATGGTAATACAGAGCTCGGTTAGATCGAGGCATAGCCATACATTATGAGGAATGGAAGGGGCCTACAAACCTGTTTGCCAATTCTGAAAGTGGGAAATACTTTTCACGGCAGTGTAATTTCACTTACAGGGCTTGTCAGTTCCTCGCGGAAGGTATAAGCAGTAATTTACTTAGTTAGGTGGCCATTACAGTTCGAGGTGAACTTGGTCCTCAACGAACATCTTCGATTTCGGGCGAGCTCTCTCCAGTTTTGGAGTCTAAGTCGGTTGAGTTCTTCTTCCACTTTATTGCGACACCTAAGACCAGTTCCCCTTCAGCGGTTACCCTACAATGTGCTTTTGAGAACCCTTTCAGCGGGTGCGTTGATGTTCATCCACTCTACGTGACTAAGCCATCGTAGCCTTGTGAGCTTACTCTTCTAGCTATGCCCATTGCCCATGTCACGGTACAGCTGATACAACATATTGTTCTATCTTCTTTATTTTCTTTTTATTCGTTACCTTGCATTTCTAGAAACGTTTTTGATTCTCAATTGACTTCTCAACCCAAAGGAACAACGCTTGGCAATAGTTTTTGTCCGATGTTGTTTTCCGTGTCCAGTGGTCCCCGTGGCGTGATGGTTAGCATGTTACCCTGTTGACCCAGAGGTTCGTGGTTCTAATCCCAACAGAGGCAAAAATGTTTTTCCACGGGTATCGCCTTTCGGGATATCAATTAAATTCTTTATTCCCGTTAAAGAACGTTTGATGCCATTATGTTCGATTTCTTTTGCATGGCCACCACGGGCACGCTTGCAGAAGTCTAGACGCTGAACACAATTTTCGACGGTTTTCAAGCACAAATCGGCCGATATTGCTGCAATTTGACGTTCGAAATTCGTACGAAGTTCATCAATCATCGCTGGCTTGTTGGCATAGACCATAGACTTGACGTAGCCCCACAGGAAATAGTCTAACGGCGTCAAATCGCACGACTATTTTGTGAGATAACACCTTCACTTGGTTTCCAATAAATTGATTGTGACATTCGCTGTGTGGCGCTGGCGCCGTCCTGTTGGAACCACATGTCCTCCAAGTCCATATCATCCAATTGGGGCCAAAAATATTCGGTTATCATTGAACGGTAGCGATCCCCATTCACAGTAACGTGCCGGTCTTGATCATCACGGAAGAATTGCGGCCCAATGACGCCGCCCGCCGGCCCATAAACTACACCAAACCGTAATTTTTTCGAGATGCAATGATGTCTCATGGAGTACATGTGGATTGCTGCTTGACCAATGCCGCATATTTTGTTTATTGACGAAGCCATTCAGCCAGAAATGAGCCTCATCGCTGAAGATGACGTAACGCTCTTTACGTTGAGGCCATTGACTCCGAATTTCGGTAGTAAATTTCAATAATTTCGACTCGTTGTTGGCTCGTATATCTTTCCATCACAAAAATTACTGAAGAGAAACCTTAAAAGAGCGGCAAGAAATATGGCGTCGTTTGCTGTCTCTGTTGGTCTACTTTATTTGTAGCGCTCCTGTTGAAAAACCCTTTATATAGAAACTAAAGTACCTATTATTATGTAGACTTTTGGACTGGTGGTTGCGAACCTATCTTCTTCGGTCCTACTTAGCACTCTCCGTTCCAAGCTATTGGTTTCACCGTTGTGAGTAGAAAAGCAAATGCTGTGCCACCGCGTTCCTCCGGTCCATAACTTTGTTAAATCGCGTTTTGAACTTACTACATAGTTTCTATATACAATGCTTTGGTAACGAATGCCATCCTTTGAAGTGCTGATCCCAGGTTGCTGAGAGGTAATCGCATCTTTGGTCAAAAAAACTTAACCAGACGCTGAAAACCTTTAACAAAAATATTCTTTTTTTTTTTTTTACTTTTCTTCCATCCACAAAATTCATGGGAATGTTTAAAGATCAAAGGGAAAGTATTGTCGACATTGGTGATAAACAAGATTCTTTAATGTATCCTCAAGTAACAGTAACAATAACGATTGTCACAGTAGACATTAATTTGAATGGTCTGTCTCTAAAGACTTCATTTTCACTTCCAATGGGAGGTGTTCAAGTAAGCTTCAAGCTTTATTCCTTCATAGCTTCCACCAAAACTCAGGTACCTATATTCTCTAAAAGAATTTGTTCAGCAGACTATACACTGCTCAAACATTGTTCTAGTTTCTATTCTTGTGTATTGTTACCATCCATTATTTTCTTATTCTCAACAATGTAACTCTATTCCTAGACCCCTTTCTCGTTCACCGATTTTTTGGCAAGCAATTGCATTACATAGCCTCGCACACAGTGCTTCATACCCGCCAGTAGCACAATCAAAAAATTTGGCTCACATCCCTTGCAAACAATAATACTAAAAAACGAAAAAAATAAAAATAAAAAAAATAACTTAAAACAAAAACCACGACACATATTATTTTTCTACCCCGAGACAGAGATATCCGCAATGGCGCCAAAAAGGAACATTTCTCGCTTTGGCTGATCCCTAGACTCAACCGCGTTGTGTAACTGTTCCTCAATCTAAGAATTTCCCTGTGTTCGGTTTTTCTTTCTTTTGTTTTTTTTCTATTCCTTTTTTTTTGAGCCTAAAATGCCTCTACACTGTGCTGGAAGAATACGAATCGGCGAATACAAAACTGGGTGGATGCGATGATGAATTTATTCATTCGTCCTTGACACAAATTAACCAACAACACGAAAAGAACACAGAACAAATACAGCAGCACCAACAAAACAGAAAAAAAAACACCAATTATGAAAAAACACTGATAAAATCCAAATAAAAAAGCACAAAAATCCGCCGAAAGCCCTGGGGAGTTGAATGTTTGGTTAGGTTTGGATGCGGGTTTGGTTGGTTGGTTCGGGTTGATTCAAAGATTTTAAGGGCGAGAATGTATTGTGCCTCTTCTTGGCGATGATGGATGCTGTTGAGAGTGCTGTCTGGGATGATGATGGACTTTTTTTTTTGTTTGTTTGCTTCAATGATGGTTTATAATCGAAAGAGGTTTCTTATGTGAGAAGTATGAACAATTATGCTCGAATGGTTGAAAGCTTTTATAGTTCTTTAGAGATTTGTTGTTTTTGGTTTACTTCCCATCTGGATGGTTTTGATAATGTGATTGAAATGCCAGACAAAAAAGGGAATGCGTTTACTGGTTTTACTTTTTCCTGGAGGACGAGGCAAACATCATTCAAAATGAAGCAAATATATATGAGGCTATGCACCTGGAATTGTAAATAGGGTGGCACAAGGAAAAACAATGCACACAGGTCTATGTAGTTCTAAGAAAACATTGTAAATTCACCTGTTGTCATTTAAAGAGTCGAAGGAGTGATGGATGAGGGAGAAACTAGAATATTGAGCTAATCTTATTCAGAAATAGAAGAAAACTTCACTTAAACCCGTAAAAGAATTCGGTACCAGTTGCATTTTTTGTTTCACGAACTTTAAAAAACTCTTGGAAACCTGTTAAGTTTGAATCGTGAGCTTTTTTGTAGGTGAAAAGTGGAATATTCAGTCACACATTTACGTATTTCATATGAAGTCGAAGTCTGGAGGAAGTGCTAAGGATTTCAAATGTCTTTAAATTCTACATTCAAGTGGGTGGCCTGTACTGCTAGCTAATGTACAATATATTATGTTTCCTGACTAAAGGTTTCAGCTGTCAAAAGGCATCTCGATGTTACTTTTCCATCTGATTTGTAATGAAATTTCTTAAGAATAAGCCATATACGGGTTTCGATTTAATTTGTTTAATTCGACTTGACAGCTGTTTCACGCTCGAAATCATTCAGTACTCGTATCATACATACTTCCGCGGAGCCGCGGAGCGAAATGAGTTGCGCTTAAACTCATTTCCAAAATAAATACAATGTAAGCCAAACAGTGTGTTTTTTTTTTTGAAAAAAAGATTTTTTTCCGAAATGAGGTACTCAAATTTGTGTAGAAAGGTAGTGAGCCTGACATGCTAGTGAACAACACTCATCTGTTCTGTACACACAGACGTAAATGTGGCTGTAATAGCCAAGAGCATAAGGTTCAATAGACGCACCAATTGAAGGCGCATGACCATTTGCTTCATTAGCGCTTTGCAGTTTGGGTCTTCGAGCAACTTGATTTTGGGCGAAAAATCATCTTTTCTGTTAAGGCGCACTGACATCTCTGCAGCTTCTTTGACAAACAAAATTGCCATATCTGAGGCTCGAAAACCCTCACGTTTTTGTAAAGAAAAATTCACAAAAAGTGACAATTTTGAGTCAATTTTGGACCGTTTTTCATTGAAAATAAAGCTGGGAACTGTGAGCGTTACAGTACCATATCTTAACAGACTTTTTTTTTTACTGAGAATAATGGCATCGATTTGGACAAGTTCTGGTTCATGCAAATGGCGCGCCATGCCACAAGTCAATCGATATTTTAAATGCTTACCAGATCCCCAAGCTGTGTAATAAGTTGTCTTGGCAATGTAAATTAGCCACCTCGGAAGGTTCTTTTTGACCCTTTAGACCTTTTTTTTTTTGTAATAAAAAGTGAATTACCGATGTTCCACTAACAACCCAGAAGTGATTCAAGAACTTTAGGTATCCAAACAATCCGTGAGCTACAAACCGAAACCATTTTGTTAATAGCTTGGGAGATTGGAGTGACAGAGTGTGCCAAGCCAGCCGAGGCTGCCGATTCCATAGTCAATGGGAATGTTTGTTCTAACCAAAACTGCCGTAATACTTGGAAAAATTTGGTCATTGCATCGATTTTTAAAAAGAAACTTATGTATTTCGCCAACCATTTCGATTGAGCCAACTGTCTCTACGCTCTACGGTTTGGTATAGTAGAGGGCTTCTATACGTGATCTGCCCGGCGTTGCTCGGGCCTAACTTGTTCAAAGAGTGGTTCACACTTAAGTGCCCAAGAACGAAACTTTTACAGGAACACCCCCTGGGGCTAAGCTGAAGATTACCTGAAAGTTTCTAGTTTCCTGCTCTCGTTCCCATGAGACTAAAAATATGAAGTATAGCCTATGCTACGGAGGGATAATGTAGCATTTTAATGTTTATAGAATTTTAAAAATAGGCTAGTGGTACCCGTGGCGTAATAGTTAGCATGTCTGCCTCCGTCCCCTCCATTCTCTTACTAGGTCTGGTTGTGAGAAATGTGCTAGGCCCTGGGGCTTCTCGCTCTGTTGCGCCACCCTATTTATTTTTTTATTTATTTATCTATCTATTTATTGATTTATTTATTTAGAAATCGGCTAAGTAAGTTTTAAGTTTTCGCTTCCGGGTAATTCCCATGCTTTAAATTTATGTAAAACTCAAAAATCATAAGAATCGGTACAGCCGTTCTTGACATATAAGTGTTCACACATACCCGATTAAAAACATGTCGGAAAATGCAGGACAACCGCAGAGGAGGTGCTCTGTTATCATTCATGGTTCACAGACTGAAGTACCGCATATGCTTAGAAGACATGTCCCGAAGCAACACCTCCAAGGTTTCTACAACGAGATAACAAAGATGTTGCAACTTTCATATTAGCCTTGGGGAGCATAAAATTAATTTATCTGCATCCATCGGGGGAACGCCAACCACAGCTGTTCTCTTGACAGATCCTATCCTTAATATAGGGCCTTGATAATGATCCCAGGCAGACTAAGCGCTGGTTTAGGTCCTGGAAAAGGTGTCTTATATCCTTTTCTGGCAAGCTCATCATAGATCTCGTTTAGCTATTTCGGTTATAGGCCCCCAAATCAAAATACTCAAATAATTTAATCTTCCAAACGCATTCAGAGACTTCTGGGATTTCTGGGACACTTCCGAAATATATAGAGGGTTGAGTAGACCCTTTGAGCACAGATTGAAAATCGCTGCAGACAAAAATACTTTTTTCCATTCACTTATTCTTCGTGAATGTTTAAAAACATTTAGATGGCGTCCGTCTCCGCTTGGAAGGCGGACGCCTATGTTCCTATCGAGGCATGCAATTGTAATTGCTATCAGCAAACGCACTAGCACCAAATACAATTTATTGGTTCTGGAACAATTTGTGAAGATCCGAAAACTGAGAGTAAAGTGACCATGTATAGTGGTGCCCCTGGCACAATGGTTAGCATGTCTGCCTGTTACGCGGGAGGTTCGTGGTTCGAATCCCAGGGGTATTGCCTTTAGCGAAGAATTGACAAGTTCTCCGATAATAAATTCACTGCCATTAAAAGCACTTTCTCGATTGCAAAATTGTTGGTCCTCTCCATTCCTTCACAAGGCATGGATGTGAGAAATGCGCTAGGACCCGGGCTCCCCGTTTTGTTGTGCCATCTGATATATGGATGTATCTTTAGTACGTTTGAGTATTGAAATTGTCGTGTCGGCAGGCAAATCCATTAGACGTGAATCAAAAGATGTGCTGCTTGCAAGATTCTCATACTTGCTATAACAATCAAATTTGTTCCACGTTTCGCCTGCAAAAATCGATAAAAGTTGCAGTGACCGAGGCTGTTGCCCTTACTGGGTCATATTTTATTTGACATAAATTATGTTTAAATATCATATTTCAATAGAAAGTGGAATGTGCTTTGTTCTTTGCTTTTGAAACCATTCATATAAAGCCTTATTTCCATCTGTGGATACTCAGAAGCCTTCATCGTAATTCGTAACTCGTTTCCTTGGTCCAGACTCTGCTCTAGCGTCTAGCCACAAGTTGCCTAAGAGCAATTTTCTTTCTCTTAATGCGGCATATTGTTGATTTGTGAACATTATATTTTTTACAAATAATTTTCTTAACTGAAGAACCCTTTTCTAGTTCTGATAAAATATCACTTCTATTTTTAATTGACCATTTTGTTTTTTTTTTTTTGTAACTGTATGAATTTTTAGTAAACACTAACGAGATCGCAACCCACTCAAATAAACACAGATGCATTTTAAGTGTTTGTTCATGTTCTTGCAAGAAATATTGTACAGACAAACTATCTGTAAAATAAAGGGCAGGAATAAAGAATCAAAAGAAGAACGTGAATATAAAAAACGGATAGGTAAATAAACACATGAGGTTGCACTTATCGAGGTAGGGTTTTTGAAAAGTTGCACTTATAGAGTGAAGACGTGTTACGATTTTAGTGTTGCGAAAATCGAGGAGTTGCACGAATCGAGGGTTGCGCAAACCGAGTCCGTACTGTATTTTGATTACGGGAAAACGAAATTAGGTTCGTTCGTTCAGGAATCGCTACAATTGGCCTTTTAAAAAACCTCAACTCGCCCTAGATGTCGAACTGTGTGTGTTTTCTAAGCTGTGGGTTTTCTTCGAATTCACCCAAAAGTAACCGTTGATTTTTATTGGGACGAGTCCAGCTAACGAACAGAGCTTTCAAATCGAATGTCATGTATTTATTTTGAAATGACAGTGTTGTGAAGAGACATGTTGTGATTTCACGGCTTACCGTTTTTGAGAAATTAAAGCCCTGGTCATTTTTTGACAACTAATGGGGTTGTCAAGGAAACCTGACTCAGGCCTGGATAAAGTTCAACGAACGAGACGAATCATATTAATTGATAGATTCCACAAATTTGTTTCTCGAACTGTCCCGTAGATTCGACACTTAGTCCATCTGCAGTTCTTTTCGATTGTATACAGAGCGCTTTTGACAAAACACAACTATTCTTTAAAACAAATCAATTTTCACACATGTCGAAGAATAGATTCCTTAAAATTGATGCAGCTGAATATTCTAATTGGTTCATTTCATTTGACCAACAGTCGCTTCCGCAAATAAACTATCCAATCGAAAACAGACATTATCACAATCCAAGGCAGAAATAGTTCCAAGTTCTCCAAAAATACTCCGCCACATGCAACAAGTTTGTGTTTTTCTTTCTTCAAATGGCACTAAACACAGATTTATGATTGAACGTGTTAAACTATGATTGATGGCCAGCCTTTTACGTGTCTACCGAAATTGCCTTTTCACGGCAATTACAAACACGATCCAAGTTCTTATTCCATTACACATAATGAAATCCGAATCCCGTCATCACCTCAATGCCACCACACTGACTCACTGACTTCTCCAAAAACATTTTATAATCCCCATAAAAGCTGTTTTTTATCACGAAATTATGATTAGTGAGTGATTTCACTCTCTCGTACCCTCTTTGTAACATATCCAACCACCAGCCATCATCAGCCACCTGCACCCACAGCAAACTCACACGCATTCATTTCCCAATACACAGTGAGTTAAAAAGAAAGAAAAAAAAGCCATTCGAATAAGAAAGCAAAAAAAAGAGGAGGACATAAATTACCCGATTATCGTTTTACGAAAAGAAAAGCAAAATGAACAAGGACTTCGACAACTACTATATGAAAACCACCAACAACACAACAACAACCTGTTGAATATAAAACAACCCACACTTGTAGCAACATGCTGTAGACAATTATTCATACACAAACAACACACATACATTCAAGTACTTTCTTTCAAGTGCAGGGAAGAGTGAACAAAAAAAAACAGAAAACAAAAAAAAATTAAAGGAAAAAATTACAATTGTATTAAAAGTTCCTTTTTTGTGTTGTTTTGTTGAAAAACGCTTCAAAAAGGATAACAACACAACACCCCACAACACAGAACACAGCCAGCACACAGACGTTCATAAGTGAGCGTAAGAAAAACAATAACAAAACATGAACGTGAAGAGTCTCCAAAGAGGACTCTTGTTCAAAATAAGAAGTTTTCATCTAACCGTTAACCGACCCTACCCAACCCAGCCCACCCACCACATTTCGTTATATTCTTCTTCAAACGATTGTACACGGAATGTCATCCTTGCCTGGTATGGAGGAAGCTGGGTTTTGGAGTGTCCTTATAAATTGCATTTATTTGTTCAATTACTATCGTTTTTGGAGAACTGGGGAGAGAAAGTCTCTCTCGGTACCTTTTTTTTGGTTATTTAGATGGAAATCTTTGGGAGAAAGAATGAGACTTGAAAAGAGAGAAAAAGATTTAAGAGGAGCAGCAGCAAGGATATTTGTTTCTTTTTTTTTTTTTCTTTTTTTTAAACGTGCTATGGAAATTAAGTCATGCAAAGTGATTTTCAATGTGGCAGTTGGCATCGTTAGGTGGTAGAAGTTATGTCCTGTCACTTTTTATTCACTTTTTTTGATGCAAGGATCAAACGTAAAATGACAACTCTGTATGGTGGTGGACTTCTTTTTTGTTTTGTTCGACTAATCCATTCATATTTCTAAACAGCTGATTCAATGTTAGTTTTCTATTGTTGTCGGTGGCGGTGGTGTGGCGCTTGTGTTTGTCGGCTCTCTCTTTCATAGTGAGTTTTCCTACCCCTTATAGCGAAAATTCAATTCACATTTTATTTTGTGGTCTCCTTGTGTCACATGACACACAGAGGCTTTCCGCGCAATTTTCTTCTTTTTTTTTCATTTATTATTATTCTTTTCGTCGTCCTGTCGTTTTTCTTTTTTTTTTTTTGGATGGAGGGAAATCTACCGAAGGGGGTGTGTCTGTATTTATTTATTTATGATACAGACTACGTTTGAGTTTTTAAGTATAATACAACACACAGAAGCCGCCACCGTCACCGCCATGCCCATGCCACCACCGCGCCGATGAAATGCGATTTGACCTCGTTTCGCATTTTCTTTTGCAGTTTTAGAACATTTTTCTTTTGCTAGCAACGAAACGACGACGACAGGAGCGACACTAAAATACGCTCTCTCGCACTTCTCTTCACAGTAGTACAGGTGGGTCGTGCCTCGTGGGTGGTGTTTTTTTGATTGTATTAGATGGTTGTTGAGTTGGGTATAGGGGTGCGGTATGAATGTTTATTTAGCTTTGTCCTTCTTTTAGGTGCCATTGGTTAAGTGGGTTGGATGGGTTAACAGTGCGGTAATGGATTCGCAGACACTAAAAGTTTTTATTTAAGTTTTGTTTTATTTTTCTTCTCCTTTCTTTTTTGTGTATCCTGTTCTTGCCTTTTATTTTTCACATGACTGATTGCAGACCACTTGACAATCAAGTTAAGAATAACGCACTACGCACGAATACAAAACGAAATGAAACTTAGATGGAGTGTCGCGTTATGAGAGCAACGATGCGAGAGAGCATTTTAAAATTATTTTTGGATATAGGTAAGAGGTTAGCAATTCTTATTGAATTGAATTAAAAAAAAAAGAGTTTTTAAATCTTCGAAGGAAGAAAAAGCTAAGAATTGTTTAAGTTCAATGGAAATTCTGTTGCCAAAATTTAAAGAACAAGAATTTACGACATTTTTAAAGAAAGTTGCCATTTTTAGAACGTCAGGATGTTCGTGTGAACACCAAAAAAAAAGAAG
Organism: Melanostoma scalare; assembly: GCA_949752695.1. NCBI lineage: Eukaryota > Metazoa > Arthropoda > Insecta > Diptera > Syrphidae > Melanostoma > Melanostoma scalare. The sequence continues at coordinate 39,473,063 of OX456984.1, forward strand.
AGAAAAATAATCTCGAGAATGTGACTCTGGCTTACAATAAACGACATTATGTGGGCGATCAATGGATTGGGTAATATTTCCTTAAATTTAACTTTTGTACTCTCAGGAGTTGTGGGAGGTTTGGATATTGGAATAAGTTCTTCGTATACTGCCCTTATCGCCTTTTTCGAGGAATGAACAAATCCCCCGACCTTCAAGAGTACACACAATCACAAAGCGATTTCTAACTTAGCCGTTCGGAATCGAGATAAAATTATAGATCCTTTCAATACGTTGAACCCGGGGGATTCCATAGCTTTCATGCACCAAACTTTTTATTTATTAATTTATACTGCTTCACAATACAGCTATGTATTGCACTCCACATTCATATGGTGCGGCTGAAAAATTGAATTTCTTTTATTTGACAGTACGTCTGAATTTGGACTCAATTCAAAGCACATGTGTATTCCTACCAGAGATTAAAATGAACTAAGTATGCTTGTGAACTATGAGTATTTACTTGAAAAAAACGAGTTTGAACAAACTGAGTCAACCCACAAGCAAGTAAATTTGAACAATCTTATTTGTGAACCAAGCAACTCTGAACAACCCCTATTTTCAAACGAACCAAACAAGTAGGCTTGCTTGCAAGTCAAAATGAGTTTGAATAACATTGAGTTAAACTGCTTGTGAGCAAAGTGCTTGTGAATAAAAGTGATCACAAGCAATTTGATCGTAAGCAAGCAATAAGTTCATGAGCAAGCAGTGTGCTTGTGAATAAGCAGTGGGTTTGTGAATAAGCAGTGTGTTCATAAAGCAAGCAATGTGATCATACCAAAAAGGGTAGTTTGATGGCGTGATCGTTTTAAGTAAAATAAAAATCTAGGTATACCTAGGTGAGAAGTACGTTTATTTAATAGCATGGTTATTATACAGTAGATATGGAAACAATTTATTGTATTCATTGAAGTAGATGTAAGTAAGTATATAGAAACAAAAATTTCAAGTAAACAGAAAACTCAACTAGAAGTTAAAAAAAGCAAAACATTAAAAAAAATATGCAACTATAAAATAGGTATTTATACCTACATGTTTATAACTCTTCCTAATTCATTGATGACCTTTAATTTTTGTACCTACCTAAGCTTAAACCTAAGCATTTGCATGCCATAAAACGAGAGGATAAGCAATCACTTGTCGTAAAAAAATGATAAGCAAAATCCATTTCCGCAATAAAGGCGGATTATTATACTGTAAAAATTATTATTATATTAAAAAGGGAAACTTTGGAATCAGAAATTTAAATATTTTATCATCCAGCAATGCAACCAATCCGTTCTTTCTCATATCCAAAGCCAACCATTTGTATGCCTTTCTTTGTTTTTCAATAGAATTATAGTTAGGTATAAATGTTCAGCGCATTGCTTTCCGACGGACACACTGCCTGCTTATAAACACACTGCTTGCTTGTAAGCACGCTACCTGCTTGTGAACACACTGCCTGCTTGTGAACACACTACCTGCTTGTGAACATTTTGCGTGCTCATGAGTATTTGAATATATTCAAGTAAGTTCAAACAAGTCAATTTGCTTGCAAGTCATTTGCTTGTGAGTTCAATACAGAAAAAATGACTTGTGAGCATCCTTACTGATTTAGTTTGTTCAGAAGAATTTTTGCTTGTGAGTAAATATGCTTGCGAGCTATTTGCTTGTGAATAGGGGTGGAAAATGATCAAGTCTGAGCGATCGTTGAGAAATTTTTGATGTGTTTGAACAGATTTGAACATACTCATTTTGATCTCTGATTCCTACTTAGACGAGTGTTGCTGCTAAATTGTTTTAGGGGAGGAAAGCAAGTGACTGGGTATTTAACTCGAGCGTTGTTTGTGATAAAAGAAAGTGAGACAAGTAACATTTCGATAATGGCTAAGAGAACCAAAGAAGGCGAATCGAGACTTTACATCAGAAGATTGAGAAATTTTCTGCATCGTCTTAAGAAAACTTAAGAATTTTGCAGCAAAGTAGTTTTTTTTAAGAAGATGCTTATGCTAATCTGGAGCAGTCCAGACAGACCTAATTTCCGGTCCATTGTACTAGCCAGGGTAGTAGCCTTCCTTTTGTGGAAATAAGAAGTTAGTAATTTCACATACAACCTCAAGAGTGGCGTCCATATGAAACTGGGATGCTGAAAGGAAAGTAAATGCCCAGAGTGGGATTCGAACCCACGCGTCCGGCCTATCTACATATATCTACTAAACAATCAACCACTGCACCATGGCCGCCCTTAAAAAAAGGAATAGTTAAAAGCTTAAAGACAAAATACAGCACTAGATTTTCGGTACTTTGGGTTCTACTAGCTTTTTATCACTCCATGTAACAATTCTGTCAAGAGTTTTGAATTCAATGAGCTTATCATATGTTCCCAATCTAGTTCCGTATTCGAAGAGTATGAACTTGAATTTGAAAACAAATATAAAATGCTGAGTGTTGAGCCGTCAGTAGAACAGCCCATGAGGATTAGAACCTTCAGACAACAGATCGTTTGTGAAGATAAGGAAGAGGGTTAGAGACAAAACGGAACCCTAAGGCTGGGGCACACCAGCATTTATAAATTGACTTCGGAATTGAAGCTAATCAATTAAACTTTTATTGACTCATCCGAAATATAGTTTTTAATCTCAAATTACGGATTTTCGATAAGAAAGCCTGATGCCGAGCTATCAATTACCTTAGAAATATCAAGCGGGGCGATAATTTAGGAGTTGTTTTCACTTTCCAGTGAGAAGTGCCATCAAATCGCCTGTCGACCTACGAAACATCATTGGCGTCGGTCATTAAGGGGTTAGGGGTAGTCAGGAGCGTGAAAAAATGCCATTTTTTGATTATTTTTTTTACTAGTAATGAATTTTTTTTTTCACATAAGTGAAAACGTAGTATCATTTCATCATACTTTAACATTACTTCACCAAAATTAAAAAAAAAAAATATTACCAATTTTACAAGTTATGGCGGTTTAAGTTGAACTGGTTTTAAAAATGGGTCCTTGCGGTGCCAACTGTATCTCAAAAACCGCTAGATAGATTTGAATGAAACTTATACAGTTTTTAGAAAACATAAAAATCTAGTAAAGCTAAAATTGACAAAATGCCGGCCTCAGGAATTTTTTTTCTGATTTTTAAGAAAAAATCAACAATTAATTGCTTATAAGAAATCGAATTAAAAAAAAAAAATCTTTCGATCAGGCACTAGCTTTTTATGTTTTCTAAGAACTGTATAAGTTTCATTCAAATCTATCGAGCGGTTTTTTAGTTACAGTTGGCACCAGTTCCAAAAACATAGTTTTGAGAAAAACGCATTTAAAGTTTTACAGGGGTTGGGGTCAAAATTCTGCCGGGGTCAAAATTCTTTTTTCAAAATTCTGCTTTTCAAAATTCTGCTTTTTAAAATTCTGCGTGCGCTTTTTAACATTTTCCAAATCTTCTTTTTCCTTATAATTGGCAGAATATTGATAACTCTTGCTTTCTAAAGAATTTCAAAGTAGAAAAGTAGTTTTTTGATTTCCTCATTGTCGCTCTCCTACTCAAACGAATTACATAATTCAGTTAGTTTATGATAAAACTGTAATAAAACTAGAGATGCATTCCCAAGAACGCAAAACAATGAAGAGGCTTGGCATCGTCGGCTTAAAGTACCTAATAGTTGCCCTCGCCCGTAGGCACGCACAGGTGTCTATAAATTAATTGGAGACCTACGAAAAGACCTTATCAGTGCCAAAACAGAAACTAAGCGCACGAAGCATGGGGAGAGGATAAAGGAAAAAAGAAAAAGTATAAAGCGCGTGCTTAACACTTTCTACACCATCTTTTTCTGTATAATTGGCAGAAAATATTGATAATAATTGCAAATTCTTACTTTCTTGTCGCTCTCCTACTTTGTTTTTGTTCTTCTGCAAATAAAAAATAATATGAAAAAGCAGAATTTTTTCTTTTCCAGAATTTTGAAAAGCAGAATATTGGAAAGCAGCATTTTGTCAGCCAGAACGAAAAAAAAACAAAATTTTGAAAAGCAGAATTTTTGTTTTAAAAGCAGAATTTTGAAAAGCAGAATTTTGAAGCCAGAATTTTGACCCGCTCCCTTTTACAGTCCATACCAGACCGCTCGAGAGTCTTTTATTCTTCGATGAATAACTCGAAAGATATTTGTCGGATTCACTTCAAACTTTCAGAGAATTGTTTTAAGATACTATACTTTAAGAAAATGCCAAAAAACAAAATAGATTTTTTTAAAATTCTAACTACCCCTAACCCCTTTAAAACTTTCGTTCGTCAAGACATTTCATAGGTTAACGGCCTATCAACGATTCCATGATCTTGAAAAGAACGATGTTAGTGCAATTGGACAGTAACTGGTAGGGGAGGAAGATTCCCCCTTTTTAGAAACGGGCTGGACGAAGCTTTTCATCTGCTCGCGAAGAACCCAGGGGAATAGAATAGATAGAAAAGCTTACAGATTGGTATTACCAGCGTAGAAGAACACCGCTTCTGAATTAAATGATATGAAATGAAATGAAAGGACTCTCGCAACCGAGTGAGTACAAAAAAAAACATGCCAACTTGGTTTTGACTTGTTCAAAGAAGAAATCCGGAGGACCTCGACAAAAGGTAATAATATACAACTTTCAAACACGATTGTCTGAACAACCCAAAACATTTCTGGTGCAGACTAATGCAAAGAAATCTGCAATGGGTTGTCCTCATGTAACGAATATTCCGAAATCGGAAGGTTTGCTGACCCTTTTTGAGGTCATCGGGGCGAAAACTTCTGCCTGGTAATAAATAATTGACTGTTTGTTTGACCATAGCGTTATATTGAAATAGAAATGTATGTAAAACCATTTATCAGAAACGCACCATCCTTTCTTAGAACAGTAAACGGAATTGAAAGTAGTTAAGTGCACTGAAAGCTCTCACATTCAATTATCTTTTAAATTAATTAATGAAGATAGTACGAAATACATTCAGACAGCAAATATTGGTGCAAGCACGTTTACCTTATTTCCAAAAGTTAATCAAACTGAATCTGAGTTAAACGATAAAAATTAATTCATGGTCTCCCCCCTCCCGATGGTGGGGGGTCTTTCACTTAAAATATTCAAACAATGTGAGTCGACTACAAAGAATTAGTCATTCGTAACAAATTTATATTTTCACTCCTATTTTATTTACTGGAATTTTAAAATTCATGTCAAGCAACCCCCATTGACCAATTCCAATATATTGAAGAATACTCCAAGGCGTAGATCTTGAGACGATCATCGTTTAATCGCATATCGTCAGCGATATCGTGCTATCGTCTCGTGTACCGTTTACATTCCAAAACGAAATTGAACCACTTAGCACGTGCGGGAATGTTCACTGCATTTATAGACCGAACTGCAAGCAACGCGATCCCCCAGCGTAGTAATCGCAGCCACCGTACGTGGTACCAGTCAAAATTGTTCTGTAAAGTTATCGTGGTCCTTATACGCTGCTTTCATAATGAAAGTTTTTTTTGCCAATGATTCAAATGGAAAAGTTCAATAGAAGCCATTCGACCTGAGAGTTGCAAGTTTAAGGCCCTCATCGTATAAGCAGACGAGAGTGTGGCGATACAACATTTTTGTTCCACTATCAAAATAAATAAATAAATAGGGTGGCGCTACAGTGCGAGGAGCCCCTGGGCCTAGCGCATTTCTCACAACCATGCCTTGTGAGGGAATGGAGGGGACCTACAATTTTATGCCGGATCCGAACGGCTAATTGAGAAAGCGCTTTTCATGGCATGAATTTACTAACGGAGGACTTGCCAATTCCTCGCGAAAGGCGATACCCGGGAAAAAACATTTTTGCCTCTGCTGGGATTCGAACCTCGAACCTCTGGGTTAGCAGGTGGACATGCTAACCATCGCACCACGGGTATTGTTCCACTATCGTTGAAATGATATCATCACACTAACGTTTTAGCATACGCGAAGGGAGCAAAGAACTTGCAAGGCTGGTTCATAATTTGTATTGAACCTTGCCGTAAAAATTTAGTTTTTGTCAGCGATAATAATTTCAAATTATAAGTCTATATAACCTCTAGGTACCTGTTTCTAAACCAGAAATTATAAAACCATAAGCATAAGCCCTGATTATTGATTGCTTACTTCCATTTCTCTTGGGCGTAGAAAGATTTTACAATGGGCTTTGTGGTTGATATTTTAAAAACACTGCTCTGAGTACATTTATCATAATTGAACACTTATTGAAGACTGAAGTCAGACGACAAGTCCGCGAATGTAAACGCTAACGACATCACGACCATGACCGTCAGACCGCCGCAGAGTGCCAAACTTATTGTATGGTGTGACCTCTAAAAAAATTAGTGTCAAATCAAATTAACCAAATTTTCTACGTTTGAAAATTAGAGAAGGACTAACTAAGGAGATAAAATAGTCAGAAGCCTTGAATGATCATCATAGAGACACTATACCTATACCTACTCGGTTTAATTCCAACCCAACCTCCTTTGGCCATTTGTGAAGAAACCCATCAAAACCGCTCATCACCAGAATGCGCTCAGGAAAAATAAAAAATAAGCTCTAAACCTAAAAGCCTGAAAAGAACACTGCCGGAATCATTTGAACAATGCATCTACTGATTTTGACTTGCTCTGTAAAACTATCTAGTCCCCCGCCCCCCAATGAGAACCCTTCTACTACTACTAGTTACCTACCAAATCGAAAAGAAAAAGAATATTGCAAGGAATTAAGAACGATTACCAAGCACCAGTGGTGCTCTGCTCTACTCTTCCGTATACAAAAGGGAGAGATTCAAAAAATGCACGCGGACAGGAACAATAATTTTTTTTTTTTTTTTTTTGCCTTTAAACTACCCTTGGTGTTCGTCCTACACCAAGCACCCCCCCCCCCCCCCCCCCCCCCAACACCCAACTCCCACAACAAGGGATGGAAAAAGTACGTGGCGAGGACGAAGTTTGACTTTACCGTTGAAAGCAACGAATCGCACTAACCACTCCTACACTCAAACGAAAAATATGAGGAGAAAAATAAAACTGAACAAAAAAAAAAAACACACAACTCAAGAAGAAATATAAGAAGAAGTGGAACCGGAACATTGAATATCCTGTCGGAGGAGTCGGTACGTCGTCGACGGTTGTTTGGGCAGATGATGGAGGAAGAAGGCTGAGCATTTGAAATTAATGAAAGTCAGTGGTGTCCTGAAGAACCCATTTTCATTTGGGGGCTGCAAAGATACCTTTTTTCCTTTCCATTCCATCACGGCGATGGAAGACGAATCCTTTCTGAGACGTACAAAAAATGGCAAGGATACAACAACCAGAAGAAGAAAAAATATATACATTTCTATAGATATATATACATTTACATATATATAGATGTAGATGTAGAGAAAAGGATTCAAAAACTGGGGTGTCCTCTGTCCGCCTTAGGATTCGCGTAGAAGAGGAAGCTGAATTTTTATGGCCACCGTTTTGCCTGTGCCACCACCCCCTGCCATCATTTGGCAACCCTAAGGGAACCATGTCTACAAAATGCGAACCAAAACGACAGAGCCGTAGCAATACGACGTACACACAAACATTAAAAAATAAAAATATGTATACATATATTTTTAGGATGGGGGTGAGGTTTGACTCCTTTATTTTCGTTCCTTGAAACCATCCCGAACTCCCATTCCAATGGCCAAGATAGAATTTTTATTTTGCTCGCATAATTTTCTTCGTCGCAGAAAAGCGCACGTGGGGGTGAGCCTTGTACATGATGCCAGAACGACTGCTGCTTCTTCAACGTGGCAGAAATGAGTTCCCAAGAATGGGGTTGAATATGGCGCCTTAGTCTATAGCCCCAGTTATCCGTCTATCCTGCACTCCTACGAAACCCAATTTCCTCCCCACTCTCTCTCTCTCTCAGTCGCCAAACAAATGCTGCGATGACGGCACAAAAAAAGGCACACATTGTCAAAGCGGCAAACGTTATCCAGAAAGAGTATGTTTATGGCATGAGACATGACCAGACCATGGCAGGAGTTGAAGTAACAAAGCACACACATGCCCACGCCACCCACCTAAAAATCGGGGATAGAACTGAATAAAAAGAAGAACAAAAAAAAAAAGGAAAAGGAACACGAGGCCTTTGCGCCTTTATACTCGTGTCCTTATCCGCACTGCCTTGCCAGTTTTCTATTATATTTTTTTCTATTTCGTTCGTTGTTTTGCGACCCACTACTCCTGTTCTTTTGCATGCATGTTATCATCATCGCCCGCCGACGACATCGCATGTGTACAGTTAGAGACAAAGTCGAACTGACAAAACTCTTTTGGGGGGCACAAGCCCAGCAATAACATCAGCAAGAAACATTACCGCCTCCAGCATTGGACTCTTGAGAAGTGTGTACGTATATATATATGCCAGTGGCTGTGGCACCCGAATGGTGAGTACTGCTGACACCACCAGGGAAGGATTTACCAAGAAAATCTTGGTTCTCATTACTGCCACAAATTATCAGGACTTCTTTAAAGTTACTGAGGTCGAATTATTGAAAGGCGTCACAGAAACCTTGCAGTATGAAGTTATACCACTTAAGATTGGGATTGGCCACGAATGACGAGAAGTCTGATCAAATACTCGCATAGCGATCAAAGATAACTTCTTCATTGATACTATTGCAGATTTGGAAATAGATTCTTTTTTGATGAGCGAAAATCCTTGTCTTATGTAACACGTGAACGGGAATAGTCTCGGGCCCTCAAATGAGCTGCGGCGTACCTGTCAAACTTTGTGTAACACACAATATATGTGGGACCATATCTACAACTTCTAAGGAAGCCAGCAGCACTCCCATTTCTGAAGCTTAGACCATTTTGAAGTAGTTGAGTATGGTTCGAGGAATTCATTCGCGGCACAGTCTCACTAGACTGTGAAACAAGTGTGTATATAATTTAAGATCGGGAAACAAAGTGTTCCATTGAAACTCAAGTCTTCCAAGACACGAGCACCCTTTGGAATCGTGCTAAATCCGCATGCAACTTCAGTGTTTTCTACCGAAAATTCATACGAGCAGCTCTGCTCCTGCCGAAAAAAAACAAGCCCACGCATATCTACTTCGTCTTAGCTGACAAAACCAATGATGGATTACGGAGGAAGTTCTTAGACACATCACCCCAAATCTCCTCATACATCCATCGACCTGAATGTACGACGAAAGGATGTGTGGCATTGCTTAAGTGCAGGAGGCTTTAACCTAACCTTCAAGTAAAACACGATAGCATAGATGAATGGATGGATTTTCCTTTGAATGTCTGTGATATACAACGACGACTATACCTACGACGACGACGACGAAGGATACTGTGGGGATCCTTGGATGAGGGATTTCGAAATTTCTTAGCAAAATTAGAATTGAATGGTTTGAGAGATGGCACTGAAAAGGGGGTGACTTGGTGAAACAAGTCAAACTGCGGGGTTGGGTATATTAATTTTCGAAATTTACCAGAGGAAGCGACGTTTTCCTTTTTGTTCGTCGTTGTGACTGAAAAAAAAAGAGTTGGTGGTAAGAGTGAGGGTGAGGATGGAACTGCGAAGGAAGAAAGTGTTTCCTTTAACGGCGTTTTTTCAACCACCACCGGCTATCCCGGTTGGAACGGAGAAACACGAAGATGCTACCCTCGCACAATCTGCAAACAAATAGAAACGAAAGGGTAAGAGATGAGGTCCTCTCAAGGATCTTATGCGTTACCCATCTTTTGCTGTTTTTTTTTATGTCAGTTTTCTCTGATATTTGCGTATCCGCTGGTGGAATGAGGGAAAAAGGTTGTGGTGGCGAGAAAGGACTTTCTTCCCACCAGACCTTGCTCAGTTCACTGCGTGTTAATTTTCTTCCTCTTTTTTTTTGTATCGTCCCTCCTGGCTGTGATAAGGGTTTAATCTACTGTCGAATGGATGCAAAAGCCTTTAAAAAAGCCTTCTGCCCTCTCCTTACTATGCTCTGTTAAGATATCTTTTCTTTTTTACATCGTTCCTTTTAAGAGACTTTTTTTTTTTTGAATATCCTTCGAATCCAATCCTTTAGTTACACTTTAGGTAATCTTTTTCACCCCCTCTCCACCTCCAAAATTCTAATGGTTATCCTTTTGCATCGTTTTGAATGAGAAAAACACCCTTGACTGTGTGTGGGCCAAAAGGGATCCATCAAATGTTGTTTGGTGGATAAGGATACCCCTGGTTTTTTTTACACAGTATCTGAATACGTCGTTGTTTTGAATTTTGAATTAGAGAACTGGGAGGGAGTCGTCGTCGGAGGACAGTGGGTGTATGTATAGACTGTAGGTGTAGGTATATTTTTTAATGCCATTTCCCCATGTTGGTTGTGGAAGGTGAGATCTGAGATGGCCACCCTCTTCTAAACGAAATCTAATAACATCACTCAATGGGGTACGAAGCGACGGAAAATATGCAAATTTTTGTGAAGGCAGTTTTCTCTCCCGCTGAGGAATGGTGAGTTCCTTTGGAAATGTTGGGATACATGGGATTTGCCCATCTGCGGGAAATTAGTTAAACGAGAATATAATTTTGTCGAGAAGGGTCCAAGATGATTGGCTTAAGATGTTGCGATCTTAAGCCGAGGACAATCGAATTGGAGAGTGTGAGAAGAATATGGCCGAATCAATATATGGTGTTGGGACACGTTGATGGAGTAAATGAAGATTCAAGGCGTAGGTTGCTGATTTATTAGTCCAAGAACCGGGGGGTAGGTATCTAATTGTAACGCAAAACACAGAATGGTGAAATCCGTGTTATCCTTTTCAACAAACGAGGACCTGAATTAGATGGGAATAGCTGTAAATTGCTTGCTGAACGGATTCCTTAATATTCTGTTCTCTTTCAAACTCCACAGTGAGTTTCCTTCTTCCTTCTCTCATTCTAGAAATCAAACTTGTCCAACTGATGGGAGCGTCATTGTTCGTTTGGTACTTCACACCCTTGTAAAGGTTGGATTCAGAGTAGAATTTTGTTTCGATTCTTGGATTATGGTTCTAATCAAATGGTTGTTACAGAAGATCCATGAAAGTTGGTCCAAGACTATTATTCGTTGTTTTACCGCCTGATAACTTAGTATTATGGGCCTTAAGTGACTTCAAAGTTGCCCAGAATTAGCATTATACATTTAGTCAATTGAAGTATTTAATGTTGGAGGGAAAGTTTTCTTCTTCCAATGTACAAGGGAAAGGGAGATACCAGAAGCTGTGACAACTATCGTTCGATCAAGTTGATGTCCCACACTATGAAGATCTTTGAGCGGGTTTTGGATAGCCGACTGCGGAAAATAATAAGGCTGTCTGATGACCAATGCGGGTTTGTCGCGGGTAAGTCAACTACAGACGCAATCCAAAGTATAAGGATCATTATGGAAAAACACCGAGATGCCTTAGAGGATTTGCATATTGTGTTGGTTGACTTCGAAGAAGCATTCGATCGACAACCGCGAGATCTGATATGGGTGGCCCTCAGACACCGAGGAGTTCCTGAAGCCTATGTGCGAATAATTATGGACATGTGCGAGGGAGCAGTTACAAAAGTGAGATGCCCAGCTGGAGTCACCGAAGAATTCCAAATAACAGTAGGTGTACATCAGGGAAGTGTCTTGAGTCCACTGCTCTTTATTGCTGTTCTGGATTATTTGCTCGAAGGAAAAGTAACGGACAGTAAAGTACAACAATTATTCTTTGCTGACGATGGAGCCATCATAAGCGAGGATCCTACATCCCTGCAACGAGCACTTGACGTTTGGATTGATGTTCTGGAAGGAAATGGGTACCGTATTAGCGCTAAAAAGACTGAATACCTGTGCTGCCCTTTTTCTGATCCAGACAAGCCTATTCCAGACATTTATTTGAATGGAAATGTGCTTCCCAAGTGTGAAAAGTTCAAATATCTGGGATCAATGATCAATAGTGAAGCAACTTGCGATGACGACATCAATCATCGAGTAAGCGTAGGGTGGATGAAGTGGCGAGAAAACTCCGCTATCTTCTGTGATCGAAAAATGCCCCCTAAGCTGAAGGGAAGACTCTACACAGCAGTTGTCCGTCCAGCTCTGACATACGGTTCACAATGTTGGACAATGTACAAAAAGTATGAGAGCAAATTGACGGCAGCCGAAATGAAGATGCTTCGGATGACAGCAGGAGTAACATAGCTTGATCGAATTAGAAGTAAAGATCCGTGGAAGCCTTCATGTCAAAAGTACCATCTTGGACAAAATTCAGCACGACCGGCTCAGTTGGTATTGTCATGTTCAAAGGAGAGATCCGCAGAACCCCGTCCAAAAGGCAATATCGTACAACGTTTCAACAAATTCGCGACGAAAAAGAAAAGGCAGGCCAAAACACTCCTGGTACAAGCAAATGCAAAAACAGCAGCATTTGGTTGGCCTCAGACATGAAACAATCCAAAACCGGGAGGCTTGCCGACGCTTTCTGAGGTCAATGCGGGGTACCGCATTGGCGGATCACTAGTGTAAAGCAGAAAAGTGGGAGAGTTGTGATCGCTTAAAGATCACTACTCGTAACGCCGGAAATGAAAAGAAGAAGAAGAAGTATTTAATGTTGTGGATCGCTGCAATGGTCCTATCTCCTATGACTCAAATCTCAACACTCATCAACTGTCCAAACAATTGCGGATTGCGATAGCGATCTGTGGAACGTATTCTTTTTTGTCTGTGCAGCAGACGACGCAGATGTGTGACACTCCATTTGGTTACATGTCCTTCATTTTGATAGTGATCACCTTGCAATCTCAAGCCCTTCTAATTTGCACGAAACTGTCAACTCAAAGCGAAATAAAATAAAAAATAAATAGGGTGGTGCAACAGAGCGAGCTCCTGGGCCTAGCGCATTTCTCACAACCATCCCTTGTGAGGGAATGGAGGGGGCCTACAATTTTCTGCCGGTTCCGAACGGCTAATTGAGAAAGCGCTTTTCATGGCAATGAATTTACTAACGGAAGACTTGCCAATTCCTCGCGAAAGGCGATACGCGTGGAAAAACATTTTTGCCTCTGCTGGGACTCGAACCTCGAACCTCTGGGTAGCAGGTGGACATGCTAACCATTACGCCACGGGTACCAAAGCAAAATAGAGCAATATTTTTTCAACCTACGGGTAAAATTACGTTCCACACGGTCCCGTATATTAAAAAATACAAACAAACTTCGAAATTATGAATTTTGAAGGCTGAATTATAATAAAGAACCAGCAGAAAATTTTCTCTGCTTCCACATAAACAGCTAATATTACGTTCCACATGACCTTTATGTCCGAAAATCGAGGCAAAATTCAATGAGGATATGAAAAATCCCAAAAATTCCAACATTGCTTTCACAGGGCAGTGTCTCTACATCCACAGGTGAACTTACATTCCACACGATTAATGTAATCCTCCCAATGTTGTTTCGAACTTGGCGGAAGACTTTAAAGAGTTTTCTGTCAACAATAAGTATGAGTTGGTGGGTACCCGTAGTCGAAACAAGAAGAATGAACCCTGGTTTAGAGTTAGAAAACGATAATGGCAAACTGTTCATACCTAAACAATTCCCCAACCCCATCGCAGCCACTGAATTCTGTTTTCTGTGCCGTACCTATTTACTGTCTTTTGAGAACGAAACTGGAATGGCTTCGCACACAACACACATGTGCTATTCTTAGAAAATTTTCCCGATTGTCTTGCAACACAACCACCTTTGCCATTTACCATGGATTTATAGTCCCCACAGCCAGGCTTTACTTAACTCTGCATAAGTATAAGCGAGCTAAGAGTGTACCTCATGTTCTTCGAGGACGACTTCCATTGAGTCCTTAAATACGAAATATAAAGAATATGTGTGTACCATGCAAGCGGAACGTTTTGGAGACGCAAATATCTTCCTTGGATTACGAGAACGTCTGATATAGGAATACCTACTGTGTAATGTGTGTGTGTGTATATTCCTTTTTCGGAAGCAAATTAAACACACTTGGGGTCTTCTTTGCGGATGAGATGCCATTGCAAAAGGATATAAGCAGAAACGTATTCTGTATTGGAGGAGTATGGGATAGAGTACGAGGTATATATTAAAGTTTCGTTTTTGGGGTCCTTAAAGTCACTCGCATGAATCAGTTTCAAGGGGAAGGACCATGTAAAATGTCGAACAGAATGTACAAGACATCTCTTACGGCTGCAAGCATGAACCCAATGCACTTGGCGACCATAAATCCTTCTAACTCTCTCTCTCTTTCATGATATTTTGATTTTGCATTCATGTTGCTTTTATTTCTTGCGACAAAGGAAATGGAAGGCAAAAATCACTTCTCATCGGAGCTTAAATGTTTGCCGAAAATTTATAAAGATACATCTTCATTAAGGTATCTCGCTGGAGCTCAGATGTCGTTTTCTCCACATGACATCCAAGTGTCCAAAACTCTTACAAATTAAATCCATCCGACCCGGGGACCCTCAACTTATATACCCGTCCTTTATTTGTCTGTAAAATGTTCCACTTCTTTTTCTGTTTTATTCTGTTTCATCTTAGAAATGCAATCAAGTATTTTTCTATCTCAGGGAAGCCCTATCCCGTACTGTTGGTACACCCTACACCCTCAACCATCTCCAACTGGAATTTTATTTTGTGTTTTGGAAAATTTTCCTTCTGAGATGGTTTTTATGCTGAGAAGGGTTGGCGTTGTTGGCTCTGTGGGGGTGAGATTTGTTCTTCTTTTCCTAATGTATCCTTGAAGAATGTCGAAGATATCACCTTCGAGGGCTGGCAATGGGCGCCATTCGGACATGGAGGGGATAAGACTTTCGTATTTCAAAGATTTCTTCTTCTTTTTCTTTCTTATTATTATTATTCGTTCTTTTTGCCCATGATGCCTTCCTTGCCTTGAAGTATATAGTGGTCTCTCGTTATTTTTGCAGATAGGATCGAGATCTTTGCAGAATGTCGACGTATTTTCTTTTTTTTTACATTGGTTCATGCCTGTGTTGTCTTGCCTTGTCTTATGAATTTCTTTTAGTGGAAATTGTTTGTAGGGAGGGACGTGATTCTTGAGCTCATACCATTTTTAGAGAGTTTCACGCTGAGTGCAAGAAAATGCTACCATTTTGGCATGGATGCCTGTATTTAGTTTGATTTTTTTCTTGTTGCTTAAGTTTATTGAAAAGAAAGGCAGAAGAAGGAAATGCTAAGAAGGAGTTCAGTGGTGTATTGAAAAAATAATAACAAAGGGTAGAGCTTAAGCCATAGTCGTTGTTTTATTATCAAATGAAGTATTGTTGTGATTTCCAATACTCCTCTCTTGTGCATGTTTAAGATACTTATGACATTCACTGGTGGACGTGGTTGCGTACATCAAGGAAAATAATAATTTGAATGGATTTGAAAGCCCTGGAGGTTGGTTTCTTGAAGACACTTAAGAGGTTTTGTATTGTTCAAAACAGTGGCTCATTTTAAAGTACGCACAATGATGGCAACATTTTCAAAAGACGATTGAGGAATTATTGCTCAAAACATTTAAACAAGACAAGAACTTGGGAGTCGATTTATTGGCTTACTTGTGAATCAGCAGTTTTGGTAAAGACTTGTAACTGAAATGTTGTCATTCTTGTGAAAATAGATGTATGATTTCTCGGTTGAACAGTGTTTACATTCTAAAAATGTTCAGCCAAAAATAATATGTACTACAATCGAACCTCGTCTTTAATCGACGCGACGCACAGAACATATAGCGCAATCGGAAATAAGTAAAATAAAATTATTTGTTCATACCTAAAGTCCTGTGAACCTAAGTGTGGTTCAATTTTCTAAGCTTAGAATATTATAAACCTCATTGAGAATAAAGAAACCGACACGGCGACACCCAAGAAGTGCAGAAAAAAAGCCAAGAAGTGCAAGTCGTTTTATTCTTAAATTCTACGAGGGTTCAGAATCTGAGCCAATTAAAAAATGTTGCGAACGTTCGCTGCCGGATTCAAATGAGAGCTCGATTATTTAACCCGCGTTCTTATGAGAGGTGACCCGTAAGCACCGTGGTGCAACGGATGCAACGGAAAGGGTAGGCCAACTTTTAACTTTTGCGTCCGGACAAAACCGATGACTTTAGATGTCAAATCCAATTCACAGTTTTTTCTGTCAGAATTCAATAGGGTAAAGTCGGGTGAAATGGCACCCTTTGTGATTTGGCACCCTTCAATTCCTTCAAAAACTCCCAGTTAATGACTTCTTTTTAGAACAAAATGTGCAAAATATAACTCAGTCTGACGTAAGCTTTCAGTGGATGCATTTGGATCTCCAGTAACCATTGCAACTTAAAATTTTAAAACGGACAAAGAAAAAGTGAATGAATAATGTATACATGAAGCGACAAGTTTTTTTTTTTATGTATAAGTGATGTACGTGTGTTTGCAAAAGTATTTGAATTAAACACAATGGAACTGTGCCTGCTGCGTTTTTTTGCCAGCGTATGGCAATAACTGAGCAAATGTGTTTATTCGTGTTATTAAAGAAAAACGGAGGTGTAGTGAATGGGGGGATATTACACCCATGAACCTCATACTATAACGTACTGTACCGGTGACATTTCCCCCACTTTTTCTCTTGAACCTATTTACTTTTAAACTGACAATTGTTTTTAATATTTTCTTCAAGAAATACTAACTACAGCAAACCTGGCCAAATTAACTCAAACCCACCTCAAATAAGTCGTTGACGCTCTTTGTTAAAATAACATGTCAAAAAAAGCTGCAGCAAAGCATTCTGTGATTCTCTTCACTAAATTTAGAAAGCTTCTCAAAGGACCAGACCATAAATACCCAGGTTGAGATCCGTGTCCTGTCAAGTAGAGCAAAAAGAAGAAAAATTCGTTGTCCATATAAAAAAGTTTCAGGCACACCAGTTCGTTCAGGAAGGGAGTTTGTCATATTATGGCTATTGGATTAGCTTAAAAGTGTGGGATAAACCACTAATTCAATCATGAAAATAGACGGAGAAGACTGGTTCACTTTACTTATGAATCGCCATTCATCGCCATGTCATCGCATGATGAGTCGGATAGACTCGAAGACTTCCGTGAAAACACTTATGTAGACTTTAGAGAGGATTATGATCAAACAACGAAACTGGATGAATGGATTTAGCCATTTTTGGTTTTATATTCGTGTTGAAGGATAACCATAACCAAACATGCAACAAAATTGTTTCAAAAAAATATCAAGAAGGGTGCCAAAATGTAATCCTTGATCTACCTCCATTTTTTCAATCATTATTTTTTAATGTTTGGAAAAAAAACAATAAATAATTAGTGAATTACTTTTCTGTTCATATTTTGTTTTTATGAATTAGTTTTGAGATAAAATAATTTTTGTTTGAAATAGAAATGTTGTTTATTTTTTTAGCAATAGCGAAAAACAAACATTAGTGCCATATCCCCCGACTTTACCCTATAAAACTAAATTTTCACTTAAAATATAGATTTAAGTTTTGAGTGTAAGTTGCTTATAACCAAACTGTGATATTAAGTTTCAAATCGGTATGATCGCAGTAAAAGTTTACTCTGAAATTGACTCTTTACACCAAAGTTCTCACTCCAATGTCTAAAAGTTGTTTTATTAAGATAGCTACCGATCTGTGGAACCGAGTTCTAACTGCATCAGCAAGAATTGTGGAAAAACAAATTGCGAATTTTTGATATGCGAAATAAGAAGTTGCGTATTGACCTCTGCGAAGTAACCATTTGCGAGAAAAAAAACCACTTTTATGCACCTGTTCTTGGATTTGCTATATTTTGTAACAGGTTTTTACAGACCTAAACCATTACGGCCTGTAATTTTCTTTTGCTAAAGTATAGAATTTGCTGTTTCTCCGACATAAATGTTTTGAAAAAGAATGTCCAATCTTGGAAATTTTTGTTGAAATTGATTATGAGAAGTTTAAAGAAAAATATAAAATTAAAATACTACCAAAAAGTTGACTATAAATGTTCGAAATGCAAATGCAAAAAAGGGCACGAAACTAAATTTTGAATCGAAAAACATGAACTAATATTTCCATCACATATGAATCTTTGAATTTAGAATGTGCGTTTCTTCAAAACAATTAAATATGAAATAACATTCATAATCTTTCATCCATCTTTTGACTCCAAAACTACTGAGTCGATTTGAATGTAATTTTGGAACCAAGATGGCCCAGAGACTAGTAACATAGGCCATATTTCATCCCGATAATTCTTCGGAAACGGAAACGGGAAAGTAAACTAGAACTCAGAGTTTGTATTAAATTCTATGCTACTGAATCGAATTGAACAATGTTTGGAAAAAGATGGTCTAGACTCTAGAGTGTGAGAGTAAATATGTTATGTTTCATCACCACATTCTTACGAGAAAGAAACAAGAACTTTTTAAATGACCGGGAACCTAGAAAAAACTTTACCGATTTAAAAAATTCTTTCACCGTCAGAGTGCTTCAACAACCCCGCGTAGCATGGACAATGTTTCATACCCATATTCCCACGGAATCGGTATCGGAATCAGGTTTCCACAATTCTTTCGTCATTGGAATAGTTCAATATTTCTCAGTAACCTAGATTTCCCAGTCCCAATTGGTTTAACTGGCCAAAAATTTGAAGTTAGAAGACAAGTTTTGATGGGGAAAAGATGATGATGCTGGTGTTGTTGCAAAGAATGAATTTTCAATCACTTTTGAAAAATGGGTAAGGTTATCGACTATGAATTAGCAGAGATTTAAACCAGTAAGATAGTTCTGTTACCATAATTGTTTGCTGAGACGTTATTCTGCTGAATAAATCTGATTGCCGAGATGTGACAAAATAGCACCATATTTCAGATTTATCAGACTTGTTCTCCTCCGCTCCGTTAAACTTTAAAATTTTCAAAAAAATTTTAAAATCGCCCAACACGTTGGACAGTTGATCGTCTAAGGGTTCACATTATCCAACTTTGGTCGTTCAAACCAAAGTCTGTCCAACTAACACTGATGTGCCTAAAAAACCGCTGAAGCTTTCGTTTGTAGAGATCTGGAGAAACACTGCCGCCAAGCTTTGTTAGATTTTTCTAGCAGGATGTTCTTGGCTTTATGTTTGAATTGGTTTTTATTTACTCCACAGAATGGGTCAGGGCCAATGAATGGTTAAGAGAGACTGTCTTTTGCTTAGATGACAGCAATCTCATTAACATCTTGGCCCCTGTGTGCTGGAATCCAGTAGTTGTCCTCTATTACAGTGTATTCGCTAGTCGGTTCGGAGAAAAAGATAATTGACTCTTGGACTAGTTTGGATCTTTTGATTGGTGAACTTTATTTTAAACCATAAACCATTGCATATTTTACATTCAAGCAATGGAGCTCAACATATTTGAAACATTTTGGGTTATATTTAAAATGATGTTCAATCTACTGGAAAAAATGAAACGTTTAGTGAAATAAAACCGATCTCATGGGTTGCATTGAGACCAAAATCGTTTTAGTCACCAAAAATCCGGAGAAGCTGCAAGAAAGAAGCCACAAGAAAGTGTGCCCAAACTCTTAAAATCAAGGACGGATTACATGTATCGGGAGCTGGTAGAAACGTTATACCCCAGCTGTTGAAGCAAACGAAACTGCACGACAAAGCAAAGTGGAAAAAAATCCACTCAAAGATGGGAATATGCTCAGAATCGGCTTTATCGAAGTAACCGTCGCGTCGGAGCGGAGTTTTCTCCGCAACGGATCCTACTTCGGAGATTTAATTTTGCTTTGAAGTAGTTGTAATCGTAAGAAATTTTTCACAAATGCGGCAACGCATTGTATTCCCAAAACTAAAACATCCGCAGCGAAAACTTATCGGACGACGTCGGATCGACTGATCGGAGAACAACCACGAAGCAAAATGTCTCCGAATCGTAGGAAATCGGAGAGAATTCCGCTCCGACATTTACCACGATAAGGGCGAATATCTCTTCGCTAATGTTCGTTGACTATTTTCAAAGATAACTTCTTCTGGATGGTGACAAAATTCTGCACAGCTAGCGACAGTATTTCAAACAGTTTCCTCAACAGCACTTTCCAAAAGTTGCTCTATCCTTAACGGAAGTACCCGACAGACGTAGAAAAAGTTAGTGAAGCGGTCTTAACCGCTCCAAATCCAAAAAAAAACAAAGTATCCCAGAGGAGATATTAGTTCTGGCAAAAGATAAGAGTCATCGGGATTAGATGGCTCATGACTCTATTCTTCAAGCTAATACTCGTAGATGATAGTCTGCCTACGCAGTCTAAGAAAAGTTATTTTTTACCAGCATACAAAGAAAATGGAGACAAAAGAAGTTACTGTAGTTAAATTACCCTTCAACAAAAAATGTGGTTCCACACTTTGAAGGAAGGTGAGTAACTGGGTAGCTGACTGCGAAAAGCAATAAGGTTACCTGGCAAACCATGTTGGTTTTGCAACGACTGATGCAAATCAAAGTGTATGATGAAATTTATGACTTAAAGGATTTGCAACACAACGTTCGTTGACATCAAAAACCACTAGAACACCAACACGAGATTTGATATGGTTGGCCCTTAGATAACTAGAATTCCGGAATGATTAATTGTATTCAAGTAGAGATAGTCATGCTTATTTCGACATTCTATTTCGATAGAAAGTCAGTCGAATTCGAAAAGAGTGCATTTTGAGACTCAAACGATTCGAATGTTAATATATAAACTTTCGAATCGTTCGAGTTATAAAATGCACTTCTTTCGAATTCGACGAACTTTCTATCGAAATAGAATGTCTAAATATGCATCAGTAATAAGAGTAAGATCTCCAGTTGGAGTGACAGAAGTATTCCAAATCTAAGATGGTATTCACCAAGGCTGCGTATTAAGTCCGCTACTTTTTATTATAATTTTTTGCAGCTTTGCCGAAGAAAAGGCATCGAACTACGAGTAAATCTTTATTCTTTGTTAAAAATGGGAGCGTATGGTTTAACGGAGACTTTGCACTTGTGCTACCCGTTTTCGGGTCCCTGCATGTCTGTTCCAGACATCAATTAAACTCTGCTATCGTCTGTCAACGGAAAAGACCCTTAAGCAGTAGTGACAACTCAAAAAAAGCTCGAACCATCGGACAATTTGCAAAATGTCTGCAATGTATGTTGACCACAGCTGAGATGATGATTGCTCGGATGTCAGTTGGGAAAGAAAAAAATTTTATATTAGGTCAAAAACACATGGCATCTTCGATGAAAAAATACAACCTTGTAGAAAATAGAGCACGACCAACTAAGCGGGTACTGTCAGGCTCATAGAGGAGATCCGTTGAATTCCGCCAAAAAAGCAATTTCATAAAACATCCACGACACCACCACAAAGAAAGAAATAGAAAGTCAAACCAGAAAAACTAGTGGCACACAGAAATGTGGGCTCAACTTGATAACCCAAAACTGGGAGGCCGAAATCTTCAACCAATCAACTCGTCTCCCATCATACTCCTCCAGCTAATAAATAGCTTGAAGCAGACGAGTGCGAGAGAGATCCTTACAGCACAACAAATATTCTTAACTTGTATACATACTCAAAGAAGCTAAAACACAATTTTACTTAATTGAAGATTTGATTTTTTTAACATATATATTTAATGAATAACAATTACAAAATGCATTTCTACAAAACTGTACTTGCCTTTGTTCCTCTGAAATAAAACCACATTTTTTGTGAAAAGAGTTTGCATTAAAAGAAACGAAATTATTTATTTTTATTTTTTTGGTTATGAGAAAAGTTTATAGATTTTAATTCAAAAATTTAAAAG
Source organism: Melanostoma scalare (assembly GCA_949752695.1). Lineage (NCBI taxonomy): Eukaryota > Metazoa > Arthropoda > Insecta > Diptera > Syrphidae > Melanostoma > Melanostoma scalare. The sequence goes on from OX456984.1 coordinate 39,494,926, forward strand.
TAATTGCAATTTTATATAAAACAAAATAAAATACAAAACCAATAAGCGAAAGCAATTATAAAATTTTTAATGCACAAATATAAAACAGCAAATGAAAAATACAAATGTTAACCAAACCTAAAATAATTTTTATTGAAAAAGCATCAAAATTTAATTTAAATTTTAATCAATGTTATGAATTTGATAATCCAAACTTAATAAAAAAAACGTAAGCAAAGCAGCAATAGTAATAATAAGCAAAAACTGTGAAGCATGTTGAAGCGAAGCATGTTGAATTTTAAATATAATTAGCCTCAATTAAGCTCATCCGTAATAAAAAAGACAAAAAACGTAATAAAATGTTAAAAATCTGTTAATAAATAGTAATTGTGTAAAATGTAATGAAACAAATATGTATGAACTATAATTTTCATTTTTTTTATAAAGTATACTTAAAGTCCTTACTCACCAAGTCATCCAACATAAGTGCATCTGCATCGTTCAGTCCCATACTTCGAGTAAGTGTCAGATATGTGGAAGTTAAGGGCTTCAACTTTCGAAGATCAAGCTGTTGGTGTTCTTCGTGACGTGGCTCCTGAACGGATGGAGGTTGTATTTGGGATGTTGTGGGTTCTAACAGAATTTGAACGTCATGTCCTAATGAAGAATCTCGAACAGTCTCAGATCTCGGTGGTTCTTGAAACTTAAAATCATCGCTTTTGAAATTTAAAAATTGTTGTAGCTGTTGTTTTGATTGTTGTTGTAATTGTTGTTGTTGGAGTTGTAGTATTTGTTGCTGTTGTTGAAGTTGGTGATCTTGTTGCTGGAGATGTTGCTGTAGTTGTTGCTGTTGTTGTTGTTGATGTTGCTGTTGCTGTTGTTGTGACTGTTGTTGTGGGACAGCTGGCACTGGCCGTTCCACATCGCTGAAAAAAGTTTTCGATAGATTAATTGCACATACCTGTTGAGAGGGCTCCTGGACCGATTCGAAATGTATTGCCATGCTTGCAGTACTGGTAGTAGGTTCATCGTCAAGAGTTAGGTCAAATGTTTCTGGCTCAAGTATTTGTGGAGTTTGTAATTGGGTTTCAGGATCCCTCTTAACTGGACTCTTTTCAGTTGACATTGAAACCGGCGGTATCGACTGACCATACAATATCCTCATGAAGTCATAGTATCTGATCAAACTCTCACGATTTAGCATACCAAAGTTCATCTGAGGGCTATTTGTACTACCAGCACTAGAAGCAGAAGCACCATTACGAATCAGTTCAGGTTCAATGGGGGATTGTGATGACTGTAATGAAGGATTGACACGAATTTTTTGCGACATTGGGGGATGTGTGAAAGTGGTTGAGGATGAGGAGGAGGACTCAGTTGGAGTCTTCAACTCCTCTTTGGTGGTTACTATTGGACTGGGATTGAAGGATTTCCTTCGATTAGACAATGTCTTGGATGGTTCGATTTTAATGACTGGAGTTGATGCCTTGGGAATTTCAACAACTGAAGTCTCGGTCATTGAAGAATTATTCAAGGCCTCGATTTCAGTAGAACTCTCATTGGGAATCTCTTCATCAGCCGGAGATCGACCTGGGGAAAGTGGGCGAAGGTTTTTCTTGCATTCGGGGCAAGCTGTAAGGAATCTTGTGACAGCTTCACGTGGAAGGAAAGCATAGGTTTCGGTGATCTGTGAAAGAGAATTAGAAAAGTTTCCATTTAATTCCGGTCTCATGACAAAGCAGCTTTGTAATACAAACTCTTACAATGCGATAAGTTCGCTTTTGGCCGGCGTGTCTACCGCTACGTCCTCCCATTTCCACGTGAATGTTGTAGATGATGTTGAAGAATTCTTCGACAACAGCCACCTTGCGGTAGATTCGCTGTCCAAAATCCTGAAATGAAAACTTTTGCATAAAGTATGGACTAAAAAGGTAACAAGGACATTGTTCCGCCTTGAAAACGCTTTGCATTGCACAAAAGGCATGTGAATTAATAATCTTACCTTCGTCGTTGAGGCGACGTAAAGATCGATATTATTGGGATACTCCTGATTACTACTTGCAGGATAGTCTGGAATATTCTTAAAGCTCTCAGGCCGCTTGGTTGTGAAAGCTTGGATTTGGAAACAAGAAAATAATGAAAGTTGGATAGTTACTTTTGCAACGCAAAACAAAACTCACCTTTCGATTTCACCCAAAAACGAAACTTGGAACTATCAGGTAGACTGTGTTCCTTGCCTTCGAGTGCTTTAAGGATCCGGGCTTTCTTGCGAAGAGTAATCGTTTTCGTTTTGGCTTGATCGCCATATGTTTTCAGGGCCCATGGTTGAAATAGCTGAAAAGAGTAAAAAATGTGTGTTGAGCAAACTGAGGAATCCAAAAACAATAATCCTCTAGTCAAAAATTTCAACAATGATAAACTTTTTTGTGTCTTGTGGTCAACTGGCGTGAAATATACTGAGACTTTTGTAATTTTTTTTTCTTAAGTGTGGCAGACTCCAATTGATTTGTTGGCTAATTTGGAAGCAGAACACAAGCCCCTGCCTTCCACCATCGGCTATAGGGCCATGCAGCACTTCGCGGACAGCAAAGACCTTTTTAAGGACTTTGAGGTCCCTTAACGAACCACACATTACAAACTCACAAGCTAAATGGCGGTTTTTTATCGCCTGTACTTTTTAATTTTTGTACTGATATGGTTATGCTTGACGCTACATCTTTTCAGTCAGCTCTCAAATGCCAAATTGGACCAAATTTGGATGTACTGGGCTTCACATAACGTTGGCAGAATAAAAGCTTATGGAAAAATTTGCAACTCATCTTCTTTTGATTCACTTTGGTAGATCTCTAAACATCACAGCACGGAAAACAACTCACCTCAAACATTTGCTCCCTTTCCATGTCCAGTCTAGGCTTTTTGCATTCTGACTGAGACTGAGTTTCCACATCATCCTTTTCGGATGATTCACAAATAACAGCAGCACCACTTGACCCACCAACACATTCATCTTCACTGCCTTCGGATGTACCAACTTGCCCAAAAGCAAACATCAACTTTCGCTTGTAATTTGTCTGAGCTGACGATTCACAACCGCCACAGCTGCTTTCACTTTCATACTTTAGATCCGCCTGACGTGAATGCAAAGCAGCAGTAGCAGCAGCCGCAACAGTCGGAGTCGCAGCAGCACTTGCAATATTCGATATCCTTTCCTCCTTTGGCACAATGGCTGATGGTAAAGTGGCGGCATTAATATCACCGGCATCCTCTTGCATTTTATTTGTATTGGAATTCTTAAGCTCAGCTATCATAACTTATTTTGCAAATTGTAAGACAATGGACGACGACGATATTTTGCTTGTATGATGCCCACGCAGTAACGAGGATAACAAGAACAAAATAAGTGAGTAGGTGTATAACAACAAAAAATACAAATCAAACAGAAACTTAAAACAAAAACGAAATAACAAAAAATAAATCTCCTCTCAACAGGCAGCACGAAAATGCAACTCTTTTTTAATCACGAAAAGATCATTCCCGCACAGTTGTCAAAAGTCGACTAGGCTAACAAGGATTCCGAATCTAAGGACTTTTGGAATCTGGACCAGAAATGTGTTGGTCAATTTGAAACAGGATTTCTAGATCTAGATACCCTGTCATTATTATTCAAAAAAAAACAGACAAACAAAAAAAAAGGAAACTTTCATACATATGTAACGGAGGAGAACACAAAGTTGTTTTGCACTCAATTTCATTCTCTCAATATTTTTTCTTCTTTTTTTGTATCCTGCTCTCTCGTCCTCGTAGCATTGCTCTTCGTACATACTTCACTTGAAGGTCATTTGATTGTGTGCGAGTGTACATTACCTGTTGATATAGGTGTAAATAATGCAAAAGGATATTCAACAGAGGATTTGAGAAAACTTGTAAATTTTCAAACGAACAACCATACACACAGAGAACACATTGAGAACCACCCGGTCGGTCGGAGAGGGTTGTGGTGTCGTTAGTTTTTTTTCCAACCCCTTTGGAATGGGGAATATGTCTGCATTTGAATTCCGGTTCAGTACCTTCATCTTTCTTATTCGTCTATTTCTTCTATTTTTTTTTTTTTCATGATATCGCGTATGACTATTTTGTCTATCTTTTGTTTCTGAATATGACGATGGATGCCAATCCTTAGAAGAAGTAATGCTTCGGTATGTTTGTTTTCGGTTGGCCAGTGAATGCCAACCAGTCACATTATAAAAGGGTGGAGGGGATTTGATGCATAGATAACATTGGTGGAGTTTTTTTTTAATTTGATTAGATTACTGAAGATTGACTGTTTATTAAAAAGACTGGTTTAAAGGCCATACGAAAGTGAATTTGGGTTTAAAACAGTTGATTTTTGAAAAGAAGTAGAAGTCTTATGGGTCGTATTACTGATTTCGGGTAAAGGTATGTTAGGTGAGAGAGGAGGCTGCTGGGATCTGGAAGGTACACTAGCTAAGTGACAGTTGAACTGGTTTAAGTATAGTCTTCAAAGATTCCAAGCAATAATTTGTTTGACATAAAACCGTTACCAAAAACAATGGAATGCCCTGTGGAACGTAGGTTATTTGTATTGTAAACGAGAAGAAGGTAAACGTTTGATTGAAATCTTGTTAACGGCTGTTTATATGTGTTGTATTTTTCACATAGGATAAAACTTCTCGAATTCAACACGGTCTTAAGCAAATACGATCCACACTCAGTTTTCAAAAGCTAGACCTTTGCGTCATTCTTGCTCAATACTTCTCGTGATTAGTTAAGTTTAATTAACCATTTTCTAATACTACCTATGAACGAAAGAAAGTCTTATAAAGGAAGTTACACAGTGTGGATCGTATGTCCGAGAATGTTTTGCTGCCTATACATTCTGCTTGGAATTTTAATTTTGATGGTTTGGGCTCAAGACAACTGATTTCTAAATTATTTTCGAAATTTTGCAATGAAATAATGGAAATATTTGGGATCAACAAACTCATTGACTCTATATTCTCTCCTATTTTCAATTTTCTTTCGGCACAGATCCACCGGCGAGGTGAGGAAGCAGTAAGCACTCAAAGCATTTGACATGCAAGTAATGTTATGTTATTTGCAATGTAAACAAGAGGAAGGTTAATTAATCGAAGTCTTACTAACGGCTACTTGTGTGTTTTTATTACACATAGGATTACACTTCTCGATTTTAACATGGTCTTAAACAAATACGATCCACACACGCTTTTTCAAAAGCTAGATAATAATTTAAACAAATACGATCCACACACGCTTTTTCAAAAGCTAGATAATAATTTGTAATAATAATTTATTTTATTAAACGTTATTATAGACAATTGATACTTATACCAAATAACTTAAAAAATTAAGAAAATGATGATGTAAGAAAGCTGCCACATAGGGTAGGCCCCCAGGACAGAATACATTGTCTAGAACTAAAATAATTAATCAGCCCTACCACAGATTCCATCGTAGAAAATTTTCACACGGAAAGCTAAGTTACGAACTATGAAAATTTGTGTTCATAAAATCCGAGTGGAATCGAAGAAAGCATTGCCAGTTGCCACACAAAATACCGCCATGCTGGTTTTCGTAATCAGCTGTTTTACGCCAAATGTGCAAGATCATTCACATTTTTCTGCAAACACAACTTCTTTCGTATATTAAGACGACGAATTTATATTCCACTCGGATTTGGCGATACCAAATCTACGAATTTCGAAATTCGTTCCACTCCGAATGGATTATGTGATAGTTACATCGTGAAACTCAGACTTTTTTCGATTCCGATAGAATCTGTGATAGGGCTGAATAACTTAATATTATGTAGCTGAAAAGAAAAGGAAAATCTTAGTTATAAGTCTTTTGATTAAGGTGATCTCGGTATGTTCCGCCCCGGTTGTCGCTGGTGTCCCTCTGCATGGGAAGGTGGTAGGGGGTGGCATTAGCGAAATATGCTGACCCAGGGTCAATGTAGAAGTTGGTGGCTTCGTCGTTGGCTGGTATTATTACTTCGTCCAAAGTGTTCATCACGCTTAGGTATCTTGGCTCAGGGTGTTGGTTTTCACTGGTCATTCTTCTCACCAAATGATTGGGGTGGTTGTTGATATCTTCAGCCATTTTCCTTACTGTCAATAACACGTATTGATCCAAGGGTACACAAGCTGGTTGCTGTAGTGTCTTTGGCGCTGGTGGTCAAAAGTGAGGCCGGTGCTGAATCTCAGAATTTTCCTTTCGAAAAGTAGGAGCTCCTTCATCGTTGTCTTGAAGATGGTAAACCAGACTGGACTGCCGTAATTGATGACGGGTCTCAGCAGTTGCTTGTACATCAGAAGTTTCATTGACTGACTAAGTCCTGTTTTTCTTCTCATCAAAGGATAAAGTCGGGGGAAAGCGAAGTTGGCCTACTTCAAAGCAGCGCGTGAGTGTGGGTTGAATCTAACCACCTCGTTAAAGTTGATGCCTAAATACCTCGCGTTCAGTTGGGCAGTCAGTATGGTTCCATCGGGTAGCGATAGTGATGTTGCTCTGCATCTTTTAGCAGTACGGCAGCTTCTATAGACTCCAGACCTTCTGAAGCAGACGAGCTCTGATTTGGCTGAGCTGACCCGTATACCTCACTTACTATAAAAGGCATATAATGTCTGTGAATGTGAGTTTCCAGTCTCCGGCCAGCTATGGATGGCGACAAAAATGTGCAATATGTTAGAGAGTCATCAACGTAAAGCAAGTTTTCGCAAACCCTTGGAGTTGGCTGGTCCGACGTCATTATGTTGAAGAGGAATGGTCCTAGCTTTGATCCTAGAGCAACTCCTGCTCTGATGCTTTTGGTGGCTGATTTTGTACTTCCGACTTGAACGAAGAAGTTCCTGTGGGAGAGAAAAAAAAAATTTTTTATTAGCGAAGCGGCGGGCGGTCCATAAAACACGTCACACAAAAATTAGGTTTGTTTGCCGTTGCCGTAGACCCCCCTCCCCCCTGTATGCGAACGTATTTTATGGACGGCCCCGAAGCTGAAAAATTTAGTAGGTAGAGTTTATGGATCCATACGCTGTTGAATGCTTTTTCGACATCCAAAAAGCAAGCGACGGTGACCCGATGGCTGTTGAGGGCTGCGGTGATGTCTTTGTGCAGTTTCATCAACAGATGTAGGGTTGAATGCTTTTCACGGAAGCCGAACTGCATGTCTGGGATGATGTTATTTTCCCTGCAGAACTTCTTCAACTCCTAAGTATTAGCTCATTCAGCCTCCAGGAGCTAACTTAATAGGGAGATGGGCCTGTAGTTGGCGATGAGATTCCCATCGCCTTTTTCGGAATCGCCGCCGCCGCTATCTTGGCCGTTTTCCATTTCCCGGGAAAGAAGCTGTTGTTGATGACGCAATTCAAAAGCTAGGCCTTTGCGGCATTCCTGTTCTTTATTTCTCGTGATAAGTTTAGTTTAAAATACATTTTTCTTATACTTCAAGGGATTTTAAAAAAAAATAAGTCTTTTATAAGTAAGTTACACAATGTGGATCGTATGTCCCAGAATGTTTTGCTACATTCTTTTGGAAATTTAATTTTGCATTTTTAGGCTCAGGGCAGTGATGGCACTTGATTTACAAATTTTTTTTTGCAAATTTCCCAATCAAATAAAGAAAATATTTGGAATCAACAACCTCATGATGAAATGGAGTCAGCGCTTTTCTATTTTCAATTTTCTTTCGGCAGCGAAAGAAAGCACTGATAGCAGATAAACATGGCACTTGGATGGACTTGCCAATTCCGCACATGAAGCCATACCAGAGAAAAAGCTTTTTGGATTTTGCTACGGGACTCGAACTCCCAAATGCCACATTATGGTTCCATACTCCAACATTAAACCACGATTTTACTGTTCCTATTTGATGAAAGAGAATGTCAGGAACTAAAATCTACTCTAGACTACTGTTTTAAAGTTGCTTTCCAGGATGATTTGCAAGCGTTTGATTAGATTTCCCTGTTTCAGGGCTTGAAACTTATTAGTTTAAACGTGTGGTCCCTATACACACTCACGTTTACTTAAAAAAAAAAGTAGGTACTTCTTATCATCCTTAACTTCTGTTTAGAATACATTTCAGTTCGCCACAAAACTCCTCTCTTACTACCATCTGTCAGTCACAAATATAAGGTCCACCACCACAGGGTTTTCTTCTCAAAGCACAAAGTGGAAATCTTAATTTTTGTCCTCAAAAGGAAAAAACTAAATTGGGTGGTCACTGGTCAGCAAAAGAAAACAGCAATTTGGGAGCACAAAATATACATCTCTATCTGAAAATGTTTCTTACGTCTTGGTAACCTTCCTCTACTCAAGCAGGGGTATATGTAACTACCTACCTACATTGAGAAAAAATCGTCTGCTGTCAAGCAAAGCGTAGATGGTCTGGTATCTTTCCTTACGAAACAGACCCATGTCAAAGAAGATCTGAGAATCCTATTCCCAACCTATCATGGCCTTCGTCATACCAAAAAGAAAAACTTCTATCTCTTGGACCTAACCCATGATTCGTTTTTTTTGATTTTTTTTTTTGTCTCCATCTATGCTCTTCTCAATTTGTTTCATTTTTTTGCTCATCTTCTCGAAAATCCTCTTTTCATGTGATTTTCTGCTATACCTATCCGATTTTTCTTTTGACACCCACAAAAATCTTCCTTTCCTTTCCCCATTCTCAAACCCATCTCAATTTACTTTTCCAACAGACCGACGCGACGTTGGCGTCGGTCGTAAGAATATTTCCCTTCATCACTCAAAGGACAATGCAATTTTCAGGGTTGGAAAAGTTTTCTGGGGGTACCCACCTATCTACCTACCATCTTTTTTTTTTTTTTTCGGCCCGATGAGTGCAAAAGACGAAACGAAAAAGCCACCATCGACTTTTCATGAATGAAAATAATTTTCATATCGAATTTTTTCAAAGTATGTACTTTCGATATCCGTTCTTCCAATACCTATACTCAAGGACATGAAGGACGGCACGGGCACGGTGTTGACACGCAACGGGGGATGGGGAGTAGTGCTGTTTTTTTTTTGTTTCTTCAAATTTTTCTGCTATTTTGTTGTGATGTTATTTTCAATGGAGCGATGTTGTGGAATAAATACCATAGGAGGTGTGTCTGGTATCTGCAATGGACTCTGATTGAAACTGTTTACCTTTTTATGAGACTTGAGACTTTTCGCTACAGCAATTGGTTGATTGGGGTTTTTTTTAGCGTGGGAGGAATGAGTTGAAAAGTCTTGAATATTTCTGGTTTTCATAACAACATCCGCTGGGATAGGTAAAACATGTTGTTCAATGAAGAATTTTAGCAAGGAATTATAACTAGAAAACAACTCATTTTTTCCACTTTTTATTTTATACTATATTTTCACGAGCTTCGTTGGAAGATTTTATTTTTGCTTTTAAAAAGATTTCCATGTTTTGTAGCCTAGGTTTGAGAAAGGAGTCATCGCCCTGTGGTCAATGAGTAAAGTTTAATAACATAAATGTGCTCCCAACAAAAGTCTTAAGCGAATTCAATAATGTCCTTCTCTCACGTACAGCTTTTACTATGTATTTTAAATGCTCTGAAGCCTAACCATGAGATTGCATTGGATTTTATTGCGAAGTGACCAAGCACTCTGCCCGTGGCGTTCTGGTTAGCAAGTCTGCCTGTTAGCTGTTACGTTGGAGTTCGAAGTTCGAGTCGCAGAAGCTTCCAATGGTTTTCTACGGCTGGCGCAACAGAGCTGAGAGCCTAGGGTCCTGGCGCATTTCCCACAACCATACTTTGTGAGGGAATGGGAGGGACCTACAATTTTCTGCCGGTTACGAAAGGCTAATCGAGAAAGCACTCTGCCTCGCTATTTTACACAGGTATCCAATAGTAATTACAATACCAAGAAAAGCCCTTTCTCTCTAAGCCGTTCGGAACTGGCAAAAACTTATAGGTCCCTTTTGTGGGTGGAGGGAGATGCGCTTAGCCAATAGATTCCTTTTTGAATTTATACTCATTATCTTATATCTTACATGCTAAGAGAAAGGTATAAAACTAGACAACTTGAATAAATTGATGACCCTTAACGGGTACTCTAGATCACTCAAAAGCTTGAGACTATCGTCGCCCGAGAATTGTTTTGTCGTATCTCCCAAAAACACGATTTTGGGAAATCGCATTTAAAGGTTTATGTTACTATAAAAAAAAAAACGAAGCGAAAAAGTTGTCCTTTTTTTAATTAGAATATATTATGTGGAGTATCTTCTTTTTATTTATGTTTTCAGAATTGTCCTAACTGTTTTGGTTTTCAAATTATAAAGCTTTTTACCCAAAATGAGTTTGTCGTATACGCCACCAAAATAAGCTTTTGTTTTCATCCCATACACGTACGACAAAGTGAACGCACGTACGACATTTCAATATTCAAGCGTCTTGTTTAAATCGTATTGGTATGAAAACCAATTAAAAACAGTCAATTTTCAAAGTTAGCAATTTAATTTTATTTATTTTATAGATTAACTAATCAAGTTATATTAAAAAACAATAACAAAAAAGTCATCCTATGACCATATACATAAATATAGGTAGGTACTACATTTAAATCACATTTTGTTTAATAAACTAATAAACTAATAAACTTTCATTCTATGACTATGAAATTAAGTCAATGAGATCGAAAATAACACAGTAAAAAATATAGTATTAAATAAATAATGAATTATTAATAATTTGAGTTTTTTGTTTTTGAATTAAACATGACTTCATAGTAGTTCTGGTCGACCTTCGGCATAAAAACAAATAAGCTTTTAAGGTCAGTTATTTTTTCTTTAAACGGCTTTGAGGTGTTACTAGTAGAAACGAGGAGATTTTAGCTGAACAAGTTTTTTGGAGTTGCTAAGCTACTTTTCTTCGATTTTTTCCATATTGAAACAGTCTTTTACTCCATTTCTCTTCCACTCGTTTTATAATGGAGTGTAAATTTTTCATCCTTAATATATTGAAGAAATTTTATCTTGCTGAACGGAACTGACGAAAAATTCAACTGGCCCGCTCTTGCGGAAAATGATTTGAAATCTGTTGGCAACATCTGAATTAATTTTAATTTTACGTTTTTAAAATTCATGTTTTTAAGATGTCGCATAAGTGAAAGCTGGCTAAATATTTCCAAGTTGCGCAAATATTTGTCGATGGAGCTATGGACGCAATCTACCTCTTGAATTAGGGAATGTCCAGGCTCTGAAAATTTTTGTGTAATTAATTTTAAAGATGTTGAGTTTTGAATGAACTGCATCAAAGCAGTTGACATGGCCTTGTTTTTATTTTGAGGGACGCAGGAATCACTCCAAAGAGTCAGAGCTTCAATACATGGATTTTATCAGCAAATATTTGATGCAGTATTTTTGAAACTGCGCTGGCAATATCGTCGCCAGAACGGCCACTTTGCAACTCATTCCAAATTCCACAGTATGTTATTTTTTCATTTTTATTGGGCAAAATAAGTGTTGCGGTCATATTGTACACATTAAGTTTTCTCTTGTAAAAAAACGAAGAGGCATTACCTTTCGGCAGAGCAAAAACACTTTGGAGGTCAAAGCAGAAAGTGGCATGCTTGGGATCATTGTTTTTCCGATCAAGATCTCGTTCTGCCTTCATTGATGCCTTTTCGGTTTTATGCTGATCGAAATCATGCCTTTCAAGTGTGCTCGGATTTTCATTTGCCTTAAAAATGAGACAGCGGTCGAACTGGTCTTTTTTGGGCTTGAAAAACGACAAATTGAAACTATAGTTGAGCTCTCTTCTGTACACGTGCTCTTTCACCGGATTATTTGAAAATTCTTTGTACAGCTGGTACATTTTATGAACGGTTAAGTGGCCTTCTAAGTATTTCCTACTGGAGCTTGCTCTGCAATAATGCGAGTCTATAGTTGGAAAGCTTTCAATATGATTTCGAACATCCTCGATTTGATGAGCAGGTATTACTTTTTTTTACATTTTTACCTTTTTTTTTGCGGTTTAGGGCAGCCATTTTCGCACAAATTCTTATAATAGTAATAAATTCGTCGCTCACTTATCGAAAGGGTGTTAAGAAAAAATATCTTGCATACTTGCTGTATGCTTTCATCGTCACTTGAAAGATAGTATTGGAATGTATTTTTTCTAATATGGCTAGATCCTTGTCGCCTCCTTTGAACGTCCTTTTTCTTTATAAACTTGCAATAAAAGGTCGGTTTCTCTGTGTCACTCAATTTCCAAAAGGAATCATGGATTCGTTGTCTGTCATCGCTTGAGAAGTTTTTAGAGCAAAAATAGAAACATGTTTTCTTACATGAAGGTTTGAGACACCTTTTAGACATGACATCCCCTTTGATACTTTCATATTCCTGCCCTGACTCTCTTAGCTTTTTACGGATATGACTTTTCCATAATTCCGGAGGCCTCGCTCTTTTTTTCGTTTCGGGTGGAGAACCGTCACTTTCTTTAGAAAAATAAAAAAAAAATAAAAACTCAGTGGAAAAAGGGCATTGGTTCAGTGCAAAATAAATTAACCTGATGATGCTAAGTATTCCGAAGGTATACTTCTGAGCTCTTCATCAAATGGAAGGCAATCTACATATTCGCCTGTAGGGGCTTCGAGCTCTATTTCTTCAATGGGTGGAATGAAAGTTGGATCTTTACACGAGTCGTCGCTATCTAAAAGCAGTAATATAAACATTATAAAATATATGAGCTAGTTATTTAGAAATAAAAAGAATACTAAACAATATCCACCTACTATTCGTCTTCGTTTGGAACAATATCATCAATAAGCCTAACATAAAAAATGTACCCGTGGTGTGTCCAGAATTGTTTTGTGTTTTGAGCGACCGTTTTCGTTTTAGATAGCACTATAGATTCCATATACAATGGTTTCGGTTGATCGCTTGGTCAATTCAAAGGAATGAAAGATTGACTGATTGAGATGACCGAATCTTTCCATCGAACGATTAATGATTGAATCGTTCTCTGGAAATGAACGATTGACACAGCATTACTAATGACTGAAATTTTTTTTGATAGCTCTTTGTATTTATACTTCCTGCACCGCCGCGCGTACGTACGACAAACCAAACCGCAATCCTCTTTTTCTCATTTTTGTCGTACTTGCATACGATCAGTCCTACATTATATGTGAGTACGTGTATGTACGACAAAACAATTTTAAGATTTTATTTTAAATTTTTGATCGTATGTATTAAGCCTAAACACTTACGACAAAACAATATTAAGAAAAAAAAAAGAGGGAAAACACATGGAATTTTTGTCGTATATGCCAAAAACTGGCGGTTACGACAAAACAAAACTCAAGGAGTGATTATTTTGTGGATATACGACAAAATGCATACTAATTATCTCAGCAACGGTAAGAGATAGGCAAACTCTGACAACAGAAATGAAAAGAGCTCCTTTGAAAACATAAGACAGCATATCCAGTTTAAAAAAAACCCATTTTGGCGCTTACGACAAAACAATTCTCGGGCGACGTAATGCCATTCGGTTGTTTTTGGGGTTTTGCGTTTTATAGTAGTTTTTGAGTTTCTGAGCCTTATAATACTTTTTTGGATTTTGCAGTTTTTTTTGTTTTACTTGTTTTTGCTACTGCGACCACCCCTATACCCTAAATCCTACGCACTGAAATTTTGTTAGCCAGCTATTATGGCGACTCGTTGCAATATGAATCTCTATGACTCCAGAGCTGTAAGCCTGAGACAACCTCTAGAACTCATTTGTCATTTTTGCAACGACAAGACGATCGCGATCTGAGACCACTTAACCGAAAGAGCTCTCCAACGGCCACTGAACTGAATGGTCTCTTAAACGACTCTGCCTACGGGCAACCGTCGCGTCGCTCCATGAACTTGCGGCACAGGCGTGGTAGTGATATAGTTGCAGGACCCTCAATCTGTATTGAAGCAACCCTTCCATATCACTAAAGAGGAAACCAGCCTGTGGCACAATTCGAAAGAGACAAGTTTTCTCCATGTGTTCTATATTGGGCTGAATAGCCCTAAATATCGGGAAAAACGTTACAGAATCCGACCCCAGGTTGTTATCCCCCTTTCGGGGATGACTATAGTCGGTCGTCATTGAACCTATTGAAACCAGTAATATCAGATTACCTGTGCGAGATAGAAGTGACTGACAGTGTCTATTCTTAAGGTATAGTAATTCGAGTGAATGAGCTCTCATTTACCATCCATAAATACTTACTCGAAAACAGTACCACTGCCTCTACCTTCACTTGAGCGTCTTCGATCATAAAGTGGCCATTAGCTAAAATGGCGTCATGTGGATCTATTTATACTTCGAGGGTAGGTATATATGTTCTCTGTTGCCATTTGGAGTTTACTACACTAAAAGTTATTTTGATTTTTTTTCTTAAAATTATATTTATTTCAGTAAACATACTCGGGTTGTGTTCCAGAAAAGAGATTTACAAATGTTCTAATTTACTAAAAACAAAGCTGTTGTTTTTGATCTGTGATCGGTGTTCTAATTTGCAAATAATTTCGGACAGTAAGGCACCTGTGCAAGAGTTTGAGTTTTGAACTCCAGGACTTTTCGGGATCTGTTGTAAAGGGTCCGCCAAAAAACTTTTTTTTCAAAAACAGGGCGCAAAGCATCGAGTCCAGCTTCGGCTGTGTTGCCAATATCCTCCTCTTCAATTTTTGAGAACAAAAATTCTTTCAACATGGCCCGATAACGATCGCCATTGACTTTAACGGCCACTCCTTGCTCATTTTCGAAGAATGCCTCTGGACCATAATCCGCACCAAACAGTGACTCGTTTTGGGTGTATCGGCTTTTCAATGTATGTGTGCGGGTTTTCTGTGGCCCAAATGCGACAATTTGCTTGTTTACATACCAGCCAAGATCAAAATGAGCTTCATCTGAAAAGATGATTTTTTGGTAAAATAGGAATCGGATTTTCAAAGTAATGTCGCAATATTTCCCAGCGTTGTTCAAGCGTTTACACAACCATATTCATTCAGCTGAAGGATAAAACTAATTTATCTGTCAAATCACTAGTTGAAAAAAAGAACGTTAGATGGCGGACCCTTTACTATCCTATTTACTTATTTTTTTACCAAACCCATCAAAATCAGCAGACACTAAGTTAGTTTCATGCAGCAAACTCCAAAAAAGTCTTAGATGTTTGTTGTTTCGAAATCTTTCTCTTTTAAAAATCAGCAATAACAAGGAAAATCAAGAGGCCTCGCTTAGTATCAGACTCAAAAATTTGAAATTTGTTCGCTCGTTTTTTAAGTGGAAACATAATCTGTAGATTTCAGGGTAGTTTCTTTAGGGAATAAAGATAAGTCAAGTGATAACTACTCTTTGTTGCTGTTCACAACTCTTGTCTGTTGTTAACAGTTTACAGTTGTCGCTCAATGTTATCGATTGTTCAAAATGAGCCTATCGTAGATGATTGTCCTACTCTTCTGACAAACTGCTCTTCTTTTGCACTTATACAGTGTTTTGCATAAGATGCGACCAAAGCCCAGGACAGAAAGGTTGGGTTAAGACAAGAAAAAAATCGTTAGGTGGGGGGGGGGGGGGGGGGTTGGGGTTCTATCTTCCTCGGTTTAGACGGGAGAGGCCATTATATAAAAATTGACAACATTTTTTAAAAAACTTAAAAAAAACTCAGCCATGGGCTACCACATATTTTACTGTTTTTTAGTGGTCATACTTTGTTTTTAAATAAACATTATTGTTCCTTCTCTCTCGGGACAAGCAAAAAAACGGTGTATTTTCCCAAATTTGTTATTTTTTTTTTTCATTGGTATAAACTATAAATATGAATATAAAAAGTTTTAAACCTGAAAAATACATAAGCATTTTTTTATATTTATTTTGTTCAGTTTTTGTACAAAAGAAAGAGGTAAATGAATGGTCCAAAAAAGATGGGTGTGGGCTGTTGATAAAATTTCAGAATCCAGCCAAAATCTAGCCACATGTTCTTTTGGACTTTAGCTATAGCGAGTATCGAACGATTTTTCTTGTTTTTTTTATGTCAATAAGCAGCCATTTTTCCAAAAACTGCGAAAAAACACGTCTTTTTGATATAAAAATTCGTATGATATGCGTTATAGCTACAGTCCTAAAGAGCATGTAAAATTTTGGTAAGATTTGGTTGAATAGTTTTGGAAATTAGTCGAAAACGTCATTCCAAGGAAAACGCGTTTAATGTTATATTTAATGAAAAATCGTCATATTAAGTAAACGTCATCCAAAAGTACAGTTAGACTGCTCGGATCTTTATAAAATTTTAGTATACATATTATTTTTTAAATTTTTATTTTGTAAAATCCTAAAGAGGGTAGCCCCTTTAAATTAGTGAATAGTGATTGAGTATTCAAGTTTCACAGTCAAAATTAAGAAAATAAAATAAAATTTTCAAAATTTTGCTTTTTTAAGGGGACAATTACAGCGATCAATATTTGTTCAATTTAACATTTCTTGGCAAACAAATTTCTCTTAGTTATTTACTATCGATTGGTAAAACATTTGTTATTCAATTCTAAATTTTTCTTAAAAAATCAATGTTTTTAATTGTTTTCAGTCAAACACAAAAAATCGATCGAAAAGATCTTTCGTAGGGGGATGAACTCCTCTCCCATACAGTTTTTTTCTTGTTCTGACTTAGCCTGTGGTACCCGTGGTGTGATGGATAGCATGTCCGCCTGTTAATCCAGAGGTTCGAGTTCGAATCCCACCAGAGGCAAAAATGTTTTTTGAATTGGCGAGTCCTCCGTTAGTATTCATGAAAAGCGCTTTCTCGATTAGCCGTTCGGAACCGGCAGAAAATTATAGGTCCTCTCCATTCCCTCACAAGGGATGGTTGTGAGAAATGCGCTAGTCACAAACATAAGACTCAAATATTGGCCCTCAATTTGTAGTCTATTTATTTCTCCACACCATACTTTTTTGTTACATCTTTCACAATCAAATTTCAAAAAATTCAACATATATCCGACTTTAATAGGAGAAACTTTTAACCATCACCAGTAAATTTAACTCTCCTCAAAATTCATGACAACATCTACCGAAAAGTTGCCATGGCTGCTATGCATATTGTTTTCTGGACAGTTTGCTTGAGCTGCTAAAACCGTCAGTGTTAGATTCAAAAGTTTCATTTTATTTAGCCATTTTCTATTCAAAATGAAAAAAATTGTTTTAATCCAAAACAGAATAACTCGTTGTGCTTTTGTAAAAGTTAGCGCCAACCGCAGTCGCAACTCTGTGTTGTGTGACGCTCTCAACAAGTTCAACGGTTCAAAATTATTATTTCGTTTTTTTTTTTTTTCTTTGATGAGGCAAAACTCTTCTCCACCTGGTAGAACAATTGGCATTCTAAAAGTCAGGGTTCACATCCACAGCTTTTCCTTATAGAATCACATACCGCACCAGCATCATTTTATTACGATACCCCATCAACTCGTTTTATAACAAAACGAAACAGTTATTTTTTTCTCACACTATTTTAGTTGAGAAAAGAAACCGGCCTAGAGTAGATTATTTTATAGCCCTTTGAGAGAATCCTTAAAAATTGCTGAACTTTCACATCCTTTTTGAGAAGATTTTTCTGTTTCATACTTCTTCTTTTTTTCTTGTTGGTTGGGGAGAAGATTCTTCGGTCTTCTGAAACTGGACCGATGGTGACCTTGATTGACCCGCCCAGGTATGGGATGCTGAGTAAATTTTTTTTTTTTTGGGATATAAAACATCCCTTACTAAACTGCAATTAAATTTTCAACAAAATTCCCAAAGTCTCAGAGAAGCGATCTAAAGGACATACAAGATATGTGTATATATGAACTTGGTGAACTTTTTTCTTGAAGGTTTGCTACGAGATGCTGATGTGTGCTGTGATCTTTCGGAAAAGAGGAACAGGGAAAAAGAAGGATATAAGAAAAAACCCGCATCCAGTAGCAGATGACCAAAAGACGTATGAGAATCTTCATTACACTCAAAGGAGCAACAGAGGACATCTAATACAGTCCACACACGATGTCTTAGGTACGTCCGAGAACCAGTTTTTTCTATTTCGTTTTTATTTGGAATTTAAAGCGAGCATTCACTGTTACCACCCCAATTGAAAAAGGGTTGAAAAGTCCGAAATAAGTGATTTTTTATGCGGATAACACAAAATAAAATGCCAACAGCGAGAAGGATTCTGGTTGACCAGCGAGAATAATGAGGGAAAAAAGTGAAAATTCCTGTTTTATTTGTAGAAAAGCAATGCAAAAAAAAACATTTGGTCCAGCTAAGCATTTATTTGAAATAAACATCCAACATCAAGAAAAGGGATGCGGATTCTCGAGGATGTTGTTTGGTCTGATGATCTTTGGTTTGGTATGAGATAAAAATAAAACCGGATGACAGTAATTATTAGCAGACAAACGCAAAGGTGAGCATTTATTTTTCATTGCAATCAATGCGTTTTAACCGTTGAAAATAAAAAAAAGAGGATGAGCAGATACTTGATACTTCAAGCTAACTACTCTTGCCCAAGGGGGTAAATGTTGTGTTAAACTGTTGTTCTTTCATCATAAAAACAGCCGAAGCCAAATGGAATACCTGTTACGGGTGCCATATTAGGAGAACACTACAAATTCACGAAGTAGTGGGTATGCTTGGAAATTTATGGCAGAGTGGGTATGTCAATCAGTTTAACCTTAGGAATATCCACTGAATTGAGCTTTCCGATGAAATGAAATAATAATTGTGGAAATATGAAAAAGTTAGAAATACGGAAATCCTTTCTATATGCACTTAACCCGAGCTTACACGAGTCGTTTAAGCATGGTGTAGTTTCGTGTTTGTTCGTTTAATAAAAAATTTTTATGTAATTTGAGGTAAAAAAAACTCATTGTGTTACTCGTGTCGTGTGAAACGATCTTATTGCACTTTATTTACATTGAAATCATTTCGAATTGACCAGAAGCAAACCTTTTTCAACAGAAACGACTAAGTGTTTTCTTTTGAAATAGCCTAAGGGCCTACGACGCACAGTGGTCGGATTCAACAATCTAGTGGGACAGAATACAAAAATCAAAGTCAAGCGAACCATTTCAAAATGAAGTAGCTGACTTGTCAATGAACTAGGTAACTTTAGTTCATATTTTGTTTTCTGATCTTCTGCACTGTTAAGAAAATATTCAGCTTTGAAGTAAGTAGTTCATGAAAGCCATTTAACGACAGAAAATAAAAGGTTTTTTTTGTGCAATTTAGTTCAGCTATAAAAAGTGCTACGGTGTATCTTTTGGAATAATATTTCTTTCTTGAAAAGAATTGATTGTGAGTAGTAAATGATTACATACTTACTTAGGTGGGCATTACTTACTTACTTACTTAAGGTGGCGCTACAGTCCGGGTCGGACTAGGGCCTCAACCAACATGCTTCTCCAGCCAGCTCGGTCCCTAGCTAGCTGCCTCCAGTTTTGCACGCCAAGTTGGTTGAGGTCCTCTCCTACTTGCGTGCGCCACCTGAGTCGCGGTCTTCCTCTACTCCGCCGTCCCTCAGGATTGGATTCGAAGACTTTCCGGGCCGGAGCGTTGGTGTCCATTCGCTCTACATGACCCAGCCATCTAAGCCGCTGGACCTTGACTCGTTTGACAAGGTCAGTGTCGCTGTACAGCCCGTACAATTCGTCGTTAAATCTTCTTCTCCACTCTCCATCTATCCAGACGTCCATGCCTCTGCGCCATATATAAGAACCGGGATGATAAGTGTCTTATACAGGGACACTTTAGTTGCTCGAGAGAGGACTTACTACTAAATTGCCTTCTTAGTCCGAAGAAAAAGCGATTGGCAAGAGTTATTCTTCGTTTGATTTCAGCGCTGGTGTCGTTGTCTGAATTAATAGACAAAATCCTTAACTACCTCAAAGTTATAGCTGTCTATCGTGACGTTTTGTCTAAGACGTCGGTGTTGGGTGTCAGTTCTTGATGACAGCATATCGAGAGATCGATTCCGACCCTGATGGAGCAGCGTGCGTTCTCCATCGTCATCCTACACAATCGGACAAGTTTGGTAGGGATGCCAAAACTAGACATGGCTCTATATAACTCCTCTCTATAGATGCTGTCATATGCGGCCTTAAAGTTGATAAAGAGGTGGTGAGTATCGGTTTGAAGCTCCTAGGTTTTTTCCAAGATCTGCCGTAGTGTGAAGATTTGGTCTATGGTGGACTTTCCTGGTCTAAAGCCGCACTGATAAGGACTTATCAGGTTGTTGACGAATGGCTTCAGACGTTCACACAATACGGCAGAGAGGATCTTGTATGCGATATTAAGAAGACTGATACCTCTGTATAGTTGGCGCAGTTCAGAGGGTCTCCTTTCTTGAGGACCGGGGAAACAATGCTGAGGTTCATCGGGCATGCTTTCTTCCGACCATATTTTGCAAATAAGCTGGTGCATACTCCTAACCAGGTCATCGCCTGCCGCATTAAACAATTCGGCAGTGAGGCCATCAGCTCCAGCAGCTTTGTTGGACTTTAGCTTGGATACTGCTGTCTTCACTTCGTTCAGGTCGGGTTGGCGGAATTGTTGGTCTGCGTCGCCTAAATCGAATGGTTCTATCTCTCTAACAGCGGAATTGGGTTCATCATCGCCGTTATAGAGCTTGGAAAAGTGGTCTTTCCATATCCTCAGCATTGACTGCGGTTCCACCACGATGTTCCCTTGGTCGTCTTTGCAGGCTTCGGCTCGGGGCTTATAGCCCGAGGCTGTTGTTTTTACCTTTTGGTTAAACTTCCGAACCTCATTCCTGCTGTGGCACCCTTCTATCTCCTCGATCGAGCGCTTCTCATGCTCTCTCTTTTTCCGTCTGAGAAGCCGGTGCTCGTCTCTCCTCTTCTGCTTGTAGAGCTCGTAAGCAATTCTAGTCTTTTTGTGCAGCGCCACTTTGTATGCTTCCTGTTTAGCTGCATGTGCTTGCCGGCATTCGTGGGCATTACAGTTCGGGTAAACCTAGGCCTTAACCAACATCCTTCTATAACGAAATCGATTTCGGGCGAGCTCTCTCCAGTTTTGCACTCTAAGTCGGTTGAGGTCTTCTTCCATTTGATTGAGCCACCTAAGACGGGGTTTTCACCATCCACGATTTCCTTACAATCGTTTTCAAAAACCCGTCGAACCGGAGTGTTGATGTCCATCCGCTCTACATGGCCCAACCACCGTAGTCTCACGATGCATACTCTTCTAGCTATGCCCATGTCGCAGTACAGCTCATACAGCTCGTTGTTGTATCTTCTTCTCCACTCATTGTCTTCGCATACGGGACCAAAGATCATTCGGAGAATTTTTCTTCCGAAACGACCAAGGCTTTCCTCATCCGCCTTCGAAAGCAACCGTTGTTCTCTTCAGCATCAACATTTGTTGTGCTTTTCGTTTGGCTGCATTCGCCTGCCGGCGTTCTTCATCGAACCATGATGGGTTTTGTTTTGGAGGCTGAGTTTAACCCAGAACCTCAGAGGCAGCTTTTCTGTTGACTTGTTGGCATTGCTGCCACTAGTCTTCGATGCTTAATGCTGGCGGTATAGAATTCAAGGATAGTTAGATGGATACTCGATTGGAGAAGGCGCTGGCAATAGTGACAATCTCTTGCGATTGTAGCTTTCCGACGTCATATCGCTTCACAGCTTTAGTTCGTGCGAGTCTTGAACAAGATATCCTCATTCGTACCTTGGCTACAACAAGGTAGTGATCCGAGTCAAAGTTGGCAACTGGGAAAGTTCGGACATCTAACACACTGGAAGATTACCTTGCGTCGATCGCAACATGGTCAATTTGGTTGACGATTGATTGATCTGGGGATCGTCATGTACCTTTATGAATTTTGAGATGCGGGAAGCATGTGCTACTTACAACAAGATTCAACCCCGCAGCAAAATCGATTAGCCTCAGTCCGTTTTCGGAGGTTTTGTCATGGAGGCTATACTTACCGATTGTATTTCCAAAGATATCCTCCTTCCCTAGTTTTGAGTTAAAATCGCCAAGAATTTTCACGTCGTCTCTATAGGGCACTGCTCATATGTTTCTTCGAGGAGCTCATAGAAACAGTCTTTTGAAATGTCGTCTTTCTCTTCTGTGGGGGCGTGGCCATAGTAGATGTCACAGTTTTTCAGCTTCTTTATGCCCGGTCCACTCCATCACACTTCTTGGATGGCGGATTTGTCTGCTTTGCAGCAGTCCAGGGCGTGCGCTAATTCTCCAGCTGCACATAATCCAGACCAAGTCCTTTTGGGATCCCTACGGACATAAAGGGCTGGAATATCCAGAGTCAGTATACCCTGCTGCAGGGTTGTGAGAGCTTCCGTTGGCTCATCCGCCACCATCTCTACTTCAATACCCTGTCTTAAGTAAGGACTGGGACACTCTCTTGAGGTTGAGTACAGGATTGTAATCGCTAGATATTTTCAATTTTAACGGAGTCTATGCAAAAACCTCAAAAGCCTTATTTTAGAACCACTACTTCTTTGTGGTTTGATTATTCAAAGCCTGTTCTTAGGATGTTCTTTCGGAATAAAGCTCATTTTTATGGAAGTTTCTTGTTGTGTACGTACACCGTACACATTTATGATATCAGCTTTTCATTTTGCTGCTATTAGTCCGTTCATTTGGCCTTGCCGCAATGGAGGGAATAGAACTCTTAGTTCTTGGGAGGTTTTCATAGTTTTCAAGAGAAAGTTGTTGGAATCTTTTCCTGTCCTCAATTTTCAAAATATTTTGTATCGACTTCAAAATCTTTACAATGTTTTTACTTTTTTTAACAAAAAAAAACCATTGAGGCGAACGAGCTTGTGGCCATTACAGACAGGTCATCTTCTTACTTCTTATTTGTTGCTACGGTTTAGCCTTTAAATGACATCGTCGACTTTTTGTGCTTCATATGTGCAGCACCTCTATGGCTCCAATTTCCAATGTTCTTTTGTTTGAATTCGGAACGAAATTTGATGCATCTGAACACGAGTTGCCTTATGGATAGCAGTTATTTTTGATAAGGCGTGCCAACAGCTTAAAGGATTCTCATCATTGTAGTGTAAAGATTCTTATAAGAAAGAATCAGAATTCTTTGTATTAAGACAATGTAAGGACTTAGTCCGTAGACTGCATAGATCATTCAAAAGATTTCCCAACAGCCTTTAATTGGTTTTACATCTTCCAAAGAGCTCTGAAGATTTTCTTAATTAAATCCGCATATTGCACTCGAACATTGACACCATTGACACGTGAAGCAGATAATTAACCACCCGCATCTATATACTCTTTTTCCGACTTACTTGAAATGTGTCTTAGTCCCCTCTAGACCACCAACTTCGTCAATGCAAAAAGAGGTATAGAATGTTGATTATTTATGTTTTTCTATATGAAATCCCCAATTCTTAGTGATGGCTCAATTTCAAACCTTCGTTTGCCGAAAGAAGAACATAAAACCTAGCCTTGCTTCTCCTTTAGTCATTGCTGTATATCCAAGTGACCACCTAAGGCCATGTGATGGCCTTTTGCTGATGTAACTATATCCTCCAGAGTGAATAATTCCTAACCTACCACCCACTCTCCCCATCCCAGCAGGGACATACTCGCTCCTTGTATTCACTGACGACGACGAGGACGACGGCGACGACGAACGAGCGACCATCACCACCCGCTAGCAATACACCATTCACAAAAAAAAAGAAAGAAGAAACACCATAAAAACGACGACGACAAAGTTCCCACTAATCCCTTCAGGGACCAGGGTGTGAGCCCTAATATACACACATACCTCTTCTCTGTTCTCTACATCTGTATTTTATTTCATGAGCACCACCAATTTTGCCTTCCCTACTCCATTTCTTCATAAGCCACGGACACCCACACCTCCTCATACGAATCCACCAAATACAAGAGAGAAAAAAAAACGACAAACTGGAAGTAGGTGTGGAGCCTGCAGTCATAGTCGAACACCAAAATACAAAAAAAAAAACATGTAGAAGAAAAAAAAAACGAAAGAAAAACACGTGACACATCAAAACATTTTTCCGTGCCAAAAAACACCCCAAGGATTTTTGTTTATATTTTTTTTTTTTCAACGTTCGTCCTAGCTTTTTTCTCTATGTGAAGCTCTCCCGTGATCCTTAAAAGAGGAAGGTAACGAATGAGGCACACACAGCGGAGGCCTCCTGAGCAAACACCGACTAAAAACCTACGTTGCTCCTAATTTTTTTCTCCACCCTCTGTCCTTTTATGTTTTCTGATGAACTTTGTCGACTTTGGTTGGTGGCCGCTGGTTGGGGGGAAATGATGAGGATGACTTTATATGGAGATGGAGATGTGGGGTTATTTTCGACGAACGTACATGCATATTTTAAGAGTGACCGAAGAGAATGTTGTGTGTGTTTTTTTCTTCTTTTTTTGTATTTCTTTTTGTATTTTATTTGTAGATTCCAATATCCTTGGCTCATGGGATTTCTGAAAGTGAACGATACTCGTCGGGGTGTAATTAGAATTCTGACAACTGCTTGGCAGGGGGGTTGTTGTAGGGGGGTGGGAGTGGGTGAGTGGTAGGGGGAGGTTTGTCTTAATTGAAATCGAATTTGAAATCAAGTTGTTAGAAACATAGAGCTCATATAGAGTTTCGATTGATAAAAAACGATGGTTCATCTCTATGTGGGGATGATTTGAGATGGGGATGGCAAAACTCTTATAAATTAGTCAAGATATTTGGATCTGTCCCTGGGCACTTACTGTTGTGGAGATGGCTTTGGACTCGAATTCTAATGGATGAATAGTTTTTGTCGTATGCATATTGGATTCTTTGATCGATTATGGCTAAGACATGAATAATTTAGACAGAAATGTCTGCCGAGCTCATTTGATCTTTAGTTGGAGATGCTGATGCTCATCTCTTAGATGAAGTACGGGATAGTTTTATGTTTTATTATAGTTATGCGTTAGTAAGCACCCTTTTTCTTAAAGAATAAACCTGTTGAAACCCATACTTTTGCATTTACCAAGAAAGGAATAAGCTCAACGAATACGAATTTTGTTAGATGTTAGGGTTTAACCATGAAAACAAGAAGTATGAAGTTCCCACTCTACAAAAACTATATACTGTGTTCTTACCAAAAACTGAAGATTTCGCATGACATTGTCTAGTAAACTATTACTCTGCGAGGTTAGACTGATTACAAAGTAAGCAGCGCGCACTCATACAGTCGTTGGTAATAATCTTGGTATGATTCTACAAAGGCAATGAATGTCTCACTGCAAACTGCAAATGTATTGAAAGAATTTTTTACAAAAACAAGAACCCTGGCACCCCAAAATGCTTTCATATTGATACGTGGGGTATGTGCTACGTGGCATGGAGCGATTTCTTTCATGAACCAGAGGTCGTCCAAGTCCATGTCATCAATTTAAGTAAAAAAAAAAAGGCGGATAACATGGCTCTGTAACGCCAACAGTTAACAAAAACGTTGTTCGCAGCCTAATGTTTAAAGAAAAATGATCCATTGATGCCACCACTCCACAACCAGCATAAAACTGTCAACCTCTGTGGTTTAAATTGGCTTCTCGACAGTAATGCACGAGTTTTGCAAACGGCAGATGCGCTAATTTCGTTTGTCAACGAACCCACCTAGGTGAAAAAGCGCCACGTCAGAAAATATGACTTCTCGTACAGAATCATTGTCCAACTCAAGTTCCTTCAAAAACCAATCTCCGGAGCCCTAACGAAGGAAATGGTCGTGCGCTTTCAACTGCGAAGTCTATTAGATCTTGTAAGCAAATAATCCAAGATCTTTATGTAGAATTCTGCTCAGGCAAGTGATTGAAATGTTGAGCTGCCGAGATCAATGGGTTGTTGATATTATTGTAAATTGAATCTCATACTATCGGCTACAGCAGCCACCGTGCGTCCCGTGAGAAGACGGGGTCCGTTATTGTTGTCCACTACCATGCGAGTCTCACGAACTTTGTACATAAACTGGCGTATTGCTGGAGCGGCGGGTCTCATCTCTCATTTCGGCTAAAACTTTTTTCAGAAAGTAATATTTTCTTCAAAGAAAGACTGGTTTTCAAATATCAAAATCAAACAGAAAACTAAAGGGACTCGCCCAAAACCTCAAAAATACCAATCTTTTTGTGCTAATCACTCATACATAGCTCATCCTCATTGCTCTCAGTCTAGTAGAGCCTGAAAATCAACAGAGACATTTTCATAACCATGTGACTATAAAAAAAATCATATAGCCTAAAAGATTTGCTAAGAGCTTCTTTGATCTCGTTGGTAACACAGAGACAATGTTGGCCTCACTGAAATAGTCATGGTCTCAAAGTCAAAAATAAAGGGTGTTTTTTTTTAAGAGGTATAAAACTTCGAATAGAAACAAAACACAAGAAAATCATTTAAATGTCCATCAATTTGGCTTCATTGAAAGGATAATAATTTTATGCCAATAATGTTTAATTATGATTTCGTTCATGTGGCCGCCGCGGCTGGCTCGAATAAAACCTGGTCTAGAGGTCCAATTTTCAACCACTTTTTCGAGCTTGAGGCCGTATGTCGGCAATAATGCCACGAATGCTGGCTTTCAAGCCCTCTATAACGTTTCTGGTTCTGGTTTGTTGACTAAGACGAGTGACTTCACATATCCCCAAAGAAATTAATCCAATGATGTCAAATCATACGACCTTGGGGGCCAATTGACAGTTCAATTCCGCGAAATTATGCTGCGTTCATCGAATGTTTCCTTCAGTAAATCGATTGTGACGTGCGCTCTGTGGCATGAAGCGCCGCGCCGTCTTGTTGAAACCACAATCTCATCCACATTCATGCCATCCCATTCGGGAACAAAATAGCCGGTTATCATGGCTCTATACCGGTCTCCATCAACGGTAACTGGCTCGCCAGCATCATTTCGGAAGAAATATGACCCAATGACTCCACCAGCCCAAAGAGCACACCAAACAGTCAGTTTTTGTGGATGTAATTGCGTCTCAAGGTACTCAAGTGGATTCTCTTCACTCTAAATGCGTCAATTTGGTTTTTTGACGCAACAATTCAACCAAAAATGAGCCTCATCACTGAACAAAATTTTTTGATGAAAATCGGCATCAAGATCAGTCTCATTTTCGCCCATACCTACACCAAAATCACGACGCACTGCATGGTCTCGCGGCTTTAATTCTTGTACAAGCTGGATCTTGTAAGGTCGTAAGCCAAGATCTTTGCACAAAATCTTCCATGAAGTTGATGGACAAAGCTCCAATTGCTGTACACGCTGGGGAATCGATTCATTCGGGTCCTCTTCAACACTTTGCTCTACAGCGGCAATTGTTTCTTCGGTGCGTACTGTTCGCCGTCTCTGCGGATGCGTCACATAAAGCAAACGTAGTGCGAAAACGATCCATGGCTAACCGAATTAATTGCTCTGATGGACGATTATGTCGAGCTTAAAATGGACGGAGCTTGCGGTAAACTTAGCGAGCTGACACATTATTTTCGAAATAAATTTGTATTTTATCATAAACAGATTCTTAAGTCGACCTGTTTATGATAAAATGGCAAACCAAAGTGAACATAAATGACATTAGAATTGGCCAATTTGACCACAAGATGTCAGTTTTATCCCTATTTGAAAAACCAATTTCTAAAAAAACACTCAATGTTACTTACTGATTAAAACTTTCACGTAATCATATGATAGTGCTTCCCTTGACAGAGACGATTAGGTTCCATATCCGTATTATCATAATACAATTGCGCTTGTTTGTTTTTTTTTTTTTGTTTTTTTCCATAGTTGAAATATCTTCTTTCTAAAATTAAAAATAGTAATGCATATGTTTTAAAAAGTTTTTTTTAAGAAAGAAATATTCAATGAATCTTACATAAGAAAGTGTACTACTCGGAAGCGAAAAAAACGAGTAAAGCGTAGCGCTAGTTCATAAAAAACAACCCAGAGTCAAATCTTTCGTCTGCCTTCAAGTTCAGAGTTTATCATTCGCAAGATTGGTATTGTCTTCGTATGTAGCTTTTAAGGTTCTCCCAAACCAAAACGTTTTTGCAATTGCGGCAGCGGCACTTACAGTTGTAAAAATTAATTTTCACAGCGGTATATGGGAGTACCCACACCGCGTTGGTTTTGGGAGAGCCTTTATATTCATGATACGTCATATTTGTTATCTTGTACATACTCGTACCTATGTATGTATAAGGTCCTGGTGGAAGTACGCATTCGATTTACTAGTTTGATGATTTCTGGAAAATTGAGGAGAATGTTTTTAATTTTTTTTTTCCTGTTTGACAGTAAAGTACCTTGCTAACTATCTGATGAACATCTCTGAATATTAAAGTGGACTCCAAAGTTGTTCTTAACATTAACGTATACAATTTCATATTTTGTTGTAGGTACAATAAAGGCTTCGGCACGGAATAAACACCTTGTATCTAGGAACACTACCACCGTGAATTTTAAATCAAATTACTTCATATTTTATTTATTTTTGTTTAGAGTTCTAAGAGGTGGAGTTCGAGCTCCCAAATGTTAAAACTGTTTGACACCATTCATATTGAATGATAGTTGGTAGCAAGCCTCAAATGATAACAGTTTATTCCTTCTTCGAAGGTTCTAGCCAATAGCATATACATATGTATATTTTTACTTAGGGTGGTTTTAACTGCCGATATTGCCTTAGGACTTGCAAAAGAGGCATTGGTTTTAGGTTTTTATTTACAAAAGACACCATTGGAAATTTCTTAAGATGTCAAAGTTCCAATAATATTAGAAAATCGAAAATATGACCAAACTGAAACATATTTAACAAAAACAAATCAAAACAATGTTCAGTGGCTCTAGAGCTAGACGTATTCTAGGAGCACGTGAAAAAAGTCCCGAGTCCTTCTTTAGAATAATATCCAGAATATCTTGCGCGAACAGAAGTACCACAAATATCAGAAAAGGAAAAGGTAAAGGCCAAATAATTTTGCAAATTCAAAAACGAAATTTTTTGTGAATTAATAAAGGATTTGCCAACAACTACTTGACATAAGGACTTGACTTTGAATTTAATCTGTGAACGCATCTTATTTATATTCATCGAACTGTCACTGTCAATGTGTTCAATAAACTCAAAATTTTCATCATGATAAAGTACATGAACAAGAAAGGTTTGCAAATTATAAAAAAATTTCTACTGAAATCCGGAGTCAGTATGACCGCATTTTTAAGACCGGTAACTTCAATTTTTGGTCGTAATTTTCGTAATAGTAGCAGGCAACATCAAATTTAGTCCAAAAGTTTGAGTCTACATAATAAAGTGAGACAACGGGTTGGTGTCGAAGTGTTGAAAATATCGCTGCCGTTCAGGCGTCCGTAGCAAGCGAATCAAATCAGTCGATTCCACAGCGCTCTCAAGAATTAGGCATCGGTCAGATCACATTATGAAGAACTTTGCGTAAAAATCTTGGTTTACACCCATGACAAGGTCAAGCTACCCCCAGAATTGAAGTCAATTGACCATTGGAAGCAACTTTTCTACGTTCTTCGATTGTAGGTAATTCTTGAATCACCACTTTAACCATAAAGAAAACTGTTTGGAGCTGTTTATATGTTGGCGGTGTTATACTGGGCCATATTTTTTCGTCGACGGTTGCGATCGTCACGTTACTGTGAACGGCCAGCGTTATCGCACCACATGATTACCGATTATTTTTGTTCCCAAATGGAAGATATGGACTTGAACGACTTGTGGTTTCAACAGGATCATGGCGCAAACCATAAGCAGCACACTTTATTACGCACTTATTGAAGAGTAAATTTGATGAACATATTATCTCAAGAAATGGGCCAGTCGGTTGGCGGTGCGGCGTTATTAATGCGATTTAAAGAGTGTAGACTATTTTTTTTGGGGCATTATACCAACAAGCTTACGACGCACGTTGGAAGAGCTCAAATCCAACAATGAACGAAACAGCGCCCGAAATGTGTGGCCGAGCCATGAAAACTAGGTTCAATCGACCGTTACAAACGAGCTAGTGAACTAGAACTAGTGTTTTTTTTTATAAATGATTTGATTGTACGTTACGATAATAAAGTTTTTGAAGTTTTATTAAAAAACAAGTCTCAAGTCCTTACTGGAAAACTCGATACAAAGGGTGTTAGTTTGAGAATTATACAAATTCAAAATAATTCACCATAAAGGCTCCATTGTCATGGCATTGGTTTTAAATTAGAGATATCTTATGCCATCAGAGTTTAAAAACGATTTCGAGCGTATTGGCTCCACGTTTGGCTCGAAAAAAAATGTTCGAATACTCTTTCGAGGAACTGGCGCCTTATACTTATCGGCTGCAAGTCTATTCATTGTGAAATAGCAAAATATAAACAATTATACCGCCAATTGTCAACTGGACAGTCACTAGAAACTGTGTCGCCAGTTTATAAACCAAACCTCTAAATAAAACATCTATTGTATTGAAAGGTGGTACCGGTGACGTGATGGTTAGCATGCTTGCCTATTAACCGGGAGGTTCTTAGCTCGAATCCCAACAGAAGCAAAAATGTTTTTCTCGGGTATCGCCCTTCGCGAGAATTTGGCAAGTCTTTCGATAGTAAATTCATTGCCATGAAAAGCGATTTCTTAGCCGTTCGCAGTCGTCTAGGCCTCGGAGCTCTTCGGTCTGTTGGGCCACCCCAATTAATTATTTACTATTTATATTTAAAGATAGTGACAAAGGTCCCACGTTCTCTCAAGTTGGGTCTAAATCTAAAAGATAACCTGGAAAAACTCGAAATATTTTTCTTTTTTGACTTACACTTCCCTGAATCGAATCTTCTAATAGAGAAGCTCTGTTGGTTAGGTGCAGACTATACTCTGCATTAATAACAATGCATTTGCAGTGCAATCAAGGGATTTATGGGAGCCCTTATTTTTCAGCTAGAAAATTCTCTCTCTATTCTTAATCTACCGGGAAAGCTTTTTCCTAGGATTATTTTTATGGAAAACCGTGTCACTGGACTGAAAACACACACAATTTTCTTTCCTTTACAAAAGACCTCATCTTTGCTTTGCCTTGCTTTGCTATAAAATATATGTAAGTATTAAAAATAAGAATAAACTATACAACTGGCTTCATTTGACACAGTTAACAGACTGGCTCTAATTTACAAAATGGCTTCGATGGGAATGTTGTAAAAGTTTCAAACCAAGTTCAGCATTTTGGGATGGATCACTGTTGTAGCAATGGTTTGAAACATCTTTGCATCATATGAACATCATTTGCAAATCGCTTTATTTGTTATGTCTGATATCTTTTTTGCTGCAATGCTCATCACGAAGATGACCTGGTCTTAGTAACCGACAATCCCTTCACTCTCCAACTCCAAATCAACAAACTCCAAAATTTCTGTAAATCATGGGACCTACTCCTTAATGCCCTGAAGACGAAGATAATGAGTCGACAAGGAAAAAGACTATCTGAAGAAGCTCGGGATAGTTCGAGCCCTACGTTGATCGAATTGAGTAAATTAAGACAAGTAGTTTCCAAATTTCCATTCCAGTAGGAAAATAGGGATGAAATAAAAGCCATGTTTTATTGGGAATTTTATACTCATCTTCACTACGAGTCTCAATAAAACGCTGTACTCACTAATGCAACTTTATTCCATAAACTCCATTTACCAGCCATCCCTGTTTTTCACTTCTGAAAGTGACTTATTTTAGTTCACTAATCGTTGTGCATTAATTGTTCTTGTTTTTCCATTTGCGATGTTTGGCAAACGTGAGTATAGATTCCCAATAAAACACGGCTATAGTCTCTGTTACTCAGTGTCAATGAAGCACTCCAACGATGAAAGAGTGTTTGGGATCGGTCCAGCATTTTTTAAGATTCCGGCTATTTTTCCGTTGCCTTTTCCGTTCCCGAGGGAATATCGAAAAGAAATATTTAAAGCCTCTGTCATTTTTCAGGTTCTAGACCATTTTCAGTTGCAACCAGTTCTAACTTCCATTCAAATCTATTAGTAGTTTTGGAGCCTTTTCAATACAAACACTTAGTTCTCGTTTACGTCCACTTTACCGTGGTAATAAGGGAACAATTGCCATTTTAACGGTGAAAGAATTTTGAAATCGGCCAAGCAGTTTCTATGTTCCCATATATGCTCCCGTGGAAATTAGGGGATGAAATATAAAACCATTCTCTTAGATCACTCTATCTATTCAAAAAAAACCGCGGAAAGTTACTTTGCTTTATACTATGTATTGAAATTGATACGTAAATCTAAGTACTTGCGACATTCTCGCAAATTCTTCTTCAAATATAAACTTTATAAAGTTCGGAAAGTATAAAAGCTTTGAAGTCAAACTAGCGCTCAACATTAAGTCATCTTCATTCTTCTCCAAATATCAACCATTCATGTGAATGCAGAGCGTTCAACGTAACAGTCAACACCTGTATGTGCTACGGAGTGCATGCATTTGTTGTGACCTCACTTCACTTACTTTCTTAGCTTGAAGTGAATCTCGGCTTCAACCAACATCCTTCTATAACGACTTCGATTTCGGGCGAGCTCTCTCCAGTTTGCACTCTAGGTCGGTTGAAGTCCTTATCTAATTGATTGCGTCGCTTTTGAAGAAGATTTCTTCTTCCACAACTTGCCTACAATGTGCTTCCGGAAACCCTTTTAACTGGAGCGTTGATATCCATCCGATCTACATATCCCAGCTCCCAGCCATCTTAGTCGCGCGATGCGTACTTTTCTATTGTCCAAGTCGCGGTACAGCTCATAAAGTTCGTTGTTGAATCTTCTTCACCACACATTGTCTACACACACGAATTCAAAGATCATTCGGAGTATTTTTCGTTCGAATCGACCAAAGGCTTCCTCAACCACAAGATATGCGAAGCCCGTTTTCAGAAGAGGCCTTATAATCGACAAAAAGATAATGTATATCGATATTTTACCGTCGGGCTTTTTTCTAGATCTGCGGTATTGTGTAATTTTGGTTTTTGGATCAAAAACTGCATTGACCAGGACCTATCAAATTGTTGGAGAAGGGTTTCAGATGTTCACTAACTTGGCTTCCATTCAACGAACATGATTACTCCAACCATGTAATGCAGATCAGCTACTGCATACTTCTTTGAAAAGTTCGGCGTCAAGACCATCTGCATCTGAAGTCTTATTAGTTTTTACGTAGTTGGGTAGTTAATTCCACGCACAATCCCCAACCTGGGGAGCCAGGTCCTTTTGGAATCCCTATGCACTGGCCTTGAAAGGCCGTTGTCTCGCCTGGAGCTCATCGGGCACCATGTCTATTTCAATGCATTGTCCTATAATATTGAGAGACCCTGAAAAAACTAAATGTGTGGGAGTAGCTCATTCATTGGCTTAAACTTATTGACTGCTGATTTTCACCATTTGCTCTTTACTTTTAGTCGAATTCATCCGCTTTGACTATCCCCACTAGCTCTGGAAGACCACTGAGATTCGGGCAGTTAGCCATTCTTCGCAAAGCATTGATTTATTTCCTTCGAAATATAGTAGGGAGTGTCCAGTTTTCGCATGCCTCATGAACTAGTATCAGACAGAAATTGAAAGGGACCTATTGCTATTTAAGGCTAACTCTTATTGCACTAAGGCAAACAAATGCGAGAATCGTCACTTCAACTCAAAAAGAAGTCTAGATTTTTTTCTTGACTTTTATCTAAAATAATGCAAACTCTGTTATTCTGCCTGCTCATGTTCAAAGTCAACATTCATTTTGATTTTTTCGTTTTGTTTAAAAAGAAAACATTTTCTATATTTGATAAGTGGCAGGGCTGTGGGAAGATCAACATTCTAATAGAGGGTTGTACCTGGCTCCAACCTTTACGTTCTACCGAAAGGTAGATACCTTTTTATTTCGGAGCTAATTTTTTTAAAATCCCAACGTTCGGTTTTGTTGAAATGAAAAAATGTGCTCTATTAATACCTCTTCTGATAGGTTGACAGCTTCAAGAGCTAAATCCGGTATTAAAGTCTACGCAATTAACTCTAGGAGTGATTGCAACGAATTTAAAAATCGTCACTCAAACTCCGCTTTATTTAAAATTTATAAAAGTCCAGCGGAAAAGGACCCTCTGTCCATACCCACCGTTCGCGTTCGCGTTGAAAAACTGCCCAACAGGGCAACAGACCTTAAAATTTATATAAATACCTACCTATTCCGATAGAATCCCATTTATGTGTCCATTTATAAAATTGCAATTTTAACCTAAACGTTCCCATGTTACATCTCCATTATGTAGTCATGTCAAGCAAACATACACACACCCATCCACCCATAATGTAGGCCAGACAAAAAAAATTACGGTTGGTGGTAGTCTATGTAGTAGGCACGTATGTAGGTATGTACATATTTCAAACCTATTCATTTATTCCTATTATCCTTTCGACTTCAAAAGCAACGATAAACAATTCCCTCCTAAAACATACCTACACCTCCGCACAAGAATAGTAGGTACCAACAGCAGCAGAAAAAAAATGCGCCCGTAAATTCCTATGTCCCGTTGCCTAAAGGACCCATGCCACAGCACCACCCGTTAATCGATCAAAGCGTAAAAATTCAACACCCCAAAGCAGCACTCTGCCTACCATGCCTACCAACATACATCAAACCACTATCCCCAACTCTCAAAAAACAGAATTTCAACATAACAAAAAAATTGGAAAATACATAAGCGCGCCACCGAAACGCAGCAGTTCTCATTCCGATTCCTTGTCACTTTAGCACCGTCACGGTTTTGATTCCATACTTCCCCCACACACTACCTACACACATCGTGTGCTGCATATACCCCCCGCTCTCTCGCAACTTCGTCCAATTCAACCGGCTAACAATGGGAAACACTAATTATTTAAATGTGCGTTCGCGCTCCTCAACCCGATCAGAGTCCTGCACTGCTGCGGATGTTAGTGCTCAAATACATAAAATAAAACTCAAAAAAACCAAGGATGGGTAACACTCTTGCCCACATATTTATTTAATGTCCCAACCACAGGACACCCTTAAGCCTCCCGACCCGACCCGACCCGACATACAAAAAAGGAAAAAACACACACACGCACATTCCGTATCCTACGTCCGCCCGCAATGAATTTCAATTACTAACCCAATTAAAGGTCCTTATGAAAAAAAAAAATATGTATAAGAGAAAAAGGACGTTCTACAATAACGAGAAAAATAAAACTTCACTGTGTGTGCGTGCTGTGGGGTTTGCTGGGTGGCAAGCGTAGCAATTTTGAATTTTTCCCACGTAACCACCACGCACAAGGATGTGAATTTTATGCGTGCATGTGTTTATATGGTCCGCAGGATATCACAGTATTTTTGCGTAAATAGCTCTTCTCGCTGGTAAAAAAAAAAATATTAAACGAAAAGAATACACACACCTATCGCGAAATCAACTCTACGACTCACATACGATGTGTAACCCTGTAATTACTCCATGGACTGTTTATCCCCACCGAACGAGTGGGTGGGATGGTGCAGGGAAGGATGTGCAGGACAATAATAATATGCAATGCAACATAATCAAGCAGGATGTATGGCAAATGAGGATCCACCAATGCACACGCATTGAAATCAACAACAACAAAAAAATCGAAAACAGACAAAAACGCGAGAAAGCAAAAAATTATACAAAAAGGACGAAGGAACAATTCAATTCGCAAATAAATCAATTGTGAAGTATGCATAAAGCAATCCTGCATCCTGCGTGACGGAGTGGTGGGGTGTATTTTTTTTTCTTTTAGTAAATGATGCGGAGATGGTGTCAGGATCTGTTTTGTTGTCAGAGAAGAGCCATTTGAAGGGAATCCAGAATCCACATCGCCTCCTTCCAAAAAGTATTCAACAATTTGCAGTATCCTGGTTGATTATTTATTTCCCAGTCTCCGAGGGCTTATTTCTTTTTGTTCGGCAACCAACTATATTGCTGTTGCAGGCCTACCCCAATAATTGCACGCACGCACACACTAGCTTCACGATGAGATGAGAACGAGTATGTGAGATAATTATTTGTGCGTTGCCAATAATAAGGACGACAAAAGTTTGGGTGGAAAAAGTGCGGAGCGCACTTAATAAAAAAAAAAAATCAGGTACGGTGCACAACACATATACTACATTAATTACAAAACACTGGGATGAGTTTGAAGCCGCCTCTACCGCCCAATGCATTCTAATTATAAGTTTTTAGTCCCCTCCTCTTTAACGCCAACGTATGAGTGTGTGTATTAAAAAAGGACGAATGAAAATGCGTTCAATAGTTTTCGCAATATAACATTTCCTCCGGACTCTTGGGTTAGCGATTGATTACTTTTTTTTATCATTATTCAGTTTGAAGATGATATTTTTTTTTTTCGGCTACACGCTTTATTTCACCCCTCCCTTAAGGACACGTGTGCGATTGCTATTATATCATCCCGCAAACGAAGAATGTGAAAACTCAAGCGAATAACGTGTTGATTGTCGTTTGCATGCCTATTTCTCATTCTGTTACGTAATATAGCGTATCCTTTGAGTCCCAAAGGAGTCCCGAAGTAGAAAAACGGTAGAAGCAATTAAGTCATGTCCTTTCGAGCATTTCCCCTGCACACAATGGGTTGGGTATTTGTTTTTTTTTTTTTTTTCTTTATTTTGTGCTTGCGTTTTCTTACAGTCCGCCGTCCGCCGCGCCGTCATCCGTTGTCCTCATCGTCGGTCGTTGTCGGTGAGCGGTGAGGTGCTTTGAACAAAAAAAGGAGTGGAATTGCGAGTGTACGGTAAGGGGATGGATAGATGGGACGGAGAAAGTCAAGAAGAAGAAAAATAAAATTCAAATTCCTCTTGGGGTTGCCAATATCTTTTTGATTTTTTTTTTTTTCGTTCGTTCGTTCGTCCTTAATGAGTCTTTTCTAATGTCCCCTCTATACCTACATAAAACTGCGGAGATAGGGCCATGGTAGTCGCTAGTCGGTAGGAAGTATACATACCTACTTCTCTTTTTTTCCTCTTTTGTATTTTGTTCATCCTCTTTGGGAAGACTTTGATATTACGTTCCTATGTACCCCAACTAGGTAGATTTTTGTTTGCTAAGAAAAAGATGAAAAATGAAGGTTACTCCGGCGAGTGTGAGGAATGGGTTGGCTGGATGGCGAAGATATCTTGGAATAGTAGATACCCCTCGGTTTGGTGATTGTATTGGGAGTTGGGACTTATCTCTGAAAAAAGGGGTGGTTCTTAATTTTTATTAATTTTTTGGCAGATTTTTAATTAGTTTTTGTATCTCGTGCAGTGGGTGGACTTGAAAATGTTTTGAAGATTTATTTTAAAGAAGGTGGAGGCATACCTATTTTGTCTAGCAAAACGAACTTGCGTTGTTTTGTTTTTTTTAAGAGGAGGCCTGTAAAGGCTCTTCAACACAAGTAAGTGATGTGAGAGAAGGGGAGCTAGTTAGAGAAGAGAGCACGAATTCCGCATGGGGTTTTTAGTGACTGGTTATGCTCACTTGGAGTGGCCTAATCTAAAGAATGTCAAATTGTGGTACTAAGATGGTCGATAATGTGAAAAGTAATGCCAAAAACACGTAGTTCAGTCACGTATTACTCGATCACGTGTGCGGTAATTCGGACCCAGATTTCATTGCATTTATCTGTACCAGGAGCGCTAGAGTCTGCCTTTCTTTTTGTTTCTTCGTAATCGTGTCTAAACTTGCCTTTTTGACTAGATCCTCTGTATCCTTCCTTTGAAAATGAATACCAACTCAACCGGTCGGTGAAGTGAAGACTTCCACGATTCTTCGTAGGTACCTACTTTTAATACGATCGAATGCTTTTTCGAAGTCAATCTATAAGGGATCATCTTCCATTAGGATTCTTATACTTTGGACTGCATCTGTTATTGACCTACCCTACCCTACCCGCATGTGGTTAGATAGTTTTGTTATTTTTCGCAGTTGGCTACCCAATACCCGCTCAATGGTCTTCAAAGTGTGGGACCTTGGTCGAACGGGAGTTAGGTATCACAATTTGGTGTATTCCCTTCACTTTGTACGTTAGTAGAAGGCAACTTTCTCTTCATTGCTTAGCCAGTCTATCACCCACTATAAGCTTGGGGGTAAGAATCGTGAGCTATCTGAGCCCTATGTCTCAACAAAACTCCTTTTTAAATTTGCATATGTGAATTCTGAGCAATGTACTCTATAGGAGCTTCCTATATTTTTCCAAATCTCATTTGGTAACTCATCTGGCGCAGCACCTTTGGCTTTTTTGAGTTCTTAGCTGCTTCACTAACTTCTTCGACTGTGATGTCGGGTATTTCCGTTATTATTATTTCGTTATTTAAGTTAATCAGCATCTTGGAAAGCGCTTTCGAGAAAACTGTTCGTTCAATAGGCCATCATAATGCTGCCGCCATTTGTGAAGACCTTGAGCATCATCAAAAAACTTCGGCTAACGAATCTCCGAAGTGTATCTGCTTTTTGAGGCTATGATAGTTGCGCCGTAGCTGATATCTCGTATTTCTTAAATAGCTTGTTTTGCATCTTACTTGCTTACTTAGGTTGGCATTACAGTTCGGGGTGAACCTGGGCGTCAACCATCAACATCCTTCTATAACGACTTCGATTTCGGGCGAGCTCTCTGCAGTTTTGCACTCTAAGTCGGTTCAGGTCTTCTTCCACTTCATTGCGCCACATAAGACGAGGTCTTTCCTTTCAGCGATTTCCCTGCAATGTGCTTTTGAAAATCCGTCGAACCGTGGTGTTGATGTCCATTCGCTCTACATGTTCCAGCCATCGTAGTCTCGCGATGCGTACTCTTCTAGCTATGCCCATGTTGCGGTCATACAGCTCGTTGTTATATCGTCTTCTCCACACATTGTCTTCGCATACGGGACCAAAGATCAATGGGAGAATTTTTCTTTCGAAACGACCAATTGTCTCCTCACCCGCTTTCTATAAAATCTCACTACTACCAGCTACCACTTTGAGTACAGCTTCCACCACTGATTCATAAACTATTTGTGAAAAACAAATGGAAAAAGTGCGACAAGAGAAGTAAAGGTTTGCCCTCTAATTATTTCTTCACTGGCACTGACAGCATATGATTTTCATCAGTTAAAGAGATGAAGTACAGATGGCGTTATTCAATTACGTCAATTCTTAGTGCGAGTCAGAGATAAGAAATTAATTAGATGGCAAACTTCACACACACATTGAAACTGCCTACAAGCTGATTTACCGAAAATCACCTCACTACTACCACTTTGAGTACAGCAAATCCACTACTACCACTTTGAGTACAGCTTCCACGTATTCACAGACAGAGGATGTGATTACAAAAACAACCCCCCCTAAACATCTTACATAATTTATGAACGGCCCCTACGGTAAAAGAACTTTTAAAATCGATCCAGTAGCTTCAAGGTTCCCGTTTACGTTTCCGTTCCCGTAGGAACATGGGGATAACAAATACAGCCCATGTCCTTTCTTAGACCATCTCTGCACCAAAATTCATACAAATAGGTTCAATAGTTTGGGCGGTAAACGGTAACAAAGAAAAACAGACCGACGGAGTTGGTTTCGGATCAATAATGTTAGTAAGTACTTCCGTTCCCATGAGAATTTGGGGATAAATTAAAGCTGATGTTACTTGGACATAGTGTAGCATTCTTAAAATCAGTTCAGTAGTTCCAAGGTTCCTGTTTACGTTCGGGCTCTTGTGGGAATATAGGGATAACATATATAGCTTATGTCCATCCTTAGGCTCTAGACTATCTCTGTACCAAAATTCATGAAAATAGGATTAATAGTTTAATTTCAGACTTATATAAGTAGACTCCCATTCCCATGGGAATATGGTGACCGTTCCCGTAGGAATATGGGGATGAGTTACAGTTTATGTTACTCGGAGATAGTGTAGCATTCTAACGGTGGTCGAATTTTTGAGATCGGTGCTGTAGTATCAAAGTTCCCGCATGCGTTCCAGTTCCCGTGGGAAACAAGGATAAAATATATGTCCCTCCTTATACTCTAGACTATCTCTGTACAAAATTTCATTTAAATCTGTTCATCAGTTTGGGCGGGAGGTGGTAACATAGAAAGGCGAACAAACAGAGTTACTTTCACATTTATAATATTACATGGTTAGGAAGTTAGGATTAAGATTGTTCCTAGCAATGTATTTATACAAATCAATACGGAGTATAAAAAAAAAACATAAAAATATTAAAAACAGATTGTTCGTTCATATTTAATATATTTTTTAATTTTTAAGTATTCCTTTAACATTTGCTGTTTTTAAAATTTTCTTATTTTGCTACGATCCAATGTCAGAAATTAAAATTTGAATTTAAACAATTGTAAATTGTCAATTGTAAACGGCATAAGGCCATGAAAATGCTCAAATGTTTTTTGTGTTATTATTATTTTTATTATTTGTTATTATTATTATTATTATTATTATTATTTGAATAAAAATCACTTCAATTCAATTCAATTCAATTCCATAGTAGAACACTGCCATCACAAATCCGTTTGGAATTGGCATAAAGCTGTAGGTTTCGGAAATGCTTTGCCCCGTAGTCTCCAAAAGTTTTTTGGTCCACAATATTTATTTCATTTATTATTTTACTTGCCACAATTGAAAGTCTGGTTAAAAAACTATGTTTCCCCACGAAGGGATAAATCTGCGGTCCCCAACACGGGTCCATTGCAGAGATTAAATTATCACTAATTTAGTTAACTCTTTTCTTTTGTTGTTGACACTATGGAGAACTAAAGTCAAGTAAATGCAATTTATACGAATTTCAGCAAAGCCTTTAATTCAGTCTGCGACATCATTGCTTCGGAAACTCTAATTTTTTCGTATACGTTCTCAAGCTTTCTTCTATTCTTCGAGGCCCTTGGTGTTTCTGAGGGCAGTCTTCTTGGTGTATTGCTTGTATCTTATCTTCAAACGTGCAATTCTTGTATGTGTATATAATAAAATAGCTATATATTCACAGGATCTCGGAAACGACTACAACGATTTCGATTGTATGTAGAGGAGAGTAGTATTGGGTAGTAGTGGCAGTAAAAATTACGATACGACTCTTCCTGATATCTATCGGGGAGTAGAAATACTATTAACAACCGGGCCTGCAGGTTTGAAGTCTGATAGTAGATGGCGTTGTTAATACTAAGTATACCGAACAAAGCACGGTCATCCAGGTACTTTCTTTTATCCGCAAAAGATCTTAAATTGACCCTGAAATAAATTGGATGGATTTTGATAGGTCCTATATAACTGATAGTAACAACTTTAAACAGAGTTCCAATCTAAGGAATCATAGTCCAGAGTCGATCGTTCACTGGGCTTTCAGAACCTATAACGGCTCTATAACGGAAACCGAAATTGTGTGTTGTGGTAAAGCTGCTGCTTAAACAAGCTGATATCACTGGTAAATATGTTTTTATCGCGGACTTTGGTTAGGCTTTAGTGGAGTTTTATTGATGTTCTAAGGCTTCTACTACGATATCAATCATTTGGGGCAAATACGAAACGGGAATACATAAGCTGCAAGAATGAAGCGATGGAGAAGTGTGGTCACATCCAACAAAGAGCGTGGAGGCCAGGTATCAGGAGCATTTGTTAGCATGTCTGCCTGTTACGTGGGAAGTTCGTGGTTCGAGTCTTAGAAGCATCAAAGAAAAAAATGTTTCTTACGGGTATCGCTCTTCGCATGGACTTGACTTTTAATTCGAGAGTAGGACACTGCCATGAAAAAAGCTTTTTCACTTCATCGTTCGGAGTCGGCCTAAAATCGTTGGTCCTGGAAATGCGTTCTCGAGGTTTCCATAGCTTTGTTGCGTCCCAATACTTTTTTTTTTTAATTTCTTCTCGTGGATGACGGCAAAATTATTCCCCTCTGGCACTAGCATTTTGATGGCCTATTGAACGAACAGTTTAATCGAGAGCACTTTTCAGAAGTGAAGAAGTTAGGGAATCGGTTAGGAGCTCCGAAAAATAAAATTAAATCTAAAACTCTGGGCCTAGAAGGTTCATGATTCTCATCTCCAAGCTTATACGAAGGCGGTGATAATCTGCCAGCAATGGAAAGATAGTTTATTTTCTTTTAATGAACAACCGTTTGATCAAGCTGATGTTCCACTTTCCACACTTTGAAGCTCATCAAGCGAGTATTTGGAAGTCGAATGCGAATATTAATAAAGCCATCTGATAAGTGATTACAAATGCGTTTTGTTGTGGGTTGGTCAACAACAGATGCAATCAATAAGGATCCTGATGAGAAAACATTGTGATTCCTTAGAATGCATGTTGCATGTTGTGCTGGTTGACTTCGAAAAAGCATTCAGTCGGCAACCACGGGCTTGAATATGGGTGGCAACGAAGAGTTCCCGAGGCCTATGTGTGGATGGTCATCAAGGACATGTATGTGGGAGCAGTAACGAAGGCTACATGTCCACCTGCTTTCACTTCAGCATTCCTATTCACAGTATGTGCACATCACACCGAGGAAGTGTCTTGAGTCCTGGGGCCGAATTATTATATCAGTGATCGAGTGAGTGAGTACTATTATTCTTTCAAAATTCCCCATATATTACACAAGACATCAGACTACTGTCCATTTTTTGACTTCAATTTGGTCAAATACTAATGAAAAGAATTGTGGTACTGAAGTGCTCGATGAAGTGAGAAGCAATCCTACAAAATACATAATTCAGTCACGTATTACTCGATCACGTATGCGGTAGTTCGGCCCCTGATGTGCTCTCTATTACAGTCATTGGCTACCTACTGGAAGACAAAGTGCAGAACTCCAAAGTACTCGTACATCAACTATTGTTTGCTGACGATGGAGCCATCACAAATGAGGATTCTACATATACTTCAGTGCAAGACGCACTCAATGTTTGGGTAGAATTAAGAAGGTTTAGCGGGTAGCGTATTAGCCAAAAAGTGACGACTCTGTCAACGTGGCGTACTATACGGGCAGATCACTAGTATGAAGCAGATGAGTGAGAGAATGAGAGCAGTGATCACTACAAAAACACGTTGGACGTAACGCTGAAAAGGAAAAGCATGCAGAGGGTGGGAATCTCAAGATGCTGATCGCTATACGTTGCTCTATACACAAACATTAAAATTGAGTTTAAACTTTGAATAACACGTAATGTCGTATGCATTGTTGAATATAAATTGTCTAAAAGTATTTCACTTATTGTTACAATGTTTCTTTGAAAAAAAAGACGAGAAAAGATTAGTTGTTTGAACTTTCTCTGACGATATCACAGTTCACAGAACACATGCGAACCAAAGTCAAAAATGTTTATAAAGTTGATTTAAAATATAAAAGCACCACAGAGGAAAGATTGAGATTTGCTTTTTTTGCTAAGCGACATAAAGCCAACCATCCAAAATTGGCCTTATGTCACTTAACCTTAAGTCAATTCACTTTCTGAAAATAACCAGTGCGAGAACGTTTCTAACACAAAGCTTGAACGAACTTTTGCAATCGAAATCGATTATACTTAGTTCTTTTGAAAACCAATTTGTACTTATAGACTATCTACGACTAAAGGCCTCAAAGCCTTAAGATTTCCAAGTAACAGTTCAAATAACATGTAGGTTGCAAGACAGATTCAGTTAGAGCTTGATGAACCTCTGTACATATGCGATTTTAAGTCTGTACTGTATGTTAGCTTAGAACCCTTCCGCTATTCCCAAAGGTTTGTATTGTGCTGATTACGAATACGGTAAAAGCACCTACATTGAAATTCGCAGTTACTCATTAAAACAATCAATTAACTAACATACTGTTGTTCCGTTGCATGAGCTGCTTTAAAGGATTGGTAGTCCTTCAGTTGATGAGATCTTCTGGTGGTTTTCTTGGCAAGTTAGAAGTAGTTCGGCATCATCACAAGCCAATCCTTCTTGATTAATTTTGTTTTCTTCACTTAAAGTCTCACGTATTTTCTTAATACATTTCGTTCAATATTAAATGCTGACCAACAATTTAAGATCTCTGAATGACTTCATCACTCGGATATATGTATGTACAAAACAGAAGGTTATGACCAAACAACTATCATATTTAAGCATTTGTATGCCACGAGGACAAATCAAGACTCAAATACTCAAAACCAAACTCCCGACGGAACCCGTATAAAATACACAACTCCAATCATTTCATGCAACACAAAGGTGAGATAATCTTTGTGGCTGACTGTCT
Organism: Melanostoma scalare; assembly: GCA_949752695.1. Lineage (NCBI taxonomy): Eukaryota > Metazoa > Arthropoda > Insecta > Diptera > Syrphidae > Melanostoma > Melanostoma scalare. The sequence continues at coordinate 39,539,208 of OX456984.1, forward strand.
TGTTGTTGTATGATTTGTCCTTGGAAACATGACATAATAGTATATCAGTATCTTCTCACTATCGGCCTAAAATCTAGGTTACTATACACACTTCTGCACACACAGAGTGCTAACACCTTTACATCCTTACCAAACATAGCATCCATTAAGGAACCTCAATCACACTCTCGCACCGTTTATGGAAATCCTATTTCCATTCACGTGTCAGGAAAATCCACAACCGTTTTTTCCCATTTCTTTTGCCATTGTGTATAGAATCCTCTATACACACCATTCGTCGTGGCACCAAGGAAATGCGGTTGCATTTGAAAATGATTGTTAGAACGCATTCGGTTGCACGGGAGCCCTTTTTTCACTTTGAAACTCGATCAAGTTAGAAAAATTTCATTGCGATTGCGACTATCCTATGGCATGTTGGCGGTGTGGGTTGACGGCATCTACCATCTGCCCTACCGCACACTCCCTACCAAAAAGGTTTATTTGAAAGCGCACATGAAGCTATGATGGAGGCTTCCGGTGATGGATGAATCTCGGTGCTTTTTTTTCAGTCTTGTTCCCATTTTCAGTAGATATCCTTTCTTCTGTATTAGTTTTTTTTGTTTTTTATGCTGAAAACGGAATAGGAGATGAGTACGGCGACAGTGGCCCCAACTTTGGTTACTGGTTAGGAGAGGGATACAGAGATACTCTCGTACACCCATTTGGTCCTTTCTTGTTATTATTATTTTTTTTTTTTTTTTATTCGTTGGGTTCTTAAAACAAACCTTTAGGACGGCAACGATGGACAAGGATGGTTGTCGGTGGTGGTGGTTTGATGGTGCAAGGAGTATCCTCCTCACCATAGAACCTAAACGAATATATATGTGCATAGACCGCTAGACCGGGGAGCCTTTATGGTTCCGTTCCTTTGAAGGAGAAAAAAAGGAATTTCTCATTCTCTACCTCATCCGTCGACGTCGTCGTCGTCGTCGTCGTCATCGTAGTCCGTTTGCTTTCTCATGATACCGAATGCCCTTTGTGCGGGACCGTGTAGTCCATGAGGAGTAGGACTTACAAAAAAGAAGGAAAAAAAAAAGAATATATATATATAGGGAAACAGAGAACTCTGAATTGTGGGCGACGAAGGTGGCTTTCGGTTAAGGCAACCTCGAGGTTTGAGTTTTAGACGAGGGTGAACAAAGTTTTGAACTTTTCTCAAATTCCTTTTGAAGAGGGCGAGTATAGCAGAGGCGCAGCAGTGGTGGCAACGGCAGCGGCAGCGGCAGTAGCGACTAACGAAACGGGGAATGTGTGGGCTTCTTCTGTTCTGAGAGGAGTGTGTGAGTGTGAGGTTTTATGGTGTATCCGGGAGTATTTTTATCGTCATCTCTTTTTTATTATTTAATTTTTATTTTTGTTAGTGGTTCTTCTATACTTTTTTTGTTGCTAAAGCTGAAGTCGATTGAAGATAGACGGATGCCAACGGTCAGGAAATGATGAGATAAGAGATCCATTACATAAGATGGAACCTACACACCTACACTTGTTTCTATAGCTCCGTCTAGTTGAAAGTGCAGGTGCTTCAAGCTAAATGATGATTTAAAGTTGTGGAAATGGGTACTGCGGTCAGAAATACTTGAAGTCCATTGAATTACTTTTTACCAAAATCCAAAAGCACATACATATTATGTTTTATGGTGAGAGTTAGTTGGAACACAAAACAATACTCTGCATTTTGTTTTAAAAATCTAAGAACCAAAATCAAAACCTTTAATGGTGTTATTTGATGGTTAGTATCCTCCAACTAAAAACTGGCAATTGCAAGCTAATTATGGTACTCAACTTTAAAATTAATTTTGGGGGTTATGATAAATAAATAGCGTGGAGCAACAGAGCAAGGAGCCCCTGGGCCTGGCACGTTTCTCACAACCATGCCTTGTGAGGGAATGGAGGGACCTACAATTTTCTGCCGGTTCCGAACGGCTAATTGAGGAAGCGGTTTTCATGGCAATGAATTTACAAACGGAGGACTTGCCAATTCCTCGCGAAAGGCGATACCCGTGGAAAAACATTTTTGCCTCTGCTGGGATTCGAACCTCGAACCTCTGGGTTAGCAGGTGGACATGCTAACCACCATAATGGTTCGAAACGAATTGTGGAGTTAAACAAGGATGCTTACTTAGTGCAATGCTATTTTCACTCTTCATTAACGATGTAGTTGCCTATATTCCTGGTGGAATACGTATTTCCGACTTAAACATTAATGTACTTTTATATGCCGATGACCTAGTGATACTTGCAGAATCACCAGAAAGCCTTCAATTAATGATTAATAGATTAACAGAATATCGCCATAAATGGTGTCTCGTCATTAACTCAACCAAATCTAAAGTCATGGTTTTCTCAAGATCTACTAGAAACCGAAACAGCTATAATTGGACTTTCAACGGATCGAGACTAGACGTTGCAAATGAGTATAAGTACCTGGGAGTGAAATTGAACAGTACTCTTACCTTCAAAAGTCATCTTTTGGATAAAGCAAAAAGCGCCCAAGGCCTGATCAATATATCTTGGAGAAACATTTTCTTAAATGAACGTATTGTACTTTCAGCGAAATATAAAATATTTGATGCTGTTGTAAAGTCTACTTTGTGTTACGCTGGCCAGGTGTGGGGTTTCGATGAATACGAACAAGTTGAAAAATTGCAAAGAAACTTCATAAAAAAACTCTTTAATCTACCACTGAATACACCAAACTATGCATTTTACCTTGAAACTGGTCTACCTAAAATATTTACTTACACGTTGAAACTTCAAGCTGATTATATAATAAAAACTCTCTCCAATCAAGACGCAAGAGTTTCAAAAAATATGGCGCTATACGAGCTCAGGAACGAGGATTGGTGGATGTCAAAGTGGAGAGATCTTGGAAACAGATACGGTGAGGTTCTTACCACGGAATCAGAAAACTTAAACTTTTTCAAGGAGCAGCTTTACAGGATCATTCAACAAAATGAAAACTCTGTACGCGAAAGTTTCGAGGCGAAAGCTCTCGAATCGGATAGCAGAATTTTATATTCACAGCTAAATAGGAATTTACTGCAAGACAATTACTTTCACGACATGCTAAGCTATAGAGAAATATCGCTTATATTTAAAGTTAGATGTGAACTGTTGAGCCTCAACGGAAATCCCTACAATGAAAATTTCAATCAATTCTGTACGTTATGTAATCTGAGATCCAAAGAAGACTGCTATCACTTTGTCAGCATTTGTCCCATCTTCTCACCACAACGCCTCGCTTTTTTTGGGAAGAAAACTTTAACAATGCAGGAAACAATAAACATTTTGAATGGTTTCGACTGGAAATTACTCTACAAATTCTTAAAAAATATTTACAAATATAGGATGTTATTGATATCAGAATACACATAATTTTTTATTTAATTTTTTTTTCTTTTATATACTTATATATAAAAAATTGCTAACCGAGCTGACGGCAAAGGCCATAGCTTATAAATTCATTATTTTTGTCAACATTTTGTTAAAAACACGTTCAAATAAAAATGAATTACTTACTTACTTACTTACTTACTTACTTACTGCTAACCATCACGCAACGTGTATCACATTTTGGGGGTTAGCTGTTAGATTTAAAAAAATTAAAAATCTAACTTTGAGGGGATAAATAACGTAGCCGACTGATTTTAACTCATAAGTTCGGCGGTCCATTCTACTTCTCATTTAATTTGTAGCTTTTTTTATCGATATTTGAAACTATGATGCCAAAAATTGAACTTAAATTCAAATTCAAATTGACGAATGGTGTCTGCAATAAAAATTTGATCCGTAGGTCAATCTCTCGTTGATTGTAGGCATATTTTTTTTTTGGGGTTGATATTTACAAAAAGCCACCTGGAGATGGTGTATTAACCAACGCCAGTCAGGTTGCCCAATTGGGAATCATTTATTTTTAGAGGATTAATTGATGATATAAACTCCTACAATGCTCTTTAAGTTCTCAAGGAACTCTAATGAAATGCTAATGGTTTTTAGTCTTATGTCTTTTTAGATGTAGATATGTAGTTGTTTCTTAACATATTTCCTGAGTTTCGATGATTTTTTGTCGTTTGAACGGAAGACCAATGAATATTCAAGATTTTTGGAGGCAGACGTGATTTTCTCTTAATTTTTTCACCTAAGAGTCAATTGGTCCTTATCCGTCGGAACTTAAAATTCCCCGGTTTCATATGAATTGGAAAATTTTTCTTGTGATATTTTTTTCAGTAGCAGAGGGGGCATTGTTTCCCATTGTTACAGTGTGATCACTGAGTGACAATTATTTTATTGAACGTTGTATATACAATTGATGCTTATACTAGATAACTTAAATTATTAAAAAAATGATAATGTAAGAATGTTGGCGCATATAGGGGGCCTAACCAAATACATTGTCTAGAATTAAAATAATAACTTAATATTATGTAGCTGAAAAGAAAAGAAAAATCTTAATTACAAGTCTGTTGACTTGGGTGATCTTGGGATGCTCCGTCCCGGTCGTCGCTGGCGTCCCTCTGGCATGGGGAGGTGGTAGGGGGTGGAATTAGCCACGGAAATATGCTGACCCAGGGTCAGCGTAAAAGTTAGTGGCTTCGTCGTTGGCTGGTATTATTTCTTCGTCCAAAGTGTACATCACGCTTAGGTATCTTGGCTCTGGGTGTTGGTCCTCACTGGTCTTTCTTCTCACCAAATGATTCGGGTGGTTGTTGATATCTGCAGCCGTTTTCCTTACTGTCAATAACACGTATTGATCCAAGGACATCACTTTGGCTTTCTCGTACACAAGCTGGTTGCTGTAGTGTCTTTAGCGCTGGTGATCGAAAGTGAGGCTGGTGCAGAGTCTCAGAATTTTCCTTTCGAAAAGTAGGAGCTCCTTCATCGCTGTCTTGGAGATGGCAAACCAGACTGGGCTGCCGTAGTTGATGACGGGTTTCAGCAGTTGCTTGAACATCACCAGTCGTATTTATAAAATTTGCTTAGAACATCCTTAGACCCGTACCGTACGGTACCCGTGGTGCGATGGTTAGCATGTCCACCTGCTAACCCAGAGGCTCGAGGTTCGAAACCCAGCAGAGGCAAAAATGTTTTTTCCCGGGTATCGCCTTTCGCGAGGAATTGGCAAGTCCTCCGTTAGTAAATTCATGCCATGAAAAGCGCTTTCTCAATTAGCCGTTCGGAACCGGCATAAAATTGTAGGTCCCCTCCATTCCCTCACAAGGCATGGTTGTGAAAAACAAAGCTCCTCGCTCTGTAGTGCCACCCTATTTATTTATTTTTTATCCTTAGACAACTGTCCAGCTAGACGGTGTTGAAAGAGTTGGACAAGGCTTTGCCAATTTCGTATTTATAAATACATTCCAACAGTTGTCTAAACAACCCCTCAAACTGTCAACTTTGAATGAAAAACTAAATGGTGTCGTTCATTATGTCTCCGCGCATAACCATTGTTTGTGTTTTGATATACGACTTGAACTAGACCAAAAAAACAGCTTATTTGACATTGTGTTACAACTTTTCCAAGTCACATAAAATGATGAAATTAGTGCAATATACAAATGAAATTGTTGAAAGTAGTATTTTTGCACCTCAAACTGCTTAATTTTTTCGATCTTAACACTCCCAACAGTGTTTTATAACATGTTCAACAAAATTATTTTTTGTTGTATTTAATGTCCGTTTAGCCACAGTTTAGATTAGACAATCAATTTCGGTGTCTAAAGCTAGACATTCCTTAGACAGCGATGAAAGTATTTATAAATACGATTAGGGCTTGGACACTGTTCTAAGAGCTGTCCAGACATACTTTGGAATGGGATTATAAATACGACTGCAGAAGTTTCGTTCACTGACTTAAGGCCCCGACCCATAGAATCAGTTGCGTCCGTTCGCTGCCGGATTCACCTGACAGCTGTGAGTTTTGCCGGACACAACGGATTGGGGTGACCCATAGAATCCGTTGCGGTGTCTCAACTCAACAAGACCACTCATGTTCATGTTAGCAGAAGAGAAAATTTCAAATTGGTTCTTACTGCGCATGTCATCAGAGAGAAAATTTCAAATTGGTTCTTACTGCGCATGTCTCTCTTCTGCCGGACGCAAAAAGTTAAAAGTTGGGCTACTTTTAGCGTTGCGTCCGTTGCATCCGATGCTTATGGGTCACCTCTCATAAGATCGTGTGTATTTAATCGAGCTGTCAGGTGAATCCGAGAGCGAACGGACGCAACGGATTCTATGGGTTGAGGCCTTTAGTCCTGTTCTTCTTCTCACATCAAAGGGTAAAGTCGGTGAAAAGCGAAGTTGGCCTACTTCAGTGCAGCGGGTGAGCTAGGGTTGAATCTAACCACCTCGTTAAAGTTGATGCCTAGATACCTCGCGTTCAGTTGGGCGGCCAGTCTGGTTCTATATATGTATAGACTTTATGCCTCCTGAAGAAGACGAGCTCTGATTTGGCTTAGTTGACCCGTATAACCCACTTACTATAATAGGCATTAGGTCTGTATCTTTACTCACGGGATCCCGCGGGATCCCGAAACGAGTATCTTTACTTTTTTTTGACGTAAGCTTTTGCTTTTTTGTCACTTCCCCTCCAGTAAGAATTTACCCGAACAATTTGCTCGTGCACTTTCTTGCTTGTCAAATCGGCTGTTTTGGAAATCAGCTGATCGAATCACTTCAGTTGATTTCATTTATATTTGAAATAAAATGAAAGAATTGAGAGCATAATATCTCTTTGTAGGTTTGAAAATTCAAAATAATGTTAAGTATGCAATGTAACATTTTAACACGTTTCTGAAACAAAATCGTTTGTATGTTTTTTACTATCTCTACTGAGAGTGCATGATAAATGTCATTCAGCAAGAAACATCTCAAAGGCGTATCTTTACTTTTCATTTTCGGATGGAGATTAGAAAAACAACATTAAAAAGCTCTAGCCCAAACTTTTTCCCAAACTTTACCCAGAAAGTAAAGAAACAGACCTATTATAGTCTGTGGATGTGAGTTTCCACTTTTTGGTCAGCTATGGATGGCGACAAAGATGTGCAGTATGTAACAAAGTTTTCGCAGTCCCTTGGCGTTGGCTGGTCCGACGTCATTATGTTGAAGAGGAATGGCCCTAGCTTCGATCCTTGAGCAACTCCTGCTCTGTTGCTTTTGGTGGCTGATTTTGCAATCGCAATCAATCCATACGCTGTTGAATGCTTTTCGACATCCAAAAAGCAAGCGACGGTGACCCGATGGCAGCATTGCCGAAGTGGCACAATTGTGCCATTCCGATCGCCTTTTTCGGAATCGCCACTATCTTGGCCATTTTCCATTTTCCGGGAAAGTAGCTGTTGTTGACACAATTAGCCAGAAAGATCATCACTGTCTGTGGGAGCCTCTTCACAGGATGAAATTAGAAACACCATCTGGCCCTGTCGACTTCTTGGGCTTGGAGCTGTTGATTATTTCCGCGATTTCTTCTGGAGTGCACAGGTTTGGACAGTTGACCGGGTCACTCGACAGATTGGTGTTGCTGAAAGTGGTTTCATCAGTGTTGGGCCCAAGGGTCAGTTGAATGGATTTTTCGATTTCTTCCAGAAAATCAGGGTCATCGGTTGGTGTGGGCACAAAGTTGCCTTATAAGAGTTTGGCGAACCCTTCCGCTTTCTCCTGATTGGTTTTAGCATCTCCTTCGTTGGTTGTGATGACTTGCAGGATTGAATTCTTACCTTACAACCAACTACATATCTTGTTGATTTTTTTGAACACATCTGGTCCAAGTTTTATATCTTCTAGCCTCTTCTGGAGTTGAGCATCATTGTAGTGACGGATCGCATTTCGGAGCATTATAATGACTTACTGAAGCTTAAAAAAGACCTGATCTATGTTAAATTCGATTTTATCTGTCAATACTGATGGTAGAGACCTAATTTAGGACTTTATTTTTAGTAGAAGCACTAATCTTTAATAATAATAGCGTGGCGCAACAGAGCGAAGATCCCCAGGGCCTAAAATAAATAAATAAATAAAAAATAAATAGGGTGGCGCTACAGAGCGAGGAGCCCCTGGGCCTAGCGCATTTCTCACAACCATGAATGGAGGGGACCTACAATTTTATGCCGGATCCGAACGGCTAATTGAGAAACCGCTTTTCATGGCATGAATTTACTAACGGAGGACTTGCCAATTCCTCGCGAAAGGCGATACCCTGGAAAAAACTTTTTTTTTTGCCTCTGCTGGGATTCCCCAGGGCCTAGCGTACCTATTTCTCACAACCATGCCTTAGGAGGGGATGGAGAGGACCTACGATTTTCTGCCGGTTCCGAACGGCTTATCGAGAAAGCGCTTTTCGTGGCAACGAATTGACTAATGGAGGACTTGCCAAATCCTCGTGAAAAGCCATATCCGTGGAAAAACATTTTTGCCTTTGTTTGGATTCGAACCACGAACCTCTGTTTTAACAGCAGACTTGCTAAACATCACGCCACGGGCACCACATAATCTTTAAGACTGTATGTAATTTGGGATTTTCAATTGTACTAAAATTTTCTTCCCTGAGCAAAATTTTGGCTTTGACAAAGTAATCTGCGGTTACAAGCTGGAGACATCATCGTTCCTTATATCTGTCGAAATGGGGATGGAGAGCCTGTACGGTGACTTTTGGCTCAGTTAATTTAACTGACCCTGTCTATATTTGCCAATCTACCACTAATATTTAAGAATCTTTCTTTTTAATTTTCTAACCGTTGTTTAGTTTTTGTACTAATTTTTGTTATGTGTTATGTTTTAAAAGATGTCCAAACCGATGATGACAACTCGATCCTAAATGAGGTTGCAATTTTTTTGTGTATATTTTTTTTTGTCCACTCAATTCACTGTTCAGGTCAGTAAGGGGCACTGTACCGTTTTCAATTAGCTCTCACTCCAAAGAACTTCAACTCTGATTTCAAAGAAATCTACGAAACATATGAATAGTGTTGAACTCGAAACGAACTAAAAAAATTACCTTGTTCGCTAGTATTACCCTTTTTCTTAACTTTACTATTCATAATAAAAAAGAAAACATAATTTTGCTTTAAGTTCTTGTGATGACAAATGAAAAGAGAGAAAAGAAAATTATCACTCCGACGACCCCAGAACTTTGACTTTTCCAAAGTGCAATCCGAGTAACTAACTCAAAACCTGATTACTTTTACTTCAGTAACCGAAACTGTGGGATATTATCTTTGAATATATTGTATGTTACCATGTTCAAGGCTCAAGAGAAAAGAATTGGGTTTTATATTTTGTGGGAGCAGGAAAATAGGGATATTTTCAAATAAAAACGGTTGATACAGAATGTTCGGTAATTTGAAAGAATATTTCAAATTGTGTGTGCTGCCAAAAATAAGCTAGCACTGCCACCTATATGTCAAACGTCTGTATCCGCTATCAACAAAATGGTTTGTGTACACAATAGAAACATCTCAACAATTGTTCCGAAACATTGTGTATACTAAAACCAGAAAATAGTTAATATAAAAAGCTTCGTATTTTGTCGTCTTTCGAAGTTCAATGCTTTTTGTGGTTGTTGTCATGTATTAGAATCATTTATATTTTGTTTCTATATAGGGTGAGACATAAGAATATTAAGAAATTAGTTTCGTTTTTATTTTTTTTATGTGTGTAATGGCGCGGTATATTTTATCAATTTTTTTTTAATGATAGTCTGACAGTAGCATTGAATCAATAAATCGGTCTCCTACAAGTAATAAGCACAATAATTTCATAACTTAGGAAAATATTGTGGAAACGAGGCCTCAGTGCACATGGACATTTTTGCAATTAACTGAAACTTACTTGTTTGAGTTTATTGGATTGGATACAATTTATTACAAAAAAGTATTTTCAAACAGAAAACCCATTTGGACGATTACAAAATTAACCGGACGTGTCTCAAAAAGATATATAGAAAAATTATATAAATAGTACATATATCTGCATTGTATTAAAATGTGAACCTTGGTAGTGACCGCATCAACAGAATTTTTTTTGTGTCAAATTGATGAGTTTGAATAAAGCAAAGCTAGGTGCACCAGCTAGTAACTATACAGGGTGTCCCGTAATTCATGTTACATGCTTTGGTATGTCTTTCTTGGTTTTATTTTAAGGAAATAATCGTGTGAGAGGGGGTGGGGTCCATCTCCCTCTATTTAGGTGGTAGGGGCAATTTAATAAAAATTGATTTGGTTTTAAAAAATATTAAAAATCAGCTAAGCCACATATAACATACAACCACATATTAACCTAATTAAATTATTTTATAAAATTTTAGTTCAATTTGATAAAGAAATATTTTTTGTGTAATCATGTCTAAAAGTCAAAAAAAAAAAAATATTAAAATTTTTGTCTTTAAATAAAATTTTTGCAAAACTTTTCCGTACTGAGGATCACTTTTCCTTTCAAAAATCAATGCTCTTATTAGTTTTGAGGAAAAGGCAGGAACCCGAAAAAACAAATCTTTCTTAGTTTTTGAGAAACTTCAAAAAGACGAAAGGTACTTTCCAGAAAATCGAATTTTATGGGTTTTTCGCTGATTGGACTTTAATCTTTAGGCAAAGAAAAGAGCAGCAATATATCTGACGGCAAAGTTTTGGCGATCTCTTCAAATTGAGAATCGAAAAGTATTACACCACACAAACCTCACCAGCGTGAGCTCTTGATAGTCGTACGAGTTTTGCTTAGATGTCAAAACTACACATGGCTCTGTATAGCTCGTATTTACTTTCATACACGAGCTTGAAATCGATGATAGGATAATGTATATTGAAATCAAACTCGAGATCTGGTGTAATGAAAACATTTGGTCGATTGTGTTCTTTTCTGGTCTGAGACCGTATTGATAAAAACTAATAAATATGTTGACGTATGATATTAGACGTTAATATATTACATCAGATAACATCTTATAATAAACTCAATTGTGAGCGTCTCCTTTTTTTGGGATCGATCAAATTATACTGAGGTTTCAAGCATCGGGCAGATTTTCTTCCGACCACATCATGCAAATCTGCTGGTGCATTCTCCTTTCCAACTTGAAAAGTCATGCGTTAAGGCCATCTGTGACTACAGTTTTGTTTGAATAAAGCTTGTTAATGGCAAAGAGTCAGAACAGCTGCATTCTTGATCATCATCCAAGTTGAATGAGGCATTCTGCCCTACAGCCGAATTCGTGTCTTTTTAGCATCTAAACAGTCTACATAAGTGGTCTTTCCAGATCATCAGTAGCGACTGCGATTTTATCACAATGTTTTCCTGTCATGATCTTTTTATTTTTTGTAAAATTTTCGAGCCTTATTCCTAACATATGGGATCATGGCATCTCTCTATTTCCTCAAACGAGCGTTTCTCCTGCTGCTTTTTGTCTTTTTGAGAATTTTGTGTTTATTTTCTCCTTATAGGTTTTTATCACAGTTTAAAACAAAAAGTGTTCAGTGTGTTAAGTGCCTCCTCTCTCTTCCTAGGCTTTAAGGGCCAGACTACGTAAGTAGGTACTGAGCGGCATAACGGAAACGAAAGAGCAACAAAATCAAAAAAAAAAAAAAGCATCTTCGCTCTGCGTCTGCCGCTCACAACCTTCAATTTTTACTGCTCCTACCGCTTTGTCGCTCTGTACGTGGCCGGGCTCAAGTTCTTTAATTTAAAACGAACTACAACTTTTCTAGGTATGTATATATGTATGTATTCTTTTTTTGATTCAATTTTGTCCAGGGTTTTCAAAACTTACGGCGATTCATTTCAAAATGTTTCTGTCAACCCTAATAAAGATTAATTCTTAATTAACACCAGTGCCTTCAAGCGGCTGACTGCCCGGTAACACTCAATTCGTTTCTCCTAACAAACCGGCGAACTCTTTCTGCCCTTCAGTCAACATTTTAAGTGTCCTTTAACATTTTTTAAAGACCAATTGCGGACAGCAAAGAATAACTTCTTATTTTTCTTAAAAAAAACCGCACATTTCTATCGCAAATTTTTTTTTGCTTTCAACACTTTCTGGTTTATTTTCTATTCGACCTTCCCGAAACCGTTTTATTACACTAAACACCATAGATTTACTTTTTTAACAACTTTACTTATTTTGCGAACGGATTTTCCTTTTTGTTAATTGAAAATCACAATTTCAATTGTTTTTTTTTTAATGCTATCACAATGAAAGCTCTACAAAAACTGCAACTAAATAATATAGATAACGTGGCAATTACAGTTAGTTTTCTTAGAAAACAGCAGGTGTCCCACTTTGAGTGTGACCTGCATTAAAAAAAATTACTAGACAGATCATTTTCATCTTTTTTTTTTTTTTTAAATCGGGGTTGTTTTTTGAATTTTTTTTTTATTTTATAATAATTTGAGGTCAATAAAGCAATAAAAATAAAAATTATTTAAAAAAGTGAGCAACTCTGCATTTTTTTTCGTAAAGAAGTTTATTGAAGATTTTATTTCTTAGGTGTCCCACTTTGAGTGTGAGGTACTGTATTTATGATATTCGACACAAATTTTGAATTAAAATTTACGAAATAGAACGTGTAGCAGTGTTTTTTTATTTTAGCAGCCGCTGCTAGCAGCCAAAAGTTGCAAAAAATGCTTAATTTTGCCAGCCGATGCTAAATACTCGCCGGCTAGCAGTGAATGTGGTGATTTTCGTGGTCACACAAAGCTGCCGCTTCTGCCAGCCGCTGATCAGCTTTGTATGTATACAGGGTGTCCCGTACTTCTTGTATTATCCTTTGGGGTGTGATTCTTGGTCATATTCTAAAAAAAAAAATTGTTCTACAGTAAAGCTCGTTTCTCAACTTTGACATACCCTGACCTGTGTTAAATTCGATATCTCTGTCAATACTGATGAGACCTAATCTTAGACTTAATTTTTTCGCGGCTGTTTTTTCTGTATTCGAATTTTTAAATTGCACAGCTGGTCAACAATCTAAATCTTTCAAGGAGGTACTATCTAAGATACGGGTATCCGGGATAGCATATCCAACACTCCAACAGGTTCTTGAACGGGCCCATTATTTCAAATTCATTAACAATTAACTGTACTGTTTCTTTTGTTAAATAATATGTAAGTGGTTTCATTCTAACGATCCCGACTGTTTGGAAACACATCCGCTAGTAATAAAAGCTCTCGTTGCATTACCCCAAAACATGTGTTCCTGCAAGAAAAGCATGCGAGCACAATCGAATACAACAAACGTCCCCTAGGAGCTGGGAGTAAATAAAAGCATTCACCTCTGCACGTGAGCGCAATCTCCCATATTGTTGTTCGTATCCACATACACATTACCTACATATACGTCCAGAATACACCTCCGCCAAGAGCCGACCTACCCCATTTCTGTTGGTTTTTTTTTTTTTTTTTGCTTTGTTATCAACACGAACACCAACGGAATGAATCGTTTCAGCGAAAAGCTCCTCTTGCTACACAAACTGGATTTCCACATAAAACATCTGTCCCGTTGCTATGCCAATAGAGATGGGAGCGAAAAAGCACAAGTCGCAAGTGGCAATTCAGCCCAGAAATGGTGTTGACAATGAGAAGAAAAATCTCTGAAAAAAAAGCTTTCAACGTGCACATGGCTCTTGCAGTAACCAACCAACAACGACCGACATCTCAACGTGCAGTAACATGTCAAACAAAAACAGAAAAAAGCTTTCCTATTACTGTAGGTGTAGTGTAAAGTTGCACGCACCGCACGCCGCACCTCAGTCCAACAAAACCTACACCAACACAACTTTGCACAAGAGCAAGAGCAGAGCAGATGGTGTTTTGGCAAGGGTTGCCGTCGCATTTCGTTGTCCGACTTTACGATATTGAAGAACGGGCTTTTTGGTCGTTGGTTTTCGCTTTTGCCTCGAACCCAATGTAAGCAGCACAGCTGCAGAGCACAAGCAGCATTCGTCGAACCGGATAATTTTTTGCCATTCTACGTTCAGCCGTCAGCGCGTTCGGTGGGTGGCAGTGAGCGATAACAACGAGTTTGCCTTTGCGAGTAGAGAACAAGTGAAGTGCTTTATTTGGTCGTGTGAAGCGTAGCCGTAGAGTGTGCTTCTTCGTTTTGTTGATTTTTTTTTATACACAGCGTGTGCTAGTGCAGTGTTAGTGAGTGCAATATAAAATAAAGTACATAGAAGTGATTACATTTTTTTCTTTGGTTGATTAACTTGAAATTTTTTTTTTCGACTCAGTTTCTTTATTTTGTGTTAATTACGCCGGTGAGCTTTGTGAGTTTTTTTTTTATCTTCATTGCGCCTCCATTTCCTTGTCTGATATCGTAAATAAGCCAGCATCCCAGTTCAGTTAATAATCCATATCCTTCGGTGTTACATATTTTAAAAGAGTAACTATCGCTGCACAGAGTGGAATCTGGTGATGTGTATGTGACTATGTGAGTGCGTGAAAGGGTTGAAGAATTGCATGCACCATAAGCTGAAGTCGAAGCCGAAGCTTAAGCAGAGGCAGTAGCAGCAGCAGCAGCTGGAGGAGAGCACTTGACTGAATGTATATTTGGTTGTGAACAGAAGCACCCGCAACAGCAGGGGGCAGCAAACAGCAATAGAAGTGGCAGCAGCACAGGAGAGCAAAGTGGTGTGATGCGCCTGGAATAGCCCGTATATTTGTATGAGTGTTGCAGAAAAGGGGGAAAAGTAGTCGATCTCTCTCTCCTTCCGCCGCCGTAAACCTTCATCCACACCTTCGGCATTGGTTTCGATTTCTAGATGAGAAAGGACCTTTTTTTTGCGTGCACTTTTTATTTTGTGTTACTTTGAATTTATATTCGAACACACTTCAGCACGCAAGATAGACCCGAGGAGGTGTATCTATATCCTGCTTTTTGTGTTTGCGTGTTTTTTTTTTCATACATAATTGATTTGGAAGTGTGCAGTGTGTACAGTGTACGGTGGTCGGGGTCCGGGCGGTCGATCGTTGTTGGTTCTATCAACTTAGCTGGGATACCGGAAATTTCGTGGTCCAGTCTCCAGTGGGCAGTAGTTGTTCAAAGTCGTCCTTCGACTAGAGACCGATGAAGTGAAGAGAAACTTCCAATAGAACTCCATGCAATCTTTGCGTACCTCTAGCTTTGTTTTCGTTTTGGTTTGTTCTCGACTCGAATTCAAGAAGAATTATTATAAAATTATCAAAAAACCGGCAGACCTCAATTTCAACCTCAACAACTCAACAGCTCACCAGTGATTTTGTGTTTTAATTTTTTCGGAGGAAAATTATTCAATGGTGTCTTAATTTTTTTTTTCTTTTACTATCTACAGTTTTGATTAACGGTATTGAGAGTACATTGTGATTTTAGTTTTTAATTTTCTCAACCAATTTTGACAAGTGACATTGCTGCTGCATCGGATCTAGAAGCAACGAAACCTCAACGTCAACGTGTTTCGTGTTTAGAAGAAAGCTGCTGCCTGACACACACGAGGTGAGTTTTTGCATTTTTTTTTTTTACTTTTTTTACATTTTGTGTACCTGTACCTATTCTTTCCTCTTTATGTCCATTTTATATTCCTCTAATCATTAAGCTGTGCCTTTTGCCTTCTTCTCTATCCGGTCCCTAAGCTTTGCATCAGTTTTGAGTCATCTCGTGCATTGTAACGTAGACAAGGTAGAGATTGTAGGGAACCGGTTCTAGTGTTACCATTCAGTTGGGATTTTTTTTTTACGTAAAATCGGATTTGTGTTTTTTCTTTGTTTTTTTTTTTTTATTTATTTTCCTACTTTGCTATTTTTATGTGGGATTAGTTGCGGTGGAGAGTAATAAAAGTGGCTGGTCGCTGGTCAATGTAAAGTGAGAGATGGCAAAAAGAAATGTTAAGTAGAAAAGGCAAAGAAAAACGACGCACGGTTGGTCGGGATCGGGTTAAGGCTGGAGAACAAGTTTATGACGGATGTCAGAGAAATGCCATTTGTAATGAGTTTTTTTTTTGTTTGTTGCTCCTAAGAACGGGAGGAAGTTCTTTAAATTAAACTCACATAATAACCAGTGGGAAAATGTACCTGGCTCCAGATTTATTATTCTTTTTTGTGTCAGCTTTTGTCTTCTGTTCAAGCGGGCACTTAATCTGGCCCTTAGAACAAACTATGAAGTTTTTTGACATCGTCCTCCCGTTGGGTGCTGTGAAACTTTTTACCTTAAAACTATTTCATTCAACGTGGCGGCTACTTAACAAAAGTAACTACCTACATTCGTTTTTTATATCATGCCTGGAGTCTTGTCTTTGTGAGTCTTGTCTTTTTGAAGCTCAAGCTGAGTCTTTGTGAAGTTTGATGTTTTTGATGACCGCAAATGATTTTAGATAGGTACCTATGTATACCTGCTTTATTTTTCGATAAAATTTTTAGTTTTCTCAGGCTGCCAGGTCTTCCTCAAGGGAATACGTCTCTGATTGATCAGGTATAAATATTTGTACCTATTTAGGTACTTCGCCACTGGTTTTCTTCAGTTGAGAGTAAAACTATAGGCTTGCTTAGGTTCTGATAACTGATACCAAGCTTGTCGAGACTCTATTCTCTCTTTGTTGGTAGGTAGACTAGATGACGCAATGCTGCTAATGAAAACAATACACGATTCTCAAGCCATTTCGGTCAGCAAATGAAACTATTTTCGATTGATTTCACAGCCATAGCTGGTTGGTCGGTCATACACTTGTAGTTGACTTTCAAATTTGAGTTCTAATCGAATAGAAAAAATCATTTAAGGCATTTTTAACTTTTCTTTTAAAGACTGTGATTCTGTCAGACATAACTGATACCTCACAATTCACAACGTTCCAATAAAGTAACAATTTTCAACTCAATACTCAAATTTTGATAGGTTTTTCAGCAGGTCACTTCAGAAGTAGGCTTGTCAATCATAGGAAAGGAGCCTAGCACATTTCTCACAACCATGCATTTTAAAGGAACGGAGGGGACCTTCAATTATCTGTCGGTTCCGAACGGACAATCGAAAAAGTGCTTTTTATGGGAATGAATTTACTATTGGAGGACTTCCCAATTCCTCGCGAAAGGCAATACCTGTGAAAAAACATTTTTGCACCTGTTCGAACTTTAATCACGAATACGGGTATCGCCGGGAAATTCGTCCCGGTTTAAAAGCAGATATGCTAATTGCTAACCATTACGCCACGGTCACCACGTACCGATCCTCCCAATTCTTTACTTGTCCGATCGATGACCGGTTACCTGGAGTATCCATTTCAGTTTCGCAGGTACAATTTAGTGTACGGCGTGAAACGTCGGGACAGTCCAAATTCCAGAATGTTCGAGGCACGTGGAGTCTGATGATTAGCTTAGCTCTTTTACAAGCAAGCAGCCTACTAATAATTTTTTACCGGTCTTTTCTACCTGATACACTCATGAATAACCGGGTACCCGGTCATTGAAGGAATTGTGAAAGTTTGGTCCTTGACCGGACGGTTGAAGAAAACTACAGATTTTCAGGAAACTATTTGTGTCTTAAAATTCTCCAACGTAAGAAAGTAAAGCGTGTGGGAGTTTTTTATGCGCAGTAATTGATTATTTTGATCAAATTATTATTTAACGAATAACTCAGCTGATGCTGTTGGCACTGCCGGCGCTACCTTATTCGTTCAGGTTCTCCCAAACGATTTTGTAGTTGCGGCAGCAGCAAATTCAGTTGTCAAAATTAAGCTATACAGCGACGTATGTTCCCATACTGACAAGATAAAGGCCCGACCCATAGAATCCGTTGCGTCCGTTCGCTGTCGGATTCAACTGACATGACAGCTCGATTAAATACACAAGATCTTATGAGAGGTGACCCATAAGCATCGGATACAACGGACGCAACGGATAAAGTAGACCAACTTTCAACTTTTTGCGTCCGGCATAACTGATGACATAAGCTGTCAAAACCAATTTGAAGTTTTCTCTTCACACCGCAGCGGATTCTATGGGTCACCCCAATCCGTTGTGTCCGGTAAAACTCACTGCTGTCAGTTGAATCCGGACACAACGGATTCTATGGGTCGGGGCCTTAAAAAAAGCAGTTTTTTCTTATATTTGTAGTTGTTGCGGTAGCAGATATACTGCCAACAGCGATTTTGTAGTTGCGGCAGTGAAAAACTCAGCTGTCAAATTACATTTACATAGCGCTATACGAAGCAACAGGAACGACGACGAGTTTTCTTACGTTGTCGAACCTCCAGAAGTTCTGTCAGCTGCTTTTCTGCCGCTGTCGCTACTGCAAAATCACTTTGATTTGGTATACAAGCTTTGAGCGGTAAGACGTTCCTACTTAGTGAGGTTGTATGGATGCGTTCAATCGCTTTAACCAGAATGACTGTATGGGTAGTGAAATTAGTGAACTACATTATCTATGTTTAGGCATGTACCTACTGAAAGAGCCGTAGACAGAGCAATTTAAATGTTTAAAATGTTATTCATAAGTCTAAAACACTTTTATATAGAAATAACGTTAGTGCTTTTTGTGCTCTCTAAACTTAAGTACGCGGAGGACAAATTCCAAAGAATAATGTAAACGAATTAATCATTGTATTTGTGGGACAAAGGCCATTCCGCAAAAAGCCGTTGCGGGAAGACCCAAAATCTCTCCAAGTGCGGGACATCTCGTAAAATCCAGGGACATTGGCAATCATAATGAAAAAGTTGTTGAGTTATGATTTTATAATCGGGGTGTTTATGTAGGAATTTAAGAACATTTCTTGTAGATAGTCACGATTTTTAAAAAAATTAAGTTTTTTTATTTAAAAAATGTTAAAGCTTTGAGTTAGGTTCTTGCTTCCACAACAAAATTTACTCAAATCCTCTACAAAATGATAGATTTTTTCTTAATATTACTTAGCCATTTATGTAGTCAGGATTTCAATTGGCTCTCTTTAAACACCGAATCTAACTTTTGTATGCTTACTGTGCTCGCCCAATCCTGTTTCATATAAAAGCATGTTTATATTTATCTACTTTAATTCTTATAATTATAAAATATTATTCTTATTGAAAACATTATTAGCAAAAATTCAATGAAACAACTCCTTTGTATATTTAGAAATGAAACTCGTTCAATGGTTCACAAAAACGTTTGGCCTCATAGAAGTTTTGTAGTGATAAAAACATATTTTTCTTTTCGAAACATTGGAATTAACTCCCTGCTTGGTTTGACCTTTTTTTTGAACTGGGGTTGACTGTTAATGTCAGTGGCCGTAATACAGTTTAGACATGTCCTGCGTCAATTTAGAACTGCCATTTACTTTCGCTTTTTTTGTAGATTAATCGCCAAAGGGTCATTCCATTATGACCGTGTTAATGTTACTTAAGCAATCATTTCACTTCATGAGAATGTATAATCTTCTATTCTCCAGATATGGATTTAAGTATACCTAAATTAAGTAATTTATTTTTTATGCGTATGGTGTCGGTTTCGCTGGAATGACCCCAAAGCAAAAAAAAAAAAAAAGCTAGCTTTTGATTTTCTTAAAAAACGAACTTGACGCACAAAGCCCTACATTTTTTTTTTTTTTTTTGAGAAGAGCGAAATATGTTTTGTTTTGACGACAAATTTTACGACAAATTGGCGACAGTCAATCCAATCAACGCAATTCACACTGTACAACTAGTTGTCCAACTTCAAAACTTTCAAAAATATTTGAAAATCATCCAAATCCAACCATTTAGGCAAGCGGTCGTTTGAGGGTTCACATTATCCAACATTGGTCGTTCAGATCAAAGTCTGTCCAAGTAATTGTACATTGTGAACTGTTCTATTGACAAATTTAGAAAATTTTGAAGTTAGTGCTAACGTGACGGTAAGTAAAATATTCTGTTTGTGGAAGACTTCTAGAAAAGGTGGATGACACATTACAATTCTTTTCTACTCACTGTTCTACTCAGATATTTAAAGCGAAATTTCCCATCATCGATCTTGAAAATAATCTGTTTTCTCTTTTTTTTCTGCTGCCAATCCCCATCGTTTCCGCACAGTAATTTTTCAGTGTTATTTTAGTTATTGAAATGTTGGTTTTTTTTTATTTTTTACTGTTTTTTGGTTGGGTTGAGACAAGAAAAAAAAACTCTGAGGGGAGAGGGTTAGGGTGGGGAGAGGGTGGGGAGAGGGTTATCTCCCTCGGTTCAGACGGAAGAGGCGTATGACAGTACGACAAACTGTACAGAGCCATGTCTAGTTATTCTCCGTTTGATCTACCGCACTGATGTTGTTTTCCGTGTCTATAGCGGATCCTAAGTAGACAAAGTCCTGTACTACCTCGAAGTTATGTCTGTCTATTGTGACGTTTTGTATAATTCGTCGATGTTCTGTGTCCCTGTTTGATGACAACATATACTTCGTTTTGCCCTAATTAACCGTCAAACCCATTTTTGCCGCTTCTGTTTCAATACTCGCAAAAAACACCTATGTCATCGCGCTTTTTTCTTCCCATTACGTCAATATCGTCTGCGTATAGGCGAGTAATTGTACAAACTTTTGAAAGATTGTTCCTCTAGTGTTGACGTTTGAGTTTTGAAAAACCTTTTCAAGTATGTTGTTGAAGAAATCGCATGACAGTTTTTCGCCTTGTCGAAAGCCTTTTTCAACATCAAAGGCCTCAGTGAGTTCCTTACCGACCTTGACAGAGCAGTGTGAATTCTCCAAAGTCAAGCATAGTCGTACGAGTTTTGCAGGGATGCCGAAACTAGACATAGCTTTGTACAGCTCGTTACTGTAAAAACTGTCATAATGTGGCCTTGAAGTCCATAAAAAGATGGTATATGTATATTGATTCCAAGATCTGCCGTAATGTGTATTCAAAGTGCAAATTTAAGCTCACGAATAGAGTCTTATCGCTATAAAAAAGTACCTTACTATATTGAAAAAGTATAATACCAAAAACACTTCCCTTTAAATGGCAACCTCGCTTTTTTTTTAAATTACTGGATAAGTACCTATGAACATATGTCTGTGTACGTAACATACAACTAGTTTCAAATACATACCGACTTATGGTGCCTGAGGAGTAGGAGCGAAAAGATGATAATGAGGCTGAATTAAGCTCGAGTGTTTTTACCTGACCGCAGAAGAAAACAGGTGGGCACGGATATTAAAAAAAATAATTTCTTGTAACCTTATCCAAGAAACAATTGAGAACCAATTGACGATCAAAGTCTTCATAAACATCAACTGTAGTGACTTTGAAAGACCTTGCTACAACAGTAGAACTTGATTACAGCGAAGAAGAAACCTTGACTCTGCCTTTGAATCAGCAACAACAACAATCAGTTGGATACTTGCCAATTATTAATATTTGGCCGTGTCTATCGTTTACCACATTGACGTTCCTTGTCAATACCCGCTGAAATCTATGACAGATGACAGCCATTTAGAAATGAAAAAAAAAAATCCCCCCGGGATGTCTTTTTTAAAACTCTTCCTAGTGATCTTCAAAACGAAAATACCATAATTCGACTCATTAGAGATTTAATGAGTTTGAATAAAAGCGAGAGAGAAATAAAAAAAAACTAAACACAAAAGCAAAAAATACTCCAAGCGCTCAATTAGAACTTCAGAAAAAGTTATTTCCACCATAAAATGAAGAAAAAAACGATCGCATTAGATGCCAAATTATACGCCAGTCATGTAGGGTCATGTCCCCAGTTGTCGAACACTTAGTGACTCGCAATAAAGTAATCGCTCACTGCCAGACAACCTTCGATATTCAATAAACGAAGTTAAATTAATTAGATTCTCAAACTCAAACTTTATTTAATAAACTTAAATTTAATTCTGTAACTTTAACCGTTTTTTTATAAAACAATATAAACTGGAAAACAGTCCAATTCCCCAGTAATCGAACACTTGTTTCCTAAAGCCGAACATTAAGTTTCCTTATTTCGAACATGGTTTTTTGGGTTAAGACTAACATTTAATTACTACACAAAACAGACATTTTTAAAGTTTTCTCTATTTTAAATTATCCAAACATTTTTATTTATATTTTTATATTTTATATTTATTTTTATATTTATATTTTCTCAATTTTATTGAACCACATAAATCAGATAAGATTTGAAGAGTTGCACACAAAGTCTTTATTTTGAGCACAAAGTTGGGTGTACGTTAAATGGTTATGCTAAAGCTTAAGCCATCTTCTTTGGCAAGAAGTTATGAGACACCTACGTCATAATTGAAATTGTTTACTGTTCGAACAAAGGAAACCTTAAATTGTACTGAGTTTCCTTGATTCGAACACTGAAAAAAGGTGTTCGAATACTGGCCCCAAAGGTTTTGCTATTATTATTGATAGAAAGACGTAAAAATTATTTAGTTTCTTATAACATGTAAGGCCTGAGCTTTAAAAAACTATTTTGATGACGTTGCCTATATTCGAACACTAGTGTTCCAACAGGAAACTCACAACAATTTAGTTTCCTTTGATCGAACAGCTAAAATCTAGTAAAAGTATTAACTTTTAAGATAAAATTTTAACGTAAATGAATTAAAATAAGCATTATATAACGAAAAAACCTTACAACATAAATATTTAGCTTCAATTGCCTCTTAAAATCATAGTTTCTCACGACACTTGCAACAGTCTCCTTCTTATATGGAAACCCACAATTACCCTAATCTTTGAAAGCTAGTCACAAACTACTATTTTTTAAACGTTTACATTGGTTGTACTTGTGAGTTGTTTCTGAGGGTTAAAGAGTATAACACCCTTTACAATTTCGCATTAAAAGAAATTAAAAAAATGAGAAATAATGCAGTTTGAGCGATGTTTTTCAAAAAGTGTTCGACAACTGGGAGTGTTCGAATTTAGGCGACCTTACCCTATGTCATGGAATCCCCTTCATTTCGGCCAAGTAACAAGGTCATCCTCAAATAATAATAATTTTGTGTTTTTTTTGTTGCTTTTTTTCTGTTTGAAGAGAATGTGAGAAAAGCCAGAGTGCTTCACAAGACCAGAGTCTTGAAACTTGTACAGAAAAAAATGACAAATGACTTTTGACAAAAATTTGACATCCACGTTTGTTAAAGACATCTCGTTCTTTATTCATTTTATTTTTGTTCTATGTACAAACGTATGTCATTCTTTTCATATTTGCTTACGACTTGTATTTATTTATTTATGAAATTTTAATTAGTTTCGATGTTCCTCATTTTTATGGTGTACGAACGAGAATAAATTCATTAGGGAAATTTAGGTGTGTTTGACCAGAACAAAGAAAAAAATTAAAACCATGTGGACATATAAATGACATTTACCTTTTATTTAAAGTACTTGTGTCAGTGGTAGTAATTAAGCCATTGAAGTTTGAAGTTTTTTGGTTTTTTCTTTTAACAGAAGTCCGCTTCTTCAGTAAGTTGTGCAATTAATATGTCGTCAGTGAGGTTGAATATAAGAGTTTTAGCAAAGAACAAAATATTATGTTGAGTTAAGAATAAAGACGTAAGGCTATGGTTTTTGCTTGCGGAATTGATAAACGAAGATTAGAACAGAGAACAAAATTCGAGACACCGAAATTCTAAATTAAAACATATCCAAAATCTGTGTACAGGGCATCACAGCTGATTTTTTTTTTTATCAGAAAACTTCAATGCTGAGTTGCGAAGAAGTGTAGAATTGATAAGCAGTTTTTTTTTAATTACTAAGAAAAGCAAACAATGAATAGAAGGATTTCGTTGTCATAATAATGAAACAAAACGGTGAGTCGAAGGCAATACTTTCGGCCACTGATCCTTAACTAAACATTTTTACACCGAAAATAGAATTAGTTAGGAAAAATAAATATTCAACTCTGAAGTTCGCTAAGTAGTTTGTCAAGTTTTGCTGTAAAGTCACAGGCTTTGAACAATTGAAAAGATTCGAGGTCTTACTTCAAGACACTTCTATAGAAAATAATATGTACAACAGCATATGCAGCTATAACGTCAGTAGGATTTACCAAATCGTAGAAATTTTGTGTCTTAAATTTGACGAAAATAAAAGAAGAAAATCTAGTGTCAGGTACGACAAAAAATAAAATAAAATCAAAGAGACTGATAGAACTTTATCCTAGTCGTAGGGTGTGTCGCATCCAAGTGCTTCTTTTAAAATATGACTTTAATTTTTCTGCTTTGCCAGCAAAATTTCAGAAACTTCAAAACAATGTGGCCTATCTTATGTAAGCAATTTATTTTTGTTTCTTTTACAGTAGGCGTATGGTTTTTGGTAAGGCTGTCATTTATACGATTGGATTTTCCAATAAAACATATCGGCAACTGTACGGTTTTTATGTTTGAATGTCGGTGTTCCTGATCAAATTTTGTGATAGAAAAAACGGACATAAGCGCACAACTACGACTACGCACTTTAATGAATTTTATCAATGGAAAAAAAGATAAAGATGCCCGTTGTAGGCAGCGCTCTGAGAAAAAGTGGGAACGACTAGGTCGAACGAACTTGCAATTGTATGTTAAAAACTTACTTAGTTATGTGGGCATTATAATTCGGGGTGAATCTGGGCCTCAACCAACATCCTTCTATAACGACTTCGATTTCGAGCGAATTTTGAAGTCTAAGTCGGTTGAGGTCTTCTTCCACTTGATGCGGCACCTAAGACGAGGTCTTTCCCTTCCGCGATTTCCCTGCAATGTGCTTTCGAAAACCCGGGGAGCCGGAGCGTTTGGGTCCATCCGCTCTACATGGCCCAACTATTGTAGCCTCGCGATGCGTGCTCTTCTGGCTATGCCCATGTCGCGGTACAGCTCATACAGCTCATTGTTGTATCTTCTCCTCCACCCATTGTTTCCGCATACGGGACCAAAAATCATTCGGAGTATTTTTCTTTCGAAACAAGGGTCTCCTCATCATACATAAGTTCCCGTGAACTTACTCTCATACTTTTTGTACATTGTCTAGAATCTAGACAATATTATCTAGACTCTAGATAATATTGTGAACTGTGTGTGAGCCCCGAACGTGCGTCCATTGTGAACTGTGGTGTGTACCTATTAATCTATGCCCCGGCAAGATCTTTAAGCAAAGGGAAGCGTGTGGCTTTCAGTTTCGTTTCAATCTTTTCAGGTATTTTCCAGCTTTTAATGGGCTCCTTTTGTTTTTAGTTTGAAACACGATTTTCTCTTCGTCACTTTGAAAAAACTGCTCCTTTTCTGTAATTTGCTTGTTTACGAATGTACCATTGTGTCATTGTTCAAGCTTCAAACGCACTCAACCTCGTCAAAAAGCTGCTCCATTAGCCAAATTTTTACTTCTTAGTGCTTACTGTCTTTACCTTTCAGTATTACTAAAATGAAAAACCATGTTCAAACTATCGGGCAATGGAAACATGGTCTCGTAGTACTTAAAGTATACTTTTGTGTAAATTACCATTGTCACTTTGTTTGGCTTGCTCCCAATTCGCACCTTTCACGCTTAAGTCGCTATCTCCCGCATTAGACTACATTTTCTGACACTT
The DNA here is from genome assembly GCA_949752695.1 of Melanostoma scalare. Taxonomy (NCBI): domain Eukaryota; kingdom Metazoa; phylum Arthropoda; class Insecta; order Diptera; family Syrphidae; genus Melanostoma; species Melanostoma scalare. Next base: position 39,564,697 of record OX456984.1, read on the forward strand.
TCAGCTGTCAGGAATGTCAAAACATTTGTAGGTTTCAAATTGCGCAATGTAAAGTTTCTCTGTTTCAAAAAAAAAAAAAAGTAAAAAAGAAAAACAGAAAAGAAAACCCGCACCAGCTGCGTGTAAACTTGCCACACATTGAGCTGTCCAAAAACTAGGAGCTTTGACTTTATGATGGCAAATACCTTTTCTCTCAAAAAACCTGCAGGTAGTCACACTTTTATTTTTATTTATCTTTGGTGGTTTTACGAGCTACCTATATATAAATAGTGACGCGTGCAATGATAACTTCACTGGATTCCCATCCCCAAAGCTGCTGGGACGCGCCGCTGTTTTTACGATTTTTCTGACGAAGACGATGTAGATGATGATCATGATCGAAGTCCGGAGCCCATGACGGCGATAACGACGATCATGATGATGATGATGATGCTTGTTTCGAGAGATCATGGTGATGGAGTTTTTGTTGTTATTCCTTTTATTTTTTTTTTGGTTTTAAGCTGTCTCAAATTCGAACCTTAAATGATCTCGAGACGAAATAAAAAAGCATAAAGAAACGAAGAAGCACAACCGAAAGCGAAATAACAGGTAAAATACCATGAGGTGATCTCTCTGGGGATCGATTCGCCTGCGCGCTGTCGCACCACCCGCTCCGCACCGATCCGACTCAGGTCTATCCCTACATACATTGACTTTAAAGAGTCGTAAAATCGTAACTTACGGCCACATACGTTACTCTGACTGCCCCTGCTCTAGGATGGCAGTAAAGTTGCAGTTTTTAGAGGCCTTAACGACTTTTTCGTTTTCGTTGTCTTTTTTTTCGTATTCTTATGTTTTTCTGTTTTCTTTGTGTATAATGTTCTTATGGTGATTTAGCGTGGTTTTGCGGTGGCGTAATTTGGCGGGCAGTGGGGTCAAGTTTTTGTGGTCTGCATAGCTAGTATACAAGTGTTCCCGAGCAGACAAAGATCCAGTTTTATGTTTTTTTTTTTTCCTTTTCGTGTAGATATGTACCTACCTATTTCGTTTCGCTTTTGGTTGATTGCTTTGGCATAGAACTATTGAAACTTTTTTTTTGTATATGCAGCGCCACAATAGGAGACTCTTACATACCGGCAGACAGACATACGTGTGTCAGACGACTTCTTTCTCGTTGTATCGACTTAAAATTTGCAAAAATGGACAGGCAACCGCTCTGCTGGAGTTGTGACCAGAACGTGTGGCAAATTTTGTGTATTCATTAGTTGGGTAGTCGAAGTGAGATTCGATAAAAGGTTATTGTGACTTGTGTCTGAGCTCTGAGTACTTCATATAGGTAGGTACTCAAAAGGCTTTCATTTCAAGAGAAAAAAATTCTGCTCGTTCGCAGAAATTTTTTATCAATTGAGGCTCTTTTAAAAGGGTTGCTTTTGTTACTAGCTGATGCCTGATGGTATTTAAATGGTTGTGTTATCAACTGAATGCACAAATGCACTGAAAGGAGTGCCTAACTGCCTATGTACGAGTAGGTATATGCCCTCTGCTAAGATAAGCAAAGTTTTGATAAAAAAACGCACCCAGGCATCGAGGCTATTTTAAGCGAACACGGTACGACATTACCATTGCGATTGCAGTTGGCTGTTGAAACAGCTGAAAAATTGATAACAATGGAATAGCTTTGAAGAAACTTGGTAAAGTTATCTAGTGCAAGCTTTTAATCGGAGTTTTATCTATGGAGTGTGTTTACTTTTAACTGATCTGAGTGTTTATGGAATGCAGAAGTAGGTGTGAATGCCTCTTGCTGTGGATGTCATTCATGCCTTTGTTTGTTCTATCAATAGGTCTTTCGTTGGCTTTTTGCATAAACTATGGCTATACGAGTAGGCTGACGCAATCTGACAGAATTAATTGACTTCTAATGGCTAAGAGGCGTTGACTAACAGTCTATTTCATTATCTGTTGAGGAAATGAAATATGATGCCTCTAACTACGTTTTGAGGAGATCTTGATTGATATTATTTTAGTATTTCTTCTTCTTTTGTTGTGATTTTAGCTGTAAGTATCTAATAGCTTGTTCTTCTGTCGTAAGACGTCTCCTCTCTATAGCTGCTTGGTGATAGGTGGCGTGTTGTCTTATGTAAGATGATGGATATTCAAAACTGATTTCCACTCCTTTTTTTGGACGGAATATAATTGATTGATAGTTATGTGGGGCAAGTAAGAGTTTTTGAACTTTTACATGTTCCCTGTGATAGCGAAATGGCAATTTGGACATGACGACGCACCCAAAAGAAGCCAAACAATGTGGTTTCTCAAATTATTCAAATACATTTTTTCTTAAGCTTGAGATCTCTTCTTCGTTCTTTTTGAAGTTTCGAGCATTGATGTCTTGAAGGGATCACAGCTCTTCCACTTATGCTGCACATCCACCTGTGGGGTAAGCCACGTAGACCACATAAAGGATCGGCGAGCCTCCCAGTTTTGGGTTGTTCCATGTCTGAGACCAACCAAATGCAGATTTCGTTGCATTCGTCTGTACCAGGGTGTTTTGATTTGGCTGTCTTTTTGTTTCTTCGGGATTGTGTCTGAACATTGCATGTTGTTGTCTTTTTGGTGAGGTTCTCGAGATTTGTTCCTTGAACATGACAACACAACCCGAACTGAAACTGAGCCGATCATGCGGTCTATTTTCTGTAAGATTTGTATGATTTAATTTTTGACTTGAAGACTTTCACGACTTCTTCTTCTTCTTTCTTTTTTGGCGTTGGGAGCATCATGATCTCTAAAGGTTCACATCTCTCCCACTTAAGTGCTTTACATTTGTGACCCTCTCATGGGTACGCTGTTGATACTTCTTAAGGTTTAAACCTTTTAGACAAAATATACTTCAACTTTTAAAAATATAATTAATTTTGACAGCAACCGTACAACACGAATGTGGAAACCTAAATTTAGCCAGTGGATCAACATATGGTCAAAATCAATGTGTTTCCTCATGAATGTCATTTTCGAATGTCTTTCTGAGAGCTTGCTACCCTTCCCTCTTTTTCAAATGATTGTTCTTATACGAAAATTGTTCACAGTTTAATCTGCTCTCCGTCCTCGCAGACGAACAATGCCAAACGTCAATGTCATGAACGCTGCCGCGAACCATATTTGTGCAGCAATTTAAAAGCTAATTTCTCTGCTAAACACAGCATTTACAGCCCATAAACTCAACCAAATCAGCGGATCGCGTCTCAATAACACATCTTCGCGCTATTCTCAGTAACACCTCCATCTGTCATTAGCTTAATTGTATCTTAAAGTGATTGTCTCTGCTGTGCTTCATACACGTTGAATTAATCGATTCAGTTAGTTAAAGACGTTTTTCTCAAGAGATAATCCATCTTTGGCTGTCGCGTAGTCCTTTGTTTTATTGCCTCCAATCACATGCGGGTGACCACAAATTCTGTACATCAGGTTTGTCTATAAGAGCAAATTGCTGTTCAACTTGCATTGTATTTACATATATGTTAATTTTGTGTAACCTACACATAAAGGCAAGGCTATGGTGGTGTTCAATTGGTATTCGAATATATATACGAAGTTGAAGTGAATGCATCTGTGGTGTGTGGTTCTACAATGAGATCAGTGTTGTGGCTTGAAGCATTAATGACACTTGACAGGAAAGTGGTATTTTACATGACTCCTTAAAAAGAGCTAACAACACATTCACGTTCCTTAGTTTAAGGCAATGCATTTCATATTTGTCCTTTGTACTTGCAATTTTTATGTCAAACATCTATTCTACAATAGTTCTGATCATTCTTTGTACTCGGTACTAAATATTCTATTCCCTATCCATCCTTGTATGATGCTGTTAACCAGCAATATAAACAAGAAATTCACCAAATAGGAATTCTTAAAGGTAGAAACAGATGATAGATGGAAAATGGCAGATGGCAAATGACAGATGACAGACGACAGATGGTAGGTGACTGATGACTGAATCCAGATGAATCAGTTTTGAAGATGTGATATTGAAAACAAATTTTTGGATTGGGGTTTAAAATGCATTATACGAAGGTTGGCAAATCAACTAGTTCAGACTTTTATAAGACAAGGCCTCCATCGAACTCTTCCAATTATTTACATGAAGTCTTAATTTCATTCGTTTTGAATTCGGGTCGGGTTTCGGAAGTCATGAAGGCCGATCAGCAGTCCACACTAATTCGGAATTGCCGATCGTTACGTGCCGATTAATATGTTAACGAACCTTTATAAAACAAGATAAAAAGATTTGGTTTTTCAAGGATTCTCTGAACATAAAATCTGACCTTACGTTCATCAATGAAACGCTTCGGAAAGGATCCTTTCTCAGCACACTGCTTCTTCAGCAGATCGTTTTTTTGCAAGACGGTAAGGCAGTTGATGTTTGATGTTGTTCCTGTAAGTGCTTCTCTTCCAATTCCCAGGAGAAGGTGTTCCTGAATACGCTATATAATTCTGTTTTTTCCAACAAAAAATTGATCTCAGCTTGATATTATCTTTGGTCGATAGCATCTTTGGAAGTGTGGGCTTTGCATTTACATTTACATGAAACCTACTCCACACATAAATCTGCGGAGTAGGGGGGTTGCGGCCGGGCGACAAAGACCATTTGGCTGATACACCACAAGACTAACTACACTAATACTAAGTGTGGGCTTGTATCATATAATGACATTGTCTTCTTGCTCTCGTCTGTCATGACAAGCAGTAGAAGTACGAATTTCGGTGGGGTGTAAATATGAAATTAGAACATTTAGGAAATTGACCCCAAAAGTATCAATTTGGGGAATGGCATTTATCTATGGACACGATATATTTGTATGGTTTTATATATTTTTAAGGCTGAGGAGATATGAATAGCTTAACGGCATTCAGTCTCTTGAATCAATGAATCTGTTTTATTCAAAAAAAAAAAAAAAAACACATGAAGTACTTCCTTATGAAATTAAAGTAAATGCCAGCTCAATTTACTGTCATTAGGTCAATTCTTACCTACCTACTTACATGGACACTACAGTTTGGGATGGACCTGGGCTTCAGCCAATATCTTTCGATATCATTTTTTTTTTTGGGCAAGCTCAGTCCAGTTTTGCACTATAAGTCTGCTGAGGTCTACTTCCGTTTGATTGCGCAACCTTAGACGAGGTCTTCCCGTACCGCGATTTCCTCGAAATGTGCCTTCGAAAACCCGTCAATCGGGACCGTTGGTGTTTATTCGTTGTACATGTTCAAGCCATCGTAGTGTTGCGATGCATACTCTTCTAGCTATGGACATGTCGCGGTACAGCTAATACAGTTTGTTGTTGAATTTTCTTTTCCACACATTGTATTCACACATGGGACCGAAGATCATTTAGAATATTTGAAGTGAAACTTCTTATGAGACTTCCAATAAGGTTGCGTTAAACGTTTAACACGGATTATCGATTGCATACTTTTCGGCACTGCTCGCAATTTGTTGATAAAACAGTTGTATAAATTCCGCGTCAATCAGCCAGACGATTTAATTGTAGTGAATGTGTTCTTTCGGTGGAAGTTTCACTTCCTCCACGCACAATTTTTTTATTTCGAAACGACCAAGATTTTTCTCATCCGCTTTAGATAAAGTCCCTGCTACCGCACCGTATAGCGAGACTCGGAAGATCAAAGTCTGATTTTTGGGTTTTGTTTCTTCATTGCCTTCTTAACCCAAAGAAGCAGAGATTGGCCAGAGTAATTCTCCGTTTGATCTCCTCACTCATATTATTTCCCTTGTCTATAACGAATGCAAAATAGGCTAAATCCCCACGAGAGCCCCACGTTGGGCGCCAATTGTAGTGGAGGAATTTTCGGGCCAACAGAGACAGCCAAAGCGTCTACAATTGTCCTCTTATTTTTATCTCAAACAATAATCAGCAAAAGAGCCCCGAAGGTGCTCGATTGTCTTGATATTTGCTCAAAAAATATATTGAAAAACAAACAAATGAACAAGTCTAGTTGTATAAAACGTAGAAGGCTTCTTTATTTGACGGTAGTTTGCCGCTTCTGTTTCAATGCTCGCTTTTCCCATTACGTTAATATCGCCTGTGATGTAATGGAGGAATTGTACAGACTTTTGAAAGATCTTTCCACTGGTGTTGACATTTGAGTTTTGTATGATCTTTTCAAATCTGGTTTTGGATAAATCGTCTTTTTCAATATCAAAGGTCTCGGTGAGTTCTTTACCGACATTGTCGGAGCAGACCGAATTCTCCAAAGACATCCTGAATAGTCAGTCGTACGAGATTTTCAGGGATACTGGAACTGTACATGGTTCTGTACACAGCTCGTCTCTGTAAGTAATGTCTTGCGCGGCCTTGAAATCGATAAATATATCGATTGTATGTATATCGATACTACATTCCCGGTTTTTTTTTTTACAATATCTGACGGAGTATGAAACTTTGGTCGTTCTACTGATCTGAAATCACATTGATGAGGACCTCTCAAATTGTTGACGTGGGGTCTCAGACGTTCACATATTACAACACACAAGTTAAGTTTTGAAAAGCTCGGCGCAAGGCCATCTGCACCTTCAGTCTTATTTGATTTAAGTTTGCATTTTGCAATTTTAACTTCTCTTGGCTTGATCATCTACAAAGTCAAACACTGAAAACAGAATGTGAAAATCTCTCTAAGTTTTTAAAAATAAAAAAAGAGACGTACTTTTTCCCAGAAAATCCTTTTTTTAAAGTGAAACTTCTTATGTGACTTCCAACAAGGTTGCGTTAAACGTTTAACGCGGATTATCGATTGCATACTTTTCAGCACTGCTCGCAATTTATTGATATAATGTAAGATGTAACAGTTGTATCAATGTGTTCTTCGGTAGAAGTTTCACTTCTTCCACGCGGAGTGACTCCACGCACTATTTTTTTTTTTTGTTTACTCCCTTCTCTGATTGAACTTTACTCTCTGATCAAAAAAGAGATTTGCGGAAACCAATGTTCTATTGCGAACTTAATTTTTCATTTTTTGAAACATTTTACATGAATTTCTGCATTGCTATAAATTCCATTTCATAAATCAAAAGGATTCTACACCATTTTTGGGTTCATTTTTCTTTCATTATTCTACATTTTCTACACTTTAAATATCTCTGCAAAAATTCAACTCTTCGTTGGAAATACGATACAATTTAGAAAGGTGAAATCTCTCAAAGTGGATTTTTACAAAAAAAAAGAAAAAAAAGTTAAGTTTATCTCTAACAGAAAATAACCTTACATCAGAAATTTTTCACTTCCTTTCACACAACGGTAACGCAACACAAGACCAATTCGTTCGTGCGGATGAAATCAAAAAAATACAAACAACCAACGAACGATTGTCTGAGGCAATAGAAAAGGAAACAAACTGGATTCCAAGCGGAGGAGGAGTTTTGTTGCACCTTGAGCCTGCAGATGGGTCATGCAACCAGTCTCCATTGCGAATCTGCTGTGTGCGTTCGTTGACGTGAAGTCGTCTTTATCCGCACAGCACTAGGAGATTGGTTAATTTTAGAATCCCCATCAGAAAGAAATAACAACAACTATGATAAAAAAAAGAATTATATAAGTTTGCCAAACACTTTCCACCTAATCCCAGATCATCTGGGGAATGCGATTAGTTTGTCCAATGCTGGCAATCGATATTGAAGAAATTGCGCAATCAAATCAGAAAAATAGTCTTTCGGTCGATTTCGCTCACTCGACTTCGTCGTGTCGTCCTCTGTGATTTGTTTTTCTCTTTTTTTTTTTCTTCTTCTCATCACAGCTGCTCTAGATGCAAGATGCAACATTGCAGCATACCACAAAGTTCTGCTGTTGCATGGTGTTGCTGGTGCATCCCTGGCAGCGATCAATGACCTTGTGAATGTGGATGATGATGATGATGATGGTGATGATGGTTGAATGGTTGGTGCTGGCTTGCCTGCCTGCCTGCCAATGTCCAGCTGTGTATAGAATTGCATCGAGACATGGCCGGCGACGCAGTCAGAGTAAAAGTCATTGGACGTCCTTCGGAAGTGCAGTGACCCGTGACTAGCCAAGTGGTTTAGACTTTAGATGCAGCAACAACAATGATTCCTCTCACTGTTCATGATTTGGTGATTTAAATTTAAATGAATACATCACATCAAGCAACCCTACCAGCGCATCAACTTAAAACACAACCAGCGCATCACCTCTCCCCACTGGCAAGAGATTTTGAAAAGAGAAAAAAAAACTTTAAAAAAAAGAAACAGTTCACTCCCCTCGTTCAATTTGGATGATTGCAGACCGCCTTAAGGAACGTCAACCAGCTCGTTTTTGCGATGAGATATTTTTTCTAGTTGTTCTTATTTATTTCTTATCCTCCATTTGTTCTCTTTGGCAATAAACAATTGAATTACAGATTTATGACTTTTTGACTTGCGAATGTCGTCGTTGTGTTGCTATAGGTGGGTGGGTATCAGTACAGTGGTGGCCGATAGAAGCAAATTCGTTTCACAAAAAGGCAACAAAAGCCTAATAAAAATTAATCAAACTTACAACTATTTATGATAAAAGAAAAATAGCGAGAAGAGGTTAAGTCGGGTCTTGGATTCCAAATACTTTAAAGTTTCTTGAAAAAATAACATCTGGTAAAAAACGGAAATTTTTTGATTGAATTGAAAATATCCTTTGAGATGACAAAAATTGCCACAGACGTTTGAACTCTCAAAAAAATGGTATCTATCAACCGTGTTTTCTAAGTCCTAACTAGAACTGATCTCATCTTTGAAAACGGTTCAATGATTTGAGCCAAAATTTTTTTTCGACAAACATTTTTGTAGGAAATTGAATTTCCTTCAAAAAAGTCTTATTAAAAATGTTCGTCAGGTTGACCATTTGCGAGCAATAAGTCTTTAAAAACTGATATGTTTTTATTCAATTCCACTTTTTCACTTTGACTTTTTTTTACGTACAAACGAATCAATATGTGGGAAATTTCTCTTGAAGGTTTTGTAGTATTTTTTCATAAAGCACTTTTTTCGGAAGATATTCGCGGTTGAAGTTGAAAGGTTCTGAAAGCAGTTAATGTCCGCTAAACCGTCAAAAGTGGATATGTGTTGATTCTTCCTTGGAATAACTTGTCATTATTTTAACATGACGTCATGACGGTTTGATTCGCAAAATTGAAATAAGTTTCCAAAACAATTCTCTGAATATTGTTTGTGGTTCATTAAAAATCTTTACAAACCTTTTTTACTGGTTTCAAGATGTACACATGTCAGTTTTGTTGGTATTCCCTTTCACAGGCTTCACATTCGCTTGACTGAAGCAAATTGTTTCCACCAGTCCGTTCCGTTTTGCATGAGTCTACACCGTTCGAGGTTAGTCTTCACCGATCTAAGTTGATCTTAATCTTTTTTCGTAAAACTACACATCGTTTAACGTTAAATGATCCTTACGATCAAATTATTATTGATTCAGGTTTGAAGATGTTTGTAGAAATAAAATGATGTAAGTCACACACATGTGATGAATTTCGATTGACGAAAATTAAACCACTTTTGATTTTGCTACTGTAACTTGATATAGAGCTCGATTATAATTACAATCAAAACAAAATTCCTTCTTCTCAATTCTTAAGGCCCTTTTAGACGGTCAGTTCTCAGTTCAGATATCTGTTCAGTTTTCAGTTCAGTGTGTAAATAGACGTCAGTTCGATCCAGTTGATCTTTTTTTTATTTGAGAAAAATCAAAATCAGAAGAAAACTGAGAACTGAATAGAAAACTAATAGTAATTTCGTCAGTTGTCAGTTCAGTTATCAGTTCATTTTTAACCATTTAGACATCAGTTTAACTAAACGCTTAACTGAAGGCTCAACTGAAATGAAAACTAAAATGATCGTCTAAAAGGACCTTTAAGGATGTAGGAGCAAATGGCGAACTTGAACGAGATTTGCAAGTTTGCAGTTGAAAGAAATTAAATTCGATTCTTCTTTCATTCTTAATAATATTTAAAAGTAAGATCAGAAACATTTTTCGAGTGATTCGAAAGCGAAATAGAGTTATGTAGTTGGACCACAGTTTACTTTTTCTTTGCAAAACGAAATGGAAAGAGTCGTTTTTAAGTAAGCAAGCTCAGATTTGGTGTGAAGATGATTAAGCGTGGAAGATAATCGTTTTGTGTTAGTCTACAACGTTGTACCTTGGTCTTCAGCGTTGTTACTGTGTCTCCACCATTTTTACGTTTGAAAACAACGTTCTAAAGGGTCCGCCATCTAACGTTTTTTTTTTCAACCAGTGCTTATTTCGTGAATGGTAATACTTAGCACATGTCTGATTTGATAGATAATTAGTTTTATCCTTCCGCTAAACGAATACGTTGCGTTTTCGCTTCGCTAAGTGGGCCTGCGATCGACTTAGAGAAGATGCCGATTTTGCCAAAAAAATCATCTTTTCAGATGAAGCTCATTTTGATCTTGGCGGGTATGTAAACAAGCAAAATTGTCGCATTTAGGGCACAGAAAACCCGCACGCATACATTGAAAAGCCGATACACCCAAAACGAGTCACTGTTTAAGGCGGATTTTGGTCCAGAAGCATAATTGGGCCATTTTTCGAAAATGAGCAAGGAGTGGCCGTTACAGTCAATGGCGATCGTTATCGGGCCATGTTAAATGAATTTTTGTTCACAAAAATTGAAGAGGAGGATATTGGCAACATTTGGTTTCAATAGGATGGCGCTACGTGCCACACTCGAAGCTACACTCGATGTTTTGCCCCCATTATCAAAAAAAAAAAGTAATTTGGCGGATCCTTTACTTCAGTCTTCAATGTTCTTCGTAAGTCTACACAATTATTCGTTAGTCTACGCAATTATTCGTAGGTCTACACCATTATATGTAATTTTTCACCGTCCTACGTTGGTCTTCACCGTTCTTAGTCTGTCTTTCGTTTCGTTCGTTCGTTTGTCAACACCGCTCTACGTTAGTCTATACCGTTCAACGTTTATCTCCACCGTTCTACTTTAGTCTACACAGCTCTTGGTTATTCTACACCGTTCTTTATGCCGTTCTACATTTGTCTACAGCATTGTATGTTAAGGTGCGTCCACATTATGCCGACCGGCATACGGATCCATTTCATTCGGTTCGAATTCGGTTTAGCTTTCGGTAAGGAAGAAGGCCGATCGGGACGTCCACACTAAGTCGGTATTGCCGATCGGCATGTGACGATCGATGCCGCTCGGCATAGTGTGAACGCACCTTTAGTCTTCACCGTTCTACGTTCGTCAACAACGTTCTAATACTTTTAACATTGTTCCACTTGTCTCTACATTGTACTCGGTTTTTTCATCGATTTACGTTAGAATGTATCGTAGAATATATCGTTAATATATTCGTTATCTTACTCCGTTTTACGTTCTTAATTATAATTATCAATCGTCTTCATTGCATCTACACCGTTTTTACGTACAGATAAGGGTTTCTAGTTGAAGATGATTCTTAAATTCTGATAAACAAATGACCGTAATGATGAAAGTCACCTTCAGTTCACCATTAAAAGTTAGTTTGTGCTTATCGAAAGAGTTCGTTAAGGAATTTCTACACCGGCATAAAAGACTGACATTGATTATATTAAATTATGACTAAATTGCTCAGCAAGTCTTAAATAATTCAGCTTAATGCTTTGGGTAAAGTCGGTGTTGAATCGTTGTTAAATCGGTGTAAGAAAAGCTCTACAATAAAATGAAAAATGAATCCGAGGTGGTGGTGTGCACTATTAGGCTTTTAAAAGCAACTCAGAACCGTGAAATAAGTGTTGTGCAAAGGTTTTATGTGCTACACGTGTTGTGATGGTTAGTATGTCTGTCTGCTGCTTAGGAGTTTCGAGGCTCGAATCCAAACAGAAAAAAAAAAAATTCCACGGGTGTCACCTTTCGTTAAGATTTGGCAAGTCCTCCGATAGTAATTTCACTGCCATGAAAAGCACTTTCTCGATCTGTCGTTCAGAATCGGCAAAAAATTGTAAGCCCACTCCGTTCGTCTGTTGCCAGAAACGCAAAGCTTTGTTGAGCCACTCTTTTTAATTTATTCAAAGGTTGTGACAAGTGACGTACAAAAACGCGTTCCTCTGAAATCGTATTTCTTAAATTCCTTTTCTTCAAAAGCTGCGCTAAATTTTTCAACGTCACTGTGCATTAAACCTCTTTTTCAATGCAATCTATGCTTCTCACACACTTGCACTTTTTCCATTCTTTACTCGTCTAGTTTTTTTCTCTCTCTTTATTGTTCTTGTTGTTTACTTGAGAATCGGATAATAAAATTATACTCTCCCATTTACTTTTTTTTCGCTTTAAAAGGAATCCCAAGTTTTGTTATGATGTGGACTGCTGCTGTTACACTTACAGCAACACCGTTTATAGAGAGTCTTTTAGAAGAAAAAACCCATTAATACTTCTGAATGGAAATTCTCTTTATATGACGACGACTGACGGTGCGCTTCCTGTGGAGAAGAATTGAATTACATAATTACGCGCGTACAAAACAAAACCACGGTGCGGCTCTTCTTTTTCCGTTTTAGATTCGTTTCTTTCCGAGTTGGTTGTGTTTTTTTTTTTTTTGTTTCCCCTTAATTTTCTCGTGTTGGTTTCTTCTACTTCATTTGCAAAAGGAAAAGTACCTAAAAACATAAAACTGCATAACAATTAAAAACAATTCGTGCCTTTTGATGCGGAAATGGAATTGTGCAGTTATAATCATCCTATAATCGTGGGTTAAATTACGTAGCCGCCATTTGCATATACACTCGTATAGGTGGTACCTTACCTACAAAAAAAAACCACTTTGGCTGGGTGGGTTTATACAATGAAACCGCTATAATGACGCATAATTTTTTCCGGTGCAACAAATCTACAAACACATCAGAAATATGTACGAAAATCTTTCAAATAATATGTTAGGATGGGATGATAAATAAATTCAACTAGAATAGCAGCACTACTTCTACTTGTGAGTTTTGCTCAGGGAACTTCGCTTCAAAATGAAATTCAATACGCGTGACTAACCAAATTGCTCATTATACAGTAGACTTTGACGTGAGGCAAAGCGTGCGATATGCCAATTTATTAACGAAAGCACGTTCCGTTGTAGTCTTTTGTCTTGCGGTTTGATTTAATGGTTCTTTGGAACTATGTGCCATATCGAATTGCATGTGTTTGAAGAAATGAATTATATCGAAATATGAAACCATTTGACCTGATTCACTGACCTTCGTTTATATTTCCAGATAAAACAAGTTGTTTATCAATGCATAATCGTTTAAGTCTGAGAAATGGTTGCTTAGAACTGCTGAATGGTTGTGCTTTTATAGACGACTAAGCAATGAAAGCACATATTTCGAAATTGTTCACCAAGCCATGAAGGTTCGCTAATTAGATTTTGGGTTAAGTGTATCCAAATCCTTAGCACGGAGTGTGATAGGTTTACTTGGTTTGACTTTTGATTGTGTTAACAAAGAGTTAAGGGATTCAGGAAAAGTTGTTTGTTAGTTATAAGACAGAAAGTATAGTCTCGGAAGTCTAAAGACTTGGGCTTCTATACTTTTTTTTTAGAGTTGGTGTAACCTTTGGTGCTAAGACAGTAATTGTTCCAATAGAGCTCGACCATTGCAATCGAGTATTTGAATAAATAAAATAAGTAAATAGGGCGGCGGGGAGAGCCCCGGGGCCTAGCACATTTCTCTCAATCGTACCTTGTGGAGGAATGGAAGGGGTCTACAATTTGTAACTATTGTATTGAAATACTCGATTGGATCCCCTGAATTTGATTCAAACAAAGTACGCGTTAGTCCTTCTTATCCTTTCTATATATACTGACCAGTAACGAACGTTTTTGTTCTCAACGTTATGAATTTGCAGAGATAACCAAGTTGTGGTCACCCAACTATTCATTTTGATTTCGCTGATATATTTATGGTGGAGTACCTCAATGTTGAATGCTATGGCCATGTTTTGTTCTAACTTGTCATTTAGTAGCTACATACGATGTTGCTTCTGAGGAATAATGTTAAACTCTGTGGATTTTAAGTAAGTCATTTTCTACTCACAGCTTCTTTTACTTTAAACCAAGTTCCAAAATTGTTCTGTAAGAGTTTCCCATAAATGTTCCTTCACAACCTTTGTAACTCGCACGAATATTGAGAAAGATGATTTCAACTGTCCCATTTCTCGAAGCTTCTTCAATCTTCATATGATAAGACAAATGTGATGGCCATCCGTCGGTGGCATTACTTGTCATCAATAGTCAACAGTAGGGGCACAGCTAAACAAAGCTGGCTCAAGCTAGATCTTAAGCGGTCGAACGGCTTGATCTCTTTCAACAGAGAGCACATTAGTGCGACGATAGGTGTCATCACAGGACACTGTCTGATTGGAAAACATGCCGAAAGGCTAGGAGTCGATTTTTGCAGAAACTGTATGGATGAGGAGGAGCCTATTCCCTACATTCTCTGTTCATGCCCCGTTTTAGCTCACAAACGTAGAAAATTTTGAGCGTTCCATTTCTTTTTTCTAGGAGTCATTAGTGAGATAGTAGCTGCTTTGCTTAACAGAAGTTGTAAGCTGTTGTTACTCGATTCTCGCCTCGTTTAAGAATCATCAAACACTTTCTACACTAATTGTTATGCCTAAAGAAACACTTGATTTAAGAACCTCAAGACACTTCCCTATCGTCGTAAAATTTGTAGTATTAACAGTCGCAGTGTGAAGTAAGTTCGTGATCAGAGTTGCTTACACTCTGCTGTTTTTACTACCAACAGGCCATTACAGTTAATTTTATTACTCAGGCAACATTTTTTTCCACAAGTGACAGCCAACTAAACAGAAGAGACAAGAAAATTATGCCAATTCATTCAAATCCCAACTACTACAATTCACTATAAAACCTCACTAAGCGACTATAAAAATAGTCTGGCTCTAGGCTCGTAAAACGAAAAAAATAAAAGGAGAAAAACTAAAGCCAATTGAATGACGAATAGACGAAGAAAAAAAATCGATATCCTCTCTCAATACTGAATGAATGACAAATTCCCAACCAACTGAGTAAAAAATTTCATCCTTGAACTTGAACTTGAATTTTCACACCGGTGACGGTGGTGCGGTGATGTTATGATGGTGGTGGATGATATGCTGGTGCTGGGTATGCACTGAAGTTTTGCTTGCTTCGTCGATCAATGCCTGCCTGGGCAAAGAAGAATTCTGTGAAAAAATACTTTACTTAAAAATGCCCTAAAGGCGTGTTGCGTTTGTTAGTAATTAAATTTCTGCTGGCTTCAGCGTTATTAAATCCCCTCATCAATCAAAAGGTAAAAGCAACTGTAACTGAGCGCACACAAGGACATCCGATACAATTTTGTCCCTTACCAAACGCAAACACAAAGTCACTCTAAGAAAGTCAGGAGTTGCTTGTGTAGTTAGTTGCGAGAAACTTTTCAAAAACGTCCGATGATTGATTTACAATTTTGAAATATGAAAACTGATATCTGCTGATGTTGACGTCTATATGTTGATGCTTCTCTGGCTGTAGCTGCTGATGATGTGGGCCTGTGTTTTTTCCAAGAACAAAGTTGGAAAATATCTGTTTACACACTTTTCAGCAAACATAAAGTAGTTTGTCCTGCACAAACACACACAGACACACTCAAAGTTTTGACTTGATTTTTTTTTGTTTTGTTGCTCTTTGTGTGAAGGGATGAATGGATTTTGGACTCTCTAAACCGGACTGTGTGTCTCTATCGTTTTTCCATGTGCGAATGTTGTTTATTGTTTAAAAGTTTGCTCTGTTCTTTGGGATTTTGTTTGCCTTATGACTGCGAGGCAACATAAATTATTGGTAAAGTTTAGGGGGTAAATGAAGAAGTCATGCAAGGACATCAATAAAATGCTGTTTGACCATCTTTTTTTTTTGACATTTCAGTAGAGAACAGTGAACATGGGTTTTTTTTGTTTGTTTTTATAAATGTTCTAGAAATGTCCATTTTTGTTCGAACTTTGAGAGGCTTTTGTATTTGGTGTGTTCGACATTTTTTGACAGTTTATCGATCAAAGAAAGTGTTGGGTGCCATTTGTTGTAGGGATTATTCCAGGAGATGGTAGGAAGTGAATTAATTTTGTTTAAGCACATGACAGAAGATATTGAATGAATGTCCTAATTGATTAATGATGGTCTGTCTAACAAAGAATAGACGATATGTAATGAAAACTTTTATCTCGCTAATGGCCTTTTACCATCAAGCTTGCTTACTCGTTCCGAGGTGAAAGTCAGTTGGTTTTTTCGTTTTTATCAACTGAATCGTGTGGTGCCATTGATTTCTACGAATGATTGTGATTCACTTTTAGAGAATTGTAGCCATGAACTAAAGTCGATGAACATTTTCCAAGTCAAATATGTCATGAAAGTCATTAAGGGCTATTAGGAGTTTTTGACAAATGAGCTGAAATGGTTTCAGAGACTGGCATTTTGGTTAGAGGGTTGAGATAAAAAGCTTATTTTAAGGTTTAAAGTTGGAACAAAACTCTTTATTGGAACATTTGTATGATTTTTGCAAGCAACCACTTTACAGACTATAAGAAAATATAACTAATCGTGTAAAAAGTAGGGAGTCACTCCAAGTACATATAGTCACATGCGAAGCAGTACTCTGAGACACTTAAGCTTTTGACTTGAAACCATTTATTCTTGTTATCATTTGTACAGCTTCTTGCAATGTTTCATCCGGCTTTCTATAAGCACTCAAGCCTTAAATTTATGCAAAGGCATGACAACTCAGTTCCTGGAATGAATCCTTTTTTAGTGACTTAGCAATAAGGTGTCAGTTCAACTTTATCCAACATCTTTTATCGAAATGAGTCGGTTCAGCAGTTTTTCACTCAGATCTTGACATAAATTTAGCCATTTTATTATATTATTTTATTTTTTATGGTATAGGTTATTTTGA
This sequence comes from Melanostoma scalare, assembly GCA_949752695.1. Taxonomy (NCBI): domain Eukaryota; kingdom Metazoa; phylum Arthropoda; class Insecta; order Diptera; family Syrphidae; genus Melanostoma; species Melanostoma scalare. Next base: position 39,581,670 of record OX456984.1, read on the forward strand.
CACTGGCAACTGTTGCCCACTTGACATTTTGACGTAAGGTCAACAACGTTGAAAAATATTGAAAACTTATTTCCAAAAAGTGCTTTGTAACCCAAATAGTGTTTTTTTAATGCTGCCTGAAAAGTCATGACGATGACAATTGGTAGCTTCGGAACTGCTAATTTTTATTGTGAAAACCGTGAAGGACTGCTGCCCTGCTAACAGTCCGGAAAGCTATGCATCAGCTACAAGCCGAAATCTACAAGGTCTTGGAAAATCGGGGTGACGCAGTGCGCTACTATGAAATTTGTCGAGGCAGCCACTAGAAAAACTTTGTGTTTCATAGTCTATTGAATTGTTGTCACTTGCCTTTTTTTCTTTTTTTTTTCTGGTATAAGCGTCCCTATGCTTATTCAAACTCTTCGTTTTTATTGCTAGTATTCAGCATTTAACTGTTTTTTTTTTTAAGCAGGATCATGACAGTCAGCTCCTGTAATGGATCTTTCACTTTCTTTCATTCAGTTTCATACAAATAAGAAATAAGTGAGTTGCTACTTTCCAAGAGCTAAGTTTATAGGAGGGCGGTCGTGGTGCAGTGGTAGAGTGTTCAGTATATGGGCCGGACGCGTGGGTTTAAATCATGCTCTGGGCATCTACTTTTCTTTCAGCCTCCCAGTTTCATATGGACGCCGCCCTTGAGGTTATATGTGAAATTACTAACACCTTATTTCCAACTACTGCAACACAAAAAACAGGAAGGCTGCTACCCTGGTAGTACAATGGACCAGAAATAAGGTCTGAGTTCTCCAGATTAGCAAAAACAGGAGTTTTGTTATCTGTTGCAGTCTACTTATCAAAGTTGGGGAGCATGCTGTTGGTCTGTCTACATCCAATGGAGGCATGCCATCTAAGGTTGTGCTCTTGATAGATCCAATCGTTGATTGAAGCCCTGACTGAGGATGTTGGCAGACCTATCGACGGTTCAGGTCCTGAGAAAGCTGTCTGAGATACTTGCCTAGCAATTTGGCGATCTCATTTCCAGTTTTGCCGTGATGGCCTGGAACCCAAACGAGACTCAATGAATTTAGTCTTCATTTTTTCATTTTCATTTCATTTCGAAGTAGTTAGAGGTTCTCAACCCTCCTTAAGCACAGTTCAGGTTCCTCGTAATTGTCTTCTTACTTTTTCGGTGTTACCAGCATCGTGATCTTTAAAGGATCATAGCTCCCCTACTTATTTTAAATTTAAATAGAAAATTAAAAATAGAAAATATATTTTACATTTAACTTGGTTGTCAATAAAGCAAGCCATAAAATAATATTTTAATTTAATCCCCATATTCCCACGGAACGTTAAAAGAGAACTTTGTGCTTGTATTGCAAAGGCTCCAAATGTACCGGGCCAATTTCTATGAAATTCGGAACAAAATTGGTCTAGAACCTGAGAAATGACATAGGCTATATTTCCTTTCCATATTCCCTCGGAAACGGGAACCGGAACATAAACGGAAACCTGGAAAGTACTAGACCGATTCTAAAAATTTCACCGTTAGAGTGCTTCATTGTCATTGAGTAACATGGACTATATTTCGTTCCCATTTTCCCCCTGAATTTGGAAATTATTTTACTTAATTTACTCAATCAGGTCACCTTAGGGCCTGAGCTACGCAGCGCCGGGCGGGTCAGCTGTTTAGAATGAATCATAGAGATAATCAAACCATTGTTGAAATAATGAAAGCTAATTAAAGAAAGTGGAACTTTTAACTTGCTTTGACCTCAGGAAGCGTCCAAAAGCCTCCCGTTTATTTAATTAGGTTTATTTAATTAAGACAAAAAAATGCAGATATACCTGCATTCCGGGCTTTTTCAATTTTTTCCAGGATGGTATTTTTGACTGAAGGCTTCCAAAGAAAACGAATCTTGGTACTTCTAATACGATTAAGCCCCGTTTCTTCTGGTGTCATATGGAACATTTTCTATGATCAACTTGTTCTCATATTTTTTGTACATTGTCTAACATTTTGAATCGTGGTGGATGCTGGACGTACAACAGAGTTGTAGAATCTTTTCTTCAGCGCATTTCAGTTACCTGCGCATTTCATCTATCATTCGAATACTCGACCTTTATTTTGCATTCTTACTGACAGATTTGTCATACTTATTCATAAGAATTGATAAGAATTTGACAGCAGCTCCCTCTTCGCTTCCATTCTTTTCCTTACACTAATAGTGTGCCCAAGACGAGACCGCCGACAATATATATTCTCGAGACAAGACAACGCATGCCTATCCGAGTGGTTAATTTGGGTTGAATTTTTTTTTTGAAATGCTATAAAAAAAAACTATTGAATATTTTCTCAAATTTCTTTTTTTATTTGAAAGTATAATTCTTCCGGTTAATAATGGAAAATAATTTCATTCAAATGGCTGCCTCGGCTGGCCATGCAGTAGCCTACACAATCGGTCCAATTTTTAAGCACATTATCGATTGAGTGCAGCTGTATTTCACCAATGGCTTCACGAATATTGTCCTTTAAAGCGTCAATTGTTTCTGGCTTGTCGGCGTAACACTTATCTTTTACGGCACCCCACAAATATTAGTCCAACGGTGTCAAATCGCAGCTCCGAGATGATAATGCGATCTTCAAAAACATGGCGCAAAACATCGAGTGTAGCTTCTGTTGTGTGGCACGTAGCGCCGGCGCCATCCTGTTGAAACCAAATGTTGTCAATATCCTCCTCTTCAGTTTTTGTGAACAAAAATTCGTTCAACATGGCCCGCTAACGATCACCACTGGCTGTAACGGCCACTCCTTGCTCTTTTTCTAAGAATGCCTCTGGACCAAAATCCGCACCAAACAGTGACTCGTTTTGGGTATCGACTTTTCAATGTATGCGTGCGGGGTTTCTGTGCCCGAAATGCGACAATTTTGCTTGTTTACATACCCGCCAAGATTAAAATGAGCTTAATCTGAAAAGATGGTTTCTTTTTTAGCAAAATCGGCATCTTCTCTAAGTTGATCGGAGGCCCACTTAGCGAACGAAAACGCATTGGATGGTCACTTGGTTTCAACTTCTGAACCAATTGGAACTTTTTATGGCGTCATACCAAGGTCTTTATGCAAAATTCGTCTCAATGATGTCTCCGAAATGTTCAATTGTTGAGAACGACGCCGACGGTGAATTGATGTTGATGGCGCTACACGCACACTTTCTGCAACAGCAGCAATATTCTCGGGTGTACGCACTGTTTTTAGCTTTTCACGCTTTGGTTTATCGATGAGGATGCCAGTTTCTTTCACTTTTTTTCACAAGATAACGAACATACGGAGCTGACGGTGCTTCTCTTCTTCAAGAATCCGGACGCAATTTTCGCACACATTCTGCAACATTATCATGATTTTCAAAGTAATGTCGCAATATTTCCCAGCGTTGTTCAAGCGTATACACAACCATATTCGTTCAGCGGAAGGATGAAACTAATTATCTGTCTAATCAGACATGAGCTTAGTGCTACAATTCACGAAAAAGGCACTAGTTGAAAAAAAATGTTAGATGGCGGACCCTTTGTAAAGGTACCCGTGGCGGAGGTTCGTGGTTCGAGTCCCAACAGAGGCAAAAATGTTTTTCAACAGATATCGCCTTTCGCGAGGAGTTGGCAAGTCCTCCGATGGTAGATTCGTTGCCATGAAAAGCGCTTTTTCGATTAGCCGTTCAGAATCGGTAGAGAATTGTAGGTCCCCATCTATTCCCTCATAAGGCAATGGTTATGAGAAATGCGCCACCCTAATTATTTTTTATTTGTTTTATATATAAAAGCTTAAGTTTTTAGGAAGAGGACAATAACAATGGCAAACTTTTAGCTTAGCTGGCTCACGGCACCCCAATATTTTAGCAAACAAAACTATCAGACCTTCAATTGATACCTACTTCATCCATTAACTCTATGAGCTATGCCATGGCCGAAAAACATGCTTCTAAAAACGAGGGTGGTTTTATCTTATCGAGTTCTAAGGTTTGGTGCTACCTCCAGTCGCAGTCCATTGACTGCATGGGCTAAGTCATGGTCGAAAAAATGCACCAGAAGGAGACCGTTTTAGATAACTTGTCCACGGAAGGGTGAGTTGTCTTTGTCTCGAGGAGCTCTATTTATTAAGAGTAATGGCAGCTAAGTGACCCGACGCGACCCTACAACCTAAGCTGCTTTTCCTTTATCCGCAGCTGACTCTTTTCTTATGCGAACGAATTAGTTTTGAAACGAGGTTTTTTTAATTTGTTGGCCTCCTTGTTGAGAAAGAAAGTCTCACTTTATTTTTAAGTTCATCTTTAATATACACACTTTGAAATCTTTTACACTTCGTTACGATTCGTTCATGCTACTATCTCGTCAAAAAGTCTTTCTTATGGGCATAAATCACCCAAACGAAGACATCTACAAAATAAGATGTCTCCGTCTCCCAAGTAAGGATCACCTAAGTTAGATTAAACTAATCAATAAAGATCTGTCAAACAGCTGCCCAAATTTCATTGTTTTGGCTCCATAAAATCCATCTATCTGCTCAACTCATGACCCTTTAAACAATTTTGTCGGCTGAATTATGGACATAGCGAAAATGACCTCATGGGGCTGGCCTATACGTGCCGATGCCAAATGGAAAAAAAAATTCAACCTGAAACAACACCGTCTTCTCCAATGGGAAACCCACACTATTTTGAGGCAGCGCAAAATCAATTAAAACTGCCACAACCATCACCATCAATCAAATTGATTTTTTTTTTATAAATTCCCCCCCAAGTATGCCGGACACATCTTGAAAAAATAAATAGAAAGTCAAACTCGTTCGGTCATTAATCTCAACTCATTTGAACAATTTTATTGTTCAAAGCCCATAGATCACATAAATTTAATTCGAAAAAAAATAATCGCTTAACAAAGCAACAATTACTACATCACGGTGTCATCACCCACCCACTTGAAAATGATACGTCATACATGGTTGGGTTCGCCTTTATAGTGCGTCTTTGAACGTCGCGTCGTCGTCGTTGAGCCTCCAAACCCATGCACTAAACAGTTATGTGCGACTTCTTGGGGCACACTCCTTGCCCTCCAAAGAGAGAAAATTGAAATCAAGTATAACCGCAAGCCATAAACCTCTCCTCATAGTCATTTTGATTTGCATCCGCACCGCAACATTATCATCCAAGGACCCTGTATGTAAATCCCTCTCTATAGACTCTACGATCGTTAGGCCCCCTCGCATCTTATAACAAAATAAAACCAAGTCAGCATCTTATGTGTAATGGCTATACTGCGATCTGTGTGCATTGAAAATTCGTAAAACCCAACCGCCCACTGCAATTATCGAACGAAACGTTTAAGTGCGCGAGCCCGCGTGGGTCTGTATCACCACTAGCATCAAGCTTGACTCTGTCGGTAGACATGTGTTTGCTTAAAGCCCCCGTAGACAGGGATGTAAGGCATAATGGCACGCCTTCCAGACAAATCCGTAATATCTAAATTCATTATTGGAATTTCTTACACATCTGCGGTTATTTGATGTCTTCTTGGTATAATGGTTCATGATGGTTTTCCATCGTCAAAGGTCAGCTAGCTAGGCTAGGTATAGACATAGAGTTATGCAAGAGATGACCTGACCAACTAGCTACTTTGGCTTATGCTGTGTGCTACATTTTATCAACAAGAAAATATTTTTCTGACATTTTTGCGGTTTTTTCTCACAACTGGACTTTATTGATTGCTTTCTTGTTTTTTTTTCTTTTCGCAGTAATAACGCTGCTGTAAAATGCGGCATAGAAATTAAAGTTGGTCGGTTAATGGCATCATTTGAGGCTTATTTGTTTTGGGTCAGTTTAAAGGAGATTTTAGGTTGGTTATTAATTTGAATGTATTTTTTTTGTGAGCATCAACATGTACATATTTTGTGTCGACAAAATACAGACACCAGTAGCAAGATTACAATCAATTAAGAAAACAAGGCTAGCTAGTGTTGTTGCCATAAGGCTTGTGATTTGCTTTTTATGCTTGGTGTTTTTATATTTTAACTTTTTCGTTAGACTAGAAAGTTTTTACACTAAGCCTTTAAGTGCTAAATATCAACGAAAGTACGGAGGATGAATTTTGTGGGCGTTTCATCTTACTTTAACGGCCAGGGCTTGATAGGTTGACGAACTTAAGAAAAGGTAGTAAACATTGTACAAAATAAAAATTCGAATATTAAATTTAATGGTAATCTTTGGACTGGATTCATATTTGTGGCGTAAAATGATTTTCTAGATTGAGTAGGTACAGGGAAACCATGAAAAGTGAGCTGAAAACAGGCTTTCTTAACACGAAAAGAATCTGTTAAAACATAATCCATGGTTTTGTTTTTACCAAGAAGAGTGAAGTCTCAAAATAAAATTAAAAAGATAACAATTTTCGATGAATCTGCTACCGCTAGGAATGGAACCTTGACGTCTATCAAAGCTCTCTTATCAAAAATGCTTATGAGTTGGATTAGAAACTGCCCTTCCGCGACCGGTAAATACATCGTGATATCGTCTAATAGTTTTACTGGACGTTCTTAAGTCTGATACTCACCATATAAATAGTGGTGTGCCCCAGGGATCGGTATTGTCTCCCACACTCTTTCTTATCTTATTAAATAATCTCTCTTGTCTGAAACCTTAAATCCACTTAATTGTTTTTCTGACAACTTTATTTTCAGTTTCTCATAATTATTCCCAGTTTCACGTCAACGGTTTTCGGTTGCGGAACTGGAACGGTAGCGTATGAGCATTGAGCATGGCTAACCTATTAGAGTTCATTAAGTTAGCCATGCTCATTATCCTACTTTGACAGTATTGTATGGGGAAATGGTAGTCATGTAGAATTTAATGCCTAGAAAACCCAATGCCTGTCATTTAGTTCAGCTTAAACGTTCCTTACTGTCACTATACCTATCTATGAATGATACCTCTGATATGAATACAATTTTTTTTTTTTTTAAATAGAGTACGATTACCTTGTTTGGGAAGGTGCCTCTCAAACATCATTGCACCTACTGATAGGGGTACAGAAAAGAAATTTAAAGTTTTGATATAGGTGATTTTTCGATTCAATCGATTCTCTGGAACATACAATCATGTCTCTCTTTCTTATCGATATTCTTACAAACAGTGATCTAGTGGAATATCCAGTATGGATTCTTCTCCTCAAACAACTTGCCCTCAATATCCGCCTCGCAAGGAATGCGCATCAGTTCTTCTTTCAGCCCGATTTCGGTAGTACAGTGACGTTCTAGAGATTCGCATCTTAGCCGTTCAACGCCAATGTAAAATGCTTTACTCAACTCCATTCTCTCCACTCATTATAATGCACAGAAGTTTCAAATAATGTGCATCGACATCTGCTTCCTGATCCTTTTCTTTATCCGTAACACCCGTACTGCGCTTTACAACGTTATAAGTGTAGTCAATCATAACCCCTTAAAGTAGCAAATAAAATAAATAGGTTGGCGCAACAGAGCGAGGAGCCCCAAGACGTAGCGCATTTTTCACAACCATGCCTTTTGAGAGAATGGATGAGACCTAAAATTTTCTTCCGGTTCCGAACGGCTAATCGAGAAAGCGCCAATTCCTCGCGAAAAGCGATCCCCGTGAAAAAAAAAAAACATTTTTGCTTCTGTTGGGATTCGAACCACGATTCTCCGGGTTACCAGGCAGACATGTTAACCATCACGTCACGGGTACCACACCACCCGTAGAACCCCTTGAAGTGAATTATGTATAACAAAAAGTATTTCAGGCTTAAGCCATTAAGCTCGGTGGACTTGCCACTAAAAGGAATTGAATTTAGACTTCCGTCATAGTAGTCCAAGTTTTGACCATAAATAACTCGGTGGACTTGCCATTACTTTAAGAATTTAACTTACCTCCTTCATAGTAGCCCGACGCTTTGACCATAAGCTACGGGCACCATCTGAAAAAAAAACCGTTCTGCTTTGAAATGGTATTCATCTTAATTCGAATGATCGATCACCTTGTTTTTAATGTCGTTTTTCAAAACCATTTTCATTTCTTCACTCCTTTTTCGTCGACTTTTGGAATTGGTTTAAGAAAATTTGACAGATTTGGAGTGCTCTACGCTTTAAAGTCAGAATGGTCTGCTAAAAAAAATTTATGAACTTTCAGCGGACTTTTGAAACTGACGAAAATGAAATGAAAACTGCGGTTTGCTTTGACAGCAGTCAAATAAAAGTCTGTTTATGTATTGGTTTTCACTCTTTTACACCTAGATATAAACTGGAGTCAAGAGGTCTCTCCCAAGCTTTCCCAAATTTATTTTTGGAAAACGGTCCGGATTATCAAATCCTTCACTCCAACTCTCCAATTCACTACAGATGTAAGTTTGGAAAACGAATCTTCTTGTTTCACTAGGCCAACAGTCATCTCTTTATATCAGCTATTTCAATTTAAAAATAAATTTTATTGCAGAAATAGGGCAGTTCACACCGTACAATAAGTTCGACAAACTTTTTCTGATGGATGTTGGTTGGTTGGATATGGTTTGTGTTCAGACTTATCTTCAAATCTCATTCTTAAACATATGTTATTATCAAAAATATTTTGAAACCGCCCAATTTGGTCGTTTGAGGGTACCTATTATTTCACATAGGTCGTTGAAAACAAAGCCTGTCCAACTAATTGTTCAGTGTGAACTGCCCTGATGAAAAATGAAGATATCTAAATTTTGAGGGTTAGTAGTACTGCCTTCCTGGGAGAATATCTCCCACAAAATGACGAAGGCGAAGCTTTTATAAATTCTCATAGTTGTTTGTTGAATATAAAAACCATTCAGTACTCTACCATGTCTTTCTTTACGGTATATAGGAATTCAATCGACAGACTTACTGTGGTTCATTTTTCGAGAAACAATCTTTTATTCTACGAGCAATCTGGACTCAGACCTAATCAAAGCTACTCAACTGCGTGGTCAACATTTTTGAAGACATTGGAGCTGAATATTATAATGGTTATTTCAATCTTCTATTCGTCACTGATTTCTTTAAGCCTTTTGACGAAGTCATTCACAATATTCTTGGCTGGAAAATGTTATACCGTTTTGGGATTTTGTGCTATTTACAGATTATCTATTTGCTAGTCACCCTAACCACAGGGCCCGTTGCGTCGTAGCAATTTCGGACTACGAATGTCAAATAGAAGTGACTAAAAACATCTTCGTAATGAGCGCTTGGCAGTAAATATTTATAACTTGCTAATAAATTTATTAATAGTGACGAATTTTGTGGTAAAACATACACTACAATGGCGTCTGTGATGCTTCCATTTTGGTATTCGTAGTCCGAAATCACTACGACGGGCCTTGTGATAGGGGCCAGCATCTTGTGAAAAGAGTTCAATTGCGACATGTGTTATCCAAGGAGTACCACAGGGATCGATTCGCGGCCCATTACTCTTCAGCATGTTTATCAATGATCTACTATCTTGCTATTTGCAAATGACATCCAAATTTATCTAGCCAGACTTTTTCATCAGCTTGATAAGCTTTTTGTCTCTCAATCAATGAAGAGCTGAAGGCCTACTCTTAAATCTTGCGAAGTCTCAAGCGATCCCAATACCTAAAAAAAGTTAAATCTCAATTACTTCTCGACTTATGGTTTAGAGAAGGAAATGTAGTATCTATTGACCACTGTTCTAGCTTTAGCTTTGTTATCGATTGTAATCTAAAAATGAAACCATTCTTTACATTGTTTATTGCTTATTGCTCACGGTATATCTGAACCTTCTGATAGAGTTTAACATCAAGTTCTTTCTAATCGAAAATTCATGCTTTTGTTATCGATCGTAGGATTAGCAACTACCTTTCAAAACCCCCTTCAATACAAAGTTGTGTTTGTGCTGGTGTACCGCAGGGCTCCGTTCTGTCTCCGATCCTTTTCCTTATATTCATAAACGATCTCTTGTCTGAGACTTCTAATACTCTTAGTTGTTTTGCTGTACCTTCAGTTTTTCATATTTGTTTTCAAAATCACGTCCCTGCTCCTTAGATGTGGAAATGGAACGGTTGATAGGGTTCAAAACAAAGCGTGAAGATTGATTGGTGATAGTTCAACTGTAGCATCAATAGTTTCCCTTGAACATCGTCGAAACGTTATTTGTCTTAAACTTTCTTATCGTTTTTGAAGTGAAACTTCTTATGCGACTTGCAAACATGAAATCGTTATGCGTTTAACACGGAATATTATCGATTGCATACTTTTTGGCACTGCTATAACATTTGTTTTAATTAAGCGTCATTATTGCAACTATAGTTCTTTGTTTTTTCTTAGTTTTCAATTTGTGCCGTGTGTGTGAAAATCGTGTCTGTCCTTGCAAGATCTATATATATAAAATAGGATGTATGTATGTATGTCCGGTGTAGACTCCTAAATCACCCAACGGATTTTTATGAAATTTTCAGTGTAGACATAGTTTAGTCCAGAGATGGTTCCTGTCAAGGTTTGATACCCATATTCCCACAGGAATGGGGTTGGGAACGGAAAATTAGAAACTACTCCACAGATTTTAAAAATTCTTTCAGCGCTAGGGGTGCTACATTATATCCCTTCATCAGTAACTTAGACTATATTTCATCCCTTTAATCTCACAGGAACAGAAATGGGAACGAGAACGGGAACCTTGAAGTTACTTGACCTATTTAAAAAATTCTTTCAACTCTTGGATGTTACATTATCCCTCAGTGACATAAACTTATATTTCATTGTGAGGTTGCTTTTTGTCAAAGGCTGAGGTATGCTCAGTGGATCCAGAGTCTTCCAAAGAAGCAGCAAAACTTTAGATTATTGAAGCTAGTTTATTACCGATATTATAAATAGTTTTGGTTTAATACATGTTATACAATGTTTTATATTTCAAATTTAAGTGTCTATTTCGAAGTCTTCATTGATGAGGGCAGATTTCCCTCCTCTTCGGGTGAAGCTTCACTTGGGGTTCGGCTGGGATGTGGTCTAGTCCGGGATTCACGACCAGATTCTTGGATTGGTCCTTGGGCCAGTCGGATGATGATCTCCTGTCCTGGGTTGGTCTTGGGCCACGTGGATTATGGTTTCCTATCTGGGGTTATGTGCTTCCAGCTCTTGGATTCGGATTCAGGTTGCCAGTCTTGAATTAGAGGCTTCCAATTTTAGGTTTCAGATTTGGAGTAACGCTGGAGACTTGGTATCTCTTCCTTGGTACAGTGGATGCTGTAAAGATACTAGGAAGAGGGGTTAATGATTTGCTCTGAGGTAGCAGGAGCCACTAAATTCACAACGAGGTAGCGTTGGACACTATAAATTCACAACGAGGTAGCGTTGGACACTGTAAATTCACAACGAGGTAGCGTTGGACACTATAAATTCACAACGAGGTAGCGTTGGACACTATGGATTCACAACGAGGTAGCGTTGGACACTATAAATTCACAACGAGGTAGCGTTGGACACTATAAATTCACAACGAGGTAGCGTTGGACACTATAAATTCACAACGAGGTAGCGTTGGACACTATGGATTCACAACGAGGTAGCGTTGGACACTATAAATTCACAACGAGGTAGCGTTGGACACTATAAATTCACAACGAGGTAGCGTTGGACACTATAAATTCACAACGAGGTAGCGTTGGACACTATAAATTCACAACGAGGTAGCGTTGGACACTATAAATTCACAACGAGGTAGCGTTGGACACTATAAATTCACAACGAGGTAGCGTTGGACACTATAAATTCACAACGAGGTAGCGTTGGACACTATAAATTCACAACGAGTTAGCGTTGGACACTATTTACTCACCCAGTCTTGCTTCCTGAACTCTGCTTCTGCGCTGCCAGTACCGGAATCCTACTCTTGCTCGAGTACTAGGATGATGAGTTCCTAATTTGTCCACTTGCCGGGACCAGAACTCCTTTTCATGTATTTCAATGGTTCCCTTATACACCTTTTGGTAGTAAGTGAATGTGAGCTGTATAGGTTAATGAAATATGACTCCACGTGGAGTCATTGGTAAGCTGCTGTTGTTGTTATATGTTATATCACCATTATCGTTGCTTGTGTTGGTACATGCAAAATTTCCACTGGCATCGGTGTAGTTGGTGGTTTATCTGGCTGTTGTATTTGGTTTGTGGAGGCGAAAATGTAATGGGTCATTACATCATTCACATATTTCCATGGGAACAGAAGATTCCCACAGGAACGGGGTTGGGAACGGAAACTTAGGAACTATTGGACAGACTTCGAAAATTCTTTCAGCATTAGGATGCCACATAGTCCCACAGTAAGAAAGATTATATTTCATCCCTAAATTACCACGGAAGAGGAAAAACGAGAACGGGAACCTTAAAACTACAGACCCGAGCAAAGCCGGGCAGCTGAGCTTATAATATATATTAATACATTGATTTGATGAGATTTTAATGTGAATTTCTTGTTACCTGAAGCTGAAATATTATTAACCTTCCTTAAAGACAAATTTGGATTGGAAATGATAAATGGTAGGAATGATCCCACAACCAAAAGGTGAACTACCATTGATGCAGTTTTTGCAAGAAATATTGAAAAAATAGAACTCAAACGTTTCGTATCTTACTTTAGTTATCATAATACCACTGTAAATGTTAAAGATTTTGATATTTCTCCACTTAAAATGATAATTAAAAGATGCGATCAGTTGTGAATTGTAACCAATGTTATAAAAGTTTGTCTTAAAGAAACAATATGAGTTCACTAAAAATCAATTTCTACACCTTTCTATTTTCATTTCCACATTAGGAAGTTTCACTTCTTCCGCGCGGAGGGACTCCACGCACTATTTTTTTTTTCACAATTGACTCCACGATTCCGCCCGATTCTGCCTACAAGTCCCAAGTTGCAACATTGTGACCTGCTGAAGGCCACATCACAACTTGGGTAGGTACACCTACCTATAAGTGGAAAACTAAGACTTGACTGGAATGTTGTGACTTGTGAGGTATCAGTGATGTCGGGCAGAAGCCGAGCCCTCCTTGAAGACATGATTTAAAAATCGTGTTCATTTCAATGGAAAGGAACCCTAATCAAAACTTGAAGGTTTATGTTACAATGTAGATATCTACCTATCAAAGCTTTGAGTTTTCACCAGCATCAGCAATCACTGCTGCTCCAATGAGTTATTCAAACTTATATTTTATTCACATGCCGTAACTAAGAGGGTATTAGAGCAACAACTTCATCTCACTCAAATACCTTTTAAGAAAGTTACAAAAATTACCAAGTGAAATAATTCTGACAATATTAATTAACTCGGCTTTTGCTTTTGCACACACATATGCTGTGTGCTGTCACACATCCATATACACAGCATCCTATTGTTAACATCCTGTTTAGAAATTCATATTATCGACATTACTTGAGTGCTTTATCCATGCTTTCGTTTAATTCCCTTGTGTGTGTTGTGTAACATATTTCATATGTTTATTCATAATGAACACTGAATTGCTTAAGCCGAATTCAATCACTTAACACTTAATGCTCCCGTAATTAACTGGCATTCTGGCATCAACACAAAACTACCCCAACTCTTTTGCATTAAGTGTTATACCGCACCATCACCATACACCATTTGCTATTTGTAAGCTCCTTTCCCCTGTATCACAGCATCAGCTTCAGCATCACTGCAAAACCCATTTCGTCCCTTTTTTTGGTGAGTGAGTATAGTGAGTAGGTATATAGAAGAGGTATAAAGCTCATAGGAATCTGTAGAAGAGGGATTATATATGTAGTGCAGAACACTTTGTCTTTTATACTCTCGTGTGAACTGGATGGTATATCTTTATAAATAAATTCCTATTCCCCTCCATTTTTATGCTGTTTCCATTTTGGAAATGCCTACTAAGTGTGTATGTAAGTGTTCAGAGCACAAAAACTCTTCCCATTCCAATCGATGATGAAAGTTTGATGCGGGATCTTTATCTTTTGCACACAGAAAATATGGAGGCAACAGGGATTATGGCAAAATAATAAAATATTCGCTCGTGTTAGCAATTTGAAGGAAGGAAAGACTTTTTAGTCTGTATCCAGGATTTGGATTGAGATTGGAATTGGGAACGAAGTCGGGCCGGTGTCGGGGTCGGAGCATCATCCTTCCAGTCATAGGGCTGTTTATGTGATGATGGAAAGTCTCGACGAAGTCAACATCAATTATCACTTCCCTATGAAACAGAGTCCTTGTTTATTTTTAAAATAAGTCTGAAAGCAAGTTTTTCCCTTCTGTTTTTTTATGTTGTTGTTAATTTTTGCTTTTGCCTTAACTGTCCTGTGGAGTCTTTTAATTGTGAAAATCCGTATTTGAAAGTTTTGTGTTTTATTTTCTTATTCTCTAAATTTAAATTAGTTTCGTTGTTATTTGCTAAGATGGATAACGGCGCGGTGGCACGGCAGCGGCACGGTGTCGAGCGACGAAGTCCTTTTCATTTATTCCTTATTTGCATATGGAGTTCTTTTCTCTTGTTTGTTTTGATTTTTTGTTGTTATTGTCATTGCATAACAAAGGGAAATGATGTGTAAGTGAGAATAATGATGCAATGGGTGGTAGACTGTTGTTGATATTTCTTTATTTCTTTTTTACGAATTCAAAGGACTTCATTTTGGAAAGAATTTTGAATAAGCCCTTTCGTAAGAATATTGTCGTTTCATGAGGAATTTCAGGAAGATGTAATTGCCTTGCTAATGAGTATTAAGGTTGTTCTACAGAAAAGGATTTTGCATATTTATAGACGGTTATTACTTAAGATCTTAAGGACGCAAAAATCTCTTTCAAACAAAAGATTTCTTGAGGCGTAGGTATTCTACTGTAAAGTAAGTTGAATCCTTTGAAGAGCCTTTGTCTTACTGAGAGATGCAGAGGTACCTAAACATTTTGTTTTCTCGAACGAGACTTTGAAAACACCGCCGTTTCGTTCTATGAAAGTGCTCTTACTACCCTTCTTCTTAGATCGTAAGGGACTGATATCTACACTTCCTTTTTTTGGAAATTTTGTGTGAACTTTGAAGTTGTAATAAGTGTGGATATCGTACTGGTGTTAAAGTTGGTTTTTTCTTTTGCAAACGTTTTCTTTGGACAAACTAAACTCTTTTTTTTCGACCGGGTTTTGTTTGTTTTCCTTTGATGTTTTTAATCACTAGCTTCATTCTTGTGTAGCAGATCGACGTCTACAAAGATTAGTTACAAAACCAAATTTCTTCCTGCTTTCCCATTTCAACGATGCTATACAAGGATTCTGGATTCCAAAATAATTCTTATGATCAGGATCAGTTGGTTTACTAAAGGGCCGTTAGAAAAACAGAGTGGGTAGATGCAGGGCCTAGCGCATTTCTCACAACCATACCTTCTAGGAATGGAGGGAACCTACAATTTTTTGACAATTTCGAAGGGATAATCGAGAAAGTCCTTCTCATGGCAATGGAAAACATTGAAAATATAATTTTTGTTTTCTGTTGTGTATTCGAACATCCAAAGTAACAGCAGATATGCTAACCACTTCGCCACGGGCACCTTTTTATTTACTTAACTACGATATTCAACTTGGCCAGTTTGTTTATTCATTTGTTTGGGTAAAATCTGGTAACGGTGCAGCGGCGGCATACCTACCTCACGGTCGGATCACTAGTATGAAGCAGTCAAGTAGGAAAGCTGATGTGATCCCTTCGAAATCACGATGCGCGTAACGTCGTGAAGGATGAAGAAGAAGGTTCAAATCTATAGCAATTGCGATTCGATCACTTTCCTGTTGACTATGAGTGGTTTGAAATTTAATAAGCAGTGTTAGTTCCGATGTCAATAGTGTCGCTTTTCCTTGGACGAAAAGAACCGTCCCAAGGCGTGCAGGAGCATTCCCAAACCATTCCATTAGTGCGAAATGATTGCTTCTCATGATTCTGAGAAGTGATAGTAACTTCTCGATTTGAAAGTAGAATCCACTCAAGAACCGCTTATAAATGTAATAAAATTGTCAAAAAGGAAACTCTACTTTAGGAATATTTTTTATGAGTTATCAATGTTTCACTTAAATGAGTGCTTCTCCGAGTGAAGCGAATGGAAAGCTACATAAAATTCAATACTCTCGGTATTATTGTAATTCCAAAATGGCCGCGTCTACACAATGGCAGATTACATAGTTTTTACAACTTCCTTAATGTGCGTATCAAATGATGGAACTTGATTACCGGATCAGGGCTTTCTTTGAAGATAAAATAGAAATCGCTCATTTTCGCAACCCCTTCAATATGGGTGGCAAGAGAAAAATCTTGATTAGTAGAACAAATTACAGTATAAAAAAATTAAAATCTAGCATGGCCGCCAGCAAAATTAAAAACTAAAAACTTAAAAATAGAAACGAGTACAAAATCTTTAAGTCAAATGGTGATTTGATCTTTGGCTTCTGACGCATTGTTACATTGAGTGGTAAAAACATACTGAGTAAAATTTAATGCTTCGGAAACCCAATGCTATATTTTGTTCTTTAAAGCTTAGCATTCCGCCATTGCCCATTGCTTTATCAACTATGATCTTCGTTCGAATGACTACGTTTTTGAAGTAGTCGTTGCAAAATGTTTATGTTTCTTAAAACAATGCAAGAAGATTTACGCCTCTTCTGATTTGGTTACAATTATAAGTCCTAAATTCGCCCCAAACATAGAGTTGAACTCCGATGTTTGGTCAGAGGCCTCTCAAACATCTTTGCACCTACTTGATAAAGTTCAAAGCAAAGCTTGAAAACTGATTGGTGATAGTTCAATTTTAGGATTGATTGATTCTTTTAACATCATGTTTCTTGATTCTTTTGAACAACATCGAAACGTTTCTTTTCTCACAGTCTTTTATCGCTTTTTTTATTGAACAGTGCTCTATTGAAATGGGCAGTTGCATTCCTCCATTGAAACAATTTGGCCGCCACACCCGCCTCGCTAGGAATGCTCATCAGTTTTACCTTGAGCACAACTTCTTACGTACAGTCAAGTATAGATATTCATATTTTAGGCGCACCACCCATATGTGGAATGCTTTACCAAACTCTGTTTTCCATCCTAGAAGTAAAAAGCTTAAAGGCAATGTGCATCTGTGTCTCTTATTAAGTTTTCAATTTCAATTTATTGTATAAAGTAAAAGTGTGGTACATTAAGATTATTGTCTTTTATAGTACTTAGAGCTAAATGAGTTTACAAATAAAAAATTAATAAAAAGTTTATTAAAAGAAGAATTTTTATGATAGTAGAGTAAAGAAGAGGATAATGAAAGTAGAAAAAGTATTAGAAAATTAAAGAGAGAAGTGAGAAAGAATAGCTTTTTTAAAACGGTAAGTGATCAAAGTTATTCTAATATTAATTGGCAGCTAATTCCACAGCTTGATTGCATAGACAAAAAAGAGGCGTGAAGAATTCAAAAACCGGTATTTAGCTGTATTTAGCGTAAAGGTTCTTGACGAACGAAGTTTGTTGTATAAATACACGGGATTTTTATTCATTATAATGTTATGTAGAAAAATGCAGTTTTTTATATAATTCTTCAGAGAGGTTCCAAGGAGACCATCAGCAAAATTGGAAACATGGTCATATCTACGTAAACCATAAATTTATCTTACAGCATCATTAAAAGCAACTTGTAGTTTACGCTGAGCTAGAGAATCTAAGTTACAGTATACATTTTCGAAATAGGTTATATGTGGCAAAATCAAGGTCAGAACTAGCTTACGTCTAGTCTCAGTAGGAGCAAAGCTCGTAGTAATCCATAGTTTACGGAGGCATCCATAAATTTTTCCTATCACATGATTTGTGTGATCATATCCCGACAGGTTGTGAGAGATGACAAATCCAAGATTTTTTACAGTAGAAACAATTTTTAGTTTTTTATCAGAAAGAATTATGTCAGGTAACCTAATTATTTCAGGCAATCTATGCGAAATTGGGTTTACTTGCGATTTTTTCGGATTAAGAAACAGACCATTCGAGTTAGTCCATATCCGAATGCTTTCAAGATCATCATTTAAATTGTTTGCAAGTTCAACGAAATCAGAAGTTTTTTTTAAGGGATACAATTGTACATCGTCTGCATAGAGGTAAACAGAAGAGTATTTACAAACTGATGGCAAGTCATTCACGAACATGCGAAACAAAATTGGACCAAGAATGGATCCTTGGGGAACACCCTGTTTCACCGGTAACAACGCTGATACTGATTCATCAGACGATAAAACTCGTTGATACCTGCCACTTAAGAAACTTTTGAAAAATTTTACAGCATTATTAGAAAAATTAAACAGATTTCTTAGTTTCCAACAAAGAACTTTATGGTTAACCTTGTCAAATGCCTTGGAAAAATCAAGTAAGCAAAACAGAATTAGAAAACCATTATCAAATCGTTTTCGTATTTCTTCTAGAATGTTAACCATAGCTGTTGAACAGCTGTGTTTAGCTCTAAAGCCAGATTGCTTTTCAAAGAGCAAATTATTGGAAGACAAGTAAAAAAGTACCTGTTTCGACATAAGTTTCTCTAGGATCTTTGACAAGCATGGAAGAATACTGATAGGCCTAAAATCATCAGCGTATTCAGGAGAAGTTTTCTTAGCAATAGGAATAACTCTGACAATTTTCCATGAATTAGGAATAGTTGAGGTCGTAATGCAGTGGTTTAGGATGTGGGTTAGGTGGGATATGATGAAAGGTTCGATAAGCTTTAAAAAATTCCTCTCCTATTTTCCTAAATGCTCTTGGATGTTAGTTATGGATAAAATCTTAAAGTTGTGTACATTATATGCTTATAGCTAAAAGCAGTTCGTTTGGTACTATCCTTACCAACTCGTAGGTTCCGCGGGGCCAACGATTTTTTTTTTCTGTCTGATCAACGCCCTAAAAAGCAAGAAATGTTCTTAGCCAGACGGTTGACAACGACTTCTTGAGAATTCTTTTACAACAGTGATTATGTTTGGAAGATCTGATAAAAAATCTATTCTCACGGCTTGGCACTTTTCAAAATCAGGTGTGATGAAAGAACCTTTGTGGCAGTGCAGCTCGATGGAGTGAAATCATTCCATTGAGCTGCTTTTAAAAATGTTCGCTTGTGCTTGTTTGTTTAATAAAGCGAGGCATGTTTTGTGGAACTTTTTTTTTCAATAGTTTTAAAAATCGTAACCAATAAAACATTTTGCACAAGCTCATTGATTTTGGCCCCAAGTTCTTCAGGCGTTTGAACTGTGCTTACTAAGTCTTATAATTGCTCTTAAAAGCATTCCAATATCGGTTGCTGATTAAATTGTGTTAAATATTTTCTGCATTTATTTAGTACTGAATAATGAATTGTGTACGTTGCTGTCACAGTTAACCTTTCCAGTCATCATTTATTCCTCAAAGGAGAGGAGGAGGATCGATGTGATCCGAAGTAGGTTAGGTTAGGTTACATTGGCTGTTAGCTCGGCTAACACACTTAGTCCCGTTGGGCCCATTGTGATGGAAGCAATTCGAGCTTACAATGAAGCGGGAGAGACGCAGGGCGTCGATGTGAGTAAGATCACTAGGGTCATCAAAGAAATACGAACCTAGGTGTAACTTACGTTTGCGAGCTTGGGCATGAACAGAGGAGGTGTTAAATAGCTTCCTCCTCCTCCTCCTCCTTATCCATGCAGCTTCTGTAAAAGTCGTTTGAGCCGGCTCCTAACCTTGCGGCATGTCATCCAATAAGACATTGTCCCGTGATGACACCTATCGTCGCACTGATGTGTTTTCTTTTGAGAGAGATCAAGCCGTTCCGTGATCCGAAGTAAAAATAAATAAAGTCTTGGCGCCTTATTTATTGCTCTCAATCATGCTTCTTAAGGTGATCATCTTTTAAGGTGATCTGCAGCAACTTCTCTTCTGGTGCCATTCGTTGATCTAAATTCCGCTAGGTTATCTAAAGTGAAAGCATATGGGTTTGTTCTGATAAAGTTCAGAGTGAATACCAGTGACACAAAATGATGGATTTAATAAATTGAATGAGAAAGATCATAATTCTTTCATTAGTAGTATATTTATTAAATCCATAATTTTGAACTGGTGTTTACTCTGAACTTTCTTAGAACAATCCCATGTGCTATCATATCAATAAAGCGTCCTACTAAATAACCTCTTTTCAACCCCTTGTTCGACATTTCGGTTGACTTATTGCTAAGTCAAAGTACGTTTTCTCCCCAAACAAAATATCGTTCTCCCTATTCGACGATTGTGGCCTGGCCACTCGATCAGCTATATACCCCACTTCAAAGAAAAATTGCCTCACGAAATTTTCTTAGTCATGAAATAATTAAAATTGAGTATTCGAAGCTCCGTCTCAAGGTCACTCCCGACTTCGACGACGACGACGACTACGACTATGCACGCTTTTGTCCAATTTGTCAGACAATTTTCCATCCCACATAGTTTAACTCGAAATAATCACCGTCGCCATTATACACGTTCTTAATATCATCATTTTCATTGTTGTCGTCATACCCAACAAAAACACAAATAAAACACAAACAAAAAAACACAAAACCAAAACTCCATCCATACTCTGCTGTCAATGTCAGTCACGCTACTATAACAAATCATGCATGCGTAAATGACAACTACTACTTTCTGACAACGGCCACATCAACTGATAAATGATTGCTTAATTCCTTTTTCATTATACAAACAACCAAAAGCGCACATAAAGTCACGCACTACTAGGCATAAATATTGTCAAGGATATTCCCGATGACGGATAACCCTCTCTAGGCTTTCTAGATGAAGTTGTTTTGTGGAATAGCCGGGGCTGTCACACTACCCACTATCCACATAAATCATAGGCCACTCTTCTTTTATGATAAGAAAGCAAAATAGGTTGCGTGAATAACAAATGATAGCCAAATGAAGAAACATTTGACACAGTGAATCAAGTTAAGATTTTTGGCATTAAAAATTCAAATGAAGAGGTCTGTCGGCCGCAACTGCCATCTAACGATTTTGGTGCAAAATAATATAATTGAGTGCTTCCACCCACGCAACTTTCAACTTTTTGATGGTCACTGTGCGGGGAGTAAGTAGTAGAAAAATTTCAAATCGAAAATTAAGACACTGTCAAGAGAGAGAAAGTGAGGACATAATAAAAATTAACAACATCCTGTGAATGTAAGATAACGTTACGCTAATGAACATTTGAGTCATTTTTGGGAAGAGAGACATTTCTATAGAGGAATGAACTTGAAGTTGGAAACCTGATTCTTAATTGACTTTGGTTTTGAAAAGACTTTCATTGAAAATAAAAGTGCCTTGGGCATAGAATGATTAGAGAAGAGAAGGAT
Organism: Melanostoma scalare; assembly: GCA_949752695.1. Classification (NCBI taxonomy): domain Eukaryota; kingdom Metazoa; phylum Arthropoda; class Insecta; order Diptera; family Syrphidae; genus Melanostoma; species Melanostoma scalare. The sequence continues at coordinate 39,603,043 of OX456984.1, forward strand.
CACGGTATTAAATTCCTAGCCCTAATCGATTTTTACAGTTTTCGTGCTTTTTTTCTTCTTCTTTGAAAGCTATGATGTTCGTTCTCGTATTTGTTTTATGACGTAAAACAAGAAAGTTAATGCCCCAAAAATTTCCGTTGCCTTTAAAGTAATTTTGCAGTTGCGGCAGCGGTAGAAACGCTAACATAAAAGTATGAAAACGCTGCGTTTTTTCGTCATGTTGGTATTGGTATTCTCGTATACCGCTGTATAATTTAATTTTGACAACTACAATTACCTCGACTGGAAAAACGCTTTGGTTTGGGAAGTATCCTTTATTTGAGTGTTTCATAGTGATGTTCGATAGCTAATGTCTTTTTTTTTTGGAATGTAAATTGCTCCTAGTTGAAGCAGGTGTAGTGTCAAATCTGGGGAAAGTAATTTTCTTTTATTTTATAGTAATAGTAGTAGTAGTAGAGTTTTTATTTATTTTCAATTAGAGTTAAATTACAATATTTTAATAACAAAAAATCAAAAGAAAATCTGAGGCTCTCTAGAACTATTTTGTTTATCTAAAAAGATCCTGTGTCTAACTTTCTCTGGTGACCAAAGGTGCCTTAACCCTTTCTCGTTTGCATTGTAATCAAAAGCACTCAAAGTCAATTTGACTGATGTATGCGTTTAGACTTTCTTTTGGTAAATTACTTGCGGTGGGTCAAAAGAAGGCAACCGATGTTGTTTGGCTTTCTTTTTTTTTCTAAATGAAAACTTCGATTCTGTTTTTTGATTATTTTTATTTGAACATTTTCAATTTATTGGTCAAGTCGCGAAGATTATATTGGCCAGATGGGCGTCAATTGATTGCCATACGTTTTATTACATTTTTCATTACTTTGGCGAGAACTTCGAGCTACAGATTCTCGCACTCGTGTCGAATGTTGTCCTCGAGGGCTTCCAGAGTATCGGGCTTGTTCACGTAAACACGGGACTTCAAAAAACCTTACAAAAAAAATTTTGACACGCTCAAATCGGTGGATCTTGCGGGCCAGTGCTAATCGCCAAAACGAGAGATGAGGCGACCCGGGAACGCCGCCTTCAAAATATAGGTTGTGTGCCCTTACTCCGTCCTGTTGGAATCACATGTCGTTCAGTCCTAATTCGTCCAATTGAGGTAAAAAAATTCGGTCAACAAAGCCCTTACAGCGCGCACCGTCCACTGTTGTGGTTTGGCCAGCGGCATTCTCGAAAAAAATGTCCTGTGATGACTCCTCTAGCGTGAATAGCGCACCTTGCAGTCACCTTGAGGGGGTGTAATGGCTCTTCGTGCATCACTCATGGATTTTCGGTGTGCCAGAAGCGATGGTTTTGCTTGTTTACGTACCCGCTAGGTGGAAATGAGCCTCAGCGCTCTTTATGATTTTGGTCGAAAAATCGTACACTTCTTCTTCGAGATTGAGAACGTCTTGGGGGTAGGTTACGCGTGTTTGGAGGTCGGCAGGCAGGAGCTAATGCACGCACTTTACTTTATACAGGAACAAGCGATGGTCTTTGTCCAAAATTCACCTTAGGGACAACTGACTGATGGCTAATTGCGTGGCAAGGCGCGGTGTCTGGTCGATGTTTTGGCAACCACAACGCGGTCCCATACTCTTCAAAGTTGATGGCCAAGCGGCGCAGTGTTTGTCCAGTCAGTGTCGGATGGGCGAGGGAAAAAAAAAATTTGTAGTTAAGGTTTATGTGGCAGCCTACCTAAGAGTTTTTGGAATTTGGTCTCTAGGTCGTGATATAACGGTACCTTGCCATACAATATATATTATAATACTTACTTTTCATAATGGTACCCGTGGTGTGATGTCTGTCTGTTAACCCAGAGGTTCGTGGTTCGAATTCCAACAGAGGCAAAAATGTTTTTCCACGGCTATCGCCTTTAACGAGGAATTGGCAAGTCCTGAAAAGCGCTTTCTCAATTAGCCGTTCGGAACCGGCAGAAAATTATAGGTCCCCTCCATTCCCTCACAAGGCATGGTTGTAAGAAATTCGCTAAGCCCCGGGGCTCCTCGCTCTGTTGCGCCACCCTATTAATTTTTTATTTTATCTATTTTAGTAATTTTTCTCATTAACGACTATAACGATTTCCATTAAATTTTATGTAAAGTATGATTTGTTAATTGTCATTCTTGTGACGTATAAAGTATTTTTTGAAAAAGGACTAAAAATTCCACCGTTTTTTTTTTCAAAACCTATTTTCTCGTTTATGTCTTAAACGATTCTGACAAAAGGTTTTTAGAATATTTAAATTGATATTTCCAATAACTTATTTGATTTTGTTCTTACATGCATAATTTATGTGTAGTTGGCCATCCTGTTCCACCACCAAATATGTAATGAAGAGCGAATACCTTGGAACTCGAAAGGTAACCCCGATGATTTAAGAAGGTATTCCATACTTAGGGTGATTTTATGTTTATGAAGTGAAAATTCTTTACCGCGGTTTGATTTGCAAATCCGATGAAACGAAAAAGCGACACAAAACCACGACCGAAAATATGCATAACTGGATTCAGTTCGCAAGAGAATGAAGTAGAATACAAGTATTTCTGATAATCTTCGTCTTCTCTTTGTTCGAGGTTTCGTTGTCGTTCTGTCTTTTTTGAAGTCTTGCATCTGCCATGTTTGAATTGAGCGCACACACTTTTTTGTCGGAAACTCCCATAGTTGAATACGATGATCCTAGAAGTTCTCCCATACTTTAGGTGATCTTGTTGTCGTTGATCTAAAAAGCGTGAATTCTACACGCTTTTCTTTAGCTCTTCCTAGTTTTGGAAGCTTACTTGTTCTATCAATGCGTTTCATTTCTTTTTTCATTACTTATTTCTTTTGTTCCAAAATATTCGTTCTTGTGATCTTAGAACGTTATTCAATCCTAAAGTGATCTTTTTTCATATGATTTAAGATGCCTTGATTTTCACATCTTCTTTGTCCATGCACTGCACTCTCTCAAAGACGTAAACCACATCTGGGAGAACACTTTTTCGACGATCCAAGTCATCTTAGAAACATTGACGTTCAGAGTCTTCATCGCTTTATAGAAAGCTCAAAATGGTTTAAATTAAAGGCAATTCCTCAAATTTCTAGTGGTATCACAATGGACCTATCATTGGTCTAAGTGCGTCGGGTTTTTTCCCGACTGCCACCTTAACCTAACCTAACCTAAGATGCCTTTAGTAAACTTGAGTTATTAAACGTGCTCTCATCACTTTGATTTCTCTTATTTGGTCTATGCATTTTTTTCAGAGTAGGTATAGTGCTTGTGGCGTAGTGGTTAGCATGTGTGCTTGTTACGTGGGAGATTCGAGGTTCGAATCTCTGAAACATCAAAGGAAATAAGTGTTTTACACGGGCATCGCCTTTCGCTAGAATTATTGACAAGGCCTCCAAGAGAAATTCCACACTTTCCATGAAAAATGCTTTCTAACTTAGCCATTTGTAAAATTGTGGCCCTGGAAATGCGTTTCGCCCCCAGGTTTCCACAGCTTAAATGTATTGTTAAACTGTGTCTTTTTAGCTTTTCAGGCTCAAAGGAAACGGAACACAAATAAAGACAAGAGTCTTTCGTGCTATGTACTTAAATTTTGGTTCTAAGAAAAGAATCACTGATGTTTGTTCTCCCTTGATTTTTTTTACGACTCCTAAATCAAATTCAGTCAGTGACACCTCCTCCTTCTTCTTCATCCACTCGATGAGCAGCAGTGTGTAAAATGACATTTAATTCAAATCGACCCCAATATGTGAGTAGAAAAAAAAAACCAAAACTAAGCGAATTGCAACTTTCATCATAAATCATAAATAAAAACATCCCCGAATGAAGCAGCTAGCAACAACGTAAAAAATGCTTGCCAAAAGTGAAAGAGAAAGAAAGAGTAAAAGAAAAACACCAATCGTACACAGGATTTTGCTATCTGTTGTGTTTTCGGGACAAGTGCCAGAAACACTTTGTTTGGTCAAAATTCAGAAGCAAAAAAGAAACAAATCAAAATACCAACAAATTCCCCACCGCGTGTCTAATGCGGTTGCCAATTGCCTCCTGATGCATCATCATCTCTACATCATGGCGAGATTGTGTGAGAAATGAGAATCAACCCGCTTTATACGAAAAAGAAACAAATTCACTTGTGTCGAAATTTCATTTTCTTTTCGTTTAAATAGTTTTGATTCGTTTTGCTTTATTTATTTACATTTTTTTTTTTTGGTGCACTTTTTCATGGTCAAGGTTGGATGCTAGAATCATTCCTCTTATCTCACTCACTCACGTCATATTTTTAATGTTTATTTTAAGATAAATCTTCACAGTTTCCCTCCCCGCCGGTATAGTTTCTTTTTCCATTTCGACGAACTAAAAGTTTGAAGTGAATATATTTCAATTACCTCTGCCAATGCCAAGGTTGTTAGTTCACACTCTTGATACTCGAATGTAGTTGTGTGTAGGAACACTTTTTGTGTACTTCAATTTCCTGATTCTATTTTCGGACGGAAGTCATTAGTGATCATGAGTGAAGGCGGGAGTGTTACAGAGTTGTGTCGTGTCGGTGGTGGTGGTGGAATGCATTTTCACAAATTGTGTAGTTAGTGCGTCAATTTTGTACAAGGGGGTAAGTGAACAGTACTTTGGGGTGACACTTACAGTTACTACTAACTATTCAGTTGGTGGTGTAGAGGGAAAGGAAGGGTGTCACACCGAACAGACAGTCAGGCGCATACATTAACCGAGTATGTATCTAGTTTGGGGTGACGCGACGAAGAGGAATTTTGCTTTGATGAATTTCAACTATTTCATCTGAAGCAGAGAACCGCTGCTATACGAGAATTTAATATGAGAATTGATGTGAACAAAATTTTTGGCAACTTGTGCAGGTGGAAAAGAATTTTGTTTGCCAAACTTTCAAATGCGAAATTGATTAGTTATTTGTGAAAGAAATGATGTGTGCTTTTGACTACGTTTTCGGTTTGATTGTTGATTTCATTCTCGGTCTCCTGGGGGATTTTGAGCGGGGATAGTTGTTTTTCAACGTTTTTTCGTAGCCTTTCATCATTTGTGACGCTTTGTAGTCTTATAACTGCGTTTAGAAAACCAAATGTCCCAAAACAGACGAAGAAACCCCTCCCGAATTGAGTAGAAAAACATTCGTTCAAACGAAATGAACCCATACTTTCACAGCAGTATGTAATTAAAATTACAATGAGGAAAATAACAGCTCTATAAGCTTCCAGACAATACCGGAAACACCACCAAATGACAATTATTTATCTGTCCACAAAAATAATTACAAAACCAAATCGATTTGCCTCCAATGATTACAAAAAGTAATTTCACATTATTTTGGTAGGTATACGCGCCAGTAACCGGATTCGTACAACAGGATGTAAAGGCATATTAATTTCCTGTACAAAGAACAGAGCAAAAAAAGAAATTGTACTCGAAATTGATTTCAGTAAATATCTATTATATACGTTTTACCAAAAAGGAATAAAATAATTCTCTTCTATTTCCACCAATCCTCTTCTTTACAAAATGATTGCTTTTCCTCACCATTGAACATCGTTTTTTGCATATTTATATTTTTGACAAAAAAAAAAAGTAGAAGAAATAATTCTACAAGGAATTTCCATATAAAAAAATATCTTTCTGCAGGAAAAATGATTTCTTGTTTCACTTTACAACATGAAAGGAACAGCGCGCAATGATGATGATGAAAGGCAACAAAACTTTTAATGAGCGCGAAAACTTTCACTTTACTTTTATACGACACCTTAAGCATTTCTATTCTCCTCCTCCCTGTGCAACCTTAAATTTTCTTTTTCCCATGTTCCAGGACTGTGCGAATTTAATACGAAAATAAAAAAGAAATTGAAAAATAAAAACTTTTGCCACAGGAATTTCTCCCGAGAGGATGAAAAGTTTAAAAAAAAAAAATGAAAGTATAAAGAATATTAAACCTAAAAATTGCGATATTTTTTTTTTTTTGTTTTGAAAGAGCAGCAGAAAAGTCCAAGAGATTTACCTTGGATATTAGGATAATTTAATTAATGTCCTTATGTTCCCAAGGGTGTTTTCCATGGTCCTTTTCTCACTGCAAAGGTCTCTTTATTTGCTTTTTTCTTCCTTCTTTTTTTTTTTAATTAAATGCCAATGGCTCTGGGGATAAGTTCTCTTTGTATCGTTTTATATTAGTAATTTAGTCAATCGGTGTGGTGAGAAAAGTAGGCTGGCTATCAAATGAAAAAAATAAAAAAATAAAACTTTGAGAGGACTCGTGATGTAATTATACCTGTAGGAGTCATTGAGGGTTTACCTTTGAATAATTAAAGGCTATTTGAAATGTTAAAAAGTGGCTTTAGTAAGATGGTGGCAAATACACTTCTAATGTTTCACCAGTCTAACGGTTTTTGCAATTTCTGTCATCGTCCCAAGATTGTTTTTATATATTTTCAAAACTCCTGGATATTTATTGTTGTTGTTAAGGAATATTTTCTCTTTGAAATGAGAACTTTTTCTAAAAATCTGCACACAAATCAAATTTTAATATGTAAATGGAAATTGTCAGGTATTTACATCATGTGTGAATCGCTCACGGATCTTGAACATTTTTTCTCTCTTTTTGGAATTTTTCCGGTTATAGAAGATTGTAGTGAAATTATTTTCGTTTGTAGGGAGATGAATGAAGAAAAAGGCAGCATAAATAGTTCCAGCCCCACAAATTTGAAAATTCAACCTTTTTCGGTTGATTATTATTTTAGACTACGCTTTGAGATGGAAATAAAATTTGATTTTAATAGGAAAATATTCATAAGGTGTCGAAGGACACCTGTGTGGAACAAAGATCCTATCGGCTTAACTTAATCCCTTTAGAGTCCCCGATTATTATGTCTCGACATTTTACTTTGTGTCTGTGACTGCAGGACATGTTTCGTGTGTTTTTCACATAAAGAAACAAAAATCTCTCTCCACATTAAAGAGCAGAAGAAAGAAAAAAACACACCCTTGTCAAATTTAATGCTGGTCGAAACAAAATTTGAAATAAAAATTTCTTGCATTCCAACACAATAAGAAACAATGGGACTCTTTAGAACATTTTAAGTCAGGATGAACATTTTGAGAGTAATCATCTTTAGTGCAGTCGGATTAGGATGGGAATTTTGTAAATTTATGAATTCAATTTTGTAAATTCATAAAAAAATTGATGCTTTTGATGTCAATGAATTGGACTAGCTTTTTTTCTTGGGTTATATGTCTAACTTATTCAAAGCGTTGCTGATACAAAAAAAAAAGAAGCAACAAAATGTCAAAAACAAAAGCTGGGTTTGAGATTGACTGAAAATTTAATCGAAATCGGTCCTACAGTTTTGGAGTCCATACGAAACATACAAACACGTTCTTTTATTGGTTTCTTGACCTATAAATGAGTAACAGGCTTCTATGTATTCGAAGTAATGTGATGTGTACACTTTTTGTTATCCTTGACACGCCCCCGGTTAAAAATTCTTCGGCTGAGAGGTCTTTTTCTTCGTTGCGGTGCTCTAAAAATAAATAAATATTTATATTATATTGTATTTTATTTCAAGCATAAGTATATTAAAACATTGTGTCTTTTTGTAACACTTAAGATAACACTTGGTTAGAAGAATTTAAACAACATTTTGAAAATACATATATGAATAATCAATCAGCCCTATCACAGATTCCATCGTAGAAAAGTTCCGCACGGAGAGTTACGCTTCGATCTATGAAAATTTGTGTTCACAAAATCCGAATTGAATCGAAAAAATCACTGTCACACTGAATGCCGTCATTCTTGTTTTCGAAATCAGCTGTTTTATGTCAAATGTGCAGGATAAGTGAAAAATTTGAGACTTTAATTGTGGTTCGGTTCTTTATTGTTGTTAAAAAAAGCATTTTGTGTTCAAGATTATTTCTAATTGGCACAAATAAAAAACAAATAAATCCGGAATAGATTCATTTGTCGTCCGAATGACATGGACACTCATTTTGAATGCCTTCTGTTGCCGCTCTCTCAACCTGGGCAGAAGTTCCACACCCAAAGGAAAGGGTATTTGATATACCCGAAGTAGATGTATGGAGTCCAGTCAGCCTTATAACTTCTTCTTCCAATTTCGACCGCTAGTTGCTTTCACATCTTTTTTGTTCTTCACCAGCTTTCGTTGGTATAAGATTTCCAATCCTGCCATACATTGATACCTTGAACCAAACTCTTAAATCAAATAGTTTACGCACCTTTCTCCTAACTGAAGCATCTTTAGAAGGATGTCTCCGACTGTTGCAAGTTAAGAAAAAGCTTGAGCAACATCTGGTTTTTCGTTCAACAGCTCATACCTACAGCCTTTCGTATGGGCCTTGTTTGTTGTTTTAGCCCTTGAAACACAAAATACAATTATTTAAAAAGTAGGTAGGTACTCACATTTTTCTTCAAACACAACTGTTTTCTTAAAACATAACTGGTTTCGTACATCCTCTACGACGCAAATTTCTTATCGTAAAAAGATGACGAATTTATATTTCACTCGGAGTTGGTGATACCAAATCTACAAATTTCGAAATTCGTAGCACGTGTTCCACTCCGAATGGATTTTGTGATAGTTACGTCGGGAAACTTAGACTTCTTCCGATTACGATGGAATCTGTGATAGGGCTGAATAGCTTATGATATAGTTACTTTAAAAGATTTCAATTCATAGGCGTAGCGAGGGGGGGGGGGTTCAGGTTTTTCTTGAACCCTGCTTGGATTTCATTCAAAATCCCCTTGTGTTCAATCCAGTCGTAAAGTCTATTATATTTCTGTAACACAAATTCATAAGTGTGGAAAAAAACTAAATATTACCTGTAAAACAATCCTCTAAATTTTATAGGGTACTAGCTGAGCCACCCGGCGCTGCTCGGGTCTGTAGTTTTAAGGTTCCCGTTCTCGTTTTTTTTTTATGAAAAATAATCGTTTTAACTTTGGAATTATGTGGCATCCCAATGACGAAAGAATTTTTGAAATCTGTCCAGTAGTTTCTAGGTTTCCGTTTCCAGCCCCGTTCCTGTGGGAATCTTTCGTTACCGTGGAAATATGTGAAATATAAGGCGGTAATCGTAGAGTTGAAAAATTTCTTGAAATCGGTCAAGTAACTTTAAGGTTCCCGTTCTCGTTCTCGTTTCCGTGGATTCCGTGGGATTATAGGGATGAAATATAATCTAAATTACTAATTGAGGGGGATAATGTAGCAATCTTAATGCAGGAAGGGGAAGGGTTATAGAAATCTGACCAGTAGTTTCTAGGTTTTCTTTCCCAAACCCGTTCCTGTCGGAATATCCCTGCAATATTTTAAATTCCGTTCCTGTGGGAGTATGGGGAACAAACCTTGACAGGAACCATTTATATGTCTATGTCACTGAGGGATAATGTAACATCCTAGAGTTGAAAAATTTTTGAAATCGGTAACTTTAAGGTTTCGGTTCTCGTTCCCGTCTCTGTTCCTGTGGGATTATAGGGATGAAATATAATCTAAATTACTAATGAAGGGGTATAATGTAGCAATCCTAATGCAGGAAGGGTTTTAGAAATCTGTCCAGTAGTTTCTAATTTTCCATTCCCGAACCCGTTCCTGTCGGAATATGGGGATCAAACCTTGACAGGAATCATTCATTAGTCTATGTCACTGAGGGATGAATGAAACATCCAAGAGTTGAAAGAATTTTTTAAACCGGTCAAGTAACTTTAAGGTTTCGGTTATCGTTCCCGTTTCTGTTCCCGTGGGATTATAGGGATGAAATAAAATCTAAATTACTGATGGTGGGGATAATGTAGCACCCCTAATGCTGGAATCGCTTTAGAAACCTGTCTAATAGTTTCTAAGTTTCCGTTCCCAAACCCGTTCCTGTGGGAATATCAGCTTTTAAATTTTTTATGTCATAAGAACCTTCTCCTGACAATAACAAACACAACAAAAAAGAATTGGCCAAATTGGTCCAGGCGTTGTTGAGTTATGCGCTTACCAACACATTTTGCGATTCATTTTTATATATAAGAAGATTCAAATCTGAACTTGTATGATAAGGAAAATGTATGTGAATGTACAAAAAAGAAACACAATCTTTTCAATTCAATTCAAATAATCACCATTTCCATAATTTTTACTTGCGATTATAAGCAAGTTTTGCTATCGTGCAGAAAAAAGAAATATAGCAATATAACAGGACACTCCGACGATAAAGAATAAGAAAAAATTTTCATCCGGAATTCTGTCTGTCTGTCCTTATATGCATCTACAGCCTGCACACCTTGACCGATTTTCTTCAAAATTTGCAGTTAACTTCTGGAAGGCGGAATATGAGTTTTTGGATATTACTTACTACTCGGTAACGTTTTCGATAAAATTTTATGTTAGGTATTAAGTCCTGTGCAAACCAGTGCGATTTGTGCGTGCGATTCGATTGCGTTAAGTCAAACCTCCATAAGGTTACATGTATGTATTTCATTTTGACAAAAATCGCATCGCACGACGTTATCGCGCTGGTTTGCCCAGGGCTTTATTTTTTGGTTGTCTTTCTTAAGAAAAGACTTTCTTGAAAAAATGGAAAAAAATCTAAAAATGGAGTGCCGTTTTTTGCAACCCGGCTTTTTCGTTAATGGCTGACAAGATTTTGGCGAAATTTCATATTTTAGAAGTCTTGTGTTGTTTAAGAAAGTTTGAGTATCAACATTTGGAAAATTTTATTTTTATTAATTAAAAAAAAATTGTTTTTTTTTTTTAATATTTTCAAAGCGGTATCTTTAAATTTTTTGTCGAAACATCTTCTTGCAAGGTCTTAAAAAATGTGAAACTATTGTTTTCAGCATTTACATGTAGAGGAGAGTGGGACAAAAAGAACAAAACTGATTTTTACCATGGTTCCTAACTCCATCTTATATTCAATAGATAGAACTAATAAAAAACCTTCTTTCCCAACATATCCTTTAGTTTTTTGTCTTAAGTAAACATATCAAACGTTTCTTTCAGTTGGCTTCTGTTCAACTAACGGGCTAAATTGGTTTCTGCCAACAGATGCTATTGTGATACATATTCCCAAAGTAACTGGCTATTAAGGAAATTGAACCTAATTTTTTTCGATGGTTTCGAATGGACTTAAGCCATTCAAAACCAAAATTATAAAGTACTTTCACTGTCCTTGCCAGTCTTTGGAAGGGGCGATACTCTTCGTAACAATTACGACTGGACGAAAAAATGATTCTTTCATAATCTTACCAAATTTTTATTTAGTCTAAATTTTATACAATTCGTTACTTTCAATATGGTTACAAGTAATGTCGCTTCCCTAACCGATGTCAAAGTTGGTAAGACTTTGGGTTTGAACTTTTCTGAAACAGCGGTTTCTTGCTATTTTAATGGCCAAGAATTGCACATACTAACAACAGTCAATGTGTCTTCAGTTGAGAATTCCTTCTAAGATTCCGATCTTAGGAGAGTTCCATATGAAAAGTCCTCTAGTTTCTTGAATTTTTCTATAAACGATCTCCTTTTGATTCTTTGTTCAGGGGTCTTCACGTCGTCATTATCCCTGTTCACATTGTACAATTAGTTGGACAGACTTCGTTTGATGGAAGTTGGATGGTCTGATGTAGTTTGCGTTCACACTTATCAAGCTTGTCGTCCAACTTTATGTCAAATACCCTTCCAATCCATCGAACTTCTAGATTTTCAAAAATGTTTAAAAACCATCCAACAAGTTGGACAAGCGGTCGTATGAAGGGTTCACACTATCAAGCATTGGTTTATCAAGCCTAAGTCTGTCCAACTAATTGTACAGTGTGAACAGGGCTGTTCGAAATAACCTCGATTCTTAAGTTTAGGGAAATGTTGTCTGAATGTTGTATAAATGATATCATGTTCCATGGTTTTCATAGCCCACATTTCTTCGACATCGCCATAGTAGTTTTCAAACTCTTCACCCGGTCTTTGTAGAACGTCCTAGATACCAAATAAGCAGATAACAGGTTTTTATGAGAATTTGTACAGGTTTCTGGATAAATATTCTAGTTCAACTTACTATTAATCAATTAATTTATTTGCAACTGAAAACAAAAAATTCTTTTCATAACACACAGAAACTTCAAAATGTCAAAAAAAATGTTCACATATTTCTGCTCATAGAAATTTCTTCGACTAGAATGTGTAGCATGGGGAAATTGTTTACTCTCTCACGGAGAGAGTTTTCTGTCAAAAATAAGTTGTTTTTAAAATACTCGAACAAAACGTGTGGTATATTGTGGATGAATGTGTTTAAATGTGCGGTTATGGGTGCGTACTCGAACGCTACTAATAGTTAGACAAATATACCAACCTAAAAGAATATAAGTAAATATATATGCGGATGGATGAATATGTCAAGGGATTAAGAAATGGAAGGATAACAGTGTACAAAATCAGTGTACGTATAATAATTGAGTAAAATGTTAAAAGCATTAGCGGACCGATAAATGTATATTAGACTTGTGGACAAATAAATAAATAAGCAGATGAAAATATAAATGAATATACAAATGACCGAATTGAAAGGTTAGTAGGAATAAAAGGTGGGTGGTTCTATGGGGATTGGTTGTGTAATAATCGAGAGGCGTATTCAAAAATGGTTTGAAAATTCAATTGAGAGCCAAATGAGAATAAGTAAAAAAAAAAAAGAATAGATTTATTGTTTGATAGATTGATTATGAAAAGACTGCGACTCAAAGAGAGAACTTTGGTTCTGACAGTTTGACATTGAAATTCGAAAACCCTGATGAATTTTAAATCCAATGTGAGGACCTGTTTTACGTTTTGAATCTTCAACTAGTGCACTTTATAGCCAGAAGAAATAAGAGCAATCTGGTTTCTTTAAACCCCATGCATCTGTTCAAACCATTCTTCTTTTTCAAAAATGAACAGCTAATTTCTCTTCAAATTCGATGCCAAAAATAAGCGATTGATCTTCACAAAACCTGTTCTAGATTTTGATGGATTCTAGAAACACATATGCGCGCCAAGCGCATTATTTTGCCAAGAAAAACAAATGTGCCTCCATCATACTTGCATTCAACAGCTGTTCCTAATTACAATCAATACAGGCCAAAGAAAACTATCTATCGTGTTCTTTCAAAATTCGATGTCTTTACCTCAAGATAATTATTATCTTTGGAAATCTTCCACACCAAATAGAAAAAAGTTTTGAAAGGAAACAAATTTAGCTCGTCCATTATATTTTATTTTATGGTTTTGTGTTCAACTATTTATTTCTCTAAGCAGCGCATCCTGACACAGCACAATATTGCGTTTTCATTCTATAGATAAACTTGCTCTCGTATGTCGTTTAGGGTAGGTATTTGAATTTGTTGGCTTGTGCTCGTCGAAAGAGAGACACACCACCAAACGAAACTAATTGAATAATTCTTGGTCGTTCATCGTTCTTCGATTAGACAAACTGTCGTCGACAACACCCTGGGCCATTGTCGGGCCAATTTATTTTATCTCTTATTGAAAAGCCGAGACAAGTTAGAAAGAATGAAAATGTATCTTCTTTATTTATTTTTTTGTTGCTTGGTGATTTCTTCAAACACTGTCAAGTGTCCCCTTAAAACACGGGCTGTTGTTGCCAGGATCTATGAAGTCCTTATTTTTCTAGCTGCAATGTGGAAAAGGAAGAAGGGGCAAAGAATAAACATTTTTAAAAAGGAATGTACAGTAAATTTTCAATTGGTTCGGGGTTTGGTTTTTATACACGACAAAATTGGATGCGTGGTGATGACGCTAATGAATGTGTTTTGTAGGCCAAATCAACGGACAGCGTGTCAAAATAATTGCAGATAAATTGTTGGATTTAATTTAAAATTGTAATGAAATTTTCACAAAGATTAATATCATCGATTGTCGATTTGAATTGTTTTTGTTTCAATTTAGTGGATTGTAATCCAACTAAGAAGTAGTTTTTTTGCACTCTTTAGGCTTAATAAATAAATCAATACTCACATACTTTTCTTTGTATATTTTCAGGCTCAAGGAGTTCGATTTGCGAAAGGTGAGTTTCCAATTATTTTATAAGACTTAAATTGAATTAAAAAAAATTATTTTTACTACTTTTCGTTGGTGGGTTCGAAAAAATCTTTTAAAAAAATTAGTACATAGGTATATGTCAATTGAAAATCAAGTTTTAATTAATGGGGTGGATTTGACCTTTCAAAGCCCAGAAAATAATTTAAATCTTGATGTGTTGCCGATTCTTTTGAGAAATTGTTATTTTTCTATTATCTCGTTCTTATTGGATCACTGCTTGGATCACACTTATGCGCTTCACATTAATTAGCTCTCTCTTACTCTAAATCATGTGTCGATTTCCATTGGGAAAACAGAAGCACTTTTAAAAAATTCTTTTTTTCTTGTCTAATGGAACGGACAATTGCACAATTTTTTTTGTCACTGTATGTGTGGTGGCATTTGACGTCCACTTTTTGCTCTTCTCTAACAAAACAATAATTATTCCAAAAAATTCATATAATATTTGCGTTGTAGCAAATATCCTTTCAATTAAATAATTCACTATTCCCTTTTCTCATTTCATACTTCAAACTGGTGTACGTCAAATGTTTTGTGTTGGTATACGTGAAAGAGCAGTGACTATTACCTCCGAATCGAGATTTATTGCTTTTTCGGGGCAGAAAAAAACTGATCTAGTGGCCACAACATGGAACACTTTTCGAGCATTTGAAATCGACAATAATGTAAATACCGCCGTATGTGAGTGCTGGACGCACAACCCTTGCGTAAAGTCATCTCTTCAGCTAGGGGACATTTTTCTATCACAGAAGATGACGAAGTTTTCTCGCCACTTTATTCTACCCTACACTTGATCGAAATTTATGTCACCAACACAAGTTAGTAAAATACAGACCATAGATCTCTGTCATTAGAACTTTTCGCACATGGGAAGCATATTTCCATTGATAGAAAAGTCGGACACAACAAGTATTCAGTCTCTTTTTCTGAGACTGTTTTTCATTTCCTTTTTTTGGTGTTGTGTTTTGGTAAATTTCATTGGAGATGGCTGTCTGATGAAAATTATTAAATATTGTTTGCTCAGCAAAATTTGATGTTAATCCTCCCATCAATTAGTGGTTTCCTGTGTGAAATAACGTTACAGCCATTCCAAAGTATTTTTTAGTGTCCTTCCTTGGAAAATATGATTTCGGTGTAAGTTTGGTAGTACCATTTTTGTACAGGAAAGCGAACATTGACGAGTTAGATAAAATATGTACTAATATCGAGATAGGTTATGGTTAGGTTTGGTAGAATGGGCTGACGGTTTATCTTATTTCCGCCACACTTAGATCAATGTTGATCCATTGTGATACCCTGGAGCAGTGATGGGCAAAGTACGGCCCGCGGGCCAACTCCGGCCCGCGAAAGCATTTAATCCGGCCCCCGACGCGACGGTCATTCGACATGACCCCCGATAATTATATTTTGACAAAGATTATATTATTATATTTATTATATTTCGAAGACAAAGATTGGCATATCGATTTTGCATTTTTTACCGATTCAGGGGCCAGTTATAGTAATATAGAAAATCAGGGAAAATTTTCAAATGGAATAAAAACTAGGTTTACTTTCGATTAGAAATACAAAATGCTACATCAATCGATTGCAAATCATTCAAAGAATTTTTTGTGCCCAGAAAATGTATAATTGAACAAAGATTTTCTGTTAAAACTGCATTTTTCTAGTTTCCGGATGCAATTTCATTTTTCGTGTCAGCTGATTGGAGTTTCAGCCAAAATGGAACAAATCGTTCCAATTATTTGGATCCCACTGAAAGACTCGAAGCGGATATTTTTTCGTGTGAATAGCATAAGGAAAACCAGTTGCTGGTGTGTGGCTGCGAAGGGATGAGAGTCTGGCCACTGATCTATTTTTCATGTTGGCTATAAACGCTCATCAGGGAAAAATTCATGTTTCCATTTGTCTCAACTTTTCCTGATGGTTTTTCCTTATCGCTATAATTGGCCTCTTACTCAAACACAACAGGAAATTAAATAAAAAATTGCAAGGAAAGAACCAATTCAAAGATGAGACTGATGAGATGAGGGGTTGCCTAAAATCGCTTAAAACCTAGCTTTTTCCGTTTTACTACTGCATTTTTTTTTTTTTTTTTTTAAAGAGGAGGCTTATATGCTAATCTGGAGAACTCAGACCTAATATCCAGTCCATTGTACTACCAGACTAGCAGCCTTTCCCTTTTTTTTGTGTTGCAGTAGCTGGAAATAAGTTGTTAGTAATTTCACATATATAACCTCAAGGGCGGCGTCCATATGAAACTGGGAGGCTGAAAGAAAAGTAGATGCCCAGAGCGGGATTCGAACCCACTCGTCCGGCCTATCTACTAAAAACACTCTACCACTGCACCACGGCCGCCCCTTTACTACTGCATGACTAAGAACGATTTAACTCACTTTCCGTGCTTAAAATCGGTGTCACTAGTAAGTGAAAACAAACTGAAAGAATTCAGTCAGGTGTTGAAAAACCTTCACACAGACTTCAAAACTAGGTTTAAAGATTTCAAAGGCATTCAGTCGTCGCTGGATGTTTTCTCAATGCCGTTTAATGTAGATCCGGAGAATGTCTCTGCGAAATTGCAGTTGGAAATTATTGAAATGCAGTGCAGCACCCATTTAAAATAACTGTTCTTGAATCCCACAAAATTAGAATTTTATAGAACACTGCTGATAGCTAGATTCCTAAAGATGATTTCTCACGCCCAGAAAATTATGGCTGTTTGCGTCATCGCCGTCGCCTCGTCGTACGTATGCGAACAGACTTTTTGAAAAACTCAATCAGAAACCGACCTACTGATGAACACCTTTTCGCGCTGCTGAAAGTTACTTCGCCACAGCTTGAACCTGCCTTCGAAAATATTATGGCAAATCAAAAGCAATTTCGAATAAAAGTTGAATAGTAATTTTGAACATTTTTGAAATGTGTAATGCTGTAATGTTTTAATATGATTAAAAATTTCAACACAAATTACATTTTTTAAATAACTCTGGCCCTCCTTTGCGATTTCTTGAATTTTCTGGCCCCCCCGTTATGAAAGTTTGCCCACCACTGCCCTGGAGTATTGTAACGTCCTAGAAACCAATGAGTTTATGTTTGGTCAGTTTTTAACAATTTTGTGGCCTTAATGAAGTTCAACAGGCTGTTTCTTTGAGTGTCTGATAATTCTTCTAGTTAATTGAAGAATTAATTGCCTAGAAATTATGTTTACTGGTGTGGCAGATTGCTGGGCAGTGACAAAGGAAGTGAGTGGTATCCTCATGTTCATCTTCGTCATTGCATCCTCTGCACAGGTCATCGATGCAAAGACCCATTTTCTTTTTGTGGTAACCTAGTAGGTTGTGTCCAGTTATGATACTGATAAGCGATCGTAATGAAGGCCTTTTCAATGATAGTAGCTTTTCAGATCCGAGATAGTTCCTTAGTCTGTCTAAGCTTAGTTATGAACACCGAAAAAACATCATCGTGGAGATTGATGGTGAATGACTTTTGCCAATCTCTCCTCGAAAAAAATACCGTAGTCGTTTATAAGACTGATCATTTCATTTCTGCTACAAGGCACTTAAGATCCTATTTTAGCCGTGAGAACAAGGTGAAAAATGTGTATGGAATGTGACCAAACAAAGAACAATAGGTACGTTTTTGTCGCAGCTCAGCAATGGATTTTACAACTGAACACAAAAACAAATCAATACTGAGCTAAAAGTGTCGGTTTTTTTATGTTTTCAGTTGTAAAATCCATTTATGAACTGATTATGGGACTGGTGACTTGCGAATATAGGGTTTTTGGCTTACAAGAATAAGCGTCCCGAAACTACTATAGTTGGGACAACAATGTACACGAGGCCCATTTGATTTGATTTATGGAATACGCACTAAGGGCAAAGGGCACTGAAGTAAAATAAAAAGAGACCTCAATCAATTTGAAATGCAAAACTGGAGACAGCAAGCAACAAATCGGATTAATTGTTATCTCATCAAATCTAAAGAACATGAAAAATCTTTTGTAAAGTTTAAAGCTAGGAATTTTGATACATAATATTTTATGACAAGAGTTGTTGCTCCACCTGATATATTCTTCCTCTGCTTTTTTTTAGAGTCCATAATCTTCTTCTTGAGGATATCATATGTCGTCCGGAGTCAAATATAACTCAAGAAATCCTACTTCCGGTAAAATGCCGCAGTTTGGGTAAAATGGGGAACGATTATCTGCGATAGCGGTTGTTTTACAGCAATCCCGGTTATTTTGACGTAGTTACGTTGCTTTTCTGTTCACCTAAGTAATACTTAGGTGGGAAAACCATTTGAGTATTACTGAGCATAAAACTCCAACCAGCCGCCCTGAAACGGAAAAGTCCTATGCTCTAACCGCTTCATTACTGGTAACACAAAAGTTCCTGTAAATCCAAGAAGTCTGTTTCATCAGGGATTGAGTGCAACATAGTGTCATAGAAAATTTGGGATGTCTTCCTGTAGTTCCTTATAAAATGCTTGCTGGGCCAGGAATGAGTTCCAAGGCTTGATGCATTTTAATGATCATATTTGTCTTTTATTTTCTTGATCGTGGCCTCTGGGTTATGTTACAAGTGTCCTTCGTGATACACACCACCTATGTTTCTCTTAGTAGTTTTTTCTTAAATACTTTAACCCTAACTTAGGGCGAAATTTTCATCCTTAAACCTGCCTGGCTAAAGCCTTGTAAAAATGCCGTTGTTGCAATTTTTCCAGGGCCCAGATTCCGTAATTTTTTAGGCGATTATCGTTCAATCGTCTATCGTAGATTATGTCGTCAAAAGATTGTTTCATATAATTTTGCTTTTAGAAACTATTTTACTATCGTTTACAACTTTCTCAGGGCCTTAAAAGATTTTTTAATGCCGAAAATTCAGACGATAGTCGTCTAAAACGTTATGGAATCCAGCCCCAGGTTTTTCGTTTTCGACACGATGTTTTGGACAGAAACAAGTTCATTTTTATTTAAGCGACAGAATGATAGGGTCTCAAGTTACAAGCTTCAATTCAACCGTTGCGATAGCTGATATTGCCAACAAGTTTTGCATACATTGCTTCTTGAATAAAATAATAAAACCAATTAGTGTCCACGGACGTATGTTGATTGCTCACGGAACACTAATTTCGATTGGTGATTAGTGTCTTTTTCATGTGAGTGGTTTTTAAGATAGTTTTAAGTGATATGTATATAGATATTTCAGAAGCCTTGGCGACTGAATGTCTGAAAAATCTGTGCATAAAAGCCTTGTTCAGTGTTGTCTGTCGCTTATCACTTAATTAGACTTTCAATATGGTTTAACTGTCTCCGTGTGTATCCAGAGGATGGTTTAAGGACCCTGTTCAACAGTTTTACCTGGTAGATATCATGCTGCAAAAATGGAAAGCTGTTAAACCGCACCCTCATTGAACGAGTTGCAATAAGCGTTCCACTCGTCATGAAGCTCTAAATGGCAGCGTTTGGTGTCCTTTACTTCATAAATTGTTTAAACACGAACGGATCTATGCTCTTTTGTGTCTGTTTGGATGGTGCTACCACACAAACATTTTCAATCTTATGCAATATTTATTTTCATGTATACATGTGTCCGTGACAGACATCTAGTATACCTCAGTAATACCTGCCTAGTATGGTATCAACACAAAGCATCGAAAGCCCTAATCACTTCAAACCAGGCCTTATCGAATTTCCCACGAGCATTCACATGATGTTTAGTGAAGAGCACCAAATGTGAAACACCAATGTCTACGATATATTTTTTGACTATCAAAATCAAGTACAATTGTATCATTTTTGTATGTTAATGCTTTTTTCAACTTTGTTTCCCAACAAAACTCATTCAAGGGCAGCATAAACCCTTTTGTGTTAACAAACTTTACACTATTTATCTGGCGATTAAATTAAGCGAAGGTTAGTAAAGATTTGCCATTACAAAAAATTCACTCCCATTGTTATGTCGTCTTACCTCTCAGAACCACTTAAATTAATCTTCCATTCACTGAAACCTTTAGAAAGGTGCTCTTGCTTAAAGAATCTACGCCAATTTATCTGTTCACAAAAGTTCACCTTGCTAACTTTAAGTTGTGAATGGCTTATCAAAAATTGTATTTATTTAAATTGATTCCAATAAAAATGTACTTCCTAGCCTACATTATTCACGTCTGGGAAATTTTACCTCTCACCATTCACAGATGTTTGAGTTGGTTTAAAAGAGCTTCAGTTTTATCGCTGTATGCAGATTCCAGCTGCTTTATGGGATTTCTTTCTAATGACCTTCAATAAGTTCTACTCAGCGATGGATCGTATACGGTGGCCATATAAATGGGGTTGATTTGATGGTTTTAATTCAAGGCCTGGTTTATTTTACGATGTAAAAATTCGAAAAGTCATTCATTTGATAAAATTATTTAAAGAAATTCAAAGAAAGTGCTTCGTGCGCATAAACAACATAATCCACTTTATAGTGACATATATCGATACTTAAAAATAAATGAATATAAACACAAAAATTATTCTAATTCCACGCGCCCCAATCCAACCGGTCATTGCTCGGCTACTCAACACACAAACACACACAGAATCAGTCGCCAAGGCTTCTTAAATCACTTCTCACATATTATAACTATCTCAAAAACAACTCACATAAAAAAAAACACTAATCGCGAATCGAAAAAATAAATTAGTGTTCCCTGAGCAATTAACATACGTCCGTCGACATTAATTGATTTTATTTCGATTTGTCGCTTTCTTCATTCAGTCGAATATCATTAATTTTTACACGCAAATGTGTGTTTTTTTTTTTTTGCTATTTTATCTTAAGTCTCCATACTTCCCACACGGACTTATTTGGCTAAGTCCGTCGCGTCGCGTCGCGTCGCGTCGTATGCAAAATGCAATGCAGCCAAAGCAGTTGTTGGTCGGTGTCGTTGTGGTTGTCAAACGACGATGACGACGACGGACGTCGATGGCTATTAAACGACAAACTCTGCCAACCATTTGCATTAGTTTTCGTGTTTTATTTTTGGGCAGTAAACGATAAATAAAATAAAAATCTAATACCCACCAAGCTTTATTCAGTGAGCTGAAATTTCTGTGTCAATTGCCACTGAACACCTCTCTACTACCCTCCCTACGAATCAAAAAAACAAAAACAACAAATCAGGAAAGCCACCCCCAATAGCTGATTATGATATTTTTATTCAAATTGCAACGTTTTTACTTTTTGTCGCTCAATTAAATTTGAACGATAAGCAGCATAGAGAAACGCAACCAAACAAACGGTATACCTATGTGCTCCCTGCTCCATTCGGTTGGCTCTAATATTGTTATAAAATGAATGTAATGCGCGAGGACTTGGCATGGCTTACGATGTGTTTGCTTGGCTATGTATCTACTGTATACTTTTCCATGGAAGCCAAGTGGGCAAAAATTACCAATAAATAGCAAATCGCGTTAAATACGATCGTTAGATGCGGTTGTAACACTGTTTGAGTCAAAAAGCAAACATTTACAACATGGGTGGTGGTCGTTGAATTACATTGAATTATGGGCGGATTGTTTAAGCAGTCGTAATAATGGCTAAGATTTGATATAAAACTTTGATATGGTGTAACAGCAATCGTTTTATTGTGAAATCATATTTAAGGTGGAGAGACAGGAATTTTTGTTTCTTTCTTTATATTTGTTGAATTCTAATGACACCATTCCTTTGATGTGATGATGACTAAACGGCGAGCGTTTTGTATTTGAAGAGAAATTAAAATCGTTTTTGTTTGTGGTTTTTCGACGAAATTTGTTTATGTTTATTCAATTGCTATGGCTCAATCGTGTTTATGTGATTGGAATTTGTGTCGTTTTATTTGGAGGCAATTGAACATTTGGTGACTCTTGTTTGTTTGGGTAATATCCACAACCTTTGCTTTGATATATCATGGAAGAGATTTATGTTCTTCGGAATCACCCTTTCGTTTTTTTTTTTTTTTTTTTGTAATTCTTCTTTTAATGTCAATAAAGTGAGAGCTTCAGTGTCCGTAGAACTTTGACATCTAACCAAACTTGCATCAAAATTCTTTTAGAGGTATTCGAAGGTTGCTTATCCCAAATTTCCTCTTTTCGTGTTTCATTTCGTGTCAATAACTAACTTCCTGATGCTCCTAACTAATTCACATCCCCTCTGCCTTGCTAAGTGAAAACTTGTAGGTAACTACCCCTACTCTCGTAAAAGGGCAAGCTGAAAACAACTTGGACTTGTGTCTGACCCTGATAAATACCCAATAATTGTATAATAACCTCTAGGCACATCAGATCATTGTTTCATATCATTTCTTGTGCCAAAACAGTTCAGCTAAAGAAAAGGCCAGAAGATAACCTATAAAGCCGAATGGAACGGTCTCAACAGTTTCTTTAAGAACTTCAACTGGTCACTATGTTTCCTCGATAGTGATATAGACTTCGGCGTAGATATGATAAGAAATTTCTTTTTCTTTTTGGAATGAGGAATTTTATCCCGAATAGAACAAAATGTATATTCTTTTTCAAGGGGTTATGAACACCCTTGTCATGTTTAAAACACAGTGCGAGGATTCAGGAAAGTAGGAGACACTGATTCACGATGCTTTTGAATTTTTGTGAATTGTAAATGCGGGGGGAAAACAGAGTCAGGTAATGCATTCCACATGCGGGTTGTGCGACTTAAAAATTAATCTCTATACTTGACTGTGCGACCGAAGTTTTTCTCAAAATAAAACTGATGGATAATCCTAACGAGGAATTGCGGCAGAATTTTTTCAGAGGAGGAATGCAATTGGCTATAACACTAGGGCACTGTTTATGAAAACTTTAGCTGTAAAGAGGTTATCAGCGTTAAAGAAGTAAGCTTTCGATGATACAAAACGGACCCAACTGGAGAAAGCCACAAAAAGTTTTAAAAAGACTTGCGATTTCAAATTCGACGATCAAAAAATGAGATGCGATCAAAAATTTAGTCAAAAAATACATCAATGTCTCCGAAAAGAAAGAAAACATTTTTACAATGTTTGGTCATTTGTCAAAAATGTTTGTAACCCAACAACTTCTTCGGTTCCAACGCTAGGACACTTTATTTATAAGCTTTCCTGAGAAAGCTAATCATTCCGCCAGACAGTTTCCCAAAACCTAACGCTTCTAGAAAGTGTCATGACTTTGTAATTGAGTGCGTAAGTGGTTCCATGGGACAGCTTTTTTTTCCACTCGTACAGTTGCAAGAGTTCTAAAAATGAAAAATCTTGACATATACAAACCAGCTGGCCCTGGTCTTCAAGATGAAATGAAAAGCATAAGAAGCCAAGAATTGAGCTTTCAAATTGTGTTTCAAAAATAGTTTCCGCATAAATTCGAGGTGAGAAGCCAAATTTTCGACCACTTTTGCGCCGAATATTCTCTTCCAGTGCGTCAATCGTCTCATGTTTGTCTGCTTAGACAAGAGAATTCAGATAGTCCCATAAAAAAGGTCCAGTGATGCCAAACTGCCCCATCTTGGAGGTAACTTACAGGTTAGAAGTTATTTACAAATCGGCGTCAACAGCGATTTTGTTTCGAGACAACTGACCGAACGTATGCAGTGTTCTAATGGTCAAAAATAGGGTGGCGGAACAGAGCAAGGAGCCCCTGGGCCTTTCTCACAACCATGCCTTGTGGAAGAATGGAGGGGACCTACAATTTTCTGCCGGTTCCGAACGGATAATTGAGAAAGCGCTTTTCATGGTAATGAATTTACTAACGGAGGACTTCCGTCGATACCCGTGAAAAAATATTTTTGTCTCTGCTGGGATTAGAACCACGAATCTCTGGGTTAACAGGCAAACATGCTAACCATAACGCCTCGCGCACCACAAGTGTCTAATGGTCATGGGGCTTTAATTCTTCGACAACGAAGTGGTAAAACCAAACTGAGCTTACATCAAGTGATTGGTATCAAAAATCCCAACTCCGAAAAAAAGTATTGCCAGATTGAAAACCACGTGTCTAAAAAATACCCTTTAGTATCCCTGCTACTGTTCTGAAGAGGTTTTTCACTGCGTTAGCTTTTTCATGTCATATCCTACAGATTTCTTTCCGAGTGGGTGGAAAACGGTATACATTATGTCCAGCCACTAACCAAAAGAGGCCAGTCTTTTTCACCCTCTTATTATCGACCGATTGCACTTACTCCCTTCTTTTCAATTCGTTTCTGAATCGAATGCTTCCCCTTCAGAAGTGGCACTAAATAGGCAAAGTATGCTTTATGCTGAACTCATTAAATTCTGACCTTGACAGCAATGTCCAAGTATGAATAAAATATCGCGTAGAATTTTATGCTTCTAAAATCAACGCTGTCGCTTGTCTTTGAAGCTTGACTTGGCTTCAGTCGAACAACCGCAAAATGCTTAGACTTTCTTCGATGGTGTCAGAAACTTTTCTCCCCTTTTGACCTGGTTGTTGTCCATAAAACATACGTTCGTCCTAAGATGGAGTTTAACTCTTGTTTATGGGCAGGTACTGGTACAGCTTACTTGAATCTGTTGGGCAACATTCAGAGAAAACCTTCAAATCGATTGGGAATAGGAACGTCATTAAGTCACTTGAACGTCTTCGTAATGTCTCTTGGCTCCCCTTCCTCATCGTTTTCTTTACAAAACGTGCTCTAGTAAAATAGCCAGTTCCATTCCTTCCCTCAAACAATTCAAACGTAATACTCGCGCTTCTAGTAATGTCCATCAGTTTATCCTTGGACCTAATTTCGCGGGTACTGTCAAATGCAGAGATTCAATTGTTGGCCGCATCATACGCATGTGTAATGCATTACCCAGCCTAGTTGTGAGTTCAGGATTGCGTAGTGCGCAGGCTCCCGTACACGTTTATTGTTTAACTTGCTATCTTAAGCCTAACCGTTTCCCCTTCAATTTTGCAAATCTTACAGTAAAAGGTGCCACTTACTTTAGAGACCTATTTAAGTCTTTATTTCTTTCTGTTCCTCATTCTACCCTTCAACCTCTTCCATATCCCTGCCCTGGTATAATCATAGGGTTAGTCTGGGAAACAAAAGAAGCTGTGATTAATATTCCTTCGCACTCGGTTTCCTCCTGACTGATTCAAGTAACTTGGCACCTTAGCTTTTGTTAGTTTTAGAAATGTAGTTAAACTACAAGACAAATCAACTACCAGACGACCTTAAATTGGTTACCAAATAATTAAATCGGATTGATACCCTTCCTCCTTATCTTTCAGAAATAAACATCAAGCTGTTCACTCTCTTTTGCCTCTTTTGCCAACTTTTGCGCTTATTTTTTCAAATAATCTTTCGCCAATGATCTTCTGTTCCTGACGACACCTATTTTGAGTATTTACCAAATTTCTTCATAATTCGTTAATTTTAATTTTTTCCTAGCCCTGTCGATCCGTCTCTTGAGGTGAAAAGTTAAATCAACTCCACAAGGATTTCAGTCCTGGTATTGATCATATCCCAGCCATAGTCCTCAAGAAGTTTTCTTGATTCCTTTTTCTACTCACTCAAAAGTCTTCGCCTTTCTCAAGTAGAACTTCTTTATGTACGGGAAACCTCTTTTATAACCAATACTCAAAAAAAAAAAGCCAAAAATGCGATGTTGAAAACTACCTTGCAGTTATCGAACTTTCGCTTATGCCCAAAACCTTGGAAATTTATGTGATATTTTGAGTTTTCTTTCCAAATCTCTCATTTGCTCTCGACACCATGACTTTCTCAAAGTCACCCTTTCTGTCCTGAAAAAAGAAAAAGAAGTTGATGTCTTTTTCGATATATTTTAGTATGGCTCTTGATAAAATATCCCATTGACTCATAATTTATAGTTTTATACTTTCTATACTTTCCATCCTCCGCTTCGAAAAAATTTCATTGAGACGTACATATTTCATCTGACCTTAGCTACCTCCCACGAGGTCCCACAGGGTAGTCATTTAGGTCCTCTTCTTTTAATTCTTACTTATAATGATTTCATTTCGGTCATTCACCATTCCGTAATTTTGTCCTACGCAAATGATACGAAATTGTACAAGATCATTTCTTCAGCTACTTACTCTTTTCATTTTCAGGAGGATTTCATCAACTCTTCTATCTGCTTCTGTAAAAATTGCAGCGTGACGGTTCGCGCTAAAAAGAAAATCGTTTACAATTGTTCACGCTAGTCGGTGTACCTATAGTTCTCGGTTTACCCCCTTTGATGTCTGCTTCTTTTTTTGGGAGCAGTTCACTCTAGTAAGCTATAGTAAATGCAGCAAGCTTGGATCTAGTAGCTTACTAACGTGCACTTTCTTAATATCTTGCGAGCATAACTACTACATTGTTTTTCATTGCCTGGGATTTACTATGGCACCCATCGCGTAATGTTTGCATGTCTGTCTGTTACGAGGGACGTTTCGTAGGTCGAATCCCAGAAACATCAGAAGAAAAAGTTTTCCATAGGCATCGCTTTTTGCGAAGAATTTGCAAGTTGTTCGAAAGTAACGCTTTCTTACTTAGCCGTTCGGAATCGGCATAAAATTGTTGGTTCTTGAATTGCATTAGACCCGATGCTTCCATAGCTTTGTTTCGGCGCCCCACTTATTTTATTTATTTATTTAGATTACTAGAGCACCAGCGCGCAACGAAGTGGATAAGCTTTCTGACTTATTATCGTCACCGTCGGACGTAACTACACCCTTAGTACCTAGTAACTTTGAAATTGAAATGAAAATGGTCCTAATTTCCTTCCTGGCAACCTTTTGACAGCATAAAGTAATGGCTTATTACAATGGAAACGTGCCAAAATGATATTCCAAGGCTTCCAGTGACTAGACAATGCGAGTCATGCAAAGAAGAAAGAAACTATACCAAAACCAAATTTCGATTAGCAGAACTTTTCATTTTGAAATCAAAAACCGTGTCAAAGCAATTAAAGCCTACATTCTAAACACAACCTTTTACGACCGACCGACGACCGACGGACGTCCAAGTCCAAAGCTACTCGTACATCTAGATACATAAACTTTTTAATTAAAACTCGTTTATCCGATAACCCAACGCAAAAGCACGCCTCGCACACCGATTACTCAATGTTACTTCCATAAGGGCAATTAAAAATAAAGATTATCTAGCAACAAATAAATCCAAAGCTCTGATGCGATGAGCAACGCTTTAAAAAATAAAACAAAATTCTTTAAAGCCAATCTTTTGTTGTCAGGTCGACTCTAGAATGAATCATTATTCACTTTTTTTTTCCTTCTTTTTGTTCGCCTTGTTCGTCTTGTCAATTTGTATTGCTCATTGTTCTGAATCACTTATGCAGAGAAGCAGTTCCACAGTAGGTACGAAGTATTACACTGCAAGATGATAAGCTTAACTTCAAATATTATTCCAACAACCAACAACCAACAACGACGTCATAATACTTAAATAAGACGTTTGCTTTTCTAACAATAGGCAATAACTGATTTATGTTCCATGAATTCGAACAAAGCCAAAAAGAAGATAGAAGAATAAAGCTATTGAGAGCCAAGACAAAACGTGCCAACGGATAAACGCGCACTCGACTTTTCTCTAGTTCTTGTTTCTTTTGCGTCTGATGTATAAGAACTTGGCCACTTTAAACGGTTTTTGACCGTTGGACAGTTTTCATTTTATGATAGCTTTTCACCAGGTGGTTAAGCTACAATGACCCAAGCCCCTGTCACACATAGCACTCTATACTCCTGTCCTAATGGAGCTGATTAAAAATTCAGAATAAAAAAGGCTTATGTTTTTTGTACAAGGAATTGTGAACGAAATGATAAGCACCTATACAGTCCATATTCTGATGCATGGAGGTACATATTATACTAACCGTTATGGGGAGGGAGAGCTCTTATAAACAATAAGCAGTGGGCGGGGTGTGATGGAACGTCGAACAGCTTTGCCTTTTCCCATCGAATGGTCCTAAAGGTTTCGTAATTTAGTATTCTTTTGGCTGGTTTGTGCCTTACGATTATTTTTATGGTAAATTGAAAAGAAGTTCCCAGGAAACGTTGCATAATTTCTGTAAAAGCTTTAAAGTATAATAAACAAAGTGCTTTTCCCAAGGGCACTTGAAATTGAAGTTTAAAAGCAAATGCTAGGTTCCCCACAAGGCAGTCTTTTATGGAAATTATTAAACAAATTGTTCAATTTTTCCTATCACCTGAATTTGAAAACCAAGTGTGTGTTGGAAGCGTTGGTTTTTTTTTTTTTTTGAATGAATATTACGTCGGTAACTGTCAATTTTCTTTTTTGTTTGATGATATTTGTTTGTGAAGGCCCTTTGCGTATATTGGACGACCTTGGGAATTAACACCTACGCACGATTGGTGATTAAAGTGCGTGGCACGCGATAGTTGAGTTGACCTTTTCGTTTTATGAAAATAAAGGTAGAGAGAAGGTGTCTAGACGAATTATTATTTATCGCTTAATAACACTGAGGTGTTAGAGAGTAGACATTAGTTTTCTCATCCCACCCCGTCTCTATTTGGTCATTTTTGAACGTAGGGAGCTGAATCATCTTGTTGGGAGATGGGAAAGAATATGTTTTATAACTTTCTATTGAGAGGGTCTTTATGTTCAGAACTTTTTTGTTCCAATAATTTCATTCTGGATATGGTGATTTCTGAAGCCTCAAAATACAGAACTTTTATTTACTTTCACTTCAACTTTTGTTATTTTCGAGAGAGTCGTGAAATGAGGAAATTTAAATCAACTGACAAACTGTTTACTTTTAAAATTCAAAAATGGACTTTCAACTTCAAGTTAAACAAATGAATTCGAAAAACTAAACAAAACATCCGTAGTTAAGAGGGTGGTGCAACAGAGCTTGAGTCCTAGCTCATTTTTAATAAAGGAACAAAGTAAATAATGTTGCACAACAAAGCTAAGGAAACCTTGAAACCTTCTTACGCATTTCCATAACCTACAATTCTTATGCCGGTCCCGAACGACTAAGCTAGATTGACTTTTTCATGATAGAAAATTTATTTCGCAAGACTTTCCAATTCCTCGCGAAAGGTGATATCCGTGGGCACAATTTTATTTTTCTGGGAGTCAAACTTCAACCTCCCACGTTGCAGGCAGACATGGTAACCAGTAACCACTACGTCACGGGGGTAGAAATTTTGCACTGTAAGATTGCAGATTCAAAGCTTGACCTATAGCAAGTGAAGAGCTAATCAGTTTGTTTAAAGGTTTTTTAATAATGAATGAACTATAGGGTTTTAAGAGCTGCTTAATTGTTTTAGAGAGTCATTACGGGGTTTTAAGTTGCTGCATATAGAGATTTTGAGAAAATTTGTGATTATAAAAAAGTAACGAATCTTCTTCCCCTTCCAATTAGCACTAACGTCCCTTCTTTCCATGGTCATGGAAACGTTGATTAGTCGTTAACTAATGAAATATCTTGAAGAACGAAAGCTTCTTAATGACCGACAGTAAGGCTTTCGTTGCAAACTGTCCACTGATGATTTGATGACATATCGCACCGAAAAGTGGAACCAATTACGCTGTTTCGATGAAAGTGTGGTTATTGCGCTTGATATTTCTAAAGTATTTTCATAGAGTTTTGCATCAGGCTTTTTCATCGATGAGTATCTTCTTCGTTGGATTAGAAACTTCCTTTCAGATCAGATCGTTCAATACAAGTTGTATCACCACGTGTGTGGCAACAAAACGGATATGGCTAGGACTAGATCCAAAACGCACAAGACATTTGTTATCCATAACCAGATTGCAAGTTAGCTCCGTAATCGATGTCATCACCGGACATTGTCTGATAGGAAGACACGCCATAAGACTTGGCGTTTCCTCTAATAACTTCTGCAGAAGTTGCTTAGATGAGGAGGAGGAGGTGACAATCCCACACCTCCTCTGCTCATGTCCTGCACTCTCTTTTAAAAGAAAACGGCATCTAGGAAAGTATTTTGTTGATGATCCAAGCGATCTGGCGAACATAGATCCCCTGCATCTCCAAATAGGTAGGTTAGGTAGAATGGGCTGACGGTTGATCTTAATTCCGTCACACTTAGATCAATGTAGATCCATTGTGATATCGATCTCCATCTCCAAATGGTTTTGTTAAGTGAGGTACTCCCTCGCATAATTTCTATGGTATCACAATGGACCTAATATTGGTCTTAGTGTGTCAATTTGTTTTCCTGACAGCCATTTTAAACCTAACCTAACCTAAACAAGTTGTGTTCAATGGTTTTAAATATGATAACCACTTTATAAATGCTGGTGTGCCCTAGGGTTCCGTTTTGTCTCCGACTCTCTTCCTTATCTTCATGATCTCTTGTCTCAAACTTCTTATTCTCTTTACTGTTTTGCTGAAGACTCAACCCTCTGCTTCTCATATTCGTTTCCTTTTTCCCGTAAAGATGTACAACGGGTTGCATATTGAATTCAGACTGGCTTTCTTATATTCTGCAGTAAGAACCGAGCAAAATTCAATGCTTCGAAACCCCAATGCTCTTAAACTCAACTTACCCCAACTCCCTTTGTTTTGAATGGCACCTACCTCAATGAAACAGAAAACCTGCCAGTAGGTATGTACTTTGTATACGTGTTTAAGCAATTACTGCAAAGTACTAACGTTTCTTTAAACTATGCCCTTCCGCGAGACACGTGGCTACAATTTCTAAAGTCTTCATATTCGACTAATACTTTGAGTAAACTCTCATGTTTGGTCAGGTGCCTCTGAAACATCCTTGTGCCTATTTGATATAGTTAAAAACAGAGCCTTTAAACTAATAGGTGATAGTTCAATTGTACGGTCGATTGATTTAGTTGAACATCGTCGAAACGTTACTTGTCTGAAATAGCCAGTTGCATTCCTCCTGAAAAAATTGAACTGCAAGATCCGCCACACAAGGTACCCTCAGAAGTTTTACCTTGAGACTTACTTCGGACGTACAGTAAAGTATAGACGTTCATATTTTAGTCGCACTACTCGAATGTGGAATGGTTTATCTGACTCGGTTTTTCACCTGCCTCACGATCTATGGAGATTAAAATCAATGTACATCGGTGTTTCCTGCATAATCCCCTCCTATTTTAATAACGCTCGCACTGTGTTTCATAACATCCTGTTAATGTGCGCGTATATTATAAAAAAGAAAAAATAAAAAATCTCAAAAGTTAAATAGGAGTGTTTACCTTATTTGCATCTACCGCACCAAAAGTTTTATTTTTGTCTCAATCAATTTATTTAAGGCTTTGGAAGGTTGATTAGGTACATACATACTAGAGTAGGTGCAACGGAGGAATGAGCTCCGGGGCATATCGCATTTCATAACTGTGTGCCGGTTCCGGATCGAGAAAGCCGTTTTCATGGAAACGAATTTACCAACTGAGGACTGGCACTGCGTGACAGGCATTACCATTACGCCACGGGCTGGTTGACTAAGAATGTTAGAAGGCTAGTCTACCAATAAAAGTTTTTTAGAACTGTTTTGTTTTTGTCGTTTCGATTAAGAGCTTTTTAGTCAGGTTTAAAAGACTATTAAGCGTAAAAGCTTGTTTAGATTTTAAAATAACTCGGTAGAGAATTTTAAAGACTTTCCGTAGTACCCCACGAGCGGATCAATATTGTCAAGCAGTTAATTGGTAGAGCGGTGATCCCTTCGAGATCACAATGCTCTTAACGCCGAAAACGAAGAAAAAGAATTGTTTCCAGATTAAAGGAGCAGAAAAAGATCTTTTGAGAACATAGAATGGATAACTAAGGACATACATTTTCAGATAAAAGTCTCGAAAAGGCTTTTTTAGTCTTATTGATTGAAGCTGTAGCTGTTGAATGAACTATTCAAAAATAAGTTTATGTCTTCTTTAGGAGTGCTCCGTGTGTTAATTTGAGCTAATAAAGGTCTTATTCGAGGTCGTAAAGGTTGTTGTCGTACTCGTGGCGTGATGGTTAGCATGTCTGGCTGTTAACCCAGTGGTTCGGAGTTCGAATCCCAACGGTGGCAAAAATGTTTTTCTACGGGTATCGCAATTTCGCGGGTAATTGCCAAGTCCTCCGTTGGTAAATTCATTGCCATGGAAAGCACCTTCTGCTTTCAACGTTCGGAACCGGCAGAAAATTCTAGGTCCACTCCATTCCCTGACAAGACATGGTTGTGAGAAATGTGCTAGGTTCTGGGGTTCCTCGCTCTGTTGCGCCACTCTATTTATTTATTTATTTATAAAGGTTGTTGCAGTTGCCTTAGTCCAGAACCTCATTATTAAATAATATTAAAGTTTCTTATAGGAACGGATTCATTTGAAAAAATGCTACTTTCCGACTTATTCACAGATACACATTGATACCTTTTTAAAAAATAACGATTTTAAATATTTGCTGACCTGTTCGTTTAAAATTCATTTTAATGTAGCTCGAAAAAATTGAATTCATTCGCGTTCTATATTTTCATTGACCAAAACCTACAACGGTTGTGACGTCCGATCGGATAAGCAAAAATTGTGTTATACCAAATTATTCACTCAACCATATCATTGAGTGCGCGCGCACTACAAATCAATTTTCCTATATCAATCTCATATAAAGTAAAAGCGATAGTATCTCATGAAACATATTCACCCACCTATACACGCTCAGATCCCTCAGTACAGATAAAGTTGCCATAAATTGATTAACAAGTCAGGCTCCATTCCAGTCGTTAATCGATTAAACTATGCTGAGAATAAATTAAGCGCGGTTTATCCTTCGATGGAATTATCACATAAAAAAAGATCAGAAAAAAACAGCACAAATGCAGTCGTCCCCAAGGCAATGTGTGTTGTTTTTTTTATGGTTTGAGCTTTGATCGTTATAGTGATGCCTTAACCTCATAACGAATGGCAGCCGTTGTGGCTTTGATGAAGCGTGGGTAGATGCACTATTTTCGTTGTCTGTTGTGTGCAATAATCAAGTACAGATGAAATATCCAATTCATCATTTCCAAGAGGCAAAAAGAAAAACCCAAGAGCTTAATAGATGCAAATCTAATCCGCTGTTTAGGTCGTGCGATCACCACACTTCATAAATCAAAAAAAAAAAAAAAAAAGAAGAAAAAAAAACCGACATATAATAACAGAAAAGAAAATTGCGGCGGCGCCTGACGACGTGACGGTAGCTCTGAAATCAGTTTGCGCCTGTGCGCCCAAGGAGACCAGGAAATGTGAAAGAAGCGAATCGAAACATAAGTCGGACGAACAGCAATAGAAGTGAATTAGCAGCAATTTTTTTTTTGCGTTGAAATCAAACCGCGCGGCACTTGATCGATTGATTTGTGTATTTAAGTGGCAAGCTTAGAATTCTTTGAAGGGTTGAGTTTCACAAGCAGCGCCTATTATGCTTACCTACCAAAACAAGAGAAGCAACAAGCAAAAAAAAAATTCGCAGCTGGAATGGCGCATTACTTTTTTCTTTGTAATTTTTTTTTTGTTTGTCGTGTCGTTTTGGGTTTTGGTTCTTTTCAAGATTTGGATTGTGGGTATTAGATGTTGCCTGGAGATAGTGAGGTTCAGTGGCAAGTTTTGTAAATGTAATAACAAGCCTGGAAGCAAACGAGATCAAAGTATTTTACGGTTATAGTCTTTTTCTTCGGTTTTATTGTTTGCGAGTGTAGGTTCATTGAAGTGGGCCACACTTTTTTTTTTACTAAGAATGTGGTTTGTCTAGATGGCAGGTGGTGGTCTCTTGAGACACATTGGCATTTGAAGGTTTATTTCTTTCCAAGATAATTGGCGTGACGTTTTCTGTGCTCTTACCAATCACGATACGGTACGAGTAAATTTACAGTACTCTGTAACCTTTTTTTAAGGTTAAAGGATCTTATGCCACTTTTCGAAACCATGAGCATCAAAGGACTTGTTTGAGGGTTGAGGTTTAGGTTCACCCCGAACTGTAATGTCCACCTAAGTAAGTAAGTAAGTTTTTGCATGGCTATTCAAAAAACGATCTTGAAGAACATGTATGCAAAGTGTGCCTATGGTTCATTCTGTCAATTACCAACTGGTAAAGAAATTATCCGATTCGTTTGAATTAAGGGTAGGGCAACCAACAACAAATAGAGACTTCAAAAAGAATTGTCAAATTCAAACTAGAACTAGCTAGAAATATCTACGCCAGAAGAAAAAGTTTTCACCTCTTTAACAAGCTGGGGTCATACTAACGAAGCCCTACAAAAACGCTCTACTCAATTTTTTGATTGAACCATCAAATAGACGTTATGGATTGCAGAGGCTAATCGTACGACATTGCTGAAGACATCAGTTGCACATACGAAGGGTTGCAAGCTCTTATTTTGAAGTAAAATCATTTATCAGCGTTTTCACCAAGTTGTAGCCAGTCTCTTTGTGTAGTTGTCGAAGGCAGATGTCAACTTTTCCTATTCACTTCTTTCATTTCATTCAAAATTCATATACGTTTTTCACATTAAGTACAGAACAATAGGCATTAGGCACGAAATTCTGGTGGAGAAGTTATCAAAGAAGAAAAAACGAACAGTCGTGAAAAACTTAGTGACACTCGTCGGTTTTGCTGAGCTGAGGCTAAGAAATCCATAGTCGAATGCTTTTCACAAATAGAAGAAGCTCTAAACAGCATATCTTCGTATAAAGAACAAGAAGAGATCGCCAGGAATGAAGCAACTCCCTTTCTAGAGAAGATGAGTGTTCTTGAAACCGATTTATTCTTTTTTTTTTTTTAAGCAACATCTCGAACCAATTTAACGCTACAAATAAGATGTTGCAAGACCTGAAAATGATTCTCAAATCGATAGCACGTGCATAAGAATCAATTATGAATCATTGATGAATTCCAAAAGAAACTATTTTGATAAATTCGAAGCATTTGCTAAAAAGTATCTCAGAGTGACAATCTCGCAACAAAAAGAGAAAGGTGACGATGAATCTGCTCGATTAGGGCAAGAATCAAATCTGTCACCGAAGGAGAAATACAAAGTGTTCGCAATATTTACCAAACATTTCACTTTGCTTTGAATGTTTGTAAAGAGTCCTTAATTTTTGGGTTCCGAAAAGCAATATCATTCAAATGACTGTCTTGGGAAGACTAAAAGCATACGGTTCGTTCGGAACGTGTTTATTTATGAACCTATACACAAGTCATTTCAGGGGTTTTCACCCCTTGTTTAACCGTCTTGTTCGTTCATTCAACACGATTTTTTGAGTAATTTAAAGGGAAATCAACAAAACGTGAGATTCGTGTTTGTTCGTTTAAAACGAAACCTTTCAGTGATTTCTGATAAAAATGGTAGTTACACCTCCTATTGCTTAATCTGAAACGACCTTATTGTGGTCGTTTGAGTTGAAAATATCAATTCATACGACTGCAATAAGCTCATTTTAGATTCTCCAACAGAAAACTTTTTTCGTTAGAAATGACTGAGTGATTTCGTTTTTAACGAAACAATCCCAGTCTTACGATGTGTTTTTTCCTCTCAAATGACGCGATTGAGTTCGTGTTACACAAACTAACACGAACAACTCTCTGGGTTGATGTTTGTTTGTGTTTTTGATGTTATTTAAACCATTTTTCCGCAAATTTCGGGTGGTATCTCAGCCATAACTTGAGCAATATTTGTTTTCAGCCTATCTTTAGTTCAAAAATTATTCGTGTAAGCATTGCTGTCTTTTACGTAGCTCCGCAGAAAAGAACATATAACTGTAAAATCGCATGATCGTGGTGTCCAACTGTCTGCCCCAATTTCGGATCATCAGCAGCACATGCTGCATCAATTTTTCCGACTAATGACACGGCCACATAGTGAACGACAAAGCGGAAAAAATTGAAAGCTGAGCCGCAGAGCACCGTCGCTTTATTTTCAATATTGTTCCAATTTTGCAGCTTGCCGCCTTTCCGCTCAGTACGTGGACGTGCCCTGAGTGTATACTGCAATGATCCACGTGCCTTACGACTCATCTCTTCGAATTTCTTCACAATTTCATCGAATGCTTACTGACGTTTATGACGACCATAATCATCTCGTAAAGCGCTAAAATTTAAAATCATAACTTTTGTAGTAAGTTTGAATAATTTCAACGCTGTATTGTTGAATTCCATTATCGGTAAACATACAACGAATATTATGACACTTCAAATGACAGCTGAGTTAGACAGGTGTCAAAAGCCAGCACTACCAACTTGAAACCACTAAATGAATGGCCCTGTAGAAACTTTTAACTATGCCCTAACCTCTTTAAACATTCCCTCCCCACAAATAAATCCCTAGCATTTAGAATTTATTCACTCAGATAAGCGAGTGTGCTGTAAATTAAATTCACATTTACTGAATTACAAAACAATTCACAGTAACCCTCTAAACCTCTTCGTGATTTGAATGACATCACCCAGAGCTCCATTAAAACAACGTGCACTGTTGTCTATTACCTCTCTCTCTATCATTCTCGTTTAGTTGAAAGGAAATTGAAATCATTTGAATCCAACCTGCAGCTGGAAACACTTTAATAAAAGTGCAAATAAGAAGAAAAAAAAAACAAATAACGATTCTAAATTTGTGTCAATCAATGCCGATGCTGCTACCCCCATACCATCAATATCATGCCACCCACTTTTAGCGGAAGCTATAAATTCCTAATATTGCTCGATATCTTTTGAGTGTCTGACAATCAGTCGCAGATTCATTGAATTGGAAGCAGTACCAATGGACTGTAACCGATACCCACTCCAGAGCTGATGCATTTTATACCATTTGTTTGTTTTTTTTTTTTCAATTTTTTTTTTTTATTCTTTGAATGCTGTCAGCTTGTTTAACTGTCATATCAGACTCAATCGCAATCAAACTGTGCTCGCAATTCACATTTCAAGTGCTTTTAGGGATTAATACCTTGCAACAACGGTTCGTGTGTGTCTGTCCCATATTTGTTTTTATAGAAAAGTAGGTATATTTTATGAAATTTGTGAGATTTCCCTCCTCCTAGAAAATGTCTACAAAGACGAACTATGTGAAGGAATGATTGTGTTTCTTTGGTTTTGCCTTGAGAAAGACAAAATCGAGGAGAGCGAGGGCGAGCTATCTGTCCAAACAGCACTATGTTTGTCTATATTCTCAAGCACCAACACATGACACAATGCAAATAAACTATCAAATATGCAGTTTTTACGACTGTGAGTCGTAAAAGTACAAGTGTGCTTACTCAAGAGCTCTGCATATACCTCACACGAAGGAAAATTGTGAAAACTACATATATACATAGGTAGGCACATGTGCATAGCTTTATACAAAAAAATAATTGTGGAATCGTTCTTACCTACCTCACATTTCACATAGCAATACTACGCCGCACCGCATCGCACCGCATCGACACACCGTAGAAAATGTTCAGCACTAAGTAAAGTGGTGACAGACATTTCGACGACTACGAGTCATCGCAACTGTTGTGAAACAATTAAATTCATTGAATTGGTTTTTTTTTTTTTCAAAATCGTCCACCGCAAAATGCTTGTATACGTAAGCTTATGTGTATGTGTATGTGTGTGTGTTTCAGGGGATTCAGAGGGTTTGATTCATTTTTATCAACTGTCAATTGAACAAAGTATCTTTGTTTGAGTATCGAGTTCCAGATGGAACTGCGGGTATCTTATCAGTTGTAATAGGTTTTTTTTTGTGTCATTTTTTGATTAGGGTACGAAATTCTATTCAACTGTTATCTAATCTGCAAACATGAAACATATTACAGAAGTTTTAATTGATTTTATTTTTTATACGTGCGGGCTTAAGGGTTGCTTGAATCGTTGAATGGGGAACACGGACTGAAAAGGTTATACAAATAGTTTTTCCCTTGTTTATGAAGGCTGGGAAAAGTCAATGTGGGAGGAAAACTGTATGCGCTTGACCAACAACCAAAACTGTCATATTTCGATAGAAATATCGATGAGTTACGATACGAGGCAATACCGTAGACATAGACACAGACATTTATGTGGCATGTGCAAGAATCGATGATTAGTCTCTTTCATCCCTTAACAAAAAAATAATCAAAACGAATAAAACCTATCACAAATTACCTGTTTTGTGTTGAAAGGAACAAATCGCTTTGTATGTCAATCGAGATATGCAATGCACATGCATTCCTTATCTAGGAGAACAATTTATTCAGCAATGTGGTGAATATTGTTCCATCAAAGTCACAACTCCTAATGAAATGACAGCATTCTATGCAAAAATTTTCAGTGTGATGTATAATTACCTTCATGGAGTTATTTTCATGAATTCTTAACTTGATTTCTTAGATACCCACACTCAATTTAAATTTTTTTAATAGAATTATACTACAATAGTAGAGTATTCAATGCTTTTTCTTTTGTTTTTAATTCGTAACTCGGAAATCGAATGTCATTTAAATTTTAAGTTACAATTTTGAGTACGAATACCTATCTTGCCGAAGACATGATACAAATCTAACTATTTTTTGAAAGACTTCCGTTTGATCTGTTGTTTGTCTGAAATCTGTATTAATTTTCAGTTTGTTTTATAAAAATGGGGTTATATGGAAACGTTGTTTTGAATCCTGTAGCAGTTATATTTGCAAGATCTGCTAGTTCGTTTGGCGAAATTTCCAAAATTAATTCAAAGTAACTTCTCCGAGTATTTTGAATGAACTTGACTGAAAATGAATACTCGAATATTAAAACACCACAAGCTCGAGATGGGCAAGGCTTTAGGGACAACTTTTTCAATCATCACTGGAACCTTCAATTTTCAGCCCTATCCGAAAAGTGAGAAAGTATTTTTCATAGAATTCTTGCTCTGAGAGAACATCCGAGCTCCCCATAGAAGACGGCTCCGCCCAAAAAGTATTGTGGGTCTAACTTAAAATCGAACCTTATTCGAATCGAATTAATCCGCTGTCTATACACGTGTATCAAGGTGTCTTGAGTGTTTTCAAAGACTAACAGTTTTTTGAATAAGTTTTGTTTATTGGAAATATAAGTAAAATGCTTACCTACCATGATTGTCTTTTTGGTTTTTGTCACTTTGACTGTTTGCTAGTTGGCAAGATTGTTCGACTTGTTTTTTATTATGTTTTTATTTACTTGCTTTCTGAATAAACAAAAAATTAAACAAATATGGGGGCGAAACAGAGTGAGAGAAAGGGTTTTTCATGGCAATGAATTCATTATCGGAGGACTGGCCAATTCCTCGCGAAGGGCGATACCCATGAAAAACATTTTTGCATCTGTTGGGATTCGAACCACGAACCTCCCAGTTGGCCGGCATTTATACTACGCCACGGGCACAACTTTCTTTTATGTCTATCTGGGTGAAATTAAGTAACTTATTTAAACTAACCTTTCGATGAACTAGAAACTCGAAATTTGTACTACATCTCAAAATTATAGGGGACAATGCATGGAAGTGTGGAAAAAGAAAAAGAACAACGTAAAAGAGGAGAGAACTAAGAAGAAAACGAATAAAGATAACAAATAGCAGTTTTCCGATGATGCAGAGTCTTGACATTTGTACCATAGCTTGAAAGTTGATGACATTACGTGAAAATATGAAAAAAGAATGAGGAATAATAGCGCAAATGAGATGAGAAGTGTGAAATTTGCTTCCAAATATCGTATGTCTATCCGGGTAAAATTTTATAACTGGTTTCAAACTTACTTCCCAATATGCTAGAGATTTGAAATTTGGACCAAATCCCTGGAGTGCATGACAGTGTATCGAAATGTGAAAATCAAAGAAGAAAAAAACCTAAGAAAAGAAGAAAAAAAAACTCAAGAAAACGAACAAGATCATTAAAATACGATTTTAAATTAAGTTTACAATGAACTAGAGAACTAAAATTTAAACCATTGTTCGGAAGTAGAGCTTAAGATTAAGTGATAAGTGATGTTTTCGATATTCTGACTTTCTGTTGTGATAAGAAATCATAAGTCCAAGGTAGTTTTTACTACTTCATTTGAACGTTCTTAAACCACCATCGCCTACACTTCGTGACACGTGTAATACCTCATTTCCGTGTAGGACTAAATACACGTGTAATACTAAGTACACGTTTGCGTAATCGTCAATGTCATCTATAGCTTCTGATTGCTCTGAAAACTCCTTTTTTCGCTACCCAGTTTAGAATAAGGAGAATAATAAGACATCGAACATTTGAGCTATCTTCTTGACCTTTTCTTTCTTCTCTTCTATTTTTGACTATAAATTTAAAGTTTTTTTTATCATTAAATCGCAGAGGTGATACAATAAGAAGTCAAACCACACACACACAACGGCATCTGTCTTCAAACTGATTTTACAAACACTACTTTATTTTCAGACTTCAAAACTAGTTTGAAATCCGAAAGTAAAGTGGTGTTAGTAATTTTACTGACACAACCTTAAGGTGCGTCCCCACTATGCTGACCGGCATACGGATCCATTTCATTCGGTTTGAATTCGGTTCGGTTTTCGGTAAGGAGGAAGGCCGATCGGGACGTCCACACTAAGTCGGTATTGCCGATCGGCATATGCCCATTGATGCATCTCGGCATATTGTGGACGCACCTTTATATTCAGCTGAACACTTGTGTCACACATAGATCTCGTGTTACAAAAGCAACAATGTTAACAAATAGAAGTTGCGGGGCAAGAGAAGTAATGGTTTTCCCTTTTGTTCTTTATTCCTCTAAGCATTAAAAATTTAATGATCCTTTTAGGGCAGTTCTCAAAGAACTGAAGAAATTGCAGAAGTTTTCATAACTTTAATACTGCTTGAAAACTCTGCATGATATAAGAAAATTTACAAATCTGGTTTTTAGGTTAGGCTTTGTAAAAATAAATTTTTAGAAAATATTTGAGTTTATATTAAAAATAAAAATTTTTACAAATGAAAAGTTAATTTATGATTAATTGTATTTTCTTTTGTCGTTTCAGGTAAATAAAAACATAACTTTGAATAAACTAAACAGGTAAATTTTATATACAATTTTACTTTATATTTATAAACAGGGTGACGTAGAATGAGCTATATGGCTTCAATTCGTTAGAATTTTCTATTTGTGTGATTTTTATAAAAAAAATTTAAGTGCAGTTTATGATTGGGGATTTTTTATCGTTTTTGATTGTCTTTGGAAAAGGGTATCCCATGATGGGTTGCCTTTTTAGCTTCGAACAAACTTTGTTTTATTTTCCATAATTTTTTCCCAATTTTTCTAGTTATGACCTCATTTCTAGTTTGAGTTTTTGTATTTGTAAGTTTTCTGTGTTGGTTTTTTT
The DNA here is from genome assembly GCA_949752695.1 of Melanostoma scalare. Classification (NCBI taxonomy): domain Eukaryota; kingdom Metazoa; phylum Arthropoda; class Insecta; order Diptera; family Syrphidae; genus Melanostoma; species Melanostoma scalare. The sequence goes on from OX456984.1 coordinate 39,644,429, forward strand.
GTTGAAAGGCCTCAAACTTCTTCTTGGCATATACTTTTTTGTTCAAATATCCTTAAAGAAAATTGTCTAGAGCTGTCCTAACAGCGGTGAACGTGGAGGACAAATAAAATCGCTAATGTATGAAATAATACGTTCACTGAATATTTTCCTTCTACAAAAGCCATTGAGCCACGTGCAGTATTTGCTATTTGGTGTTTCTTCATTTTGTTGAAAGCGCAAGGTTGGGTACTTCTCCACAGCTGGCCCAACTGAATGTTCAAAAATCTTGCTAGATTTAACACCGCTGAGCGCTTGCAGAGACTGAATCAGACATTTTAAAAGAAAATACCGTGCGAAAATAAAAAAGTCAAGTGTCTTTATGTCCTGAAAATTTGTTAAGGGGCTTATGCAAAATGCTTTTGGCGTATTGTTCTTGGAATACTTTAGTGATATGAATTTCCAAACCTAAACATCTCAAATTGGTTGCAGTCTAGCAAAGTAAGTAAGTAAGTAGTAGTAACCACTAGAGGTTTGTGTCTTCGCTAAATCTCATAGTATAGTTTTTTTTACAAAGACTCGATACTGCCGCACAATTGAATCATTGTAAGAATAAAGGTTGCTATCTGGTAGTACAATGGACCGGTATTTAGGTCTGAGTGCTCCAGCTGGCATTTTAAAAACCTCCAAAAAAAAAAAAAATAAGAATAAAGGTGCGTCCACACTATGCCGATCGGCAATACCGAATTAGTGTGGACGTACCGATCGGCCTTCCTTACCGAAAGCCGAACCGAATGCGAACCGAATGAAATGGATCCGTGTGCCGGTCGGCATAGTGTGGACGCACCTTAAGGAAGAATTGTAAATGTTAAATGGGTCAGGAAAAAGGTACTGATCGTTTAGAAAATAAAAGCGAATCATGCTCGTCGTCTGTTGTCGCAGGGCTTATTTTTAGGGATCTGCTGTTATAGGATGGATGTTAACTTTTTCAAAAATCGTTTTTCAAATTAATTTGAAGAGCAAATGTTCTAAAAATTATAGTGAAATGTTATTTTTCCCAGGCAACTTTAAAAGTAAGTTTAACTCTTCCATTTTTTCTCTCACTCTAAAGTAGGGTTGTGTCACGAATTACGAAACGCTAGGCAAAAAATCGAAACGCGATACATTGGTTGCCACTAAGTAAGCCGATTATGAATTACGAGAACCTATGAAAGTGTCAGAATGATACCAAAACATTCAACGAGTATCGTAAAATGTAATCTCAACCTAACGATATAACGAGGGTTTTTTGTGAGTGTCATATTATGTGTTATTCGAGCCCAAAGCGTTCAGTCAATTCATCACCAGTTCGAATACAGAGCTTATTTGCTATTGAATTGCAAGCTTCGCTATTCCATATTCTTCACGATGGGAAACATTAATTAACTTCCAAATACCTAATTATAAATGGCTTTTTTTGCTTAACGTGTTGTTTCGAAAAAACAAGACTGCTACCTTAAACTTGCTATGGTAATAGTGATTGCTAGCAACGCTTATTTGTTTTTATCGCTACTTAGAGTTCTTAAATCATGATATAAATTTTCCTTGAAATCGAGTTAATAACAACACAAAATGCTGTCATGGCTATCATACCTTACCAAGTCACTCACCCATCATTCAATTGTTATGATGGCGTAGGTAGTCATTCAAAGACAACGACAATTGCCTTTCTCCCTTTCTTTATCCTTAACACAGTATAACAGACTCATGCGAAAAAAAACAAATCAAATTAGCTTTTATTAGAAATCGTCAGTAACTCGAACCTCAAACACAGTATCCCCGTATTATCCTGAAAATAAAAACGTAGACAAAGTGGCGCGACGCGCGACCCACTTGCAGCCTTCCCAATTATAATTGTTCTCTCTTGCAACGATAGCAACAAGGTACCCATAATAAATATTATTTCTATGCTCGGACTTTGCTCCAATCTGATCTTTTTCCAACCTCAAGCTCGCATAAGCAACTTTGCAAAATTATAAATAATTGCGAAGAAAACCTTCGCTTACATAGTTAACTTGGTCTATCATTAGTCCACTCTAGCAGATCATTTGCGTATACGGCAGTTGAAAAAAATTGAAATAGAAAAAAAATAAACTCCATACAACTCAGCACAATAAAACGGTAGCTTACGGTTCCGTAACACTGCTTCCATTAAATGGCAAGCAACTGAGAAAAAAATAAATAAAAGAAGAGAACTGAACCAACTCTAAACCAACGCCGACTATAAACAGATTCACGATTGAAGAGGAAAACAAATTAGTTTGCGTTTCGGTACCTTAATGAAGTCGAAAAGGCAGAAAAAAAAGATGTAGAAGTAAAAAAACGGTCATCAAAGCAAGAAAAACAAAACAAAGAAAATAGTGGATTCTCACTTCAGTTTGTTGGTTAGACCTAAAGTCGATATAGAACTCCGTTATTCTAATTACTATACACACAGTGCCTTTGCCTTGGCTTCATCCATCGCCAGACGTATGCAGGGGATAACATTAGACCCACATTAGCATTTAATTAAGACTCACACTTCCACAAACACGCTATGCGAGTAACAAGCGATGATCTAAGTTAGGCCTGTTCTGTGTAGGTACGTTTAACCTACCTTCTGTGTTGTGTTTCTAATATTTCGATTTTCGATTGTTTTCGGGGGTGTGAACCTCTGTTGGGGGTTTTCATTCTTTTGGCAGCAGCCCCACTGGTTGTTGTCAGTTTGAGCAATGACATAGAAGTTCGGCACGTGATTTGAATCAATGATTAATTTTTTGTTCCATTTATTTCATTCAGATGCAGCAACACTTGTGTGTCTCTAGAATCTGAACCCGGAACGGTGGTTTTGACAGTTCCTTAAACGAAACCACTTTCCATTCTACGTTGGTAGGTAGGTAGGTACGTCTACTCTACCATTAGCTCAAGTTTGAAACAATTTCCCAGTGAAGAAGTAAATACTGACACAAGGAAAAGGTTAAGAGAATCCTTTGAGTATGAATGGCATACCAAATACGTATCTCGAGTGGTGCGTGTAGACTTTTGAAATGCCAGTGCATGGCATTTCAGAATCAAAAACACGAAAGAAGAAAATGATTCACTGCTGTCTCATATGACAGAAAAGGGATTCAAATCACGTAGGATTATACACTTACACACTCTCCGCTCCTCTTCTAAGGACAACAAATACCTACTACCTTCTTCAAGCATAATTTATTTTTACATTTTTCACGGTTAAAAAATAAAAAAAAAAAATGGAGAATGAAAGCACATTTTAGGGAGTTTTTTTTGGGGTAATTGAGTGACGGCCAATTAGAAAAACAACATAAAGGGATTTCATGTTTAACAGCCCTCAATTTTTATGGTCTGTTTGACATTGCCTTAGAGATTTTCGTTTGCTTTTTTTTTCGTTGAGTGGTTGAGTGGAAGCGGGCCTTCTGGTGTAATTTATTGGTTTTGTGGGCTTCTCTTTTTTTTTACCCGAGGAAGAATAACTTTGCTAATAAAAAAAATATTTTCAAAAGAGAGAATTTTTTGAATAGTGAATTCCTTTACGGACTTTTTAACTTCTCAAATGCTCAAGAACTTGCGTTATCGTTGCTATGGAAGTTAAATAGATTGTGAAATCAGATTTAAATGGAATTTCGTATTGAACGTAACGTTGTAGTTTCATTGAAAATTTAACTTACAAACGGAATAAAAGAAAAGACAATCACAAGATTGGATAATAAGTTGAAGTGGAATGGAAAACTAGAGGCCAAGGGCACTTGAGAACAGAAAAATTAATACAATATAGGTACTCATTAATAGGTACAAAGCATCTGAAATGTGTAACAAACAATGTTTTGAATAACAAGTAGGTATAGGCTGTGCAAGTGGAAGCTGAAATGGATTCCCGTTAGCCAATTTCGAACAAGACAAAGCATTTCCATTTAAAGTACACTCAATTGAGATTGGGTACTTTGAACAATTCTTTAATTTTGTAAATTGAATTAAAAGAAGTGGATGGTTGTGTTATTGTCGGATTAATTTATATTCTCTACGTAAACTCTTAAAAGTCCTCTTAAGGCTTCGTGCTTTCCTATTTCCTAATCTATGAGGGAATTTATAATTTTATTTAATATTGCATACCCACAAAATTTTTGTGTTGGGAAGGGAAGGACAGTGTCCTTCTATGAATTAATATTAATTTATGTTTCCTATGGGAAATTCACACATCTACAAATGTTTTGTGTGAACTTTGTTGCCATTGTTCCCTTAGAGAATTATTGTTCTGATTTTTTCACCAAAAAGCAAATATTTCTGAATTATCTTTAGAAATAGTTTAGAAAAATGGAAATAGATAGTAAAGAAATTTGTCCTCGGACTTATAAAAGTCAGAAATTACTCTAACTTTTAATGTATTTTAAAAGACTTTTAGGGTCTATGTAAGCTAAGTCGCTAGTATCATCGAAGAAGAATTGACCGAGATGAGTTCTCCTCCTATGAAGTAGTGCAGGGCATGAGCAAAGAAGGTGTTAAACGGTTTCTTACTCTTCTTCGTGCATGCAGGTTCTGCAGAAATCACTGGAAAACACACCAAGTCTTCGAGCGTTTTGAGTCTACATACGGCCAAATTTTTTGGTTGCAAGGCAGTTGTTACTCTCAGTCCATTAGGTGAGCTTATTTATCGGATTATTTTTTAACGAAATTTAGTTTCGTGTTGCAGTAAGCCTTCCGATGAGTTGATTTCTTTTTTATTATTCTTTTTTACCGCAGTACTTCGAGTCGCGTCGGTTCGGTAGTTTAGTTCTTCGGTACTGGCGTACTCGAGTCAAAGAATTTCTATGATCGTAGTCTTAGCGTGTTTTAAAAATGATATTGTGTAGATACTGTATTTATCTCGAAACGTGGGCTTAGAGTGAAATTTTAATATATTTCTTGCAAGCGTCAATGATTCGTGTTGTTCGAATGGCGTGCACAATTGGGTGTATGATTTTCCTTTTGAACAAAATATAAGCTCCTCGATCACTTTTTATTGATCAAGTTATGTTGCATTAGATTAAAAAAGACAACAGAAGCAAAAGGAAGATGAATTAACTCATTTTTTAGTTAGCGCAAAATGCTCTTAAAAGTTAGAGCAGCACCTACCTTTGACGGCGTTAATTATTTTTTGAAATAGTTTTTGGTGTGTTCGAAAACAATCAACACTTTTCTTAGCATTGTTTTGAGATTTTGAAGACATTTTTGCCCCGGGTGCTGGTGCAAACCCTTTTATTCAAAAAATACGACAAACGAAATTGCAATAGCTAATGATGTCTTACTCTTTGAAGTTGATGCTTTGCACTTTGAAAATCGTTGAGCGGGTTTTGGCTAGCTGACTATGGAAAATAATGAAACCATCTGATGTGATAACCAATGCCGGTTTGATGCAACATATGCAATCAAGAGAATAAGCATTCAAATGGAGTAATGTCATAATGTCAAAAGGATTTGCATCGACCAGGATAAGATGTCTATTTGCTGAAATATAAAATACGAAACATCAAAGTACATCAATTATTCTTTGCTGACGATGGGCCCATCACAAGTGAGGGTTCAGAAACCTTGCAAGAAGGTAGTTGGTATACTAAATATAAGTTCTTAAAAGACAGATTACTTGTGTTGCCCGTTTTCTGTTCCAAACTTTTCTATTCCAGACTTTTATTACGATAGCAATCATCACTCTTAAATGCTTAAATGTCTGGGATCTTGTAATGACGACATCAATCATCGAGTAAACGTAGGGTAAATAAAGTAATGATAAAATTCCACCATCTTGTGAAAGTCAATTGCTAAGATGAAGGGAAGACAACGCAGAATGTGCAAAAGTGCCACAGCAAGGTGACAGTAATTGAGATAAAATTGCTCCGCAGACAGGAACAGTTACAAAGCTTGATCGTTTTAAGATTATCCAGACTTTGAGATGACCTAAAAAAACATCTGGGAAAAGTAAAGCACTACCGACTCAATTTGCCATGTTGAAAGAAGAGATACAGAGAACCCCATCACAAAATAGTCATATAATAAAACGTTCTGACAAGATCGCGGAGAAAGAAAGAGAAAGGCAGACAAAAAAAATCCTTGTAGAGACAAGTATCTGCATTTAGTTAGCAGCAGACATAGAACAATTCAAAACCGGGACGTCTTCTGAGGTCAACGCGGTGTACGCCACGGGCGTAGTTCACTATTGTGAAGAAGAGAAGTGAAAGATATGGAATCCCTTCGAAGTCAAGATGCTCATAACGTCGAAGAAGAAGAAGATTGACGCTTATTGGAAGTCAACCCTACAGTTCAAGAAAAATCTCTCCGTTTTTCTATACAGAAAATAGTTTTTGTTTGAACAGAATCAATACCAAACTTTGTTTGCTTTCCAAATGACCAGCACTGGAGCTTGTGGTGTAATCATTAGCACGTCTACCTGTTGCGTTTGAGTTGTATGATTGAATACAAGTAGCATAAATCTGCTTTCCACGAGTATCGCCTTTCGCTAGGATTTGGCAAACTCTCCCAGCGTAATTAAACCACTATGAAAAGCTCTGTCCCACTTAGCCGTTTTGGAATCAGAATAAAGTTGTAGGTCACTTCTACAAGTTCTGAGTAAGGCCCAAGGCACCCCGATTTTGTTGCGCCAACTCTAGTTGTTTTTTTTATGCTGCGATTTTTTCACAATTCGTCATTAGGCGTTCGCAATTTCTTATGAAGTGACTTTCGTTTTTATTCCCTGCAGCCTCGATAAATACTCAAAGTGTTCATTTTGTATAGCCAAAATCAAGGCCATACTATTTAAGTTCGTTTAGACTTTAGAGCTATACGCCATCTTGTTTTTTCTTACTACACTTCTTGGTTACTCGGTTAGTATTTAATTGAAGTCTGGTCTCCAGATATTCTGCCAAGCTGTGCTGAAGACCCTTCTCAATCCTGAATCCTCTAACTACTTCGAAAGTGATCCAGAAATGCAAAAGCTCTCTGAATACGGTCGGAAGATTAAATTCTTTGATCTCATTTGGGTTCTAGGCCATCATGGCATAACAACTGGAAATGAGATCGCCGATGAACTTGCGAGGCAAGGATCTCAGGACCTGAACCATCGGCGTCGATAGGTCTGCCAGCGTTCTCAGTGAGTTCGTATGCTCCCCAACGTTAATAATAAGACTGCAACATTTTTGCTATCTCGTAGCAGAGAAGACTGTAGACAGCTTATTGGCGTTGCCAGCGGACACTTCTCTTTTGCCAAGCATTTAAACGTGTTAGGCTTAAGTGATACCACGCTCTGTGAAGTGAATCTTGTGGAGAAGATAAGAACACCGCAGAGAGCTTCCATTCTGAATGTCCTGCTTTTTCTCGCAGATACTCGGGCCAGACATGGTGGGAGTTGGTGACTTAGCCTCCTTATCATGGCAACATCTTTTGGGTTTTCTCCGACCATCTAGAAAGCTATAACAAATAGAAGGTTGCTATCTGGTAGTGCAATGGACCAGTATTTAGGTGTGAGTGCTCCAGCTGGTGTTTAAAAAACCTAAAAAAAAAAGAAGTAAAAATTGATGGATAAAAACTGTTGCATATGCATGTGGGTTATGTGATCTTCGCATGGTGACCAAACTTGGCTTGCATATTCGAGAAAAAGCCAAAAATGCACGGAATCAAGAAACTGAATGCCATTATTTTAAATGGGTCTCGTTCTTAATCTTTAGAAGCCTCACAAAGCCAGGTTCAGAGTAACCTCTTTTCAAAGACAGGACATGTGAAAATTCCTTAAAATCTAGACTAACTTTTCATAGACACGTTTTAGCTAAGAGTTTTTTACTTGCCATTATGGTGCAGTTTGTGTAATTCGATGATAGAAAAGCGGTTACCTAAGGTTCCCGCAATTTAACTTCTGACCAAATCTTTGGACGTTATCTCAAACCTCAAAGTTAGCATCTTCTTGTTCATTTAACATGGAGCAACATTGAATTACTGGGTATAATTGTCTTTTGACATCATGTGATATTCATTCTTGACTAAAGTGAAGGCCATTCGCTTAGGTTAGTTTCCAATCAGCTGAATGGTTACATAAAGTCGTTATCTCTGTGTAGCGTACCTAAAATCATAATTCCATTAATCAGAGTCTCGTTAAAATAATGTTGATTTCGTTTTTTATTTCTTAGAGATAAGCGAAGAGAAAAACTCCCACGACATGATGATTGTTCCGAAAACCCTGAAGAAGTTGCTCAACCCGCAATGAATATCAAGTCTTTAACAATTAGTTTTATCCACTCATAGCATACCTAATCATCCCATCGTTTTGTCTCAAATCTTTTGCTTATAATATTTCGTTTGAGGCTCGTCAACGTTGGTTTGCTTTTGGGACATCGGTTCCCAGATATGGCGTCTTTAAAGTTTCTGCCATTCATATAGATTCTGTTCTTTATTGCAGCCAAGACCAGGACACCCAAGTAAGGAAACGAGATAATAATCATTAAAATATCAACAGATGAGCGAAAGAACTTTCGTGTCTTGAGTAAATCTGTCTTTCAAGTGTTAATGTGTGTTAATCTATGACACTCTTCTATACCTGAGTGCCCTGCGGTTGGTCTGAAACGAAAGAACATTTCAAAGAATCATGTTCAAGACTTACTGTGATTCAATGAAATTCTACTTGAAATATAACTTCAAATTGTTAATTTAACTTATATGTAAGTTACTACACAAAGTTGACTACTTAAAAAAAACACGAAAACACATGTGGACTTCAGAACAACACCTTAATCGACCATCTTTTATTGAACCGATTTCTGATTGATTCTGATGATCTTACATTTATCACGAGAGTTCAGTGTCATCAATTTAGAAGCCCAATTTTCTAAATGTAGAATCTAGTTAATCTAGATTACATTCATTGCATTCACATCCTTTTAAGTTTTATGAGATCACCTCCATTATCGTATTCAAATTCAAAAATCAGGTCAAGTCAAGAGACCCCGATCACCACACAGCTTGTGTTGTGTTTTGTTGATGTGTCAATGCAAATTACGACATCATCTGTCAACTAATCTCCAAATCTCATCCCAAATACCATAAAAGTCTGAGGCATACTACAAATTCCTCTCAAAACAGTCGTGCACCAATTTGTCATTTCAGATTCCTCGCACCTCTGTGTTACTGCATTTTTGTGATCCTAATTCGTAGGTATTTTTTCGAAAATCTAAAATGTTTGTTTTGGTCAATACAATGTGACCTTGAAGCGATCTAAATTAAAAAAATACTATCCGCTCATTAGACAGAGAAAAATTTAATTCCATCCACAACTGTGAAGGTCTCATAAATATTATTTCATCCACACATCGATATGGAGAGAGATACAACCTGAGTTGGAACACCAGCTGGTGGCACAGCGGTGGACATAGATTATTTTATAAGTTTTTTTTTATCTGCGGTCGACTGTCACGTCAGATTGCATTCGGTACGTTCAGCATCTCGTGCCCATAGACAACATCAGTTTGGATTTGTTGACGACTCATTGCATGACATATTTGATCATCAGTTTTGCAGTTCGGTCGACTGAAAAATGTCAGAGCAAATGAAAATACGAATAGAAAAAAAAAAGTATTTATTAAGGTGCTGTAATTAGTGCGCGCTTGATCATGTGTTTCCAACTGGTTATTGTGGTCATCCACCGAACAAGCGGAGGAGATTCATGGGACAACACTCTTATAGTATAATTGTGTGACGTGACCGCAATTACATCGCAACGTGAGGAACAACAGTCGATCAGGTTTCACTAAGGCACGAGGGAAAATTATACAAACCTAGGTATGGTTTTTTTTTCTTGTATAATTGTAAAATATAACCCAATTGTTGGTTGCATTTCGCTCGTGGTGTCGGCTTAGAAGATCAGGTTTCGAGGCCAGCTAAGTAATCCTTTACTGTTGATTATTTCAGTGAACGATAAGTGCAATTGACGTTGCTATTATAACTTCTCATAAGTTTCAAAACTGAAAGGCTTAACTGTTTTTCGATGCTTGAAGATGAATAAGTATTTCGAATAACTTTATATTAACTTCTCACTGAGAAACAAAAACATTGGCGCTCTAATTTGTTTCAGAACATCCCCAAAAACTACGATTGCAAAAAGTGTACAGTTCAGTTTTGTTGCTTTACATTTTTTATGAAAAAAATCAACTAAAGCCACAAAAAACTTTAATGTATTGTAATTACCAGTTGTCGAATTTCAATTGTGATGTGTAACTACGTACCATTGATGAATGTCAATATGAATAGTTTGGATTTTTTCCTCATATGTCAGGTTGCTTTGGAATCATGAAGAAATTTCGTACTTGGCCGCTGATATATTATACCAAGCTATTGAAGAAATTCGACATAACAACTTGATAAAGAGAAGTGCTCTGGAATTTCATTCGTCGATTATCATTAACGATGCTCAAAGACAGCTTCTTGTAGATGAAGAAGAAATTCTGCTTAGGTGGCGACTGTAGGTATTGTGATGGCCTTTTGATCGAGCAGTTTCTTTGAGGGACTTGCCAGAAGCCGAAGCTAACTTGTCCAAAGAACCGAAGAAAAACGAAAAGCAGACAACACTCCTACATAAAAATGCAACAAAATCTGACGCCGGATTCCGTAACGTTTTAGAGGACTGTCGTCTGAATTTTAGGCGGTAAAAAAAGTGTTTGAGACCCAGAAAAAGTTGCCAAAATTTGTAAGACAACAGTAAAATAACTTTCCACCAACCAGTGAAAGCAAGATTATATGAAACAATCTTTTGACGAAGCTACGATAGACGATTGAACAACAATAAAACGGAATATGGGTCCTTCATTTGATTGACCTCAAACATTTAACAATCCGATACCAAGAAGCTTGCCGTGATCCCTTCGAGACCACGATGCTTATAACGACGAGAAAGGAATAAGAAGTAGAAGATATAGGTTAGATCAGGTTCGAAGGGGGTTGCAGCCGCAAGCGGCAGCAGTTCACTCAGGTCTGAAGGACCAATTGTACCTTCCGGATAACAGAGGATGAAGGGGTGGGGGCAGAGTATTGGGTTATTGGGATTAGGAACCTCCATATCGATCCTTTGGAGCCCTGTAGGAATTTTAGGGATGTCGACTAGTTCGTCGCAAGAAGTATTCTCCGAGGGTTTTTTTCCTAGTCTGGGCTGAGCTGGGGTACTCATAAAGGAAACGGAATGATCTTTCCTCTGCCTCTTTGTCCTGACATCCTGTACAAGAGTCGTAGGTATGTGCTGATGTCCATTTTCATCATGTGGGTCCCAAGGAGTTGTGGCCCATAAAAATGCCAATCAACAGAGAGAGGAGAGTCGACCCCTGCTAAGCTGGAGCGGAAATGCTGTTTTTTTCTTGGAATTATCTGGCCATAAGTTCCTGGAAAACTGGCATGTTTCTATAGGCAAATTTTATAAATTTTTTTTCTAGCTCCAGTGCTGGAAGAAGATATAGGAATGCATTATAAGAAGAGGAGCCCCTGGGCCTAGCGCTTTTCTCACAACCATGCCTTGTGAGGGAATGGAGGGGACCTACAATTTTCTGCCGGTTACGAACGGCTATTTGAGAAAGCTATTGAAGCTAAACCCGTCTTCTTTTGGAGTTACTTTGAATACGTTAGGTTACTTCATCCAGGTAATTTGTATTTGTGTAATAAAGTTAGTCTTCTTGTATTCTAACTGTTTAGCTCCTTGCTTCTTTCACATTGTGTCTTTATTACGATTCTTGTTTAAGTATCCACTAAAAGCAGGACTTCTTTGTTTTTGATAAGAAACTGCTTTGAATTTTTCTGGTTTCTCTTTCGAAAAAGACTAGCTTTTCATTCGATAAAAACAAAGCCTTCTTTTCTTTTTTCTTGAGCTGCTTCCAAATACAAAGGTAAGGTGTTCTTTTTTCTTGTGTTTTGGTGCAAAATCTTGCCCCGATTCCGTACGGCAAAGTTAGTTACACCAAGATGACTTGTGATTCCTCGCGAAAGGTGATAGCATTTCGGTGTTTCTGGGGCTCAAACCTCAAAGTCGTCCCACGTTCCACACGTGAAGGTAAATATTCCTTCCGACCAGTGTCCGTAGAACGGATTTGTTGATCTTGCGACTTGTGGTTCCGGTTTTATTCACCAGTGTTTCGGTTGAACCACCAACACTTTTTGAAGAGTTTCGTGGAGAAGATTCAACTTCGGTTGCGAAAGAGTGTCCTGAAGTCGAAGGTGAGACCTCTTCTGAACTGTTCCTTTTCCCCGCCGCTAGCAAAGAGTTGCAATTAGACTCAGTGCTTTTGGCCACCCTAGTGTGTTGTTTGTGCTGAGCATTCACTGCTAGTTTTCTTTTTTTCCTATGCTTGCGCTTCGAGAACTATCCACCAGAGGAAGCCATCATTGGATCTAGAACAACCTCTTCAGCTTCACTTTATCCTGTGGCAGTACGTCTCTAATCAACAGCTGAGCCGTTATAGACACCTGAAAAGGCTATAAAGATGGGGCCTCCAGAGTCTGTGTCCCTGCTCTAAGGCTACGGGTGGATTTTCGCTTGATGATTACAACCTGGAGAATAAACAACAGTTTTCCTTTGGGTTGTCTTCCATACTTTTCCTGATCAATTCTTGGTTTCGTTTGTTTTCTCAACCGTACGAAGGCTTTTCGACATCGTTCAATTCAAATAAACTGCTTAAGCCCTCCCCACCACGACAGTGCTAATGATCGTCGAGGGAGAATTCATTGTGCCACGTAGCCACATTTATTTGTCACCATTTTGATTTTCTGTATCAGTTTTCTCGTCAGCATAAAAGTTATTAAATATGCAAATTACTTAAGCTCCTTATGAAAATTTAAATGCAATTGGGACTAAAAGTTATGTAAGTTAAGAAAAGCTAAAATTCGTTGGACAGTGTTAAGCAGATTTTCTAAATTTAGATAATTTTTTTGGTAAACTTGTTTTTTATTTTCTTATTTTGTGTGCCTATATCGATGAAATACCCTTTTATGCGTCATCGCCAGGATAAATATTTTAATGAACCTTAAGGAGTAAATATCTACTTGTTTTCTTTGTGTCCCATAGTTGCTACTACTTCGTAAGAAGACAAATTATCCCTCCACTTACAAAAAAAAATCATTCATTAATCAGCAGCTTGTTTTTTTCTTAGAAAAAGCTTCTGGGCTAAGTTACAATCTCGAAAGTCCTTACTTGCCATTTGATGTAAAGTTGAAGTAGAGCCTTCAATTGAAGACTTATACAGTTCTGACGTCGAAATCCTTCCAATCATCCACAAGCTCATTTATTACTTAACAAGTAAATAAACTGATTACCTCCACACGAAAGGAAGTGGTGTCCTCATTAGTGTTCTAAAAACTTCCTCCTGCAGTCCTTCCTTCACCCATCAGTACAACGACTTATTTTAATTCATTAATTCATCATCCTCCGCCATGTCACATTTGTCGTTTAATTTATTTTTCACCAGCGCAATTCTGCCAACAGATTTAATCAAAACGTCATTTGTCAAATCCGCCATCTCTATCTGCACTCCGTATTACGAGCTCCACAGCACTCACTTCTCCATCCCATCCGAACAAAGAAACACAAAATATAATAAAAAAAGGAAAAAGGAAAAGGAAACGAAAATAACTAAAACTAATAAAGTGAAAATGCAAGAAAGCTCATGCAATCTTTCATTGCACACGAATATACTTCAAACCCAATGAAAAATGATGGTACTCTTGGGTACCTACCTAATAACAAAACTTGACAACCAAGTTAGTTCTTCGTCGCGTTTTGCTGGTTCGTTCTGGAATCGCGTTTATGACACAAAGGCAACAACTCTAAACGTGTAACATAGTGCAAATCTCTCTTAGATGGGTTGTTGTATGGCATTCAAGTAAAAACTAATAATCTGCGAGTAAAATGCAATTTTCGTTCGTTCCACGCGGTACTTGCTTTTGCTTTTGTCATACATCCAACAGCAGCATGCAAGTTCCCTCATTGTGGTGCTGCTGTCTCACTCTACGTCCTTGTTTGTGACACGCAAAACTTGTGTCATGCAAAAATCTAAGCTTCACTTGATGGTGCTGGTTGTTGTTGTTGCTGTTTGTAGTATGATCTGGTTGCGAAATTCTTTTGTCTTTGACTTCGACAGCAGCGACAGAGTTTCAAAACGGAGCCCCTCGCCCTCTTCCCATTCGGCGAACATAGTTGATACTCGTAAAACAATGTTCAGATATTTTTGAAATATTAAATTCTTCCACCAGTGGAATTATCCTACAGAAAAACACAATCCAGCTCCAGAACAAGGGAGGGATCACGTCATATTTATTTAGGAAATTTTATTACAGCGTTTTTGTAGCGCACCCGCCTTGCATACCTCTACTGCTTCTGCAGTGCTGATGGTGCTGGATGCAGAGGCAGACAGACATAAGCACGTCATGTTCTATCAACACCATTGGGCTGGGGCTATGCTGCAGCAGCAAGTTGTTTAATTGTGTTAACCATATGACGAACCAAGAACTCAAAACTAAACCTAGCCAAGAGTCTGTTGGACGTATTACGGAACGACCGACGAGTGATTGAATCAATGTTGTTGGCAAATTGCATCTTGTCTTCGCTGGCTGAGGTAATTTTATTAATTACTCGTGAAACCAAAACGAACGACTACGACGAACGAATGGAAAATTAACGTGAAACATGCCACCGGGTTTTGCAATGCAAACAATAAAACTGTGCCCCTGCTACTACGAGTCTAGTGTACTGCTGCAGTTCCAAAAGAATGGTGCGGAATCGACAGAGGTGGTGGTGGTAGTGGTAGTGGTGGTAGGGTGGCACGAAAGGAGAGGAGTAAACAAAAAGTAAGATATTTCGCGTGGCACACTGAATGCATCATCGTGGTTGGCCGGTTGAGTAATGTGAATCTGTAATTATATAATCGCTTTGCTTGAGACTTGTTCAGTTTTTTTTCTTTGAAACTAAACTTCATGGCTGATTTAAGTGGAATAGAACGAGGGATAGTTTTGTGTGGAGTTATGTTAGAAGTTGATGTGGCTTTTTCAAGGGTGGAAAATAAGTGAGAATTCTATTGCGTATTTGTGTGTACATAAATACTTTTCCATTTGAATCACTGTGTGTTGGTAGAACAGCATCAATTTTTGAATGGCCCAAATCATCAGGAAGATCCAATCAGACACGAGAAATAAACATAAGTTAGTTTGTATTTGGGACTGAAATTCGAAAACTTTTTAGATTAGATTATTATTTATAAATTTAAAATATGTTAAAGTATCTGCATTCCTAGAATATGCAGTTTCTTCTTCACTCCGATCAAGCGATGGAAAGTGAAAGTGTCTATGCCGTCAACATGCGTTATTTGAAGAAGAAAAAAATCTAATCATGTAAGACCATCGTGTGGTTTGTCTTACGAAAGCTTTCGTGGAATACTCACTTGAGTTATTTCAAGTGAAAAATGACGTTTTTAGTTCGTGTTACACGAATCAACACGAACCGTTAAGTGCATGCTTTAAGACAAGTTCTGCACTTAAAAATTATGAATTCACTTTTTCATAGACTGTAAGAACACAGTTACTTGGCCAGCTTAGTAAAGATTGACCGTTGTATTAAAGCGTGCCCGTTTTCTGGTCGTGGTAGCTGCTAACCTCTGGTTTTGATTTTTTTTTTTTTTTTTCATTCGTCGCTTTGGCTTTGTATTGTTTATAATACATACGAGTATAAAAATAAATAAATAGGGTGGCGCAACAGAGCGAGGAGCCCCTGGGCCTAGCGCATTTCTCACAACCATGCCTTGGTGAGGGAATGGAGGGGACCTACAATTTTCTGCCGGTTCCGAACGGCTAATCGAGAAAGCGCTTTTCATGGCAATGAATACTAACGGAGGACTTGCCAATTCCTCGCGAAAGGCGATACCCGTGGAAAAAACATTTTTGCCTCTGTCGGGATTCGAACTCGAACCTCTGGATTAACAGGCGGACATGCTATCCATCACACCACGGGTACCACATACGAGTATAAGAACTCTTTTTTATTAGAATCAGAATATTGCAATCTTATCTCATCGTCATTGACTCCTTCGTGTATTGATTTTTGAACTTTATTTGATGGAAATGATCTTTCGATGGGTTTTCTTGCAGATTTTGGAAGAACCCTTTTTTTATGGCACGACCTAGGATAGGTATCAGCTATGGTAGTAGCATTTGCATCTTCACATTTAGCTTTTCATCGAAATTGACGGTTGAACTGAATCTTGCAAGCTCGTTCACGTATCACGTGTGTTTCAAAGGCTTCATTAGAAACCTGTTGCGCTTCAGATGTAATAATACCTAATAATTAAAGAACGGCCCAACAGCATTTCCCACAACCATACCTTGCGATTCCCTCACAAGGGATGGTTGTGAGAAATGCGCTAGGCCCAGGGGCTCCTCGCTCTGTAGCGCCACCCTATTTATTTTTATTTTTTATACCCTGCGATAAATGTAGGGGACCTATAATTTTTCGGCGATTCCGAAAGGCTAATCGAGAACGCGCTTTCCATGACAGTGAAACTACAATCGAAGGAGTTGTGATACCCGCGTAGAAACAACGTTTTTATTTTTAATTGATATCGAACTCTGAACCTTCCACCTAAAAGGCAGACATGCTAACCACTACGTCACGGGCACCACACAAGCTCTAGATGTTGTGTCAGGCTTTAGGCCAGTTTTTCAAGAATGCTGATGCGGTCCGTGAAATTGTGCTAAAGGAGTCTATGCAAGTCAGTACACAAAAACTTGGCCTTTCGCAGGACTTCTGCTTGGCACGAATTGATCGATTTGGACACTGGCCAAGAGAAATGCAAACGAAAGCACCTAACGAAAGCTACTATGTATATTTCGGCACATCGACCCGCTTTTGTTTAAAATTATTTTATTTGACAAAAAATTATCTGGAACCTATCACATGTTTTTGTTTCATGGAAGCTTCTTTTCTCATTGATAGAGGAACACAGTTCTGCTTCTCTGTCGCTTGGAGTCATTTTCAAACCAGAAACTTAGTAATTTGAATTCTATGAAATTATGCTCTAGGCAATTGTTAAATACCTTTTTTCGATGAACGTACATCAAATTTCTACCAGTGTTCCTATCCGTAGGTACCAATCAATCAAAGCTTTGTACCCACCCAATCAAGTAGAGTAGCTTATCTACTCGACTATCTTAACCAATTTGATTGGTAAAAAAAAAAACCCAATTATTTTGGAATAAATGAAGAAAATTTAGTCCTGGTGAAGTTGTGTTATTTTCCATTTTATCTCGTAGCGAATTGTCTACGTTACCAGCTCTCATCATGTCTGTGCCGAGTATCTATAACCTGATACGAGAAAATTTAAGACATTCAGAGATCCTAAAGATTCAAAGAGTGTGGTATCACTTACTTTTAAGCCTTTGCCAAAAAAATAATTGCCTCGTGGCAACGCCAATTAGCTTTCTACAGTCTTTTCTTCTTCATGAAAGAAAAAACTATGCATTTTCAGATCCTGAGAAAGTGGTTTATGATCCTTGCCTTGCAAGTTCATCGGCGATCTCGTTCCCAGTTATGCGGTGATGATCTGGGGCCCGTAACAAAAAGCGAAAAGTCAACAAGTCAAGAACCACTCGTAGGATTATATCCGTTATATGTACTTGTTTAAGATCAAGTTAACTTGTACCTTTGTGTTTCAGAAATTTCAAACGCTTTTCATAATTCACTTGTATTACAAGTACTTGTAGTTTTTGTGTTACATACCCCTGTCACCCAAAAGAAACTCAAAAAATTTAAGCCTTGTGCAAACCAGCGCGATAAGTGCGTGCGATGCGATTGCGATAAGTCAAACCTCCATAAGGTTACATGTATTTAATTTTGACAGAAATAGCATCGCACGACGTTATCGCGCTGGTTTGTGCAAGGCTTAAATCTTCACACCGCATTCAGAGAGGTCTTGAGTAGCGAGTTAAGCTAAGCTTGGCTGTCGCTGCAGATACAAACAATTTTCCCCCATCCAGGTGCCTGTAATACAAAAATACAAGTACTTGTAATTTAAAAGTGAATTATGGCAAGTGTAAAAAATTTTCTGTAACGTAAAGCTGCAGTTTTCTTAGCTCTTCTATAAGTGTAAAAGACATAATCCTACAAGTATCTCTTTACTTGTAGACTTCTAGCTTTGTCTTAAGGGCCTTAGTTATTCTTCGTAACGTAGTTTAAAGTCATTTGGATAGCGTAGGTCTCCGTTTGGAAGACGGATGCTTATGTGAATAATGGGATGTGCTCTCCTTTAAGGCACCAGAGCCAGATTGATCATCGGTCTTGGAACCGTCAGTTTAGATCCCATAATAATCTTTTCCTGGTTCTGATTGTGGAGTTACCCAGATCTGAATCGGCAGAAGGTTGAGAGTATTTTTGAAACAGTTTGAGCCTTGGTACCATCGGCATATCCAGTAGACGTGAGCCGAAAACGTGCTTCTGGTGAGTTCCTCAAAGCTCCAGAGAAAGTATCGCACTGTTAAAAGTAAGAACACAAAATCTCTTTCAACTTTCTGAGTTTCCAAGGTTTCGTTTTAAAACCTGGAGCAGCAGCACACAATAATTTATTTAATTTGTTTCATTGGCCGTCACTCTTACACACTTTTACAACAGTTTTCCCCATTGTTCTCTCAGCATTGCCTCACATTCGAGCATCCCTAACATGTGTTCCATACATTCCAAATCATTTCAAACATCTACAAATGTCACCTGAGAGTTTTATGGATTCCTTTTGTTTTTGCAATTGCCAAACACTTGACAGCCGTCATTGTGTCACTCACGTTTGACTTTTTTTGTGCTCTGCACTTCCCCATAGTTTCCCCCGGGGGTCTAATAGGCTTACATAACTTTTCTGTGCCTTGCCCATCTAAATCAAATTAAAATTGAATTGCACAGCAAACAACAGCTTGGTGAGAAAAAAAAAGAATTCAACAACAACTACTAAAGTTTCGTAACATTTTTTTTTATAAAAGTTCCAGTCAACTACCTACCTATGCACATTATGTTCATATGCTTGTATAGAGAGCTCATTGTATTCCCATTATTAATTGAATTTAATGCGGAAGGTAATTAATCATGAGCCTTTTTCATTTCTGTTGTATTTCGTTTCTTTAATTTATTTTTCATTGCGAATATGAACTGTTGGTTAAAGAGTGGGAGTAGCTCTTCATGAAGCTCTCTTTGACAAAAACCCACAAAACCTTAATTCAATTTTAATATTTGTGAGAACGAGTACCTGTAATTGTTTAAATACACAATGTAAGTAGAGTATGGTTGTAGAAAAGTGCAAAGTGCACTCTGATGGCATCATCATCGTCGTTCTCATAAATGTACACCATTGTGTTTAGGTTTAGTACAGTTGGGGTACACTTGTATCTATACAATAGCTACCCACTTGCCTGCGATCAGTCAGATGAGGCACAATGAGATACAATTTTGTTTGATTGTTTGTTTAAATGAAAAAAAAAAAGAAGATATTTTCTCTATTTTTTTTTTACGAGTATTGTATTGTTTGCAATTTGATTAAATCGCATTTGTTGCTGATGCTGCTGCTTTTACTGCTGCTGCTTTGTATGAATTCTGAATTCAATTGAAATGTATATAGAGTATGGGTGAATCACTTTGCGGTACACAAGCACGAGATCCAGTATACGGTATACCAAGAAGCAAGTTGTGGGGTGCGTTGCTTTATGTTTTTGCCTTTGAGTGAGTACTAAGTGGTTTTTTGGATAAGGCATGATGTGTGGTAGTGATGTTCACGTTTAGGGGGCAGCTTCTGGTGCTTGTTTGTGATTTGATTTTGCTAATGGATCAGTCGATATGAAAGTGAGGCTTACCTGTACAATATTGATGAAGGGGCGGAAGTGCTTGTAACAGCTTAGGAATGAAAGCCTTACGTGAAATGCTTTTATTGATGTTTTTCTTCATTAACAAAACACTAATTGGTATATGGTTCTTCAAGTATTTGAATATGTGTTATCATGGACCTATTGAGAGCATAAACCTAATCGGTCATCGTTACAAGTGCTTTTCAAATTGCCAGATGGTTCAGTTTGGCAATGCTTGAAAGTTTTCGAAGTCAAAGACTTCTGATGATTTGATGAAGTTTGATGTGACTGATTGGCTTAATATACTGGACATGTAAGAGTGCAGATGAATAGGAGCCTTTTCAGGAAACTCAGACGAAGAGGCATTTCTTTTTCCTCTCTCCAGCTTAAGTTGAGCTTGAAATGGCATTATATAGCAGCTGTACCACCCCAATCGGATCTCATTTAGCTTCCATGGTTGTTAGTAGACCTAGGAAAAGTAGGAAAAACGAAAAGGAAAAGGGAGTTGGAGAGTAAATATGGTTAAACTTCCTGAATCATCATCATCCAGAGATTAGAGAGAATATTGTGGATGGATTTGGATACTTTCTAATTCGTCAAAATAGTATTTACTGATGAGAGTTGCCAAAGATCTCAATATACAGATATCTGGCGGCTCAGATGGCATCTTTGCCGTTATCATGAAGAAGTGTTCATCTGCGTTGGTAAATTCACTACGTTAGCTTTTTTATCATATCAAATTCTTCTGGGTGCTTCTCTAGCAAATGGAAACCTGTCTTAACATGTTGCTAAAAATGGCGAACCTTCCTCCCCTTTCAATAACCATTTCATTGCACTAATGTCTCTTCTTTCCAAGGTTATAGAAACGTTGATAAACCATCAACTCCTGAAATATTTTAAGGAACGAAAACTTCTCAATGTCCTACATTACGGGCTTTCATAGCAAGAGGGCCACTGGTGATTTGGAGGCTTATCTCACCGAAAAGTGGAATCAATTTGTACACGGTTTCAGTGAAAGCAAGATTATTGCGTTCTAAGTCATTTGATGGATCTTGACATCAAGTTCTCTTATCGAAAATGCGTGCCTTTGGTATCGATAAGTCTGTCCTTCGTATGATTAGAAATAACTTGTAAGACCCTACACCACAAGTTGTATAGTCTAATACTCACTCAACAAGTGCTGGTGTGCCCCAAGGCTCCGTTTTCTCCCCGAATTTCTTTCTTATTTTCACAAATGATTTTTTGTCTAAATTTTCTAATCCTCTTAAATGTTTCGCAGGCGACTCAACCCTTCGCTTTTCATATTCGATTTCTAATTCACGCTCCTGCTTTTCTGATGTGGAACAAAAACAGCTGCATTTGATAAGTTCATTGAATTCTGACACTGTCAATAAAAAACGAGTAAAATTCAATGTTACGAAAGCCCCATGATATCTTTTGTCACTGAAGCTCAACATACCCCTTACCCCGTCCCCCCTATTGCCATTGTCCATGAATGGCTTCTGCTTTAATGAGACCGAAAAACTGTAGGTACTTGGTATGTGTTTGAACGATTTTCTTCGTTGGAATGGCCACATATTTAAATTCACCAAAAGTGCTCCAAAATGCTATGGTTTTATAATTTTTCACACCGTCTGGTCTGGTTTCAACTTGTAAAGCCTACATTCGCCCAAAACCTCCATTTTTGGTCAGGGCCTCTCAAGCACCCTTGAACCTACTTGATGAGAATCAAAATGATAGGTAATAATTCAATTGTAGGATGGATTGATTCTCTTGTCTCACATTCTTTGATGGTTTTTTTTTTTTCGTAACCAGTTCTCTAGTGAAATAGCAAGTTGCCACAACAACCGCCTCGCTGGGTATTGGGCTAAGTTAAATCTTCAGCATTACCGGGAATTACAAAGACAATTTGTTTCTTTTTTCTTTCCAATAGGAAGCTTTAATTTCCTTAGAAAAAAATATGCGTAAATGTATGTTACAATTTTTGTTTAATATCTTACTTTAAGTTAGCTTTTTAGTTTTCTTATCTTTTTTAGGTTCGGACGTCTATACTTCTTCTCCTCGTGTACATTCATAAACAAATGGCGAAAGATTTCCCAATATCCGTTTTGGGTTTAGAAGTCATTGTTATGTGCTGCCAAGTTGAGTGTTTAGTAACACTGGGAAGGCACATTAGTTTTACCTTGAACCCAACTTCGAACTTCAAGTATAGATATTCATAACGAAGCCACTCCATCCGAATGTGGAATGCTTTACCAGAGTCTGATTTTCTGATCTATACGGATTTCTAATCTTAGTTCATTAGCACCTCCTTCTTAATCATCTTCTGTAATCCTAACGCTCGCATTGTTTTCGTAACTTTATATTCCTGATTTGAACTTAGCGTCTAAACTCACTTAGACAACGATATTGAGCACTCCTCTACCTTCTTGTTTTGAAGCCGGCTAAATATGTCAATTTGTGGTGCATAAAACCGATGAAGTTTAGCCGCCTATGGCGTCTTTTATGTTCTTGCTCTTTTTGCCTGCTTTTGTACTTGTTGTTCTTCTTTTCTTCACCTGTTCACAGTTCGTCTGTTTTTGCTTCAAATTTTTTTTCTGTATCTTGTTGTTCTTGTTCTTTTTCTTGGTCTTGTTCTAATTTTTGTTCTTATTCTCTTTCTTGTTCTTGTTCTAGCTCTTGCTCTTGCTCTTGCTCTTGCTCTTGCTCTTGCTCTTGCTCTTGCTCTTGCTCTTGCTCTTGCTCTTGCTCTTGCTCTTGCTCTTGCTCTTGCTCTTGCTCTTGCTCTTGCTCTTGCTCTTGCTCTTGCTCTTGCTCTTGCTCTTGCTCTTGCTCTTGCTCTTGCTCTTGCTCTTGCTCTTGCTCTTGCTCTTGCTCTTGCTCTTGCTCTTGCTCTTGCTCTTGCTCTTGCTCTTGCTCTTGCTCTTGCTCTACTTTTCTACTTCTGTTTCTACTTCTATTCTAGTGCTTCTGTTCTTCCCTCTTTTTATTTCCGTACTTTCGCTTCTTAGTTTTTTATATTTGACCCTCTTCTGGTTTTTTCTAGTATAACTTTCCTTTCTGTGGTACCCGTGGCGTGATGTTTAGCATGTCCACCTGCTAACCCAGAGGTTCGAGGTTCGAATCCCAGCAGAGGCAAAAATGTTTTTCCACGGGTATCGCCTTTTGCGAGGAATTGGCAGGTCCTCCGTTAGTAAATTATTGCCATGAAAAGCGCTTTCTCAATTAGCCGTTCGGAACCGGCAGAAAATTGAAGGTCCCCTCCATTCCCTCACAAGGCATGGTTGTGATAAATGCGCTAGGCCCAGGGGCTTTTCGCTCTGTTGCGCCAACCTATTTATTTATTTAACTTTCCTTTCATGTCCGTCTTTAACTGTTTGTATTGCTTCCTCTTATGATGTTACTTGTTCTTTTTCTTTAGCGAATGCTTCTTCTTCTGCTACATTAGCGGCAAAGTTCCGATCTTAAGTGCATCTGCACCTATTGGACGTGGTGCTTAAAACTTTTGATAAAGTTTAGAACAGATTAAAATTAAAATGGAAACTAATACCCTGCGCAACAAGCTCGAGGAGACCCGAAGCCCCTGAGGCATTTCTCTGAATTTTTACTTGTAAGGAATGTAAGGGAACTATAATTTCTTACATTCGATATCGAATGTATTCAAATGTAATTGCTCCTAGAGCGATTGCCAATATCCCGTCAAAGACGATATTAGATGTTTCTGGGACTCGAACTCCTTCGTTACAGGCAGACAAACTAACAAATTTAAGCAACAAAAAATCCTTTCAAAATATAATTTTTCTTTTAATAAAATACGAAACTGCATACTTTTAGACTACAATTTATTCCAAACACAATCACCTTCTAAAATAATAGACTCTTCCCGCTGGTATGGAGTAGTGGAACATTTGTGGATTCATAGCCATCGCCTTGTAGAAGAACAGAGTCAAAAAAGATGCACATGCAATGAATGCCATAAAAAACATCAAACAAAATACGCAATCCTTGTTCCGATGCAGACAAACACACAGCGCCATCATTGTTCTTCGGAAGCAGATTTTAAATCGATTTGGTCGTTGTTGTGGTTGAATTTGTGTTGTGGGCTGTTCGATTTCAATTGCATCTTGACAAACATCCTGTGACGGCAGCTGGTTCACTATAATTGTATGCACTTTGCAGCATGCCGACTCTCTCGCGTTTTCTTGTAATGGGTGTGTGTAGGGCAGTAGACGAAGTTCCTCAACGTTATAAGCTGTCGATTGTCTGGAGGACTCTTGGGTCTTGGTATCAGCTCTCAGGACCGACAAAGGATTTTGTGTGTTCTCTTTTTGTGGCTTACTTTCCAGCAACATTGATATCTGTTTGTGTTCTGGTTTCGATTGCCTTACTGACCCCATAACTTCACTCTCGGTGGTATGAGAACCTTTCAAGGTTATATAGGTCGTTGTTGCAATAATAGTTTCATTCTCTGCATCACTTGAAAGGTCAGCCATTGCTCTAGTTTGAATTTTGAAAATGTGAGACGTCAATTTAATTTTTTTTAAATTTATTTTGTTTTTCTTTTGTGACACACGAACATGACTACTTGAACTAAAAACACGATGTATACTCTGTGACAAAAGGTAAAATTCTTTAGGTTTGATTGAAACCGACACAGAAAAAAGGGTTCATACGCATCTAACAAGGCCATACATACATTTGAAAAGGATGTATTGTGTGTAAAGCATATTAAGTTTTAATATAATAATAAATTTATGATAAAAATGTAACCAATGAGTTTGGCCGGCTCAAAATGATGAACGAAAGTCGAACCTTTCTTCGCTATAAATCGACATAAGGTAATATTTCCTGACAATGTTGATTGAAAATGGTTCGTTTTCTTTTTGTTAACCTTAAATTTTCTTAGGGACTTCCTCAGAACCTACCATCAACTCAATTCCGATTCCAAAGTGAAACTTGATTCTCAGTCTTGTTCGGAATTTTAATGAACCAAAAAGGTCCTTTTTCATTACACTGCAGGGCACTCGAATGTTATTATTTTTACTTTAAGAATCCTATACACCCTTTTGAGTCATAAAAACCTCCCATGCCAAGACCGATCATTAAAATCTTTTCTCTCGTACATCAAAAACAAAACCCGAAAAAATAAAATATTAAAACACAAAGGAAAAGGTATACTCGGTATGTGTATATATCGGGCAGGCACAAAGAGTTTATGTAGTCGATGTGTTCAAGAACTCTGCTTTTGGTATGCATGGTCTTCTGGGATGATATACCTCTCTCTCTACCTAATAGCTGGGTATCCTTGTGCAACCTTGAGGATTTGTGTGCAAAAAAGTAAAAAAAATAAATAAAATGAAAATATATATTAAATGGAGAATGTTCATTGAAATGTGTGCGCACACTTAAAACTTCTCAAAAGGATGTTCCAAATCTCAAGTTACACGCTGCCATCACTTCACGAAATGATTTCATTGCAGCTATAAAAGTTTAACTGTTTTTTATAGCAAAAGGGCTTGGCTTTTTAATCGCCCTTCTTTGCACAAAACCAACCTCCTTCTCAGGTTTTTCGTGCATAGAATGGTGTCTTTTATTTTATGGACTTTAATTAACTTTAGAAACGACTGACGGACGACGATGACGAGTATCAGCCAACGACCAGCGACCAAACTAAACGATAATGACGATAGGACTGCTTGTTGGTTTGGTATCTCAACGAGGAAGGAGGATGTTTTGAAAGCATAAAATTTCAACTGCATTTGTGCGTCAAATGTCCACATACACAGACCTACAGACAGACTTGAAACTCTAAACTATAAGGGAACGTTTGCCATGAAACCTGTGCGAAAGTAAAAATTTGATAATAAGCCAAGTTCAACCTTTTAAAGATGCAACATGCAACGAGCGTGAACCGTACATTGCTTCAGGTTTCGTGATCTCAACTGCAAGGATTTAAGTTTTTTTTATCTTCTCAACTGAGAAATGAGTTACCAGCATTCAGCGTAAGGCGGCATTAAAAAGTTCTCGTACTCTTGAAATAAGTTTCGCATGGCTATCATTTTTACTTTGAGTCGAGAGTGTAGGTGTAATTGAGACAAAAATGCTTCAAAACAGTGAATTATTTTACAAATCTGTCAGTTCATGCTAAAAATAAAAGTTCTTCAAATAAAAAACAGAAAGAGATTGGGGCAAAGGTTATTGCCATCTATGCTGTCAATTTGATTGACTATTTAGAGAAATGTTGGTTTTGGAAGTGGTTTTCTTTTTCATGAAACCTTGAAAGTTTATACCTAACTAATTTGAGTCAAGTGCCATTAACGGAAATCGTTAAGGTTGATTTAGGGTTTGTTTTTCCGAGAGACTTAATAAGAGATATTTGGTAGTGAGGGTGAGTGACAATTAATGTCGCTTGAGTCATTAATTTCGAAAAACGAGCGTGATTAGGAGTCGGTTGTTGTTGAAGTAGTGTTTCTAGTTATTTTGAAAACATACTTCCCTTTTCAGTTAACCCAAAGAACATATATTTTTATCTCGTCGAGTTTTATGATTGTGCATGGGAGGCAAATGTTGGGGTTTGAATAGGTAAATTTTTATTTTCAGATGAGGTAGTATGAATTGTGGCGTGGATGTTGCCACTCTTCTTTCAACATCTGTTAAAGAGCCATGAAGAAACATCAACTGTTGCAATAGTTGGGAGAAAAATCCTTTGGAAAAATCCAGAGGTCGTAGATCGTGTCTAAACGTATGATATTGCCTTTTTGATGGAGTTCCCTGGATCTTTCCTTTAAACATATCAATTGAACTCTGATTTTTTAACTGCTCCCTGCCCCTGCTTGACGGGGCCTAAATTAGAGCATTAAAATTGATAGGTTATACAGTTCAGTAGCAGGTTCAATTGATTCCCCTAAACAAATTTAATCGCAACAACAGCTTCGCAGGAAATTATCATCAGTCCTCCTTTCAGCTCAATTTCGATAGTACAGTTAAATACAGGCATTCTTATTTACCCGCTCAATCTGGATGCGAAATGCTTTACCCAACTCTATATTCTCCAAGCATTACAGTTAGTCTTGAAGTTCTATACAATGTATAGATATATCTATACAATGTATAGAAATTCAAAACTAATCGGCTTTTCCTTTCTTATCCATTCCTTTTTTCCTAACACCTGCACTGTGTTTTTCAACATTGTAAGGGTGGTCACAACCCCTTGGGTGCGCGTGAATTAAAAATTATAAAAAGGTATCTTTGACGTTAAGGCTTTTGATCTCGATATTTTTAAAATCATTAAGCAACAAGCTCCTACTGTCATACGGAGCCATCTTCATCTCAGCTGCTGTCAATTTACTCTCATTAATTAACTTATTTATTAATTTTCCAACATTGTGAAGAGCATGTGATTGCTGGACGCAGAACAGCGGTGTAGAGTTTTATTTTCAGCTTAGTCTATTACGGAAGATGACTGAGTGCATTCGAATCCTCCTTTCCTCCATAGAATCACGATGTTTTTCCATAAAGTTCCCTAAACTTTGGATTGCATCAGTCGTCTACCCAATAAACACTCTACGACCTCGCAAATGTGGGAAATCAGCTTGATCGTTCGTAGTTATCACAACTTTTTCTCTTTCCTCTGTATCTAAATTGGTAGAAGGAAAATTTTTATCCGTATCTTAGGCAAACTATCACCTCTTAAAAGCTAGAAGACGAGGGAACCATTTAAATCTGAAGTCTTTCATCTGTTTCCAAAACTAATATCGTATTTTGACCTGTCCAACGCAATTTGCATTTTTTTTAGTTCTTAGCTGCCTTACTAGTTTTTTTGACTTTAATGTCGAGTATTTCTACTAAGTTAGGTTCAGTTTCTTAAAAGTTGTGTCGAGAAAACTGTTTGTTTCGAAAGAAATCTATGGAAACCTGGAGGCCCAACGCATTTTGATTGCCTACAATTGTATGCCGATTCCAAACTGCTAAGTTAGAAAGCGTTTTCCATGACAGTGTGTTTGCTCTCGGAGGACTTGCAAATTCCTCACGAAAGACGATACCAGTGAAAACCATATTTCTGAGATTCGAACCACGAGCCTTTCACGTAACTGGCAGACATTTTAACCATTAAACCACAATCTTCAGAACATCGCCGTTTAATAGACCATCACAGTACTGTCGCCACTTGCGAAACATTTTTTCGTCATCCAATTGAAACTTTGCCTGAGCATCGGTAATTAACTTCGGCGAACGAATTTCCTCAGCATTTCTCCTTCTTTGATCGGTTATTTTCAAAATAGTTGTCCCTTTATTCAAGTTATTTTATCGGTGCAATGCAATAAGCCCCGTGGCAATCAGACCCGTGGCAATAAGACCCGTGGGTCTTATTGCCCAAAAAATAAAAAAAATAACACCCACGGGCTTTGTTTCCACTTTGAAGAGGCAATAAGACCCACCAAAGAAAAGAATTGAGGCCCATGTCTTTTGTTGCCATTTTGAAGCAGCATTTATATGAGTCTGATGCACATGGGATCTTAAAATTAGTTTTCCTTCTTAGAAAGGGTTAAGAACATAGTAGATGCGCTAGATGCATATATTCTAGTTTATTTTTATTTGAAGGAAACAACATTTTGAGGTACCGAAAAACAAAACTTTAAAAGATAGATAGATAGATAAGATTGTTTATTGCCTTGGTTTTTGTTTCTTTTAACAATTATATATGTATATACAATCAATAAAGCATGGCATTGCCGTCTGCCTGATTGACAAGAATACTAATACTAAATTAATTAAAATAAAAAGAGTTACAGTTTTATAAACTAAAAACATTCTTCTAATATTCTGCTTCTATATTTTAACGCAGTTTTGCAAAATTTGAATAACTTCGACACATCCATTTCATTGAGTAGTTGTATTGTTTCGTCCTCCGTGAGAAAGTCACGACCCAATATGTATCTTCTTGTTTCCCTAAGAATCGGGCACCTCCCAACAAAATGAAAAATATTCTCTTGTTCCGCGATATTACACAGTTGGCAAAGTATCGGTAAATTTTCGCGATGGGGTACAAAATTTAGGTTAAGAAGCTCTCCTCTTAGTCGGAACATGTTTGAGATTTGATCGATGGTATACTCATCCCGAAAGTAGTTGTTCTGGTTGAGGTTGTGATTAAGCCTGCTATTAACCACCCGATGTAAAGAACTTGATGCTTCATCCATGAACATTTCTCTATATTTTTCATCCAAACGTTTTATTAGCTCGTACAGAGTCGACTTCCAGGTTCTCCTTTCGTTAGCTACTAATTCAACCCCAGTTTCCTGTGACAGTTCCATCCAGTCTTTGAAAAACCCTGTTTTACTTTGTATAGCTTGTAGAGCTGCTTTTTTCGGAAGACGATCATTTGACATATCGAGCACTTTCAAAATATAGTCCACTTGGAGTTTTAGTGTTTTGATGAATAGTGGAGATATTCCAGTTTCCAGCATTATCATGTAGTTCGGGGTGCTTAGAGGTAGGTGAAAAATACGTTTTATGTAAAACCTAAGCAATTTTTCTACGGCCTCGTACTTCTTTCCTCCCCACACTTGAGCTGCATAAAAAAGAACCGACTCAGATACTGCTTTAAAGACTTTATATTTGCTGCTGTGCGCAATGTATTTGTTATTAAAACATTCTCTCCAAGCCATATTAATGGCAGTTTTCGCCTTCACCAACTTTTCGTTTAGATGTTTATCCATGCTTAAATTTTTTGTGAAAAGAACTCCTAGATATTTATATTCTTTTACAACTTCGATTCGTTCGTTATTAAAATACCACTGTTCATTTGAGCCTGATCTGCCTCCACCTTTTTTGAATATCATTACCTTCGACTTATTCAAGTTTACAATCAGATTCCAACTCGTGCAGTATTCGGACAGCTTGTTTATCATAAGTTGCAGCGATTCCGGAGTGTATGCAAACAGCACAATGTCATCAGCAAAAAGCAGAGCTTTAATAATTACACCTGCGTAATCTACACCTCCAGGTAATGCCTTCGTTATATCCTCGATGAAGAGTGCAAACAAACTTGGGCTTAGCGCACAACCCTGCCTGACTCCTGTCGTCGTCTGAAACCACTCAGATATATTTTTACCATTCCAAACTGCTGCCCTTGTATCCATGTACAAAATCTCCAGTACTCGTCCAAATTTCCGTGACATTCCCAATCCAAATAACTTGTATATCATTGCTTTTCTGTCGATTGTATCAAAGGCGGCTCGAAAATCTACAAAAAAAGTATATAATTTTTTATTTCTTGTAAGGAACGAGTCAGCGATGCTTCTTAGTAAGAAGATGTGGTCCACGGTAGAGTACCCTGATCTGAACCCAGCCTGAAATTCTCCTAGTAGATGGTTTGCTTGTATCCATGCGTTCAATCGTTTAAGAAGGATGGATGTAAAAATTTTACAGGACGCATTTAAAAAGGAGATTCCTCTATAATTTGCCGGGTCTTCAATATTTCCTTTTTTGTGGATCGGAAAGATCAGGGCTTCCTTGAACTGATCAGGTATGATTCCACATTCTAAAATTTGGTTAAATATTCTTCCAAGGTTTTTGTTAAGTTCTTCTGTACCATATTTATAGAATTCTCCTGGAATTCTATCCGATCCAGCTGCCTTTCCATCAGATAGTTCATTTACCGAGAGAAGAACTTCTCTTTGGGTTATAGGCGAGTCCAGAATGTAATCATGGAAGCCAGGTTGTGCGTATTGTAGCATGTGTAAACTTGTAGGGGATGGGTTGAGCAATTGCCTAAAATGGATTTGCAGCCTATTAGAATCAAGTCCGTTACCGATGACATATTTTGTGCCGTTTAGTCTCCGGGCCAACTTCCAAAATTCTGATGAGTTATTACACTTTGCCAATTGGAGAGCTTGGCATTCATAATAGCTATTCTTTTTTTCTTTGCAAAGCTTTTTATATCTTTGATTATAATCAATGTACATGTATCTTGCGAAGCTTTCATTAAAACGTCGAAACTCATTTAGTCAAGCATATGAAAGTTTTCTCGCTTGCATACAATCTTTATCAAACCATGGTTCTCTAAAAGGCTTTTTGTGTTCAGGGTAACTGCTCGATCGACCGTGGGCTCCTTTTATACATATTTCGGTAGTATTTAAATTACATTCATCGTCACTCTCCAGTAACAGTGTATCCAATTGTAGTCTATAGTTAGGGGCTATTATAAACTTTAAAATTTCGAAACTTATTTCAGCTTTCCATAAATATGAATTCATAGCTCACGTTGTCTCCCACTTCGTGACATAGGACATAGGATGGAAGCTCAATCCACTTTCTTATGCACACATAATAACTAAATCTACTTTCTTAATATTTGTTTTGCTCTTAGCTACATTCTCCTCTTCTGTTCGTGTGAATTTTTTATGTTCAACCCCAATCCCGTACTACCCGAAGGGAAATTTCGTTCGTTTCGCTTTGCTTTTTACTCACGGATAGAATAATGAAACTAAAAGCGAAGCGGAAAAAATTTTCTCAAGGGAATATGGATGTGTGGTGTAAAAATAAAAACTCGCGCGAATTTTTATTTTTACACCACACAAACATATTCCCTTGAGAAAATTTTTTCCCCTTCGCTTTTTGCTTCATTATTCTATCCGTGAGTAAAAACGAAAAGCGAACAAAATTTGCCTCCGCGTAATTCGTGCTTGCGATTGAACTTAAGAAATACGCGCGAATTGACCGCATTAAACACATAGTATGATTCATAGTTCCATAGATATTTATTATGTACGTGTGTTCCTCTTTGGTATGTCATAACCCACAATCAGAGCATGGACTCATGTCGTGTGGAGTTACGTCCCTGTACAAGTTTATTCACATTGAAAATAAGTTTAAGTGCAAACGGTGAGACTTCTTTCCATTACGAAATGGTATTTAAGTTCGCAGAAAAAAGAACTAAGGCCCGCGACTGTTACTGCCATTTCATCATGGAAATAACCCCCATGGGCCTTACTTCCAAAACAAAGAGGAAATAAGACCCGCGGGTTTTATTGCCGCGGGCCTTATTGCACTGCACCTATTTTATCGTATTTCTTGAATAGCTTACTGCATGCTCTAAGTGCATTCTTTCAGCTTCTGTAATCCCTTTCGAGACGAGGCTTTTCATTTTTAAAGAGTGTTTTTTTAGACGTGTGGGTTTTGCAATCTGCAAGCTGTCATTTGATTTATGCTCAGTTAAGATTAAGACTTAAAGCCGCACGACCACCTTTACGTTTGATAATTTGTCTCAAACGAAGTTGATATCGTTTTTTATATAATTTTGAGTTTTAAACTTGCGAGTTGCCACCAAAATTGGGCGAGTTAACTTCTCTGGACTATTTTCTGTGAAGTTGTATGAAGTCGCTTGTCTACGCACATAATTTCGAGACGATTGGATGAATTATTCGGCGCATTATAGCTGACATAGGGCCCCAAATGCTTCAAAATGTGGTCGAAGATCGGGCCTCTCGCCTGGAACTTAAATCATTTTTGTAATTGCAAACCCTTGTCTTTAAAACAA
Source organism: Melanostoma scalare (assembly GCA_949752695.1). NCBI lineage: Eukaryota > Metazoa > Arthropoda > Insecta > Diptera > Syrphidae > Melanostoma > Melanostoma scalare. The sequence continues at coordinate 39,676,836 of OX456984.1, forward strand.
AATTCTTCACCATAACATCAAATAATAGGGGTATTTTTACTTCTTGAAAACTATACGTCTAAAAAAAACACCCTTTACTATTTGATGGAGCTTTAGTTCCATTATTCCACCACCGTACTACGTACTTTCATTCTTCTTTTGAGACCCCTAGCAATTATTTTGCTCTCTTTTGGCCAGTTTGTTGCAGGCAGTCCCTTAATAACTATTGATTTTTCAAGAGCTATCGCAAACTATAAAAAACACATTCAATTCAGAAAAATCTTGAAAGTTTTATTTGAAACGATGATACGATCGGTATAATTTGATGTTTGTTGAAGATTCTTTCATACAAATGTTGGCCGCACTGCGTCTCCGCTTAGTCCAACTCTTTCTACTATTTGGGCCGGTATCTTACGATTTCTTACGCTTCAATGTTGGCTCCCAGTGGGTCAATCGAAGCGAGCTTGTCGCTTTTGACATGAACCTTAACATAAAGTAGTCTAAATGCGTTAAATAGCACGGTCTAGGTCGCCAATCCACCTGTCCCATGCGTGAAATAAGCTGTTCACCGAACTTTCCTCTCAATTGGTTCATTGTTAAGAATGCTGTTGTTGTGCAATTTGTTGAACCCGTATGTCATGCAAGTCAGGCTTTTAAATTTTTCGTGTTGTTATCATCCGTTCACAAGAAAATTGCGATACGCATAATCTTTGAAGAAATATGATCTAATGATTACGCCAGCCCATAATCCGCCCCAATCAGTGACTTTTGCGGGGTGCATTGGTAACTCTTACAATGCTTCTGGCTGCTTCTTCACTCCAAAGACGGGTGTTTTGCTTGTTCACGCATCCGTTGAACCAGAAATGAACTTCATCGCTCAATGTAATCTTTCGATTAAAACTTGGATCTTCGGCAAACTTTTCAAGAGTTCATTCATCAAAAACCTTCAGCTTCGATTCTTCCACCAGCTGAATTTTGAATGGCTATTCACGTCACCGAATCGATAGTTCACTGTCAGATAGGGGCTGTGATATTGTCCTCAATTTGCACTTCACTTACCTAAGCATATTGCTAGTTTAATATCCAACAATGTAAATACGGTGTGGAATTTTATCACAATAGCCCGAATAACCGCTTAAGTAGGTCGATCAAACTGACCATTAAATGGAAGAAGCTTGCGATGAACATTTCTTAACAGAGTACGCATCTCGATAGTAAAATTTAATAATTTGCCAGCGTTGTTCCTTTGTAAGACGATTCATGGTTAATTATAGACCAAACTGAAAATTTTTGATAGTGAAGTGACCCAAAACACGAAACGTGCGTGAGCTGTGATGCCAGTGATGACAGAAAGAAAATAGCAAAAACACCCATTACTTCTCGTGGTATACATTTTCCTCTGTGTTGATGGTTTTTTAACGTGATAGTTTGTTAGCGTGATTGTGTATTGTGTTGCAAAATACCTACAAATATTCTACTTAGCTTACTGCCGAAGTATTGAATAAGATCTAAGTTTGATCGCTCTTTACTTTCGACCGGGAGTGCCTTTTTTCTACTCCTTCGTTGTTGAACTACCCAGTCTTAGTTGCTACATTATTGGAATTCTATTTACAGGAAGGGCGCTGCCAATTGTTTCCGTTTGTCGTTACGTTTCCGTTCATAAATTTCGTTTTTTGAAAGTCTTTCTTTGATAATCGAAAGAACATGCTTTAAGTGTAGACTACTGTTTAACTGAAATAACCTCAAAGTGCCGACCAACTCTTTTTCGACCATCACATTAGCCCCTCCTCAGCGTCTGACACTCGTCCTCCATCCTTTTGCAAGAATTGTCTCTGCGGCCATACAACACTTGTCAGACACTCCATCAAAGTGAAATCCAATTCGTTTTATGAACCACTTCCTTATTATTATTTGTCTTCTTTTTGTTCCTTTATTTTCTAACCAATTTAAAAAAACATGTCTTCCACTCACGAACAACACCACATGTTGTTCAATGACCCGTAAAGCAGTTGGCACCTCATATACCGCTACTCTTGACTACCTCTTCTTACCGAAAAAAGAAATGCCTCAAGGTGTCCAACAAAGACTACCTATGCTATAGACAATTTTCAAAGTTGGTCAAAGTCGTTTTCTTCCTAATCCCAAAAAAGCAAACGACAAGTACACACGCACGTCTTAATGTCATGACAAAAAATATATAAAAAAAAAAATACTAAAACCAAAATTCCTATACACCAACCGGCTGTGAGTGTACGTTGTGGTATGACCGCTTCGAACACACCCCGCCCGTGTCCATTCGATCGACCATCCGAAAATACAAAAAAAAAAAAAACTCATCCATCCGTTCATATTCTGTATCCGTACCACGGTACACACACAAAATGGGCATCGATTACCCATTAATTCAATAAATTTCATATTATGAGCACGTCCCCCATTGGTATTCTTCGAATGTTGATGAGAGTTGCATTGTTGTAGGTAAATCCTCACTCGGGAGTGGCTGTATGGACGGGCGCTGTGGCGTGACGGCAGTGGCAACCCACCTGACAATGATCAGATTTCCATAAGACGTACTCTTTGGGCTTGCAGCATGCAGCACGAAGAAAGACAAACAAATAAAAAAAAAAAATCCCAAGTACAGAGACATTGGTCTCTATAAACGAAAAGTGGAAATTTCCTCCTTAACTTGGGCAACTGAATTCAATCAATGTCAGTGTTGTTGTTGCTTAGCTGTGTCCCCCAAATCGCATCAATTGCACCGAAATGTGTATCTGCTGTTGTGCAGTCGTTGTTGTCGCACCAAATCACATCCGTTGGCCGATTGTGTGCAAATTAGGGTGCGCAGCAGTAGTTTGGTTTTTTGGTTTTGCTTTTTTTTAAATCTTTTTTTCTGCTGCTGTGTCTGCTGCTGGCGGTCTGTGTAGTTGACGGCCAAAGCACTTTAGATTACCCTCTCTTTTAAATTCCAACTCAATCCAGCAGCCAACTGATGGGGTATCCTCGTGTTGTCTCGTCCAATGTTGTCGCCGTCGTCGTCGTGACAATTCGATTAAATTCAATGAAATCCAACAACAGTGGTGCACTTGAAATTGCATCATTTTGTTTGTGTTTGTGCCGCGTTGTGGTGTATACCAGAGAACTGCATGAGTGCAATCATTTGCGCTTTCGAATCATCCCCCGGAAAACAAGCCTTACACAGTTTCACGCTATAAATGATGAAACAAGTGTGATGCTTGTGGAAAAAGTACATAACACTCTTGAATACATGCCTTCGCATTGCTTGTGCCCATGAACGATGAAAGAATGGACCATTCAAACTCAAACAGGTACACCATTCACTTCATTCGAAAAAAAAACCAAACATTCACGAATGATGAGGGATGACAACGAATATTTTTTCATGTTCTTGTTCATAGATGAAACTATTTTGTTTTTGCGAGATCGCACAGAAAGGTACACATTTTTTGACCTGACTTGGGCGTTATTTATATTGTTTGGGTTTTTTTTTTGTTAACTATAGAAGTGATGGTTGCGTAATCTTTTTTTGCTTTGTTAGTGCATATAGGTTATTTATTGTGTTCTATAGAAAGGATTTAAAACGTTCAAGATATGTATTTTATTGCGGTAATGGATGGATTGTAAATGAAGGAAAACCCGTTAATTGTGGAAATTGATGTATGGGGTAAGAAACTACCTACTTATGTTTCAACTAAACATTTTGTAAGCATAGAAAAATTAAGAGAAAAATAAATTGAAATACTTTTAAAATAATGTGTAATTAATTTATACCTCGGTTAAGAAAAACCAGATTAAGGGGTAAATAATAAACTATGTACGTAACGTACCTACCTACTAAATTTTCTAAGAACCACGTTTTATCCCTAATAAAAATTTTATTTCAAAAAATCTAGATTTCAACAGCCGCACATCTAGGTACTCAATACATCCTCATTAGTGTTATTTACATATACATATTTCCCACACACAACGCCCTGCTAAAGGAAAAAAAAAAATTATACTCTTCTTTCAGATATTTCAGTTTAACAGATGTATTCTTCATCACAGTATTGCACTGTCAAATATTCGTTGCCTTTTGAAATTATTCGTTGCCTTGTAGATTATTCGTTGCCATCGACACTATCCGCACAAGTTCATACGCATACACATATTGTCTTTGCGTGCCATTGCTGCAGTTAAGTGAATGAGAATGACAACATGTTTTGTTGACTAAAAAGAGAGTGCAGTGTGTGTATTGCTTTGGATTAAGATGAATGGTGTCTGGATGATGTGGAAGGCAATGAATAAGTGAATGCATTCACAAAATGAGACATTCACTGCAGGTCCCTGGACTGTATACTATCTGAAATGGAGACGGCAGAGCGTTGAAAAGTTCCACCAGCAGCAGAGCGACCACCGATCAAACTGAAAAGCCCTTGCTGCTTCTGCATCAATTACGCTGAATGGAAGTTTCACTTTATACAGACTTTGAAAAGTGAGGGGTTTTAGAAATTGGTTTACCATCGGAAAGATGTCGTAAATTATTCCTATTTGATCTAAAATAGTAGAGGGGGCAAAGGATTTATGATTGAAAACTTTTCTTTTACACCATGGGTCTCTTTAGTTTATAAAAACCAATTGTGGTCCTATTGTTCTCGCTTGTGGCGCGTTTAATTTATTTTAGGGGCTAAAAAATGCCCAGGCGCACGTAACATTTGGGTTTTTAAGCCTCGGAGTAGGATACTGAATGCAAATGATGTAATTTAAGGAAATCGTGAGCTTCGGTATCACGGTACGTTCCTACTTTTCTTTAGATGCCTTCTCTGTATTGTAATTTGTCTAAAGAAATTTTTGTTTTTTTGTTTTTTTTATTTTCTTGTTACTGTGCCCTTAATGAACGCCTATCACGCCTTTGTCTGTTGATGTTAAATTTATTAATGAAGGCGATGACAGAAAGAGGGTCTTCCTTGCTTCACCACAGAGCCGTACACCATCGCGTTACTGAAAAAGCTTCTTCCTACCTTTGAGTTGTTGCGGTCTAAATTCGCATTGAGGCTCCTTAAACAAGTCGCTTCTAATCTTATTCAAAAACATTTTTAAAGCTTGGGGTTACTTGTAGCGATTTTGCAAGCAAAGATGTCATTTTATGACTTTATTCCATTTAGTGATGCAAAGTCCAGAAGTAACTTGGCTGGGTTTGGGTGCCTGTATGTCTACTAAAACGAAAAGAAAATCCAAAAATAAATGCACCTACTTTTTGTTTTCTCGCTGTTGCCAAGCAGCCCAGTTATTTTTATTTCGTTCTACATCCCTCCTCGTATCTTCTTTTTTTTTTTGTAAATATTTTTCACGTATGCCTGCTCATGTAACACGATTCACCATGAGTGAATTTGCATTCCCTTGTGCTTAGCATCGAAACTTTTCGCTTCCCCCTTTGGATTTTCCCTTAACTCTCGCTCTCTCATCAGTAGCGTGTTTTTTTTTTGTTTTTTGTTCCTTGTTGTCGTTGCTCCCTCGACACTCATAAGGCGTATCCTTTTATCCTTGAAAGGATCCGTTCGTTTTGCAAAGTTAGTACTTTAGTCCATCTATACGACCAACATAGCCCGCCCACTAGGAACACCTTTACATCCGCTTCTATAGATAGCACCCTAAAATGTGGGTGTAGTATCACGTATAGCATTTAGCACTCGACTTTATGTGTGACACATAAGATAGTAGTAGCCCTATGCGAAAACGAAAAGGGGATGTGTTGGTTTTGGTATACATTTTAAGATGGAAAAGCATCTATGCTGGAACTCATGCTTCACATGCTACATGAGTTGTTGAGAAAAGCACTTTGGGGGCCCGTTTTTGTATTTTACTAAAGAAGTCACCGCCGCCGCTGCCGTCACCTCCACCGCTATCGTCATCATCATTTTTGCCGCTGCTATTGCCGCCAACGCCATTTGAAATGTGTGGTGGAGTGAGTAATTAAAAAGTTACCCCTACATCCTTCCCTTCCTGACTCCTTATGCTGTTAGCAGTGTTTAGTCTTTCAAGCAGTTTCATTAAACTTAGAAGAACTGCTGAAGGTCTTCTACAAATGTAAGGCATTCATTTATCTCTTGTTACTTTCAACATGACTATTGGGGTGACAAGACAGCCCACTTTAGGTCCTTTAACTCCAGTTCATACATAAAAAAGCAGTAGGTACTGTGCGACTTTGGGTATAATTTGCTGAAAGTCTCCAGAACCAAGTCGCACATGCAGGGAGATGAATAGCACTTGGAATAGACACTCTCCAGCATTATTTTTTGTGCTGCTTCTCTTGCCGCGCGGCTGAGAGGGTGATGATGTGCCAAACAAAGATATGTTTCACCCAAACCCAGCAGGAACAATCCTGCATTTTGGGGATAAGCTGGAAATTTACGATTTAAGCTAAGGGTTGAGTATATACCACTCGGATTAAATCGATTTATGGTATTTATTGAAAAGTCTTTCATGTATTAAGTGGTGCGGTGTGGTTTTAAATATTGAATCTCTGGCATTTGAAACAGTGCATCATGTGTGATGAGGATGTGGGGTTTTGAAGAGGACATCTCTAAAAAGGATTAAGGGAGCTAAAAGTTTTTGCCAAAAAGCACTCAAACCTAATGCGATAAGTTTGAAATGTGATGCGAAAGTCAAATCTTCATTCAATTAATAAATTTTTGGCATTCTAACTTTGCGCTCTAATCCTTATTTTACGAGGAAGTCCACTTTCGTTTCGTTTTAAATGCTGTCTAAACGATGATTTGTATGTAGAAGTAGACGACCGACGTGATATGGGGATGTTGTGTATTCGAAGCTCGGAGGCCTTTTTCTAATGTTTCGGGTTCGTATTTTGGCTTGGGACCTGGTGAAATATCAAACAAAACAATGGCCTTTGTTAGATGCTTCTCATGCTCTCTTTAGCATGTTTATATGCAGACTTTGATTTTCTGTAAATAAAAAGTCCTTGTTTTGGTTATTACCGTTGACTTGGTGAATTAAAGAAAAACAATTTTTGGTATTCACAAAACTAGACTTGATACTTCCTCCAAAACACCTTGGAAACCATGTTACCAGTTCCGGTATACGAATGGAACCTTGCTCTGCTCCACTTGATTTTGGGAATTCTAAAGCTAGGGGCGCTCTGAACATCGGAGTTCAGGACTGCGTTGTGCACGGGCTCATATACAACGAAATATGTTCAATTGGCTGTCTAGTGCCCACATAGCCTTAGTCTTTTCATTTCGACATTTATTTATTGCGAAGCCGTTTATCTATCAATTTTAAGAATGTGTAAAAAGTATATGTATAAAGATGGTGCCTTGAGGTACTCCATTTTCAATTGGTTGTTTATACGGACCATAAATTAATATGAATCCTTAGATCGGTTATATCGTTTGTACAAAAAGGGTGTTATGGTTCCAATCCTGCTTACATTCCTTTTCGAACAAACTTCACCACGATACCCAAACATGCCAGTCAGACTGTTAAATTTTCAAAGTGTTTTGAATTCAATCAAACAATCGACATGAACACACACTATAAGGGCGGTCAGAAAAGAGGTTGCAAGTGTAATCAGGTTTGAGTTTGAGGAACTCGCAAGCAGTATATCTTTTGACTAACGTCTTATGCATATTCCGTCCGACACGATGATCCCAAGGCTCAAACTGCGTCAAAAATACACGCCACAAGTCTACTTTCCTTCGGTTCTGGCTTGGTTCACTTGTTATCGAATCTTCACAGATGGTTCCAACATCGATGATAGATCTGGCGCTGGTGCCTGTGTGTAGAGCGATTACATACGATTGGACGACACTTTAGGCTGATTCGCATCCGTCGTCAGTGAGAGCTTCAATCAACGATTGGATCTGTCAAGAGCACAACCGTAGATGGCATTGGATACAGACAGACCAAACGTATTCTCCCCATCGTAAATAATAAGACTGCAACATTTTTGCTATCTCGTAGCAGAAAGGACTAAAGAAAGCTTATTGGCCTTGACATCGTATTAGGTTTAAGTGATACCACGCTCTGTGAATCTTGTGGAGAAGATGAGGACACCGCAGAGCACTTCCTCTGTGAATGTCCTGCTTTTTCTCGCTTGAGGTCACAGATACTCGGCGCAGACATGGTGGGAGCTGGTAACTTAGGCTTCTTGTCATGGCAGATCTTTTGGCTTTTCTACGAACATCTGGAAAGCTATAACATAAAGAAGGTTGCTATCTGGTAGCACAATGGACCGGTATTTAGGTCTGAGTGCTGCAGCTGGTATTTCAAAAACCTCCAACAGAAAAAAAAACTTAAGTCACTGTGCAGCTCAAACAGGTCGTTGTTTTATCTTTTTTTCCACATATTGTCTTTAAGTAGAGGACCAAAGGTTATCAGAGTATTTTTCTTTCGAAACGACCAAGGCTTTCCTGATCGGCTTCAGATGAAGTACATGCTTCTGCGACGTATAGGAAGATAGGGATAACCATGGTCTCATAAAGGGTCCCCTTGGTTTTTCTAGAAAGGGTACTCCGGAAATGATACTGGCCCATCCAGAACTTGTTGCGCTCAAATATCAATGTATAAACAATTATTTTGATTATGCTCGCATGTTAACAGGTAACTCTGTGGTTATTTTATTTGTCAAGAAATTATGATAGCAATTACGTCGCAATTCCCTTTTCGTCGTTCACGTTCGAGGGTTGGTTCTCTGACGTCGCAAATATAAACTGTTTAGCTAATCACCTTGCATAACAACGTTTTCTAGATTCCATAAATTTCAACTTAATCTAAACAAGAAAACACCTCACTAAATCCTTCGGTCACAACTTGAAAAGACATTTAAACGAACCAAAAGCTAATCTCTCTTCGAAAATACCCACCGCGTTTTCGTTTCTTTTTTTCGTTTTGTGGTTTTATTTTTCTCATCCTAGTCGTCGACGAATAAAGTGTCCTTACTACTTGGTTTCATGTTGAAAGTTATCAGCTCAGCCTTTGGACATGCAAATGTATATACCTACTATTGGCGGAGACCTTACGTGTCGAATACACACCTTGCAAATAGTGAAACACTGTTGCACACAGGATACCTTTGTCTTGTCGTAGGCCTTGTACCTTTGATAAGGATACTCCAATAAATTTGAAATCACCTAAGCACACCACCGGTTGTCGCAACAAGGAATGCGATAATTTTTCATTAATCATTTGACGTGGTTGCTAACGCAGCAACAGTCTGCAGAAGACGTCCGCCCCAGCAAGGTACACTAACTAACTCCTGGTAGATTGGTTGGTCACTATACAATAAATAATCGGCAAAGATAGTGTGGGGTTGAAAAGAAATGTGGGAGCCTTTAAACGGGTTCTTTGAAAAGGTTGTTGGAGAAGTGAAGGAAAACAAAATTGTTGAAATAAATTTTACGGCCTAGACTACGACAGACCGCAACCACACACCATTTTGCAAGCCACCAAGCAGAGGAAAGTGAAAATTAGCACGAAAAGCAGGTTCATTGAACTCCTTTTTGAGTACTTTTTTTTTCCTTTTATACCAACCAATGTTCTGCTGCTGTTATGGGTGCTGCAACACAGTGCATAACACACAGCATTGCACACATACACGACTATCACTAGCAGAGAAAGAGAGAGATTATGGCCCGGCTTACACAATAAACTATTGCAAGGCACATATTTAACTGAATGCTTGGTCGGCTGGTGCTCATAGTTCAGAGGTAAGCTTTTGTCGCACACATGCGATTGCAATAAAAAATAAATAAACGAAAGGATTTATCGGAAGGGTCGTAAATTTACGAATTAACTTGGTTTATGTCTGTAAGTTGCATTGTTAGTCGTAGAAATGGTTGGTCTTGGCTTGGTATTTTGTGGAGGACTTTTCTAAACGAGTTAGTCGAGCTAATAACTAAGAAAGTTGATGTGTTAGGGTATGGTAATTCGTGATTAAGGGACGGAAATGGATTTTAGGTGTGAAGCTTGGATGTTATGAATGGTTGGTAAGTGGGTTTTTTTTTGCAAAATTGATTGGCTGTGAAGAGATCTACGATAGCGAGAGTTGATCTTATGGATAGGAAAACACATTTGATAGAAAAAAACAATCAATTACCAAGTGCCAGCTGAACTGGACAAAACCACGTACAGGATTTCATTCACCAGCGACTCATTTAACGTTGGCTTTATTATGTTTAATTGTTAATGTAAGCCGCTTAGGTTTTTGATTGGTATAAGCTTCTGTCTTGTCTCTTTTTTGACGAAAGAACTTTGCCACTTCCAAGACGAAGATTATGTTTAACACTGCTTAAGGACGGCAGTTTAGTAGTCAGATCAGATGATTACAAACTGTAGTATTTTGAAGTAATTTATCACAAACACCGTTAGCTCATGGGGAGTCGAAGATTAATCTCTGTTGGAGTAACCTTAGAAAACTTAACATCGAAATTTTTAAGAAAAGGGATACCTCAAGGCGGAATTCTTTCACCACTGCTCTTTAAACTTATTGAAAATTTTATGCATTTCAATTTGCACTCGCCCAGTGATTGAATTTATTATTTAACATCGATGTACATATAAGGTTCTTATAGATTTTTTTTAGCAAAATATATACATTAATCTGAATTTCTAGAGCTCATTTTGATAAAAATCCCGTTAAAATATTCATATTCATTAAAGGGTTTTTTTTTTGGAAAAAACACACTTTTTGTGTAGTTGTACAATTAAGTTTTAAATAAAACGTCATTCAAATGGCAACCACGTTTTCTTCTGCAGCAACAAATTCGATGAACCCAATTTTAGAGCACTTTTTCCACTGAATCAAGTCGTATACCATGAATGGCACATTCAATATTGACTTGTAAAGCTTGAAGAGAATCCGGTTTATTTTGAAAGACCAATGACTTCAAATAACCCTGCAAAAAATAGTCTAATGGTGTTAAATCACGGCTTCTTGGGGGCCATTCATTATCACCATTTCTTGAAATAATCGAATCTCTAAATTTTTCTCGCAATAATTCAGGTCTAGTTGAAACCAAATGTTGTCAAGATCAACTTCTTCCAATTTCGGCCATAAAAAGTTGGTTATCATCGATCTAAACCACTCTACATTGACAGTAATGGTGTTACCAGCTTCATTTTGAAAGAAGTACGGACCGATGATTCCACCAGCCCAAAAACCACACCAAACTGTCAATTTAGGTGAATGTAATGGTTTTTCATGAATATTTTGTGCATTTTCATAGCCAGTTTTGTTTATTTAACGCACTAGTCAAATAAAAGTAATGCTCTTCGGAAAGGATGATTTTCTTAAAAAAATCGTTATCGACTTCAAGTTGTTCCAAGGCAAAATCAAAAAGTTCACTACGTTTACGGTGGTCCAATGGTGAAATTGTAAACACTTCTGAATGTAATAAAAAAGAAATGAGAGATCATGACATACTACAAATGGCCGAAACGCCACTGCAAAATCATATCATACCTATTGGAAAACCCTTTACAAAAAAAAACTCAGATATTGTTTTTTTTTTTGTTTCTCCGACAATAATGAGTGAATATCAATGTGAATTAAGCCTCACGAAACAAGAAACCCTTTATTCTTCCACTTCGACTACTATAAATGTTATGAACATTGAACACATTACTCTCACTACAAGTGCGATGAAGTGGCTGGTTACAATGTGATCTTGTTTTTTTTTTTTTTCTTCGCATTCGCAGAGGAAAGAAGCGAAAATCGAAAAATACCGCATAGATCAAAGGTTCTCCCAAACCACAGCGTTTTTGCAGTTGCGGGAGCGGCAGAAATGCTGTTGTTATTATTTTTCCAGTCGTGACAGTACAAGTGTATGAAAACGCTGCGTTTTTTGTCGCATCGCGTCGGTGTGGATTTCGGTGTATAACTTAATTTTGACAACTGCAATTTAAGTTTGCAGCAACTGCAAAAACGCTTTGGTTTGGCAGGTCCTTAAAGAGGGGTTAGAGGTAAATTTTTCTTAAATATGTATTGAGTAATTTTATTCGGGCCTTTCGTACATTATTAACCATGTTTTCGACAATATAGGGTAATTTTTTCATGCAGAAATATTGAAGCATAAGCCGGTAACAGAGCTTCCCCCAGAACGTCTTGAGAATAAAACAATTCGCGGTGCTCACCATAACTCGGCTAGATATCATTTGAAAATAAAAAACCAAGAAAAATTAGTCAAATTATGATCAGATCTTCTCCCCAACGTTCTCTGATAATTTCTTTTTCTCATTTAAAAATTTTTGGCGGCCATTTAAAGTGTAAACTGTTGTTTTCCACTAAAAATTTCGCCATTTTTGGGGTAGAAAACACCCTTAATGTAAAAAAATTTTTTACTGAACGTTGGGGTTCGGTAGTTTTTTATGTCAAAAATGTTAACAAAGTTTGAAATGAATCGGTCAAGTAGTTTTGAAATGACAGTGAACACGGTAGTGTTGAAAAAACGCGTCTTGGGTTTATGAACTAAAAATGTGAAAAAAAAATAAATAATTCATTCCAAATTACATAAAATCATCGATAAATATAAAATATATTTTTATGACTTTTTCTACCTGAATTAACCTGACCGTAGGTTACGTAGGTTATTGACCGTAGAACAATAAAAAAAACTAAAAAAAAAAAATTAACTTTAGCCAAGTCCATTTTAAAGTTGTCACTAGTTCCTGAGGTCTTTATAAATCGTTTGCAAATTTGATGGCTCAAGTTTAAAATCAGAGTGATGTTAACTGGAGCCGGCACTTTCTCTTTAAAATGCGCTGACTATAGATTTGTGATATTATGTTTTTTGTTTAACATTTAAATTTAAAAATTAAATTAGTCTTATTTTGAAACGCCAGTCCCATTGACAAAGACTATACGAGACCTTGAAAGCAGAAGTGCCGTAACCCTCAATTTGTGAACTTTGGGTTTATTTCACTACCATCAAGAGAAATAAATAGTATTTGACCTGAATAACAAGGAACCCGCTATTTCTTCCTTTATAGGATCTTTTTTCAAAACAGAAATGGCATAACCCACTTACATGTATTTTTCTTCAAGTGACTTAGATGTGTGGTGATTTTGTGGTGTTACGATTTTTGAGAACCGAAAACCCTGGTTTTTTGACACCATCGTTGTTGTCAATGAAACTTGCGTAAAGTTCTATGGAAGAATTTACTGTCTGTTAATATACTGGCACGTTTCCCACATCCTTCCTATAAAAATTCGAAATTAAAGGAAATTTAATGCTATTGTGCTAATTTAATACTTAAATATAAAACATGACGCTATTTTTGTAAAAAGGTATTTTTTTGTCTTTTTAATGAAACAAAGAGAACGTTTTCCAAATTATCTCAATTCTATTATTTTTGGACTACGCCTCTTCTGCTCTCAAGGCCTCATATGCAGGAATGTTTTTTTCAAACATTATTGTTGAATAGATCAAACCGATGAACTGTTTGTGTAATGTTATGTTGTAGCTTGGACATTGATGTATACAAGTTCATTCAAATTAGACTATTTTTGGGTGTTTTTTTAGAGGTTTGGTTTTTGGCAACACTGTTTCTATAATGACTGTCGGTTAGACAATTGGCAGTAGATTTGTAGTCAGTACGTTTTGCCATTTCACAATGAAACGACTTGCTCCAAAACAACCCTTGAAAATTGTTACTGACGATATATTATGGCCACAGTTGTTCGAGAAAGTGGTTGAAAATGGGACTTTCGGATTACGCTCCATTCTAGCCAGCCGTAGGGCCAATATGTCCGAAGTCGTTTGTAAGCACTTAGGGTATAAGAATATCTTTCGTTTGAAGCCAACTTGTGCACCTTCCTCCAAAAAACAGCCTTTGCTTATTTTTTTACTCAACTATCGCCGAATTTTACCGACCATTTTGAGAGAAAAAGAATACGACAGTAAAAACGTAGTAGCGGAACTTTATATCCTTGTAGAATCCCGCACTTGTTTCAATTTTGTAGAGACCATTGCTTAAATTTGGCCAAGATCAATTTTTTTTTAAATAAATAGGAATTTGCCTAGTTTTTTCTAAGCTGTTGATGTTGTTGATAGCAAGCAGCACACTCTGATGATGTAAGTATAGAAATTGATCGATTCTATTTGGCTGAGCTGAAATCCTTAAGTCTGATGGAAATCAAATCCGTTGTTTGACCAACTTTCATTGTTGCACAGTACCTACCTATACAAGAAATCAATCAAAGAAACCAGCAACTTAAGAAAAAAAACCTTGAAGGACGCTTATTTAGAGAAGACAAAAAACAACGTAAAATATTTCGCTCAGTTCTCTGTTTCTTTAACGTAGATAAACATTTTTGCTTGAATCTTTTATATGGCTCCATCCTTCCTCCAAATTCAATTCATTGCTTCGAGGAAATCATAAAAACCTCCTCACCAAATCTTAAGTGTCACCCCTAGCCATTGTGTTTCTTCCAATCTACTTAACTTTGTCCTAGGTATGGTGTAACCCACAATTTATGTTGATCCGCTATTGTCCGTTTGGTGTCCTGTGTGTGTGCGGTGGATATTTATGACCAGAGCGCAATATAATGCACTTGTGGGGTGACTATACAACTTCCCTCACTCACAGTCCAATTTATAGTTCGCATTTTACTATTTTTTTTTTCTCTTTACTGGCCTCTTAAGAAGAACAAAAAAATTATATTCTTTCTACCAACCTAAAGCTAGTGGAATTGTAGGAAAAAAGCACAGACTGTCGATGTCTTCAGTGGGAAGCATCACAGCAACGTTTCAGGGAAGCCGACCAGAATGGCGGCATCATTATCATCATCACACAAAAATGGGTACCTAGACTCGTATCCTCTTTAGAACCAGAAGCGACCAAAAGACGTTTTCTCTCTGCATTTTATGACTCATCAATTTTAGATCTTCACATTTCCTATTGTTATTTTAGTACGCACACAGAACTATTTAAAAAAAAAAGTAGTCTGCAAAATTTACGACACTTTTGAGTGATGGCAAAAATATTTTCGTCTCTTCTAGAATCGAAGCTGAAAGGAAGAAAAGCAGTGGACCCTTTACTCAGAGGGTGTGTAAACGTGTGTGTGTGTTACAGAAACAAGAAGAAGAGTATTACAGTGTGCTGCAATTTAAATAGAAGATATGGCGTTGACCTAAGAGATCTTCAACCCCACCCAGTCAAGGTAAGAAAATATTTACTTCTTTTTCCTCCAAAGTCGTGTAAATATTTATCTCAATTTTTTCGTCTTGGTTAATCGATTGTCAATCAATATGTGTACAGTAATTATTCTGCAATTCATTTTTTTCATGATACACACATGCATATGTATGTATGTTTTTCTAAACCCAAATAAAAGAAATAGTGATTGTGTAACGCTCTCTAAGCTGCATTGCGTGTGGAGCAAAGAAAAACCAATTAGTGTGTGCACATTTGTGAATCATTTGTGAAATAAAAAATAATCGCTTTTAATACAAGAAAACGCCAATAAATAAATAAATGAAAAGCAGTCGGCAACAATATGTCAACTAGTTTTGCAGAATTACACTTTTTTATTCGTGCAAGACGACGCACACACGTTTGAATAAATTGACAGCCATTTCCGGCTGAGGGACAAACATGTTTTTGCTTTTCTTATTTTTTTTTTGTGTGATTATTGTTTTTTTTTTTTGTAACATTTGCAGCAGTTTTTCTTGATGTGGTTCCACTGAATGCCTGACCGAGTTGTGTTCCATTAGTGTGGTGGCAAGCGTGCGAAATATCATCAAGTTCCCAGTTAGTACCAACTAATTCAATGATAATTTTCTTTCAAATTGTATGTCATTTGACTAATTGAAGATATTGCGAGTGAGATACGGTCGAGGGCATTATGGGCTTATGGTTTACTTTTTTAATTTGGGGAAATTTATTAAGAGCAACTGATATAAACGTAGTTTCATTCGCTTCACACACGATTACCTTTGCTAAGGTATAACTTATAGTGCTATTATTTGAATTAAAGTAAAGAGTATCCTTAACGAACATTTGGTATATAGGAATAAACGCTATTAAATTATATAATTTGGCTTCAATCAAACCTTTCTCTCTTTTCCTTTAAAAATTTGTTCAGTGAATTATTATCATTGGAGCCTCCCTTTGTCCGAATATGTTATAATAGATGCTGTGTTTCCAAAGGTAATGAGTCAGTATTTGAGCATTTACATTTTCCGATCAAATACTCTCTGTTTCCTCCTCAAATTGATTGAGAAATCATAGCCATTGAGCCTTCTTTTATCTGAATCTATTGTACCCAACATTTATTTATATGGTTAGTGTCTGAAATTGCCGGCGATTTTTAGACTCATCCTCGCTTCCGATCGTCTTTCTGAAGGCTGAAACTTGCACTGGTTGAGAGAATCATCAGAATCCGAATCTGTTTTAGCAAATACATATTTAGTTATGAAGTTCAAAAATATTTCTTCGTTTCGTTTTTCCAACTGCCTTGGACTGTTTTTATCGTTTTTCCCTTCTTATACCTTCTCAGACTGGTTGGCAAATTAGTCATCAGGGATTATCTTAAGGCAGCGTTTGGCCATTTACGAGGCCTCTGAAATTTTTGCGACTCCACTGTGTCTTTTTCGATCATTCTCCTCAAATTTGTTGAGGGAATTACAAATTTTTGTAAAAGTGTTAAAGAAACGCCTCTTAAAGCACGTTGAGGAAGCTAATATAATTATATACTCTATCGAACAATTCGGTTTCAGAGCTGGCCACTCCAGTGATCATCAAATTTTAAGAACAAAGCATCATGCTCAAAATAGCTTTAACTGTGAATATTAAACTGGTTTAGTGTTGCTAGACATTGAAAAAGCCTTCGATACAGTATGGCAAGAAGGACTCAGCTGAAACAAATTTCGTTTACCAGAATTTCGTTACGGAGTACCACAAGGCTCCGTAGTTGGGTCGATTCTTTTCAATATTTTTATTTCCGACCTACCTCACCTTGAAAATAATACCGAAGTTGCCATGTTTGCAGATGACACTTTTTGCTCTAAGTCTTTTCCCTCAAGAAGCACTAAATAACTTATAAAGTTCTCCACGCAACCTTTTACATTTCTTCAACAAGTGAAAATTAAAAGTTAGGTCTCAAGAAAGTGGTCTACTTGATGTAGAAATCAAAGTTTTCTTCCTCAATCTACGCTTAAAATAAACTCTGTTCCAATGATATGATTGATCATTGTAAATATATTGAGGTTTCGTATGATAAAATGCTTGCTTTTGAAAAGCACATTTCTTTATCAAAAGTTTGTTTAATTAGTCTAATAAGATTTTATTATGTGTAAATAATATTGTAAGTCAATAAATTTCATATTTAGGTTTCAACTCTTGCTGGTCGGTTCAACAGGATTCGTTTCCCTCCACCGGAGTCAAGGGTCGAACCATCTACTACTACTATACACAAAGGTACTAATTACCTTTTGTGCAACCTTCGAGCTTGTCACAGTTCAAGTACCCCGGCAAGCGATCGAATGCAAAACAGTATTCGTACAACTCTTAAACGTAAATATTCAGTAAGAAAACCAATGTCAATTTTAAACTGAAAATAAAATTGAAATGAGCTGATCTGAGCAAATTATTGAAACTCTCCCCTAACCCGAGTTAAACCCCAAAACTGTCTCTTAAACTTCATGGGGGTACCTTAAATCGGAATCCCTTTAGCAAAGCAAAATTAATAGTTTTTGTTGATTTTCAAATTCTCTGGACTCTCTCTTCCCTCTCTTCAAACTGGTTTTGGGGATAACTTTTCTCGATCAACCTCCTCATTGTCACTCTTCAAGTGCTGTTATTGTTTTTGGAAATTCTGTTAAATCTGATTGATGGTTGGTTGTACTAAGTGTTTGGCAGTTCAGTAAGTGGAGCAGTACAAAGTGGACCAAATTTGGTTTGGAGAATAATCATCAGCTCAGTATTTGGTTTTTTAGCGAGGCCTCTGAAATTTCGACGACTCTTCTGTGTCTTTTCCGATTATTTTTCTTAAACTTGTTGAAGAGAGATATACATTTTTGGAACTTCGCTAATCCGATTTATTTATCATATCCAAAGCCCTTAAAAATGTCTCTATAGAAAATTCATAGTGTATGCTTAATCTGGACCCTTTACACAAAGTATTTATTATAAATAAAAAATAAAAATAAATACAGTGGCGTAGCAGAACAAGGAGCCCCAGGGCTTAGCAAATTTCTCACAACTATGCCTACCATTTTCTGCCGGTTCCGAACGGCTAATCGAAAAAGAGTTTTTTATGGCAATGAATTTACTATCGGAGGATTGGGCAATTTCTCGCCAAAGGCAATTTTGGTGGAAAACCATTTTTACCTCTGTATGGATTCGAACCACGAACCTCTGGCTTAATAGGCAGACATGCTAACCATCACGCTATGAGACAGTTTTGGTGATTTTCAAATTCTCTGGATATTTTTTGACTAATTTGGGCTTCTTCTGTCTTATTATTTTACCTCCTCTGACTGGTTGAGGAGATAACTTTTCTCGATGAACCGTCTAATTACCACCTTCTAACTGATGGAATTATCGTTGGGGACTCTTTTAATTCTAATCTTTGTACTAAATTTTTAGGAGTTCAGAAAGTGGAGCAGTACAGGATGGGCCAAAAACAAGTTTCTTTTTAAAAATGCAATAAAATTAATGAAACTATGCTTTTTTCATATGTGATGATGAGAACAAACATTCTCATGAATTATGGAACAGAACAACGTTCAAAGTGGTGTCGCTTGAAATTGCAGTAATACATTCTGTCATTCCAATTTTATCCAAGACATCAACCAGATGGTTTCGGGCTGGAGCTCCCTGACACTTGGATTCTATTGGCCTTAAGTGCTTGAATCGTTTCCGGTTGGCACGGATTCTGTCCTTCACAAATAAAGTTCACAATGGGTCAAATCGCAGCTTCGAAATGGCCAATAGACATCGACCCAAATCGGAAAATTTTGTTTGCTAACGTAGCTGCCAATATGAAAGTACTCCTCCTCAACTTCACAGCCTCTCTGTGGAAATAAGTTTTCAATATTTTCCTACTTTCTGTCAAGGTTAAGGGAAACAGCTGTCTGTGTCAAAATAATCTATTTTTGAAAAACAAACCAATAGATTGCCCAATCTGTATTAGGGCATTTCTAAATAAATTATAGTTTTTCTGATTCTTTTGAGTTTCTTCGACTTATCTGGTGTTTCTGAATTTTCTCGCCAATTTTTAGATACCAAATTTTGGAGTCCAATTGTTAGATTCTTATAATCTAAGAGTTTTTGAAAATCCTTCAGAAGTTGAACTATTCACGAAAACAATTTAAAAAAAATCAGACATAAAGCGGAGCCAGCTAAAAATTGTGAATTCACTTTAATCTTCAACATTACTAGCCTGATTAGACATAAAAATTTTTACCTGACTGGAGTTTACCCTCAGCATCTATTGTAAAATGTTTTTTTCATCGTCATAGCTTGTCATATTATCTGGAAACCTTTCAACTCCTTTTTTCCGGTAGCAATGTCGTAGTTTATTTCGTCAGTCCAGGGCTGATATTTTCCTATATCTTCCGGATTTTTAAACTCCTTTGAATGACCTTTTCTTTTCCCTTGAGGAAGACAGTAAATAATAACTCATAGCACGAGTTTTAGGGGCTTTCATTATTAGATTATGTAAGGGGTTTCAAAAGCTTTTACGATGAAAATGAAAACGATAAAAGGCCTCCTTATCTTCCTCCTCCGAATCATACACATTCACTAGTGTTGAAATTTTCATAGCACACTGTGCTGAAGATATCATTCCGAAATACTTTCTTTGTATAATATAAACTGCGACACATTGAAGCACTCGAAATTGGTGCTAATATTCCCCCCCCCCCCCCCCCCTGAGAGCCCTGAGAGGCGTAGCTATATATTTTCTCCAGGGAACAAAATGAAACTGACTTTTTTTGTGAATTTTTTTATAACGATAAGTGTCAATTAATAAGCAGCCTTCAACTTTCTAAAAGTATCCTCGTCTTTTTTTTTCATAGAAAATCGTTTAAATTTTCAGAATTATTGGAGCAGCCATCCTTCGACGTATTTTTCATCATCACTTTGATAATTCAATTCCCCACTGTGTTCATCGTTCAAACTCAAAAGAAGATAAAAATCATCGGAATAGAGCTACCTTTTCGAAGTGAAGTCTCTTTAAGGGCAAGCGAAATTGTTTTTTTTTTATGTAAATAAAATAAAATTCGTTCTCCAACGTTCGAAAGTTCTTGAATTCAATTTTTTCGCACCATTTCTATGGAAAAAGGAAAATACCTTTCGTTTGTCCGTATCCCCTCCGTTGTAACACTTGTCTACCTTCAGGTTAACAGTAACTCAATTCAGCAGCTTGATTGAAAATTGCTCAGAAAAGCAAAAGAAAAACGAAACGGCAACTACTACGGATGCAGAGGGAAAAGTACTATCAAGTTAGCTTCTTTCTTTTTTTTTTTGTTATATGAACAGAAGACGTATAAATGAAACAGAAATAAGAAAAGAAAAGTTTACTTTCCATTGACTTATAAGTTTAGTTGTATGTGTGAGGAAGGGGGCTGGTGGTAGTTGTGTTCGTTATGTCAAAGGACAAATAATGTCGTCTTATATAAGTGTTTTGGTCGAAAACCTGCGAAAATCTACTGAAAAAAAAAAAACTATAAAAAAGAACAAGAGAGTATAGAGAATAGAAGAGAAACTGCACACAAAAACGAATACTTCTCGTCGAATGTCCTTTCATCTCATCTTTATTATCCGCCGACGACCTATCATTGAAAGAAATCGCATTGTGTAAGGACAATTACTGTGCTCGGCAGTTTTTCTTCTTGGTTATTTTTTTTTTCCTCTTCTTCCTGTTCTTTTCAACACGCAGAGTTCATTTTTCGCGGTCAATAGCTCTGAAGAGTCTTATGAGAGGATACGTATACGCCAGAGGGAGGTGAAAGCAAACTTGAAAATGGGGTTTCTTATTGAAGGGCTTTTCCCATAAAAGTCACGTGTTTGTAACGTATGGCTTGGGCTTGAGAGGGTGGCAAAAAAATTCCTTTTACATTGTTTTGCAATTCACTTTGAAATGTCATCCAAGGGGGTTACCTATACACAGTACACATTACACATGGTAGACTTGAAGGAAAAGTTTCTTTGACGTCACTCCAAGTTTCAATCATACACAAGTAATATATTTTGACAGTAAGCATGAAATGTCATTGTATTTTTCGATATCATGACATGAAAACGCTTTAACAAACACACACATGACCTGTCTCTGTCATCCTACGCACAGTCAGCTTTCAATTTGACGTCAGATTGACACTAAACACTGTTCGCCCTGGGAAATGTGCATTTAAATTACTTTGAAAAGAGTAGATGTAGGTATGCCTTTTTCGTGTTGCTATTAACACATTTAAACTTCAAAAAAACTCTATTAGCCAATTATAATCTTGTCAGTACAACACAGAGTATGCATATCGCCTGCATTAACCGGCTTCTATTTGCATAACCGAACAACCATGTCACACGTTGTATTAATTAAAAATGTATAATTCCATTTCAATTAGATGACATAAAACTAATCGGGTTGTTTTGTCATTAATAGAATTTAGTAGAAGGCAAATAGTCTAACGTGTGCTTTGGAGGGTTTGTCCCTATGCAGTTCTAAGCTTATCCGGTTTTCTATGGTGTTTTGCGCCGGTGTGGAATGGCAGTTGAAGTATGTTGAACTTGTTTTGCGGTAATTGGCAAGTAGACTTCAGGTTTAATACATCAAGGAAGGAATTTGGTGTAGTTTTATTGAAGACAAGACAGTTAAGGAAGATGTTGCACGTCCGTCGTCGTCTGAATGGTGTGTCAGTAGTATTTTAAAAGGCGAGGAAGTTTTTTTCGGTACACGAAAAGAAAATGCGTCTTAGGATGAACTCCTGTGGCACACCAATTTTAAGAATTGAAGAATGGATTTTAAAACTGTTAAGGCAGAGCAGCAAAGAATCAATGTCAACGGGTAAGAAAAAATTAATAAAGTTAGTTCTTTTTTGAGCTAGCCGAAGATGTTTTTCTCAATAAATTGTATTTGCAAATAAGATGTACGACTTATAGCAGGTGAAAAACTAAGCTAGTAGTTTTGCTTACATATTTTTTGTTTGAAAGTGACTGAAGCACTCTGTCAAGGAATTGATAAAGCTAAAACATGTTTCAAAGTAGATACCAATAGGTCTATGCTTTCTTGCAACATAGCTGCGTAAATTCCGTCAGTACTGTGTGACTTGAAGCTGTAGTTACTAACTAGCAATGACATGCACCATCTACGTTGAGTGGATTTATCGGTTTCACCTAATGTGGGAGTCAGATATTGTTGCGAGCCGATTGATATGTGGTTTCCTGGGAAATGAGTGTCAAGCATAAGACTTAGTGTCTTGGCTTTTGAGTCGGCCTAAGAGCCGTTTGATTTCTTGAGTTCTTCCATTCTGTTTGTTTGACTCTTTTCAAGAGCTTTGGTTTCTAGGTTTGTACTGCTTGTTTCATAGAGTGTTTCGATGCTTTCACAGATTTCTTTGAAGTCGAGGCATTCTTTTGTCTTCGAAATGACCTTCTTAAGCTTATGCAGCTCTGCAGTGTCTAGAAAAAACCTATTATGTTAACCCACACATAGTTTCAGAGCACTTATTTTGCTTCTGAAGTGAACCAAGAGTTAATTATTCCTTGTGGGTGAATGAGTTTCAGTGTATCCAGGAGAATGATTTCGTATCCGCTTTCTAAGGCGGAGAAGTGCTAGATATTCTGTGCAGAGATTTTTCTTAGCTTTCGAGGCATAGTCTGAAGAAAGAGGCTCCTGCCAAACTCATTTGGGGTCGACTTTTTATTTTTAGAAAACAGTGGCCGGTGAATAGTCCTTTCCAAGTTTAGGGAGTTTTCCTGTTGATAGAAATTTTTATGTTTTTTGAGAATATTCTGGCATAAAGATTTTTAAACAGATTTTGCGAGAGGAGTTACGTCAGACTTTGTTGGATTCTTCCAATAAGAAGTTCTTTTGCTGTGTATTTGAAGAGGTTTTTATTAACCCCACAGAATTGCTCAGGGCCGACGGATGGCTTAGAGGCACCGTCTTTTGCTGAGATGTCAGCCATCTCGATACCACCACAACTATTTGGCGCTGAGATTTGGACCTTATGACTGGTGAGCACAGTGCTTTTAATGCAGCTTGGTTATCTAAGAAGATAAAATTAACTTGTTGTTTGTGTTTCGAGAAATTATTATTCTCGGACATTGATCAAAAGAAAAAATACTACAGCCAGGACAAATAACTACCGAAATTTACTAAAAAGTTTGTTTTATGCGAGTTGCTGAACTCTGTAACCTGTTGCAGTTGCCATTTCTGAGCGTTGGTATACCACACCATATTTACATTGAAGGGTGAGTTTTTGTGTTCTCCCAGTCTTCCCGGGAAGAAGTTGAGTTTGAAGTTGTACACGGTAATAGTAACATCGAAAAACATATTAAAGTTTTCAAGTTTTTCTAGGTTTTCAATCATCGACAGGTGACTCTTCATGTTTGGATTCGACATGAAGTGCTCTTGATGGAAGAGACGGGATTGCCAGTTTTTATTTCCATTTTTATAAAAAGGTGAACAGATTGTAGTCCTAGAATAGTGTGTGTGGCACACATGCAATCAGTAATGCATGTCGTTGCTAGTCTCTCAATCTCTCTAGCTTTTGAATTGGCGCTCCTAATATGGTCTTGACCAAAGATGTGTATGCGCCAGTTTCTTGTATCATTTAATTTTGTTTAATATGGAATTTGTTGATGGACCCCAAATTGGGGTCGACAGTCAATTTGACTGCCAAGACCTTTTTATAAATAAAATACATAAATAGTGGGGGGCAATAAAGGTCGGGCATTTCAACTACCTTCAAATTTATCCGAGCGGCTAAGTGAGAAAGCGGTTTTCATGGCAGTTTTATTACTCTCGTTGGACTTGCGAGTAACTCTCGAAGTGGAGAAGCACTTATATGTTTCTGGGATTCAAACTACGAGTTAAGCGTAGCAGGCAGATATTTAAACCATTTTTGCATTTTTGCTAAAAATTACAAGTTACCGTGTCATTATTTCCTTCGAAAAAATCCCAAAATAATCACCTATTTTATATATTTTGCATTGTATTTCATTAGCTAGATACACATGAGCTAGCTCTGTCCTCAAAACCATGGCAGCTGCAGACTCAATTTGACCCAAGCAACACACAAGCTTCTTAAGAGTTATCAAAAAAAAAAAAATTCTCAGCACTTAACAAGGTCTTAATTTATCTTTAAAGTACTATTCCACCTAATAACCTGTTATTTAGCTCTTTCTATTTTTTTTTTTGTTTAAGGTGTAATCGAAAACTCTTTGGGATATCTTGAATAATTCTTTAACAAACGGTTTTCATACGGACACTTTGCAGGACATATTTAAAACCTCTTTAAGTTGCTATTGCTCAGAGATCGTGGAACATCTTTCTACACACTCTTAAATAAAAGTTTTAAAGTAATTTGTAAGATATTTTTAGATTTGTATAATGTATTTTTGGTTTGATGAGAAAAAAGTTATGTCACTTTAAGATTCTTTTCCGTCATCTTTCGCTCTCGCTTAAGTTTCTTTAAAATAATGCACAAAATATCAAAGTGTTATGACCTGTGGAGAAAGGAAAAAATTTCGATAACTACCAAAAAGTATCCAGGGTGCATCTTTATGAAATATTCAGTTCTGATAAAAAAGAATATTCGTCCTCCATTGTTTTTTAATTTTGTCTGAGAGTATTTATATTAGCTATTTATTTTTATTTATTTGTTTATTTAAGTTGGACAAACAAATAAACGTATTTTTGAATTTTTTGAGCCATGTTTAAGTGTCGAAGAAAGATCTCTCTAGTTTCATTTTTGGTTGTATAGCATGAGCAATGCCCTTTGGTCTCATTTGAATTCACAATATTATCGCAAATCTAAAGTCAGGGAGTTTTTAAGACAAAATGCTTGTTCTAGTAAAAACCACTCTTACTTTCAAATGGGTTCATTAGTACGACTTATAAAAACCTCAATAAGTAGTGATGGCAGCTTTAAAATCGATTTGGTTAAAGTAAATGATGTGAACAGTGTTGGTTGACTTTGAAAAAGCATACGATCGACAACCACGAGATCTGATATGGGTGGCCCTCAGACACCGAGGAGTTCCTGAAGCCTATGTGCGAATTATTATGGACATGTACGAGGGAGCAGTTACAAAAGTGAGATGCCCAGCTGGACTCACCGAAGAATTCCAAATAACAGTAGGTGTACATCAGGGAAGTGTCTTGAGTCCACTGCTCTTTATTGCTGTTCTGGATTATTTGCTCGAAGGAAAAGTAACGGACAATAAAGTACAACAATTATTCTTTGCTGACGATGGAGCCATCATAAGCGAGGATCCTACATCCCTGCAACGAGCACTTGACGTTTGGATTGATGTTCTGGAAGGAAATGGGTACCGTATTAGCGCTAAAAAGACTGAATACCTGTGCTGCCCTTTTTCTGATCCAGACAAGCATATTCCAGACATTTATTTGAATGGAAATGTGCTTCCCAAGTGTGAAAAGTTTAAATATCTGGGATCAATGATCAATAGTGAAGCAACTTGTGATGACGACATCAATCATCGAGTAAGCGTAGGGTGGATGAAGTGGCGAGAAAACTCCGCTATCTTCTGTGATCGAAAAATGCCCCCTAAGCTGAAGGGAAGACTCTACACAGCAGTTGTCCGTCCAGCTCTGACATACGGTTCACAATGTTGGACAATGTACAAAAAGTATGAGAGCAAATTGTCGGCAGCCGAAATGAAGATGCTGCGGATGACAGCAGGAGTAACAAAGCTTGATCGAATTAGAAGTACTAAGATCCGTGGAAGCCTTCATGTCAAAAGTACCATCTTGGAAGAAATTCAGCACGACCGGCTCAGTTGGTATTGTCATGTTCAAAGGAGAGATCCGCAGAACCCCGTCCAAAAGGCAATATCGTACAACGTTTCAACAAACTCACGACGAAAAAGAAAAGGCAGGCCAAAACACTCCTGGTACAAGCAAATGCAAAAACAGCAGCATTTGGTTGGCCTCAGACATTGAACAATCCAAAACCGGGAGGCTTGCCGACGCTTTCTGAGGTCAACGCGGCGTACCCCACAGGCGGATCACTAGTGTGAAGCAGAAAAGTGGGAGAGTTGTGATCGCTTCAAGATCACTACTCGTAACGCCGGAAATGAAAAGAAGAAGAAATGATGTGAACAGTGCCTGAGTTTCGACAGTCCTGACAAATTAAAATTTGAAATGAAAGTTTAGTTTTACCAAGATATAATTGTATAGTTCAAAATTAAATAACACAAATTGGCAAGCAAGTAACAAACCTCAATTCAATTAGTGTTTGTTTAAAAGGGAAAAGAAACTTATTCTTCCACGGTTCTCAAATTATTGTAACAATTGGAGAGCGGTGCTCTTTAATTGTCCTTAAAAAGAGTATTTTAAGAATTCTTCCCTTCCCTTCTGGTCCCTTTTGGGTCTTATCGACTACTTTGCGAAGATTTAAAGCGTTAAAGCTTTTATGAAATTGAATCTTTAAGTACTCAATAAGAGGCAATTGTGTTTGCAAAAAGCGTTTAAGGACCCGCGACGACGTGATCTCTTCTGATACGTGCCTAATTTGCCTGAAGAGTTTTATCCATTTTCGCTTCCCATAAGAAATATATTGATTTTTTTTTCTAAACTTAACTTATCAAAATAATTTCACGTCAATGCTCTGGTCTCTTGAAATTGAAAAACTTTTCGAGTATGTTAAATTTCAATTCAGGGGCCAGCAGTGGTGTCCACTCTTTAAGACTCATCAACACTTAGTTTCGCCATAAAATTGCGCATAATGCATAGAAACAAGCATTTTATCTTGCATGAATGAAAACATTCGTATTTCAATGAGATTTCGGAGAGAGACACGAGCACTTTACTAATTCGCATCTAATTGCAAAATTAAAGGTCGCCTTGAATTACCTACAACTTCATTCGTTTAACGAGCTTTCCACTTTTGCTTTAACAAAATGTCGCACGTTTTAGGATTAAGATTCATATCTCTGAATACAAGAGCAACCATTTCACTTTTTTAAGACCAATATCACACTACAACCTTTGCACAATCATTTCTTTTGTAAGGTAATTTCCCTTTTGTATTCCTAATTACTGCAATCATTGCGTTTGCCCTGTGACCTTCTTGAAATGTGTTGAACGAGCTTTCTCCATTGTTGTTTTTTGCCCTTGTGTGTGCTGTATTCCTTGAGATATAAAATAAAGGTGAAACCTCTCACAACACCACACACTCCAAAGGGCATATCTTTTTCTTCTATCAAACGCACACGAATCTCTCTGACTCTCTCTAATGACAGGTAAACTGTCACAAAAAAATATTGTCATTCCAGTGATGTTACTATGGTCACATATATAACTGACATCCGACCATTGCCTAAAACCATGATGAGTACAAAGTTATCATGATGCGCACTTTGAATGTAGATTATTCTTTATTCATAGCCCATTGCACTCCCCTTTTTCTGTCCTATCACTTTCACCGTGCCGTGCCGTGCCGTTGGTGACTTCGACGATCTAGATCACGTTTTTGATTTCGATTTAGGTAAAGTCTTTTCTAATGTCTCGTAATGATATCGTGGTCAACGAATGCCCTCTGTGAGTAAGTTGGCGACAGAAAAAAAAAAAAAGAAACTAATCACAGTGCGAAAAAAGACTCTCAAAAGCCGTATAAGCCTCTTGTGATATTAACTGTGTTGGAAAGTGTTGCAAATGCTGCACTACTTGCTGAAGTGAAATTTAATATAGCAAGCGATTTGTAAACATGTGATTTGTTCTTTTTGAGTTTTTTGTCTGTGAAAAGCTAATCCCTGTTTAGTATTCAAAGGATGAAAGGTCACCCGTTTCATTTTGGGGACATATTTAGTAGAACCAAGGGGGAGTTTTCCTTTCATAAATCATATAAACCAGGGCTGGTGCAGAAACATTCATTGACTACGAAGAAGAGAAGAACTAGATCCGCTTTCAATTTGTTTCGGTTTCCATACTATCCCATGGGAAGAGATCCTCTTTTTTGCACATACATTACATCTATAACAAGAACGACGAAGTCGTTGGTTCGCTTAACTTCACCTTCTGGTTGAGTTGTATTTTATGCCAAACAAGTACAACGGAGCCCCACCAGAGGGACACGAGAAACGAGACTCGGCAAAGAAGTCGTATCTCGTATATAGCGGGGGATGAAAAGTGAATAATGGAAAAGTTTCATAACAAATTCCGAAATTGGACAATTTACATCCTTTGCCTATGGAGTACTTTATATTCCCTTATTTTTTTTTATTTTTCTTTTTTCCCTTCTTGGCATATGTACGGTTGGTATTCGATTTTTTTGTGTACACTGTACACTCTGCTGCTACCGTTTTTCTGTGCCCGTCTGGTTGTGCCGTGAGATGTAAGTAAGCGAAAGAAGGGGTTTGTTGTCGTTGTTGTGTATAATGTCAAGGGATGAAGTACCGCGCTCGTGGGGTTGGTTATATTCCAAGAAGACATTTTTATGTGCAAAGATTTATTATTCAGTAAGAATTGTGTATGACCTTGAGAGAGTGAGCCAGTTATCCCTTTCGATTATACTGTCACGAATATTCAGATGAGATATATTAGATAATTTTAGTGACGAATTTATATCATCGTTATAGGCATTAGGCTTATGCCACGGGGGGAGGGTAGATATGATTTATCGAAATTTGTACCCCAATTGTTAGCTGAAGAAGGAGGAGGAAAGGAAGTTGGGATTTGGTTTAGATTCTGATTGACAGATTGTTGTGAGAATTCGACACGTGAAGGCATTTTTCCAGGATTTGGGATCTGTAAATTTTCCTGTTTAGCTTTGGTTGGTTGCGTTACTCATGATAAAGTTCTCTCGAAGGAGCACCGGCTGTCGCTTAGTAAATCGATACAATCCTCGAGTGCTTTGTGGAAAACAGAAAAAAAAAGTTGAATGTATTTGATCCCAAGTGGTCTACTGGGGGAATCATGAATGGAATGGAGCCACTGTATTTGGGTTAGTTAAGTTGCCGCAACTTTGGGACTTACTTGTAATTTTTATTATTTTCATTTTTTTATTATTTTCATTCCAATCAATATAAGTGCGTAAGAACTTAAATAGGAGTTGGCCCCCTGGAATGTGTTAGGCCTCGAAGCTCTCATTAAACCACCGTATTTATTTATTTAATTGAGGGGTGGCTGGCCTTGTGAACATTTATTTTTACCCTGAGAAATCCTTTCAGCTCGCTGAAGTTGTGAATGTTTGTCAAATGGAATTTCTCAGCAAAATTTTTATTTTTGGAAAATGTAATTGATATACTCCCATTTGCTGTAGAACATTTAATTAAAACTGTTGCGTCCTGATTTTTTTTCTTCCCTAGTCCATGGGAAACTTGGTCTATGTTCGAGTCATTCGCTCCTTGGAAGCCAAAACGTGTGATTGGTATCCGTAATCGTCTTTCTACAGCGCAACACGATTAGTGCAATGGAAAATCGATTGAAACTGCCCTTCATGCATTGTCGAATACTTCTTTCGCCACAAAGATTACACTCTTGTTCTTTAGTATTGAGGGAGGTTTCAATAACGTCAGCAGGCTTGCAACTTCTGTGGCGCTGAAAGACCTTAAAGCAGACAACTACTGAAAATCTATGCCAAAAAGTGGGATAAGCAACTTAATCTTTGCTTTTTTAGGTTAGGTTTGAATAACTTTGATATAGTTCCACATGAAAGATACGAGTAAGTGCCTCAAAAACTAAACTATTTCGAGCTTTTGATGAAGCAGTCATAGCATCTAGCATTCGCGTTAATCTGATAGCTTGGATAGTCGAAGAAATCTCTTAGATGTAGTTTTATCCTCGGGGAGAGAAGGTTTCTGGTGAGTTCATCGGCCATCAGTTTCCTAGAATATCTCTGTTTCCCGGCATCCGAACAAAGTGAAAGTTGAACGGTCCTGTTCATGAAAGATAGTCGACAATTCGAAAAGGTTACTCTCAGTTCGTGGAAACAGCTCCGAGTGATTTGAGGTATGCTTGGCTGTCTGAGAAGATATACTTATACATTCTGTCTTTGTCACTATAATACGTCTTTGATCGCCAGAACTTCCGCTTGGAACACGCTCTCAAGAGAGGAAATCATTTCTTAGGATTTCCTTAGCATCCCACATCAAATCTTAGTGCAATGGTGACCTCTAAATTGGTTGAAGAGAGTAGTAGAGGATGATCAAGGCAGAGTGACTTGGGATTGATCCGATCAAGTTCAGGATGAGTATAAGTGACCAATTGTGTTTTTGGTACTTTAAGAGATGGCTCTGGGACGAATGACTGAGTTTGCAGTCATCTGCTGTTTCCTGCAAGTGTCTAGGGATGTAAGATTAAAGACCTTGTTTGTTTAGAGCGGTTGAGGGTTTTGATCGGAAAACTCAGCTAACACACACACACACACATAGAATATGTCTTAAGTCACTTTCTTTTGGGCCGCCCACCTTAGAAAAATAACAAGCATCGGTTTAAAAACCAGTAGGTGATATGTGGAGTTAGCACCCATTAGTTTCTAATGGCTTTTTTTTGTAAGAAAGGAAGGCTACGGTGGATTGCTTAATTCTATTTTGTGTATTATACTTCCATCTTATCTTTTTGTCAGTTACTTCGCTTCATCTGAGAAGTTAAGTAGGACACTACCAATTGATGAAGTTGTGTGTTTTCTAAGGTTTCAAACTTTTTTTTTGCTCATTTTAATAATTTATAATCGGTTTGCTTTAGTTCCATTGGGATATGAACAATCCGCAATGGCGTTGTCATCAATATATGTAATAACTTTGAATCCGTCAACAATTTCTTAAAATTAGACTTATCGGCTCAACTTATGAGTCATATACTTGAAAGTACATCAGTGCCGCTGGGTTTGCAAGGCTACTGAAGTTATCAAAGGCACCCTCTTAAAACTCAGGGAGGCTTCTTTATTTACTAAGATCTGTCAGTAGGAGTACGGGGCAAAGTAGAGCCCTTTTCCCATTTCAATGGAAAATAACCTTTAACGCACTTCTACTGAGCATGAAAGCTGAGGGATTCAAGGCGATTGCATACGCAGCACCGATGACGTGCAGTATCGGAGAAGCATGCTTTGCCTCTGAATGACCTGAATACAAATTGCTCTTTAAAAAAAAAAAAAAAACAATAAAATGTTAACTGATTGTAAACCCCCATTCTCTTCACAAAGTAATACAAAATTTCTCAACTTTATACTTCATCACTGAATGGGACTCCACTAACTTTCTTAGATGAAGCGACATATCTGAGCCTTTTTCTTGAAAAAAAAACTAAACTGAAAACGCAATATAAAAAAAAAAAATTTGAAAAGCTAGCAGTAGCCCTTTTTCCTTCAAAAATTCGTTAGGAGCAAATAGGATATATCTCCGCAAGAGTAGGCAGGTATGTGTAAGCGGAGCTCTCCGTTCAACAGCTTCAACTGACTAAGACATTCAACTTAATCATACACCCCTTGATATACATAGCAATCAAACTTCCGCGAGCACAATTTGTGACAAGCCAGAACCAAAACTTTTTAACTCTTTTCAAAAACGTTTTATGCTATAACTCTCAGCATGTAAATAGAAGCAGAGATAAGCGGACCGTTTGACTTTCCGGCAATTTTAATAACAATCAATTCATAAAATATGTAAGGCTATTAATTTAGTTGTCACCAGCCATTCTCTCGAGTTGTAAGTTATACAACCTCAAACATGTGTTTCGTTTGTGGTGATCTCAATAGCTACCTAAACGTTGTCCTGTACCACTGAAGCCTTGTAGCCTTTCTGAACTACAATCAGATATTCTGGCAATCAGAGAAGTCCTTTCATTCTCAGACAGCCAAAAACTCAGTAACCACCTTTGTCTGGATTCCGTAACATTTAGGCGATTATCGTCCAATCGCCCTTCGTACCTTCTCGTCGATTGTATGATCAAAAGCTTGTATCATGTAACTTTTCTTACAGCGATTCAAGGATATCTATTAAAATATTATCTCATAAATTTTGGTAACTTTTTTTGGTTCTTGAAAACGTTTTTTTAGTACCTAGAATGTATAAGATAGTGGTCTTCAAAGTTAAGGATTTCAGGGTTCGCTACTGTCGATTATGTCTTATGAAACGACTGGACAATTAAAAATTTATTTTTCTAGGGGACGGTGTACAGATAGTTTTGGGAAAGGCGATAAACCTTTTCCGATGGTTTCACGTCTGATAGCCACTTTATAAATGCTGGTGTATCATAACACCTTGATATCCGCGTGTAAACTTATGTAAAAGGAAGATACCATAGAGAAGCAATCTGATCTGAGCAAGTCTGGATCTTAAATGTACTAGATGTCGGTTGTCCCTCAGCAGATTCCACCGTAGCTCCGTAAGCTTTTGTCTAGCTGCAAGACTCGCGGTGACTTCTGCTGAAACTGCATGGACATGGGAGAGCAGGATCATATCCCACACTTTCTCTTTTCATGTTACACCCTCTACCAAAACTCCATTTGGGAGAGTTCCTTTTTTAAGCGATCTAGTAAAGGTCAATAAAAATTCAATTTACCCCATATCTATATCGAAACTTCCAAATTAGGAACTTCCTCACATTTTTGTGTGGCTTCACCTTATATTTGTCCAGATGATAGAGGTTTCTAAAAGTAAATGTAAGAAAAGTATTATCACCGAAAATTTCAGATTAAAAATAAATAAATATAAGAAATAGGCCTTCACAGCAGCTCGGAAAGGGGGTGAGAACGTTTCTCTTCACAATAACTTTTGAGAAAGGGAAGGGACTTACCCCTTTCATTTTGCTTAGTCCAAACGGCTAAGTGAGGTGGCGCTTTTCATAGAATGCTATTACTGTCGTAGGACTTACCAATTTTTCGCGAAAGCAGATGGATGTTTCTTCCATGCAATAGGCAGACATGCTAATCATTACGCCATGGGGACCATACAAAAAAATAAGATTGATAAACTCCTACCTCTTCTTTTGTTTTCCTCTTTTTGTTGTTTTCAAAATACCTACTCTAACTTTTTCAAAATACTCTACAAAATTTCCAGATTTTCTACTTTCTTGAAACAACCATCTCAACATCTTTTTCCACGTACATATGCAAATATCTACCGATGATTTTCTATTCATTTCCATTAAAACGATAAAAACAAACTGAAAATTAATTCGCTTGAGAACTTTCCGACTTACAAATTTCTTCCCTGCTTTTCGAGAAGCCCTGAAGTGTAATGTTCCAGAATAAATGAATGTGTATGCTGTATGCATGCTGCTCCCAGTACCTATCACTCTAAAGTCTATTTTTTTTCCTTTTAACAAAGTTGATTTATTTATAAACAAACTTTTGACTCTTACAAATGCAAAATTAAAGTTCTCCGTCTTTTTGAAGTAAAATAAAAACTTTCTAGACATGAAATTCTATATTACCTAAGAGCTTAAGGGAGCAAGCACTTATTCACACTTTGGCTGGCTACCACTCTGACTCTAGTCATCATTTTGTACATTGCCATAGGTATTGGGAAAACAATGCAGCAGCAGCAGGGAGAGTAGCAGGATACCTCTCTATTCAGGACATTTTAAGTTTGGAGTAGAGAACGAAAAGCGTTAGTGCCTATGAAGATTTTCCATGTAATTGGGTGTGTAATGAGTTTTCCAAGTCTCTTAAATGAGTAACGAGACTCCGCACTCGAAATAGTTGTACACTAAGGGAACTTGTATATGCGAGGGCGACCCTTTGACAAGTGATGGTAATTGGATTTTCCAAAAACTTTGAATAGTTTTTGAATTCAACAAGAACATCATCAAAAACGTGCTTCGAAATAAACTGAAAATCCCCTTAGGCAAGCTATATTCTACAATCCACAACAAATGAATTCGACTTGTGAAAAAGGTGATGGAAAATAGTCATTTGCATGGAATATCCTCCTGAGATTGGTATGATTTTTTTTTTACTTTTTTGCTTAACGTTAATTAGTCGTAGAAAATTCTATCCATTTCATTGCATTTACACGAAAGTTTGTCCTGTCTGTGAGTGGCTTTAGGAGTTTATCATGTTAATGATGAAGGAGGCTCCACAGGAGATTGTAAGCTGTGTTGCGGTTGAATATACTCACAGTGTATTGACATTTTCCGCGTTGCTGCTGATGAAGATAAGCCTTTATTTCAATTGAATTGAAATAAATTAGTTTCTAAAAACTAACAGTAGTTGTGGTGGTGGTGTTGTTTTTGCAGTCAGATTGTGTGTGGGCAGGATAAGAAGAAGGGTGAGAGCATAGGGAGTGATGATAGTGGTGCACAATGAAAGCAGAGAGCTAATCACTCGTAGCACTCAGCACCAGACCAGAAATCCATGGTTAGTGTGGGTTTTGCAAAGAGAATTAAAAGTTTTAATTAGCAAATTTATCCTTGGGCGAAACACAGCACAAAAAATAGTAGGACTACAGAGAAAAAAAAGAAACACCCAGTCGTTTATAAATAAAAGTCAAAAATGAAATAAATTTAAAAAGTCCCTCAAGGGTTGTTTTTCTGTTTTGAACTCATTTTTTTATACGAGTGTTTTAGTAGCATGTGTGCCTGTGGACATGTGGTCGGATGTGCATTATTCGAGCTTTTGCTAATGGAAATCGAATTAAAGTGCGTCGCCAGTTTGTTTTTTTTTCTTTAATTTAATTTAAAATTAAAATTTCTCGCATTGATATGTTGACAGATGAAATGTTAGGAGAACGAGAGGTGGAAAAGAACTCGTGATTTTTAATGAAATTGAATAAAACATTGCATATGCATCAGTTGTGGAGAATAAATTAATTATTTTTGTGTCAATAATACCAAAAGAACACTAAATGTCTACTTAATTCATTAAAAAAATATTGCTATCATAGTAATTAGGATTCATTAAACAGAATTGAATGGAAAAGTGTACAATTTCATAGGGTTGCTTGAAATTAAAATGAAAATGAAAATGAAAATTTTATTCAATTAACGAAAAATGATACCGAAATGGAAAGAAATATTTATTCGATGTCAGATAAAGCCGCCACACTTTGGGAAAATATAATTAAATTAAATAAAAGTGATGATAAGTTGGTAATTGTTTGTTATACTTTAAGCTACTACCGGCAAAAGCTTATCGATCAAGTAGATGTTCTTCATTCCACAATACTTTTTTCATATATCTGTCAAGTGTATTTGAAATCTGAAAAGGGTTTGCCATTATGTTTTAAAAATGATTTCAGGCAAGGGGCCACCGCGCCTGGCTCGTATAAATACCAGTCTTAAGCTCAAATATTTTGTGCACCACCGGATATCAGCAATAACTCTATTCAGCGAGTTATTGCTGACATTCGGTGGTGCACAAAATTGGTGGAAATTTCTCTTTCATGGCGTCAATTGTCTCGGGTTTATCTGCATAGACAAGCGACTTCACTAAACACCACAAAAATAACTTAGCAGTGTTAAATTACCCGATCGCTGCCGCACCCGTCGAAGATCTTTCTTGTCAGTCGGTTTTCCCTCTCTTTTGTAAGAATATTTCGTTTTCCAGATTTTCAAAAATAGTTGTAGGAACCAGGATTCAAATTATAAACCGGTAGCTAAGCTTTCTGATATCCCCAAGTTCTTCGAAAGCATTGTGTAAGACTCTCTGTATTTTCATTTAACATGATTTCTTAAAAAGACTACGACTAATCTTATCCAATTCTTATTTTAACTTTCACTAAGTTCGAAAAATAAAACTTTACTTTCAACTTTTCTATTTGTTATACAGGGTGGGCAATTTAAAACTCCCCACTTTCAAACGCGTCGTGAAAAAAAACTAGACGAGTTATAAAGGTGGTAACACTGCAAGGCGCTTCTCCAGACTATGCCATTTCCGTTAGATATTGTTGGTTAGTCGACATGGTTTACTGGAACGCGAAACATCGCGCTTTCTGCGTGGAAGCGTATTTTCGGTATGGTGAAAAAATGGTCCTAGTTCGTCGCGCGTTTAAAAGAGAGTTCAAGTTAAAGCGTCATGAAAACCCTCCCGACCACAAAACAATTTTGTTATGGGTTAAAAACTTTCGAAATTCGGCCAAGGCAACATCGAGCACTCGGAAACGTCAACATATTCGACTCGCACACACATGGTTTCAACAAGACGGCGCAACATCGGATATCGCTAGAGAAGTGTTGTCATTATTGCGGCAGAAGCTTGGCGACTGATTAATTTCGCGAAATTGTGACTTTGTTTGGCCGCCGCGGAGTGCGGATTTAACTCCACTCGATTTTTTTTTTATGGGGTCACCTGAAAAATAAGGTTTATGCGGACAAGCCGCGAGACATCGAAGCCCTCAAAACATCGATTACGAGGCACATCAACGAAATTAAGAGAGAAAAGTTAAGTTATGTAATGACGAATTTTTGTAAAAGGCTACGTGAGTGCAAGCGTTGCCGTGGCCACCATCTCAATGGTGTCATTTTTAAAAAACAAAGCGGATATTAAATGGCATAGTGTGTACTTTATTTCCTTTTTTGAATCGTCTTTCTAGGTATTATAGTTTTTGTATACGACGAAGAAGAAGAAGAAGAAGATAGTTTTTGTATACGACGCGTTTAAAAGTGGGGAGTTTTAAATTGCCCACTCTGTACAATTCAACTAATCACCACTTATCCAATCTTTACATCATTAATTTAAATAAAAACTGACCTCGGCTTGCGCTAGCGACGTCTTTATATAGAAAAGGATATCACCATTATCGAACTTTCTAGATAAGACAAGAACCGTCATGAAATTTTCGAACAGTTTTTGTTTGTTAGCTCCTTTGCAATTATTGTATGCGATGCAAGCAACCCTTATTCGTCCTTCATTACACACTCAGCCCTATCACAGATTCCATCGTAGTAAACTTCCACACTTAAAACTTAGTTACGAACTACGAAAATTTGTGCTCACAAAATCCGAATAGAATCGAAGAATTATTTCCAGTTGCCACACTAAATACCGCCATGCTAGTTTTCGAAATCAGCTGTTTTACGCCAAATGTGCAAGATCATTCACATTTTTCTGCAAACATAACTTCTTTCGTATATTAAGACGACGAATTTACATTCCACTCGGATTTGGTGATACCAAATCTACGAATTTCGAAATTCGTTCCACTCCGAATGGATTATGTGATAGTTACTTCGGGAAACTTAGACTTTTTTCGATTACGATGGAATCTGTGATAGGGCTGACTGTCTCCTTCTGGTATACTCCTCAATTATATTTCTGTGCGCCAGCACACTGACTCACAAACAACACATTTTTGTGGAATGTTCATTGGCTGTACATTACAGTATCAATGAATCAGTCGGCCATTGTATATAAAACCTATCGGCCATTGTATAGAAACGCTCCCGATACTATAGCCATTTATGTTCACTATTAAAACACTTAGCGGTTCTATTAAAATTTATTTTGGTTGTGCACTTAGCTATTCATGTACATATAATAAACTATGCAAAAAAAAATTTTTTTTTTTGTTTCAAAAACCATATTGAAAATATTGTTTTTGATAGCTAAAAAAAAATTCCAAAAAAATTTGAACTCAGAAAAAAGTATTTAGAGGTCTATCAATCGTGTTTTATATTTCTTAGACCTAACCTTACTTGAGCGTCAAAACTATTCAATTATTTTGAGC
Source organism: Melanostoma scalare (assembly GCA_949752695.1). Taxonomy (NCBI): domain Eukaryota; kingdom Metazoa; phylum Arthropoda; class Insecta; order Diptera; family Syrphidae; genus Melanostoma; species Melanostoma scalare. The sequence continues at coordinate 39,714,627 of OX456984.1, forward strand.
CCAACAAATTTAACGACAAATATTTTTGTAGAAAATTAAATTTCCTTTAAGAAAGGTTTTCTTAAAAATTTTTCTCAGACTAACCGTTTCCGAGTAATCAAGCTTTGAAAAATGGTATGTTTTTTTTTGATTTTGCTCTTTTATTTTGGAGTTTCTTAATTCACGTAAAAATCAATATGTGAAAAATCGCGAACATGTTCCTTAAAGGAAATTGAATTTTCTAAAAAAAGGGTCTTCTTTTTTTGGGCCCAGTCTAATGTATACATTGTAGTATTGTAGGGTGGGTTCTAAACATAACTCTCTTTCGTATTCAAAAGAGTGGCCCTTTTGTCGTGAAGATAGATAGCTGAACCATCGGGAATGTTTATGGTGTAACTAATCGTTTTATATATAATGGTGTTGGTCCGGGAAAAGGTTCCGAGCTTGATGTTCTTACTACTGATTTAAGCAAAGCATTCGACAAAATCATTCATCAAATTATCCATTTCAAACTTAAAACCTTTAGTTTCCCACCACTAGTTATGGAATGGATTAGATCATATTTTGAGAACCGAATATATATGGTCATCCTTAGAAAAGCTGTATCCGATCCAATATTTGCCTCTTTTGGAGTTCCCCAGGGTAGATATCTCGGTCCACTCCTGTTTGTGCTTGTCATCAATGACGTTGGCGGTATCATTTCGTACTCGGATCTGTCCAGACGACATTAGAATAGTAAGAGTTATCTCATCTGCTCAGGATTCTTCGCTCCTTCCACAAGACCTCAGCTTTTCTTTAGTTGGTGAAATAAAAACTTTCTTGAGTTAAATGTTAAAAAATGCCAGTCCATGACTTTCTCGTATGAACGCTTACCTTACCTTACCTTCTTCTTGGAATTTATTATTTACGCAAGCCCGCCTGTCCCTTTAGTTTCGTCTATTCTATTACCAGATGTAACTCACAAGTTTAATACTTGAAATTATTTAAAAATCGGTGTGAACAGCTGTTTCGTTTTTTGAGACAATTTACTGAACTTACACAGTGCCCTGTGTAAGTTGGCGCGGTGGGCGGCTTCAATTAACGACAAAATGGCAAACCAAATTGAGCATAGATCATGAACAAACTCCTAAAAAAAAAAAAATATTGCCAGATTGAAAACCACACATCTAAAAAAACCCACCCTTTATTTCGAGAGTTTCAGTTTCTTGAAGACGATCGTGATTAGGAGGTAACATATCGGGAGACATAGAAACAGCTGAACACATTTTATGTGAATGCCCTGCCTTAGCTAGATCCAGGCTAAAAATATTCGATAAAGGGTTCCCCTGTCCCATTGATATCAGAAACACCTCTTCCTCAAAGATTCTTAGGTTCTTACATGACCTCAGCTTCGAATGAGCTAACCTATACACTACGTGTTTTTAAACCTAAGGGAACAGCACAAAAGATCTTTCAGGTCGACGTGCTTGTAAAGGCTATTTTCACCTTCACCCTACTTATTTAAAAAAAAAAAAAAAAAACATATCGGGAGTCTATAACATGATAGTGTTTTTCTTAATTCAATAGAGAAGTTCACACTGTACAATTAGTTGGAATGACTTTGGTCTGAATAACCAATTATGGAAAATGTGAACCCTTAGACGACCGCTTGTTAAATTTTTTGGATGGTTTACAAATGTTTTGGAAATATTGTTTTAGGATGAAGTCTGAAGACAAGTCTGATATGTCTTGAACGCGAACTTCACTCGATCCGATCATCCAACATCCATCCAACGAAGTCTGCCAAGCTAATTTCACAGTGTAAACTGTTTTAATCGAGAAAACAGAAATATATTTTTTTGGTTGGCCAAAAACAGCTTCAAAACTGTGTTTTGTTGATTTAGAATTTCGCGTTCAAACTACTTTGTTTTTTCTATTTTTTGGGGGAATGTGTATAGTATTTTGATCTTCTTCAAGTTCTAGCTAGAAATTATTGTTGAGTACGATTCTTATGGCGTTTATTGCACTAGCAGAATCAAATCAATGCCTGGAATTAGCTTATATCCTTGTCTTTCTTAATCTTACCTAGTGGCAAGCATTACCAAGATAATAAAATAATATATGCAGCCTTAATCTTAACACCGGAACAAACTCAATAGCAATATACGAGTACACTAAATTGATCAAGTCAAGGTCAAAACTAGTCGATTTCAGTGTGTTTTGTATGGCCCCTTAATCAGTGAATCAACCGCACTCTCATTCGAATGCCAGTGTTAAAATCAATATCCTTGTCCCGAACAATATACCACAATCAAGTTGCTTATCATTAAACAAAGTAAACTTAATGATTGAATTTATTCATTAACAACTTACTTAAGGCTCAAGTAAGATCAACAATGAATCTTATCGTTGCTTGCTTTTCACTCTACCATTTGTTACAATTAGGTACAATTTCTGTTTAATTTCAATCGTTTGTTTGTTTGGTTAGGTAAATTGCAGGTGTGTCTACAAATGGTCTCTCTAAGTGCTGTTTTTGTAACTATAGGAAGGAATTAGATATGTGGTTTGCCTCTAGGTTAATTTTAAAATATTATTGTTTTTTTAATGGGTTCGTCTTGGGCATTTCCTTAATGGTAATTCATTTGTCACAGTCAGAAAGGTGTTTGGATTCTTATCTTATATTGGTTGGTACAAGATTATACACGTCGAAAGAAGTACAGTGCAGATTAATTACATTTTGTCTTCATATTTAAATTCAAGTAAAGACGAAAAAAAAGTGAATTAAAAAAGAATAGGTTAATGACGTAAATGAATTTCTGGTAAGCGGAAGTCGAAGTGTATTTATATTTAGGTGATCGCAGCCTGGTTTGATTTATTTCGAAATGGTGTTTTTTTTATAAGTACTACTGACTAACTGCAAAAATAATTATTACTATAATTGATGACCAATTTCGAAATTTTGCACATATTTAAGTAAAAAAATATAATTTTAATTAGTCCCATTTTGGCTTTGAATAACTTGAGTAGAAGCTTATCTCTGAAAAAACCATTAGAGAACTTTTTTAGAGCTTCTAGTTTTCTATCATAGCCATCTATATATAGAACATGATATATTCAACTCATCCAGCAGTACAAAATCAAATCACAGACTCGCGATGAGCGCACACTAGATACTAATTTTTTGAGCTCTCCTTTTTATAGTCATCTCTTGATACCTTTCCAAAAGTTTTTGTGGGGTAATTTTCACAAAAACAATTTCATCTCGCCATTCTCCTGCATACGTATACCATTGTTACACGTGTAATTCAGCTATTCGTGTATAAAAACGTGTGCTAAGGATTTAAAAGTGTAAGTTTAGCTACACATCTGTTACTATTTTGCAAACTCTTTCATGGCAGTTTCTGTACCAGTCTAGAGCACACGTGTACCACTAAATATACTAATGCCTTTCGACCTAAGTTTTATCCTTACAAACTTAGTTTTCTAGATCAGTTTTTTTGGGTTTGTTCTTAAAATTACTTAAAACTAATTAAAACTACTTGAGTTTACCTAAATTTACTTAAAACTAGAGCAGCCACAGTAGCTTTCTATGTTTTTGTGTTTATTGATTTTTGTGGTTTTTTATATTTTCTTTTTTTTTTTTGTATATTTTTCGATTTTTCATTTTCTCTTAGAAGTGGCTTTTTTTTGGATTTTCGTGTTTTTTTTTGGTTTTTTGCTGCCACTGTGCCCACCCCCTATACCCTTAGTCTTATAAGCTTAACCTTTGTAAGCCAACCATTGGCGACTCGCTATCAATATCAATTGCAATTTGTTGCTCCGACAACCACCAGAACAGTTTTGATGTTTTAACAACGTCACGACTTACGGCAGACGTGGTAGATCAGCGGAACCGCCAATCTATCCTGTATCAAACCTTCCATATATCAATATAGAGGTAAGCCTCCGGCGGGAAAAATCCACTGAAGCGTGTTTTTTCCATATATTCAATGTTGGTGTAGTAAGCCCCAAATATCAGGCTATTGGTCGAGGTAATCGCTCTTATAATGAAGTTGTCGATTCTGTTTATTTTAGCCCCTTTTTAAAGGACCCCATTAGGATAATATTTTTTTGTTATCCGACTCTGGAGTTCTGTGTAATCAAAGACTGGTGCATAGAGACTGTCTCTCATACACCCGAATCTTTTCTATTTGAGACGCTGTACGGCTGTAACGTTGAACCAAACAGGACACCCATAGACAATGATTGGCCTTATTAGGGGCATGTAGCAAATCATTTTCATTCTTCTATCAAGTTGTATGGTGAAGCAAATGCTCCTCTAGCCCTGGCCAGAGCCGTATCCATATGTTCATACACGGATAGTTAATTTACAAGTGTACTTAGTGTTACAAGTGTATTATGTAGTACACGTGTAATTATTTTAAAAATTATATTACGGTGGTTTCTGAACCGATTGACATTTAAAAGAGAATGCGTTTTGACTGTTTACGGAATTAAGGCCCGTATTATGAGTAGCGAATCGAACTAAAATTCCAGCGAATTCGATAATTTCGTATTATGAGTAGCGACTCGCTTAAATGAAGTTCGCTTCAAATGTCAAAAAGTTATCGACTAGAGCTATCGACCAATGATGAGTAGCGAACGTTCGATATTGTATTCGCCCAGCGCGTCAAAATCGTTCGAACGAAAGTTATGGGTGATAAAGCAAGCGAATGAAGAGTTTAGTTTTTTTTAGATGCTAATTTGATTTGATTGATTTGATTAAGGACAAATAGCAGTCAGCTCGCAAAGCAATTGAGCAATTGTTTTCCAATTGACCTCAACTCACTTGGTCCTCCTTCTCGTGAGAGAAAAAATGGCATAAGGTTTGCTTATAGGTTTCTAGGATCCCCTGCAGTTGCGCCTTCAAATATAAATGCATTATAAAGAATGAAAGAAACAAATCTGCAGGAAGAATTATGCAGTAATGATGAAGATGCCCAAGTTATGCAAGAGGAAGATACCCAGCATGTTCAAGGACCATCATCATCTGGCCAGCAGCGATCCCTGCCAGCTTATAAAAGTAGGGAGAACACTTTAAATGAAAGAGAAAATGCACATAGTTATGAAATTTTTAAAATACCAAACTGACACACTAATTTGTTCTGTGCACTCTCATTTTCTTCCATATCTTCAAAAAACAAATCAACACTACTTATCAAGCATACTTATAATGAATTATTTTTTTTAATATTTGATTGAGAAAGAAGTTTTTTAACAGATCAACAACAATTACAAAGCAATTTGACATATGACCATGAAATATTCACTTTTTTATGTTGGTACCTATCACATCGAAAGCGAATGTTGTAGTTCGCTACTCATAATACCACGAAGCTTGTAGTTCGCTGAACAGTTCGACTAGAAGCGAACATTCGATTCGCTACTCATAATACGGGGGTAAAAAAAATTATTTCAATAGATGTACAAGCTGTACAAATGGGCAATGTCTCGTAAACATTGCAGTATACAGACTCGTGGCGATCACCTTTTGCAAGTCCCTCGATAGTTACATAAGCTGTGGAAAGTGCTTTCTGACATAGTCCATCGAAATCACTGAAATGGTTAAGTGAAGAACCCTACTGTTGTTGCTCCCAAATCTTAATTCATTTTATTTATGGGGATGTCTTTGATATAACTCTTTTTTTGGAGGAAGTGCTCGGAACTACCAATGTATTCGTATTTTTAAGAACACAGTTGCCAGTGCTGGGTTTCAATGTTTGACTCTGTTTATCTCAGTTTTTAATGCCCTAAGATGGATTTTAGTTATTTACATCTCCACCATACTTTTCGAATAAATTCGAAGCAATAACATATCTATACAAAAACTGAGGAGAACAGCTCGTTTGAGAACGTTTAAAATAAATAGGCAAAAAGATGCTGGATTTGTTCTATTTTTTTGTAATATTTCAATGGAGTGAGATATTTGAAAAAAAAAAATGGTTTTTGTATTACACGTTACACGTGTATTTCTAATTACACTTAAATAAATGAATAAATAGGTTGGCGCAACTGAGTGAGGAGTCCCAGAGCCTAGCGGAATTTTAACAAGCATGCCTTGTGAGGGAATGGAGGGGACCTACAAATTTCTGCTGACTCCGAAAGTTAATCGAGAAAGCGCTTTTCATAGCAATGAGTCTTCTAACGGGGGCAAAATTCCTCGAGAAGGGTCTATACCCGTGAAAAAACACATTTGCTTCTGGTGTTCGAACCTCGAACCTCCAGGTTAACTTGCCAATCATCACGCTACTGGTATCGCACTAATTACACATGGATTTCTTGTTTCTCTTGTATTTCATATAACACGTGTTTTTCGCATTATACGTGTACACATCTACACATCTTTGTTCGCTTTTGGAAAAACACCTAACGGACCATAAGGGAGTATGAATACTTCCCTGAGTAGCGGACTTTCCATGGTGTGCCAAACTTGGTATGTCGGATAAAACAACAAAAGTTTCTCGCTCTCCCCCTTTCGGGACCACTTGCGCATTTCTTCGAGGAGTTATCCTTGTCTAGGTTGCGAATTCTGGTTCTTCACCTATCTCCTTTTTTCAGGATCTCCGTCAGATACGTGCTTATTCGTTTCTACTGCTCTTCGTCTATTATCATCTTCTGGAAAGTTATTTTGGCTAATTTCGAAGTTCTGTTTATCTCCTGACGTAGAGATTCCCACCTACTGCAATCGAACACTGTGTGGTAAACGTAGTCTGTCAACGAATCTGCGTATTGGCTTCCTCTTTTCAAGGTCAAGTACCTGTGTTCGGTGAGGGAGTGTGTGACGTAGTTCACCTCGTCGTGTTTCCGGTTACTTCATTCGCTTAGGTATCCGATCAATCCAGCGCCCTCTGCTTTCCGACTCTCATCGTTCCTGCCACTGTGTAAGCGCTTTTGCTTCCGTATTAGCGGCTTCCACGCCGCGCCGGTTTCTGCTTCCCATTCGTGTATATGTATTTTCTTTGAACGCGTAGAGATCAATTAGTACGACACATTCGACTAAAAAAACTGCTGGTTAAGACACTGTGCAGTAGTTGTTCGCTATTCGCAAAACATCGCGCCTTGGTATCGATGCCAGCTGTTTTCGGTACTTTTCTTATTTCAGTGCTTCAGCACAAATCTCGCTTCCGTAGAGTAGAATTGACCATGTTGTTGCGAAAAGAAGTCTCAGTTTGCCTGGATCGGCCTGGATGCAATATTTTTATTTGGTGTTCTTAAAAGCTTTTTTTAATGAATTACACAAAAAAAACCACAGTGACTCCAACCCTTTTTCGGAACTGATTTTGAAAAACATTTGCATGGACTCGCAACACTCTGAAACATGTTTCTTGGAAGTATTAGTATTAAGATTTTTCTACTGACGGAGTACTTGAACCTCCTAGGAACGTTCTGTTGAATATTTAAGCATAGTGATGACAAAACTCTTAAAAATTGTTATCAATTACCAAGAAGTACCTACCTACTGATGAAATAGTTCAAATAGAACAAACAATAAAAAAAATAATTGGAATAACTTGCAAAGCACTTGAAACTACTGAAGATTTACGGTCAAATTACTTAAGTAGAACGAATAAGTCAATAAAATAAATAATTATTATCAAGCACAAAGAATTACTCACCGAATCAAATGTGTTGACAATTTGCTTGGAAGCTATGTTTAGACTTCGTTCTTGAACTTGAAAGTACTTGAATGGCATTTAACTCGATACTGCAATAAGAGTGTTCGAATGCCTCGAATGCCTTTCTCGTAAATCTTGAGGACGTAGGAGTAATCTGTGGAATTTGAACGAAATTCTATAGCTTTTGTCGGAACCAGTTTGATTAATTCAAAAAAATTCGATTCTGCTTTCGTTCTCATTGAAGTATTTCGATAGTAGAATAGAGTTTATTGAGTATTATTCGGCCCCAAAGGGATTTTTTCAAAGAACGTGGACTGTTTTCCTGAAAATATTGTTCTCTAAAGGTTTAAATGAATCATAAAAACTTACGTAATAAAAATATGCAAAGAAGTAATGCACCAATCAAAAGTAGGAATGTGTTTCATTCCAAAGCTTTTTCAATCTTGAATTAAGTTCTGAACATTCGATTTATCAAGTTCTTCCTATTCTATTGAAAACTCAAAGAAATGGTCTGATTGAATAGATGTGACTCCATAAATTATCAAAGTGGCACCCATTTTGTAGTTTCAATCTCAACCCAATTCCATGAGAACCACTACCACGTGTGTGCCATTCTGTGTGTCTGATTACATGAGAAGCAACCATGTCTGGTTTCGACCACCCTACCCGATAAATTTATAGCATTATAAGGCTTCAGATGTTCGAAACACAAATGTCTTTCATTGTCATGAATCGAAGTGGTACCTTTATGCCAATGGTCAACAAAGCTATTCAAAATGCAGACGAGGCACTATCCCAACACAAAAGCCTTCTCTTTGCAAAATATTAATGTTCATGGTATAAACGAGTAATTCTAACAAATCATTTCTCTATTTCCAAACACACACACACAAACACTCATACTAAGATAGATTCAAAGTCGAAGGGAAAATTGCCTATGAATGACAAAAGTGGCCAACCGAAGCCGCAACAGTGGCAGCAATTCTTCTTAATGGTTCAAACCATTTGTGCGTCTGGCAGTTTCTCGTTACTGTTTCTCTGCTCTGTTGCTTATTTGGCTATTAAATTTTATTAGTTGACAGTTGAAATGGCGATCGATAATTCAATTGTGCTGACCAATTGCCACACATAAACGCACACACTTCTTTTCTTCTGAGCTATGAAAAAAATCTTTTTAAAATGAACCTAAGGAACTTCTTATTCAGCCCCGTTGCCAATGATGGCAATTTCGTTACTAGTTGAAAAGAGTATACGTATATATCCATCTATCCTTTTTCTGTATTGACCGCATTTAATTTATTTCCTCATTTTGCCACAAGTCCTTTTTGCCATTTGGAATTTCTCATATCCGGTGGCAATATAAAGAAAAGGGCGTAGGGTGCTTGCATAATAACGTATGTCATTTCCTATGAGTGGTTCTTACCCTGCTTCTTATGTGTATGTATGTAGTTTACGATATAATTGGGCTCTAGCAACAAGTTTGCCAGTATGTATTCAGAAGTATGTACATTGCATGCAAGTTCTCGAACAATGTTTTGAAAAATAATTGTTTCAATTTGAGTATTTGCGTGTTGTTTTTTTTTTTTTTTTTTGAGAAATTTTATACATCACCGGGTTAGATTGTTATATGTACTGTTAGAACTACACCCACCAGTGGGACCAATTAGGGGAATTATTCTGCACGTTTGCTATTTTCTGATCTGATTGCATGGAAAAGTTCACTGCTGCCAGGCAGAATTTGATACGCAGCGGTTGTGTTTCACACGGGTTGGGGTCAGAATTCTGCCGGGGTCATAATTCTTTTTTCAAAATTCTGCTTTCAGAATTCTGCTTTTCAAAATTCTGCTTTTCAAAATTCTGTTTTTCAAAATTCTGCTTTCAAAATTCTGCTTTTCGAAATTCTGCTTTTCAAAATTCTGCTTTTCAAAATTCTGCTTATCAATATTCTGCCAATTATAAAGAAAATGAAAGTTTGGAAAATGTTAAAAAGCGCGCGCTTTTTAACATTTTCCAAACTTTCATTTTCTTTATAATTGGCAGAATATTGATAACAATTGTTCTTACTCTCTCCTAGTTATTTACTTTCTTAAACTCTTGCTTATTAAAGAATTAGAAAGTAGAGAAGTAGTTTTATGATTTCCTCAGTGTCACTCTCTTACTTAAAAAAAAAAAAAAAATACATAACTCATTTAGTGTCATTAGTGTTTTCGCTTCGAAAGTGTTAAGATTAAAATATAAAAATGAATGTGTCAATCGTTAAATCAAATAAAGGAAAAAATAAATTATGTGTGGATGGATATATGTTCTACTTTAAAAAGTTTAATAAGTGTAAGCATTATAATTGGGCATGTGCGAATCGTTTAAAAGATAAATGCGGATTGCGAAAAATATTGTTCTATTTGGTCTTGTATAGCTTTATGTTATGTTGTTTTTTTTGTTCATTCATGATAAAGTTTCTTTTTTATTGTTTTTTTTTTGTTCATTTTGTTTTTGTTCTGAAAATATAAAATAAAAAAAAAATCAGCAGAATTTTTTCCTATTTAGGCAGAATTTTGAAAAGCAGAATTTTGGAAAGCAGAATTTTGTCAGCCAGAATAAAAAAAAAGCAGAATTTTGAAAAGCAGAATTTTCATTTTAAAAGCAGAATTATGAAAAGCAGTATTTTGTAGCCAGAATTTTGACCCGCTCCCGTTTCACACAGGCATACAAATATTTTGTATTCAAAAAAATGACGGCGAAAAGAGTATCCAGGGAAAAAAGTTGAAACGGAACATGCCGTCAATAAATTTTAAATGAAACAAACTTTTGATTGGAGCAGTTAATGGACGTCTTTATTGTTGTTGTCGGAAAAAACATTTGGTTAGAAAATTGGTAGTAAAATGTCACCAATAAGAGGGAAATAACGGCAAGGCGGGTGTGACGAATACCTGTGTAAGGTTTTATTTATTTAAGAGCCTTTGAATAAAAGTTGACGTCTTCTTCGACATGCAAAACACGCAATTAAAGAAAGAGAAATTCGTAATTGCAAATAAATACATCAATGGAGCTACCTTGATGCCTTAAAATAAAATAAATTTATAAATTCATTTTATAATTTATTTCAATAAATAAATACATAAATACATCAATGGAGGAAATTGGAGGGAGGAAAGACATCTTTTGGGTGTGATGTGACATGCTGTACTATGGGCTTTAAGACTTTTGGTGATCTGCAATATTTGTGTATGTGACGTTATTACTCAAAGCAGATGAGGAAGATCAAATTGAAAGATCGACTGAAGAGCCAAAGGAACTTAATAGCAATTAGAAATGCGCCTTAATTGGAGTCATAAAAAAAGAAAACAGATACTATTGAAAAGGTGTGAAAAGGCAAGAGTCCACACTTTTTTCCTTTGAAGATATATGTAGGTAGTTAATAGTGAATGTTTTGTAAAAACAGGTTTCCATAAAAGCTTAATAAAAAATGGGCTAGATTACTAAATGAAGCTGTTACTCAAGTAAAAACCGTCAAAAATATCTGAGACATACCAAAAAGTTGCAGAAGAATGTCCAGACAACCAAAATTTTGCACTCTTGACCTTCAACGATTTCAAGACCGTGTATAGCACGGATACCAGCGGAGTGTCGAATCACTTTGCCAGCCCCTGATCAGCTTTGTGCTAAGACGAAACTTATCATACTCGCTGCCAGCAGGTGAAGATGTAGCAGCGGCTGTCAGGAATGAACATGTTCAGCTTTTTGCTGCTTAGACTAGCTCCTAGCTCTTAAGACAAAAAAAAATTTACGGTTGTCTGTAGATATTTCCTGATATCAGCTAGCAAGTAGTAGCTTATAGTGTATCCGGGCTGGCAGCCGCTGCTTGCTTCTGGTACTCGTAGCTGTCGGTAAGAAGCGGCTGCTAAGGTTGTGAGAGTAGTTGCAGATACGAGGTATACAGAGCCATGTCTAGTGCAGCTATGGAAGAGACTTTTGAGTTTTTGAGACTGTGGACACCCTTGATGTCATTCGATTTCGTTTACATCGTAGATACTTGAAAAGATTGTGCAAAACTGAAGCGTCAGCACCAGAGATATAGTATTTCAAAAGTCTGTCAAGTTACTGCTTTACGCAGACAATATTGACGTAATGTGAAGAAATGAATGTGACGTCATAAGTAGGTCCTTTTGTGAACATTAAAACAGTGGCTGAATTACCGCAAACGCGATAGAGTAATACGTGACTAAATTATGTGTTTTTGGCAAGAAGATTGAACATCGCCGAATTGGACAAAACGTCACAATTGTCAGACATAATTTTGTCTATGTAGGATTCCCTAAAGACACACAAACAACATCAGTGCGGAGATCAAACAAAGAATTTCTTTTTTCCATCAATGCTACTATTGATTCAGATGGCAATTTAGTAATAAAACCTTGTCTAAAAAAACCAATGTTATCTTTAATGAGACCTTGAACATCCCTCGCCGAAGCGTGGACCTTATATGGAACGGATGAGGAAACCCGTGTTCGTTTCGAAAAAAATATATTCCGAATAATCTTTGGTCCCGTATGCGAAGACGAAGAAGATACAACAACGAACTGTATGAGCTGTACCGCGACATGGTTATAACTAGAAGAGTACGCATCTTGAGACTACGATGGCTATAGGGCATGTTGAGCGGATAAATATCAACGCTTTATAGAGAGCATATCTCAGGGAAATCGCGGAAGGGCATGACCTCAGCTAAGGTAGCGCATCAAATGGAAGAAGACCTCAACTTAAAATCGAAATCGTTGGCAAAAGATGTTGGGTGATTCCTAGGTTCACCCCAAACTGTAATGCCCACCTTATTAAGTAATTTAAACAAACAAATAAATAAGAAGGAATGCATAAAAGTTACCCTGAATTCTTCTTTACAACAAAAACTGAAAGTATAAGGCTACGGTTACAGTAGTGTGACAAAGCGATGTGATGCGAGAAGCGATGCGACAAAATATTCGAGATGCGATAATAGTTAGATGGGGCAAAGTCGATTTTGTGCTGTAGTAATCACAATATGCCTTTGTCATCTGAAAATTTATATTTAAAGCTATTGAAGGGGTAGAAATGGAATTTGTATTTCCATTTCTACTAGTACTATTTCTCTAGTTTTTAACCAAAAACAAATTTCTTTTACCTATTTTCAAAGTTTAACTATTAAAGAATTCAGAACGATTTTCCTAAATTCATAGTATTTTCCGAGAAATATGCATTTTGCTATTCTGCGCATCCAAACTGACTTGGCTTTATTTCGAAACTTTAAAAGCATTTCTCTCCAAACTGTCTTTTTAAAAACTATGGCAACAATTTCTCGAACTTTTTGAGAGTCTTCTCTATGGTCCAAGCTACGCTCATTTCCAAATTAATTTTTTTTTCTATTTTTGAAAAATTTGGAAAAATCCGAAAAAAATTTAAGTCATTATTTTGTGAAAAGATTAATAATCTTCTTTGTTTTTTTTTGTATCCGATTGCTGGAAGGGATGGAATCGTGGCTATGTAAGACTCCCCACTTCATCAGCTGCAATTTTTTTTTTATTTTTCAACTTTTTTTATGTATTCTTTAAATGTTCATTAATAAAAACATTGATTGCTTTGTTTACGACAGCGACTCTTCAAACTGTCTGTAATTCATGCTGTATACCAGAACACCCGCTTAAGAGGAAGAAAAAGGGTGAAAACTGTTGATATCAGATCTTTCGAGTTCATTTCTGTACCTAAATCAAAACAATTATTTATTACTTCATTTAGTTTTATTCCTTTATAATAAGAACGACCAGAATAACAAAAAATTGCTCCACATAACATAAGCACTGAAATTAACTAGTTTCACTTTTTGTCTTCGAAAGTGAAACATACACTTCTCGCACAATATCGCTTGAAAGAGTGGTCATAAGGGTTTTTGTGGGAGAAGCTTGCGAGAACAATGCGTGAGGGGTGAGGCTCGCAAGTGTAACTTCAAATATCGCTCTACTGTACGTGGATAAGATTACATGTAAACATTTTCCTCGCATTCAAGCGCTTTTCGCGTTCTAGCACTACTGTATGTTGAGCCTTAGTGTTGATGTAGCTATCTTGCTGCCATTTTTAGAAGAAGTTTATAAACCCTTTGGGAAGCTATCCTTGTGTCGGGTAATTTTTCCTGTAGAAAGTTCATTGTTTTTCCATCTTCTGTTTTCCCATTATCCTTTTGCTTTTTTATTTTGAAGATCGTTTCTTAAAGCTTCTCCTCATTTTTCTATTCATATTTAAGTTGCCGTCAGATTAAAATATTTTGAAGTAATGTTTAGCGTATCTGCCTGTTTGGTGGCAGGTTTGAGGTTCGAGTCCCAGAACCATCAAGGAAAAAAATTTTTATCCACAGGTATCGCCTTTTGTGAGGAATTGAAAATTTTTGCGATAGTAATTTCATGTCATGAAAAGCGCTTTCTCGATTATCCGTTCGGAATCGGCAAAAAGTTGTAGATCCCTTCTCTCTTCTCTTACATGGTATGATTGAGAGCCGGAGCTCCCCGTTCTGGTAACGTCACCCTGTTAACTTACTTTTTATTCAATTTCATTTCATCTTTGTTCCTTTCATCAACATATTTTCGTCCCAGTAACTTTGTCTGTCAGATGACCTTTGTCATTGTTCTGAATCAAAAAGCAATAAAAACGAAATACTTTTAACTTTCTCAATTCAAGTGCACTCAGTTAAACATTAAGATTGATTTTATTGTTCATTCCGTATCAGTCTGATACATCAAAGCAATCGAGGGAACGTTAAGAGAACTTCTTTTATACATCATTTGCTATGCTACAAGCTACAACACCTTCTGTGGCGATAGAGTAAAAAAAAGCAATGAATTTATTTTACAAAATCAATAATTTTTACGATTCCTAAAATGAATTTTGTTGCCTAAACTTGTGTTGCTATACTCACTCGTTCTTTCTTTGTGTGACTTGACGTTTGACCTAAGAGCAATAAAAAAAATTAAAAACACTCCGAGTGGTCCTCATAATTGTTTTCTTTTTATTGCATTGCTCCTCTAAGTATTTTATTTCCTTCTAGTTATCTGCCAAATGCTTGGACAGAACCAAACCAACTGAGAGTAACAGCTTTTGATGTTTTTCTTATTTTATTTTTTTTTATATCAACTTGAATAGTTTTTATGAGAGTTTTGTGGCCATGACATGCGGGTATGTGGCACCCTTTTATGAGTTTGTAGTAAATATGAAATATGCGATATAATTGGCAGAGACACACGTTCTTTGTTATGAAAATCTGGAAGACAATAAAAGGCGCTCACTGCTTTACTGGTTTGTTTTGAGCTCAGCGTTTTAATAGCCTTTTTGGTGAGGATAGATAAAAACTTTTGAAATAAAAGCAACTTTCACTCTTACATTCAACAAAGAGAGTTTCATTGCTCAGCTCGAGCTCCAAAGTCTTTGAAGAGTGTACTCAGTTTTCAAATATGACTCACTCCTCTTATTTCCAAAATCGTTGATTGATTTACTAACTTCAATCAATATTATAGGAAGACACAAAGAGTGCCACCGCTTCCTGAATCTTGTTAATTTTTAAAACTCACCACAAACTGCCTTAAGCTGACTCACTCCATTAAAGGCCTTCATTTAAAACAAACTTTCATACACCCAGCGTACGGTGAATTTAAATTTATCAAGAAGAAGCTGTGTGGCATAACCAATTCGTTTTACATCCCCTGTTTCTCTTTAAACAAATGTTCCAATGTTTACTTAGCTTCTTTCAACTCGATGAGATTCCAGCTGCTTAAAAGACGTACAACCTTAGTTGCTATGCTAACGATCGCTTCTATAAGGAGACATAATTGAATTACTTATTTCTTATTCGCCCCCTTATGTTCAGAATACACACCAACCCAACCACACACATTTTTTTTTGCCTACAGAAATGCCTGACCTACACCAGAGCTATGCGTTGTGGGCTAGTTTGGAGCAGAAAGCACTTTAACCATACGGCACGTTCCACACGCGACGCGGTCAAATAAAGCTCGATGTGTATATGTTTTTCGTGCTCTGTCGGAAATTTCTAAATGTTTATTTTTTTGCGGGTTGATATTTAGAGAATTATAAAAAATAAAACACTAAACAAATAAAAAAGCCTGTGCTATCATTAAAATAGTTGGCAACAAGTGTAGGTACTTATTTGATGTGATGATAGTTCAGTACTATCACACTGGAATAGTAGCACATAAAAATATAAAATTAAACTTAGATTGACTTTGTGATGAGATAATGCAAAACAAAAGGGAGGAGATGCTGATTGAGGTGCGGGACATGGTGTGTGTTCATCTGTAATGTGATGCATAACGAAGTGTGACAAGGGTGGCTATTATGTACATTTAAGTTGTGTAATTTGATTAAGACACTAATTATCGGGCGTGCCAATCATTGATTGATTTGAAGTTCAATCTGCTTTCAGTGTAGAAATAAGGCGTTTTATTTTGATGAATTCGGTTTTTGTTTGATTTATTCAGAGGAAGTCTTTTTTTAGAGAAGTAGAGATATAAAAAAAAGGTGACACTAAAGTGACTTGTTTTTTAGACGCATCATGCTCCGAGTATTCATATTGACAGAAATTTCGAACCAAAAAAGAATCAGTGACTGAAACTATACGTCACTCTCTTTTGGCATAAGAAAACTCAAACCAATTCGATCGATCAAAGGAAGACATCATAGTTTCTTTTAGATATTAAATTTTTAGTAGACTTGCCCCCACTGTACAAATCATAATTCAATTTAATTTAATGCTAAGAAAGACGTAAAAAAAAACTACCTACCACCACCGCCCAATCAATCTAGTCACTCAATCAAGCGTGTTGCGCGACTTTTCCCATTAAATTCTACTCTGGTTCGCATTATACAAATAAGTTTCACTTTAATTGTTTGAGTGCAAAAACCATGAAGTAATTTTTTTTCTTTCTACATTTCAAACGACGCGACGGTGGTAGTAAAAAAAAATGGCTGGGGTATTACAATAATTTTGAACAATAAAACTGACATTTTTAAAATGAATGGCTAATTTCGCGCTTCATTAGCAAGAAGAGAAAGCATTGATGGCTTATTCGAAATAAATTAAATTACAGTGAATTTTGTTGTTCGTAGCCTGATTGATTGGAATTTACAACTACTGAAGCGGGAGTAAGTGCATGTACCAGTAAAATGTTTCATGCATGTTTTAATAGTTCAGTTGTGAGCTTAAACAATGAACTTTCTATCACATTGAGATCGAACGAAAGGCAAACTAAATCTAGAAAATTTATTTTTTGATATGAATATGCGGCCAATTTTAATTTTATCTTCACTTACTTTAGCGGATGTGCTAATAAAGGGATTTTGAAATACATTCTGTTTATTTCAAAAGCTTTTTTATGAAAACTTCAATAACTCTTTTTCTAACTGTCTTTGGAAGTCTAGAAAAGTTCTTGAAGGGTTGTCGCAAGGCAATACGTATAAATGTAGATCAAGTATTTCCTCAGTTTCCGGTATTACCGCTGTTCTAAAGTTTGAAATAAAGAAAAATTCTGTTGAGGAAAATTTTCATGTCAAATTTTTAAAATCCTTGGATCGCATTGGGATGTTGAAATTTGGCCAAAGGATTTGTATGATTTGGAAAAGAGGAATACATAGTTCCATTTTCTCAACATTATTTTACTTTAAATTGTTGGATCTGTGATTTCTTTTGATTTCAAATAGGAGAACACGGACATAGTTGCGCCGCTGCAGTAAGTTCCATAGTCAACATTCAAGCAAATGGTTTCATATGAGGTTTGATGTCGATGGTCGCATTTTGACTGAATTTAATCAGGAATTGTTCAAAGAAGTGACTCCATTTTTTTTTTGTGAAAAAATCTTTTGCAACTGATGCAATAGTCAATTCTTCATATAAAGCTTCAGTTGAAGATGATGTAGTTGAAGGTTCTGTTGATATCCTAATTGAGACAGCTGTTGTAGCTCAAGAACTAGTAGCGGAGAGAGACGACGAAGTAGCGGTTTCGAAAGCTGAGAGGGGAAAAAATGAAATTGCAAATGGCCAAGTTATCTGAGCAATCAAGAAAACCGTCTGTATCTGTTTCTGTTTCACCTATCGAAGCTTCAAACCGAAGGGTAGATATTATTAGGAAAGCTCAAGAAAAGCATAATTTTTTTCTGGTAAGTCGTAGTCATTCCCAACATTCTATTTGTAAGAGTGGAATTCATAAGGACCATTCATAAAATCAGCCATCTCAAATTTACGTGGCTATCTTAAGCGCCCTACAGACGATCAATGTTACTTGACAATATTACTTGAAGGAGCTTCTGTTCAAGTAAAATTGATCGTTTGTAGGCTGTTCAATGTTACTGTCAAGTATAATTGAAACATTGACGAAAATCAAATCTGATTTGGTTTTCATCAAGTTTCACTGTCACTCGCGTCATTGTGTAGTGCCATTAGGAAACTACAGAAGAAGAAAATTGCCAATGTTCATTGAACGTGTGGTGGCGATTGTTCATCAATTTTACATGACAAGAGAAAACGTCAATAATAATACTTGACAAGTAACATTTATCGTCTGTAGGGCGCTTTACAAGCAATTCTCAACCGTAACAACGTTCAGGAGCTATACCTTCATATTCTAGTGATAATGAAAGGGAATTTCCGTTTTAAAGTTAACAACTATTGAAGGCGGCAGGTACAATGGAAAAGAAAAAGAAATGCAGCACTGCTCAGAAAAGCCTTTAAGGGCGACACTTACCAGCGGGTTAGCGACTGATTTAGGAAACGGCCTCATACTAAGCAGCTAAGCGGCAGAGCGGAAAAACTACAACGAAATTGTGAGTTCAACGGCACCGTTATGTTGCTCAACTTTCAAATTTATTTTAATTTTGATGCTTTGCCGCTCAGTACGTAGCCATGCCCTAATGTACTCTTCTGATGACACTGCTACTATGAACTCCTTGAAGGCTGTTTTTTCTTGTTCAGATGTTTTTGTTCACCGCTTAACTTTGGATTTATTAAGTCTGTCCACGTTAAAGTCTAGAAAAGACCCCCTGCTACGTTTATGGTCAGTAAATGGTATTGTTGCTGACCTAAAGCCAATAAAGGTGAAATATGATCTCAATGACAACTACGTGATGACCGAAAATTAGATTCAGGTGGAAGACGAAGAAGTATTCGATATTTCTCCTAAATTTTTAAGATTTAGCAATATCTCTGGAGCAAAAGTCGATAGAAATACGAGTACCTCCAGAGCTCCTTACTCCACTTGATGGAAAGAATCAATTATAAAGGATGTTCAACGATTGCTAACTATCTAGAGCTAACTTATCGACCAGGATAACCTTCTCGTAAAGTAACTGCTTGTGTGAAATGCGAACGTAAGTAAAGTCCCTGAAGCCTGAAGTGCTTGTCATGAGTTCAAAGCATTGTCTTCGATTCAATGACTTGCTTTTGCCAAGAATAAATCACCATCCATAACTTCATCAGTTGCTTGAGGTTCCTTATTCTGAGTTGAACATTGCAGCACACCCATTCGACCCATCTTGTCAACTTCATGCAACTCATACACAAGTATAAAGGGACGCAACAGAGTGGGGAAAGCACCGTGGCCTAGCGCATTTCTCAATGAAGGGGATCTACAATTTTCTGCCGAATCCAAATAGCTAATCAGGAGAGAGCTTTCGATGCAATAAATCTACTATCGGAGGACTTGCCAACGGAGATACCCGTGGAAAAACATTTTTTTGTTTTCTGTTGGGATTGGAACCTCGAACCTCCAGCGTAACAGATTTAAAATAATACTGATTCGAAAAAAACAAGTTTCTTGATACCTTTGCCTTTGTTGATGACGGTTCCTGGCTTACAATATTCGAGAGGGATTTCTTTGATGAGTTGAGTCTTGAAGGGAAGCCAAGAGACTTACGTCTTACGATTCCTTGGATGAAATAACTTCTGAGTCATGAAAAACCGACTAGAACGTCTGTGTTGATTTCCGGAGTTCGAAATCAAAAACACTACGTGTTTGAAAAGGTTTATTCAATTAAGGGATTTGAACTTCAATCTCCAACTGTGCTTTGAAGATTCTTCTTTGTTGGATCGTCTTTGAACATGTATCATGTGTTCATTCCGCAGCAAAACTTCGATAGATTTTCTATTTCATGACGCTATCAAGTCGGAGCAAGGACTACACGACCGCGTATAACACCATTTCACAGCAGAGGAACGGTGGTTTTTCAAAAATTTAACTCGAAATGGTTCGAGTATTGGCTGTTTGTTTCAAAATAGCATTAAATTGGATGAAAGACTGCATGAGATAGGGTTGTTATTAGATTCGAACAAAATCTCGCTTCCGAACAACGTCTCACTTTCCACAACGCAACGTCTCACTTACGGATATCTATCCAAAGGTATTGAAAAGGCTTGAGTGACTGGAAAGTACTGTGAAAAAGAAGCTACACCAATCGGAGTGATCAAATGATCATTTGAAAGAACTGCTGGATAAGGATAATACGAGAATTGCTTTCAATGAAAAATTAAACAAGGAATTGGCTCAAGGACCATTGCAAGTGTTTGTTTCTAAAAAAATCTGTAAATTACGTATTTGTGTTTTTATGGTTGAAATAAGTTCGATGGAAGGTTTTTTTGTATTTTAGAAAAGAGCAATTCCCTTTCTTCAGTCTGCATGTTTATTTCTCACATTTTAAGTGGCCAGTTGTACAGTGATAGAGTGTTTTGTCGATAGGCCAGACTCGTAGACTTAAATCCTTTGTTGGGTGTCTACTTTTCTTTCAGTCCTCCAGTTTCAACTGGACGTTAGGTTGGTCCTAGCTTATTATTAACCTCCTCCTTTTACTACAACAAATTCCCCAAACTGAAAATCAACTTTGGAAGGTTTGATAATGTGACGGTGTAATTGCTGTAGTCATGCAAATTCTAAATTTTTTTTCTAAATAAATCATGCTTTTTCCACAAATAATAAATGCAACTTTTTTGTTTACTTTCAGAAGACCGCACAAACCGAGGACAGAAGTATTAAACATGTATTTAAAAAAATGTAAGTAGGTAAACTAAATTTAATATTTTCCCTCAACTAAAATGGCGTGAGTAGAAAATTGCAAATATAAAATATTCCATAATTTCGTACTCTATGCTCCATTTTGTGAGAATTTGCAATTAATTTTGCACTCAAAATATAAATTGGCCATTTAATAAATTAACGTTGCTTGTGTGCAGTTGAATGGGCGTTGGGTTGCTTGTAATGGCGTTGTAGTGAGTGTGGGGTTCGAAGTGCTATTGAATTAAATATTGGTAAAGTTTTACACAGTGTTGGAGGGGCTGCTGCAATTTGTGATTTATGTTTCATATTTAATACATGACCCGTAGGAGCGAAAGGACAAATATTTTTAACTGGTTTACTCGTATTTTCCAATGGTTTTCCCTTTTTCTTTCTTTCTTTTTTTTCAGATACGAAGTTCGTTGTGTTTGTGAGAGAAAAGGGCAATAAATATAATTTATGAATTGATTTTGATTCTCTAGTTTTATGGCGGAAATTGAGTATGTAAAAGGTTATTGTGAAAATAATTTATTGGTCTGTGTTGTGCTTTACAAGTGGTCAGTTGTTTAAGGTTTATGATAATTTTTTATATTTGCTGAAAGTTGTCTATTTGAAATTGAATTAAGGTTTCCAGCTTTGGGAAGATGTGTTTTTAATTCAATGTTTGTGGCCGGTATTTTTTCAAGAGATTGAGAACTATTAATAATAAAATACAGGGTGTTTTTTAGAGGTATACAAATTCAAAATGAAATATTATACGAAAAAGAAAAAATTTCGTAAGCATGGTATTAGTTTTAAATAAAAGATATTCGTAAACCATTATGACGATTTGTTCGACGATGGTTCGAATGAAGCTTAATCGGGCAGTCCAATTTTCGCCTTCTTTTTCGAGCAACTGCTGCCGTGTATTGGCAATAATAATGTGCAAGCTTTCTTCTGAAGTAAGTCTATTCCTTGTGGAATTTAAAATCTTACTGATCAAAAATACACCACCAATCTTCAAATTGACAGACATTCATGCTTATTTTGACATTCTATTCGAATGAAAGTTTAGTCGAATTCAAAAGAAGTGCATTTTGAGACTCGAATGATTCGAAATTTTACATGGTTAACATTCGAATCATTCGAGTCTCAAAATGCACGTATAGAATGTCAAAATAAGCATGATTATATGCTATATATATATATAGTTTAAACCCAAACCTCTTAAAAACAACCGTTAGAAGTGTAATAAGGAAGTTTGGCGAGCTGTAGCATGACTTTCAAAGTTAATTTGCATAGTTTACAAGCTTAATTCCAAAGACAGTCTTCTTCTTCTTTTCATTTCCGGCGTTACGAGTAGTGATCTTGAAGCGATCACAACTCTACCACTTTTCTGCTTCACACTAGTGATCCGCCTGTGGGGTACGCCGAGTTGAATTCCAAAGACAGTCTAATTGTTCTTAAATGGCAAAACGTACTGCCACAAATAAACCACCGATTGTCAAACCGACAGTCACTAGAGATAGTGTCCCAATTTAGAAACCAAACCTCTAAAAAACACCTTGCCATCGAGACGGGATCTATCAGTAATTATCATCTGGTATATAATTTGATTGCATTTATTTTTTTCAATATGATTTCTTGCATAGTTCCTGCATTTCCGGCTACGAGTTACACAGACCATTCGCTCAGTCCTATTTTTGATATTTTTTTACAATAAATTTGGCCGTATGGTGACAATGGTGGTGTGAATACTTGCTTCCAAAGCTTCATGAGCTGCTGATGGTTTGTCGTCATAAATCAATGACGTAACACAGGCAGTTAGACGCACCATTTCTTTATGTAAAGTCGCCACCAAGCTATTGGTTTTGCAATAAATTCTGCCATCTTGTTAGATCCAAACAACGTCAGCATGGCTCGATAGCGCTCGTCATTCATTTCGAAAGAAATTTGGACAGTTGTGTCGCCAACGTGTAAATCGCACCAAACAACAGTAACATTTTATTAGGTACACCCATTTCTTGGCCCTGTTGTTGAAAGACTAGAATTATTCGAAAACGACTAATAACTGCCCGCAAGGCGATTATTTTGACCGTAAAATGGACTAAGTGATATATGAACTTCACAAACAGATCTTTTTTAAATTTCCACAATTTGGAAGCTTCTTTGGTTAAACGATTCATGATGAATTGCCAAACCTGACTTAACATAGAAATGACAACAAATTTGACATCCTCAACTGTCAAACCTTAAGCAGCAGCAATCGAAGCTTCTCATGCAGCTTAAAAACACCCTTTACATGTTGACATAATTTATTCTTTCGTTCGTGGTTCGAGTCCCAACAGAAACCGAAGAAGTTTTTTCATGGGTATAGCCTTCCGTGAAGAATTTGCAAGTCCTCCGAAGGTAAATCAATTTCCATGAAAAACGCTTTCTCGATTTTGGAATCGGCAGAAAATTGTAGGTCCACCTCATTCTCTCACAATTCTCAAAGACAATGGTTGTGAGAAACGCGCTAGGTCCTGGGGTTCCTCGCTGTGTTGCGCCACACTATTTTTATTTATTATTACAAATTAGCCATTGTTGGTAAAAACTAAGCCATGCACGTCTCTCCAACTTGCAGAAAACGTAATCGTTATTTTTCCGCCTACGATGGATAAGATATTTCAATTGGGTAAAAATTTGGAAAATTCCCAATTACAAACAGGATTAAGTCCAGCTTAAAAAAATTAAAATACATAGGGTGGCGCATCAAAGCTGTGGAAAGACCTTCAAGTACCGTAAGAAACATTTCGTTCAAAGTAGTAATGCAAAGTAAATGCAATTGGCAAATTGACTGCCAAATGCAAATTGGCAGTCACATTGGAAGTTGTCACATTTTACTTTGACTTAAGTGACAACAACAAGGATGATAATCTCTAAGGCTCAATTTATTCGCTTCGCAAATTCTGCATTTGGTGCAAATAATTTAAAGTGGAAGCTTTTCAATTCACAAACAGATTAAGTGTGATTCGTTTCCTTGATGATTTGTAATAAAATATCAAAAGCCGAGGGCATATTTTTGGTGTGTGGGTAGGAACAACCAAATTTAAAAATTTGTTGCTTAGCCCAGTCCTCAGGCAAAGTAAATTGAATTACATTAAAGCTCTACAGCTACTGTAAGCTATATTTTATTTATACAAATTCAAGCACTAGGTATAAATCCCTACTTCAGAAGACCATCTATTCAGACAACTCTCCACCATACCTTTATTGACGCACTTCGAAGTCTTGCTTTTTTCTGAGATTTTCTTTCGTTCACTCTCCCCGTACTCAGAGTTTATATGAACAAGTATTTTTTTTTGTTTTTAGAATTAATTTATTTTGCCATAAACAGTGTTTGTGTTGTTTTCGTTGTCGTTATTTCAAATTTGCAACACGATAACTTTTATTAGAGGCGAGATAATTGAAATATGTAAGAGCTAAAAGCTAAAGGTTATTAAAAGCATCATTGAACTTAAAATCAAGCCATTTCTGAATAGAAAACTTGAAATCAACATAGACTTTGTACAGTTTAGTCAGCTCATTTGAAAACTTTTTGTTTGTATTTATCTTTGACGCTTAACAGAACTATGCTACAAAATTGTAACTTCTTTCGCCAGTTTTAAATCAGCGAACAACAAATTTTTGTATATATAAAGCAATGAAAAATCAAGTATTTAGATTTATTGTGAAATTTGTTCCTGTTCCGAATTCAAAAGAACTCACAAGACTTTTGAATTCGGAACAGGAACAAATTTCACAACAAGTCTATGTGTAGTGAGAAAGAGAAGTTTAATACCTACCTTTTTTTTGTAAATTATGTAAAACTGTGTCATTACGTATTTAGGCATTTCCTATACTTGCCATGCGTTGCCACGCGTCTCTATAGCACAAAAACAAAATTCAAGGAAAATGTGTCTGCTCAGATCTCATTCAAGATGAACCTGTCCTGACGCAAAAATAAAGTAAAAGTTATTCCTTTTACATAAAGGCCATTCATTATTTAAAGATTACAATTAGTAAGTCGGAAGGCATATGACTGATCATTTCCAGAAATCCAACTTGAGGTATCTAATTTTTATAAATTGTGATATATTTTATATTGAGCTCAATCATCCCGCGTACCTCACTTGCCTCTACTTGTATATAGTAACATTGCAACTCAAAATATAAATGCACAAGGCACTTGTTATCCCTATGCAAATTGCACATAAACTCTGTAATCGGTGTCAATATCGGACATTCCTTCATAGGCAGACACGCCACAAGACTCGGCGTTCTATCAAACGACTTGGACGAGATTGGACGAGGAGGAAGAGAGACAATAGAAAACCTCCTCTGTTCTTGTCCTCATCTCTTTCTTGAACGTAAACTACACCTTTTAGATTTTTTCTTGGATACCCTACACTTCTAACACTTTATTATAAGCACGAAACTATTTACATAGTTCAATGAAACACCCCCTCAATCTTTTATGTGGTATCACAACGGATATAATGTTGTTCTAAGTATCAAAGATATTTTCCTGACAGCCATTTAACCCTAACCTAATCCCACTTTCTTCCGCTGCTTTCATGTTGCTGAGGTTTTCAACGAAACAATCAGTTTTTTAGTACTTGTCTTCGCTTATAAAGTTAATGTTTAAAATGTTCATTTCTCGAGGGGCTCTATTTTGGTTTCGAATCCTTTTTCAAGGTTAAAGCTGTAAGTTGGAAGCTTTTTAAAGAAAAAATATTTTCTCAAAGATACGCTAAAAACGGTTCAATGTGATGTTAAAAACTATTCCGTTTGACAGCATTGAGTGCTTTGTAATATGTACGAAGGTTTTGACAATCAGAAACAAGAAACCTAGTCTTGTGCTGGGCTCCATATTTGATATCTAATTTTGTTGTTTCATTAAGTAAAGATTTTGTTGAAACTCAAGTAAGCACTAAACTTTTTAAAATAAATGTTATTCGTCGCTTCAAAATCAATTTCCCAAAGCCAAGGAATATGAGAGCAATTGTTTCGTTACGAACATCAATTTCCCAAAGCCAAGGAATATGAGAGCAATTGTTTCGTTACGAACATCAATTTCCCAAAGCCAAGGAATATGAGAGCAATTGTTTCATTAAGAACAGAACTGCTTCGTTCACAGAAAACTCGATGAGTGCGTAACATAAAAACACTTTCACTTAAGTCACAGACTTTACATTGAAGTGTTTGCATTACAAATCAAAGTAAAAGTTCATGTGAATTCAACCCCAGTAGGCATTTCGCTCAGGCACAACAATAAGCTCATCAGTTAGGCATTGTTGTACCCGTATTAAGACGCAATGTTTGGTCGATGTTTATCGACTCGTATGCTAAAATTGCAGTATAGGCACACAGTAAGCGTCTTCAAGGCGAATGTGTTGACTTTCTATCACCTACAAAAGTGTTTTCGTTACATTTATGTTTTTGGCAACAAATTGGTGCCTTTGGCGTAGTGGTTAACATGTCTGCTTACTACATGGGAGTAAGAGGTTCGAATCCGAAAGCAATCCAATTGTTTTTAGCGGATATCACCTTTCACGAGGGTTTGGAAAGTCTAAAAGCAACTGCATTGAGAAACGCTTGTTCAGTTAGCCGTTCGAAATCGGCAAAAAACCTATAGGTCCTCTATATTCCCTGGAAGGTATGGTTAAAAGAAATAGAATAGGTTCCGGAACTCCCCGAGCTCTGTTGTGTCACCTCATTCTAATGGTCGCTGCTTTTTTCGATTATTTTCTTAGAGTATCAAAAATCATCCATTCCGGGGCTGAAATCTTCGTGCTTGTTCTTTCTTTAATAAGCATTCAGTGGAAGAAAATCATTTAAAAAAAGTACGTATACGCCCGAGTGTCGGTATTTTTAAAAACGGAGTTCTTGGGCGGAAGTGCTTTCGTAAACGAATCTATTTTCTCACCAATGTTCCTTTCTTGTTTTTTTTTTTGTATTGGTCAGCACCTTTAGCACCACTTACATAAAATGAGTAAGTAGGGTGGCGCAACAAAGCTATGAAAACCTCGGGGCATGACGCATTTCAAGCAGAAGCCACAAATATCCCCCATCATTCTAAGCACAAATGACAGGAGATATTTGTTCAACCGTGTGACTGGTGCTTTCAAAGTAGCCAAGTATATCCCCAACATAAAATTAAACAAATTTTATTTTTTCGAACTCTCGTCCAAGCCTGACTCAAAAAACAGTGTCTTCTCGTGACTCAATGACCCGGAAGAACATAGTTTATTGAATCAAATTCAATATCAAGTGTTTTGCTATCATCTTGACAAGCACTGTGCAACCAGTGGCCCCATCAAAATATGTCAACAACTCTAAACTCCCAAACCCTTGATTCATTCATGCATTCGTAATTTTTCGCCCTGTCACTTGAGTGAATTATTTTTTGCAAAATTATACAAATTTATACGGATTCACTTTAAAAAATGTGTCAATTTGATGTCGCGCAGTGTCTGTCAAAGTGATCCTTTTGAAAGTCCTCATTAATGCATGATTGTGTGTATTTTTGATGCGGTCTCCCCGTGTGCATATTATGCTACTTTTTAAGCTTTTGGACTTTTGTTCTGAAAAATAAAATTTGATTTTCTTCTACCCCCGGGCAGCCATAATGATGGTTGAATTAATATTCTGTTATCACTAGCCAGA
This sequence comes from Melanostoma scalare, assembly GCA_949752695.1. Taxonomy (NCBI): domain Eukaryota; kingdom Metazoa; phylum Arthropoda; class Insecta; order Diptera; family Syrphidae; genus Melanostoma; species Melanostoma scalare. The sequence goes on from OX456984.1 coordinate 39,741,979, forward strand.
GAAGAAGACCAACTTTAACAGGGTGCTCTTAGTTGACTGAACATCTGAACGAAAAAACATAAAACTCCAGGGATAAGAGAGTTCTGTACTTTTTTTCCTTCCCTTCCTCATTGTTTTTTCTGTGGAAAATATAATTGGCTGATATAAAGTGGTGGTGGTGATGGTCGTTGGATTTGGTTTCTAACAAGGATTCAGGACGACAACACCAAAAAAACACCATCCGCACACAAAAAACAAAACAGCTTAAGGTTAATTTAGTCAGCTCATTTGAAAACTTAATGAGCTGTTTGTCTTTTTAATTGGAATCTGCTATTAATGTAGACGGTCTTGAATAAATGGCTGTGTAAAAAGCTAGATTAAGTGGGTAAATAATGCATGGCAAAATCTCAAACAAGATAAACCTTTTTAATCAAATTAATCTTCTTTCGCCATTTCGACCTCGCAAAGGAGTGCGACTTAATTTTAATACTTTATACAAGAAACCCACTTCAGCAGTGAATAAAATCGAATTTTGGTTATTTTCGTTGTTGGCCTCTGCACCGCCACAAAGTTCAGACACGTCCACCATAACTTCCACCGACCGTCACACCAAGTACCTACTTCCATCGTGCCTCGGAAATAAATGGAATCACCTCTATTAACCCTCAAGACAAAAAAAAAAACACCAAAAAAAAGAGAAAATAAATTTCATGGCACAGTGCTTTTGTGTTACATGTCTGTCGTCCTTGAACGATTACATTCTCTTCGTAATATCCTTGAAACTCCAACCACCATTGCATTACAAAATTCTATTTTTTCCTGTTGGCTCCCTTTTTTCACTTACGTCATTGTAAAAGTTCACGATAATCCTGGGCCTGGTACTATGTGCAGAATGGTAATAAAAATCGATTACTATTACATTGAGGTGAATCGAGGGGAAAAATCATCATCAAGCAGCAACCAACCAAACTCTGGCTTTGCCTCACTTTGCCGAATCCTTTCTGCAAGCAATTTTAAAATGTATTCAAGGCAAAAAGGATAAACACAACGAACGAACGGATGGAATTTATATTAATGGATTTTTCACCTGCCCTCTTGTGTGGAACAGATCATCCTTTTTGCCTAATCTCTTGAGCTACTGCCAAGGGATAAAGAGTGGAGAGTAAGGGAAGCATTCAATTTTCGGGGCTGAAAAATTTCACAGGACTTACAATTAAAATTTCAAGAAACGTAAATAAAAACAAGAAGACGAAGTTAATAATGAAAATGGCAATGTGGAATCATTAATCACTCTTGTTGTCATGGATAACAACACAGAGAAAAAGGTCTTCGAGCGGTCCTAGTGCGGTTCATTCGTTGTGGTGTGAAAAAGATGAGAAGAAACAAAATTTAATATCCTTGGTTTTGGTTAAGGGCGTAAAAACCAAGCAATTTTAGTGAAAACAAATTTAGATATCACCACAGAGTGATTTTATTTAAAGAGCCCATGGTATGCTGCAAAAAATAAATTTTTAAGGGAAACAGTCGTCGTCTGTGAGCATGAGGCACGACAAAGTCCGACCACGAAAAAGGGGATGGAATTTATGGCTGGAATTGTGAAGCGAGAAATTGGCATATGGACCTGCATCTAATTTCGGCCAAGAGTGGCACTGACTTTTTTTTTTTTTTGCTGTATGGTGAACCGGTGGGCAGAATTAATCGGTTTCCATCTAAAGTGCGGTTGTGTACAGGCATCCACATGTTTTTCGTTTTTAAATAGACATGCGCTTTTTTGTTCGATTTTTTTTTTTAATTTGGAAGTGTTTTTTTGTAAGGTTGGTGGGCAAATCATTTCTGTTTCATCGCCTGTGATACCGGTGAGGTTGATCTGAGCTTAATCACGAAAAAGCTTAAAGCGGATGGTAGTTTTTTCTCGTACAAGCGAGATATGCCAACAAATTGAGTTACATGTTTTTTAAAATTGTGACTTTTTCGCTTAGTGAAACTTGAATCGCTGCTCAACATTTCATTCAAAATTATTAGATCTTTGTGTGAGAGCTTGAAGGATTTCCGCAACCAAATCGGTTTTACAGTTGCGACAGCGGCATAAACGCTGTTGACAGTATTTCTATCGTTGCAACAACTACAAATGTGTGAAAACGAGGTTTCGTTCCTGTAACTTCAGTGTGGGTACTCTCATATGCTATGTTAACAAAATTTGACAGCTGAACTTACCGCAACTACAGAATCGCTTTGGTTTGGCTAAGCCTTGATTGTGAAGTTCTTTTGCAGCTGACTTCTTCTTGTTTTTTAACGACACCGCAAGTGTCGTGATCTCATCACAAGTCTCCCTTTATCTAGTTAACAATTGTGATCCGCCTGTGCGGTACACACAGCAAAATCAATTGTTTTTAAAGAACAATACTGTTGGGAGTTTTCACTGCTTTACTCCATTGACGTGTTATGCTCCGTTAACGTGTTGTACTCCGTTAACGTGTTGTACTTAACTTAACTTAACTCGTTAACATCAAATGATCTGTTCACGTGTTGTAGTCTGTTCACGTGGTGTGATCCCCTCACGTGTTGGGGAGTGCTGTGCGTCTGTTGGAGTGCTGTGCTCTTTTAACGTGGTATACTCCATTTACGTGGTGTACTCCGTTAAGGTATGGCGTACCTACTCTGTTAACGTGGCGTACTCCGTTAACGTGGTGTATTCCGTTAACGTGGCGTACTCCGTTAACGTGATGTGATTCCTTATCTTTGGTAACAATGTGCGCATGCAATTGAGGAGTTTTTTTTCATGTTCTTGTGTCCTCATATTTGTGTAACCCGGAATTTTAGTAGGAGAACTGTGTGCAACTGTCAATTGTGCAAATAGTGAATTTTGCTCCATGAATGGTACTTAATAAGCGTCCTTATTTATTCAGCATACCAATACGAACTCAAGATTGCCTGGCGACAGCTTCAATTCAATCAATTTCAATTTTTCTTTATTTTTTCAAATCATAAATTACAATATTTTAGTAAAGAAATATAATTTATTTGGCAGCATGGCAATATGCCGTCTGTCGTAAAGAAATTACAATTTTAAAGTACAATAAGAAAGTTTTAACAAACTTGTGCTAAGTTTATAAGTTAATTTGTTTAAAAAGAAAGAAAACTAGTAACAAACAAACAGTGACTTTTAGTTTAGTCAAAACAAAAAATAAATAAATTGATTTAGGCTGAAATCTATTGCTGTATAAGATACACGTTTAGAACATTCTTAATGTATACAAATATTATGTTTCTAATGTACATAACAATTTAATTTCAGGACTTTTAGTTTTGTCAAAACAAAATAGATCAAAGGGCTTTTAGTTTAGCTAAAACGAAAATAACTTGCTTTTTCCCTATATGTATAGTTCAAAAAGTGGTGTAGACTTATTTTTTCAAAACATGTTCAAATAATCATCTCGATATTTATTTGCGTGAGAGACGTATCCTATAAGAGACTTCCAACCACGGCTACCATTCAGGATATTTATACATTCTTCTAACGAAAGAAAACTTGTGGAAAAATAGAGTCTACGTATTTCCTGTAAAATTGGACAAAATGCTATAAAATGTAGGACGTTTTCGTTCTTACCGAGATTGCAAAGCGAGCAGATAGGATTTAAGTCAGATCTATGAGGTCTACAATTCAGTTCCAGCATTTCAGTTCTGACTTTGAAAATTAAGCTCATTTGAGAAACTGAAAACTCATCTCTGAAATAGTTTTTCTCACCTAAAGAGAAAGTTAGTTGTCGATAAACACTTCTTGATGTCGAAGAAGTACCTCGGACTATGCATTGCTGAAATAGCGTCTCATCTATGAGAGCTATGCAGTCGTATAAGGAATCTCTTAACGCAACGACATTGTCAGTTGGTAATGAAATTGTAAAGATATGCGTAACAGCCAGATCGTACCAGTTTTTGATTGGGCTATAACCATTGTGAAAACAAATCATAAGGATCCGTTTTTGGATGTTTTGGTCTGATCGACTCATTACCTTGACAATGTAGTCCGCACTAGCCTTCAAGTTTTTTAAAAATATGTGTGGTAACCCAGATTCCACATGTATGGCATAGTTTGGGGTGTTTTTAGGCAGCTTGAAAATTCGTTTGAAAAAGTATCTTTGAACGTTTTCTAGTTCTTCAAACTGTTCATATCCATAAACTTCATTTCCATAGCAAAGGCAACTATTTACTGTAGCGTTGAAGACTTTAAATTTTGATGCTGGATCAACGGAATGGTTACAAAAAAAAAATTTCCACATGCTATTCAAAGCTACTTTAGTAGCTTTTGTTTTTTCTTTAACATGTGCATGTGGATTTAATTTTATGATATCATCCCCAAGAGTCCACTTGCGACTATAACCTATAGATCTGTTGCGTGACCATAATTTTAGATTTCGAGCTGTTGATTTTCAGATCCCAACTATCACAATATTGTGTAGCCTATTGATTTGTAGCTGAATAAGCGGGCTATCAGATAGGATAACAAGATCGTCAGCGTAAATTTAATATTAACATCACCTATAGTGATACCTCCTGGGATGTGATTTTCAACATCATTAATAAAAAGTGAGAATAGTAAAGGGCTTAAGACACAGCCTTGAGGAACACCAGATTGGCATTTAAAATCACTAGATTTCTTTTGACCATTCTGGACAGAAGCATGATTATTTTCAAGCATTTTCTCATAGAATTTGATGAACTTGGTTGATAAACCTATTACAGAAAGTTTGTATATTAATGACTTTCTATTGACCGTGTCAAATGCAGCCTTCAGATCTACAAAAAAGGCATACAGACATTTTTTTTATCAATAAATCGTTTAGCTACAGTACATAGAACAAAAATTTGATCTATAGTCGAAAGATTTGCACGAAAGCCAACTTGGTAGCAACTGATCATATTGTTTTGTTCAACCCAATTTGAAAGCCTAAAGTAGAGTAGTTGTAAGAACAGTTTTCTCAGTGAATTTAGGACTGCAATACCCGTATAGTTTTCCGGTTGTTCACGATCACCGTTTTTAAAAACTGCTGATATTTTTGAGTACCTAAAATTTTCAGGAACAGTTTCCTCACTATAAAGTTTATTGAAGAAACTTAAAATGTATTCTAAAAACTCAGGAGTGGCATTCTTGTAGAATTCAACTGGAATACCATCGGGGCCAGGTGCTTTGTTATTTTTCATTTTTAACAGAGATGATTTTAATTCCATTATTGTAAATGAGGAATCTAACTCTGGTAGCGACAGCTTCCTAAAGATAACAATTTCACAATTAGGAGGCGCAGAATTCTTTTCAATTTAATTGAATCTCTGTTTCGTTAAAGCTTTTGAATCCTCGTCAAGTTGTTTGGAAATCTTCGGCGCTCCAGGTCATTGGTTATAAATGATTTTTCAGAGTATGAGTAGAGAATGGAAGCGAATTGAAAAACACCATACTGTTTTGATTGCCGGTTGGTATTAGGAATAATAATTATGATGCACAATAAGTTTGTTCTTTTTTTTTTCAAGTGTATTTTTGAAGTATTGATAACTTTGTTTCATCCACAAGCTATAGTCGGCAATGAAAGATAACCTCAGTCTACTAAATATTCTCTAAGCCATCGGATTGTATGGTAGTGCCCGTGACTTAGGTTAGGTTAGGTGAGGTAGAATGCGCTGACGGTTAATCTTATAACCGTCACACTTAGATCAATATAGATCCATTGTGATACCCTGGAGTATTGTAACGTCCTAGAAACCTATGAGTTTATGTTTGGTCAGTTTTTAACCATTTTGTGGCCTTAATGAAGTTTAATAGGCTGCTTCTCGAAGTGTCTAATAATTCTTCTAACTCATTGAAAAAGTAATTGCCTAGAAATTTTTTCCTAATGTGGCAGATTGCTGGGCATTAACAAAGGAAGTGAGTGGTATCCTCATGTTCATCTTCGTCAATCCGTCCTCTGCACAGGTCATCGGTGCAAAGACCCTTTTATTTTGTGGTAACCTAGTAGGTTGTGTCCAGTTATGATACTGATAAGCATTCGTAATGAAGGTCTATTCAATGATAGCAGCTTTTCAGATCCGTTCTTATCGTATAGAACCATAGTTTCCTGGAAGTAACACAGGAATCTAGGCATTCCCATCTTTCATTGGATTTTCGCATTATTTGGTTGCCAATGATCTGTTTAATTTCACATGGTAGAATCCTGATTGATTGATCAATGAAAGAAGGGTCTAGTGCTGATCCTTTTCTCGCTAGTTCGTCCGCTTTCTCGTTTCCCGGTATACCAATATGACCAGGAACCCAGCAGAGTCTAACGCTATGCTGTGTGCCAAGAACCCTTAGCTCTTCGCGACAGCAAGAAACAAGCTTTGATTTGACAAGAGTGGCAGAAATCGCTTTTATTGCTGCTTGGCTATCAATGAAAAAAGTGTTATCAGCATGTGATAGCGCCATTATGGACACCTGTTTTGCAGCGTTTGTAACTGCCAAGATCTCGGCTTGGACGATGCTGCTGTGATTTGGAAGTCTGAATGAGCTGGCTAGGTTTAGGCTTTCTGAAAAGAAACCTGCACCTTTTCCAACTTGAGCCGTCGGTATAGATTGATATAGACGTCTCGTTCAGGTAAGGTGTTTCATTCTCCCAATCCTGTCTATTGGAGAAGCTGGTTGAGAAGGATTTTTTAAAGTCCAGGTATGGAATTATGTAATCCGTGCAGATATTGTTATCTGCGTATCGTGATAAAATCTGTGCGTGTCCTGTTTGGCTGGTTTTCCAGACATTACACTGATTTAGTCTGTGCGTTGTTGTTGTGCGCTGTTTGCTGCCGCTTCTTGAGCATAGAGGTCAAGGGGTGTGAGATTGAGGATTACTTCCAAGCTCGCGGTTGGTGTAGTTCTCATTGCACCAGTTACGCAAATACAGGCTGATCTTTGAACTTTGGTTAGGGTTTTTAAATGCGTATGGTTTTTTCCAGCGCCTTCCACCAGACCAAATTGCCATAAGATAGAATAGGTCTAACAATGGCAGTATACTTAGTGCCCGTAACTTAGTGGTTAGCATGTTTGGCTGTTACGAGGGAGGTTCAAGGTTCGATCCCGAAAACATCAAGAAAAACATGTTTTTGCACGGGTATCGCCTTTCGCCAAGAATTGTATTTTCAATGCCATGAAAGTGCTGGCCTTACAAATCGTCACAAAACTGTAGGTCCCGTCCATTCGTCACAAGATATGGTTGTGAGAAATGCGCTAAGCCTTTGGACTCCCTGCTCTGTTGCGCCGCCCTATTTACTTATTTATTCATTGAATTGTGCCAATCTCGGTCCTTTAAAAGCAGGTGCTCAAAATGTTTGCAAATTATTTCCCAGGTAAGCAATGATATGTGGAAAAAAAAAATAAGGCGCTGTTTGCACCTCTTCAGAAATTTTTTTGTTGTTTTTAGGACTTGAAATATTGACCAATGATTAAAAAATGGTAATCCCATGGGTGTTAATTCCTTTATTTCACTCTACCAGCCATTAACGTGACAATTTCTGTCACAAGTTTGTTTTCTCCTGTGAGTCCCACCTACCAACTCCAAAAATATTTGTTTTAAAGATGTCAAACGAAAATAACTTCTTATTTTTCTTGATCGACAATCTTTAAGGGATCGCAGCATAGAAAAATGTTCAGTTGTCTGAAAATGAAAATGTTCGTATTTCAGACCTTGTACGTTAGTGGTACTCTTTAAAAGTGTTTTTACTATTACACTGGTTCAACAACACGTTATATTTGGCAAAATTTCAAAAACAAACATATACGATAGCTGAATTAAGCACCCCCATAGATTTTTAGAACCTTCTTTATTTTTTGAGCCAATTAGGAAAGGTCATTTCTTGATTAAGAATTGTTTTTACTACCACGTCGACCTTTGTTCATTTATACACAATTGGCATTTAACAGAAAAACCGCACTTAAAAATTTCAATTTCTTAAATTTATTATTCGCCACTAGGTCACAGCAAATATCTTTTAATGACTTCTATGTTATGTTCAGCAAAGGGCAACTTAATTTAAAACCTTCAAGAACAAGTGACATGCAGAAGAGTCTCAGGCGGTCCTTCTAAATATTACCACCATTAGGAAACAACAATTTGACTTATCACGACCCTCTTTGTCAGTCATCAAAACATAACCATTCCATAACACTCCCGTTTTATTACAATATTTTTTTTTTTATGTTTTGGATTAATAAAGCACTCATCTTCTGTCACGGAGCGGTCTCATCTTGGGCTAATAAATAATGCCGCCTCAGTGCCATTAAACACATTTTCCGTTTATTACACATTTTTGTATATTCGCAAACAGATCACACAGAAAAGACAGAGCAAATAGCTAGTCCAAAAGGAAGAGAAGACACAAGGAAATTACTTTACTGCATTTAAATTTATGTGTTCCGTCGCATAATTAAAATCACCTCATAAATATGAAAAGACACCACATTCACCATTTTAGCTTCTGCAAATGCTGAATGCTGCCACAAAAGACTCACTCTGGTCGGAGCCTCGTAAAAGCTAAAGGCAACAGCAAACCACACCACAACTATTACTGCAATTGTGCCCTCTTGTAATATTTGTTCTATGGATTTTTAAACTGCGGCATTCTTCTTCTTTTTTTTCCTATTTTTTTTTTCCTACGTCTTTCTGTTATTTACTTGGTGAGTTTTCTTTTTGTACAACTTCTTTGATTTATGTTTCTGGGGTCACTGGAAGAGTGTATAGTAATAATCTGTCGAGAGTTAGCAGTGCAGCAACAAAGGAGGCTTTTGTATTCAAATAGCTAAACGACAGGCTGCCTCGGAGCTCCGCACCAGCCGGCCGGCCGCCCTCCCAACCAGTGTTTTTGTTGACTCTTTTCGAAGTGATAAATGTGATTTGATAACATTTTATCACAACGTTCAGTCACTGTTTGGTAGGATAATACAATGTATTGCATCAGCACTTCAGCACCCAAGTCTATCTCTGCTGACGCTGCACTAGGCAAACGTGTATGGCTATTTTCAATTGAACAAATACACTGGTGTAGTTAGATGCAATCAAATTGATTGTAATGCATACACGAGGCAGCAATTAAAGAGTATTCTTCTGTTGAGTTTGTCAGAATGAAATTGTAAAATTGCCACTTTGTTGCAAATCTATGGTTGGTTGCCAACGAAAAGTCAAGAAGTGATGAAGGTGCTCGTTGACAAAACACCATTCATCTTTGGCTGCCACGCTAAGCATTTGTTGGAGGTGCAATAATTTAACATTTACTCGTGTAATGAATTAAAAGACATTCCTGGTCATGCTTGTGTCGTAGATCGAATTTGTTTGAAAACAGTATGGTTTGAGATTTAACGTGCCTAAAGGGACAGATGTCATGATAAAATTAACATTTGGTAAATCCAAGAAACTGAAATTGATATTTTGAAATTGTTGCTCTGTACGTAAAAGGTTTGAACTCTTTCAAGAAACAGCAAATAAACTCCACTTCTTCTTCTTCTTCTTTCCATTTCCGGCGTTACGAGTAGTGATCTTGAAGCGATCACAACTCTCCCACTTTTCTGCTTCACACTAGTGATCCGCCTGTGTAATTTATATAAAAATCACAGTCACAATCAATGTTGATGTGAAAATCTCTCTCACTATCATCAAAGCAAAGTGACGAAAATGACATCAAACCTCATGAACTTATGTGTTTTTTCAATAATGCGAAAGTGTCCAAATTTCTGTGAACGATAAACTTTTAAAGGAATTACCGTAAATTGAAGATCACAGTCTTACCTCAAAACCAAAATATGTCCTAACTTCGTCGAATTCACAGTGTGTTGCGGAAAGTGTGAATATTCTAACTAAAAAATTGGAAAAATCTGTCCAAATTTAAAACTACAATCGCAGCTACCTGTGATTAGTTTAACTACGACGAATTTTATCTTTCGAAATTTAGAAACCTACCCCTAAACTAAGTCAAATTCAATACGTTACGCGCGTCTTACAGCATATGAAAGCGTTTTGTTCGAGTTATGCAATCACCTTTATTCGAAAATCGCAATGGTAGTTACCTGTGATGAGGACTACTAGCACAACTTTTAGGAAGCTTAAATATTTTTTGTAAAGGATGTTTTTTCAAACGTGTGGTTTTCAAGTAGAAATAATTTTAATTTTAATTTTAATTTTAATTTTTAATTTTGGTGAGGCTATCGCCTCATTTATTTGCTTAGTACAAGCTTAAAATAACTTAAACACTAAACTAATTAAAACTAATTAAAACTAATTAAAACTAAATTAAACTACAAGTATGAGAAACGGTTTAACAGGAGGACTTTCAAACAGGGACTTGGAAGATTGAGGTCGAAAAGAAAGGGAAAAGAATTAATCTTACTCATCATGCGGGCTAAGGGTTCGTTGAGACCATAGGATGTACGGTGAGCAGGAAGGAAACAAAATCTGGATGATCTTACGTTTCGGGGATTAGTGTTGAATGAGATAACGTCTAAAAAGGTTGAGCAGTCAGTGTTACCAGTAAGAAGTCGGGGAATGAATATGATGTCAAAGACATTCCTTCTGTTTTCTAGGGAGTGGAGATTAATGATTGCGAGACGTTCGCGGTAAGGAGGCAGGGTGAGAAAGCTTCTAACGTCGTAGAGATCCCGAAGGGCAAAGAGCAGAAAACGACGTTGAACACTTTCGATCCTTGAGATATGAACCGCTGAATATGGAGCCCACACTTGCGATGCATACTCTAGGAGAGGGCGAACATAGGCAATATAGAGGGATTTCGTTACAAGGGGGTTGTGGAACTCTTTGGACCATCTCTTGATAAAACCAAGTACGAAATTAGCTCTTGAACTAACTTCGTCAATATGAGAACGAAAATTGAATTCGCTGTCGCAGAGAACTCCTAAATCTCGTATAAGCTGCACACGGTTTATAGGAAGGTTCTGAAGGTGATAGGATCTGGGGGAGGCTTATTACTTTTACGAGAAAAAGTTATTGCCTCGCATTTGGCAATGTTTGATTCAAGGAAGTTTTTAGAACACCAAAAGACGAATGAATCGAGGTCATAAGCTGGAGAGAGTCTCGATCGGAGGTGATGACTTTGAAAATTTTAGCGTCATCCGCGTAAAGTGAGATAGAAGAATATTGGATGATCTTTTCGACAACATTAATGACAATGATGAAAAAGAGGGGTCCAAGATGGCAGCCTTGGGGCACACCGGAGGTTGCCACAAATGGAACTGAAAGAGTTGAACGGAAGCTAACTTTATATTGGCGGTTATCCAAATATGAAGATATCCATTTGAGTAGGATAGGGTTGAATCCGAGGAAGGAAAGTTTAAAGAGGATTAAAGTATGAGAGATTTTGTTGAAAGCCTTGCTGAAATCTGTGGTAATGACGTCTACTTCGTTTCCTTTTTCCATCGCAGAAAGACAGAAGGAAACAAACTCAACTAGATTAGTGGTTGTAGACCTTCCCTTAAAGAAACCATGTTGCTTGGAGGATATCATTGATTTGCACTAGAAAGAAAGAATTTCATACAGAATGCTTTCGAAAAGCTTAGGGATATGAGAGTTGGAAACTAGGTTTTTTTCGGCCTTTTTTATGGATAGGTGAAATAACGGATATTTTCCATAAGTCCGGGATGACTCCACTTGAAAGAGATAGTTTGTCTAATGTTATTACCAAGAATCTATCTTTATTATAAGGATAAGGATGTGCCATTATGTTTTCAAAATGATTTTGGACAGGTGGCCAGCCGCGACTGTTTTTTGCAGCATTTGGGGCCGTATGTCAGCAATGAAGTGGTGAATATTCTCTTCCAATGTCTCAATCGTCTCGGGCTTATCTGCGCAGACAAGCGACTTCACAGCATCACACAAAAAATAGTCCAGTAGTGTTAAATCTCCCGATCTTGGAGGTAACTCACATAAACGTGTGAACTTGAAGTTATGTAAAAGTCGGCGTCAACAGCGATTTCGTTTCGAGACACTTTACTGAACGTTCACAGTGCCCACTGTTCAAGAGAATCCATCAACTCTTCGGTTAAAATTAGGTAGTTGGTCTTAACGCTATGTTTTGTACCTTATCTAGTAGGCGCGAAGGTTTGCGAGGAACACCTGTGAACACCACATGAGAAATATTCTCCAGTTTTTGGCGGACGTAGGCTTTATAAGTTGTAGCTTCTGACTTAAGCACGGGTCTCATACATGGTTTAAAACATTAGCAACACATTTTAAAAGAAAAACTTACTAAAAGCTACCTGTAGCCGCTGCTAGCAGCCAAAAGTTAAACAAGTTCAACTTTACCAGCCGCTGCTAAATACTCGCCGGCTGGCAGCGAGTGTGTGGTGAATTTCGTGGTCACATAAACCTGATCAGCGGCTGGCAGTAGCGGCTACTCGATTCGCTGCTGGCAAGCAGCCCTGTGAGTGTGACCCGTGCTTTGTTCCTAGTAGTATTTGACGAGCAACGAGGAACGAGAACTTACACTTTACCAAATCTTCTCTTTGATTGTTTTCTACTCTTTAGCGTAATAAGTACAAAATGGCATGGCGGTGGAGTGCAGCCTTGTAAGCAATCAGTTCAATTGAATACATTGAATTTTCTGCACTTGTGAGCACAAAAAAAGTGGTGTAACTTGAAGAAAATTGTTTTGATTCTAAATAAATAGTAGAAAATTTTGTATAGGCAACCAAGTCCTTCTTAGAATCCTTACCAATCATAATTTGGTTATTTAAATTCAAAGTTGCGAGAGTCCACATAAAAATCTGCAAAGTTAAAAGTGCTCTTTTGATGAAGTGCGCTTTTGCCAAAGTTAAATTTCAACAATAATAAATTTGTTCAATAAAAAACTTCACACAATACACAGATCAGATTTGTCACAGTCATGCATTCTACGCTCTGCATCAGCACCACACAGAAAGAAGAGGACAAATAAAGCAAACTATCTCCGTTGTTTTATTGACTCTCTTGCTGAATGCTGAGTTGTTGTTTAGCGATCTAGTGTCTGAATTTTAAGAAAGTAAAGTCAGTTTGTGTTGCTGTGCGATTTGTTGAGGTTATTAAAGAAAAGGTTTTTTGTTAATTTGTCATTAAATTTTTCTTGTTTGTGGTGTGGACGACGAAATTTTTGTTTTTCTTGCAATAAAAGTTTTAGTGTTAGATTATTTTAAGTAAATGTAATTTGTGGAGTGTTGATTGTTTTTGAAGTCATTGTGAATTCATGGGCGAGATCATATCGGTAGCAATAACGATTCTGTTCATGTCCAGACACGTTCGGACACGTTCAGACACGTTTAAGCATTGTTCAACAGATTTTCTTTTTTTTTGGTGAGTGTTTGAAAATTACAACATTGTTTCCATTGTTAAAATTTTATTTAACACCCATTCTGCAAATGAAAATTCAAAACTAAAATTTGCTTTTAGCTATTATTGTTATTGGTTTATTTTATATATCTTAGCCACAAACAACGTTCGAAGGCTTTGGTTCCTAATATTTATTTATTTGGGCTTTGTATAATTCTTTCAAGTATGATATTGAAGAGGTCAGACGCGGTAATATTTGCAATAAATAAGCGGCTTCAATAACCAGGTTGCTCTTCGCTGACCTTCATGAAGCAGGCTTCTTTAATCAAAGTCGTCTTGAAAGGAAGGGTAGGTATTCGGAGTCGCTTTATAGACTAACAGATTTAGATTACATAACAATCCTATAGTTTTTAAATTATCTTTGGTCCATGACGTCACTAGACTTCTAACTGTCCAATAACTCTGAAACCAGAGCTGAAATCAGAGAAGCCTTTGTTGATTGAATTCAGTCTGTCAAGTTTTGATTTATTTATATTTTTTCTAACAAGAGACCAGTAAAGAGAGAGATGGAGCTGAAGACATAACAAAGCCTTGAGGCACACCAGCATTTATGAAGTGAGCATCAGCCTTAAAACCATCCAACACGTCCTTGATTAAGTAATCAGGCAATTAGTTTCCAATCGAACGAAGATTCATCGAAACCAATAGCACTCATTTTCGATAAAGCGGCTTCAATTCTTGAAATGGCAAATCAAACTGAGCGTAAATCAAGTGACAGCTGTTAAAAATACAAACTTCGAAGTATTGCCAGATTGAAAACCACACAGAAGAACACCCTTTTTAAGGCGAATTCAGTTTGACTCGAGTTTCTGACCGTGAATAAAACTATTTTAATTGAATTAAATCAATTAATCACAGTAAGTCGGAATTCACCTGTGACATTCACAATTACGACTGACATCATTTCACAATGCCATAAAATACCTCGAAGTACCCGCGCTTGAAGGTGCCCGTTGCTTATTGGTTAGCCTGTCTGCATGTTACGTGTGAGGGTCGAGGTTCAAACTCTCAACAGAAAGCAAAAGTTTGGTATTGGCAAGTTCTCTGGAAGTGATTTCATTGCCATGAAAGGCGCTTTCTCCATTAGCCATTCGGAATCGGTAGAAAATTGTAGTTCCCTTCCATTGTGTTGAGAGAAGCGCACTATGCCCCGGCTTTTCCCCGCTCAGTTGCACCACCCTATGAAACGAAACGTGAAACGAAAGGTTTTCGATTAGTTTCATCACTTTTGTCTATCCCAGCTTTCACTATCGTTGTATTGCTATAAGAGGAATGTCTTGTTCCTTCTAAGACAGCTGAACGAATTTGTTCTAAGGACAGTAACAGCTGCATAAACATATTCACTCTAAAACCTGTAACCAATTATCAATAAGTGATGCGTCGTAGAAACCGGGCAGTGCTGACACTAAAGGTAAACTTTTCCAATCCAACAGCTTCCCCCTTTGGGTATAATCGATTTGAAAATTAATTACTCCCGTCAGTGTAAAGGTCCATGTTTATTCAAATCTGCCTCTGCAAACATAAACAATAAATCACTTGCTCATGAAGCGCAATAAATTAAATTTAACAAACCACTGATTTCACAACAATAGATTTTACCACAATAACAAACCATTTTAAAAGCCACCTTATTGTTGTTGTATTTACATCTGTCTGGCCTGCCTTGCTCAGCACTAATTAAAATACTAAAGATCAATAGCCTCGCTGTTAAAAATGCTTCAACTCATATCTTCCATCTTCAGTGTGACCTTCACCGACATCTCGACACGAAATGCATAAAATAAATCAAACAACTAAAACTCTCAGCCAAGCGATTTGTGTCCCGCAATTTAACGTCTACTCACTCACTCAACTCTTCTAATTAATGAGCCATAAAAATCTTACACGAACGGATAACATCGACTTGAATGTGCTATCTAACGCACGACAATGACAATAACTTTTGTCAGATGTTTCTTCAGATGACGATGATGAATTTGGCAAAATATATTTTAGTGTTTCCCCCCCAAAAAGGAAAGTCAACTAGCATAATTAAGTAGTAGTTGTTTGTTTGTTTGTTTTGTATTATTTAAATTTATTACGGTTGATTTGGGAATTTTGATTAAATATTCAGACTGACATACATAAAGTGTACCAGACCATAACTAAGACCTCGTTTATAATGAAGATCCCTAATAACAGTAAAAAAAACATTTCTATTCCAGAGACTCAAAGGACGAGAGAAAAACTTTGTGTTGCAAAAGAATAGAAAAATAAGAAGACTTATCTCTCTATTCCGATTGGTTGACGCTTTTATTATCATAATTGAATATCCTTTTCATTCTTTAAATGGCATGCCATCTCATATTGCAGAGATCCTTTCAGGGTTAAAAGGCAAGGAAAAAACAAGAATGTTGCAATCTATGGTATAGAGAGAGAGCTGTGTCCTCCTTTGGCTGCTACAACTACTACACTAACAATTTGCTTCATTATTCCGAGGTAGCGAGAAGGGAAATTGAGATCTAATAAATTCGGGACAATAGAAGCGTTCAATTATACACAAAAAAGGATAATAGCACAAAGTGAATCAAAGAGAGGGCAAAGGCACTCTTTGATTTGAAGAAATTCCTTCTTTTCATTCTTCTGCATGGTGAAATCTTTTATTGAAAACATTCAATATTGTTCAGTGAAAGAGGGGCATTGAGAATTTGTCTACGTATCTATTCTACAGTCATTCGGTGTATAGATACATGTAAGTATGATAGAAGACCATGTAAAGGTTGTCAAAAGTTTTGTGAAAATTGCATAATTTGCTAAAGTGAGGGTGTGGCTTTTGCTTTTGGGGCTATTGTTTTGAAAATGGCTTTTCTATAGAAAATGTGCGTGGTGTGGGTGGTGGCATTGATGGAAGTAAAGTAATGAAAATGTCTTGCAGACTTTTTAGTCCCTAACATAGAATGAAAATGTAAATAAATCTTCGTCAACGTAAAGGCTTTTCATTTGTTGTGTAGGTGTGTGTATGGGTCTTGCTTTTGTTAGGGAAAGATTTTCTAAACTTACTCTGTTTCAAAGGTCATATGGTTATGCGTTCTTGGAGAAATGAAAATCAGGACTCAGGACAACATCAAAATAAAAAACCGCATATTCAGCAGAACCCTTTTTATCGCATTTGACAAGCCAACTTAACAGGAAACCATTGTTTGGGTTTAGAAGGCCTAATAAAGCCATCTGATTTTAATGGTGTCTGATGAGGTGTCTTTCGTGGAGGGTGTGCTTTTTGTAAAATACAGCTGTGATCTACCCGAAAACTAATCTTCTTTTTGTCCAGATGGACACTTTGACGTAGTGTTTTATGTTCAATTTACGGTCGATTGTCCCAAAAACGCTTGTGAGAATTAAAGTGACAAACTAAATGTGGGTTTGTTAGTACATCATTGTCTCCGCTTGTGAACTAATAGTCAAAGTAACGGGAATGGCTAGATTGGAAGTCTAGGAAACCCTTGATCAGCTAGCTTTAGTTGAAGCTTTCGTTGTGGAAATTAAATGGAGCGTCGCGGTTTTAGTTTTAAGGAGTCGTTGGGGCTACAGAGTTATGGTAACCTTATTCGGGCAAAATCAGAGGGAAACTAAGCAGTCTTTCTAAGCGAACTTTGAAATAATTATCTTCAGAAATTGCTATGTAACTAAAGCATACCACAAGGTAGTCATCTAAGGCCTGTTATTTTGTTGTACTTAAAAGGTTTCCACTTTTCCATCATTTCTGCTCAGTGTGTTTACTTCTCGGTTTAAATTGTTAACTCGAGCACAGTCAGAGGAAAAATCGTTAGGCATGCTAAGCTAACCGTTTGTATAATTGTTTTCAAAATGTAGGTATTTCAAGTTTACCACAGGATGGTCATCTTAGCCCTGTTATTTTTTTTTTTTATTTGAAGAATTTTTGGCATTTTAGCTCCGTTGTGGTTACTTCGATGGAGTTCGTTTATTCAAGCATAATGGGAAGAAAACTCGGCGGTCCTACTAATCTAACTTCTTAGTTTACCTATTTTTAGAAAATGTTGTATGTATTCCACGTATACCACAGGGTGGTGAATAATTTTTTCGAGCAAAGTCAGAGGAAAGCTCGTAAGCCTTGCTATAAGCTAAGCTTTAGTATAATTGTTTTAAAAAACTTGATATGTATTCTAAATATAGGGTTGTCATCTAAGGCCTGTTATTTTGTCATGTGAAGAATTTTTCATCCCACATTCCTGCTCCTTTGTTTTTCTTTTGAAGAAGTTAGGTAAATCGAAACCTATCTTTGTAAAGATAATCGTGTGGTATTGCTTTGTAGTGAAATTTTTACTTCAAGATAATATAATATTTTAGATTTTGAGTACACTCAAAGAAAAACATGTGTTAAATCAACTTAAATGTGGGGGCTTATATATGTTAGGCCTAAATCCGTTTTGAGCTTATTTGATTCTAACCTATCGTGCCTTAAATGCTTAAAGCAAATAGCATTGATTTCAAACGCTTAAAACTAGGAAAAAATTGAACCTAGTATTTCACCCTAGAACTTATTTTCTTTGCCCAGCAGTTTGGGTAAAATATTTCTGTTTTTGCCTTAGGTGTCGCATGATTTATCATTTTTCCTTTTGACCTAGAATCTGAGATAAAACTGTATTTCTTTTGCCTTAATCTGTGCCTTAATTAGCTTCATTCTAGGGCAATTTGCCTCATTGATTTTACCTATACTAACGTTTTTCATACTGAAGGTCTCTTAGGTCTTGTTGATTTAACGTAGATCCTAGGCTTATAACCCATTCGCTTGCCTGCAAATAGAATCTTCAATATCACCTGAATTCTGCCCAAATAAGTTACACATAGCTAAAAAGAACTTATGAAAAAATAAAAAATAAATTTATAGATTTTTTAAATTATTTTCATGTAATTGACCTTACAAAAGGATGGATAACCAGCGTTTGTCCGACGATTAATGGTTTTATATTTATTAACGGAGTTCACTCTGTACATTTAGTTGGACAGACTTCGTTTGATGGATGTTTGTTGGTCGGATGTAGTTTTCGTTCAGACATACAAGTCTTGTCGTCCAACATTATGGCATATATTCCTCCGGTCCGTCCAACTTAAAAATTTTTAAAAATATTTGAAAACCATCTAAGAGCTTAACATTCGTCGTTCAAACCAAAGTCTGTCGTCTGTCCAACTAATTGTACAGTAGAACGCCGCTAATTATATACATACCAAATTAAAAAAAATCGTACTGCGAAAAAACATAGCGGTGGTGCCCATGGCTTAGTGGTTTACATATCGGAAGTACTCCGAGTGTAATTACACTGCCACGACGCTTTCTCACTTAGCTGTTCGAAATCGTCAACCTGCTCCTTTTTTCTCATTAAGTTGTTGCAGGTGTCCTGATATGATGGATTCCTTCCGGAAACATTTTATTGCCTATATCACACGACTTCTGCCATTTTATAACACATTTTTAATTTAGACATAAAAAAGCACTACTTTACATTTTGCGTTTTAATTCAAACTTAAGAAGTTACTATCGCTTCGATTCACTTGAAAATCGCAGTTTTGAAATTTTTCATTATTTTTGATAGCTTCAAAAGTTTGTTTTTTACATTCCACTATAAACTTTACTCTTGCCTGACGAATCAGAAATACAAACCAAGTGTTTAACACGCACACTCGATTCCGCTCAAAATTCACAAATTAATAATATCCTCAGAATAATTTGGACTAGGGCTAAGGTAAGAAATAAGGTCTAAAGTAAAATCACCTTAGAACTAGGCTAATGTTACAAATTTAGCGAAACTAGAAAGGAAATCCTAAAACTTCACCGAAAACTATTTATGTTTTCTAGCCCTATTTTTCATCGCCTGTCCGAACTGAAAATGTCTTAGCTCTAGGCAGAGTTATGTTCGTCCAATAACAAACATTTGAGCTTGCGTTAGCCGCGACGTACCTTATTTGACTTATTTCTGGTCAAAGTTGTGTTAGACAAATAGCATCCATACGAAAAATTTTACCTAAGGCGTTTAGGGCTTTTTTCTGGGTGTATGACAATTTCT
The DNA here is from genome assembly GCA_949752695.1 of Melanostoma scalare. Classification (NCBI taxonomy): domain Eukaryota; kingdom Metazoa; phylum Arthropoda; class Insecta; order Diptera; family Syrphidae; genus Melanostoma; species Melanostoma scalare. Next base: position 39,761,393 of record OX456984.1, read on the forward strand.
GCTTGATTTTGGTGACTTGGCTTTAGTAATTTGTTTAGTCCCAAATAGCTAGATTGGTCGAACAGCTAGATCTCTCTCAACAGAAAATAAATTAGTGCGACGAACGGTGTCATGACAGGACACAGTCTTATTGGAAGACATTCCGCAAGACTCGGAGTCGCCTCAAACGATTTTTGCAAGAAGCTGTATGGATGAGAAGGAGACTATTCCCCACCTTCTTTGTCCATGCCCCGCTTTAGCTCACAAAAGTAGGACACACCTAGTAGTGATCCTACCCACATCGACGCCCTGCGTCTCTCTCGGTTCATTGCAAGCTAAACATGGTTTCATTAGGATGAGGATACATTAGATAGATCCATTGTGGTATCACAATGGGCCCAACTTGTCCTAACCTAACCTTGGTTGCGAGTAGGTACAAATTTCACCTACTATACGATATAGGGCCCGTGGATATGAAAATTATCCTAGAAACATTTCCTATACATTCGAAAATTTGATATCGGCAATGATGATCGAATATTCCTTCCGAAATTTTAAGCCATCGTAAATGAATATCCCGTGGGAAATTTATTGGTCCTTTTACTCGATTTGTTTTAGATTCACAATTGTATGGAGATAGAAATAACATCCATGTGAATGCAAAAATATTTATGTTTTGGTTTTTGTTTTGATAATTTTATATGTTCAAACGTTTGTCAAAATCGCGCTAAATGATCCGTGGGAAGGGGAACAAAGTCCTTAACCTTTGTTGCATTCTTTGGCATTCATGGAACTCCTCCGAATTCCTTGCTTTCTTTTGCATACCTATGCAGAGTCTTTTGCATTCTTTTGCAGTCTTGCACGCTTATGTATTTTTTGCATCGCCTTAAAGCAGTTTCTTGACAAGCATTGAAGTTTTCGACTTACCTGGTTCGTATCTTCTTTTTATTACGTGGGCATTTCGGGTAAAAGAATGTAGCGACTTCAAGAGAATGTATGCGTTTCCAAAGGAATTCATTCAGGACTACAATTTTTTGAATGGTAAATGCACATTTTAAAATCAAAGACTCAAAGTAAATCCATGGTGCACGACAGTGACTTGCCTGTTTTTGAAGAATGTTGTAGGCCAAGGAATCTGTAGCTTAGAGGTGTCGTCTTGATCGTCAGCTTCCAGTCGTTGCAATAGGTGGGGATACTTCGTTAAGAAGGAGGTTGCAACTGGTCCTCCCCTGTAGCTTTGATCATTACGATGAGGTAAGGCTGGTTTTTCCAAAGCTTGACTATAATGGTTTTGTTTTTATAACTTTCTTTGCTTAGTTTTCCTTAATTTTCCCTTTTACTCTTTAACCAAAACTCACTCCTCATAAGCGTCAGGTTTTGTATTTTACAACTTTTTTCTTGGTTTTTATTGTATCACATTTCTCAAAAGCTTAATTTGAAAACCAACCCTCTTCACGATTACGGAAAATTAATGGCAACTTTTTTTGTGCTCTCCACCGTCGTCAGTTTCCGGCAAAACAACATCATGATTGCTTTCTGTAGAGTAGGTTAATGTGTTGTTTTCAAGATCCCTTAGTAACAAACACGTATGCAAAAAAAAAGGAAAAAAACATGACTCAAGTAGGTACGGCACAATTGCTACTTCTTCGCCCCTCCGAAAAAAAAGAAACTAATTCACTCAACTCTGACAAGCTCTGGCTCAAGCCAGAAAACCAGAAAATGTCGATTTCAGAAATAATTCCCGAAACACACAAAGAACGTAGGAGCAGAAAACCAAGCCAAACTCTCATCTGAATCGATAAATCGCTCATCAATCAAAGACTTTTAACAGCCTCCGCTGTAGGCTCAATAAGAGGCAATGAAATTTGTTTTTTTCTTTTTTCTTCTATTGTAAGATTAAACCTTATTTTGTTTGTTTCCTCAAGAGAATAAGAACAGAAGAAAAAAAAAGATACTAATACAAGATGCTTTGCCTTGCCTTTGCCTTTGAAGTTGGCGACGCCGACGACGACGACGAGATACGTCGACGGTAATATTGATGTATTATAGACCTCCATTCATCTACCGCTTTCGCAAGCTCACGATTATTTAACTTCATTGTTCTCCCACATTTTGTGATGTAAATCAATCAGACAGGGTGTGGAACATCAGTAGAATCTATCACTCACCGAAGGAAGCATACACCGGGGCCATATGTATGGGCGAGGGTTGCGTTTTTTTTTTTTTTTGTTTCGATAAGCTGTTTCTAATAAGTTTTTTGTCACCTTTATGATTGACAGCTCACTTGAAGAGGGTTTGAGACTTTATTCAGTAACTGCTTTGCCTTTAAATTTTCTTAAACTGCAATCAGAGTTTGCGTTCTTCGAAAAAGTTAATCATTGTTAAGAGAGGAATAGGTAAGGTTAGATGACTTGAATGTTCATACACTGCCAAACCTTCCCTCTTTCTGGGTTGAAGGTCACCACAGCTGAAAACTCCATCGTAAAAATTAATTTTGGACACCTTCAGCTGTGGGACCTGATGTTATAAATGATTGTATTTGCGTTGACCTTGCGTAGCTATAAGTAATAAAACAAAAATATGTTCTTTCCAACTAGAATGCTTTATTGTGTGGGAAGACACATGGGTATCGAATAAGTCATATTCAGGAAGACCACTACAGTGACGTTAATTAATGGTTTTAGATAAACTTGCAAAACGAGCTTGCTCTAGGTAGATCAGGTTTTAATTAAATTGTAAGGCATTAGCAGAACACGTGTAAAATGAGCCATGTAATTAAGCTGAACCGTGTGACCATGAGTAGTGTGACTTTATAGCCGTTTATAGTGTTTGAGTGTTTTAAGGTGTGGACGTTGGAAGTTGGCTGATCACTCGAAGCAATTAAAATTCTGGGTTTCAAAAGTGTAGATTTTATTTTATCAACTGAAATATCAATTTTAATAAAGCTTCAAATTGTTTAACTTGACACAGTTCTTGGAGCCTGTTGTTTTGAGCTGTGGACAGTCGGCCCAACGCAGAGCAGTTGAATACTTTAAACAATCATTTAAGAGGAACTTTAAAAGTACCTCTTGAGCGACTTATCTTTTCGATTGTGACAACTTGAACTAAGTGGGTGTCAACTCAACGTACGAGGGCAGTCCGATAAATACTTAGCCTCTCCGCCCAATAGCGCCACTATCGCAAGAGAAACTTACTATAGTGTAGTACATTTTTTTAGAAGGCTACTGTCGAAATTTCAGCCAAATTGGACTCATAGTTTTGTTTTGACCGCGTGTGGAAGCAAACGTGTCAGCAAATTTTAGAAAAATGGAAAAAAGAGCAATATCGGTCAGTGATTTGATTCTTGTTTTTGGAAGGGAAATCACGCAGCGAAATCAAAGAGCGGTTGGATGCTGTGTACGGTGACTCTTCTCCTTCGATGGCGACCGTCAGAAATTGGTTCAACGAGTTTCAACGTGGTCGCACGTCGGTTTTTGATGAGCAACGCCCAGGTGCCTCGAAAACGGCTACAGCAGAGGACAATGTGACAAAAATCCACGATCTCGTATTGGCAGACCGCCGATTGAAGGTGCGCGAGATAGCTGAGATAGTAGGCATCTTGAAAGACCGCATGGGTCATATCCTGCATGAAATTTTGGGCATGAGAAAGCTGTCGGCGCGATGGATGCCGCGTTTGCTCACTCCAGACAACAAACGCAACTGTGTGACCACTTCAGAGCCGCGGCTAAATTGGTCTAGTTGGGCTATGAACTATTGTCCCATCCTCCGTATTCTCAAGATTTGGCCCCGTGCGACTTCTTTTTATTTCCAAACTTGAAAAAATCACTTGCCATGCACAAATTTGTGTTTAAATTTGAGGTTATCACCGCCACGTAGGCCTACTTTGCAGAACTCGAGAAAACGTATTTTTCAGATGGGTTAAAGAAATTGGACCATCGCACAGTGGTTCCACCGTAGGCCAAAATTAAAAAAATTCATTGCAACGGTTATAATAAAAACCCGTTATAATAAACTGAGAACATACTTAAGTCGTAATAAATGAAAACCTAAATGCCGTTAACTATTTACTTTCGAAGTTATAAAATTGCAAACACATGACATTTGAATTTTAGTGCTCCAAATGTTAGTAAGACTTCATTTGTTGGTTTTGACGTTTTCTTATCTTTTTGTGGAGCGTTTCTTTGATGTGGATATATTATTAAAAGGTTAAACCACCACAAATTTTTTTTTTAAATCAGTGTTAGACTAAATATAAACTTTGCAAACTGGGCCTAGATAGAAAAACATAAAAAAAATGGAAAATCTTAATGTTATTTGCCTTAAACTTTTAACTGTTATGCCCCGCACTGCCCCCAAAGTGTTATATATTGCAAAAAAGGGCATTAAATATTCTATTTAGCACACGTTCAATCAGCTGCGGAAATTTGCGGATTGATTTTTAATTAATTTTTAAGCGAACTAAGAAATTTATTATTTTTTCAACTTTAATCGAGAATAACTTCTGAAGGAAGCACTTTGTTGAAAAATGTCAAAATACTTTTTTTGTAGAACATTAAATTTTCTTTTAGAAACATGTTTGCAATATATCGTATATTGATTTGTTCGTTAATTCAAAGTAATATCAAAGTAAAAGAGCAAAATCAAAAATACTTACCAGTTTCTTAAGCTTGATTACTTGGAAACGGTTAGTCTGACAAAAATTTTCAAAATTACCTTTTTTGAAGAAAATTTAATTTTCTACAAAAATACGTATCGATAAATTTGTTTGGTTCAAAATGATTATACAGTTTTGAGGCTAAAATAAGGTAAGGTTTTAGGAATAGAAAACACTATTGATATTATTTTATTCGTATGTTATTCAAACATATTATATTTCGTACACAAAACACTTTTCGAAAAAAGCCGTATTAAAACAAAAAAATAATAAACATAATTTGAATACTTGCACATCTGGTTTTTTCTGTTTTTTGCTAAGAGTTTAGTTTTTACACAATATGGTACGAGCATACTGTAATAAGATCTGTATATATATACATACATACATATATACAAACATATTAAGAACAGAAAAATTATATTTCGATAAATATAGAAAATATACCTTTTACAGGATTTTTTCCAATCACAATAGCTAAACTAAAGCCAAACCGATTTTGAACCCTTTTACCGCCTTTATCTCAAGACACCTAAGAGATACATCAAAACTGATGGCAGATTCGTAATCAAAGAACCCAAATCATTAAAGATTAAATAGTCTTTAGATGTTATCAAGTGAGTAAGTAATTATGGCCGCTTTTGTTCGAGAGTGGAAGCACTGTGCATCGCTGGGTTAAGTGTATCGAACTAAAAGAAGATTATATTGAAAAATAAATCAACCCTTTTCCAAAATTTTGGTTTTTCTTTTGTAGGCTAAGTACTTATCGGACTGCCCTCGTATATACAACTATACCACTTTTTGTGGAGAAAGCATCCGCACGGTACTTGAAATTTTCTACTTTCTCCGTCAGTTGTGTTTAAGTGTTTACTTCGGTTGATCAGGATTCAGGAATATTCGTCTTGTTTAGGGCTAAACACTCTGATTTTTTTCTAGCCTTGATAGTGATCCTTGATTTTAAGAGAGAGTAAGTGTTTCGTCCTTGGTGACCAAGAGTGGTTTTGGCTTCGGCTAAGATGATAAGTTACCGTTTTTCACCGCATCACAGCTCTCTCACTTGATAAGCTACCGTTCATAAAATGATCCTTTTTTTGTGATGGTTTGGAAGCCAACAATAAGAAAGAGAACATGTGTTTGTGTATGTAAGTGTTGCCGAATGCCGAATGATTGAAATTTTTCTGAAATCACTTTACACAAAGCAAAAAATAGTAATTCCTTTTTATTTGATTATGAGCATGAATATAAACAAAGTGACTATCAATTAGTGGTGCCCGTGACGCAATGGTTAGCACGTCTGTTCGTTGCGTCGTGGGCCTGAGGCGTGGCCTCCAAAATTGAGTGATTTAACACCGCTGGACTATTTTTGCTTTGGTTTAGTGGAGTCATTTGTCTACGCAGATAAGCCAGAGACGATTGACGCCTTGGAAGAGAATAGTCGGGAGGTATTGCTGTTGGGCCTTTTGGGTGGAATTTATTCGAGCCAGCTGTAGTGGCAACTTGCCCGAAATTGTTTTTAGAACATAGTGGCAAACCCTTATCTTTCAAATAAAGGTTAATTCTTGGCCATAGCATTGAATTATATGCCTTGTATTTCTTTTTTAAAACCACACGTCTTAAAAAACATCGTTACCCCGTTACGTCATCGCAATCAAACGAGAATAAATAATCAGCTTCGATTTTTTTTCACCTTAGACTCTTTAAATCAGAATGAAGAACTAACACCTATCACGTCTGTGTTTTTGTTAAGTTTTATCTGTTTTCTTACCTACTTAGGTGGGCATTACAGTTCGGGGTGAACCTGGGCCTCAACCAACATCCTTCTATAACGACCTCGATTTCGGGCGAGATCTCTGCAGTTTTGCACTCTAATGCGGTTGAGCTCTTCTTCCACTTGATTGCGCCACCTAAGACAAGGTCTTTGCTTTATGCTTCCCCTTCCGGATTTCCCTGCAATGTGATTTCGAAGACCCGTCGAGCCGGAGCGTTTATGTCTTCTTCTTCACACATTGTTTTCTCATACGGGACTAAAGATCATTCGGAGAATTTTTGTTTCGAAATGTCCAAGGGTTTTCTCATCCACTTTCGATAAGGTCCATGCTTCCGCGCCGTAGAGCAGGACTGGGATGATCAAGGTCTTATACAAGGTTACCTTGGTTTTTCTTGAGAGTGTCTTGTTTGCCAATTGTCTTCTTAGTCCAAAAAAGCAACAGTTGGCAAGAGTTATTCTCCGTTTGATTTCCGCACTGATGTTGTTTTCCGTGTCTATAGCGGATCCTAGGTTAGGTAGACGAAGTCCTGTACTACCTCGAAGTTATGTCTGTCTATTGTGACGTTTTATCCAATTCTTTGATGTTCTGTGTCCTTGTCCTGCCGTAATGTGAAAATTTTGTAGATTGTGGACTTTTCTTGTCTAAAACATTGATAAGGACCTATCAAGTTGTTGACGTGTGGTTTCGGACGTTCACATATAACAGCAGACAAGATCTTATAAGCGGTGTTAAGAAGGCTTGTTACTCTTGGGGCTCTAATGACCACTCGGACCTCTTTACCGGTACTCTTCGAAGAACCAGCCACCCAGATATTCGCAGGAAAGCCTATTTTGTTTGTTATTATTTGCATAAAGCAAAGACGACGAATTTGAGACCGACGACTCTTAATCTATTAACGAAAAAGACATATTTTAGAAGAGTTGCAATAAGATTCCATGCCGGAGACTAAGTGAATCACTCCTCAACAAAATTTCGCAATTTGACTTTTACCAAATTTATGGTCACAAGAGACGAATAAGAAGATATTTTTACTTCAATGTTTTTGTTTCCTCAAGTGTATTCCATGCTGATCCATTTTGCAGACAAGTTGGCACCATACAGTGCTTTTCACAAAGATAAAGTATCCGCGAACATGCTTACGACTTGACTGATTAACAGCTGGGGTACCACCATCGGAATAATGATTATCTCCTGAAAGATATTCACTCTTGTTAACTCGGGAAAAAAATGTTTAAGCATTTTACACTGGCCTATCGTGTTCTGTTTTTGTGAGTATTTGTGTGTGAGTGAGGCTCTGTAACTAGAACGTAATAAATTGCTTTTTTAACAAAACGAATAACAAAACAAAAAAAACTGGTGATTCACGCGAAAACGGATGAGATTTATGAACTAAAGTGTAAGGATGGGCGCTAACGAAACCCATAATGTATAAGCTCCACGTCAGCAGAGATATCTGTAACTAACTACGTAACCATCCACGTCTCCCATAAATCATACTTCCTGTCTCACAGCACTATCATACTTTGCTTCGCTTGTAACTTGTAATAAATTTTCAATTTTTCCCAAATAAATAAAAAAATCTAAAAAAAAAACTGATTAAAATGTGTTTTTCGCTTGCGTTGCCAAGAACAGATTGAAAATCATAAATTTCTTACAACTTGCCATCCTTGACCATAAACTCAAAATTTTTTTCTTTATTACATTTTACTCGGTTCGGTTGCCTTGGCCATTGTTGTTTCAACCTTTATCACTATAAATCTCAGTTTTCCTGCCAAACGAATTACATTCGCCAATTGATAATTTATTACCCCATCCCATAGCCGAAGAAGGGGTGGTGGTGCAATTACACACTACAGTTGTCTCAACCATCTGATGCATTCTCTGACGGCGCGTCGTCGTCGTGAGTGTGTAGTCTCGAGGTTTCCTTGAAAGAAATATTCTTTTTTCAGATCACAATCTAATAAATTGTTGCAATTGTTTTATAAACATTGTTGCTGCTACATAGTACACAGGCAGGCATATAAATTTCTTAATCTGTATTCGGCTGAATAAATTTCTCAACTCCTGGCTAAGACCCATGGGTGATATAAATTATTTTCTCTTATGTCACTGTACTCTCTTTTTGCTTAGGTTTTGTTGTGATCGTTGAAGAATTGAACGAAATTTCACTTTCATCTTTCTTACTTTTTTGTTTGAGAGTGTGGTTGGAAGTGGAAGCTTCATGATTGCGGTGGTGCACGTATTCACTGGAATCGTGAACGAAAGAGAGTGTCGGTTGGGAATGAAAAATTACAAATAATGAATAATAATTGCAACTTTGTTGCGTGCTACAATGCTTTGCCGTTGAATCATGCCTAACAGTTTTATATTGACAAATGTTTATAGACGGTGTTGGTTTGAAGATAATTTAATGAATGACAAATTTATAAAGCACTTAAGTTGTTGACTAATACAATACAAAGTTTGGCGAAGTCCAGGCACTGAGATTAAAAGTGACATGCAGAGAATGTCAGACAAAACTAGACCAATGGACAAACATCCTTGAAGTAACAATGGTTCTGAAGACGGAAAAACTCAGAACATCTAAAAAACTTACAAACTAACTCCTTACATGACAATAACTTCGGAAGTTTTAGGGAAAGTAACACTCAACTACCTGTTTAGTGTCAGGGATTAATATAGTAAATTATTTATGGGGAATTATGAACGTTCCAAAGAGTCTTCAAAAAATTTCCGATCGGACTTTTCGTTACACCTGAACTATTTTTGTTAAAAATTACAAATCAAATAAGGCAAACCTTACTCACAGAGTAGATTATACAGGGTGGGCCAAAAGGTTAATCACAATTTCAAACGCTTCGTAAAAAAAAAACGGTGAGAGCTTAAATTATGAAACCAAAATGAAAACAAAGCTAAAAGTATGCCATTTAATAGGAAAATTTATTTTTTATATAAAACATCCATTAAGTAATCTCCATGTCGCGTCGGTGGAAACATTCGCGCACTCTTTTCTCAAAATTTGTTCGAACTCCGGCCAACATCATCCGTGGAATCGCTGCAAATTTAGTTCGGATAGCTAATTTTAATGCTTCGGTGTCTGGAGGGATGCCTTCATACACCCTGCTGTTCATGAAACCCCACTGGAAAAAATACGGCCGCGTCATATCCGGGCTACGAGGCGGCCAAGCGAAGTCACAATTGCGCGAAATCAAGCGATTTACGATTTTTTTTTTCCCAACAAGGTCAAAACATCAGTAACTCTTGAGTGAGTTAAATTTTGCATGGGTGCATCTGCATATTCAAATCATATCGTAAAATTCTCCTTACCGTTGTTCGAGGAATTTTCAAGGAGGCAGAATGACGGCGCGGCGCACAGACCGACGAGGACTTTTGCTCAAGTCGTCGCTGGCAGTTTTTATTGTTTGCGGCGTCCTTGATGTACGTGGACGTCCAATTTGGGGACGGTTAATGACATTACCCGATTCGCAGAAGTTTTTCACCCATCTATCGATAGAATGACGACTCGCGGGTTTTTCGCAACGTTTTAAATTAAACTGTTTTTTGAAAGCGCACTGGGTATAGCAATTGCACTCTCTCTAAATAACACTCCACAGCGTCCACGGTGACTTAGTAACTAACCGAGTATTTTTCCATTAAATGGCATAGTCTTGTGCAGCAGATGGCGTTGGAATCGCCGCGCTAACCCAGTTGGTTGATTGTTACGAAGCGTTTGAAATTGTGAATTAGCTTTTGACCCACCCTGTACAACTCAACTCTTACCCCCTTTACCTGAAACACACTTCAACTTTTTCTAAGGTTAACCAAAGAAAGCATTATTAACTTTTTCAATGTTTTCATTTGTTGGAAAATTATGTTAGTTACGGCGATTTTGAGAAAAGCTTTTAATATTCTTCTCATATACCTTGTTGACAAACCCAAAAATATTGAAAACACGTTAAATTCTTAAATTGATTTCAAACTACGAAAAATAGCGACGAGAGTGCCCAGTCTCATTTGGCTTGTAGGCAAAATTGAACTACCTTCGTTATTGAAATATCCTTACCCGAAGTTTGAGAACCGATGTGTATTAAAAGTGTTGTACATTGGAAACGAAGCGAAATATTCAATTTAGTTTGAGATTCATTAGAGCTGATGGAAGTAACACTTTGTAAATGTTGTCAATAATAAATAATGACACACTACACTACGAGTGTAGTCGATCGTGTCCTCACCAATGAAGTACAATAAAGGCCCAATAGCTTTCTTCATTTGACAAAGGTCTGAATCCATATCGCAACTCACTGTCATGAAAAACCACTACCGCCAAAAAATCTCAGAAGAAAAACAATGCAGTCGGTTTGATGAAGTTAATGGTCGGATTTGACGGCATTTCAACAAATCTATAAGGAGAAGAATTAAGAGCATAGAGCCCGCTTCTGCGTCCAATCTCACGAAAAGTCTAGGTTTTCAAATCTGAAGAGCGGATATAAGGAATCAAATTCCCAAAGAAAGAATATCTTATGCATACTCTGTTGCCAGGATGGTCCAAAAACGGTCAACGTAATCAGAAATAATCTTGAGGAAACAGTATGGTGAGGACGAGCTTTCGCTCTAGATCTGCTTTTGTTGACCACATCAGCACAAGAGTAATGTTAATAATAATAAAAAAAAGTGTAAGGGAGTGAAGTTAAAGTGGCTAGACAAGGGTATATAAACTAGATGCAATTCTTTTGTTTTGCGATGAGTTATAAACTGCACACCGCTTTGTTGAGCAAAATAGAGCAATTTTATGGAATCTAATTACACCTTAAATGAGTCGGAAAGAACCGATTAAAGCAACATATGATAGTCAGCTAGAACTAGAGCACTTCTCTCAATCAATCCTTGTGAGGAATGGAGGGGACCTAAATTTTTTTGCCGATTCCGAACAGCTTATCGAGGAAGCGCTTTTCATGACAATGCAATTACCATGAGAGGCCTTGCCAGTTTTACGCGAAAGGCAATACACGTGGAAAAACATTTTTGTTGAAATTCGAACCTCAAATCTTCCACGCGAAAGCTTACTTGTTGTTGGAACCTAAGGTCGTCCCCATCAAAGTCCTCCAACTCATGCATGAAAAAGTCGTTAATCATGGCTCTACTGCTTTTTCCATTGACCGTAACATCATGATCGGCTTCATTTCTGAAGAAATAATGACCCATGATTCCGCCTGCCCATAGAGCACACCAAACCGTGACTTTTTAAGGCTTCGGCCCGACCAGCGCGGCGTCTTAATAATAACTTTTGTATTATCATGACTCCAAATGCGAAAATTGGAGTCATGTGAGGTTCATCGATGGACAAAGTTTTCTTGTGAAAATCTGGATCGGTGGCTATATCGTTTTGGTGGACCCATTCAGTTGACGGTCGTTCGGCTTCAATTCTTGCACGAGTTGTATTTTGTAAGGCAGCAAACCAAGATCCTTTCGCAAAATCTTTCATAGATTGGATTGACACAAATGCAATTGTTGCGTTCTATAACGGATGGACTCATTCTGGTTTTCTTCGATATTCTGCGCCTTCAGTGCTGTCAAAAAGAACTACTCAGAAGAAAGTATTGCCACATTGAAAACCACACGTCTAAAAAAGCACCCTTTAGTAGCCCATAGCACCGGTGCGTGGTCTGTGTATCTGTTACATCAGAGTTCGAGGTTCGAATCCTACACATAAACTTGTTTTTCACTGCCATGAAAAGAAATAAACTTGGTATTGGGGTATTGGAGCTCTTCCAGCTCTGTTGCGCCGCGAAAGTGATTAATTTGATAGTAGTTTATTTAAATTGTATTGACCTCGATGTATGTTGGGTCTAAACTTCACTTACAAGACGACATTAAAGATGGAAGAAAGATGAAAAATGGGAGAAGGAAGGACTACACTGAAAGCTGATTTCGTTAGAGTTTTGATTTGAAACTTTGGGCCAACAGTGCCTGTTTTCATCACTTCTCCTGTGGATTTATGTCATTGGTGTTTGCCTTCGAATGATAAATCGATTTTTACTTAATGTTAAGATGTCTCGAGATACTATCTGTAATCGCTCGAGTAATTCTTAATTGGAATGATACAACATTTGCCTTGAATTCCAATCAATTTCCCTACTCTTACACTTCGCACAGAGTGTGTCATTTCTCATACCTTGAAATATATCATGAAAAACTAACTAAAAAACTTAAGAAAAAGGTTGTGCAAAAGTGGCCATTTATCTAAGCAAATGGCGTAATGGCTCATTCCAAGACGAACGCGGAGTACTAAGTTTTTGTTTCCTTTCTTGTTTGTGGTCCTCGCTTACCGTAAATTGTAGAGTTACAGAAATGGTAATGAGATGGAATGGAAATCATTCGATTGATTTCATTACAAAATTTTCAGGTGACTGAGCCTAATTTACAAAACACACGCACCAAAGAACACTTAGCTTATGTCCTGTTTCTTCTTGTGTTGTGGTTCCTTAGCTTCAGCTTTTTAAATCGAATTTTCATTCGATTATTCAGTTCACTTGAATGATAAAGTCTCGAGTATATTGGTTCTCAAGTAATCGAAAGTTTCGTGATGTTTGTTTTTCAATGGGACTTCGTTCTTCAGTCTTACAAATATTTCTGGGCAGCCACTAAAAACTGGGGATTGATTCACTGAGAGTCTAACTTTCACTTATTATTTTTCAAAAGCTCTGACTGGTTTTTCGAATTTGATTGAATGTTTTTACATCTTGATGCAATCCCTCCACAAACTAAGAAGATTTCTTTGTTCATCAATGTCCAGTTATGAGGAATGACAGTTCTCAAGGGTTTCAAAATCCGCTTTATTTGTATTCATAAATTTTCCCTAAAGGACATTGTCTTTTCATCTATTGACCTTTGAAATTTCATGTTTCTTACTTTGAGCACACACAATTTGTTTCTTTTTGAAGGAAATTGATAGTGAAAACAGGTTTGGTTTACCTCTTACCACTTTGAAAGCAAATACCGAAAAAATTGATTTGCACTCAGCTTTATTGATTCAGAGTGTACCATGTTGAACTACGCCTTTCTAAGGATATCACCTCATAAATGTTTGATACTTGCAACTCCATCTAGAAATGGAAGCAAAAAATATTATCGACTGCAGGATATTTCTTTCAGACACACGAAAAATATGCCAATAAAGGACAATATCCTTGGGGGGATAATGAGAGAAGAACCAACCAATTTATTTGCAATATTGAAACCCCATACAGACACATTGCGAAGCAGAAACACACGACATTACACATGACTGTAGGCAAAACGGAAAGAAATCACTCACATTCACACAAAAATCAATACAACGCAGCCTTAAAATAAATTCAAAATCAAAAAAAGAGTAGAAAAAACAAGTGCACATACACACACACACATACCCAAACGACGGAATGAAACGATATCGCAAATCTTCTATAGTTGGTGGAGTGGTGTGGTACGGTATCCCAGGAAACGTTTTTAACCTTCTCCGGGTTGCCTTGTGATTCATGACTTCGTGAGCCTGCATAGGTATACAGATTACCTTTGGAAGAAGCCGGAAGTTGAATAGAATAGAGGTGTGGCTTTTGCCACTTTTCCCTAGGAGTTCAAAGCAAACAGCACCAGGCCCAAGCTCAAATAGATCTCCTTTTCCCGGTGTCTGCATAGAGACCAGCAGACTCATCCATGAAGCACCTAATCTCGTGAAATTACTTCACGCGCACGTTTATCAAAACAAGTTCTACTCTTCGACTCTTGAGAAGGTTTCAGTTTTCTTATTTATTTATTTTTTTTGTATAATTCTGCTCGTGCTCATTCCCGGGAGATTTGCGTCTCTGGGTCTGTCTGGCTTTACACGGGGATTGTATGCGGATTGCTTCGTTAGAAGCGATGAAGCGGAAGAACTAAAAGAGGTAATTTATAAAAAATACCTATTTGGTTTCATTAGCTTTCTCGCTGTCCCTGAGTCTCTTTCGTACCGTGTCTATATCGTTCGGGGCACTTTTTTTTTTGTCTGCTCCTTTTTTTTGGGAAGGATCTGTGGAACATGTTTGCAATCAAGTAACAAGTACCAGTTTGTGGTTATGACAGAAGCCTTTTGCAAAGTCAGGTTATTCTTTTTATTCAAGGTAAACTCCTTTTTTTTGTTTCTGTTTGTTTTGTTTTCTCCTCTTTCTAATGTCTGGCTTCTTTTTTATTTGATTGTGACTTTTGAATTTGATGTTAAAAGCTTTTTTCTTTGTTTTTTTTCTTTTCAGGACTTGTCAAGCGTAAAGCATTTTATAATGTTTTTTTTATTTATTGGTAAGTGAATTTTAAACCTTTAAGACTTTAAATTTTTGCTCTCTTTTATTATTTTACCTTTTTTGGCAAACATGGCATAAGTTTGAGTATGAACAGGAAACAGTAGCATTTAGGCTAAAGTCGATGCTTGCTGTAAAACCTTAAACTTGGGCTGTTTTACTGTGGAATGTTTCAAGTAAATTTATGGCCACAGTACGTTGTATTTTTGGGTATTTTTAACCCGTCTTTAAATATTTTTGAGTTAGAGATAAATTTTCAATGAATTCCACTTGCATATCTTAAAGAGGTTCTACTTAAAGAACTTCACTTGCATATCTTAAAGAGGTTCTACTTAAAGAAGTATAAATTCGTTTGACGTCTACTACTTCGAATTAGCCAACCCAACAATAAACTTATTCATTAAATAACTAGATCAATGCACCCGTTGGGACGGTGTGTAAAATCCCATGTCACCTCTGGGTCTGACATCACTGAAGCCTTGATGAACATTGGTCCTAACTTTATTTTTTAGAAAACTTTCTTAAAAACTAAAGTAAAAAAAACGGTCCCACAGTGTTTTGGTCGACTTGGCCGATTTTCTTAGAATTTTTTATAAAAAGCTTGTGAAACAAGCGATACTCTACAGAGGTTTTTGGAATTGGATTTTTAAAGCCTTAAAATAATGTTGTCTGCCATACAACTTTAATGATTTAGCTCATTTTTGTTGAAAAGGCTCCCACAGTAGTTACTTTGCTTGTAAAAAAATAGACTACATATTTTATAATGAAAATCAATTGTTCAAGAAAAGTCTGAAAATATGAGAAGACTATTATTCTCCATTTTAATAATTGCTAAGCAAAATGTGGTACCACTGGCATAATGGTTAGCACGTCTTCCTGTTACGCAGAAGGTTCGTGGTTCAGAAGAACAAAAAATGTTTTCCAATGCGAGAAACTGGCAAGTCCTCCGATAGTAAATTCACGGTCATGAAAAGCGTTTTCCCGATGAATCATTTGGAATCGGCAGAAAATTGTGACTTCCCTTCATACCTCCTTGAGGTATTTTTGTGACAAATGCACCTGGCCCTAAGGCTCCCCGCTTTCTTTCGCCATTCTATGAATATAAGTAATAGAAAACCTAAACAATGTAAAAAAGAGCGAGCTCGTGCGATTCAGTCGAGAGTCTCGAAATCCACAGAACTTTGTTACTGTTGCTCATTTGAACTTCTTTCTTGAAGGACTGTTGTATATGCCCTTCTGCGAAATATAATAAGTATGCTGGATTCTAGACTCAGAGGACGTTTGTAGTAAATTTTTTTCTTTTGGGGGATAATTTTTACAGTATTTTGTAAAGATTTTATGCTCCTATGTTTATATTCTCATCTTTTTGATATTGATGACAAAGTGAAACATAAATGAATGGCAAGCAATCACAACTTTACCGAAGGCAGTTGAGACTCTTTCAAACCCAATGCTACCTAATCTGTTGAAACTATCGTTAACGTAAAGGTAATAAGAAATGATGCTACACTTATTAGTCTTTTCGTCCATTGCTAAGTTTGATTTCGAAGGAATCGAGTTCTTCAAAAAGATAATGTTTGTTGAAGATGTTGGAGACAATAACTAAGTATTCAAATGTCCTCCAAGAAGAGCAGTGTCGATATTGCAGTACCATACCGATCGCCTTGGCATGCAAACCTCTTCACAACTTAGCCAACTCTTACATTCGAACCATTTGTTCTTTTAACGAGTAATTTTTTAAGACCAATCGTAATTATTAAAAAAATTTATGAGACTTTTATTTGAATCGTTCTCTGTTTTAAATCCATAACTGGCTTTTTGCAAACAATGTAGTTGCCAAATGGTTTCTTTTCGGTCGAAAATCATTTGTGAATCTTTAGGAAATCATGTTGAAAACTGACGAGTGATTTTTGAAGAGGTATCGGAAATTAAAAAATAACATTAAATTTAGAAAAATTAATGAACCGATAGTACGGTCAACATGATTAAATGTTTGGAGATTATTTCATGCAAATGTTGGCCGCAGCTGAGCCTCAATTGATCCATCCGCTTTGTCCAATTTTGCCAGACTTTTCCTAACAGTTTCGGCCGGTATCTCGAGAATAAATGACTCAATGTTGGCTTCCAGGGGTTCAATCGAAACGGTCTTGTCGCTATAGACATGAGCCTAAATATAACTCCACAAAAAATAGTCCATAGGCGTTGAATCACACGATCTAAACGCCCTAATGACCGACCCCAAACGGTAAATCAAGTTCGTCCATTTTGCGTAAAAAAATTGTTTTCACCAAACTGTAGCAATCAGCGCAGCGTTCAGAGTAACGACCACAAATCGATAATTCTCGGCCATCACTAGTAATGGCCGATGCAGTTGTGATATTTTTCTCTGTTTGCATTGCGTATAACACGCATACATAAATGAATATCCAACCATGTTAATTTGGTGCGAAATTTAGTCACAATAGCCCGAATAGCTGCCTCAATAGGTCGATAAAACTGACCATAAAAGCGTGCGATGAACTTTTTTAACTTTGCTAATAAAGTTCGATAATTTGTAAGCGTTGTTCGCTTGTAAGACGATTAAATTATAAACCCAACTGAAGATGTTTGACAGTGACGCAAAACTCGAAACGTGGGTGAGCTGTCAAAAATCAGTATCAGAAAAGTCTCTCCGCGCCAGTGATGTTTTCGTGTTTTAACAGAATGCGGTATATGTACTTCAATTTTTCATGCTCATTTTAAGGCTCTCCCAAACCAAAGCAATTTTGTAGCTGCGGCAACGACAAGTTCAGCTGTCAAAGTACATTTGCATGGCGCTATATGAGAGTGCCTACATTGAAGCAACAGGAACAACACCGCGTTTTCATTCATTAGCAGATGTAGCGACGACATTCTTTCTATCGCACTTGATAACCTTACCTCGTTTGAACTCTGCTGCAATTCATCAAAAGTTTTTTTTTTTAAATTTCATGGATTGTTGTATCTGTAGTTAATAAGGTGTGACATCCTTCCTTCTACGCAAGTTTTGTGTTTCATTTGCTTCGTCAATATACATCGTGAGAGACTTTGAATCTTAGCCTTCAAGAGTTTGTTGCCATATACTTTTTTTTAACTCAACACTATTTAAGTTTTTGAGACCTAAATTGCCTCAGAACAGTTTGCATCCTCGAACAGTAGGTATACTGTCTTTGGTTTCCAAAACTATCAAAGTATTAACCTCAATAAACTTATAGGAACTGATTTGGCAGCACTGCTTCTGGCCATAAAATGAAGGAAACTATCTCTCGGGATCAATTTATCTTTTTACTGTTTTCATCTTAAAAGAAGAAGACATAAGACTTTCTACTACAAACTGTGTGTCACTGTCATTGGTTGGTTGGTACACTAGGTGGCCGAAATCATTTTCAGTTAGTGGTATGACACAGGTCATCATAAGATCGCAATAACGAAATTTCAACTTGTTGAAGACTGTAATTGAAGTTATCGGTCAAAACTATCTTCCCATTTGTTTTAACGCATTAAGAGTAATGCCAATGACCTTACCAGATGGTCATTTTGTCCTCGACGGATAGAGCTCTAACAAAGTGTGTATAACTGAATGTAGGTACATACCATCAAAACTAAATGAGATGACGAAGAATAAGAAGAAGATGAGAAGCGAAGTAATGAAATCACGTGTTTCCACTGTCACGTAATGTAACCATGAACTCCGAAACGCCATAGCCAGAATTTAATGTAATAAAGTACCGGACTATAGTGTTACTCAATTGAGTTAATGTCTTGGCCTTTTGGCCCCGCGAGGCTTTTGATGGATTACACACAAAAAGTGTACAGAATTCAGTGGGTGGGATGTATATAATTTCTCAAGTCAAGGTGTGGTACAATACGACGCGACGCGTCCAACAAGAACCTTGTGATGTGAATGAAGAAAAGAAAAAACTATTTTCGAGCAGCTATTTGATGAGCCTTAACACAGTTTACCTACCTCACGCCTCATTCAACTGCCAAAACTATAGACTGGAAAGATATTCTCATTTTTGGCACATGTTACCGATGTATCCAACCGTTTGGCACATGACACTATCACATTATTCACATATATCCGGCTCTCTACCTCCTTATTAACTCAATTTCATTGGTTTGGCAGCCAAGCCCTAGGCCTTAGCAGCAACAACTATATACAGATACACTCCCCTTGCTTATATCCAAAATGACAACTTTTGCTGCTTGCTGGCGAACTGCACAGTGCACAGACATGTCAGGTAAAATACGCCTTCGGCCGATTTTCTCTTCGACTTCCCTTAGATATACGAGCTATGGTAAAACGGCTAAAGTAATCACGTTCGCGCCGCTGATGTTGTTTCTTTTTCGTGAAAAACGAAATCATACTTTGGCGGACGACATGCATAAACAATGGTTTTTCGTCTTTCATTTAGACTTCTGGATTATGCACATTACACGAGAGGGTATGAGGATCAAAAACGGTGGCAAGTTGTTGTGATGGTTATGCCAACACGATACGTCATAAAAACATAAACGGGCGCACAACGAACAAGCCAAAGCCATATAGATCATCTGCCGCATAAACGGTGTCTAATGTAAACACATGAATTCTCTCGAGTAATCTACTGCCAGTTATGCCACTTGTCGTACAAATTATGTAAATTTTAACACCAAAATGGAAATCGAAAAGTTGTACGCATACTAAAGGTATAGCTTAGTCGTCAGGGATTATCTAATGAAAAAGCAGCATTGCGAAGTTAGATTCGTCTAGTTATCAAACTCGGTATCTTCGCACCAAGCGTTACTGGGTCAATGAGTCAATGTCAGTTAGTTTCTTAGTAATAAATGTAAATAGAAACTATATGAGAATTTAGTACGATATTTTCTATTGTCTTCGGAAAAGTTTTTCAAGTACTGACCGATAATTTGTTTGCTCACAGCGTCGGTCTTAAAGCTTACAACTTCCCACTGTAGCAGAAACCGAGATCATTCTTGTATACATATCTGTAATTTAAATTTAATTTAATTTGGGGCTGTTTGATGCTTAATGCAACCGTTTCCAAAGCTTTTTTTTTTTTTTTTGCGATTTTCAGGTTTTGCTCGGATTTAAAAATTCTCTTTTCAATTCGTTATGATGCATGAGTATGAATAAGGCGCTTTTTCTGAATACGTTGTTGCAATTTACTGTTTGGTTAAATGAGGAACGAATAGGTTCGGAGAAAATTGGGGCTGAATTGCAGCTCACGTTATCGAGTGAGTGAGTTGCTTCAGTGATCGATTGAGCGAGTAACCATTTTGGGATTACGCAAACGTTTTCTCACTTATTATAGCTATTTAAATATCGAAAATTCACTTGTGTATTCGAGTCTCTATTAACTCACAGATGCCGCTGATGTCTCTTTGAACTCATTTCATGTTTTTTTTTTTTGTGAGCGGAATTTATTCCTTTGTAATAAGACATTTCTTAGTGAGAATTTCAAAAATAATAAATCGGGCGGTTTTGTTAAAAAATCTTGTTAATTGTCACCTAGACGGTTGTGATTGTCTTTCGATGCATGTGTTCATGGGCAACGAAAGTGATCGGTTGGAACGGATAGGTCCTTCTTCTTAAAGCTTTCGATAAAATCTCCCACAAACTTATTCTTTTTAAACTTTTCACCCTCGGCTCAAACTGGGTTCAAACCATTCTGTTGATATGGATCTCTTCTTATTTAGAAACCCGTTTTTACAGCGTTCGGTTCAGATCCGCCTTATCCAGCCGCTTTTTAGCTACATCCGGTGTACCCCAAGGTAGCCATTTAGGCCCTCTCCTCTTCATTCTCAGTTATAACGACACTGAAATGATCATCAAACACTCCTCTATCTCTCTCTCTATGCGGACGATACAAAGTTTTACCGAGTCATTTTTTCTTCTGAAGACTCTTCCCACCTCCAACAGGATCTCGACAATTTTTCAATGTGGTGCTCCAAAAACTGCCTTTAGATAAATGTTTCCAAGTGCCAATAGAAAACCTTCTCACGTAAACTCATCAAATCTCCTCCCCGTCTATATCTTCTAAATAGTCAAATCATTTCCCCCGTTGAGGTTATCCGTGACCTTGGGATTATTTGCGACCAAGAGCTGAATTTCCTCAAGCATATTGACGATATAATCCTTAAAGCAAATTCAGCACTTGGCTTCGTGAAACGATGGTCCAAAGAATTCGCAGACCCCTACGTAACCCGATCCCTTTACATTTCATTTGTTCGTCCGCTTCTTGAATACGCTTGTCAAGTCTGGTCGCCTTTCAAACAAGTGCATATTGCCACCATTAAGAGCATACAACGCCGTTTCCTCCGATTTGCTCTTTGAGGTCTTAATTGTAATCCTTTGATATTATCTCCTTATCAAGACCGAATCAAACTCCTCAACCTCAATACGCTAAAAGATCGAAGAGAAATATTTGACATTCTCTTCATTCACCGAATCTTTACAGGTGCCATTGACTGCTGAGCCCTTAACGAATCCATTTTTCTAAATACTAACCCTCGTAACACTAGAAATCCCCGTCTCTTCTATCTTCCCACCCATCGAACTTCTTTCGGCTCCAATGAACCCATTGACTTCAATATGAGTACTCCCTGCCTAAAACTTCGTCTCCTAAGCCCTCCAAATAGTTAGTTTAAGTCTTAGCTATTAAGTTTCTTAGTTTGTTGTAAGTTAATAGCTTGTATTAAGCCTAATAAATGGGGGTTTTGCCCCCACCAAAATTAAATTAAAAAAATTTAATTAGATATGGTTGGTTACTTATTTATATTGATTAGGCACTTTCTTATTAAAAAATTCACTTTGATTGGGATAAAGTAATCTGCCTTATATTTTAATTTCAAGAATAATCAGCAAGCACTTCATGCGTCGAATGAAACTCCGTTCGATTACTGATTAGGGAATGTCAAAGTGTGGTACTAGATTACTCGATAACGTGAGTGGTAACACCAAATTCACATAATTCTGTCACGAGTTCTTCCATAACGTGTGCAGTGTTTTTACTTCATAATTTTTTAATCAAATGCAAACTCAATCAAAGTGGGAACCCTTATCTCATTCAAGCAAGCAAAGGGAAGTAAGTCTCCGCTTCGGATAGTGTAACAAAAGTTTTCAAACATTTTTTCATCTTATGCTTGGGTGGTTATTTTTTTTTTTTTTTTTTTTTTTTCAAGTTCTATTAGCATGGTCTACAACACAGTTTGGCGAAACACCACTTGCAAATGCAAAATGTATACGAGAAAGGGAAACCCATTTCGTGCCATTGCTTTGGTTATAAATTAAGGAAATGAACAAAACACCAAACGTGATCGCATTGACAACAAAATGTTGGAATTCATCCTTACGATGGAATCAAATGAGACAGGGAAGCCAATGATGATGAGTTTTTGTTTCGTCTTTTTTTTTGTGACTTATTTGATGGTTTTGGCATGAAGGCCCTTTCTTCTGATAAAATGTTGAAGTAAAATATTGTTGATATTTCGTCGTAAAATATTTTTTCTCCTAACAAAATGGGAGAAAAGAGGGACTATAAGTGCAAAACGAAATGAGTTTACATTCTGGATTGTCGGATGTCTCTTGAGAATTCTTAAGGAGATTTGAAAACAGAAAGCGTGCGACGCTGTTGTAAGCTGTGTGATAAGTCAATGGGATCACATTTAAAGAATATGTGCAAACAAACACATCTTTGCTTAGGGTAAACCTTTCGTTTTTGGTGTTTATTTATTAATGGATTTGGGCTTGTGCTTGTTTTCTAAGTTTGAAACTTGTAAATAATGAAAAATGAGAAACGGGGTGTCACTATTCCTGTACAGTACAGTAATTATTTACAGTGTGTGAGATTTTGTTTTTCCAACAATGTTAAGTTCACGGAAAAGTTTCTAATAGAAATTTGAATTCATATTCCCACGGGAATGTCTGCCAAAATTATTTTACATCAGTTTTCGTATTGCGATTTAGGCCTTTTTTTGTGTTGATTGCAAAATATTAGAATAGCCTTTTATTTTTCAATGCTTTCGTTTAAAAACTGCCAAGAGAAACAAAAGGAAACATTAAAAAAAAACTCCACTTGGATCATTTTTGATTTTTTTTTTCTCTTTGTGTCCCTAGAAACAAAATACACAATCAGACTTCTTACACTTCTGTTGTATCAGTAAAATCAGTTTAAAATTATTTTGAAATTTTTCCATCAGTGTCCTCGTTACCTTCTCCCTTTTCATATCAACTGTCAAAAGAATCGTGTGAACCAGATATGGGATAAAGGAAAGCTCTTGCATCAACAACAACAACAACCTGAAGACCAAAAAAAATAAATTATTCCTGTTTCGTTTACCTTCTTAGTGGGTTGTTGTTCTAAGTTCTGGCAATTCTTTTCTCTTCATGTCTTCCAAGTGACAATAAAAAAAAAACAAAGAAAGTTCTTTATCCTCAGCTATCCTCTTGCTCTTAACCCAGGAAGCTTTATTTTTTGAGATTTTTTTCGTACAAAATTTTCTATTAAACAACAATAACCCCCTCCCTGGAAAAGTAAGCCAAACGATTATTGCATCGATGATGTCAGATATTAGCTATATACTGTTTAGACTCACTTAACTGCATTTGTGGATAACGGCTATTTTGTTTACTGCGCAAGAGGAAAAGTTCTTCTTATCTCAAACCACAATCCACCCCACGTGTGTAGATTGAGGTCTTGAAGTCTGCAGGGCAGTTATATTGACAATACTGACAATTTGAAATTTGGTCGCAAAAAAACGGAGATTGGTTTGGTTTTTTTCGTTTTCTCGTTCCTTCTTTGTGGTTGTGCGGATGTTT
This sequence comes from Melanostoma scalare, assembly GCA_949752695.1. Classification (NCBI taxonomy): domain Eukaryota; kingdom Metazoa; phylum Arthropoda; class Insecta; order Diptera; family Syrphidae; genus Melanostoma; species Melanostoma scalare. Next base: position 39,784,946 of record OX456984.1, read on the forward strand.
GTGTGTTGTTTGTATTTCCTGAAGATCAGGCTAACGGTTAATGGGTTGCAATTTGGATTTTTGTTTGTGGCAGTGTCAATGCGTCTTGGGGATGGATTTGGAGTTAAGGAAACTAGCCACCAGCACAAGGGAATCACGCTCAAGGAGAATTGTTTACTTTTGCTGTGAAAATCTTTGAAAATTGCAAAACAAACAATAAGCACTTTGCGAGCGAACAGAAAGAGATACAAGAAATTAGAGTGGTGGGGTGTAACGTGTGACATGTAGGAGCTGTCTTAAACTTTGGAATCAGGTGGTAAAGCAATTTTTTCCGCATTCTGTGGTGGAATGCGGGATGCTGTAGTGATGTTTACTTATCTTTCTATATTGAGTTGGATGGAAACTTTTTTTAAGTCTGTGTGTTTGTATGTCGACAGGGTCACCCATCAAAAGTTTGAATAGTTATCTTATGCTTTTTTTTTTAACCGGCTTAAAGGTTCTCTCATTCAGCTGCTTTCGAAGGGACGTGTTCACTTAAAGAACCTTTAGGATTCCTTTTTTAAATAAATACGTTCGTTAAAAAAATCCTTTAAAAAGGACCCGTATCTCGCATATTTGTTGCCTTTCAGAAAAAGAGTTTCACTCATCGACGTCTTACGTAGAGACAAGTTCAACAACAACAAAAACTTTTCACTTTGCACTTATCAAATTACGTTGTTTTGCAAAGTGAGGAGATTTTCTGTCCCACAAAAATATTTGCAAATTTTATTTTGCACTTTGCAGAAGAGAACGTGTGTGGAAAGGAAATTGCAAATAGAGTGTAAAAATTGCAAGGACTTCGCAAATTACACTTCCAACAGGTTGACAAGTTGCATTAAACGAGCTTGTCTCTTTTAGGTTATTCGATAGACTAAATTTGACTGCAACAGGTAAATAAGTAAGGAAATCTCCAGGAAGACCAAGGCTTAGAGCATTTCTCTCATCCATATCTCCAAGGGAATGGAAGGATCTACAATTTTTTATTGATTCCAAACTGAGCGGGGTTCATACTGTACAATTAGTTGGACAGACTTCGTTTGATGGATGTTGGGTGTCGGATTTTAGTGCAACATTATGACATATATTCTGCCGTTCTGTTCAACTTCAAAATTTTCAAAAATATTTCAAAACCATCCAACATGTTGGACAAGCGGTCGTCATTATCCAACATTGGTCGTTCAAACCAAAGTCTATCCAACTAATTGTACACTGTGAACTCCACTAATGGCTTAGTGAGGAAACGCATTTGATAACAGTGTAAACAATCTCGAAGGACCTGCCAATTCCTCACGAAAATCGATACCGCGTAAAAGTACGAAATTCGTTAGATGTGAATATGGTCGTCGAATGAAAAGCCACTTGGAAATACTATAGGCTGATGACTCTGTACTGGACTGTACAGTTTGAAGATAAAAAGGGTGTTTTTTCTAGATGTGTGGTTTTCCCGAAGAAATAAAACGCATATTTATTTAACATTATATGACCAAGAATTTAGCTTTGATCGCCATTATGTTTTAGAAATGATTTCGTCCAAGTGGCCGCCGTGACTGGCTCGAATAAATTACGAGAGACCCAAATTTCGACCACATTTTGCAACATTGCAATAACGGTTCGAATATTCTCTTCCAAGGTGTCAATTGTCTCGTCCTCATCTGTGTTAATAAGCGTCCTCACATAACCCCAAAAAAAATAGTCCAGGTTTGTTACATCCATGATCTTAGAGGTCACGCCAAAGGCCCAAACGCGGCCCATATAACGGCTCACCAAAAATTTCTTCATATAAATTGATTGTTTCGTGGACTGTATGACGTGTAGGGCCGTCTTGTTGGAACAACATAAACATTCTCCAATTCAGGCTCGAAAAAATCATCAATGATGGCGCTATGGCGTGTCTCGTCGACTGTAACATTATTATTATTTTTTTTAACATATCATTTTTGAAGATATGTGGACCAATGACTCCCTCTGCATATAGAGCATAATAAACAGTGGCTTCTTCAGGATGTTTAAGCGTCTCAACAAATACTTCTTTCTGCATTATATTGACTACAAATGCCTCAATTTTGTTTATTAACGCGCGAATTCAACCAAAAGTGAGCTTAATAGCTGAACAAGATTTTCTTGTGAAAATCGGAATTGGTGGCCAACTCGTTTTGGGCCCATTTAGCAAATGTGCGACGCGCTTGATGGTTGTTCGGCTTCAATTCTTGCATGAGTTGTATTTTGTAAGGCAGCAAACCAAGATCCTTCCGCAAAGTCTTTCATAAATTGGATGGGGATGGACTTATTCGGGTATTCTTCGATATCATTAGCGCCTCTGGTGCACATTGTACGACGTCTCTGAGGATGGGCGTTATCCACTAGAGTAAACGCGGTGCGAAACCGATTCATGGTTGCTCCGACAATTATGGGCGTTTATGAATATGGGACGCAGCGCGCAATAGGTCACGCGAACCGAAACATTATTTTGATATTAAATTAGCACAATTTGCAAACGTTGTTCCGAAGTAAGTCTGTGGATTATGAAATGGCAAACCAAACTGAAATCAAGTGACAGCTGTCAAAAAGATCCAAAGTGATGCCCGATTGAAAACCTTAGTTAGTTAGTTTGTTTTTATTTGAACAATATATACAATGTGACTTATAACTAATTAGGATACTATGATAATAATATTTTGTTGGCACATAGGGGGCCTAACCATATACATTGACTTAGCTTAAAATATTATAGAATATTGTATAATTTACATGACAAAAAGTAATAAAAATAGAAGTCGGTTGACTTTGTTGTCTTCTCAGGTGGTTCATTCCTGGTTATCTATGGCGGGTTTGTAGTTGAAAAGGTGGGGGTTGGCAATTTAGCCACGGCGGTGTGCTGACCCAGTGTCAGCGTAAAACGAGATAGGTCCCTCGTTGTCCTTGATGATGTTGTCGTCCAGGGTCTCCATCACACTGAGGTACCTCGGTTCCGGATGTCGTTGCTCTGTGGTCATCCTTCTCATTAGCTGATTCGAGTGGTTGGTGATGTTTTGCACTAGCTTCTTTGTGGATAGCACCAGGTATCTGTCCAGAGGTATGATGTTGGCTTCTTGGTACCGATTGAAAACCACGTCTAAAAAACACTCTTTATTATTTGTCATTAGTTTTGAAAATACACACAAACAATTAATTCATCTCGGCTTCAACAGGGACTTCATCTAAATATTGTGAGGCTACGATAGAGCTATTACCTATGGCCCAGCTTAGCATCATTTGAAAAACTGTGGCATAGCGGATTGCCGAAATATTATCGACACTCATATGTATTTGTATGTGACATTGATATAATGGAACCCATATATCGAACTTTAAATACTAACCGAGTATACATTATTGTTACAAAAAACCTGCATACGTTTCAGAATTCCTTTACCGCACATGTTCTTGACAATATTTCCTGAAAGCCAAAGTCAAAACCTTTGTGCAATTCGAATAATGCTCAAAGCAATGACAATTAATCAATACTTTTAGGCTTCTGTGATAAAATCTCTACAATGACAGACGTCAAACATTTCCAACTACTGCTTATGTTTCCTCTTTATAGTTGAGTACTTTATGACAAAAGCAGCACTACGGCAGCCAAGTGTCTTTTTCAATTGCCCAAAAGTGCGAAACAATTCGTGTATGCAAATCTGTGTATCGATGACAGAATGTTTTATTATTTTCATTTTGAAGGACGATGACTTGCGTCAGATAAACGGTTCTGATGAATGGTTCAACTACGTGAATGGCAGAACAACTTTACCAAGAATTCATTGATCTGATTAGCTTAAAATATGCGCGGGTGGAATCTGACTTTGGAATTTGATATTTTGTTTTCGTTTCGATGCGAGCGAAATGGAGGTACAAAATTACGTTTTGTTTTAAATTGAATTTCTCCCTCTCGTTTCTGTAACTGTGATGTGTATCCTCTTTGAGAGGCAAAACTCCACTTCATTGCAGACACACTGACTGAATAATAAAATCTCTTTTTTCTGGTTTTTTTTTTTTTTTTGCACTTCAAATGATCCCGAAGGTGCTGTTAAATTTTATTCTCGCACGTAGTCTACGCAATTTAGCATTATTAATTAACATTTACACGGAGTTTGGAGGTTCCACACACCATACTCTGTGTCTGTACACAAAAACGGAATCCATGAGCGGAATTCCTCATGATTTGCATTTAAATGTGTGTTTTGTGTTTTACATGCATTGCCACGGCATTTGGTTTAGAATAGCGAGAAGGGAGATACACATATATAATATACGAGTTAGAGTGTGCACTGTGCACCGTGCACCTCTAAAAAGCACAGCATACAAACCTCTGTTTAAGTGTTGATGTCAAACTGCCAATCATTTTACCATGCATATTGTCTATATGCGACACACGGTGATAAAAGCGAGGGCGTTGAGCCCTGTCGCCACCACTTATGTATGCGCACTTCTGTTTGATACCACACTCTTGTGCGGTTAACCGCAGGGTGCTACGTGGAACGCATTTTTGTTTTGACTATATAGCAGAAGCGCCTGAGTATATCTGCGAATAGGCTAAAAGATCACAGGACATGCTTGGTTGAGTTCCTTGAGTCGCATGGAGTAGTGCAGCTGTGTCTTCCGTCGCTTCGATTGACAATCGACAATAGTTTATGATGACATTTGCAATGTGTTGCGACTTTTAGTATGAAATCGAAACCAGTCATGAGAAAAGATGTAAATTTATTTGAATGCCTTTCAAAGGAATGTAGGTATGTAACTTAAAGCCTTTTAGACTCTTTCATTGTTTACTGATCGTAAAGAATTCCATTCGATTTTTAGTCATCAGTCTCGAAGGACTTGCTTAATCTTTGCGAAAGGGGATACCGGTGAGAAGTGAAGGTGTGTTTCTGGGTCTCGAACTTCCATGTAACAGCCAGACATGCTAATCATTAAGCCAAAGGTACCTCTTTGATATACAAAACAAATTGTAACAAAAATCCTGCTGTTCCATCAGAAAAAGTCGTCATTTTTGGCCCTCGATGTGATTTGATCTGAGTGTCAGACATTCCTCATTTCTTGATGTACGATCACCAACATTAGGTACCTTCGAATTGGGTTCAAAGTGAGACTTATACATTTTTGAATTTGAAGTCCACCAAAGACCGTTGTCAAATCTACGATCATACATACACAGGATGAAGCGGGAGCCCGGGGCCTTAGCACATTTCTGACAGCCATGCCATGTGAATGGACCTTCAGTTTTTTGCGGGTCGTTGAAAAGAAGATCTTCACAATGTTCTTTACGTTTTCGAGAGAGGACAGGACATGTGCAGAGAAGATGTTGGACCATTTCCTCTTCTTCTTCGTCCATACAGCTTCCGCAGAAGTCATTTGATTGGGCATTGAGTCTTGCAGCAGCGTGTCTACTTATGAGGCAGTGTCCATACCATTTATAACACCTATAAGGAATCTAATATGAAGTCTGCTTAGGGATTGAAAACTTTTGGCATGTTTTGAATCCAGGTTTGGTCAGATCTTTTTAGTAGTCAGACTGATGGTGATGATTGACTTTCTAATGTTTGTTGTCCTCATGGCATCTTGCTTTAACTTGAGCTTGCGCGTAGCGATCGTTATGTCAATATTCAATCTGTTCGGTGACATTGGCATGGAAGCTGCTTTTCTTACGAGTTCATCGGGTTTGTACTAATCCGGAAAGTTTCTTTGCCCCGGCAACCTGAAAAGATGAGTTCAACTGTAATCTCCATAAAAGACGATCGACAGTTTCAGGCGGTTACAAACTTTGTGCCGAACGATTTAAGGGCTTGGGAGAAGATGCGGATATTTTACTTTTATGTCATGTTTTCTCTGAGCTATTATACCTTGGGACCTCTTTGATCGCAGGAATTCCAACTTGGTGGTTTGGGAATCAGTTCTTTTGAGTAGACACTTCGTGCTCAGTTTTCAAGGCATTTGTGTGAAATCAAATTGAATCTACTCGTAGGAAATCCTTATCGTCCCATTTTGATCCTCTGGGATAGTGAATTGGAAGTTCGTATCCAGTTCGGAGGTGGTATAGTCGCAGTGACTTGGTTTTGATCCAAATAAATTTAAAATGATAGAATAGCCAGTTGAGTTAATGGTCCGTCGGTAGGTAGGTAAATGACGAATTTCTGTGCTCTCAGACATTAGCTTACTGTAAATATCGATGCGTTTGAAATTTAGGAGTGCGTCTAAAACAGTAGCAGGTATTGAGCGAAGAGACATACACTTGCTGGTCGTTGCACTTTGCTTAGCTGGCCACCATAGGTCGTTTTTAGAAGGATAACCACCATACTGAAAGAATCGTCTATAAGCACTCACCACACAAAACCAATTATCCTTCGTACACCTTGGTACCTCAAAAACAAGCACACGACGAAACATTTTGTAACTATCGCCTTTGTTGTTCATAATTACCAACTAACAAATTCCTCTCAATTACAACTATTCCGGTATTTTTCTGTTTAAAATATGCAGCGACCCCTCTCACGCAATCCTTGTTTTCCCATCCTCCTGTTGAATGTAAAAAAAGGCTTCAAAAATAAAAAAAAATTGTTGAAAAATGCAAAACTTCAACCGTGTATGCAACATGATGAAATTTTCCCATAAACGTGACAGCACTGTCATTGGCTTTAATTGGCCAAAGGATAGGTCCTGACACGCACGCATCATTTCACACATTACCATATATGTGGGCTGCATATGAATAATTCTGTTTACCATAGAAAGGCGGTGACCCGACCTGAGTTGTTCCGTCTTTTTGTGTTTTATAAGGTTCGTGATACTTTTTTTTATTTTTCTTTATGTATATCTTTTTGCTTTTGCTTTTGTTTCCTTGAATTGTAGAATAATCAGCGCAATTACTTATAATTAGCCATTTTGCGTAGAATTGCAAAATTGTTTCTGCTTTGTATTGTGTGTTAATTTGAACAGCTGCACGTTGTTAACGGCCGGCTGGATTGGGGAAATGGGTAAACACTTTGATGTTAAAAATTCAGAATGTGCTATGCAATAATTCAGAGGGTTTTTAAAATGTCCACGACAAATGCTCAAAGTGTAAAATGTTTATCATATTTCTAAAAAGTAGCATCTGACAGTTAAGATAAGACTTTGTTCCATTTTTGTTGAAAATGGTTTTTGGTCATCTCTTTTGATGTTGCCAAGTGCTTTTGATTTTTCCGTTTTGGAGCTGTTGATGTTAACTCTGGAGAATAAGAAAAGAAGTATCAAGTGACCATTGCTGAACTGTTGATATCTAAAATCACCAACCTCGTGCCAAACCTGGAGCCTTATTGAAGAAAAAATATGCTCGTAGCCCTTTGAGAGGGATCAGAACTCTCCCAATTATTTCTTATCTGCTTCACATTTGTGATTCCCATGTCCGGTACTCAGGGTTGACCTCAGAAAGCGTCGGCATCCCTCCCGGTTTTGGAATTTTCCATGTCTGAGGGAAAGCAAATGCTGATGTCGTTGCATTTGTCTGTACCAGGAATGTTTTAGATTGCATTTCCCTCTCTTCCTTTACGATCGTGACTTAACGTTGTATGATATTGCCCATTTGATGGGGCTCCTTGGATCTCTCTTTTGAAAATGACAACACCAACTGAGCCGAACGTGCTCCATTTTTTACAAGATGGTGGTAGTATTTCTAATTCAATCAACCTTTATGACTCCTGCTATCCTAAAAATCTTCAACCCAGCCAGCTGCTGTCAAGCTTGCTCTCACGCTTTTTGTACATTTTCCGACATTGTGAATTGTAGGTACTTGAGAGCTGAACGCCCAACAGTAGTATGGAGTCATCCCATTTTTCCATCAAGGAAGAAGTCGAAATTTGCTGGTCACTTCACCCACCGTACGCCTACTCATCATAAGTTGCTTTGCTATTGATCATAGATCTCAGATAATTGCACTTTTCAGAATTTGGAACCACACTTCCACTTAAATAAATGTTTGGAATAGGCAAGTAAGGATCAGAAAATGGACAACAAAAGCCTTCAGTCCTTTTTGAACCAAACGTTACCCATACATCAAGTGCTTCTTCCAGGGATGAAAAATCTTCACTTATGATGAATCCATCTTCAGCAAAGAATAGTTGATGTACTATAATGTTTTCTTATCTTCCAAAAGGTAGTTTAGGACAATAATAATGAGCAAAGAACTGTAGACGCTTCCTTGCTTTGACTTGAAATGCGTAAGGTGACTCTAGCTGAACATCTGACCTGCGGCATTGGTCCTTCATTCACATCCAAAATAATCTTCTCATAGGCCGGTCGAACACTTCATTGTCTAAAAGCCATCCATATTAGATTTCGTGGTTGTCGATCAAATGCTTTTTCGAATTCAGCCAGCACAGCATGCAAATTTTATATGACATTAAGATTTTTCTCCATAACTTTGAATTGTATTTGTTTTTGACAAACCAGCATTGGTTATCAGATAGCCTTGTATTATATACCCGCTCAATGATCTACAAAGTATGGAACATCAAATTGATCTAAAGATATCCGTCGCGTCGTAGCATCGTTTATCTCCCTTTCCGATGTACATTAGTGGAATGTAATTCTCCCTCCACTACTTAGTCGGACTATTCCTTTTAAAATTTGAATATGAGAATCTTGAACCGTCTAAATTGAGGGCTTCTATCCTTTCCAAAACTCATTCAATATCTCGTTGGCACATTCCAGCACCTTTGCCTTTTTGGGAGTTTTTGATTTCTGTCATATTCTTCTTCGACTGTGATATCGGATAAGGCGTAATTTTAGATCAGCTTATGGAAAATGCTCCCGAGGTTTCGATCTTTTCGTTCGGTAGGCTATCACAATTCTGTCGCCACCGATGCTGAACCTGGCTGTCATCCAAAAGAAGCGTCCTCTAACGAATAGTTAATGAACTTTTTCGAAAGAATCACCTGAGCATTTTTCCTTCTTTGATCGAATGCTTTGAAGATGGTTGCCTCCTCGGTGAGGCAAGGAGCTATCCTTCTCATTGAATTTTTTTTTGTCGTATTTCTTGAATAGCTGGGCTTGATCAGCAGCAGGCGGGACAAATTTTTGTTCCAGGTTTTGAAAGTACATAGTACAGGAGAAGAGTCTTCATTGGCAACTTTTGTAAAGTTATACCAAAATAGTCGAATAATATCATCAGACTTAAAACAAGTTGGGTGAAATCCTTTCAATACTAAAAACAAGTGAACCAGCCTCCGGTGTTCAAGAATTAGAACTGTTTGTTTGTTGCATTTGCAACGACTTTCTAGTTGTCAAGTTGGATTGGGTACTGTGTCTTTCCATTGTGACGGGTGGGACATTTGTACTCATTTTTTGCCTACACTTTGCTTCATTTCTGTCAAACGGCAACGATTTACGTACTGAATAAGACATTTCATTCCATACTGTACCATCGAAAAGGTATGAAAACATCATTATTATTATGAGAAATTGATGGTATAAAAAGTGTGACGGGTGGGACATCAAATTACCTCTCCTTTGCGAGTTGACTTATACCATTCGCAATAGGCAAGAAACTGTGAAACTTTTGTTATAGAACCCAATTTTATATGGTTCCTGATATTGTACAGTTTAAAACAAAAATAATATGCTTCTCAATGCTTGTGACGGGTGGGACAGTACTTTTGTGACGGGTAGGACGAGTAATATTTGGCCATACAAGTGCATCAAGTTTTTTTTTTAATTTACTTTAAATCAGCTCTTTAATGAATTATTTAAATGTTACTTAAGTAATTTTCATTTCATAAGAATTTATAATGTTCTATTCTCCAGATATGGATTTAAATATAAATTAAGTCATTTATTTTTTATGCGTGTCGGTTACGCTGGAATGACCCTACTATTTTGTTGGAACTTTTTAATCAATGCCAAACTCGTCCTTATGTTTTTGGTGAAGTGTTGACTAGCTTCCATAGTACAAAAAACAAAAGTCTTCATCGCTAACGGCTTCCTTTTAGCCCCATACTCAGGCGAAGTCATTTTAGTAGTAAGGGCCTGGATTCCTAAACTTTTAAGACGATAATCGTCTGAATTCTATGCTCTATGTTCAGGGTGATTTGCATAAGATGCGACAAAAGCTCAAAGCAGATAGGTGAGGTTGGGCAAGAAAAAAATCGTGTGGGAGGGGTGGGGTCTAAGTCACCCCGCTTAGGATAGTCTCAAAGTCAAAATTTTTTTAAATAAATTTTTTTACAAAATTTTGCTTATTAAAGATAACTTTTTTTCTAATAATCAATGAGTCAAAAATTGAAAAGGTTATTTTAAAAGTCTTTCTTAGTTTTTAAAAAATTAAAAAATGCATTGGCACTTCTTTGCAGAAAGTCTAACTTCGTCCAGATAAAAGTCTAATAAGAAATTATTTATAGAAAAAGTAACTAACCTTAATAATGAGACAAAATTTAATAATTTTATTTAAAGAAAAAAAATTTGATTCTTTTCAGAATGTTGACTTTGAGACTTGATTACTCAAAAACTATTCTCTAAATTAACTTGAACGAAAATTATTATTAAAAAACGAAGTATAGGCTTTCAAAAACATTGTATAGTATGTGGTTGTAAGTGGCTTAGTTCCCCTCCCACCTAATCAGAGGAAAATAAACTCCCCCTCCCATACGATTCTTTTTTTGTCTTGACCAAACCTATCTGACCTGAACTTTTGTTGCATCTTATTCATAGCGCCTTGTATAATATATAAGCACACAAAGACTATTTTTGATAGCCAAAATTGATTACTATTACCAAAGTGACTAAGACATGCCTATTGAAAAGTAAAAGAAAAGTAAATGTTACATTAAAAGCACACAGACCGTTTGCGGAGAAACCTAACAAATGAATTGCCTAGCTCCTTAATCAATACCGTGATAAGACTCATTGTTGATTCCACTTGAGCCTCAAATACGCTATTTATAATTCAGTCATCAAGTTTACTTTGTTTCTTAAGCAACTTTATTGTGCTTCATTTCTTGGGACTAGGATGTTGATTTTGCTTCTGGAGAGTGATTGAAACACTGATTGAAAGAAAATAAACAATTCGCCGTAATGAACGAATCTTTCCGGCCTTGACTTAATGAAACAAATTAATTTTTGTTTGATACTTGTTCCGGTGTTAAGCAAAATGGTCGGTGTGGATGTCATTTAGCTTCTTAGTTTCATTATGACTTAAACATTAAGTTATGATGGGACTCTATGTTGAATGACTTCAAAATGTCTTCGTGGAGAGCAATACTGAGATGAATGAAAAAGTCTCAACTCCAAAAATCTTGCACATGTGATTAGATCGATGCCATAGTATAAGGAGTTAAAGTAATGTTATCGATACCATTTTGAAGTGGCATTAAATAAAGTTGTAGCCTCATGACATTAAACATTACTTTCAAAGGAATCGTTTCCTGGTGGGTCGTAATCGTAATACCAAATCACGCATTCGGCTCTTTCAAGTCATGTAAAGCAATTTTGCTTTAAATACTTTTGTCTATTCTTTGTCTAAGTTTGACAAGTAAATTAACACTGACTGGCGCGCAAGGTGACTTCTTCTTAAAATTAGACTATGAATTAGTTAAACGACTGCTTTGTGGGAAGTTTTTCTATGCATAACTCTCTTCCTAATCTCTTCAAATAGCATTTACCTTCTTCTTCTTTTTGAGATAAAGAATTTTATTTTCCGACCAAACAAACAACTCTACGACCTACGAGTCAAACAATGAGATGACTGTCATAAAAAAGACTTTTCCAACTCTGAAAAGTTGAAGACTCCATCTATGATGAAACTTCTTCTTCTGCAATCTCTTGATCTTCTATTCTCGGTCATTTGACCGAAACACACACTCTCTTGTATATGAAGACACAAGACAAAGACACTGCACTCTGGACCACTAGGCAATTAGTTCAAATGGACGTGGGGTCTTTCCTCACTTTTACAGTTACAAGTTTATAACTTTTTTTATGTTTCTTTTTGTTCGTTTTTTTTTTCAACAGAAACGACCAAAAAGATACATCCCCACAGATAAAGAATCTTCTCCTTTGAGGTTTTTATTCATTTTATTTATTGCCTTATTTTCATCTGGCTCGTCTTCTCTTTTTTTTTTTGTTGTATGTTGAACGAATCAGAATGAGAATGGAAACAAAGTTAATGGGAAGTTTTGTGCCAAATTCTCCTCAATTCGTCTCATGTAAAGCTTGAGAATTCTAATACAATGATGTGGAAGGGAATATAAAAGAACAAAATTTTATTGTGTATTTGGTTGTAGAAGCTTGGTTGGATTGTTGGGAGGAGTAGTGAGTTAAGTTGAGAATAGAGTAGCGCAGCAGCAGCGGCATTGCGTGGTTTTGGATCTCAGAGAGAAGGTTTTGAACAAATTTCAAAGGCGAACAACATAGTCACGAGAAGCTATTAGAATTAATGAAACATGAAAATGATTTCAATGCAAATGTGATTTGTTGAAGTTGGCTTTGGCTTTGATTGCGGTAATTGTGTAGTGGCTGCTGTCCAGATAGGATTTATATTTTTGGGTCGGGATTAAGCTTTGTACCTAAAATTGTTTGGTATATGTAATCTGTTTATCATAACTTTATGAGACCTGTTTGAAAATATGATGGTCTAACACAAAAACACAGTTAGGTTAGTTTTCATATTTTTATGATATGGAAATGGACTGCTATATGTGTTATGCTGTGTGTCTTATTTAGTGGCTTATGTCATAAAGTTTGTCCGTTGATAGAACAGTATATGATAATTATTGGTTCTTTTTTGAAGTTGGAGTTAACCGTTGTTAGTTTAATTGTGTGTATGCATACGCACAGGCAACACGTTGTCGGGAATAGATAACCTTTCGATTTATGTTCTTATTTATTTCATCTGGTTTCATTATAGTGTAAACACAAGTGGTCCTACTACGGATCCTTAAGGAACACCTATAAGATTATTTTTTCAAAAAATTAACTAGGGGAAATCAGAAAGCTTTACACAGATTTGACATAAACAGACAAGACATAGAAAAACATCAAATCTGATGTTTCACACAATCGTGGAACTTTTATTCTTTTGATGCAAGTTACTATTGGTCATTAGAATGAACAACTCACAGCGGCAAATGATTCAAACGCTGGAGAAAGCGCTCATTGTAATTCGACAAGTATCGTGAGAACGAAACCAACTGCAGCTCTGGAAAATGTCTTGTCGCTAGCTCTCTTAGGGCTTTTCTCCAAAGAGATGGCGACCAAAAGCGCATTACAAACAATGCAATAATTGAAAAACAGGCATATCCGGCCTAGACATTCAAACAGACTACATACCTCCACATACTGATCTCAATCCAGTGACTAACAAACATTCTGTCAAGGAAATGCTGGGCGGAAAACAGGGTTATAAAAGCAAATCATCTCTCCATCTGCACTGACCAAAACGGACACGGTGTCAGAGTCAGACATTTTCTCAGTTTATCCTCCCATTAAAAGATCAATTAAGCTACCCGACTCTTGCAGTGTCTTCTAAAAAGAAATGCTGTGAATCCGCAAAAAACAGCTACGCAATATCAACAAAAGTATTGACGTCTTCATAGACCGCCAAGCGGCCATTAAAGCTGTCTCATCCATTGTCACAAAATAGAAATTAGTAGAAAGTTGTCGCAGTCATTTCAAACTGCTCAGCTCAACGAACACCGTAGCTTTGATTTGGGTTCCAGGAGATGGTGACATAAATGGAAAAAATTGGAATTGGCGGACAAGCTGGCCAAAATTGGGTCATCACTCGAATCCAGCAAAACGAGCTTCTCTGTACTCATGTCACTAGAGCAAGAAAAAAAAAGCGGAATCAAACGAAACTTTCTAAAAACTGGCAATGAAAACCGGTTCATTCAAATTCAACTCCAACCCAGCAGGTCTCGGCGCTCTCCGTTGCTTGATATTCTAAGGTTGTACCCATATGATGAGAATGAAATTTTGCTCATTCAACTTATGTAGAGAATGCCTTGACGAAGAGGAAAAGGAAAGATCATTCCTCTATGCGTGCCCAAGCTTCACCTACACTAAGAAGAAAAATTCCTCGGAGTATACAACCTGGACGACATCTCAAATGGTTCAGGTAGGATTTTCAACACTAGTAACATACCTATTCCCCCCTCCCCACCACCCTTCGCATCCTCTGTTCCCTGGAGAGCACAATTGATCTTTAAGAACCGAGAGAAATGTAACTGCTTGCGACTGCATCCTCCATCGAACCTAACCTAATTTGAGTGTGATATACACCAACTTTTGATGTATGAGTAGAAGAGCTCCTCATTTTACGGTTCTTCAAGTCTTAGAAAACATTAAAACATAATGCAAATTACAAACACAAAAATAACTGCTATCAAATAGAAGATAGTGGTGTTACGAAAGAACCTTGTGGACTTGTGGTATACCACATATGTAAGTGAGGTTAAGTACAAGTGATGGACAATGTCGTCAAATATGTCGGGGAGAAAGAATGAAAAAGAGCATCCCCAGAATTGACAATATAATCAGATATCAAAATTTTTGTATTGGGCTTAAGCGGCGTATCCTTGAGCGGGTATCACTATTGTGAAGCAGCTAAGTTCACGATGCTCTTAACTCCGGAAAAGGTATAAGAACAAGTATACTGGGCTTAATATCTTTGGAAATCAATCGTGAAATCTACTCTCTACAAATCAACATATTTTCTTTTTGAACAATCAGTCTTTAATTGCAACTCGTCCCTCCTCCAAGTGCATAACTGAAAAAGCATTAGCTCTTTCAATCAGCATCGAAATAATTCGTTTAATTCAATCAATTAACCAAAGCATACAAAAGTCTGCCTGTAACCCTAAACAAGCAGGCCAAACACAATGAATCTATTCATGAATTGCTTCACAATTGTTGAAGCAATTAATTGCTAGTTTCAACTTTGTATGTACACAACTGGTCGATATGGTGCTGCTACAATGCTACAAATTAAAAGCAACAAACTGGGCAAATTTCAACAACTGCCTCTTCTCGCGGCAATGAAGTTTTTGACTATACTAATATCAGAACCCAGTGTACAGCATGCTGATATTGCTACCTTTTGTCTATCGAAATAGCAACAATTGTGTGGGTTTGTTTTGTTTTTGTTATATACTCATGTATATGTTCATTTGATTTGATTACACAGCGACTTTTTCATGAGCAGCTTGAACACCGCTATCAAGTAATCAATTAGCCAGTGCTATTGGGTTGCATTCAAATTGCATGTAATAATCGTTTCTTGC
Source organism: Melanostoma scalare (assembly GCA_949752695.1). Lineage (NCBI taxonomy): Eukaryota > Metazoa > Arthropoda > Insecta > Diptera > Syrphidae > Melanostoma > Melanostoma scalare. The sequence goes on from OX456984.1 coordinate 39,800,245, forward strand.
TTATGGCATGGCGCACTGAGCGGAGTGGCACGGTGGCGTTCGGGCAATTGTTCGATGCAACAGGTTTTGGTCTTCTTTCTCTGTCCCACCAGATCGCGTAACTGCTGATGAGTTCGTAGAGCCACTTCAAGCCATCGATGTGACATGAACGATTACACAACACATAAAGCAAGTCGCCGAAACAATGTTCTCCACGCCATCTGGGTGCGCACACGTGTATTGCCCGCCTTTTTTCACCGACCTTCCTTAAAATGAGTTACTGAAACGGAAACTTGAAAAAGACCTCACCTTAACGAAAAAACGTATGGGTAGCAGGATGATTTTTTTTTTTTTCAATTTTATTTTTGTTTAACCGAAGACGTAGGCGTAAAGTTTTGAGGTCTTGCTTCAGTTCAGCTTCTTGTTCTTCGGCTACGGTAGCCCGCGTTGTGCTATGTCGTTGTCATGTACTTGAAACCTGATATCGAAATAATTCGGGTATGCTCAATGCTCAGTGTTTATTATCATCGCCTTCATCTCTTTCTTTCTCCCTCTCATTCTGTGTCATGGAGTCTGCAAAAGCTAACTGCCAGTCAAACACACAAAAAAAAAAAAGAAGTGAAAAGTGAGTGACTTTGCGCGTGCTCAGGTGTTGCGCGATTGTTTTTATCTGGTGGCCGAGATCTTCTCGAATTTCAGGTTCAGAGAGTCGCGCACCGAAATAAGAACGGGAATTACTTTAATCGAGCACGGGCTATTATTTTTCATTTTATTTGATTTTTTTTTGTTTTGTTTTGTTATGTGGCGTTGGAAGTGGAATTTAATTCTTTTGTAGTGTACAGTGTGTTATGAGGGGATAATTACATCATGAGCTGAGCAATTGTTTTTGTACCGAAAGTGCAGTTAGTAGAGTGACCAGAGAGACCAGGCGGTGATATTGTACTTGAGCTGTGAGTAAAAATGAACAAAAATAAATGGTTTGAAAGCCAAAACACAATAGAGCGTCGCGGCGCGTCGACCTCACGTAGGCTTCACGATACATGAGAAATCCTCAAAGCGCTCTACTGTCATTCATTCGTCTAAGCTTGTGCAAAATTAAGAAAATATATCGATTGAAATATCGAACGACCATCGTTGTTATCAGTAACTATCGATAACAAAAATCGAATTTTTTCTTTTGTATTAAGTACGTGGAAAACTAAATCGATTGCTAATTTGTTAATTACTTCTGATAAAGAGATAAAGAGAGGAGATTAGTGAAATGTGTGGTGTAATCAATTGAGCTTAGTATAATGTCCGTAGTTGCATTTCCATACTGTGTTGTCGCATGCAATCTAGTTTGTGATAACATTTGCTGTTTAAAATGAAAACCTTGTCGATTTTTCAACATAATCGACTTTATATTCATACAAATATCAAAAATGTTATCGCAATATACTGTATGAAATTATCTCATAAGTTATTGGTCGAGCATCTTAACAAAAAGAAAATGATTTAAGTGCTTCAATATCGCCCATGTTGACTGACTTTATATTCACCCATGCGGTTATGCATCAAAAATTAATCGAAATCTACCGCATGATAGATATAACATATATATATATCGATTTTTAAGAACATCTTTTCAGAATTATAGTTGTTTAAGTGATTAAACATCACCTACGTTGAACAATCTAGCAAAAGTCAAGTTTAATACAGGTTTAACAACGAGAATTGAAATACTATCTATTTACTAGTTACATCGATAAAGTTCTGCTAAAACATACTAAAATTCAGCTTAAGCATACTTCATGCACAAATATGAAGTACAATTTGATTGATTTGTTAGCCACAAAAATCTGTAATCAACTTTATACTCACTCATATATCGAAAGTTCATCGAAATCCTCGATATGAAAAATATTATATAAAGTATAAGTCGATTTTTCAAAACATTATGGCAAATTCATAGTAGTTTAAATGCTTCAACAACACCTACATTGAATAATCCAACAAAAATTAAATTTTATACAACTGTAACTTAAATATTTGTGTAGTATTTACATCGATAAATTTCAGCTGAAACACATTTCAACATCGATACCAACATATCGATAATTTGTTTCGTAAATCGATGTTTTGCTTACATCGATTTTATTACTCTTCCCTATTGCAAAACTGAAAAGGAGTGATATGTCAGAAAGCGAGCAAAAGTTCAACATAGCTGAACTTTTTTTTGAAGGTTGGTCGCTTTGTTACGTTTGCTTACGTCTGTCAAACGACGCGTTTGAGGACAAAGCGTGATTGTGTGAGACTCTACAGATTTCGTATAGTTGAACTTTTGATTGTTCTGTCAAATGAGGTCGACGCGAGGCAAACGCGCTATTGTGTGATGGCTTTGAATTAGTTCAGATATGCTTTCCGTCGCACTATGGGGTCTGGCCTAAGGAAAAGCGGCGAGAAGTCATTTTTCCAAAACGAAACCAATTTTTTTGAAAATAATTGTTTCTATTAGTTGAAAAAATTCCTCACATGAATCAAAAAACGTTTTCTCAGTCAGTGGCTCCATCACTGTACCAATCGACATCAAAGTTGACATTTCAGCTAAAATTGTTTTGAAAATATTTAAAAAATGAATTGTTGCTAGAAATTTTGCATAGAGTTTGTTGAAGTAGGTATATTCATTATAACGGCACTTTTGTCAGCTATACTATGTAAAAAAAATTCGCTGAAAAATAAAAAAAAATAAGCGTTTTATGATAACAATACTAAAAAATTTGTAAAATAGCGGTACTTTTTGATTATGGAAACATTCCAATCAAATTTTAACTGTATATCATAGTTGAATACATTATTTATCGAAAACAAAAGTAGAAAGTGCGGAATGTATCCATGAAATATTTTTTTTCAATTTTTTTGTGTTTTAAGTGTGTAAAATACTAAATCATTTTCATAATCCTTATAGCCTATTGATTATGTTACTAGAAAAAGGGTGAGTTTTTATTACAGGAATTGATCAATGGCTTAGTTATGAAGAAAAACACTCGGAGTGCTATTAAATTAGATGGATATTAACAGAGATATGGGTTCTGGACCATCCTCATCCGTTTTTTCCATATATCTCGGAAACGAAGCAAAATTTTGTTGCACTTCCAAGGGTGTTTTTTGTAGCGAGCAAATTGCCCCATCGAAATGCATCTTTTATATAAAAAAAATTCCATACAAAACGATAAATTCCCCGACAAAATAAATGTCAACATTTTGAAGTTTTTTAGTGTTTTTAGTTTTTTCAATAGCATTTCTTTCTGATCGCAGATCGGTACAGACATTGCTCCAAAAAAAGAAAGTTAATAAAATTTTCTTTAAAATGCTGTATCAGAGAACTTTCTTCGTTTGAAATTAACCGAAATATTACTACTTGATCACAGAATAATAGTGCCCATTTGAGAATTATTAAGCGTTTAGAAGCCCAAAATAAGGATTTCAAAATGAGAGGATTTCAAAATGAGAAGTTATTGAATATTTTGGTCGGAAAATATCGAAGAAAGACACATTAACGAATACAATTTACCGAATTTTTATGTCTTCAGATCCATTTACTACCAATCAGGGAATAAGAAGTCCTTAAAAAAAACCTTTGGATTATGAAACTATCAAAATGTTTTTAGAGCCCGGCTTCATTATCCAACCACAGACTGAACTCAGAATAGTCATAATTAAACAAATAATTTGTAAACAATATTAAGAAAATATAAACAATTTTTTTAATTATAAATCTCATTTCACAAAGTATTTTTGTTCGTTTGTTTTAGTTTTTTAGACTTCAAAGCCTATTGGGACTTATCAAATTGAAATTCACTCTCTCTGCAGAGCTGATTTAGCTCTATTAACAACATTTGGGAAATGGCTGTTTTGACAGCTTTTTTAAAAATTGATAACTTATCAAATGTTGAAAAGCAATGCACGCAATAGCATAAGAAAATGTTTTAAATAGGATTAAAAAAATAATATGGGTGCTTTATTACTGCAACTTTGCTTTCATTTTCATTTTAAAAATGTTAGCAAATCACTACTTCTAGTATGAACCTATGTGAAGTACTTCGACAAGCCAAGTGTCGCTTTGGATGAGTCCCAATGTAGATTATGCATTCAATGTCTTCAACCCTTAATATGCGTAAAGAGCTTTCTAGATATGATCAATCCACTAAAAACAAATTTTTGGAAATTGTGTTCAAAATAAGAAAAACACTGAGATCATAATTGATTTTTGTACTTTCTATTATTTAAGTTTTTCGCAACACAAAAAATACCAAACAACTTCAATAAAAGGTTTATAACGGCATTATCTCAAAAACCTGAAGTAGTACCGTTGTTTTTACTTCGGATTTGAATTCAGCATACCAAAATCCTTTCAGAAAGTATATTTGATCATAGTCAACATAAAAGTTTATAATTATCGCCGTTAAAAGGCACTTTCTGCCCCACTGTGCGTCGGTGGGTGCCAATAAACCCCACGAACCGATGACTGGTGTGACTCAGTTAGATGGGAGAGTTGTGATCTTTTCGAGATCACAATGTTCTTATAACGCTGAATAAAGGAAGAAAAATAGTACCGATAAATGCTTAGTGGAGAAGATGGTAATGTGGCCCCCAAGAGCAGCCGTGGTGCAGTGGTAGAGTGTTCAATAGATCGGCTGGACGCGTGAGTTGATATTCCGCTCTGTACCTGTTCTTTTCCTTCAGCATCCTAGTTTCGCCTGGACACCGCCCTCGAGGTTATATGTGAAATTACAACCCCATTATTTGCATCTACTGCACCACAAATAGGGAAAGCTTCTAACCTGGTAGGAAGGCATTAGGTCTGAGTGTCCCAGATCAGCATAAGCCTTACTGTTAAGTGTTATCTTAAGAAAATTACATCTTAAGTAGCTGATCAAATGTTTTGTACCGAAAGTGTATTTCGTTTTTAGTAGAGTGACCTCAGACCCAGAGGAGACTAGTCGGCCTTCGGGCGACGATAGATAGATAGATAGATAGATATATATAGATATATAATTTTATTTCAAAAAAGATTTTACAAAAACAGTGTATGCTGGTATAAAAATTAATTAAGACAATAACTTTAAGTTGCCTGTCAGGTTAAGAGGTAAATTAAAAATTAAGTTTAGTGAGTAGATTTAATTTCATTAATTACGAAAATTCGTTTAAAATTAGGTTGCGATACTTGATTGCAGCTTTTAGAAAATTGTATAGGTTAAGGTAGCAGTTGCCATTCAAAACGTTGAGAAGTTGAGAGCGGGAGAGCACGTCGCTGCCCAGAAATGCTCTTCTATAGCCTTTATAGATTGGACAGGTTCCTACGAAATGGAAAGTGTTTTCCGATGCATCCATGTTGCAAACTGTACATATACCATCAGTATCTTTCTGGAACGCTCTTCCATTGAGATTGAGCAGTCCACAACGAGCTTTAAAGATGATTGAAATCACATCACAAGAGTTCGAGTCATCAAAATAGTTTGGTACTTTGGAGTAAAGTAGGTTGCAATATTCATCATGAAATTGGGACTGTGTGGCGTTGGTGGTAAATTCAATCCAGTGTTTTTCTTTAAGCTTTGATAGTAGAATACTATGCATTCCATGCCAATCAAGCAAACTTATGTCGAAAGAAAAGTCAATCGACGCACTATGAAATAGCTCCAACCATTCCTTAGCCCAGAAGGTTTTTTTCATAATAATGGCTTCTGATAAGATTTTGGGTAGTCTACCACTTGGAAGAGATAAGGTTCTTCTTATATATGAAAAATGAAGCTTAAGAGACGTAAGAAAAGCTTTAGGTAAACCAGTTTCGATGTGCAAAGCATAGTTCGGCGTGTTATCCGGTAGCAGGAAACATCTTTTTATAAAAAACCGTTGCAATTTTTCAACTTGGTTGTGTTCACGATATCCCCATACTTGAGCACAATACAGCATTATAGCTCTAGAAGCAGCATCATATATTTTGAATTTTGTAGAATGCTGGACGGATTTATTTCTCAGTAGCTTGCACCATGTTGAATTGATGGAGTTCTTAGATGATCCCAATCTATTATTTAGATGCTCGTTCCAAGACATTTTGTGGTTGAAAACTACACCTAGATATTTATATTGGTTTGACACATTAATTTCGACATTATTGAGGAACCATTTTTCACAAGCCGCTCTTCGCCCCTCATTTCGAAAAATTACTACTTCCGATTTGCCAGGATTAACTTCAAGGTTCCACTTTTTGCAGTATGTACTAAAGCTATCAATAAGTTGTTGTAGATAAGCAGGATTATCCGATAAGAGGACAATATCGTCAGCATATAAGAGGGCGTTAATCTGAAGATCATCTAAAAACAGACCAATAGGTAGTTCATCATGTAGATCATTTAAAAAGAGGACAAAGAGAAGCGAACTCAGTACACAACCTTGTCGGACACCTTTTTTGGTAAAAAAGAAATCTGACAAGCTAGAGCCATCCCAAACAGCAGCAGCAGTGTCCGCATAAAGAGATTTTATAATAGCAATCATCTTCGAAGAGATTCCCTGAGTAGATAATTTGTAGAATAAAGCATTTCTATCAACATTGTCAAAAGCAGCCTTTAGATCGATGAAAAAAGCGTATAGTTTCTTACATTTACATTTCAAAGGAATCTTCAAAGGAAACTACATATGTTCCTTTTTATATCTTTGCCCGGTGTCTAATTTTCATGTACTTGAATCTCCATCCAACGATACATTTCTTACTTACATCAGAAGGTCAATTCCGGTGTATATGTGTAATGGAAACAATCCAAAACCGCATCAAATACCAAAAAGTCTTAATATTGAAAGCCTGCATTGGAGCAAGTACTCAAACGTCAGCAACCACACTACAATTTTCAAGTCAAACACACAAATGATATACACAATTCAACAAAATAGGTTGAAATTGTATTTGCCTTGCTATCCACAACATCCACATTTCCACAATATTGCAGCTATCACATTTCCTAAAATAATTAAACTCTGAGCTTTTGTTCCTCAGCATGATATCTTGCCACCTGCAAAGCCAGATAAAACCTGTCCGCCTTCTCGTCGTTTCGTTTTCGTGTTGTCATCCTCTCGGACCGAATCCAAATCAAATATGAACAAAATACAAGCATAATCACCACTTCGACGACAACTGTAATACGAAGGCCATATCAAATAAACATGCTTTTGCCATCCATATTGTTAACCCTCTCCTGTTACCACATCTCTAAACATCACACCAAAAACGGACCCACAGAGAATGTTATAAAATGTACAAAATTTAATCGCATAACATTGTTACCTGCCAGTAACAGAAGCACTCATGCAGGACACACGTTCATATAGATATTTATATATAAAGAATTACAGAGAAAGAGAGAGCCTAGACAGGATAACGACGTTTCATGTAATCGTGATGAATAATTGGATTCCAACATGCGGAGGACATTTTCCATTATTATTACATGTCATTGAGAAATCGGGCAGAATGGGGGGATATATCGTCCCACCCATGTAATATTACTCTACCGGCGGCTTACAACCGGGTTTTCTTTTTCTGCATATACAAAACAGCACAGGTGTGTGCACTGTGTGTGTGCCTGTGTGTCTGTGACACATGTGCCTGAAACGTTCGTTGGCAAGAACAACAACATCAACAATAAAGACAGCAACAAGAAAGCTCCTCAAGGCGAAATTCATTATTACCTGAATTGAATTAATGCATTTTAATTGAAATTTCACCACAGAGATTTCAGAGAGACGTTGCGATGGTAGGGGAATTCAAATTGATGTCTGTCTGGACATCCTAAGGCTTGGTACAGACTTCAAACTTTCGTACTGGCATATCTTTGTGTTGCCAACTGGGATTAACGGAGTTGTGTTTCTATTTCAATGAAATTCTGTATATTTTCTTCATAATTTTAGGTGAAGTTTTTAAGAAAGGGGAGCTTTGAATTAAGTTGGCGGAGGAGGTTTGTTTAGTTGATTTTCAACGTTATACCGCAATAGTTTTAGCCGAAACTTGAACTCGTTGTCGGTGAAGGTACATACGCACAGTTATTTTGACGCATGGTGTGGTTTTATTGTTAATTATGTTCGCACCAGCTGGTGGTGTAATCTGAATTAAGTGAACAAGTAAATCCGTGATTCAATGAAAGAAAATAGAAAGGAGTTTAGATGAAGAGATTAATTGGTGAAAGACTATGTATTAATGAATGTTTCAGTGACTGAATAAATAAATCCATCCATGAGAGGGTCAGTAAACTAATCAGGGAATGAAGGGAAATAGCGAATAAAGTTGGGCTTTACAGTTCGGTTGACCCTGGGCGCCTGGGCCTCAACCAAGATCTTTCGCCAACAATTTCGATTTCGGGCGAGCTCTCCCTCGAGTTTTGCACTGTAAGTCGGTTGACGTCTTCGTCTACTGGAACTTGAGACCGGGTTATCCCATTTCCGCATTTTCCTAGCGATGTGCTTTCGAAAGCCCGTCAAACAGAAGCGTTGGTGTCCATCCGCTCTACATGTACAGCCATTATAGCCTCACTCTTCTATCTATGTCTGTGGTGTGTCATAGCTCTTACAAATCGTTGTCGAATCTTCTTCTCAACAAATTGTCACACGGACCAAAGATCATTCAGGGTATTTTTGTTTCGATATACGACCAAGAGTTTCCTCATCCGCTTTAGGGTCATACATGCCCTAAAGAAAGACTGACGTGATCAAGGTCTTAAGAAGGGTTACTTTTGTTTTTCGAGAGTGGGTTTTTTTTTGTCTTAATTGCCTTATTAGCCCAAATGAGCCGTTTGAATCCTGCATTGATATTATTTTGCGTGTATATAGCGGATTCTAAATAGACTAAATCCTGGGGCCGAATTACCGCACACGTTAACGAGTAATACGTGACTGAATTATGTGAGTTTGAGACTACTTCTCGCGTTATCGAGCACTTTAGAACCACAATTTGACATTCTTTCTTACTTACTTACTTAGGTGGGCATTACAGTTCGGGGTGAACCTGGGCCTCAACCAACATCCTTCTATAACGATTTCGATCTCGGGCGAGCTCTCTCCAGTTTCGCACTCCAAGTCGGTTGAGGTCTTCATCCACTTGATTGCGCCACCTAAGACGAGGTCTTCCCCTTCCGCGATTTCCCTGCAATGTGCTTTCGAACACCCGACGAGCCGGAGCGTTTGGGTCCATCCGCTCTACATGGCCCAACCATCGTAGCCTCGCGATGCGTACTCTTCTGGCTATGCCCATGTCGCGGTACAGCTCATACAGCTCGTTGTTGTATCTTCTTCTCCACACATTGTCTTCGCATACGGGACCAAAGATCATTCGGAGAATTTTTCTTTCGAAACGACCAAGAGTTTCCTCATCCGCTTTCGATAAGGTCCATGCTTCCGCGCCGTACAGCAGGACTGGGATGATCAAGGTCTTATTCAGGGTTACCTTGGTTTTTCTGGAGAGGACAGCAGACTGAAAATGTGTAATATAAAGCGAATTTTGAAACAAAAATGGCACTCACTAACTCGATCACTGATGTGGTAATTCCACCTTTGTGCTACCTCGAAGTTGTGTCTGATGTCAAACATTTTGGCTGTATTTGTTTGATTACAGCTCATACTTCGTTTTGCGCTCAAAACAAAATCTTATATGCAACGTTAAGGAGATTTGGTTCCCTATAATTGGCGCAATTGTGGGCTGTCATTTTAGGATCGCACATACGATGTGTCGTGGGCGCCGTTAAACAGCCAGTAGAAGTGGTCGCTCCGGATTCTTAATTCCGACAGCGATTCTATTTCTATGTTTCCCTTCTGTCATTTACAAGCTTGAGTTCGAGGTTAACGACTCTGGGAAGATCTTTTTCCATTTTAGTAAAACTGTCGAATCTCATTTCTAGTATGGCGTCTTTCAATTTCCTATAATGACTCCAACGGGCGCTTCTCATGCCGCTGCTTTTGCTTTTTCAGAATTTACGAAGTGATAAATGAATGTGACTGAACAAATGAATGCGCCCAATTGAATGAATAAGAATGAGTGACCACGTATATGAAAGAGACTCAATCAGTAAACGAAAAAATTAATTGAGTCTAAACTAACGAATGTGGTACCCGTGGCGTAATGGTTAGCATGTTCACCTGCTAACCCAGAGGTTCGAGGTTCGAATCCCAGCAGAGAGCAAAATGCAAAAAATGTTTTTCCACGGGTATCGCCTTTCGCGAGGAATTGGCAAGTCCTCCGTTAGTAAATTCATTGCCATGAAAAGCGCATTCTCAATTAGCCGTTCGGAACCGGCGAAAAATTGTAGGTCCCCTCCATTCCCTCACAAGGCATGGTTGTGAGAAATGCGCTAGGCCCAGGAGCTCCTCGCTCTGTTGCGCCACCCTATTTATTTATTTTTATTTTAAACTAACGAATGAGTATTGTAGCAGATCTATGAGTGAGATGAAATGAACGAGTGTATTGGAGGATACTTGACGCATCCTAAGTTGAACGATAAAGCTTTAAGATTTGAGGTTGAATGTTTGGATGAAGATATGAGAGACTGAACTAATGAAATTATTTGAGACTAAATTGATGAATATGTAAGAGACAACAAAAAGAATGAATATGTTGAAACGATTCGAAAATGTCAACGAATGAATAAATGAAAAAGTAATGCATAGATGAACAGTTGAATTGAAAAAATTTAAGACATAAGAACCAGTACCTAACTTAAAACCTGTTTGAGTTAAAAGAAAATGAACAGATTTGGATATATTAACCAATGGCTGAAAGGAGGAATGATCAGATTCATAAACAAAATTCCGAATGATTCATTGAAAGTTCAAAGTCTTATCGAAAGAAATTAATTAAACTTATAATGATGCCCTTCAGAAACATACAAGTTTTGTTGTTCCGTTTCAAGTCCTGGGAAAAAGTCTTATGGTATTTTTGACTTTAATCAAACTGAATCTTGATTGTTATTTAAAATCCACTCAATCGTTCGTTTCCCATCAAATATCCTTAAGGCTTATCTTTACCGACTAAAGCAGCAATACTCGTAATTAATAAATGAACCAATATTAAAATTCCATTAAAATCACATTCCAAACAGAAGTCGTCGTCGACGATGCCTTCGTTTTCCTGTGCGTAATGGTAATAATACCGGAAACGATATCCAAGCAGCGCACAACTGTATACCTACCTCTCATCCATGGCATCTGTGGAAGCTGCTTCTGCCGTTGCTGCAAATCGGACTGCATAATATTTCCGCTTGTGTTTATATGTGAATGAAAATTAATTCATGCAATTCCATTTTGCATTTCCCATTGGGAAGAGATTATCACCACACGGCACGACTTTATGGTAGAGGCCATTTCGCCTATGACCCAAACTGCACCATCTTTCTCTGATTCACTCTGAATCAATTTTTATTTCGTAATTATGATTTTTCATTTTCGATTTTAACGCCCTTTTTATGGATAGGAGTGTATACTGTGCAGGCCAGACCCAGCTAATGTATAAATTCCAAGCTAAGAGCATTTTCCTGGGCTGAACAGTGAACCAGTGCAGAGTGCACATGCAACTTTCACGATATATAGAAATGGGGAAATTCAATTATTGTGTGGTGTATCGCTTGCTGTTTTGGAGGTTTGTTGCCCTTCGACTTTATATCAATAGTAGGTGTGTTCAATATCACACCCCTATGATGTGGAACAGGAGATACTAGCTAGTAAAAAGAAAATAAGGCAAGGTTGGAAAATATTAAGTAGACGATATATACTTCTAAAATTGCTTATGGTTCTCTGCGTTGGTTAGTCGACTTTCAGTTTTATAGAAATGTTATTTAACTAAACGCTAAGAGAAAGGAATTTTTATGATGTTCAAAAAAGTAAATTTATTATACTCAGCAGGATGTAGGCATGTGAGAATATGTTCAAATTGATGATAAGAATTTGAGAAGATGAGCTTTCCGATATCTAATTTTTTACTTCTTCTCTTCTATATTTTTCTTTCTGTTCTTGTTCTTTGGCTCCTTTTTTGGGTTTTTTGAACATACGAGTATGTATCCTCTATTTCATTTTAATATTCTGGGATCATCATTTACTTATGACAACTTTTGAACCTCTTTTATTTTCAGTTTTGCTTTGTTCCGTAGTTGAACGCTTTGTCATTGTTATTATTGCTTCTTCTTCTTTTTCTTCTTCTTCTTCTCATTCGTCTCCACCTTCATCTTCTCAGCGCTACGCAACTTTTAAAAGTTTGCTGTTGTTTTTTTTTTTTCATTTTTCTTCATCATCTTCTCAGCCCCTCGCAACTTTTTTTGTTATCTTTGTTTTTCTCCTTCTTCTTCATCTTCAGTCCTTCGCAACTTTTTAAAAGTTTGTTGTTGTATTCTTTGGTTTTTTCTTATCCTTGTCCTTGTCTTTGTCTTTGTCCTTGTCCTTATCCTTGTGCTTGTGCTTGTGCTTGTGCTTGTGCTTGTGCTTGTGCTTGTGCTTGTGCTTGTGCTTGTGCTTGTCATTGTCCTTGTCCTTGTCCTTGTCCTTGTCCTTGTCCTTGTCCTTGTCCTTGTCCTTGTCCTTGTCCTTGTCCTTGTCCTTGTCCTTGTCCTTGTCCTTGTCCTTGTCCTTGTCCTTGTCCTTGTCCTTGTCCTTGTCCTTGTCCTTGTCCTTGTCCTTGTCCTTGTCCTTGTCCTTGTCCTTGTCCTTGTCCTTATCGTAGTCCTTGTCTTTGTCTTTGTCCTTAACCGTGTCCTTGTCCTTGTTGTTTTTTTTTCTTTTTCTTCTTCTTCTTCTTCTTCTTCTTCTTCTTCGTCTTCGTTTCGACTTCATCTTTCTCTTCCTTAACTTTCAACAATATTTTGTTTTTGCTTTGCGTTTCCTCTTCTTTTTCTATTTCTTGTTCTTCTTGTCTTGTTCTTTTTTTCGTTTTTCTTCTTCATCTACTTCTTCTTCGTGTTTTTCTTTTTCTTCGTTTTCTTTATCTTCATCTTCATCTTCTCAGCCTTCCGCATCTTTCTGCAGTTTGTTTGTTGCTTGCTTTGTTCTCCTTCTTCTTCTTCCTTTACTTCTTCAGCATTTTGCCTCTTTCTACAGTTTTTTGTTGCTTGCTCTGTTCTCCTTCTTTTTCTTCTTTTGCTTCTGCTCGGCTCTATCTTCTCAGCCTTCCGGATCTTCCTGCAGATTATCTCTTCCTCTTATCTTTTTCCACACACACTCAATGAGTTTGCATATAAATGTAATTTAAAAAAAACTTCAAGTTCCTCAATTTCATCATGATTACATTTTCGGCACCGCATCACAAAAAATTAAATCAAAAACTTTTTTCGTTGATAGCACAAAAACGTACTTGTCTCAGACAAATTTACTGGGCACTCGTGCATTGATGAGATGACGAGAACTTCAACATGTGAATGGAGCCTCCTTTCACTCTCCTTTTTCGAACTGGTCTATGTTCAATTAGTTAACTTTCATTTCATGTGTGCATAGCTACTCACTACTCACTGCTGAGGCAAGTAGAAACAGCAAACAAGAAAAACAACGAAAAAAGAAAATGTTTAAGTAAACACAACGTGCCATAACTGACGCAAGCACAAAGGATCCGCCGTCAACACCATTAACCAAAAAGTCATTCAAAAGGCTATGAGAATACTGACCATTGGCGTTGCACAGCACAATGATGGGCCATAATCAAACGAGCTGCAAACTTTAAGTTGATTCTTCTGCTTTTTTTTGTGATCTACTCGACTGCGGATTGCATGTGGAGGAATTTACCTTTTGGAACATTGCATGTGCTTCCCTCAATCCCACCACCCACAGACCGGTACCGGTCTCCATATGGCCAGTCTTTGTTCTTTATGTCTATATAAAGTGTGTGTGTTTGTGTATATTTGCATTTTAATTAAAAATTTCCAGCCTAACTGTTCAATCAATCCACGTCAGTTCGGTGTAAGTTTCATAAATGTACTCAACCGGGTGCAGCAGAGGGTTTTTTTTTGTTGTTGTCTGTTTTGTTGCTTGCTGTTGCTGGTTGCCCTTCTTTGTTTAGTTTCGATATGAGCAGACAAACTACACATAGGTTAGATTTAAACACAAGCAAGGGTGCTTTGCCTATGGCCTATGGATAGATACACTTAGCAACCATTTAACTTTTTGCACAAGTGTGTTATTGCAGCGTTGGTAGTATATTGAGGCCTTATAGTCTGGTCAGCAGTGTACTTAGGTCGTTTAAGTTGAAATTTTATTTGGTGATGGTTTTTTAGTAGGGCAAGTCATGGTTTGGTTCGTATTTCAAACTTGATGTGAAAATAAAATCTGCTACAAATGAGTGACGAAACTAAACTACACCCTCCTCCAGGAATTCCATATGACTTCATTCGAAAAAGGCTTTATCAGCTCCTACAACTAGACGTCCCATCAAAAGTCTGAGAGAACTGCAGCCCAGGAAGTTCATACTTTAGTGTTTTCCAAACTTTGGAGACTCTTTAAGGCTGGTATATGGCTTAAACAATTCAAACAGGTAGAGTGGTCATCCCTCTATAACGATTTTTTTGTAAGGGATTTAGCTTCCAATATAAACTCGTTATACATATTTACAAATACGTAGTTACTTTAACTTACTTCTAAAATTTCCACATAAGACTTGTCACTGTTCAACTGTTAAGCTGTTACGCCATCAAACTTAATCCACCATCTTTCCTGTTCAAATATCATAAATAAAGAATTGCCAAAGACACAAATTGGAGAATTTGATTATAACTCATAAAATCGAAAAGATACTTTACGCCATCATCTCTCACCAACAGCTCAACCAATCCTGCTCGTTTCATCTTCAATTTGAATAATTTTCGGGACTTCCAAAACCCTATCAGAATATTTTCGCGAATTTATGAGAAGAAGCATTAATTTCATGCTCGTCTTTCAAGCACTTTCCCAATGTAAAATCACGACGAACAAGGAGAAATATGTCTCAACATGAAGAACACTGTTTTTCCGGAAAATATTTACGATGATGGAGTTTTAAGTGATTTTTAACGAGCGCCAACACTTCTTTTATGTTTTCCGATAGAAAGGGGACAAGGCAGGCTACCGTCACAAATTACAACTATGCTCTAAGTATGGGGGATAAATTTGTCATAGTTTCATTTATTTACCACCGCCATTTAGCGATTTATTACAAGCCACACCAACGCAAGTGCACCCTAACTATAATAACTCAATCCATGTGCCTGACGACGACGCCTTGCCCACCGAAAATAGGTGTAAGAGGAGCGTACGTTCCTATCAACGGTCGCATGATATGGACTCGAAAATCGATTTCTAAACCAATTCACTGCGAGTTTGGTGGTGGTTTTTTTTCTTTTTTCTCGCAGTATAGTGGTTGCTAAGAGAGGCGGCAGCTTCACAAGAGAATCAATGCTGACGCCTCCAAAAACGACTTTAGTTTATGATCCAATTTAATGGTAGCGCACACCGATCAGTAAGCAATCAAAATTCGATTAATACTCCTCGTCGAAACATAAAATTTGCTATTTTCGTTGTAGTGTGGGGGTGCATGGTTTTTTTGTGTTTTTTTTTTTTAGAGTGAAGAAGGAAAAGAGCTAAGCCTCTGTGGTTCAATAAATTTTGACTAAAAAAACTCATTGAAACGCCAAAGTTTATTGCATGAAAATTCGTTGAGCATTTTGCTATAAATTTTACTTTTCTGTCACGAAACAAATAAAAATGCGTTGGTTTTTTCTTCTGGATGCTTGATTTTCATTGGAACATCGTAAAATTGTTGATAGCTTTGAAGAAGGAAAGTGCATTGGGAGTTATTTGTTTTTCGTTTTTGAATTTGTGTTTTGAAATAAAGGGGTGCAGTGCAAATGGCTATACATTCACAAAACATACAATCAGACGATGTTTCGATAGAGTGACAATTTTATTGATCTTTGTGTTTTTTAGAGTTGTAAAGGGTTTTTTTTTGTTTTCAGCAGGAGAGCTCTGCTGGTAATCTGGCTCGAGCCCTAGGTCTGCAAGGGATTTTATCTCTTGACACGACTTCAAATTTAGCACCAGACTAAAGTACCTTTAACCTGCTGACCGCCAGCTTGTATAGGTCACACGACGTCCTTCCTTCAAAGGCGACAAGCTGAACGTCCCCTGGATTTTATAGATCATTAGAATCCAGTAGGAGGCTTGTAGCCTGTCCTCGTATCTTCGTCCATTGATCGAAAGAGATTACACCATATGCATAACTCCAGTCGATAACTTCGACAATGGTCTTGTTCTTTAGTTTATCACTCTAGATATGCCTTTTTTGTTTTTCGCCTTTTGGCATTCGGAATAGTTTCTTCTTAGCTTTGAAGTTAAGTCTTCGTTATTTTTTCTGATAATGGCTACGCTTTTCAAAGCCCACTCGAGTTTAGCAGATCGCTCCGAATCAAAGCCCAGTTTAGGTATTTCACCTAGAACCTTCTCAAGTCTTTCAGTGTTCCACCTCTCTCTGTGATTGGGGTGGGATGGGAGGTTAGAACTCCTTTCGAAGACAGTTCCCCAGTATATCCAGGCTTCACTTTCAAATGAGTGGGAGAGAAGTGTTTGACGATGAAGTCCCTCTGGTCAGCAACGGAGCCGAAAAGCTAGGCATCCGCACATGCCGGAGTATGGTCAACATTGTTTACTGCTAAATATGATCTGATGGGGTGAGAGGGGGGAGATTTTGTCTTTAGAAACCTGCTTTGAAATAATAATGCTTTGGAAATAAAACCGAGTATCTCGACCCCTCTGCTGGCCGAAGTGTTCTGCATTTTTACGGTCATCGGGAGTGAAAGCATCGCATTCGATCACTGCCACGCTTTCACTGTGTTGGGTTGCTTTTTTAGGATGAGCGTTAAGACTGGAGGGTTCTCCACGTTTTTCAGTTGCCTTGTTAGGCCTTCTTGCAGTGCAATTGGCTCACCAACCCTTCCGCTTTTCGCTTTTTCTTAAGCTATAGATAGATAGAGATAGATAAATTCTTTATTTTCTAAAATAAAATGCTTGACAATAATTTGATACTTAAGAATAATGACATGGCTTTACTGCCGTTTGCCAACAAGCTTAAGCTATAAAATTTGTCACTGGCGACTGACTAATCCCATTTCGAGACCAAAATCCATCACCGGTAGTCGCGACTCATACCGACTTTTGAACGTATATCCCCGTTCGTTTTTTTTTTACCTTTTTCATTTTTTCAAGTTTTCAGGCACACAGTCTTAGTTTGGGGAATATTGGTTGGCCATCTTCTGCAGCTGATTTGCTAGCCACCGTTACCACTAAAAAGCTCAACTCGGAGGCTGTGAGCGGTGGAGCTAACTTGACGGACATCAATTTATTTCTAGTTTACTCCATTTTATAATTTTAAATCTTAAGAAAAAGCACACTTTAGAAGCCTTCCTTCCTTTTGAGAAAAGAGCATGTTCGATCAGTTCAACCCGACTAGTGCTTCAAAGACAATAGCTTTTTATCTTCAATTTTGCATTGACGATAGTTCTAGCATAGAAAATTATTGTGTGCTATCACAATGTCGATTTTTTTTGCTCTCTTTGACAACTTATTGTAATCCGGAAAGGGAAACTTTCAAATATCATAACAGTTCCAAAGCCAAGGTCGAACTTCTATTAGATAAATAAGCTGAACTATAAAGTATCTTTATTAAACAAGAGCACTGTCTTCAGGAACATGTTGATAACTGCATCGAACGCAACACCGAATTTATAAAGGCAAAAGACAGGGCAAAGTTTTGTCAGCGGCTAAGTGCTTTTTTAAACACCCTATCACAAGACCCCGCCTCGTCGTAACAATTTAAAACTACAAATGCCAAATAGGAAGGAAAGAAATCAAAAGATTCACTACCAGGGCAACTATGACTCTTCCTTTTTGGTATTTGTAGTCCTACGATAGGCTTTTTTATAGGGGCCAATACTTCCAATTACTATTTTTTTTTTTTTTTCATTTTTGATACTGACCAAGGGGATAGTAGATAAAAGTAAACACTAAAGATTTCACAGAATAACTTAGTTTTTCTTTTGCAACAATAGGACTAGTATATGGTTTAGCAAGCAAAATTTAAGTGCCCGGGTAGCTCAGTTGGTAGAGCGTTGGACTTTTAATCCAACGGTCCAGGGTTCAAGTCCCTGCTCGGGCGGAAATTTCTTTTTTTTTTAATGTTTTCTTTTTGAATCGACTCTATGAACTTGAAACAAAGTTATTTGGTGTGGTTGTGAATTTAGAAGAATTTTTTTTATTCCTTTTTTCACTGGGGGGAAGAACCCAAAGTAATCAATGACGAACGGGGATTCGTGGTTATTTCATCACCACTTTACGATGAGTCATTTCTTGTTTGTACATCAAAATCAAATTCAATAGGTTAGGTTCTAATGCTTTTTATAAACAATATTAGTTTCATTATTTATTTCGGTTTCAATAGAAACTCTTTAGTGTTTAGTTTGGGTTCTTTTGAGTCAATTCGATTGTTGTCAGTTTAAGACAATATTCTTTGAAGTGATAAATCTTTGCAACGCTTTATGCAGTTCAATATTGAATTAAAGTGTTCCAGCTATATCAAATAATTTGAATAAAACTTACTTATGTAACTTTTTTTTTAACTCTTATTAATCTGGAGGTAGGTATGAGTTATTTAAAGTTTCTTTTTCATGTATTATTGAAAAATTTCATAAAGGCCATATGCTTATGAGACAAGCTTCAAGTACGAATAAATTGTGTACGGCTGTTTTTGGAGCCAAACTGAGGTTTGGTTTTTAAATTTGTAAACTTGTTTTTAGTGATTGTCAATTCTATAAGTGGCAATATATTTGTAGTCAGTGCGTTTTGCAAGTTAATAAAATTGCTTGAGAAAAACAATTGCAAATTTTTATTGCCGATATACGGCCCCAGCTGCTCGAATAAGTTGTTGAAAATTGCACTTCCTGACTACGCTTTAAAATCGTTTTAACTCCCCGGTGTCACCCGTAGGTGACACTTGCACTAGTGGCTTAAGAATATCTTTTATTTGAAACCAATACCATGATAACGTAACTAATTTTTTTTACGTGTTTTATTTCATTTTGAATTTGTATACCTGTGAAGAAGAAAGGTTGAAATTTCGATTTGATTAGTTAAGGTTTGATGTCTCAAAGTGGAGCAAAATATGAAGACTGCCTCTTTTGAATAGATTAAAACTTGTTATATTGGATTTTCCAAATTTACTTGGCATTACTTATTATCGAACTTATTGTCAATTTATTTTACTGAAACTCAAAATTTTCATCATGGTAGAGTTCTCGAACGGAGACGGTGACCGCAGCTTTAAGAGCGTTAACTCCAATTTCTGTCGTAATTCTAGCCCTAATCAATAGGCAATTGCAAGCTTAGTGCACAAATTTGAGCCTAAATATTTGTTGTGTGGGACAACGGGTTGGTCGAAATGTCGATAACAACTGCGAGCTATTGACTTAAAACGCGTTTTTCTCAAAACTACTCTTTCAAACTTCGTGTTCACTGCCATTTAAAACCTAATCGATCGATTTATTTCAAACTTCGCATACTCTATATAAAATACATGCCCCATATGTTTAGTAAATTTTTTTTTACTTTAATGGTGTGTCCTACTCACAAAATGGCTGTTGGAAAATAACTGTTTTCACTTTCGATGTCCACCAAAAGCTTAAATGAAAGGAGAAATTGTTGGATGGAAGATTTGATAATTATTTTATTAAAACCATTAAGGGGGAGGGGGTTTGTCGTTTGGGGGCCTAAAATTTTAACGATTTTAAAGAAATTTTGTGTATGAAGGTTATAAGAAAAGCTTTCTAATTTTTTTACATTTATTTTATTACTTATTAACTACAGAAAAATAAAACTTAATACAGTAAAACAATTTTTTAACTTTAACAATGGATCTGAAGTATGCCTCTCTTACTTACTTACTTAAGGTGGCGCTACAATCCGGGTCGTACCAGGTCCTCCACCAACATGCTTCTCCAGCCAGCTCGGTCCCTAGCTAGCTGCCTCCAGTTTTGCACGCCAAGTTGGTTGAGGTCCTCTCCTACTTGCGTGCGCCACCTGAGTCACGGTCTTCCTCTACTGTGTCGTCCCTCGGGATTCGATTCGAAGACTTTCCGGGCTGGAGCATTGGTGTCCATTCGCTCTACGTGAATCTTAGCCGCTGGACCTTGACTCGTTTGACCAGGTCAGTGTCGCTGTACAGCCCGTACAGCTCGTGGTTAAATTTTATTCTTCACTCTCCATCTATGCAGACGGGACCAAAAATCACCCGAAGAATTTTGCTTTCGAAGCATCCAAAAGCGTTCTCATCTACCTTTGACAGGGTCCATGCCTCTGCGCCATATATAAGAACAGGGATGATAAGTGTTTTATACAGGGACACTTTAGTTGCTCGAGAGAGGACTTTACTACTCAATTGCCTTCTTAGTACGAAGAAACAGCGATTGGCAAGAGTTATTCTTTGTTTGATTTCACGTGTCGTTGTCTGAATTAAGTCTGCCTCTCTAAAAAAATTTAATTTACTGAGGAGATTTGATTTATATCCCTCTGATCTGAATTAAAAAAATGTTGACAAATTTTTAATAATTATAAATATAGCGATGGCAGGAACTAAAACTAGAAAAAAATTTTTGACAAAATGGGGGGCAGTTAAAGGTATAAATTCGAAAACGACCGGTTTATTAAATGTTTTGTTAAATAGAAAAATAGAAATATAAACCGGAAACTATTTGTTTTATTTCTGTACAGAATAACATATTAAAATTTTAGGTCAATCGGTCGAGTATTTATTTTTGTAGCACACGCAAGACAAAAAAAGTAGTTTCGAGATAATAGTTTTCTTTTAAGGTTTCCTCAAGGTTTTTCTTTTCCGATAACTTCCGGTCAAGTTACAGTGAACAACACAAACTCCTTTTTTCCCAAGGCGTTCTGAGGGAAACTCTTTTGCCTCAATATCTCTACACGGTAAAATTATACATTAGGTATAGTTAAAAGTAGGCTCTCATTATACAGATATTGCTAATAAGATACAGAAATCCACACTTGAAAAAAAATCATAAAAATCGTTTTCATACACTGAAAATAATACTGGTGTGAAGTTTACAAGCTATGCTATAAATAAAATTTACATTTTACGAATTAAGGAAGGTGATTGCCTTTTACAGAACAGGAAAAGCGCCCGTGGGCCTGATGTCTTTCTTTAATCGAAAGCTTTAATTAAAACGATTGGTTTGCTTCCTTCCTTCTTTGGTTTTGACAGTTTTTCTTTGATAAGGCTTCTTTAAAGAAGTTAACACATGTTTCCTTAGCTTTCGATCCACATACGTTCATACCTTGGGGCTATATTGTATTTGTGCCTACCACAGAAGGAGCACATCAACGATTCTCCACAAAGCTAACTAGAATTTAATTAATTTCCCAATTATCGGGTACAAATAAGGAAACATCTTGAAACATTTAACTCAAACGCCCATTACCCAATCCGGCACATCGTTTTAATCCCCAGATGGCCTTGCCAAGTATATTTCAACAATTCCCAATGGTAATACACTTGTTTTGTAATTGAGTTGATATCCACCCCATTGAAAGTGTTCTGATAGTCTGCCATCAGCACTTCTCCCATATTAAGCACTTCAATATTGATTAACTTTTCCCATCGCTATCCTCACACTATATTCTTCTTGTATCCCTCTCTATCTGTCTCCCTCTCTCTCTCGTCCTCTCTCATATACGTCGCAATACGAAATATACTGGAAACTGGACATGAGGTATTCGTTTAAAAATCATTTGTTGAAAGTACCTAGATAAGGCTCTGCGCAGCAGGAAGAGTGGTGCTTGATACATCATTTCAGTTGGATTTTATATCTGCGATGCAAACACAATTACAAATTACATTATTTAAATTCGAAAACACATCAGTTATGTTCCAGTGCAGTGAACAACCATCAAAGTGTATTTGCATTTTGCAAGTTCCAGTAATAAAAATTAAATTATTCTCTGTGCGCATTGCTACTCGACCAAAACAATTACAAAATTAAATGAAGCCATTCCTACCCCTAACAAGCTTCACCAACCCCATATATTATCGTGCCTCAGCCTCTCCTCCTCCTTCAAAACCCCCTTTCGCTCTGGCTCCTTAACCATTGCAAAATTTCAAATTATTATTATTTATTATTACAACTTTATTAACAGGTAATAAATTACACGATTAATAATATTTTGTTCGGCATTAGCTACCAGGACTTTCTGCCGATAAAGTAGTAGATACAATTAAATAGAGTTTTCTAATTTTAGTAAAGTTAATATTTTGTACAAATTCATAATGTTTTCTTTTGAAGGAATAGTTAAGAGACTTGTTAAAGTTATTGAATTGTTAACTTTTTTTGATATAGTTTTAACGTGTTCGCAGTCGACTATAAGGTGTTTAATGGTGAGGGGAGTGTTTCTGTTGCAGAGGTGGCATAATATTGGTTGTTCTTTTGTTATGTAGTGGCTGTGTGTGATGTTGGAGTGCCCGAGTCGCAGTCTTGTGTAACATTTTATCATATTTTGGGATATATTATTTGGGTAAATAGTTTTTTCAGCTTGAGGGTTGATATTGGAGTAATGATGAGTGTACTCACTCCATTTAATTTTTTTGATTTGGTAAGCGGTGTGCAATATGTTTTTTTTTGCGTCTTTTCTGTTGAAGATGTTGAATTGTATAAGTGGCTCGTCTAGGGCTGCCTTAGCCATTTTGTCAGCCATCTCGTTGCCTGGAATTCCAGCATGTCCAGGGACCCATATTATTTTAAGATTTTTATTTCCTATTATTTTGTCTCTGATTTGATCAATTATTTCTGTTTTGTTGTTTAGGTTTTTGAGAGCGGTGATTGCTGAGAGGCTGTCCGAGCATATTGCAGTTTTTTTCTTGTTTGTGAATGATGTTGCTTTGAGGATCGCTAGTGCTTCGGCAGTAAATATTGAGGTGGAGCTTGTTAGAAGGCCTTTGATTTTTGGATTCCCGACTTCGTCAGTTACAGCAAAAGAGACACCGTGTTCATTTTTGGAACCATCTGTGAAAAGGAGGTTCCATTCTGCTTTTTTTAAATTTGAAACCATTTCCTTAAACATTTGCTGGTACATTTCATTAGTTGTAGTTGCTTTAGGAAATTTTTGTAGATTGGTGTTAATAGCATCAGTTTCAAGTTTCCATGGTGGAAACGTTTGAGATTTTGTGGATTTGTTTTGAATTGGTGTATTCCATTTTGATGAGAGATTTATGGCCTTTAGAAGTGTTGATGGATATTTTTGATGTCTGGTTTTACGTGTAATTTTCGGAATGAGTGGTTGAATAGGTGAATTGTTGCAGGAGTTGATCTTGAGAAGAATAGATGCGGTTTGGAATTCAATCCGGTCGGGAATTGATGGAAGTCCGGCTTCTGTTAGAATATTTGTGATGGGTGTGGTTCGGAATGCTCTTTGGGCGGT
Source organism: Melanostoma scalare (assembly GCA_949752695.1). Taxonomy (NCBI): domain Eukaryota; kingdom Metazoa; phylum Arthropoda; class Insecta; order Diptera; family Syrphidae; genus Melanostoma; species Melanostoma scalare. Next base: position 39,823,723 of record OX456984.1, read on the forward strand.
CCTTACTGCGTTGTGGTATGATGGTGTGAGAAGTTGTAGTGATGACTTGGAGCATTTGCTGTAGATAGCGAGTCCGTAATCAATTTTAGAGAGGACTACTAATTTGATTACATTTATTAGGGAAGTCAGGCTACAAAAACTATGTTTGGAGGATAGATACTTGATAATATTAACCCTGGTGGTGAGGGCTTTTTTTAGAGACGTGCAGTGTGATTTAAAGTTGAATTTGTTGTCAAATAGAATACCTAGTATTTTCAAGGTACTTACATTTTCGATGCCGGTTCCATTTAGTACAATCTCAATGTGTTTGTTGCAGCTGGTTTTTTTACAAATGTGGATTGTCTTGCTTTTCTCGATTGAGATTTGTGTGCCTGAGTATTTGCCCCATTCTTCAATGTCAATGAGTACGTTGTAAAAAATGTTTGCTACTTCATTGAGACCTTTGCATTTTGATAGAATGATGACGTCATCGGCATATAAAGAATAGTGGATTTTTTTATATTGTTTAAGTATGTCGCAAAGCTTGTTGAAAGCTATTGTGAAGAGTACTACAGAGAGTGGGGATCCCTGCGGGATTCCGTTGTCGAGTTTATGAACAGAGGAGTAAGTGTTATTAATTTTTAGTCTGAATTTTCTGTTTGTTAGGAAAGTTTTTACAAATGAAATTATTTTGGGACCGATTTTCCATTCGATCATTTGGTCTATTATAACGTGTATTCCGATTCTGTCAAAAGCTCTCTGGAAGTCAATAGAAAGAATGGAGACATGATTTTTGGTTGAAAGTCCGGAAGCGATGAGTTCATCAACATGCAGGAGTGCGTCCATTGTGCCTCTGTTTTCTTTGAATGCTACTTGATTGATGTCCAGAAGGTTATTCCTTTCGAGAAACCAGGATAGTCTCCTTGATATTATTTTTTCGATGATTTTACTTACGCATGGTAGGAGGGAGATTGGTCGGTAGCTGGATATTTTTGTCATTTCCTTGTTTGGCTTTAGTATGGGAACCACTGTGGCAATTTTCCACGTGTGCGGGAACACACCTTGGGTAAGTATTTCGTTGTAGAGCTTGATGATCCGTTGTTTTATGGCGGTCGGACTGTTCTTTATCATGATGTATGATATTCGGTCAAAACCTGGTGTATTTCCCTTACATGAGTTGATGCAGCTTTCGAACTCTATCGGGTTGATATTTTCTTCTATCTGTTGGGCTGTTTTGCTTACAGATTCAGATTGAGTGACGTTTGTCAAGACTCTGATTTTGTTGTCGACGAAGGATGGGTGGAAGTTGCAATCGTTTGCGTCAGCAGACCAGCTTGATGCGAAACTTTCGGCGATGTCAATTGGTGTTGTGATTTTTTGGTGGGACTGATTTTCAATTACATTCAAACGAGAGCCATGTTATTCCTGTTTTATTTTTTATGTGACTATATCTGAATCTGTAACTAGTTGTCTGGCCCATTACTGCCGCTGCCACGCCGCACACATTGAGAAAATCGAATTAAAATCCCATTTTGCAATTAGTTAAACTTGTGAATTGTGCCCCCGCAGCCAATATAAGTTGGATGTGTACACATGTGTGCCTGCACTAAATTGCACTTATTTGCGTTTTAAATTTAAAATTTTTAAATGTTCAAGTGAGTTGTGCAATTCACACTTTTGACCTTCGCGCCTCAACTTATTTGCTTTAAGTGACTTGGATGGATGCCTGTAGAGTTGTACACATGTGTATAGACGTTTCGTGGAACGCTGCCGTGAAATGCCATTTTGATTAATTTAAACAATGTCCGTACACTTGATCCCCTCACGACATTTTTTGCTAAGGCCAAAAGCACAGGGTACGGCAGTTCAGTTTTTTTTTGGTATTTTGACAGATTCCGCAAAGAAATGGATCACGAAAGAGGATTGTTCCAATTGACACGAACTATCGCTGTGATTAAACAGAATGGAAAATGTCTCTGGTAATCAATCATGAATTTTTTTAAAGCTTTTTTTGTTTGTACGTAGCAGATTTGTAAGGGTCTGTATATGTATGTATATGTATATCCTTTAGTAATGAAAAAGAGATATGTTGAATAAAATCGGTGTATTGATGTCAATGAAAAGGTTTTACTGTGAAGTTGGTATCGTTATTCAATGAAATTGTTTTGCTGACGCCTTTGAATTTTATTATTTGGCAGCTTATTCGATAATACATCACTCCCAACCCAGTTAACTCACTGTTCTTCCTAACCCTCGAGTAGTGATCTGTATCAATTACCGATTCAATTAAAGTAATGAATGTGAAAATCGTATAAATGAATGAATAGAGATGCGTAACAAAGCGGGGATACACTACACACACTTCTAACATGATGTGATGGAATGGAACGGACCTAGAATCTATCGATTCCGAATGGCAGAGAAAGCTTTCATGGCAATCAATTAAAAGGCCCTCCCGCGTAAAAGACAGACATGCTAACCTTTACGCCACGGGCACTAATATTTTCCTCTATAATTGGAACATGATTTGAATATTAAAACCAAAGTATTAACTTTTTTTCATAAAATAAAATGGGCTACAGTCGTAGACCACGCACTAACTATTTCTTAAAATCACACTCCTACAGCAGTGTTAAGAACCAAACCAAAGCCAAAAATGTTTAGAGAAAATGGTACAGTTTCCTTTAAAGCTTTTTCGACAGGAAAATTTAGGTTAGTTAGGTAAAGCATTACACATCCATTTCAAGAAAACCAAACATTTATTTATCATCGTTTGCGCTCGTGCCAGATACGGAGAACTTTTCGATTTCGCTAATATTATTCATGGATAATAAGGGCAAGAAGGGAACGTTAAGCTTTGGCGACAGTAGACATCATTGATTTTGCTAAACATTGAATTCTACTATATCCCCATTTTCACTCAATTTTTCTGCATCATTTGAGACACTAACGATGGAAAGACATAGAGATAAAAAATGGAAGGAATATTTGATATGTTTGCGTTTTATTTCCCTTCAGCCTTCCCTTACGGTTTGAAGTCGTGAATCCATAACTAATTTGGGAAACTTAGGTTTGTCAGTGGATCAGGCTTTAATTCATCCTTAAAATCTTAACCAACCGTTAATAGCTATTGCTCAGGTTTGCTTAAGAATTGCTCTTAAAGTTTTGCAGCTCCACTTAATACGCTTTTCAACTCGTTAATTTTTACTGGTAACTTTTCGGATGACTTTAAATTGTCGATGATTGTCCAATATATAAGGTGTTTTGCATACGGTCCGACAAAAGCTCAGGACGGATTGGTTGGGTCAAGACAAGAAAAAAAATCGTTTGGGATTGAAGGGGTCTATCTCCCGCCGTTCAAGCGGGAGGAATTGATTTTATTTAAAAAAAAATATTAGATAGATTTTTAGATAGATAGACTGTTTTATTCATTCCTTAAAAAAAAGTTACATTTACATTTGCGCTTTATAAAATTGAATAAATTAGAGCATGGCATTACTGCCGTCTGCCCAAGTGACTGTTTTCAAATTTTTTGATTTATTACAGTGTTTTCTTTTATGATTTTTCATAATAATTGTCATAAAAATATTAATTATCAACTAAGCCACTTTATTACCGCAAACTATAGTCTTTTTTGAAAGTTCATTCAGGCTTCAGGGATCCAAATAGTTCAGTGTAGGTTTTCAACCCCAATAACTTAGTCACCAACCCAATCCTACGCTATTTATCATTTCCTACCTCCTCCAGCCTTCTCTCTCGTCATCCGCTGCTATCCCGGGAAGCACAGTTGATCTATGGAATCCGAGGGAGGTGTTACCCTATCCCACCATACCTAACCTAAACTAGGCAAAGTACTCAAATGTCAGTCAGGTCAATTTTGATCGGAGTCTCTGTTATTTTATTTTCACAAATAGAAATCTATAGATAAGTACATTCTTTTTAAAGCGAGACAATGGTAACAATGAGATAGGTTGAAGCTTCGGATGCTTATTTGGGAGATTAGGGTTTTTTTGCAATAACCGCATTATAGTTTAAGTTGATTAAGTGAATAGCTTTTGAGTAATAAGTTTAAAAGTAAAAAAAAATCTAAATTAGGTCGATTTTTTATGAAACTGGAGGAAGGTAGGCTCTCATTCCGTAAATTTGTCTCTTGTCTTGACCCAACCTATTCGTTTTGAGGTTTTGTCGCACCGCGAGCAAAACACTGTGTATATGTCAGGCTCAAAACAAGATGTTAATAATTACAAACCCATTTAAAAACAGAAATTGATACCGAAAGTTTTTAAAGCAAATTTGAAAAAAAATCAATGGATCAAAATGGTTTCGTTTGTGGTAGATCAACAGTGACTAGTCTAGGCTCGTTTGCAAATTTCTGGGTTACATTCCCGTGCGATGAAGGTATTGATCGTGGAAACCTGCTTGATGCTACCTATATATTCTCAAAAGCTTTTGACAGAGTTCAACATGATATTCTGCTAAAGAAACTAGGTTTGGTTTTCACTGTAACCTTCTTTTGTGGTTTGAAAACTACCTGACTTGTTTTGAAATTACAAGCAAAATGTAAAACAATGGTTTCAAAGGAGAAACCTAATTATTCAGGCATTCCTCAGGGTAGTCATTTAGGATCACTTCTCTTCGTACTTTGTATTTTTATAACCGATCTACCATCTGTAGAATTCGGAATTCCGAGCATTTGCCCTTTGCAGATGATCTTAAGCAGTTTAGGTCATCAAGTGTAAATCGAATTGTTATCGACTTCAAAATAGTTTAGATGAAGTGTCAGTCAGCTATGTTCTTTCTTTGAAAATAATTGTTTGTTTTTGTATATAGCGAAATACAAAAAAATTTTATCATTGATATGTCATTTTTGAGATCCGTCTTAATTGGTTTCACAATAACTTGCCTAGATACAGTGTTAGATGCCTGTTAACAGACTGAAAGTTTCTCGAAGCTAGAAAGACGTATTATTAAGTTATGTTTGCTAGAGATATTCTCTGTAGTCGAATTGATTCCCTTTTTTCTTAATATGCTCCCCAAAGGCAATCGAGGATGAGATCAACTCTTTTTTTTTTTGTTCCGCGTTCTTTTAAAAACTACGGAAGATCGTATCCAACTCCGTTTATAAATATATTGACTTGGGATCTAGCAGAAATGTTGTTAAAACTACTACAGTCGTATTTATAATCCCATTCCAAAGTATGTCTAACTTTGGACAGCTCTTAGAACAGTGTCCAACTCCAAATCGTATTTATAAACACTTTCATCGCTGTCTAAGGAACGTCCAACTTTAGACACCGAAATTGGTTGTCTAAACTATTGCTAAAGTGGCATTTGCTACAGCAAAAAACAATTTTGTTGAACATGTTATAAAACACTGTTGAGAGCTCTAAGATCGAAAAAAATAAGTAGTTTGAGGTGCAAAAATACTACTTTCAACAATTTAATTTTTAAATTGCACAAATATCATCGTTTTATCAGACTTGGAAAAGCTGTAACTCAAAGTCAAATCAGCTGCTTTTTTGGTCTGGTTCAAGTGCAACGCCACACTCTTTGAGAGCCATTTAGTTGTTGCACTCGTATATCAAAACACAAAAAATGGTACTGCGCGGATACATCATGAACGCCACCAGTTAGTTTTTCATTCGAAGTTGACAGTTTGAGGGGTTGTTTAGACAACTGTTGGAATGCATTTATAAATACGAAATTGGCTAAGGGTTGTCCAACTCTTTAGACACCGTCTAGTTGGACAGTTGTCTAAGGATGTTCTAAGCAAATTTTATAAATACGACTGCTAGTGTTTTAAATTTAGTGTCGTAGCATATTTGTATATTTATGTTTGTAAGTTAATTTTTCTCATTACTCATTATGTTATGCAAGTAAAGTAGGTCTAGGAGAATCTAGAATCAATTGAAAAACAGTCAATAATCAACCCTCGTGGGCGAAGGCTCTGTTCGACGTACTAACATAAAACCTTTTTCGTTTAGATTGCGATTAAAAGGCGCAATCTGGATGCCCAGTTTAGACACAGTTTTCACAGCATTTGCTGCAGTATTTATTCCGCTACTTTAAATTCAGACAAGAGAACACTTTATCGGCCTATTCGGCGTCAAAAACAAATATAGCTTAACACACCAAACAAATCAGAAGCAGCTGACTGCATCATTTCAAAAACTATTTCAATAAAGTTGTTTTATTTTTGAAAAGTACAATAAGTAGCCCGACACATACCATAAGCAACAAATTCAATTCTTTAAATAATCCAAAACAGACAAGCTCTCCCCTTTTCTGTTATTTCAAATGGAATCCAATCGAAACTTAGTGAACACCAGATTGGCTTGGTTAAAAAAAAAAACACTCAACTTAAGGATTATTAAATGGAAACAACTCAATCCACACAACTAAGCTTGAAAATGTATTTCCCTTACAGCAACAGAATAAAAAAAGAACTTTTCAAATCTCAATTCAAAACTAAGCATCACGAGCTCAACCTCAAGTGAACATCCGCACTCACCACCCGTCAGAACTATTTTATGTAAATTTTCATATTGCTCCTTGAAAATGGGTAAATATTTTTCAATGACACTCTTTCACATCCACTCAGCCCCAACACTCAATGACAGAAGAAATAATAAAAATAAAAAAAAAAGAATCAAGCAAAATATTGCTCAAGCACTGTTCTAAGTTCTCTTCCGTCATTATCTTACACGAGCAAAAGCAACAACAAGAACGAAAAAAAAGGAGAAAACAAATCATTTTTTAACAATCATAAAATGTAAATATTGCTGTTCGATTCTTTTTCCTATGGCAAACAAAATACGAAAGGATTCCACACTCGAGAAAGGATCACGACCTTTAAGTGTCATGTTGAATATGAATGTTTACATATTTATTTTCCCTTTGCACTTCCCTTTTCTATACTTCGGTACTTCTTCTGGGTTCTGGTTCCTGGATACTGTTTTCATCTCTTCAAAATCCAATAAATTAAAAACGAAGAAAAAATAACATCAGAAAAAATAGTCGGGATAGATATGAGGAGAGTATTGGAAAAGGGTGGTTCTTAAATGTCACGAGTGTACAAAACCTCTCGATAGATTTCACAAAAATATGTCTCTATCGTCCTCACCATCGCCGCTATCACCATCATCGCAGTCTCGTGCAGCCGTATTGTATAGTCATCGTTGTCGTTTGTCGTAATAGCTGCAATCATCTTCAGCTGCAAAACGAAGTTGACATCCCTTACAAACAAGTGGGGCATGAGCAGAACATAAGTATACTATTGAAGGAGATCGAGGGTGCAATGCAATAGGCGGCCGGCGCGGCGAAGGGGGGGTGGGCAGTGTGAATTTCAAAGCTCTTCATCGAAATGGCACAGCGACTCGACTGTAGTATCCCATGTGACATATGAAATTATCATTGGCGGCAGGCAGCGGGGAAAGTGTCTGAAAGTGTATACTGAAAAGGGATTCACATCATGGCAGCATATGAAATCGTTTGACATTAAATTTCACTCCATAGCTGTCAGTTACAATGTGGAAATCCGCACGAGATGGCAGTAGTAGCAGGCAACGTCAGTGAAAGTGTCAGCCTTTGAGTTTGTATTTCAATTTTTGTTTCTCCCTTTTCAACATGTACCTACCTACCTATACACTCATGGAAGGAATAAAATTTCGAGGAGCACAGACCCGCCGCCAAGTCAAGCCCAACCTCTTCATACCATAATTGACTTTGACATAATTGAGTTCGTAGACTTTAGGATAGGAGTACTCTGCATCATCTGCACACAGATATACCTACACTCTGGAAGTGTAATCTATGATGGCGGCAGAGGGACACTGATAAAATGTGGTTTCGGTTCGGCAAGAGAATGATTTTGCTGCGTCGTCGTTTATATCTCAACTTGGCAGTAGCTAAGCGGATTTAAATTAGCCCTTCTCGTACTCTCCCACCTCCTCTTCTATGCATGCCTCTCTTTACTGAGCCAGCTAATTTCTATTCAATTATGCAAATCAGATTGATTTTTGTTGGTCTCTCTATCGTTTGGAGTTTTCACCATCACCATTATAATAAACGTTGCGTTGGTTGAGGGCTTAACACAGAAGAGGATATATTCTCCTCTGCTCTCTGGCAAAGTATCGATTAAGGTTTCTCGATAACTTTTTTTTCTAAATTGCGTATGCAATGTGGTGGTGACTTGATTGGATGATGATATAGGGACAGATTTTATCCCTGCGGTAGGTAAGTTTTATACAAATCGTATTATTCAAATGTATGTAGGTATACAACGACAATGTGATGTAATTTCCTTCCCTGTCAATTTCAATTTACAGACGTGCTTGTGAAAAATTGATTTTTTTTTATAGAGGATAATTCTATTTTTGTTAAATTTTTAAGTTTGGTTGATGGACTTAATGTTGGGGATTAGGTTTATGTCTTTTTTATGTTAATTTGTATAGGTTCAAAGTGTGTTCTCTTCAAAAAAGTAATTTCCAAAGCTTCTTATATGAGCTTAACCACTCTCGGAACTGTAGGAGACAGTTTTTGGATGGTTTGAGAAGGAAGATACATATATGTTTATATTAGCCACTTAAAATGGACAAACAACTTCAAAAATATCTGCATAAAAATTTATCTGGAACATACTTACAGATAATGATGTGATCATTAGCATGGCAAAGGTCAAAAAAAGGCAACGAGCCTATTGGGATCAAACAAGTCCGAGCAGAAGTTAAGAAAAGAGTCCTGGTAACAGTTTCACAAAATATAGTAGGGTGCAGCTTTTTCTTTGAGTTGATGAAAGAGATACAAACCAAAAAAGCCTATGCTTGAAAACGCGTTTCTAAAAGTACATTTAATGGTGTGAGCATTTATAACAACTTTCGACACCATAGTCATCCGAAAAGTTCCAAAAAATATAAGCCCACATTTTTGATTATTCCTAGAGAAGTCATTCAAGTCTCAAATTGAGTTTTCAGATTTCACCGTCAGACATCCTTGGGTTGCTAATTACGTTCTGATTGTTGAAGTTGTGGTAACTAAGCTAAAATAGCACTGTCTTGTTTGAGACTTCCCTCCCTGGTGCGGGGGGTGATTTAAAAAATTCTATGTCCGTCAAGCGTATTGGCATTGTGATTTGTGTTGTCTAAAACAAATTGGTCTAGGTCATTGTCTTACACCTTGGGTGCTTTTTCAGCTTCTAAAATCTCAAAGTTTTTAATTTGTTCTTTGTAAAAAAAACTCCTCATCTTAATTTAACTCTCGAGTAAAACATGGCCGCATATCTAATTACAGCCTCTACACAGTCATTCCATCAATAGAAGTGGCAGCTACATATTTTCCTAGGTAATTTGACCATTCCGTGGGCAGTATGGCAGTGAGTGTTATCCTATATTAAGGGAGGGGTAAACCCTGGGAGGCTGAAAAATCTGATAAAGTAATTTAATTTATTGATTTGCTACATTATTAAGTATAATCTCAAGTATCTTCTTGTACAAAAATATTGAAAAACAAGCCCATGAGAGTGCATTTTCCGAGACGCCCCCACTTTTCGATCTTTTGCGGTGTGCGAGATAACTTTTGACAGGATCATCTAAAATCAAAATTCTGAAGAGATTTCGTTAAAAGACAGGTAATAACACAAGGTTTTTTTTTTGCAATTTTGAAATTTTGGTGACAATTTGAAGTGAAAAGTCGTTTTTTTTTGCCTAAAAATGCGGCCATCTTTTACCTGTCAATTCCAGAAATATGAAAATTCCTCTTGTTATTACCTCTAAAAATATATATTAAAGAAGTGTGCAAAATTTCAGAAGGATCGGTGCAACAGTCGCCGAGATATTTTGCACACTGACATTTAAAATACTAGTTTCGAGATAAACGCGATTAAAGATAAACGAAAAAAACAGCACACTGAATGGTTCCCCTCAAAAATATTCCGTTAGAAGCGTCATTAGAGTGAGCTCCCCTTCCCTGAACACAAAAGAAGACCTCGAGCTACCTTGAACCAATCATAAAAGGTTGGTTCAAGGTCGTCCGGCCGGCCCCCTCTATTCACTCGCCGCGCATACCTACTCTAAAATCATCTAAAATCACTAACTTTTCGAATTCAACTCGGAATGACTTTAAATTTTGACACAACATTCTTGAAATGTAGAATAATAAGAAAATGCAATAAAAAAAATCGATTTTTTGAAAATGCCCAAGGTTTACCCCTCCCTTAATAGAAAGTCTTCGCCGCAATAAACCCGACGCGACGTAAGGATTGGCTTAAAAAATATACTGATCTGAAGTCAAACCTTCTCCTTGCCCACCATTAGAGAGGTAGTGGTTGAAATTGAAATTTGAAATGCCTCCCTGTTGCGACGGATTGGTGGCAACCCCAGTTGAAGTTTTGTGAACGTTTGTTAATGCAATCGTTAATACTCAAACGTTCAACAAAGTCAATGTGATAGTAGTAGATAGATAGATAGATAGATAGATAGATACATTTATTGGTTTCATTTAAAATTGATTTACCTACAATGTTTGTTATTACATTAAATTTAAGACATGACTTAAAGCCGTCTGCCCGAGTTTGACGACGTTTATACAAAAGTTTTTTTAAAAAGATTCTTCGATTATTGCTTTCCTATATTTGGATTTTTTTTTTTTTTATAAAAAGAGGAGGCTTATATGCTAATCTGGAGAACTCAGACCTAATATCCAGTCCATTGTACTATCAGAGTAGCAGCCTTCCCTTTTTTTGTGTTGCAGTAGTTGGAAATAAGTTGTTAGTAATTTCACATACATAACCTCAAGGGCGGCGTCCATATGAAACTGGGAGGCTGAAAGAAAAGTAGATGCCCAGAGCAGGATTCGAACCCACGCGTCCGGCCTATCTACTAAACACTCTACCACTGCACCACGGCCGCCCTTTCAACAACCTATATTTGGATGCTTTTTGACAGTATTTATGCAGTTTGTTCCATTCGTTGCCATTCAAAATGTTTCGCATTTCTGATTCTTCTACTGATTCTTTTCCAAAGAATTGAAGTCTGAATTCTTTCAGCACTGGACATCTACCCAAAAAATGATATATGTTTTCACTTTCACGGAGATTACACAGAGAGCAAATGATTGTTAGATCTTCCCTGTGGGGAATAAAGTTTAATTCCATGATTTCACCTCTGGCCTTAAAGATAGTAGAAATTATATCAATAGAGTACCGCTCGTTAAATTAATTATTTTCACATAAATTGTGATCTAGGTCAGCGTAAATTTCTCTGTATACTGAACTTTTAACATTCAATGTTGTCAGCGTGTATTTTTTGATCAACCGCCGCAATTAACTTGTAAAACTCTTCTTTCCATTGACAAATGTTTTCGGAGTTTATGTTCAAATTGTATCCGCAGAATTCTGCCAACGACTTCCATTCTTCGTAGAACAATATTTTTGTCTCTATGACGTGGTTTGCTATCCGTTTGATCAATCTTTCATCATCCAAAGACATGCATCTCAAAATGTAGTTGAAATGAAGCTTCAATGTTTCCACAAATAATGGTGCGAGACCGGTTTCTATCAGTAACATTTTATTTGGTGTGCACTGCGGCAGTTTGAAAATTCGTTTTAAAAAGTAACGAAGTAGTTTTTCCACTGTATTGTAATGCTTACAACCCCAGACCTGGGCACCATATAGCATTATAGACTTCGACACTGCTTGGAATATCTGGAATTTAACTTTTACTGATATATTGGTATCTTCCAAACAGTTTTTCCATGCTAAACTTAGATAGTAGTAATATTGGAAGCTATCCTTGTGGTTCAAAGTAAAGCTAGGATCTAGGAATGATAAAGGAGGGAATGTTAAACTTAAGGTGTGATGAGTATACGAAGCCAATCTATGGGCTAATGGAACTATTTATACACAATGGTAAGGGTGCATTTACATCAACAATGCCTCAATCATAAAAGTCTCCCTGTGACTTTTGGCGGATTTCTCGCACGGTCGTCTATATACTCTACCTCATTTCCATGCATGCATACATCCTACACCCACCCGGAAATAAAATTCGCCAGTATCGCTCAACTTCCCTTTGGTAATAAGCTTATTCTGTTCATAGTCGAATTTATCTGTGATTTTTAGTGAATTCCAGGACGATTGGAGTTAAGGTATGCCTCTTTGAATTGTTCCCCCACCTATCCATTCTTTAGCTCTTCCTCGATCCTGTCGTCTTATCTGTTGTTGGGCGTCATCGCCATCAGTCAAGTGGCGATATGCAGAACAGAACATAAAACTGATTAAGTTTTATTTGCAAACAGGGAATACTCCATTTGAAAAACGATCTCAAAAAATTAGAGTCTGGGGTCTACAATGTAACTCGATTCTAAAGGGGGTTTAGTTTCGACGTGTGGTTTTCAAAAAGGAATAAAACGCATATACTTTAATGTTATTGCCAGGAATTTAGCTTGAATAAAAAATAAAGATAAAGGTTTGCCATTATGTTTTATAGACAATTTCGAGCAAGTGTTGGCTCGAATAAATTCCCACTCCCAACTTCTGTTCATTTTATGAATCATTTTATGAAGAATTTGAAGCCGTATCTCAGTAATAACGCGCTGAATATTTTGTTGAGTCCATCGTTTCAGGCATGGAGGTAACAAACACACAGGTTTAAAACTCGAAATTATGTTAAAATCGTCATCAACAGCGATTTCGTTCCAACACATTTTACTGAACGTACACAGTGCTCAGTGGTCGTGCGGCTTCAATTCTTCCAAAATGAGATGGCAAACTAAACTGAGTATAAATCAAGTGACAGCTGTCAAAAAGACCAACTCCGAAAAAAGTATTGCCAGATGAAAAACCAGACGTTCATAAAAAACATCATTTACAGTGAAAGTGTTTGAATGTCCGAAATTCGTCCCGCGTTGCCGTTATTCTAAAGAACGTAGGAGTAAATGAGAGACCTCGCCAAAATTCGGAAGTTTTTGAAAACTTTGATAGCTTTTTCAGATTTTTAAACATGTTTTTTTAGTATACCTCCAACCTCGAGAAGTTACAAAATCGGACCCAAGATCAACATAGAATTAAGGTTGTCTAGATTTTTCGTTGTCCTCGTAGCTCAAATTATTCATAATTATTCAATCTTTCCTGTATAACTAAAAAGTAAAGTAAATCAACTGCCTTTGCGAGAAATGTCGTTTGTGAGTAAAGAAAACCCAAAGTGCCAAAATATGTTCATGAGTTTTCAAAATTTGTTTTGTTTGACTTATTATTTGTTGTCAATTTGACATAAAAGTAAGGATAACAAACGATCGAATGAACGAACCTTCAAAAAATGGACCGGTTGGCACTGACTCTAACCCTGAATAGGTTTTTATCTCGGGCTCCAGACCCTGCCCTTCGTACAAACCCTACAGCTCGTCTTTTCAGGAAAGAAAAACATTGTTATTAATGGTTTTCTGAAACCACACAGGGTCGAACAAGTCTTTCGTGGAAAAAGAAAATAAATTTTGTTGAATTTTCACTGTGCATTCCCCTTCTACTTTCTTAAAATCGTTCTCTCTCTTTTACATAATAAGACGAATTGTGATTTTTCAACCAAAACTCATATCTGAAAATGCGGAAGATGATGAAAATTGTCATCATTTTTCATCTGTTCTCCTCTCTTGAAAAATCATCTTTTCCTTTTTCGTCAGTTAACTGATTTCACCAGTGTAGCTAGAAGCAACGTTTTAAAATATTAAAAAAAAATGTGTCTTAAGCGCTTTGCACATTTTTCCTCGGCTTTGGAGCTTTGTTTTAGTCGTTGTCTTGAACTTAATTTTCTGCTGTTAAGTTAAACTATACTACCTGTACTCAATTAGCAGTTGATGAGAGCAAAGAATATCAACTGCTTTTCTAATATTGGAATAAAATTTCTAATTTGAACTTAAAAGCCTTGAAAATAAAGTTGACATCAGGTTAGTCCTTCATAAATTTACATAGGTACCACTTGAACTCTTTTTGAAATTTTGAGAAAATTCAAACCACGTTCCAACAACATAAATGGAAGCACTTGTCCATTAGTAAGCTTTTTACGTTAAATCTAATTTGTATGCAAGACCAGAGTTTTGCTGCACCAACCATCAATTATTTTTTGTCTTTTCCAATGTGTGACGATTCATAAATAATATTTTTGAACAGTTGAAATTTTAGGATCTTCTGCATTGTATTTAGGTGACATTACCATGTGTGCTATGCCATTTTATATTCCGTCCAGCAAACTAATCAATATTCTAATCGAAAAAAAATTTGTTCGCTTTACCTTTACAGAATAAGTATTAGAGTTTTTGTTAAGAGGAACAACAATGACAGACTCGTTAAAATTGGCAGAAATGCAACGCACTAGCATTGAATTCGAACGACAACGACATCTTGCGAATTGGTTTATCAAAAGTAGTCCACATATGGCTACACCTTCGAGTCCAATGAATAGTAGCGGTAAGAATATATTACTTTTCTCAATATCAAACAAAATTTAATTTGAATTTCCCGCCAGGTGCTCCACCAGTAAACGGTGCTGCCAATTCCTCTACACAACAACAAGTAACCACATCAGGGAACGGTACAAAGAATGGAACAATCACCACAACGAATCCGTTGTTTTTTATAATGCCCAACAGCAATGGCAATCATCATCATCAAGCGGCAGCGCCAGTTGGGAATGGCACCGCTGCAGTAGTCGCATCAGGCAAACAGAGCTCTGTGGTGCACCCACATGCGTCATCCCATCATCCGCACCATCATCCGGCAATGGGTGGTAATTTAGTTGTGTCTAGATCACAGATATTTACCTCACAAACAAATTTACCACTTCAAATTTTAACCGCATCCTCAGCCCAGGAGGGACGCAAACCAAAGCTGCGACGATTCAATTCGCATGACACGTCTGCCAATATGTTTTCAGTTGCGGACTTTGAGAATGCGAGATTGGCGCGACGTAATGAAATTGAAATGAAACAGCGAATGCAGCAGCGTATGAAGATGAATTCGCTAAGTTCAGGAGGTGACTGCTCAACAGGTGATAGTAAAGGGTCTAAGTACAGTAATGATGTAAGTTCCTTTGAAAAAAGAAGACAAAATGAGATTTATTGATTGAATAGAGTGAATAATGAGATTTTTTGTCTTTATTTATTAGTCCCAAACGGATCCTTTACCAGCTGAAGTATTTCTTGATCGTTACTCGCTCCCGCGAGTGGTACGGATCTCATATAAGATGAAGTTTAGTCATGAGACATTGCAATCATCCTCATCGAATGGCTCATCAACATCGACACAGTCGTCGACCGCTTCGTCATCAGCATCAGTGGGACACAGCAATAATAATGCCAATGGCAACAAGAGCAATAGTGATTTACCGAAAGAGAATGGTGAACTGTTTTTGTTATATCGGCTGATACAACAAAGGCACATCTATCATGGTCACAATGCCAAGACAGGAGCAGCGAATCGCAAGAAGGGTGTCATGATACCACAAGAATTTCCAGGTGAATTTGATTTTATTGTTGTTTAGTTTCAGATAAGGAGAAAACTTTTCTCAACTTTTCAATATAAACTTTTGACATCTTACAGTGAAGGGGGGGTGGGGGGTATATTATTTTTGTTTGATAGAAGTATTGGTATTTGTAAGCTATGAGAAAGGAACATCCGAGATATATTTTATAGCTCATATAACCGCTGCTGTGAAAAGGAGAGTTTATATCAATGTGGATTTAAAAATCTGATAAGATGCGAGGTATTTCCCTAAGACCGTGTTTCTATTCCTTTATCTTGAAGTCCCAAAGTCCTTTGTTTAGAAGAAGCTGTCTTATCATTTGCTTCATAAGAACGCGTAAATTAGTTGGGTGTTTTGTCAGCTATATCACCTTCTTTCACATTGAAACCCCTCAATCTGATTTCTTTTTCGTATTGGGAGTTCATTTATTAGTTTCTTAGAAGCTGTAGGGTGGGTGTATCGCGTAAACATTTCCTTGCATAGCAAAAATCCTTGTCATTTAGTTAGAATTATTATTGACATTTAAATTGGGTATATGTGTCAGTAGATTAAACTGATATGAAATTTTGCTTGTATTCATTGTAGTTTAGGGTTGATTGTTTCTTAGTTGCGAAAGGACAGACTCAGGTTTGTGTTATTGTATTTTGTGTGAATTATTCAATGATATACCTCACTTCAGTTGAACCCAGGTTCACGACATGTAACTTAATCGACTTTTCCTTCAAAATTATACACGCACTTTTTTTGAGAGGGATATGTTTTGCTAAGATGAATTACGAAATGATAAACATGGCGGCGCAATAGAGCGGGGAGCTTCGGGAGTCGGGACGGGACCTAGCGCATTTCGCACAATTACATCTTTTAAGGAATGAAGCGAAGCTACAATTTTTTCGCCAATTCCGAAATTACTCTCGGAGATCTTGCCAATTCTTCGCAAAAAGTGATACCCGTGGAAAAAAAAATTTTTGTTTTGCGTTACTTACGTAGGTGTGCACTTCAGTTTGGAACCTCAACCAACATCCGAAAGTTTCTATTTCGGGCGAGCTTTTTCTAAATCGGTTCTGGTTCTCTGTCACTTGATTGTGCCATTTGAGACGAGGTCTTCTCTTTCCGCGATTTCTCTGTGCTTTCGAAAATCCATCAACCCTGAGCGTTGGTGTCGTCGATCCGATCGACATGTCAGCCATCGTATTCGACTCGTACTCTTCTTATTGTCATTTATTTGTGCAGTTCATACAATTCGTTGTTGAATCTTCATCTTCATACATCATCTTCTGGTAGATGGCCATGCTTATTTATGATCTGTTAGAAAAAAGCATTAAGAAAATATGTACATAAATTCATTTAATCTAAATCTAATCTAATCATCGTCTTCACTAGCAGGACCAGCGGTGAATCAGAATATTTTTCTTTCAAAACAAGGTTTTCCTTATTCGATTTAAATAAGGTCCTTGCTTCTGCGCCGTATAGCAGAATTGCGATGGTCAGGAAAAGGAGGACGTTAAATTTTCTTTAATCATGTTCATGATGTTTTTATTGAAGATGCTGAGGTAATTGCCTCAGCATCTTTCGATTTATATTTGTGTATATCGAGCTTGATTCGTTTTACTCCCATGCTTAGCACTGTCTCATACTGTTTGAAAAAATCGCAGGTTGTTGTGCTACATCAAAGCAGGCACAGAAAATTGTAAAAATGTTCTCAACATTGCGTGCTACTTTTTGTGTAGGAACTCTTCTGGGCGTATGCTAAAAATGGCTTCATGGTAAGGAGTATGTGGGCATCTCTACGGAGAAGGTTTTATTAAAAGTCAAAAGGAGATTCAAACTAACTTTTCTGTTCTATGTAAATCATTGTACAACTACAGGATGTGACAGCAAAACTTGCTTATGAGAGGCTTAAAGTTTCAGAAGGTCTCTCGATCATGCAGTGGACGAACATGCCCCAAAGGTATTATTTTCAAGCGGCTGTGGCCGATTAGTGATTTTATTCAAACACGAATTAATAAATGTGGGTGATATTTGTTTTTAGGCAGATGGCGACTAGTCACATCTTTTTTTTAAAAAAAAAACTTTTCTTCAACATCTCAAAAATGTTTTTCCACGGGTATCGACTTTCGCGAGGAGTTGTCGACTTCCCCATAATCCATTAAAAATGGTTTCTCGATTAGCCTCTAGATTAGACGTCTTCCATTCCCTCACAAGGTATGGTCGAGAGAAATGTTCTGGTTCTGGCCTCGGGACAACCCGCTGTATTTCGCCACTTTACTTATTTATTTTTATTAGTCTGAGTGTAGATCCCGAATGATCTTGTGCCCCTCGTAACTAAATTTTCTTGCTACATACGCCAATTTTAAGATATTTTAATAGAACAGTTGTTCCAAAATAGCAGTTTGAGTATCACTTCTAGTTCATTTGTGCTTTTTAGTTCGTTCGTCCAGTTCACTGTTTACTTACTTTTTATACTTTATACTTTTTTAAATTAAAAAATATGAACTACTTTACTCGATGAACCGATGAACTATGAGATTCTGAACTATTTTATGTGTAAGATTTGCTTGGGAAACAAGCAAAAGTGGTACGGTTAGGATATAGTGAAACTATATCATCATATACTCATACATCGAGCATCCCTTGATAGTGACTTTATTGAATCTATGGATAATTTTTTGTTAACATGTTATATAACCAAGTGGTATCCGTGGCGTGATGGTTAGCATGTCTGCGGAGAACCCAGAGGTTCGTGGTTAGAATCAGAACAGTGGCAAACATTTTTTTCCACGATTATCGCCTTTCGCGAGGAATTTCCAAGTCCTCCGTTAGTACATTCATTGCCATGAAAAGCACTTTTTCGAATATAGCCCTTCGGAACCGGCAGAAAACTGAAGGTCCCCTTCATTGCTTCACAAGGCATGGTGTGTGAGAAATGAGCTAAGCCCCGGGGTTCCTCGCTCTGTTGCGCCACCCTATTTATTTTTTTATTTATTTAGTTATTCACAAGTACAGTAGATGTCAAAACTATTCGTGTCCACCTCTAATTAGAATTCATTATAAGCTTGGCATCCTGATCTCATATATCTAAAAGGAAAATTGAAATACTCCCATTTCCTTTCTAAAATTCCAACATTTCTAAAACAACAACATTTCGTATACTTAGAAACTTAGCCTATTTCAATATATAATTTGCGGAGTCTCCTTTTTTTCCAAATACTTAAACTAATAAATTAGTTTCACACACTCAAGCTAATCTAATTTTCCACAAAGTTGCTAAGCAGATTTTGTTTTTAGCATACCTACATACATTTTCCTAATGAAACCAAAAATCTTTGAATTTTCCTTACTGCTTATATCCATACACTTTTCAACTTTACCACATCCACTGTCTGGTTTTAATTGAAACAAAACTTTTTACCCAATAATTTTAAACGTTCGGCAAATAATGTTCCTGCTTTAACCATCAATTACCCTCACCTTAACACTAAGCCTTAATTGAATTGGAAATTGCTTTTGAAAATGTATTAAGTTCATGATTTTGTATGAAAAGCTTTCAAAAATTTCGAACTCATAAATTATAATCAAAGAGAGCAAAAAAGCAAAAAAGCAAAACAATGCACATCAACCTTATATTCCACTACCCACCCACTCTTTCTCAGTTTCCTTTAAAGTTTTCTTAATTGTTCAACCCTTTCTATTCTATTGTTTGGTAGAGAATGCTTTCGGGGGGTATGGTGCTTCTTTCAGATCTTATTTCTTCTTATGCATGACTGCATACAATTTGCCACAAATTTTCTTAATAACGTTATTCTTCCTAACTTGTTTTTGCCCTCGCGCGCGCCGCCCGTCGTGTCTTTCTCTGTTCTTTTACCTACCTCTGGGGGTTGGTAATATTTTTCTTGGAACTTCTAACTATTGTCTTGTGGGCTGAGAGTAAAAGCTGTAATTTATAACTGAAGGTACTATTAAAAGTTATTGGTTGTCGTTAATGTTAAGCACTTTTCAAGGAGAAAGAATGGCAGATAACGCACCAAAATGTCTAACGCCTTAACTTGTTTTCGCCCATCTCCTCTTTTCCATAGCTTCTACCTTAACTTCCATCTGTTCAACCAAAATCACCCAAATGACTATGTATAGTGTTTGTGGTGCATTAGTGTTTTAATGGCAGTGCCATTAGTCAGTGCGGCGAAGAAGTGTCAGGTGCCTCAACCATTACCTTTCTAGCCTATAAGTGTTTCTGTTTTTCTTTTCATTTTCTTGAGAGATGTGCCCAAAGGGAAATGTTTTGTGGGTGGATTTGATTGAAACAAATGCACGAGTGTACACATTTCAAATGCGATATATTTATTTTGCTCCTTGAAATGGCAACTAAAAAACAGTGTGTGAAGCAAATGGAATGGAAGTGCACTCAACAACCCAAATGTATATTTTCTCTTCTCCTTCTTAAATGTGAGAAACTTAAAAAAAAAAACATTCTTATATCGTTTGGTTTTGAGGAGCACACACCCACGCCCACGTGCTTACTTCTTATGATACGAGTGCCATTTGTCCCACATCCACATCTCTCTCTCTCCTTGTTGAGTGATTTCCTTCTCTCTGTGAACACTTTTCGAAAGATGAAAAGGAAATCTATTTAAATAGGAAAATGATTAAACCAAGCCAAGATAAATTGTGTAATCTGCATAAAACTTGCCACATTTGTTTATCCTTTCTATATGAGACTCTAGACTACACGATATAGACAATGGCATTCTTGTATTGGTAAGACATTTCTGAAGAGAGCTCGAGCTAGCAGATAGCATAACACTGATGGTTTCGGAAACTGTTTTAAATTGTATGTTTGTGGTCAGGCATAATGCGGGAGACATTATATATGATTTATGTTTATAGTGAGAAATGTTTCCGGCAGATGATAAACGATGACGATTATTTGCAGTCATTTTAAGTTACAGTTTCAGGTGTTACTATGTGTTTAGCCAAAAAAGAACTTCTTATGGTTTAGTTTTTCAATTGGCAAGGATGTTGGGTTACATGCACGAGGTGTATAATTTTTTTTTTTTTTTTTAAGTGAAAAATCCGCAACACATCACCGTGACATCTTTCAATAGCCATTGCCAAAGTCTCATACTCAGCAATCAGTTTTCGGAGTAATTTTGTACAATTTAATGGCATACGAGAGCATTTCTTGTGGCCATATATTTCAATTAAAATATGCAACCATGACATGGCATTCTTCATAAATGCCAACCTCATATTTGTCTTAAGCGACAGGAGCGTTACATAAATTGTGTTACACAAGACCTAATATTACATTGAAATTTTCCAATTACGCAATGTTTGGGAATCGAACCCTCCGCAAAAAAATCTTTTCTCAATGGAAATGTAATGTGGGAAAAGCAGTTCACAGTAATTCAAATTAAGAAAACCTCAAACCAAGGTGTATACAAAATAACAAAAACACACAAAATTAATCATGTTATTGTGTGTGTGATTGTTAAACACATAATCTGCAAAAAAAGCTCGAGGAAATTCATTTATTTTAATTTTACAAGTACAACGACTGTCGTTGATCTTTGCCGTGGTTAACCATCCCACCCACAAAACCCTCTGCAATTATTGTTGTTTTATTTGTTTTTTATTATTTATTTAATTTTTTTTTTTTCTGTGAATCTCTGAAACTTAACCTGTGTCACCACAATGCTTTATTTAAAAATAAATAAATTTAAAACGAGTGAGAATGAACATAACACACACAGCAGGATGCGGGAAAATCCAGCACTTATTTATTTTCATTTGTGTGTACTTTACTTACTGGGAAACCGCAAGAGGTCACCACTGGTGAACGTGTGTATAACAATGGAAAGACACCCGCAATGAATAATACCATGCTATTCGCATGGATAAGAGAGAGCTGTGATGTGCTCAGGGTATTAAGTGAGTTTAGAAGCAAATGCAATGTTTCATTGCACTTAATGCAGCGAATTCGGACTCCACTGAATAAAAAAGAAATTGAATCATTGTTGAGGGTTGACACAGCGAAAGGAGAGGATTATAAATAAAATCTATGATGGTAACAGGTTTATTTTTTTTTTTTTTTTTTTTGATTCTGTTTACTTTTTGGAAAGTTGTTAATAAATGACCTTTATATTGAACATAAAGCAGTTTCAATATGAAAGCACTCTTTAAAAAGGTACGTGTCTCGATATTTTTGAGCAAGTTCACATAGGCTATAGAATAGAGCATACTCTAAAAAATATAGAAAGAGTGTCTCCTGGATCTCAGACACACATACGTACATCTTCTGGATGTGATTTAAAAAAAATATGGTGGCGCAATAAAGCTTGGTGAATATCGTGGCCTTACACATTTCAAGGACATTAAATTTTACATCAATTCCGAACGATTTAGTGAAAAAGCGCTTTTAATGGCGGTGTAGTTACTCTGTTACTATGCCTCGTACGCCAAATTTCAAAGAACGATTTGTCTCGGCTGTACTAGTGGCCTTCCTTAGCACTGCAGGGGCTGCTTTCGACGCTTCGAATCTTCCTCTTTTCAATACCTATGTACATCATGGGATATATTCTCGAAGCCATTTAACGTTTAAAGAAATGTGGTTTCTGACACAATTCGCTCTGGAGCATTGAGGAACTCGAAAGCAATATATCTTTTGATTCACGTCTAGTAAATATGCTATCCGACACGATGATGCTAAGGCTCAAAGTGCTTCAAAAATACATTCAACTTTCCGTCCGTTCAGGAATTTACCATTCCTCCACTCTAGAATCTGAACCAGGACAATATTATTATCGGAACTTCACGGATGGATCTGCCGCTGGTGCCGTTGTGAATAAATAGCCTCATTTGGCACATTTGGCGTCCGCCTTCCAAGCGGGGAGCCGTATGCTATCCAAATGGATATGAGCTATGTAACGAAGAATTTCTGGATAGGGAGAAGTATTTCTGTCTGCAGCGTGATTAAGCCTCTACTCAACCCGCTAACTACTTCGAAAATGATTTATTAATACAAGATCTCTCCGAATGCGGTCGAAAGTCAATTCTTTGAGTCTCGTTTGGGTTTCAGATCATTATAGAATAACTGCAAATGAAATGGCCGATGACCTTGCAAAAATTTCAGACAACTTTCCACGATCTGAACTGGCTCCAGGTCAAGGGTTTTCAGTGAGGGCTGTAATCTACGGCTGGATCTCTCAAGAGTAGAACCCCAACGTGGCATGCCACTAATAGCAAAACTGCAACATTTTTAGATACTTTCTCGTATCAGAAAAACAGACTGTAGAAATTTTATTGGCGTTGCCACGGGCCACCTCTTTTTTACCAAGCATTTAAACGTGTGAAGCTTGAGTGATACCACACTCTGTGAATTCTATGTAGAGGATAACAACACCTCGGAGCACTTCCTCTGTCCTGCATTTTCTGTAATCAGATTAGATACTCGGCACAGACTTGGTGACAGCTGGTAACCCAGGGTCGTTATCAGAACATGCGCATTCTGGCTTTTGTACGAACATCTGAAAAGTTATTACTATCTGGTAGTACAATAAACCGGTGTTTAGGTCTGATTGTCCCAACTAGTATATTTTTTTTTTGGTACTTGGTGGAACTCTCACCATTTCATTTGTAGTAAAATCAAAAGCAAAAACATCAAGTCACTCAGAGGTTTCTGTTGGGGTTTACCTTCTTTACTTGCGAACAGTGAACAGAGCAGCCAAAAAAATGAAAGAGAATCTCTTTCGGTGCCATCTGAACGCTCTGAGTTTATTTCTGTAACTTTCGAAACACTTCCCCTGTGCACTTCATATGCAAAATTCGCATCCTTAGTTCACAGTATTTAAAGCCCCCGCTGACTCCAGGATTTTGGTCAGCCGATAGTTTAATGGAGGTCCTTATCAGGTTGGAGATGTAACGTACATATTTTAACTTTCAGGTATCGGCTGATAAATAAGTTTGTTGGGACTCACAATGATCGTCAAACTAAACCAACTACAAAATATTGGCCAGCTAAAATTCTGCAGTCTCAGTCTTAGTCTAAGGTCAGTGTTCTGAGCCTTAAAAAAATGTCCGTTTAATTTATCCCTAAAATAAAAAGTTCACAAAAGGCGAGTATTTTATAAACACTGAAACATCAAAATACTTTTTATTCTTTCATTAAAAAATTATTATTTTGTTCTCGAGTTTTTGAATCGTTTCGGTCCTTTTCGGTTCCCTACAAAAAACCCATTGGTCAAATCGCATCTCTGAGGCGGCCAATTGACATCGCAAAGACAGCTGAATACACAATTTGTATAGACTGTGACATGGCTTATGCAATGCCCACTGCTGGCCGAAACGTTGTTTCCAGCCTCGTTTTGGAAGAAAAATGGTCCAATAATGCACCTACTCCACAATCCGCACTTAACTGTCACTCTGTGGATGCATTGGATTCTTGGCAGTAAAATGCGAGTTTTTAAAGTTCCAGATGCGGAAATTTTGTTTGTTGACTGAGTCGCCGAAATGGGGAGACACCTACTTAGAAAAGATGAAGTTTTGCCCAAAATCGTTGCTTAACCCACGGTGCTTAACGGTCCAAACTGCGTTGCGATAGCTAAGCGGGTGATCGTGCTCCTTCAATTGCTGAGATCTTGCAGAATTTTCCTCGGGCTAATCCATGAAATGCTGAGCTGTAGAATTGCGAGTTGATTTTCGTAGATCGAGTGTCGAGCCTCACACCCTTGGTTACAGCAGTCACATTCTCGTCGGAGCACTCTACACGAAGGCGGGGCCTGTAGTATTGTCCGCCAGCATAACAGTTTCACGGATTTTGAGACAAACTTTCGTGGAGTATGCTGTTTTATTTTAGTTATAAATTCTTTTTAAAAAATTTACTGTTTGGGCTAGACAGCAATCAGTTTTGAAATAAGTTTTCAATCAGCCTTATCGGGAATTCCTTGGGAAATATTTTTCCCAAAAAATGTTTCCATTTCCGGGAACAAGTTCCTACTATCGGGATTCCCCACGGATTTTTTTTCCATGGGAACAAGTTTTTTGCAAGTAAAAACTCAATATTTCCCATAATAAATAAGTTTCCGATAGGTATTTTTATTCCCAATTTCGAAAAGAAGTTCCCGATTACTAATTTTTCGAATTTGGGAAAAAGTCCATGGGAATGAAAGTTCCCGATAACCCTAAATATTTCCAAACGTTGTTCAAATGTAAAACGAATCTTTCGTTCCGCGGAGGTATACAAGTACGAAACCAGTAGATGGCCCACCCTTTGTATGTAAAATCAAAACAACAAGCACATAATGTACCTACTTTATTTTAGGAACATGAAAAGAGAACGTTTGCATAATCCTGAATCCTTGAAATACCAAATACGATAACACAAATTGAATTTCGGGATATTGCAACTCGCTACTTTCAAACCAATTTGTCAGTTCTGGGTTTTGGAATTCGATATTTCGAACCAAACGCGAATATATTGTTTACGTTATTATGTCATTCTTCTTGAGGATATGCGGTGTCTATTTTCTTATCCTTTGTTTTAAATTTTGAACTGTCACATGCAAAAGTTCAAAGAATCCCATTTTTTTTTTCTTAAACTAATCGTCAGTCGTGTTACCACATTGTAATAAAATGTATGCTTGTTTATACAAACTATAGTATTTTCAAGAGACTGCAATTGGTCATTAGCGAACCGGTCATCAGAGGCGCTGCTTTCAGTTTCATACAAAATGCAAACCGTGGCTCAAGAGTGAGCGTGTACCAGACATTAGACTGTAGACTGTAGATTTTTAATAATTATGTGTTGATATTAGGTTGCGTGACAGTATCATTATGGCAAATTAAATTTTTTATTGCAATTTATTTATTATATGTATTAAGTTACTTCAGATGATTTCTATTCTGAGTTTATGTTACGTAAATTAGTAATTAAATTAGGCTACGTAAACGGCTTTGCTACCTTACAATCACGTTATTTCAAATTACCCAAATATGGTTCAGGTAATTTAGATTTAGTCACAAATTTATTAATTTAAACTTAAATTGTGGTTTAATTTGAGGAGGGTTATGAGATGATGATTGTGATTGAAGTTAGTGGTTAGGATCAAAAGAATTAAACCTAACAAGGTTTTTAACGGGTACATTTAGGTATTTTCCGAAATATCACTAAAAAGTATTAATAGCTAAAGCAAATCATTTTTCTTAGGTTCTTTTCAAACATATTAAAGGAGGTCTTTATAGAAGGCGGGAAAACGGAACGGATTTTAAATGAGGAACGTTTTTTTTATAAAAGAATTTTTTTAGACAGGCCTACCGTGTCTATTCATCCCGTTGAGTAATGAATATGAATAGGCGTTGTCAGGACGAAGAGACCTGCAAATTTCAGTTTGTAGTTTTCTCCATTTGACTTAAGACGGTATGTGTGGTAGAAGACCAACCAGCCAAAGCCAAGAAGAGCAAATGTGATAAATCTGGGCAGAATAACTCCTATATTCTAAATAAATTCGGGCCTGTTGCTAAAGTGAGCGAATTCTATAGGCATACTCGTATTCAAGAAGAAGCTTGAAAAGGCCAAGGAAAGAGATGAAAGAATTTTTTGACTAGAAAAAGCTCAAAACGAACCCAAAAACTAAACCTAATGTTTTTTTTAGGTCAACCGAATTGTACAAATCAAACGCAAATGCGTTGCACGACACGAAGAAGTCTAAAGAATGTATTTGCTGTGGGTAGATGGAGAGTTTTTCTTATTTATAACTTCCAAAGCGTCCACGGGCGGCGATCAGATCAAACGGAGAGTCTGAAAATAAAAGTGACTACGCAGATTTGACCCACACGTCCTGCGTATCAGTTAAACTCTCGCATCTATTACCTCACTGAAGCTGAAGCGCTATTATTTTGAGGCATGCTTTGGTCTAAATTGCAGATACAATCTGAAATTTGATTTTGATAAGTTTTCTAAAGTAACTTTCTTTTCAATTCTTTTTGTATAAAAAAAAACTTATTTCATTTCAAAACACAACATTTATCTCAGCTATAAAAATAATTCAAAGTTTTTATACATTTATTTTTCTTTCAGGCTACTTTTCTCTAATCAACGACAAAGGCGTTCCCACAGCAACGCTCTACACCACCCTCATACAATTGGTGCGAGAACGTGTGTATAAATTTGTCTCAGTTGATAACCTGCCAGCATTTACGGAATCTCAGACAGGCGAAGGCTACAACGCCCGACCACAATACATTAAAACAACTGCTCGAGGAGGACAAGTTTTTCGTTTGCTGGCAGTTTTCGAAGACGGCAAACAGCAGGAATCTTCAGCATCCTCGAATAAGGTTTCTACCAGTTCGGGTCGTGAAAAAGAAAAAGGCCGCTATGCTCAGTTGTTGAATGAAAATCGTCAGGTGCTCTTTGTTTCTTTGTCAACTAAAGGTAAATTCTATGAAATTGAACCTGGTATTCCGCAAATCCTGCAAAAGATCGGAGGATCGGAAGGACAGAAAAAAATCAATCCAGACTGTGTACATAGAATTACGGCATTAATCGCACCCAATAAAGAGCTCCCAATGACCATACGATACATATCCGGACCAAATGGGACGGCCAGCACCATTCCGGAAAATCTCACTATCAGTAGAATAACTATGGAGAACGTAGTGATCGCCTGTCCTATTGAGAGTGTTGAAGCACAAAATCCTCTTCATCTCCGTAAGCTTCATATTACTCCCGAGATGATTCTTGTTAAGTACCTTTTGGGATTTGAAAATGAACAACGTATGCTGGCAAACCAAAACGTCCAGAATATATTGAAATATTGTCAGTTCAACTGTGATCAGTTTTTAAAAATGGTCGAAGTCGAGATTCTACACCGACCCGAGCGGTCAGGAAGCAAAAGTCGAGTCGACGGTCTCAAGATTCTCAAACCTCTTCATTTTCCAAAGCTTCTGCGCCGCGAGAAGACGTCTATAGCTCATGAGAAGGAAGATTCAATTATATTTCTCAGTAAAAACGACCTGGCCAATATGGAAGCCAAAGAAGACCAGAAGCAATCCCAACAATCAGCTTCTGCCCATAATCGGATCTCAGAAAAAATGAAAGTATTCCAGTCCACCAAAAAGAAGTGGTTCCGTCGCAGTGATAAGCACACATCTCTTACCAGTCTGGATTTGGATGTCCAGGCGAAGAGGATGAGTATGGAGAGATATAACGATATGTCTAAAATGTTGCAGGAAAGATTTGGAGCAAACATCGAAACGGAATCTATATCAGAACGTTCGGCTTCGGAGATCGGCATAACAGACCAAGGCGAATCAAAAAAACCACCGCTTCAAAAGAGTCTTAGTTTGCAGGAGCTCGATCTGGTTGGGAAACCCGATTTATTGCCCAAGAATTTTACTGAGAGCACAGATACCATGAACGATCAAGAGCAGGAACATGACGACGGCGACGCAGAAAACAAACCACCGCAATCTTTTATTACACAGAAACTTTACACTGAGTTTTATGTCAAAACCCGTCAATACAGTAAATCATCATCGAGCCTTCATCAGTTGCTGCATTTCTCGGTGCCCCAAAAGATGAACGTTGTCGAGGCTAAAAAGTGTCAGTTTAAGGAATCAAAAACTCCGACATCCAAAAAATTGGAATTTCAAATTGGCGAAGAAGTGACGACTGGAATAGACACCAGTTCAAATGGAATCCTCGATGATTTGCCCTACAGCAGTGTTCGGGACTCTTTGCTGCTTTCGAGCGATGATTCTTCGAATGAACTTTGTTCTCCAAATCAGGCCAATATGGCCCTAAATCTCATTGACTATACCAAGGAGAATATTTATGCGGAAATCTGTCACGGTGATACCGTCACAGTGACCAATGGCTTTCGCATAGAACCAAGCACACCAACCACATCTACCAGTATTGGAGTACCAGACTACGGGCTCGTAGCTGGCCCCTCCGCCATTAGTCGTGTGCAAATTAACTGCTCCAACAGTCCGGTGCTAGGAGGCAGACCTAATATAAAATTAAATACCAACAACAAATCTTCCGAAGAAGACAACATCTACAACACTCTAAAATGATGACTCAAAAGTTGGAGAGTTAAGCTGGCGTCTATTGTTTTGGCCCACTGGGCGCCCGTTTAACATGTTTCTTCATTTCTTTTGTAATAATTTTATCAATGATTTTGGGCTGTTTTCCCTTTGAAGTTTATTTTTTTTTTCGTTTTAAATTTACTTTCACGTTTTTTCTTGAAGTAATATTTTAAGTTTTTTTTTTAATTTTAATTTAAATTTTTTACAAACGCTCTGTATTATATGATGATATTAGGTAATTATCCCTCTCCTCTTTTTATAAATATCTATACTTTTATATTTAAAATGTAAATAATATTAGATCTAAGTTTTTCCTTATTTTTTTGGCTAAATAAATTTGTGTTCTTTAATTTTTTTCTAATTTAATATTATTATAATTTTTTCCATTAATGTAAACTGTTTAATTAAAAAAATGATTGTTTGACAATTTAAATTTATGTGTTTTTTTTTTTCTTTTTGTTTGTATTGTATTTACATAAATTCTTGTTGTTTGAATTATGTTCATGAATCCCTCGTCAATTTATCTAAAGGTTTCGTTACAAAATCAACTCATTTAGTTTTGATGCAGGGAATTCAAACATTACAGAAAGGTACGTTTCAATGAATCATTTTGTTAATTATGTCATTTAAATTATTATTTATTTTTACAGTTTTTGACGATATCGACAAAATGACATACTGGATATCTCATTTAATATCAAACGGTAGAACTCTTATCTTTTATTTACACTTTAGCAAAGTTTAGTGTCGATTGTTAAGAACGCACAACATCAAACATAAAAATATTCTGAGAGTGTGGTGATTTCGCGTTTGTGTTAAACTTGCCATTTCTTATCATTTAGCATTGCTTACACTTATACGCATCTTTTTGTTTCCTTGTTTTCATCAGGAACATTGTTGTTCTTAACATTAAGATTATTTTGAGATTAGATAAATTGTAATTCCTTTTAATTGTAATGAGGCATGTTAAGTAAAACATTTCTCTATGATATTCTGTAGTTCTATGTAGATTTTTGAATTCCTTAGCTGTCGCATGACGACCGCGTATCATCGTTTGATAGTTTTCATGGCCACGAGTCCTTTTACACACGCTCTTCAATAATTTATAGTATTACTCCACCTAATGTAATATTATCACTCGCCAAGCTGTGATCTAAAACTGTTTAAGGCCTAAGAAAAGCCCTGAAGTTTCTTACTTCTTTTGAAGGATTAAAACGATAGATATTCAGCATTTAGCAATAGAAAATCAGTTTTCAGTGATATTTTGAGGCTTATGTAGTATGAGCTATCAGCAGCGGTACGCATCTAAACGATGCAGTCCACTAGCTTTTTTATGACACCCAAATATCTTATATTGCGAATTGTCAAAATTTAAATGCTGGCCACACTAAGTTATTAGGCAAAAATGATTTGATACTGCTCTGCAGTTCGTTTACCTACAAAAAAAAATTATTTCGCTTTCGTCGGGCATACAAATTCCAGCTGAGTAACAGGCGCTCAGAAATGTCAGCAGGTAGGCAAGCAGCTTCCATTTTCGTAAAACTAAACTGTGTGGGGGTGATGAAAGAAATGCGTATTGGGCCCAGCAAAGTGCTTTTTTCATACAAATCTCAGCTGAGGTACCAGGCGCACAGAAATGTCAGCAGGTACACAAGCTGTTTTAATTTTTGCATAGTTCAGCTGTGTAAGTGACGAATGAAACTACTACATCCAACTGCAGTGATCTACACAGTCTAGCTTTTTTGTTTGTTGTTTGTTAGTATGAGTGTATTAAGAAAACAAAGAAAATTGCGGACAAGTGTGACCAAGTGTTGAGATTTTAAGAGCTCCCAAAGTTATTAAAGCGAGAATGGACTATTTTCTTCGTTGTATAAGCTCTTTTCTTTTAATTATAAGAATGAAACCAATACATAAATACAGCTCTTCGCAGGCAAAGTATATTCCATGCTTAGGTATGACTTTCTTATGACATGCAAATGTTTTTCTACAGTAGCGCGTTTCTAAAACTCAACGGCTGGCCACACTAAGTTCGAAAATGATGTAGTGGATACTAAGCATGTAGAAGAGATTTGGAAATGAATTTGCATGGCTTCTGATAGCCATGTACATATGTATGTGTTAACATTTTGAGTAAGAATATATATGGTGTTGGTGCACAATAGCAATACTGAATGAAAAAACACGATACTCACTTCAAGTATTGGCGCCTTGTACAATGGCCGATCATTTAAATAAAACAACAATGGTCGTCAGTCAGAAAAAAAATTTTATTATTCTTTTGTTTGAACATGCATATCATCAGGGCAGCTCATTTGAATGAAAAATATGTAGGGTGTCTCTGAGACAAATAGAAAATTGCTGTCCAAGAAAGTTCTTCTTTCGTACGAATCCCAGCTGAGGTACCAGGCGCTCAGAAATGTCAGCAGGTACACAAGCTGTTTTAATTTTTGCATAGTTCAGCTGTGTAAGTGACGAATGAAACTACTACATCCAACTGCAGTGATCTACACAGTCTAGCTTTTTTGTTTGTTGTTTGTTAGTATGAGTGTATTAAGAAAACAAAGAAAATTGCGGACAAGTGTGACCAAGTGTTGAGATTTTAAGAGCTCCCAAAGTTATTAAAGCGAGAATGGACTATTTTCTTCGTTGTATAAGCTCTTTTCTTTTAATTATAAGAATGAAACCAATACATAAATACAGCTCTTCGCAGGCAAAGTATATTCCATGCTTAGGTATGACTTTCTTATGACATGCAAATGTTTTTCTACAGTAGCGCGTTTCTAAAACTCAACGGCTGGCCACACTAAGTTCGAAAATGATGTAGTGGATACTAAGCATGTAGAAGAGATTTGGAAATGAATTTGCATGGCATCTGATAGCCATGTACATATGTATGTGTTAACATTTTGAGTAAGAATATATATGGTGTTGGTGCACAATAGCAATACTGAATGAAAAAACACGATACTCACTTCAAGTATTGGCGCCTTGTACAATGGCCGATCATTTAAATAAAACAACAATGGTCGTCAGTCAGAAAAAAAATTTTATTATTCTTTTGTTTGAACATGCATATCATCAGGGCAGCTCATTTGAATGAAAAATATGTAGGGTGTCTCTGAGACAAATAGAAAATTGCTGTCCAAGAAAGTTCTTCTTTCGTACGAATCCCAGCTGAGGTACCAGGCGCTCAGAAATGTCAGCAGGTACACAAGCTGTTTTAATTTTTGCATAGTTCAGCTGTGTAAGTGACGAATGAGACTACTACATCCAACTGCAGTGATCTACAAAGTCTAGCTTTTTTGTTTGTTAGTATGAGTGTATAAAGAAAACAATGAAAATTATGGACAAGTGTGACCAAGTGTGGAGTTTTTTTTTCTTCGTTGTATAAGCTTTTTTTCTTTTAATTATAAGAATGAAACTAATGTATAGTTACAGCTCTTTGTAGGACAAGTATTTTGATTTATCAGGGAAATGACTATCGACAAAGGACTAAGAAAAAGTTTTAGAACGCCTGATTTTTTGCCACAGAAAAATAGGAGTTGTAAGATACTTTTATGTCATATCAGTTATCGGTAGCGTTATGCAGTGATGTCAAACCTACCGTAGATGCAGATAGTTTTTGACAAGGCAAAGCCGCTACTGCATGCTTAGGTATGATTTTCTTATGACATGCAAATGTTTTACTACAGTAGCGCGTTTCCAAAACTCAACGGCTGGCCACATTAGGTTCGAAATTGATGTAGTGGATACTAAGCATGTACAAGAGTTTTGGAAATGAATTTGCATGGGATGTGATACAATGTATGTGTAAAGAACATACATAATGGTGTTGGTTATCCATTGGTGCACAATAGCAATACTAAATGAAAAACACAATACTTACTTCAGCGCCTTGTACAATGACCGATCATTTAATTAAAACAACGATGGTCGTCACCGTCAATCAGAGAAAAAATATTGTTATTCTTTTGTTTGAACATGCATATCAACAGGGCAGCTTATTTGAATGACAAATAAGTCGGGTGTCTCTGAGACAAAAAGAAAATTGCTGTCCAAGAAAGTTGGTCTTTCATACGAATTCCAGCTGAGGTACCAGGCGCTCAGAAATGGCAGCAGGTAGGTACTACAAGCAAGCTCTTTAAATTTTTGCAGAGTTTAGCTGTGTGAGTAGTGAACGAGACTACTACATTCAATTGCAGTGATCTGCATGGTAGTCTGAGTTTTTGTTTGGTGTTTATTAGTATGAGTGTACAAAGAAAATTGTGGACAAGTGTGACCAGGTGTTGAGTTTGACAAGCTCTCAATGAAATTAAAACAGGAATGAATAATTTTCCTTCGTTGGGAAGAGTACATTCGAGTTTTTTTTTCTGGCAACAGAAAAATAGAAATCTTAAGATATTTTTGTGTTTCATGTGATAGCAGCTATCAACAGCGTTAAGCAGAGAGTAGTTGATGTAAAATCTGCCCCTTTGCAGATAGTTTTTGACATGTTTTATGACCTTATGACATGCAAATGTTTTGCTACAGTATCGCGTTTCCAAAATTTAACGCCTGGCCACACTAAGTTCGAAAATGATGTAGTGGATACTAAGCATGTAAAAGAGATTTGGAAATGAATTTGCATGGCATCTGATAGCCATGCACATATGTATGTGTTAACATTTTGAGTAAGAATATATATGGTGTTGGTGCACAATAGCAATACTGAATGAAAAAACACGATACTCTCAAGTATTGGCGCCTTGTACAATGGCCGATCATTTAAATAAAACAACAATGGTCGTCAGTCAGAAAAAAATTTTATTATTCTTTTGTTTGAACATGCATATCATCAGGGTAGCTCATTTGAATGAAAAATATGTAGGGTGTCTCTGAGACAAATAGAAAATTGCTGTCCAAGAAAGTTCTTCTTTCATACGAATCCCAGCTGAGGTACCAGGCGCTCAGAAATGTCAGCAGGTACACAAGCTGTTTTAATTTTTGCATAGTTCAGCTGTGTAAGTGACGAATGAGACTACTACATCCAACTGCAGTGATCTACACAGTCTAGCTTTTTTGTTTGTTGTTTGTTAGTATGAGTGTATAAAGAAAACAATGAAAATTACGGACAAGTGTGACCAAGTGTGGAGTTTTTTTTTCTTCGTTGCATAAGCTTTTTTTCTTTTAATTATAAGAATGAAACCAATGTATAGTTACAGCTCTTTGTAGGACAAGTATTTTAATTTATCAGGGAAATGACTATCGACAAAGGACTAAGAAAAAGTTTTAGAACGCCTGATTTTTTGCCACAGAAAAATAGGAGTTGTAAGATACTTTTATGTCATATCATTTATCGGTAGTGTTATGCAGTGATGTCAAACCTACCGTAGATGCAGATAGTTTTTGACAAGGCAAAGCCGCTACTGCATGCTTAGGTATGATTTTCTTATGACATGCAAATGTTTTACTACAGTAGCGCGTTTCCAAAACTCAACGGCTGGCCACATTAGGTTCGAAATTGATGTAGTGGATACTAAGCATGTACAAGAGTTTTGGAAATGAATTTGCATGGGATGTGATACAATGTATGTGTAAAGAACATACATAATGGTGTTGGTTATCCATTGGTGCACAATAGCAATACTAAATGAAAAACACAATACTTACTTCAGCGCCTTGTACAATGACCGATCATTTAATTAAAACAACTATGGTCGTCAGTCAGAGAAAAAATATTGCTGTTCTTTTGTTTGAACATGCATATCAACAGGGCAGCTTATTTGAATGACAAATATGTCGGATGTCTCTGAGACAAAAAGAAAATTGCTGTCCAAGAAAGATCTTCATACGAATCCCAGCTGAGGTACCAGGCCCTCAGAAATGTCAGCAGGTAGGTACTAGCTGCAAGCTGTTTGAATTTTTGCAGAGTTTAGCAGTGTGAGTAGTGAACGAGACTACTACATTCAACTGCAGTGACTGCACGGTAGTCTGAGTTTTCATTTTGTGTTTGTTAGTATGAGTGTATAAAGAAAATTGTGGACAAGTGTGACCAGGTGTTGAGTTTGACAAGCTCTCAATGAAATTAAAACAAGAATGAATAATTTTGTTTCGTTGGAAAAAAAAACAGTTCGAGTTTAAGAAACCATTAAGGAGACACAGCTATTTGTAGGGAAAACGGGTTTGAGTTATCAGGGATATGTCTAAGAACTGATTAAGACCCAAGAAAAAAAAATTAGAATGACTGATTTTTTGGCAGCAGAAGTAAAGGAGTTTTAAGTTTTTTCATGTTTTATGTGAGTTAACTTTTAGTACAATTGCAAGTTTTCATAACTTAACTGCTGGCTACACTAAAATCAAAAATCAATGATGTAGTGGAAGCTTAGCACGTACACGGAATGGGAAAAATGGATCTGATAGCAAATGTGGTCGTGTGTTTGTGTAAACATTTAAAGTAAGAAATATATGGTGGTGGTTATCCATTGATGAGCACATCTAAGCAATTATGAACGAAAAAACACATTGCTTGCTTCAAATGATGGGTCCCTTGGACAATGGCTGAGCATTACATTGAAAAGACGATAGTCGTCAGTCACTACCAAAATATTTTTTATTTTTGTTTGACCAATGAAAAAGACGTGTGTGTTTCTGAGACCAAAAGACACTGCTTCTTCCTTCCTTCTAAGCCAAGAAAGTTATTCTTTCTTGCAAATCCCAGCTGAGGATCAGGCGCTCAGAAATATCAGCAGGTACCTCTTAATAGTTTGTTTTAATTTTTATGCAGTATAGCTGTGTGGGTGAGGAACGAGACCGTGAAGACTGAAGAGTATAGTTGATAGTAGTGGTCTTATTCCTTGCTCTTTTGTGTTCGGTTTACACTGCTCTGTGTATTGATTTTTCTTACTTTAAACAAGTGTGATTAGCTGATCGCTGTGTGGGTAAGGAACGAGACCGTGAAGAGTATAGATCAATGCTGTTGATTGTAGTGGTCTCATTCCTTGCTCTTTTGTGTTCGTTTTACACTGCTCTGTGTATATTGATTTTTCTTACTTTAAACGAGTGTGACTAGCTGATCGCTGATGACTGGCGCAATACTCCCCCTGTCCATGCATACATTTTAAGTAATAAGAAATACATGGTAAAAGAGGTCTATTGGTGCTCACATCTAAGTTATACTCAATGTAACAAACGGACTTGCTTGAAGCTCCTTAAATACATTGGATAGGTATTGCTGCTCTGAGTTTTATATGGTTTATGTGTGTGTGATGAATTCAAAGCCAGCCACAGGGCCACATAGCCTGCCCTCATCAGTTTACTTTGCTTCATCTATCGGCTCTTATTTGTGTGTAGTTCTGAAACTGATAGCCAACTAGACTTGCAACAAGTGTGAACAGCATTTAATTTTTATAAAAAGATCATGGTTTCATTTCTAAAAACCAAAGTCCTGATTGTTGGATAATACTGGCTTTTTACGAACTACTTCATTGCTATCTTCAAAATCTAAAAAAAGTACTTACGTGGAAATAGGTCTTTATTGTAATATTCACCCGAATTATGGAAGCTATACTTCGGAGACTTACACGAATTTAGTCGAATATTCAGATTTTAAAAGCATGATTCTCCATTGAAACTGCTTAAATATCATTTTTGCTAACATGTCACATTTATTTTATCAGTTTTATTGTCATTCTTTTATTCGTTTTTGATAAATTTGCCATTTTTTATTATCTCTTTCATTTTTCTGCTATGAAATGAAACACTTAAAATTTGACATCAAAATCTTATATTCTAAGCTACTTACAATCTAGTTTATAATTGAAATAATATTTTAATTTTTTGATTTAATACTATTTGCTTTTATAATTGTTTATGTAAGTGTAAGAACTTAATGACATGAAACTAAATGATTTATACACAAAGTACACTTTAATATTAATGCATGAGAACATATTTTGTTTAGAATATTTCAAATTTTTTATTACTTACTGAACTTAAAGGTATCCTTTGTTTCTATTTTTCCTGGTAAATCACCACACTCTCCATCGATTCTCTTTCAACTTTAGCAATAAAAAAATACCCTAACAGAAATTTGTAGACTTACCTTACTAGATTAAAAATGTGTTTTAACTTTAAACAATTAATGTTAAGCGATTTATTCAAAAAACAAAAACAACAAAAAACAACAAATGGCAGCTACTATTTGTACATTCTGCTCTACGTTATTATATTATTATACTTGTATATGAAACAGTATTTTAAACTCATACCAATTAAACAAAAAAACAAAATATCTTGGTTAGTGATTCGAAAGAGCCACAAAGAAAACAAAAACAAAACAAAGAATATATATTTAAATTTAAATTTAAATCCCAAAACAAAACCTTGGTTTCTCGATGGTAACAATGTCAAAATACGAAGCAAAATATATAAAATAAATCGAATCAACTCGGGCTGAAACACATAGCACAAACTATGTCTTTTTTTTGATGATGAAGAAAAGACATAAACAATATTTACTATCTTAATCAAATATATTTAATAAAAACAAAAACGTAGATTATATTATTAAATGTGTTAGGGCTTTGTGAAGCCATATTATAACCTATGCAACAAACAAAATGAATACTAATCAAAAAAAAAAATTAATTAATTCACAACTTTTCATTCTTAAAGCAATTAAGAACGCATGGGCATAAGAAAATCGCTTTTAATGTTATGAAAAAAAAAAATCAACTTATTTAACACTTTGAAATTCATAAATAACTATGAAATGTAGTGATCAATAGTTACCAAATCATAGACAGGCACGTACTCTAAATGGTCCTGAAAAATTAGGGTTTCTGTTCCAAAAAGAAAATGGTAGCTTTGTTATTTGATTTTCCCTTCACACACTCCATTGCTTCCATTCAGCTCTTGTCATGATGTCTTCTTGTTTGATCATCAACGACGTTCTTTTTTTCTCTTGTTGGGGATGAGTATTGTTGTCGAAACTTGTGATCTAAGTTTCGACAACAATACTCATTCAATGCCATAAGCTCAAGAATTATGGTTAAGTCCTATTTTTGTTCCAGACCGGTACCGCATCCATTATTAAGCTTTATATTTCTTACAAACCACATCCACATGGCGTTTCTTGAGATAAGACTAAACAAATTTGGTTCATCAAAGTGTTGGTTAGTTTAATCGATTTCAAAACACCAAAAAAACTTTAGATAATCTGAAAGTGATGTTATTTTAGACCATGTCTACTCGTTATCACGCTTCTAGTTCATATTTTATATATATTTAATATGTTTAATCAACAAACTAAAACCCTGCTTCAGGATTCTTCTACGTTTAAACTTTACGTTGCTGAACATCAACCGAGATGTAGACTATTTCCTTCAGTTAGGAGACATTTTCCTGTCACAGAAGATGGTTTTCTAACCACTATAAACACCGTATGCTTACTCGATGATTGATGTCGTCATCACAAGCTGCTTTGATATTGGTCATTGATCCAAGACATTTAAACATTTCACATTCGGTCTGGAATAGGCATGTCTGGATCTAAAAATTGGCAACACAATTACTTAACCTGTTTGGACTAATACGGTTCCCACTTCCTTCTAAAACTTTTACCCATACATTAAGTGCTACTTGCAGGGATGTAGGGTCCTCACTTAAGATGGCTCCATCGTTAGCAAAGAATAGTTGATGTACTTTGGTGTTTTCTTCTTTCTCTTCCAGCAGGAAGTGAATGGCTCTAATAAAGATCAGAGGATTTAAGACGCTTCCTTGTTGTACACCCACTGGATTGCTTCGGTGAGTCCAACACCGACACCTAACCTTCGTCACCGCTCTTTCATACATATCCTCAATCATCCGACATAGGTCGCTGGAACTCCACGTTGTCTGAGAGCCATCCATATTAGATCTCCTTCTTTACCCTAACAAAATATGACCTAAAATTAGCAAGTTTTAATTCCAAAACGAGGTTACCAATTCCTTTGGGAACAGAAATCATTATTGACTGGACTAGAATTATTAGATGATTTCCTTAAAAGCAAAAGCTTAAACAAAAAATTAAGCATCTTTTTAATTTAGTATTTAGGTAGTGGATAGTAAAACTTACCACCTCTTCTCATAAATGTGATAAATACAAAAAAAATATAAAAATAATTTTTGACTTATCCACATTTAGAATATATGTAAAATAAAATATATATATATATATATACATGTGTTTTACATAAAAAGAAACAAATGATAATAAACAAATAAACACAAGTTATAATAAATAAAAGAAACAAAAGAAGAAGAAGAAAAAACAAATGATTTGCGACAGCTTTGAAAGCACTTGATCGCTTCTTGTCCAAAGTGATATGTAGTTAGTGTTGAATAAAACAAAATATTTAATAAATACAATGGTAAAATAAAAATAAACTCTTATTAACCAAATATTATAAAAACAAAATGAAAACACAAATTTTACAAAATATAATAATAATAGTTATTCTAAAGAACAAGCAGACAGACAATTCTTCGCATTGTGATATAAAAACGAAAAAAAAGAAAAAAACAAACAAAATGAAAAATTGATTTCGATGTGAACAGAACGACGACGATAGATGATCAAATTGACTACGCCATATTGCGAACTTCTAGTGTGATGATGGTT
This sequence comes from Melanostoma scalare, assembly GCA_949752695.1. NCBI lineage: Eukaryota > Metazoa > Arthropoda > Insecta > Diptera > Syrphidae > Melanostoma > Melanostoma scalare. The sequence goes on from OX456984.1 coordinate 39,862,931, forward strand.
GAATAGCTGTTACTAATTTTAAATGGGCATTAATCTCTGCTTTTTCATTATATTCAAATTTAATTGAAATAGTACATTTTTGCATAAACAAACTAAAAGACAAATACAAGAACAAAACAAAAACTTGGAGAATTCATTTATTTATTTGAAATTGTGCGTTTGCACGGGGTAAGGAGTTCAAACAATCATTATGAACTACTGTCAATCCGCATTTGGGTTGAGGTCATGAGACACACAAACTCAACCTCGACTCAACTTTCGCACATATTCTCATAACAAACCAAAAACTGCTTTTTAAAACACGACTCTTCAAAGTAACTTTTCATACAATATGCTTCAACAAAAGAAACCACATTCTCAAAATAAACGAAACAAAAATATACCAAACAATGGAAACTCATAAAATATACTTTACATTTAATTAATAAAAACAAAAAGCAAAATAAGTGTCTAGAAATATACAATAGAATTGCAAAATAAAGAAAATTCGATATACATTTAGCAACAAGTAAGGAAAAGAATTCAATCTAATTGTCCATCAATAAACATACACATTTACTACATGACAAAAAAAAAAAAAAAAAAGAAAACAAACAAAAATAGCCTTTAGCAGATACATAAGAACAAACTATTGTTTAATTGTAATCTTAATTTTCTTTTTTCTTTTTTACTTGAACTTATATGCTTTTGGGAAAGACTGACATTTTGGATAAAAATAAAACGAAAAAAAATTAAGAAATCATATGAAATTTTATAATTGTTTTTTGTTGTTTGATTTTTTTTTGTTGATATTTTCATAATTTCATTTTTCAAACAATAAAATTTGCATATCAATGTGGAATAAGAGATTTATATATAATTTTAAGGTTTGAGTATTTGATAGAGTATCGTATGCTGTGTGTGCGCATGAGAACTTTGTACCAAAAGAAAGAAAAATTCCTATTTTCACACACAAAATAATGAATAAACGAAAACAAAAAAAAAAACAATCTTTTTTCTTTTACTTGAATAGAAAACACTAAAAAGTAACTTAAAAAAAAAAACGATGACAAAATTTATGAATCAGGAAGTATTAAAAACAAAAAGTGGAAAAGGAAGATATAACATAACTCCTATTTTTGTGTTGTACTATGAAAAAGAAAATATATATAATTTCAAGATTAAATGAAAACAAAATAATGATTTGTAAATCCATAAGAAATATTATTCGTAATTATAAACAAAATATTCACGTAATAAATATTTATTGAACAAATAATGTTTTTGGTTTTATTTTTTTTTTGTGAAAACTTTTTCGCCATGTCTCTATACACTCTTACAGTCTTAGAGCAATGTTTTGGATGTGAAAGTCAAACTCTGCTCAAAGGAAATTAAAATGTCTACAAAAGTAATGTGAATAAATAATAATTGAATAAATGTAAATAAATAAACAAATAAATACATTTTTTTTAACTAACGCGCACATCAAGGGGTTATGACTATCCTTATAATGTTATAAAACACAGTGCGAGCATTTAGGGAAATAGGAGAGGATTAACTAGGATATAACACGTACGCCGCCGCAGTAGGGTGGACAAAAACAAAAGAAAAAACCCAAAAACTAGAACATATTCAAAGACTGGCAACAACATGGATGCATGTGTGCCACTCCAACATACGCTCTAAACGTCATTGTAGGACTACCACCAATTCAGCTCTTTATAAAAATGGAAGCAAGACTGGCGACACACCGTCTCTTCCTTCAAGGTAACATCAAATCATACCCAAACCACATCTGTGGATAATAGACAGTCTAGAAAAACTTAATACCTTTAATATGTGCTTGGATGCTATTATTCCCATGTTGTACAACTTCAAACTCAACTTCTCCATTGTCATCCCCCCCTAGGGAAGATTGGGAGAACACAAAGCCTCATCCTTCAAAGCAAGATATGGTCTGGGTATAAGGACGGCTCAAAAATGGAAACTGGTACAGGTTCCGGCATCTTCAGTGACTCTCCCAGAACGAATTTCTCAGTAAGTCTGGGTAGTCACTCTTTCATTTTCCAAGCTGAAGTCTTTGCATTTCAGTCCTATCACAAATTCCATCGAAATCGAAAAAAGTCTAAGTTTCCCGATGTACCTATCACATAATCCACTCGGAGTGAAACGAATTTCGAAATTCGTAGATTTGGTATCACCAAATCCGAGTGGAATGTAAATTAGTCGTCTTCATATACGAAAGAATTTGTGTTTGCAGAAAAATGTGAATGATCTTGCACATTTGTTGTAAAATAGCTGATTTCGAAAACCAGCATGGTGGTATTTTTTGTGGCAACTGGCAATGCTTTCTTTGATTCCATTCGGATTTTGTGAACACAAATTTTCGTAGTTCGTAACTTAGTTTTCAGTGTGGAAGTTTTCTACGGTGGAATCTGTGATAGGGCTGATTAACGAATGTTCGAGAATAATATGTTCATTAAACACGAAAAACAAAATAAAAGAAAATTTACTCAGGCAGCAAAGCTGCTCTAAAGACGTTAAGCTCACCTGTCATAAGATCTAATGTCACTCTCTGAACTAGCAAGGTAAAACTCTGTAATCCTCCACTGGATCCCAGCACACAAAGGCTATGATGGTAACGAGAAGGCAGAAATCTTAGCTAAAAACGGGGCATCTAAACCATTCTTCGGTCCTGAACCCTTCTGCCGTGTAAATAAAAGCACCTTCAAAAAGACTGCCAAGAACTGGAAGAATCAAATAAAGCTTGGCGTAACTCATCTGGCCAAACCTGTTCAAAACTATTGTCAGTTTTTACAGCACTCCACATTCGGGTTGTGCGACTAAAATGAATCTCTATACTTTATTGTGGCCCCGATTGCGGTTGTCGATTGACTAATCGATACTCGACTTTTGTCGATTTCGATCGACATTCTTCGATTTGACGGTCGACAGCTTTCGTTCATAATTTTCTGGTCGACTGTTGCGTTAGGAAATCATTTTGTGGGAAAATGTAAGTATTTTATTGAACAAATTCATATTTTGATATAATACTCTTATTATATACTCGTATTATATCAAAATATGAGCATTTGTTCAATAAAATACTTACATTTTCCCATAAAATGATTTCCTAACGCAACAGTCGACCAGAAAATTATGAACGAAAGATGTCGATCGAAATCGACAAAAGTCGAGTATCGATTAGTCAATCGACAACCGCAATCGGGGCCTGTGTTGCGGCTAAATTGTTTCAGGGAAATCCAAACAATAAAAGGGACTGAGACAGGTAACGTTTCTACGATGTTCAAGAGAATCAATCGATTCAGCGATTGAACTATCATTTAACAATTACAACGCTCTGTTTTGTACCCTGTCAAGTAGGCGCTGCAGCATCTGGCCAAATATGGGAGTTATACTCTAGTTTTGGACTTCAAACGCCATCAAAACATTAGCTAAGGTATTTCAAAGCCTTTGCGGCTCTTTTCGCATTATAATTTTGACTTTTAGGTAAAAATGGTCTCTTAGGTGTTACGTAACATTTAAGGAGAGGGGGTAAAGAAAACGGTACGGTGCGTTGGGGATGGGGATTAATGTCTTTAAAACTTGGGTTACATAATACTTGAACAACCCCCGAGTTTAATCGACCTACTAGGGGGCTTTTCGGGCTATTGTGACTAAATTTGACTTGTTGGACCACCAATCACCAACGCGCTTACGTAGAGTGCGAACTAAGGAAAATATCGTAACTGGGTCGGTCAGTGTTCGTTATGACCGTTAATTATCGATTCGTCATCGTTACTGTGAATTTTGAGCGCTAGCGTACGATGATAACAAACATTTGTCTTTGCGAAATGTGGAAATAGCATGACATGTGGTTTTAACAAGACGGTGACATATGCCATATGCCACAAAGCACACTTAACAATGGACCAATTGAGGGGCGAAGAGCTTAACGCCTCTAGACTATTTTTTGTGGTTCTATGTTAAAGACTCATATCCAAAGCGACAAGCCGGCTTCAATTTACGCACTAAAAGCAACATTGAAACATTTACACTTGCAATAACTGCCGAAATGAAACTGCCAAAATTGGACTATGCTGATGGACCATTTGAAATTTGAAATAATCTTCAAACATAAAATTCTATCGACTGTACTATCGATTTAAATAAAGGTTTTATTCATTTTTCTGAATTTTATGTATTTTTTTTTTAATTCTGATAGCTCTTAAAAAATCACTCGTTAGTTTTCAACTTCACATGATTACCTAAAGCTTCATAGCTAATTTTCGATTGAAATGAAACTCATTTGCAAATAGAGCATTTTTGGCAAAAATTCGGATTTAAAACTAAGTTGCATCTCATTTGCATATTTTTTGCGAATGAATGCAAGACAAAAACATATTTTTTTGAAAAAAAAAAGTTGGTGTCTATGGCGTGATTAGCCCCGTTCACACTGTACAATTAGTTGGACAAACTTAGGTTTGACAAACCAATGCTTGATAGTGTGAACTCTTCATACGACCGCTTGTCCAATTTGTTGGATGGTTTTCAAAATTTTTTGAAAATCTAGAAGTTGGACGGAGTGGAAGGGTATGTGACATAAAGTTGGACGACAAGCTTGATAGGTGTGAACGAAAACTACATCAGACCATCCAACTTCCATCAAACGAAGTCTGTCCAACTAATTGTACAGTGTGAACTGGGCTATTGTTAGCATGTCTGCCTGTTACGTAGGACATTCGTGGTTCAAATTCCAGAAACATAAAAAACAAAGTTTTCACGGGTATCACATTTCGCAAGCATTTGGTAGGTCCTCTCCTCCGAGAGTAATAACAGAATGCCATAAAAAGCTTTTTCTAAGCCGTTTGGAATCGGCATAAAATTGTAGGTGAAATGTGTTAAACCCCGAGATTTCCACAGTTTTTACCCCAAAAAATTTTTTTTGTTCTCAACTCTTGTGGGTAAATCTTTCATATTTCAATGCAAATCGTTTGAAAAATAATAAAATGAAATGACTGAATCTTTAAAATAAAAAAATAAAACGAGTTGAAAAAATGTCTCAACAAAAAAGATTTGAGTAGAAATATTGGCAACTAGAAGACGTAAAGGTCTGCAGCTGAAGTTCAAAAATGTGAGTATTTTTGTTATACGCTACAAGATCTTCAAAAAAAAGTCAGAAGAAGCTTTACAGGAGCCAAAGTTGCTGTCAGCAGCGAAGGTTTGTCACTTGAAAGCCGAGAAAGTGTTTCTAGATATCCTCTTCTTTTGAACAGTTCCTGCAGAGGTTTTAATTTTTGCTTATTTATAACAAGTTTAGACTCTTGTCAAAACAGAAGCTCTCTTTAAGGATACCAACAAATTTCCTGTGGTCTTTTGTGACAAAATATAACGAGAACACAACAGATTCTTCAATGTTTTGAGAAGCTTTCTTTCTTTCTTATTTGAGTTAAGTGTACTAAGAGACCGTATATGGGTTGAATGTATTTGCATTTGGAAAAAGACCTGGCATAGTCTTGAAAATATAATCGTAGACACGCTACTTTCAAGAGTAAAAACCTGTCGAACTCTACTGAAATTGTTCATTAAAATAACCTTCAAAAGCAAGTCTTTTATTACCACAATTGTTGAAAAAATAACATTGATAAATTCTAATTAAAAATGTTCACATTAAAGTCAGTCATATTTAAGCTTTAGCCTTTTTAATTATACCTTCATTCAGTTCCGTCGATTTTTTCGAATGTAGTCAAGCAGATTCATTATATATATTTTTGTCCTGAAAGTAGATTTTATTTGTTAAAAAAATATAAAAGGCAACTGATATAGTCTCATACCTTGAACCTTGATTTGTATCAACTCTGCCTTCAGGTATCGTTTTTTGAGCTAACAGAGCCTTTTCCTCTTCCTTCTCCATCTCAGCCTTCTGATATTCCTCTACCTGTTTTTGCATAAACTCTGATGGACTTGCTTGACTTTGAGAGGGTTTAAAATCTTGATCTTCACCATGGCGACCCAATAGTAGTTCTTCACCTTAATGCAATTTACACAAATGAACTAAAAACAAAAACAAATAAACTACTCCAAATCTTACCCAAGACATCAATGAATTCCTCGCTCGTTAGAAAAAGCCCAGTCGTTTCAGTTGGTACTCCAATAAAGAATCCATCTAACTTCAATCTAAAGTTTTCCTGTCCCTTCTGTCGTTGATCGTATCTAAGATCGTAGTCATTACCATACGAAAGCATATCGATAAGAGATCTTTTTGCTGTTGGCTTAGCTGTGCTTGTTAGAAGTAGCAACGGAGCCACAATCATAAACACAAACAAACGCGAATTAAATTTGCACATTATTATGAGCAGTGAGTGTTTGAAGAAACTTAAAAATTGTTTGACAATTTCCCTATACCACCATCACCTTGAACGGATTCCACTCAATTGAAATCCATTGCGATGGTAAAAGTGCAACGAAGCTTCATGAACATCGCAATGTTCGTGGGATGAATTGGAATGGTAAAGAACCACCAGAAGAAAAAAAAAACACACAACCACGGGAAAGAAGTTGGATAGTTGGAACATTTTCTTCTTCTTTGGGAACGGGGAAGTTTGTTTTTCTTCTTCTTTGGCTTAGTTCGACACAGGAGTGAGTTGGGATGAAGTGGGTTATTTACGTGCTAGAACCAATAAATATAGACTAAAATGAAAAAGTCTATTAGGGGACACGAGGAGGTGATTTTTTATTTTGGTTTAAGCAAACCAAGAACCAGATAAAAAGATGGGTTTTCTTGTACAGTTGGTAGTATTATTGGATGATCAACGGTAGAGTGCCTTGAATTAAAAGATCGTCTAATGATCACTTTACCCCAATATCTCCTGCACAGGTTTTCGCTTTGGTGCTTTGAGAACGTACCATGAGGTTGAGCCTTCTTCTTTGTCCTAGTCAAACAACATTCTCTGGTCAACTGATCAAAAGCAAAACAGTTCTTAGTGGAGTCTATCGAACGCGGAAGCGTTTTTTTCAAGTAAGCATAACTTGTGACCAAGCAAGCTGGTCAAACTGCAGATCGGAAGATGTTACATCACAGATTGTTTATGTATTTTTTGTCATCGTCTTCATCATTATAATCTTTTTCTTTTGCAAAATCTGGATAACCAAAGAAGAACTATAGCGAGTTTGAGAATGGACGCTTGCCGAGGTCAACAATCGCATACGACTTCACTGACTGAATGGACTCGGCAATGGTGGATGCAAATAAATCAGTGTTGCAAATTTCTTTCTCAGCTTTCATCATGAAAAATTCTATTTTCTCACCACCTTCAGAATTCATGTAACTTAATTCTCAATCTAAAAAAAATATTTTGAATGCGGCCTAAAAAACTTTCTCTCCTCTTTTACAAACACAATAAAATTCTAGCCAAGAGCTTTATGTTGCGGAAATAAAATAGAACACGTTTGAACGATTTTGCAGACACTTATCCACAAAATAATGACACCACTTCCCAACTCAAACTCAGTTACTTGTTCTCATAGCTGGCAAAAAAAAAAACATACATATTTTTAAAGTTCTTTGACAAAAACAACAGAAAATGTTTTAGAAATTCACTCCTGCATGGTTTATTTCCGTCGGAGGATTTTGAAATACTGGTTAAATACTGGTCTATTATACCACCAGAGAGCAATCTTTTTTATATTCAGCCTTATTATGAGTTTCGCGTGAACTAATTCCCCTTGAAAAAGATCCCATTTCACTTTTCCCTTATTATGAGTTTCTGGGGAAAAATTTTCCATATTCGCAAAAATTCTCTTATTATGAGCTATTTTCCCCGTGAAATGTGGAAACGTTGAGAGCAATGACGGGAAATTGGATGCAACTGAACGTGGTCTTTTTTTCGAAGTGAACTTTTTGATTCCAAGTGGAATTTTGTTCAGGGGAAACTCATAATAGCTTTTAAAATTCCGGGCGAACAAAAATGTTCCGGGCGAAAAGCTGTTCTTCACGTGAACACTCATAATAAGGCTGATTATAAATTCAGGATATTCAAAGAGGAAGTGAACAGCGCAGCGATGGCTTCCACAGGTTTCGCAGAGTGTGGTATCACTTAGGCTTTACAGGTTTGAATGCATAGCAAAAGAGAAGTACTCGTGGCAACGCCAATAAGCTTTCTAAAGTTTTTTCTGCTAAGAGATACAAAAAATGTTGCAGTTTTCCCATTAGTCTGCATCCATTGATATTATGACATCTACAGTCGTGCTCTTGACAGTTCTAATCGTTGATTGAAGCCTTCACTGAGGACCCCGGCAGTCCCAGCGCTGATTCAGGTCCTGAGAAAGTTGTCTGAGATCCTTGCTTCGCAATTTCATTGGTGATCTCGTTTCAAGTAATGCTGTGAGGCCTGGAACTAAAACAAGACGCAAAGAATTTAGTCTTCCTACCGCATACAGGAAAATCTTGCATTCCTGATCACTTAGTAGGTAGGGGTTAAGAAGAGCCTTAAACACAGCTTGGCTATCGCTGCAAACACAAGTACTTCTCACCGTCACCAGCCATTTTTCGTAAAAAAAAATTTATAGCCATTTAGATAGTATACGCTTCCTCTGGGAAGACAACTGCGGATGTATCTAATGAGGCGTGCAGTCAAATGCCATAGCTCTGCACAAAAATACCAGCGCCAGATCCATCATAGGTTTGGAAACCATCTGTGAAAATCCGACGACAAAAATCCTTTCCTGGTTCAGCTTTTAGAGTGGACCAGTCATGAACCAACGGAAAGTTAACCGTGTATTTTTGACGCAGTTTGATCGTCGTGTCAAAAGATATACTGCTTACGAGTTCCTCAAAGCTCCAGGGTGAATTGTGCCAGATACTACATCTCTTTAAATGGGAAACAGTCTTGAGAATACAACGCCCACATGGAACTAGTAACTCTGATTTACTTTTAAGTTAGCGGTAGGACGCTATACGATTATGGTAGACAGTCGTCCAGATGGGTGTCTGCAGATGTTGCAACAAAAAGCAAACGTAAATTGTCTTTGTTCTACCTACTCGTTTCTCAAACCGGGAATGACTTGGAAAACCAAAAGTACTAATGTTCTTCGTGTAGAAAAGTTTTTTGATAAGATGAATCGAATATCGATCAACGACATCAACAACCTAAAAAAATGATTGAGCTACTTCTTTAGTTTAAAGATCATTAGGGGACTTTGAGTAAAAACATCATATCGAAATAGAGAACTGGGAACTCCCAAATGATTTCCCGAAATGTTTGGTTTTAGTTCGAAGCAGGTCTGAAATAAAACACAATACACCTTAGGAAACAAAGCAAAACCCTCATGGTCACGATTCAAAGAAAATGATGACATATTTGGAAAAATTTTGGGTAGATTAAGTTCAGCCCAAACAACAAATTCAAATAAAAAGACATTAGACCAAGTTAGGTTGATCAATTTAGAGCACATAGTTTGCCAATTTCAAAATTTAAAAGAAGATCTATCACTCAATCAATTGACCGCCCACCAGATTGAGCACATTGCAATTGGCGCGCCGCAAGTTAATCAAATATTCTGCATGTCTGAACCTTCCGAGTGACAATGATAATCTTAGACACCTATAATGTAACCAAGTCACAACGAAGTCGTTATCGCGAAGCTACAACCCCGGAGCAATTGCAAGTGGCTTTTTCAATCCTTCAAATTTGCTTTCTCATACGACCAGGAATGAGCTTCAACAATGCTAACAAGGCATCAAAGCAACAACCTCTCACATTTCTAGGTGTCACTCACCTTAGTTCTAAAGCCACTAGACCAAGAAAAAAACAGAATCAAACATAATTTTCTAAAAATCGCCAACGACAGACAGGTGGTCATCTTTAGAAACATGCCGAGTCTCCAGAAACCTTTGGCCAGATATTTCCAAGAAAAAAACGGAATTTCTACTCCAGCTAAGCAGACCTCGGCTCTCTCTGTTGATTGGCATTCTCACGGGCCACAACTGGTTGATGAGAATGGGCATTAGCACATCCGACTTATGTAGAGGATGCCAAGATGAGGAGGCAGAGGAAGGATCATTCCACTTCCTCTGTGAGTGTCCTAGCTTGGCCCACACTAGGAAAAAAACCCTCGGAGAATACTTCTTCGACGAACTGAACGACATCTCTAATCTCCCATTGAGTAACATCCTGAAATTTACTCAGGGCTCCAAATGGTTCACTACCTCTCCAATCCTCCCACCTCCTCATTCTCTGTTTTTCCCGGAGAGCACAATGGATCCTTGAGATCCGAGTGAGGTGCTGCCACTTGTGGCTGCACCCCCCATGCAACCTAACCTAACCAAACTTGGGTGTTACTCACCAATTTAAAACAAAAAGATTGTTCATTTCGTGTTATCGCAGTGTGTGTTCAGAGAGTTCAAGAATAATATGAAAGACTAAATTAGGTCTTGAGCTGTAAGAGTAGATTTTGAGTCGTCATCGGCATATACAAGACAATAAATGGTTTTTAAAAATCTTCAGCATTTTGACTCGATATTATTACGATACTTCCTTGACTGTCCTATTCTGGTCCTGTGAGCATGAGTAATTCTTTTTGCCGGTTGATAAAACTTCGGTACATATTTCTTCCTAGGTATATGTTATTATAGACTCGTTCGTTGAACTTTACCTACGGTTGACCCCGGTTTCCTTGACAACCCTATAAGTTGTCAATAAATACCTGGGTTTTCAGTTCTGAAAAAAGGACAAACCACAAAATCATCACACGTCCATGTCATTTGAAGAAAAATACATACCATTTGACAGAGCTCTTCATTACCTCGCCCAGCAAACCCTATTGCTACTTCACAGCGTTGAGTGTCAAAAGACACTCAGTTTGACATTGAGGGCGAGTTTAATTTTTTCAAAAAAACGGTTTTTTGCTTTATGTATTTTTATATTTTTTTGGCCGGGCGTATTCCCTCAAAAGCGAATTTGCCCAAGCAAAAGACATAAAATGGAAATCGAACAGAGGGGTGAGCCCCGCGGCCTAACGCATTTCTCACAAACATACCTTGTGAGAGAATGGAGGGGATTTACAATTATCTGCCGATTTCGAATGACTAATCGAGAAAACGATTTTCATGACAATGAATTTGCTATCGCAGGATTTGCGTATACCTCACAAAAGGTGATACCCGTGGGAAACACATTTTTTGATTTCTGTTGGAATTCGAACCCCGATCCTCCCGCGTAGCAGCAGTTGTGCTAACCATTGAGCCGCGGGAACCACGGCAAATAGAAAAACAAAATAGAAAGCCACATTTTTTTCGTAGTGTGCTGAGAACGGTGCTTCATTAGGATCTACCGTCACTCATGAACGACATTCGCGGCTTATCTATCATTAAGACCGCCATATTCATAAATCACGAAATCACACATTTGTGTTTTTTTAGACAGGAGTGATTATGGCAAGAGTGATTATGGAAAAGAGACAAATTTACAGCTGAGCTTGATTTTGCAATAGTAGCAGCTAATTTGAGAGGAAGGCGCTCTATTCTGATTTCCAAATAGATTAGGAAACAACAAAACAAAATTTTTTACGAGAACAATTCGATGCCCCCAACGCCTTATTTTTACCTTTGGCATTGCACTTCCATCTTGATTTGTAAACTTCATTGCTCAAAATAGTTTCGCTGCAGGCCAATGTCGATTTTATTTTATCAAAAGCAAAATCGATCGAAATTTTTCTTATGTAATCAACAAAAGCATCATGCAATTAGTTTTTATGTGTGTAGTTCTTAAGCATTGCTGCAGCTCGTTATTTAATATTATGCAATTATCTACATTACAACCACCTTGATTCGCGAACAGGTTCAATGACTGCCCAAGTAAGAAAAACTCCACAAAATTAGTGGTATCCATCTGAGTTGTTCATTGGTGTGGTCCACTTTAAGAAACAGAGCTTGTGTAAAAAGTCGCTTAAAGCAGGAAGTATTCCTTGTGGCCCCATCCCCACTTATTGAGAACTTATACCAACCAATGCTTTTGATCATTTTCACATTAAAACATTCATCGTTTAACTTCTGAGGCATAACAGAGTTGTTTAACTTCCTGCTCAGATGCTACTTGGTATGAAGAGAAATCCCTTTTGCCAAGAGCAACCGGGCTAACCACAAAGTAGGTCTTCTTGACCATGATCACGTCCACGGTCTCCCAACTTGACTCAATCTTCTTTCATCTTTTTCTATATATCTCGCTGCTTTTTTCTTTACTTTCCACGTGCTTCTTATTGTAGCCGGTGTGTTGTTTAATGCGTGGGTTCAAGAAACTTTATCTGCTCCTTATAAAGGGGAACATAACATGGGTTTACGCGAACAGAGCTTCTTAATTCAATTAACATTCAAGTGTGATTTTCTTTTTTCAATTTACTTTGATAACTATGTATCCGTGATGAAGATTGTTAAGAAAATGTTCGTCTTTCTAAATTAGAAACTTTTAGCCTTTGACATAGAAATCCAATTTTCACCGTCCAAATAATTTAATGATACTATACTACGATCTGTGAATGTTAATTTACAGAGTAAACAGCAAACAGCAAACAAATACGATGTGAGAATTAACAAAAACAAATCTGGGCCACTGGATGAGAAAGGGAATGGAAATGTTATTATGGTCACGATTCGATGTTAAAGATGTGGGTAACTGATGATGACGATGAACCCATTTTGAAAATGCGTAAAAGTGTATCAGCCTTCAGCCAGTTATGAGTTATTTCGATGATTTTAATGGTTGTTTCTTTCGAGTGAATGAGATTTAAGTGGTCTCGCTCGTCATCAACTTACCGGTTGAACTAATTATTGAGATTAGCCGGCCGACATGAAAGTATGCATTTGTTACATTTTTTTTTAAGATTATATTTAAAAAAAAGCATACATATGCCAAAGAGAGTAGTTTTTAGAAGCTTTCATTTCTATTGAAATAAACTGGATATCATCTATCATTGAATTGAAATCCATTTTACAATTGATCCCGGACTAGAGCTTTGAACCAAAATTTTTTCAAAATAAAATACGTTTATTCAGTTAGATGTGTGATACCCGTGGCGTGATGATTAGCATGTCTGCTGTTAGCCCAGAGGTTCGTGGTTCGAATCCAACAGAGGCACAAATGTTTTTCCACGGGTATCGCCTTTCGCGAGGAATTGGCAAGCCTTCCGTTAGTTGATTCATTGTCATGAAAAGGGATTTCTCGATTAGCCGTTCGGAACCGGCAGAAAGTTGTAGGTCCCCTCCATTCCCGCACAAGGCATGGTTGTGAGAAATAAGCTAGGCCCTGGGGCTCCTCGCTCTGTTTCGCCACCCTTTAAATTTTATTTATTTATTAAGTTAGATAAATAGCTGTCTAATTTAGCTTCAGAAAGGCACAGCAAATTGATGAAAGTCCCTTGACATTTTCAAGGTCTACTACAACCCTACCAACTTAATACAAAGATTAAAGTACATATTTCATTACTGATGTTACTATTAGAAAAGTTAGTAGAAGATAAAAAAAATAAGCAACAAGAACAATAGTTTCACCGACATTTGAAGCTTAAAAAAGCAACAAAAAAAAAATCACATTTGAGCAAAAATGAGAACTTTAGAAGTACACAGCCTTGCTGCTTATTCATTCTACGTATTACAAGCCTTTTTTCTGTAGCCGAACACTGCCATTAAAAGCGAGAATTTTCAATTTTAGTATTCGTCTACTTCCCTCTGCGACACAGAAGAAAGTTTCGTAAAAACAACTTCCTACACCAAAACAAAAACGTTAGACAAGAAATACATCCTACATTCCGGAATCTGTGATTGGTAATAAGGGAAGGTTTAGAAAGAAGATGCCGATGCACATTATTCTTGAATTTCTGTGCATTGTAATAAAATAAATAAATAAATAGGGTGGCGCAACAGAGCGAGGAGCCCTTGGGCCTAGCGCATTTCTCAAAACCATGCCTTTGGAGGAAATGGAGGGGACCTACAATTTTCTGCCGGTTCCGAACGGCTAATCGAGAAAGCGCTTTTCATGGCAATGAATACTAGCGGAGGACTTGCCAATTCCTCGCGAAAGGCGATACCCGTGGAAAAAACATTTTTGCCTCTGTTGGGATTCGAACTCGAACCTCTAGGTCTAGATTAACAGGCGGACATGCTATCCATCACACCACGGGTACCACCGCATTGTAATGCTCGGGGAAAATTAAGTTAGGTAAAGCATTCCACTTCCGGATTGAGCGGCTAAAATATAAATTTCTATGCTTGACTGTACGACCGACTGAAGAGAGAACTAATTTGCATTTGTTGCGAGGCGGTTGTTGCTTCTAAATTGTTTCAGAGGAGGAACGCAATTGGCTATTTCACAAGACCACTTGTTTGTAGAAAAAGCGATAAAAGAGAGAGAGGCACGTTTCGACGATGTTCAAGAGAATCGATCGATTCTACGCAATATTTTGTACCCTATCGAGTAGGCGCAAGGATATTTGAGGGGCAACGGACAAAATATTAGCTTTATCAATTGTATCCAGGGATGAAAAATTTCCTGCATCGCCATCGTTGTTTTATATAGCATTGGGTTTTCGGAGCATTCAATTGTACACGATTAATAATGCTGACGATCACTAAGAAACTTTCGCTCTTCAAGATATTTCATGAGTAGACGGTTTATCAACATTTCCATGACCTTGGAAAGAAGGCACGTTAGTACAATTGAATGCTATTTGGAAGGGGAGACAATTCGCCTTTTTTAGGGACAGGCTGGACAAATGTTGTTTTCCATCTATTCGAAAAGAGCCTAAAAGAATAGGATAGACAGAAAAGCCATCGCAGTGGAACGTAGCCAACTTAAAATAACACCTCTTCAGAAGCAGGGATGCCATCTGGACCAGCGGATTTATGCAGCTATATTAAGGACTCTTGCTACGAGTATGTAAAAACATCTGCTTGACTGCACAGTTCACACTCGCAATTAGAGGTGGAGCTAAATTGCTGTATGACAGTGTTGAGATGGTAGCAAACTGTGCTGTTAACAAATTTGCTTTGTCGATAGAGCTGACGAAAGAAGAGTCATTGAACGAACTTAGAGAATGATGACTTGGTCGAGTTCTTAACGTTCTTAACAAAAGACCAAAAGTTTTCACTTCCTGTTGGACACAACTGTATTTTCCGCACTGCCCATTAGTCATATAAGAACTTGGTATTCTGTATTTGAACATTACAGACGTTCCTGGTGCACGTAAACTTATTTCTGTTTTCTGACATTGACAACTTTAGAAGTACACGATATGTTGTTCTTGGATCAATGCGGAACATGCCGTTTAGAGTTACGTTAGATATCTAGATCATATCAGCTGATGCCTCAACGTTTCCGTCACTTTTATTTGTGAAACACATTTAATGAGTATTTCATTTTTTTTGAAGTAATAACTTCTTATTGGATCGTAAACCGCTTCGTTACCAAACGCGCTACGGCGCCGGCGCCCGCCAGACTGTCTGTCACGCATTCTACAACAATAGAGGCAGGCTCCTCCTGTCTCATTATAACCCACAGCGGTTAGTTTTTAGCTTTTTAAACAATTTTAATATTAAATAGTTCAAATTCGATTGTTTATATGTCGAGAGTCTCGAGACGCACACGTATTTTTTTACACCACATCGGCGCACTTTCCTGCAACTTGCAAAACACAAACTTTATCACTATCGCAGTCCCGATTATACACATAAAGGAGAAAACGTTTATACACTACTTTAATAGTCAAAATCGGTTAAGTCGTTCAAATAAAAAAAAGGTGAAGGCCCACCCTTTTTTAGTATTTTCAATTATATCTCGCAAACCAAACAAAAAAACGATTAATATCAAAAAATTTTTTGTTTTCCCATCGAAATCTTTCATTTAAACAGTAATGAAACAACAAAACGGTAAATGCCCGACCCAAAAAAGTCTAAATTTTGTGATTTTTCAGATTTTTACCTTTTTAGGGGCCCATCGTATCCTTTTTTTTTCCCCCGTGCAGTGTCGGGTTAGAATAGCACTGCAGCGCCTCCCCGCTTGTCGTAAAAGGCGACTAAAGGAACAATCATATCTAGACGACTAACATCAAAGTGAGTCTAGCGACACACATACAACCTAATAACTCTCCCTAAGTATGCATGCAGATCCCGGGGTTTACACGACTGGAGATCACCGGTGTAGTAAAAGGGAAATCAAACTCATTAAATGGAGCATGCATGTGTCGAAAAGGATGAAAGGAAAATTTTTGAAAAATTTTGAGCATTATGGAAGTACTTGCAAACATAAGAAGCAATACCCCGCCAGGCAGTTCCATTGCTACGCATGGAGCTGATCCTGGACCGAGCAGCAATGTTCGGGTCAGAGCTATACGGATTCCGGGGGCTAGCAAAGTAATGCGACGAGTTGGACGAAAATTTAGAGTCGCGAGTTGGAACGTTGCCGGCGTACCCCACAGGCACTATCACTAGTGTGAAGCAGAAAAGTGGGAGAGTTGTGATCGCTTCAAGATCACTACTCGTAACGCCGGAAATGGAAAGAAGAAGAAGAAGATCGTATCCTCTTTTTCAGGACAGAATCAATATCCTTAACGTGATAGGTTCATGAGGTTCGTGGTTCGAAACCCAGAAACATCAAAGAAAAAACTTTTTTCACGGGTACATATTGTCCATGGCATGAAAAACGTTTTCTAACTTAGATGTCCGGGATCGGCATAAAATTGAAACTCCGCGAAATTCGTTAGGCTCTGAGCTTTCCATAGCTTTGTTGCGCCACACTATTTATTTATTTTGATCAAACGCCTATACCACTGTTCATTTTAACAAAACCGTGAATTTCGAAGAAAATAATCCATAGGCGGGTAACCATTAGACTGTTTCAGAAAAAAAAAAATTTTCTCCCAAACAGGTTTAAAAGTTTCTTTTAGGTATATAAAGACTCCAGTTAAAATTTAAAATTTTAATAAAAATATTTAGGGGTGGCGCATCGCACATTTCGTTTTCCCATAAGATTAACATAGGGAACATTGTTTTTTCTGCTTCTGATTTTTATAACTAGCCAACGAAGCATCGTAACGAAAATGTAAATACATGTTCTTGTAGGAAATTGAATGCTCTACAAAAAGTTCTTTAGACAAAATTTTGTAAAACTAACTGTAACAAAGTTACAGCCTGTCAAAGTTGATTTACCTATAATTCGACCTTTTTTTTTGAATATTCCAGCGAATGCAGGTCTTATAAATAAAGTGGACATGAGTTTCGTTGTAAAACATGCATTTTACTTTAACTAGATGATAACTAATGATTACAGCAACAATAAAATAATTTTCCAATTGAAATTTGGTCGGAAATTTTTTTTTATCGTTTTATTTATTTATTTCTAATGGTAAATTTTTATTTCACCACTGTAACTAACGGAAAACACAAATAAAGAGACAAGTGATTTTCTTTGATAAATCTATAAATTATATTTATTTGAATTGCTATATGATTGTGATGATAAAACTGAGTTTATACTGTTGTTTGAGAACCGTTGTTTGATATAGGAATGCCGACATAACCTCTTTTATACAAGGCAATTTACGTCCAACGAAGTTTTCTACTGGATCACCAGTAAGACGCATCAGGTTGTCCATGGTTAACGTAAACTCAGAGTTACTAGAAAAAGATAAATGTTTTAAGATTAATTATAATATATACGAATAATTAGTAATGAAAATAGTCATCACTAACGCAGGAGCATTTACCAGTTTTGTGGCCAACAAATGTGACTTCATAGTCACGCCTCCACTGACTGACTAACGAACTAACTATACTAGTAGTCATATATCTCCATCGCCATAATAATAGATTTATCAAAGAAAATCACTTGTCTCTTTATTTGTGTTTTCCGTTAGTTACAGTGGTGAAAAAAAAATTTATCATTAAAAATAAATAAATAAAACGATAAAAAAAAATTTCCGACCAAATTTCTATTGGAAAATTATTTTATTGTTGCTGTAATCATTAGTTATCATCTAGTTAAAGTAAAATGCATGTTTTACAACGAAACTCATGTCCACTTTATTTATAAGACCTGCATTCGCTGGAATATTCAAAAAAAAAAGGTCGAATTATAGGTAAATCAACTTTGACAGGCTGTAACTTTGTTACAGTTAGTTTTACAAAATTTTGTCTAAAGAACTTTTTGTAGAGCATTCAATTTCCTACAAGAACATGTATTTACATTTTCGTTACGATGCTTCGTTGGCTAGTTATAAAAATCAGAAGCAGAAAAAACAATGTTCCCTATGTTAATCTTATGGGAAAACGAAATGTGCGATGCGCCACCCCTAAATATTTTTATTAAAATTTTAAATTTTAACTGGAGTCTTTATATACCTAAAAGAAACTTTTAAACCTGTTTGGGAGAAAATTAGAAAAAAAAAAAAAAATTTGAAACAGTCTAGTAACCATATTTGAAGAATATAAAAATCCAATTCTAAAAACCAATCTGCGAGTACGTATATCCGCAAATAAAAATTAAGTAGAGTTTGCTACCACGAAATGCAATAGAGACCTCTAATAAAAATGCTAGTATCCAACAGCATCCAATTTTTTCGAAAAGGTGTAAGTAAATAAAAAAAATAAATAAATAGGGTGGGACAACAGAGCGGGGAGCCTCGGGACCTTGCGCTTTTCTCACAATGGAGGGGATCTACAATTTTCTACCGGTTCCGAACCGAGAAAGCGTTTTTTACTAACGGAGGACTTGCCAAAGACGATACTCGTCGAAAAACATTTTGCCTCTGTTGGGATTCGAACCACGAACCTCTGGGTTAAAAGGCAGACATGCTAACCATCACACCACGAGTACCTAAAGGTGTATATTATTTAAAAGGATCTATATAAGCGGAAACTTTTCGAAACAGGAGACTTCAATTGAAAATTTTTGAAAATAAATGCAGAGCACCATTAGGAATTGACTGTTTGTGACGAAAATCGATAAACTTATAAACCTAAGATGCATCAACGCTAAGATGCATTTGTTGCATAGTAGAACAACAACACTCATTGTAAATTTCTTAAAACTATTGAACAAAGTTTAACAATCTCTCTAAGAAGAGCGTATCAAAAAAAAAATCCTCAGATGCACGTTAGAACTCTCGACGAATTGATAGAAGAACACAAATATGCAAACCACAAGAGTCGTTCTCGTTGTTGTTGGTGTTGAACGTGGTCAACAAACCACGCAACATCGCTTCAAACCATCCCTCATTGCAGCATTTGATGACTAAACCGCAACTGACCGAAACCATGCACACTCTTTGCTTCTAGAATACCAAATCACTTTTACCACACCACACACCACAAAGTACAAACCAGAGTTGATTTAATAAAAGGTGCAGTGCAATAGTCATGCAACAAACTAAACAGTTTAAACCAGGAAGAAAAAAGTACAAGAGTCACATTCTGGAAAACCTGTCATCCGAACACAATTAACCCGCGGGAAGATGAAAAATCCAACAAAAAGAAAACGAAAAAAAACACACAAAACTCATAAAGAAATATGAGGAGAAAAAACCTCTGTTGAGAGGTAAAGTCGTGCGCAGCAGCGACATTCATGATCAGTTTGGTTCTGAACTTGGCCGTGAGTAGTTAGTGGTTCCTACAACATTCTAGTAGTTAAGAATAAAAATACGTAATTAGAACAGAAATGTGGCGAATTATTATCTGCGCAGTTCTTCTCGTCGCTTGCCAAGGGCAACAGTTGGAAGAAAAACCAATCACGACCCCAGAGAAGGATAAGGACCCACCTCCAACAACCGTTGTAATTCAGGAGAGTCCAACACCTCCACCACCAACAATACGGCCAACGGAAGCTTCTCACGTTATCATAACGGAAGAGGTGACAAAGCCTCCACTAGAAGTCGAGTCTCCATCAGCTACTCTCCCAGTTGACCAAGAAGAAGAGAACACAATCGATCCTAAGAGGCGAGTCATCACTTATGACCAGCGACAGGAGGGCCAGTACAACATTCGAGCTGACTTAGAAAATTTCATGATTGTACTCATTCCTCCGAGTCCTTTAGATGGCGTTAATATTCTCGATCTTCTTTCAAAATCCTCAAAACGAACCAAATCATCTCACAAGAAATACCACCAAGATTCGGCGGGTTCCAAATACCGTCAGTCACTCAAATCTGGCTCAGGTAGCCATAACTTCAATTTTATTGGACGACACCACCAGTCTCAGCAGCAAAGTCCTCATATTATAGTGGAAGAACAACAACCTTCGACAAGAATCGCTGAATACATTGAAGGTCGTACTCCTTACAGAGTGGACATTTCTAGCACACACTCCGACTTGGAGCAACTCCAACAACAACATCAACAGCAATTTCAGCCACAACAGCCGCATGGACCACAAGTAGATGTTCTTCCACCACCCTATCCACTTTCATATCATCACCTCATCAAACCATTCCACTTGGAAGCAGAGCCTACTGTCATTCAAGCACTACCTCCTCAATCATCTCCAAGTGGTGGCAAATTCGTGGACTCCAACGGAAACTTCTTCCGAATGGCTCGTGCAATCCAAGGTGGACTCTATGGCCTCCTGTCACTTGATTCTAATAGAGTACAGCCACGACAACGGACCATCTTCGATGAACAACTCCTTAGAACTCTCGACGACGACAATGACGACGATGAAATCGGTGAGTCCCGAACAGCCGATCTGCCCTTGAGCAATGACAGACTCGAAGAAGCTGTCCACAACTACGTCTACCCACCACTAAATCCCTTGCGTTTCAATCCAGAAATCTTGGATCTACACTCGCGATCAATGCACTCGGAGTACCCCAAATACAATGATGACAACAACGAGAGTATCAAACCAACGGAAATTGAACTAAAACTACTTGGGGCTACAGAGGAATGTGGACCGGATAGAAAGCGAGATAGCTATGGTATTTGCCGATTTGCTGAGGGTTATTAAATAATAATTTAAAAATAAAAATACAAACGAACTGACTATTACTACTCGTACTTTAGCGTGTAAGGCGTTTACTTTTTATTTAAGTGTGCTAATCCGACACAGCACGTAAATTTGATTTATTGTAAGAGATTCAATGTTAATGTAGGACTTTGTAGTTAAATGAAAAATAAATTAACAGCTCTATGATAGAGACTCAAGTTTATTGATTTTTTTCTTTTAAGGTATTCTCCAGATTCGGTGCGGTCTATTCAATTTGGCAAATTAGTTTCCAGAGGTGTACATGATTTATTCATCAAAACTCTCGCTGAATATTAAACCGTTCGGGGAATTCATCATAAACAAATAAATTTATATCGAAGCAGGGGATAACAACTTAAAATAATCATTTTGGGAATCAATAATTTTTATTCATAGTCATAAATGGCACACTCAGAGGAAAAAAATAACGACGAGAATATTACTAACAGTAGCTTGCATGCTAATCAGTGTTTAAACAATTTTTTTTTCATAGGTAACGGTGTGTGTACCTATATATTATTTGGGTCTATAATAACGACTTGGTTTGAATTGAAAAGAGAAAACTATTCTCTTTGTTTATTTACATGTTCATTGTTTGGGTCAATTTTCATTGTCCAAATATATTTTTTAATAGAGAATTTTTTTGTTCGCTTGCTGTGATTGCGTACACGTTGAAAGATATTCCAAAGCTTTTTCACAAAGCAATGGAATATTGTGCGATTAGACTTGCTTCCAATACCATGTTCCGATTGATGTTACTCGTTTGTGGGATAGATCAATATAAAAATCTTTGTTTGAGGGGAGTTATGTGGTTATAATTGCAAATTTAAATACTCACGGTATTTTTAACCATAATGTTCGAATAGTTTTTGTCAATTTTGTTTCATTCGGCCCTATCGTGGTAACCGTCGGAGCGGAGTTTTCTCCGCAACGCATCTTTTTTCGGAGATTCAATTTTGCTTCGAAGTAGTTATCGTCGTAAGAAATTTTTTACAAATGCGGCAATGCATTGCATTCCCAAAACTAAAATTTCCGCAAACAAAAACTTATCCGAGAACGTCGGATCGTCCGATCGGAGAACTACCACGAAGCAAAATGTCTCCGATCGGAGAGAATTCCGCTCCGACGGTTACCACGATAGGGCCGATTGTCTGCAGATCGTCGACGAAGCATGGGCGCGTATTCCATTGAGCAAGTAGCATAATCTTCTTGTTCTTTACTTTGGCGCGGCGCGGCGTTAAGAGAATCTGGATCTCAAAGGGATCACAGATTTCCCACTTGACTCCTACACACTCGTGGGGGTACGCCGCGCAAAATCTTCTTCTTCCTTGCTCCGGAGAATCGTGATCTCAAAGGGATCACAGATCTCCCACTCGACTGCTTCACACTCATGGGAGTACGCCGCGTTGATCGCAGAAGCGTCGACAAACCTCAAGGTTTAAGATTGTTTCATGTCTGAAACCAACCAAATGCTGAATTCGTTGCATTTGTCTGCACCAGGTTTTTTTTTTGTCTGCCTTTCTTTTTCCCCCCTTCGCGATCGTGTTCGAACGTTGTATGACATTGCCTTATAACGGGGTTCTCTGGATTTCTTCTTTGAACATGAAAATTCCAACTAAGCTGGCCGTGCTCTATTTTTTCCAAGATGATATTTTTAACGTGAAGGTTTCCACGAATATTGATACTTCTAGATCAAGATCGAGGAGTTTTCTCGACACTTCATCCATCCTACGCCGGCGCCGACTATCAGCCCTATTCTGCTATTCATCGGGGGGAATTTTTCTTGAATTTTCACTAATCACTATTCTGCTATTCATTCGAAGTGAATCTGTGTATACAGATTGTGTACACAGATTCACTTCGAATGAATAGCAGAATAGTGATTAGTGAAAATTCAAGAAAAATTCCCCCCGATGAATAGCAGAATAGGGCTGTATATTTTGTTTCACTATTGATCATGAAACCCAGATATTTAAACTTTTCACATTTGGGATGCATATTTCCAAGTCTGGAACAGGCACATTTTTGGGCTTATATGGTGCCCACCTCCTTTTAAAACGCCTACCCATACGTCAATCCATCGTTGCAAGGATGTAGGACTCTCGCTCATATGGACTCTATAGTCAGCAAAGAATAGTTCTAGTTTAGTGTCCAATGCTTACCTCCTTCGAACAGGTATTCAAGAAATGTAATAAAAGGCAAAGGACTCAAGACGCTCCTGTGTTCTCCATTTACTTGTGTTAAATCTTGGCAAAGAGCTTATTGAGAAATGAAAAGTATGTTTTTTAACCATACACTACCGTATCTACTTCATGCGATGATATTTTGAGCAAGAAAGCAGTATATGTACAACTTCTTCTGTTTTCATTAGGTACAAGTTTTGTGATCTCAAAGGGATCACATATTCCCGATTGTTTGCTTCATACTAGTGATATGCCTGTTTTCGCTTCGTTTACCTTAGAAATTAAAATCAGACCTCCCGGTTTCATGTCTGATGCAAATTGATAGCAGATGTCTTTGTTTTTGCGTGTACCAGTGCCCTATTTCACCAACTCACAAATTTGTAATTACAAGAGTTTTTTAACAAAGTTTGTGGGTTTTTGTAAAAATGTTGTTTCACCAAACTTTGTTAATTACAATATTGCAGTTGTATTTTACAAAAGGAAATTTGTGGAAAAATTTCCTTTTCGGTTTCACCAATACAAAATTAAAGTTGTACTTTACAAGTAACAAACTTGTTTATATAACACTAATTTGTGAGTTTTCATTTCACCAAAGAAAATAGACTTACAAAATTTGTTAGGTTTGTAAGAATATTCTACAGGTGAAGGTAGACGTGTAATTTTTGTTACAAATTTGTAATTCCTTACTTTCATTACAAAAATGTCTTTGCGACGAAGGCATAGAGTAGCAATAACAGCCAAAGTGATGATATTTTGATAGTGAAAAAAGAATTTATCGGCCGCGTATAAATTATGATATATTTAAGTTATTTCATTTTAATGAAAAATTTCGTATGAGTCGATGTAAAGCAGAGGATATAATTTCAATTATTGGACCGCAAAAAACCACTCGAGTGATTTCTAAGTCAACAGTTTGCGGATGCGTACATAGAGTTTGCACCGCACAGAGTTGTAAAGACTGCAGTCTTTTTGGTACTAGTACTTGTGCAGTCGCAGTTAATTAACTTATCTTTTGAATGCAGTTAATCTACTGTGACCAGTCTTTTAACTGCAACAAAGCAGTCAGCAGTTAGTACTAACTTTTTGACTGTGCAGTTAATCAGTGCAGTTAATTGACTAAAAGTTAATTAACTGCAGTACATTTAACTGGTCTTAGTCTTTTTAGTCAATAAAAATTCTTTTGTACTGGTGTGATTAAATTTTTAGTCAGCAAGTCTTTTGACTGTAGTGAATTAACTTTTAGTCATTTAACTTTTTTTTAGTCTTTTGACTTTTTTTTAGTCATTTAACTTTTTTAAGTCTTTTGACTGCAGTTAATGTTCCTGTGGGTCACAGGAAATATATAATAGTAGATCATACAGATTTCGTACAAAATTTGAATAAATGGGGTTTTCTGAACTGTTCTCGTCAAAAAACAGAAAAAGAAAGAATCAAAGTCTTTCGGAACATTAACTGCAGTCAAAAGACTTAAAAAAGTTAAATGACTAAAAAAAATTCAAAAGACTAAAAAAAAGTTAAATGACTAAAAGTTAATTCACACAGTCAACAGACTTGCTGACTAAAAATTTAATCACACCAGTACAAAAGAATTTTTATTGACTAAAAAGACTAAGACCAGTTAAATGTACTGCAGTTAATTAACTTTTAGTCAATTAACTGCACTGATTAACTGCACAGTCAAAAAGTTAGTCTTAATTCGTGACTTAACTGCAGTACCAAAAAGACTGCAGTTTTTACAACTCTGGCACCGCAGTCGTCAGTTTAATATTCGAAAACATAATATGCTGGCCTAACAAACATCAATATTTCCAGTCTTTATTGATGATTGAGACTGCAAAAAATTAAGAATGTTTTTCCATTCTCTTACTTTGTCTGAATGTATCAAGTAATCGGAAAACGTTCCGAACAATATATCTTTTTTATCTCTGATCAAAGAGGCTGCAAATATTATATTTTCCTTGTTAGTTTTGATATCTACGCAGCACAACGTTCAACAATATTGTGAAAAAACTGTTATAAATAACAAGTTATTTTTGATGCCGGTGCAACAGGAATTTTGATCACTTGTGACCTACAATTCATTTTTCTACAGCTTTATTAGAATCAATCACAAGTTTGTGAAATAAGATCTTGCAATTGGTGAAACAAGAAACGGGTTTACAAATTTGTAATTGTAGATTACAACTACAAATTTGTGGTTGCAACTTTCATTTTGGTGAAATAGGGCACAGGAGTGTTTTCTATTTCTTGTCTTCTCGCCTCGGTTTGATTGTCGTCCGATATTGCCTCTTCAATCCTGAGATGATCTCCCATTTAAAAATGACTAGCTGAGGCGGTTGTGCTTCTATTTTTGCAAAATTTTCGATATTTAGACTTCAAAACATCTTTGTTGTTCTTATCCGATCAAATTTTGCAAAATTAAAACATCATAATCTTAGCTGCCATCAACTTACTCTTATACCGTTGTCACACTGTTCAACAACGTGAATAGTATGTATGGTCTTCCCTTCAGTTAAGGGGTCATTTTTTGATCACAGAAGATAGTCGAATTTTCACCCAATGCTTCCATCAATAAATAAATAAATAGGGTGGCGCAACAGAGCGCGGTGCCCCAGGACCTAGCGCATTTCTCACAACCATGCCTTTTGAGGGAATGGAAGGGACCTAAAATTTTCTGCCGGTTCCGAATGGCTAATCAAAAATCAATTTTCAGTGTACTAACGGAGGAAACTTGCCAATTCCTCGAGAAAGGCGATGCCCGTAGAAAAAAATTTTTGGCTTCTGTTGGGATTCGAACCACTAACATCCCGTGTAACAATCAAGTATGCGAACCATTACACCACTAGTTCCACACGGGTTTCATCAAACTCAAGATTAAAGACATACATCTAACACCTTATTTAAACTTTTCACACCAGGGGAACACTTTCCATTCAAATAAATGTCTCAAATACTAATCCCTGGATCATAAAGAATGGCCAACAACGCTCTATACAATTAAGTAGTGTTTACTGATTTATTTGTCTTTATTTTAAAACATCAAATTCAAACAAAAGTCAATTTAAAACAATTACACAAAATATGATCAACATAACTTCTTTTTTATTTATAATGTTTAAATCTTGCTCTGAGTTTTTCGTTTAATAATTTTTTTTGTTCTTTTGTTTGTGCTTCGATTGTATAAAAATGATTTGTGCCAAAGGCTCCGCCTCTAGCATATTATATATGATATTTAGGATTTTCACGCTCAAATCGTGTGTTTTGGAAAACTAACTTAAAACTATCAACTTAATTTTTAATTAGGAAATAAAGAAACACACAAAAACCAGCCGAGTGACTGGTTACTATTTTTTTACATGGGTAATAAATTAATTTTTATTATTTGTCGGTTGATGTGTGTGTGTGTGTTTTGTTTAAATATATGAGGTTACAAGATAATACTTTAACTAAACTAAATTCGATTTGTTTAAGGGAAGGGTTGAAAAACAAAAACACAAAAAAATACTCTCATTTGTAGTAAAGCAACTCAGTGTTGTGAGCATATAATTGCCCCGTAAATCCGCTTCGACTAGATTTAAATTGGAAACACAAACTAAATTAGACATAAGCAAAGTCTAAAATATATAGCACACGTTACGCACTCACGCCCTGATGTAGAATCATTAGTAATTATAATAAATTTGTATAATATTTTCTACCTGGAAGTATTCTTGATTTTCTGTTTTTGTTTATTACATGCTATTATATTACAATATTCACATACAGAGTGTTAGCGTCTGTTTTAGGAACACCCTGAGTATGCATTTAAAGTGTAATTAAATTAACGAAAATATATTTATAATAATATTTTATGAATAAATGCAATCTATCGAATAAATATGTATGTAACTAATGATAAGGGTAACGAATTGCATTATCATTGTATCGATAGAAATTAGGAAAAAAAAAAGTTAAAAATAATCTCAGATAAATGCGTTTGAAATTAAATAAAGCGGGAATTTTTCTATTCTAAAATTAATTCTTTGTTTTGTTTTGTAAAAAGAAACTGACTATTTGATGAAAATTTATCCCAAGATAAGCTGCGTTTTTACACACTGATGTTTGTTTAAGTGTGTGTGTTGTTTAGTCGGCTCTTAGCAGAGGTTCGGTTTCCTTTTTGGGATGTTTTGGAGTCACTTTGAAACATATGCGGTTGAAATGTTCACACATTTGGTTTACTACACTAGCACCATAGTGCCAATGTGAAAGTGTTGTGCCAATTAAGAGCACATAGAGTAGAAAACGTTCGAAGAATGGAATCCAAAGTCCGAAAGCGATGAATATTACAAATATTGGAGTCATCCAATGAAAAGCCTCGCAGCGAGTGCTTGACATTTGCGATACAATCAAACGGCACTGAAAAAAAATTTTAAATTGAAATTAAGAATAAAAAAGACCCGCTGAGTATGAAGAGGATGAAAATGAGAGTGAATGAAAGAAGGTCCGCTAAGAAAATTCGGGTATTAAAAAAACAGCCAAAACTCCTTCCACCATTGTGAATGCCACCGGAAATACCAAATTGATTTTAAAAAACCAACAAAATTTAGTAGACCAATAATAGCAGCAGCTACATAAAACTTATCTAGGTTGGCGTTGAACACAGGCATTGAATAATGCAGAACATGAAGTTTCCAAAAAGGCTTTTGAGATTTTTCTGTCTTTAATTGAAAAAATTGCATCCTCAAATGGAACGCTTAGCGATTTGTTAGAACCATAAGACTATTATTACTTAAAAAACTTGAACATGAAATCCTTTTGAAGTGAAACCTGCGAAATCTTCGGGGCTCAATTCGCCACCACACTGCAAAAAGTTGTAGCTAAAAGAGCTACATATACTATACCATATCGTAAAAAGATTTGAATAGTAAGCACCATGGGATAAGCCCCAGCTATTGCCCTCACATTGAAAAGTTGCTCTAAATACATCACCGAATTATTTATTCTAAACATGTGAAACATGTGAAAAAATGGCATACAAAGTAGGTAACTGACATTTAACAATCTGACTATTGGTGAGTGGAAAGGACTTCAAATAGGTTTGGTTTTGATATTTCTCGTTATCCTTAGCACAAAGCCAGTTCCAGACAGATAAAAGATAGAACTGTACTTCCACGCAGCACCGAAAAGATAATGAGAAAGATGACTGAAAGCATCGATAAAATATATCACATCTTATAATCGTGTGCACTGGACTTGAGACTTTTCAAAGTTTAATAAGAGGGATAAAAAAAATAAGGCATTTTCGACTTGAACCAGGAAAAGTAAGCGAAAATGCATTCTCGATTTTCTATTTCAACATTGGCTTGTTACATGGTTTGTTACAGTCTCGAAATATCCATAGTAAAATCGATGAAGGTGTAATTTCAGCACTAACAATCCGAGGCTGTTCACAAGGTGGGGTCCTCTCACCACTTATCTATCTATTAAGATTACTGTAACCCAAGCATTAATGCGGTGGGTTTTGGAGATGATCTAGCAATTGTCATACAAGGCTCATCAGAAAGATTAAAAAGGCTTCAAGTCAACTCTGATTACAATACAAAACTGGTGCTCAGGCAAATTGCTCTCCGTCAACCCTAATACTATAGTCATTTTCGCAATCACAAAAAGAAGAAAACTACCCCCCTAACTTTATGGAGAAAAAATACCATTCTCCAAAGAATCAAAATACCTACCAATTCCCTGTGAACTTGCCGCAGCATATGGAAGAAAAACTGAAACCTAAAATGATGAAGTAGGGCTGTAGTATGGTGACCAGAAACAAAAGAAATAACGGCAATACAAGAGCTGGAAAAGCTTCAAAGACTAGCAACAACATGCTTTAATGGATGCATTCTCCGAAGAGACATCTTCGATAATGGACAGCTTAGAAAAACTCAATACCTTTAGTATGTGCTAGGATACTACTATTTCCGTGTACAATGCAACTTCTTCATAGTCATCCCATTTCGGGAAGACTGGGAGAACACAAAGCCCTACCCTTGAAAGAAAGATATGGTCTAGTATACTGACGGCTCAAAAATTAAAACTGCAATTAAAACTCTCCTAGAAAGAACATTTTAGTAATGTCGCTTTCCATTGGTTTCACTCGGGGAAGCACTCATTTTAAAAACCAATGGAACACCCAAAATTGTTTCTATTCAGATTAACGTGATTTCCTTTGTTTGTGTGAAACACCTATGACTCTTAAAAAATATTCCTTGAAGAAAATTTTCTTTTTGACATTTGAGTAACATGTATTAGTGCTTCTTGAGTCGATTCTTACTTCAAATCGAGAAGCGGCTGTCACTCCTCAGAATCATGAGAAGCGATCTTTTTGCACCAATGGAACGGTTTGAGAATGCTTCTGGACGCTCCTGGACGGTTATTTTCGTCCAATGAAAAGTAACATAAGTCTTTATCGTCCATATTTCAAGCTGCAATCAAAGTTCCAAAGCAATCTTTATTTTCTCAGGTGACCAAACTGCCCCAAAAGCACTGAGCTCACCTGTCATAAGATCCAAACTAGTCCAGGAGACAAATATGTCACTCTCCGAACTAGCAAGGAAAAACTCTGTTATCTTCCAATGGATTCCAGGACACAAGGGCTAGAATGAAGGCTGACGTCCTAGGTAAAGACGACGCATCTAGACCAGTCGTTGGCCCTGAATCCTTTGTGGTGTAAATAAAAAGCTTTTCAAATACACAGCCAAGAACAAACTACTAGAAGAATCCAACAAAGCTTGGCCAAACTCATATGGTCAAACCAGTTCAAAACTTTTTATGCCAGAATATACTGAAAAAACATCAAAATTCTGAACTGAACCTCAATAGGAAAACCCTAAAAATCTTGCACGGATCATTAACCGCCCAATTTTATCTAAAAAAAAAAACAATTTCAATAAATGAAGTTGGGGGCCGTTCATAACAACGTTCGCATGCAACGTTCGCATGCAGGTGGGGGGGGGGGGGGGGTCTTGGTCTCGCTGAGTGCGACAAGATGTGACAAGAGGGGAGGGGGGTAAAAAAAAAAAACCTAATCTTAGTGTGACGTATTTAATGGACGGCCCCTTGGTAGCATTCCCCACCTTCAGACTATGCCTCGAAAGTGAAGAAACATCGACCAGAACGCCAAAATATTTAAATTCGACGCAGTCAAAGACCTTATTTTATTTTTTCAAATTAGAGATTCACGTAGGCAAAGAAAAATGGTTTAGAGCATTCTTCACTTAACTAGAGCCAAAGAGCAGAATTAGTATAGACCGTCCGTCGCGTCGTGCTGTAAGCTCTTATTAACAAGAAACCCGGCCTTGATAGTGCAGTTCACTTAAGTTCAGTTAATTAGGTGAACACGCTCAACAGTACCCGTGGCGTACTAGTCAGCCAGATTGCCTGTTACCCTAAATTTACGTGGATCAAATCCCAACAGAAAACAAAAAAGTTCTTCCGCGGATATCACTTTTCGCGAAGAATTTGTGAGTGCTTCGATAGTAATTTAATTGCCATGAAAAGCGCTTTCGCAATCAGTCGAACGGAATTGGCAGAAATTTGAAGGTCCCTTCCAATGCCTTACAAGACATGGCTGTAAGACATGCCTCGCGGTTGCCCGCTCTGTTGCGCCACCGTATGAACGTATGATTGGTTTGATGGATGTTGTATTGTCAGATGTTGTTTGCATTAGGACTTGCCAGACTTGTCGTCAAATCATTTAAAAAAAAATTATCAAAAATATTTGGAAACCATCAAACAATTTGGAGAAACAAACGTTTGGTTTACATTATCCAATACTGGTCATTAAAATCAAACTCTGTTCAACTAATTGCACTGAACTGCTCTAATCGTACGACACACACAGTGCTGTTGTCACCCCAAAACATTTGTTTCTTTAAATATAGATCTTTAAATCAACAGTTTTTTTAGAATCAAAAACAAATTGAACAAATGATTGTTTTTTTTTTCATCAAAGCAATTGCAAACCAATCGACACGCGGTACGCTTTTATTTTTTAATCAGTTCTGTCTATATTTCAATGCTCGTCGTTTAAGATAATACGCTTTCGAATACTTGCCATGTGGGCATTTTTTGGTGGTTAGTTTGATCGCTGATACAAAACAATAACACTTGATAAATATAGCCCAAGGCGAGAACTCAAACGCAATGTTTGTCACAAGAAGTTATCAGGAACTTTAAACTGAAAGATGATACAATCAAAGCCTGCTCATTTTTCACTCGAATAAACAAACAAAATATTACAATTAACTGATATTTTTTTCATAATGAATCATGGCAAAATTCCAATTATTTTATACCAACATTCCGGAAACAAATCATCAATTGACAAAGTAAACATGATACCATTCGATAAGCCAAGTGTGTCTCACCTCTCACCGTGTTTTCTGAATTCAATGGCAAAGACAATATTTACTAAACTCAGAAAATAAAAAAAGGGTAATTGGCTTACTACTGACCAAAATCGATAAGTAAGGTTAGTGCGAAACGCACATGAGAGCGAAGCGGAAAGATAAAGCTCCACCACTTGCCAGAGCAGAGACCAAGTGACCCCCAACTTACTGTTAAAATATATATTCTCTCGTAGATTGGATTAATGCCAGACCTATTAACACAATTACTACAAACTAAATCCCTCCACAATCGGCGTGTATATCGGTTGCACAATCGACTGACTCCTCTTACGTACATTTATATCGCAACAAACCGTCTAATCAGTTTGTAGCAATTGAATTTACTAAGCAAAGCGTGAATACCCCCTCCGTTTCACTCTATGTTTGTGAATGTGAGATGAAAAATTGAGTAATACTCACACTGATGTTACTGAATATTGTTCCGGCCAACATAAACAAAGCTCTTGGGTCAGTTTCGGCGATGTTTGCTTTCGACATCCAAGGCCAGACGAGCAACAACACCATGTATACAGCAAAAGGGTACAACGGGCGCACTGCCTCTCCGAATGGACGCATTTTACCGGTTTTTTGTGTGTACGAACTGCAATACAGATATTACACAATCAAGAAAAATAAATGCAAACAAAAATAAACTATGACTCACTTGTAAACATTGATGACGACCATTGGCATATTTGCCATTGCACTCACATGCAGAAGAAATTCCATTGCAATGCCCAGTGGAATGCCAAAGGGGAGATCCCGTTTCCAAAATCCATGGCCATACCACCAGGTGATCAGGTACATTGCAGTTGAGCCCCACATACTAAAGTCATATCCCCATGGCAAGTAAAGAACCCCAGTGTTATACTTCTCCCAATGGGATATGTAGAAATTGAAAAACACCATTATACAGATGTAGTACATTCTAATGGGTGGAATGGATGCATCACAACGTCCAAAAATACTGTATAGGCATGTAGGGATCAATACAGCTGTGTAGGAATCCAGTCCATGGTCGAAAAGCTCGCCAAGCGGCCCAGCCAGACCAATTCTTCTTGCTTGCTTCCCATCAATCCCGTCCAATGTATAGGCCATGAATATGTTTATCGCAGTACATAACCATACCCAATTAGGAATGGGAGTATATCCTGGTTCGCCAGAACTCGCAAAGAAGTTCCAATCGTAATATGAAAGTAGTACCAAGTTCATAAACGTGAACAGAAAGCCAAGGAATGTCATTAAATTAGGTGCAATCCATCTAGGGAAAAACTGCCATGTGGCATTAGTTTTATTGATTATTAACAAATTGTGGTTTCGCAACAAATTCGTATTATTCACCTTCACTATCCAATCCCAAAAGGGGTGCATTACATAGATACTCAATGGCGATGTGTCTCTTGCACTGTACTATAATATGAAATGGGAAAAAATTGAAAATTACCATGCAACCGGTAGCAAGTGTAGGTTACCTTGTAGTTGTCGAATCCGGTGAGATGTTCCTTCGTCAGGTATGTATAATCCATAATTTCCTGTACCGTCATGTTTGCAAATTGAAATATAGCCTCTCGTTTCAATTACAGGTTAATTAGATTTAATAACGATTTTTTTTCTTTTGTTGGCTGACGCGCCTCTCTTTGTTGTCGTCAACAGGACTCGAGGATTTGAAAAAAAAATCAGCGAAACATCACTTTACACCCCCGAGTAAGCATGATGTACGTTAGATAAATTGACGGGTATCAATTAAATTGAAGTTAAGGCGTTACTATTCTAATAGAAGTTAGGTAATTTTATAATTCAGCCGAGTCCCTAGAATAGAGAATAGACGCAACACAACTATGTACCTCACTCGTTGCTTGAAATTGTTTAAGAACTAGAACTACAGACTAGAAATAAGAGAAGACTTGTGAAAAAGTTTGTTGGGAGATGGTGTTCACAAGAATGAAGAAGAAAATTGTCAATTTGTCAGTTGAAAAATTGTTTTAATTATTAGAAAGAGATTGAAAAAGTGAGTAAGCTAGTGAGTGGCTGACACAATGCAGTGATGCCATACTATGCGTTAACTTTGACGGAAATGTAAAAAAAAAATGTTTTGCCGGTAAGGTGAATCTGCGAAGAAACTTTTGTTGATAGTTTTACTGGATTTCAATTTATGTTTATTCTTGGCAGCTACAAGCTCTTTTTCTTACCCTGGTGTGAACAAAAATGATATTTTTGTAGCTTTTGTAGACATGTGTTATCCACATCACTCAGGGTGGTATTCACCAAGAAATCTTAAACTAAGTGCCTCATAGACCTATTCACCGACCACTATTAGTGCAGATTTATGAGCGCTCATAACACTTAAGAGTGGTCGCTACCACTCTTAAGTTATGAGCGGTTGTTGTTTTAAATAACTTCGAAAATTCGAAATTTACTGACAGAGTCATTTGTGGTTGTTATTCAAAAATCAAAATGGAAGGAGAAGGAGCGTTGAAAAAAATAAGAAATTCGAATTATGGTTTGCAATACAGAGAATGAATTAATTTTACGTTCTACCTTTTCTTAAATTTCCGAAAATTTTTTCTGTTTTTGGTTTGCTTAACAGCTGAATTTGACAATTGACACTGAAACTGTCGAAGTAGTTCGAAAAGTGTGCGTTCACAGGCTCAACACCCTTATTTTTCGAATATTCGAATTAGCTTAGACTAGACCCTATTATTGCTTGGTGAATAGCACATCCAAATTTAAAACTAACAGCCTCTTAGCTTTAAGAGCGCTCTTAAGATTGTTTGGTGAATACCACCCTCAGAGTAATAAAGCCAGAGAGGAAAGTGCGGCAAGGTAGTGCAGTGTTGCTTAAAAATTAATGTTGTTTTCTAAAACTGGTTTCACTCCTTCGCTCCTCTTTCTTCGGCGTTTGGAATTCATTTCAGCGAAATTGACAGTGGTTAAATTGCTGGATTTCTTCTTTTATTTAAACGCATAAAACAAGACTAGGAATCGTTCATTAAATTGTTTTGGGGTCTGCTAAAGAAAATTTAATAACTATCAGCGGAATTTTGCAGCTGATAAAAATTAAGTAGAGACGGCGCTCAGATAGAAGTTTGTTTACATATTGGTTTTCAGTTCTTTGCCCCGATATTTGAAAAGCGTTTTGGAGTGAATTCTGTTGTTTTCCAAAACTAAAATCCGGAGTGAATTGAAGAGTTGGAGTGAAAGATTTGACAGATAAAGTCTCCAATTCACCCCGAAACGTTTTCCAAAAATTATTTTGGTGTGAATTCTTGGAGTGATTTCTTCACTCCCATTTCTGTTTAGGTGCAAAGGAGTGAACTCCACTACATAAACAAACTTTCATGTGACTGCTTGTCAAAGCAAGCCGCAAGTTCTATTTAATTTTTGTCAGCACTAAAAACGCGCGATAGTGGATAAATTTTCTTTAGACCATTAAATATTTATTTATTTTATTTTAAAATTCAAGTGAACGATTTTTAGTCTTGCTTTAAGCTTTAACATGAAGAAGAAATCTAGCAAGTTTACCACTACAAACGCAATCACTCCAAATCTGTCAATTTTGCATAAAATGAATTCCAAAAGTCGACAAAAAAGGAGTGTAGAGTGAAAATAATTTTGGAAAATGACATTAGGGAAATCATCTGTCAAATTTATCACTCCAATTTTATTTAAGTTTTAGAACACGACATAAATGAGAGCGGGCCCCAAAAAGTAGAACCAGCACTTTTTGCTTTTAGAGAAGTTTTTCGTTTTACTTTTTCGATTCATTTTAATTTTTAGAGCTGGGTTGGAATATTCCATACCAGTTGGCTTTCAATTTCGATTGTGTATGTAAAAAAGTTTAATTATATTGTAAATGGCTTGCAATATATTGTTCGTGTAGCAAAAGCAACAATGTTACAAAAGCAACAATGTAAGCAAATGGAATTTGAGGGTCAAGAGAAGTAAAGGTTTTCCCTTTTCTTATTTATTCCTCTAAAGTTTCAGGTAAAGGGGGTATTCTCTTTGTGAAAGAACTTTAAGAAACTGGATTAGGATTGGTACCAATTTTCTTGCTAACAAATTTAAATTTAAAGTGTTTTTAAAAATTGAATTTTAGTCCAAGCTTGAAAAGTTTTCACCTCGCTGCATACGTCAAAACTTTGACATTCCATAATATTTACCCAAGGTTGCATAGAAAGGGCGCAGTTGACTTGAGTAGAAAAAAGAACTCAGTTCAAAAATCTCTCCACTAGTTCTTGGATTGAGCTTTTCAATTTAGCAAACTGCCATTGAAAACACATTTCCTATACGGTCAAACTCAAACTCATTTTTCTTGCTCAGATATTTTTATTCAAATGTCTCACTTCAAATTTCAGTTATGTTATGTCATATATATGTATGTATGTAATTTGTATTTATATAATTAATCTTTTTTATTTATAATTTATACTCAATGGATCGGTTTTGTAAAAACGGACGTCATAAATTCGATAAATCAAACAAATCAATCACAATCGTGTAAATAAATATAAAAATCTCTACGCATAAGAATATTTTAGTAGGTAGGTATGTATAGTCGTAGTTTAAGTATTTCGTATAAATATTGTTTAAAACGTATAATAGATAATAGTTCTATTTTACATGTTAAAAAAGAAAGAAATATGAAGATTTAACAATCACAATCAAGTAAATAATTAGTTAACACAAATTGCGTGGTTTGCCTTTAAGGTTAGAACTTAACTAACTAATCTAAATTTAACTAACAAAATAGGAAACAATTCGTTTAAAATTAAAATCATTTTTTAACTAAATTCTTTACGAATCAATAAATAAATTTGTTTGACTAGGTTTACGTTATTGTTTTTTAACAGAACAATGTTATGTGACGGTTATTCATTTCGTAGTTTTACTCTATTTTGTATTGTTGCTGTGATTTATTTTTTAAAACGACTAAAAATATATTTCAATTATTATTTGCGTCTTTTTTTGAACATTTCATTTTTTTTTTATGTTAAGCTCAAAAATTGTGATGAGAGGTTTATTTATAGTAATAAAATTGAATTGTGTCTTTTTTAATTGCACATTTCCCTAAAGAGCGTTTAATGATATCTTTTTTGTGTTCTTTAATTAATTTATTATTTTGAAATTTATTGTGAAAAGATCAATGGATAGTTGATTTTTCGAAAAGAAGGCAATAGAGCGCATTTTCTAGTTACATATTAGTTTTGCGGTGTCTAAGTTTTAGCGAATTTTAAATATAAATTGAATTGATTTATTTGTTTACTTTTTTATCCTTCGTCGAGCATTGCCTGGACATCCGGATGTACTCAATAAATGCAGTTTCCAACCACCGTCCAGTGGTAAGTGAACATCGTCGTGGCAGAGGGGGCAACGAGCGGCACCAGTTTTTAGCTCTAAGTCGAGGAGAGAAAAAAGTAGAAATTTATAACGACTTTCAGTTTTTGTGTCTAACCCAGCTTCAAACAAATTAAAGAAAGTCCTTACCTCTACAATAGTCTTCCATTTGATGTAACTCATATAATTGCTTGTGAACAGACTCTGTACAACGGTCGCAGGTTATGTAACTGTTCTTTGCTTCGCACTCACCTGAAAAAAGAAAAAGTTTTTTTTCCATTTAACCGAACATTTATTCAAATTCAAGATTATATTTAAGCAAGCAGTTCGGTGTAACTAAAAGAGAGTTTTATTTTAGTGCATTACGTTTAAGCGAATTTTTTCTATTTTTATTTATTTAATTTTAGTCCAGAAAAACTCTTGCTTTTCTCTTCGAAACCAAAAACAACTTTCTCTCCTATCCGGGAGAGGAACTTTTATTTATTTCCAAATGGAAAAGTTTTAGACGCATCAGAGAAGAAACCGGTTCGGAAGCTTTCAGATGCCTGAATTTGGTTGCTCACGCCAGCAGGAAGTATAAACTGTCTCAATTGCTTATTAAACTTACTTGTCAAATGATAGTTTAGAGCAGCGACCTCTAAAACCTGACTGCACTGTGGACACTTCGTCAAAAAGGGACACGATTTCCAGTAGTGCCTGTCCAAATGCGCCTGCTCCCCTTGACACGACCAGTCGCAAAATGGACAACGTCTAAAATATACAAAATGTTGTTCCATTAGCCTATGTACGTTCATTACAATCATTGAAAAAAAAAAAAGATAAATCAACTAACATCACATCAGGCTCCTCGATAGACTCCGAATTCGAGTTTGAATTTGAACTCTTCCTTGAATTACTTGAAATCATGGATTGCTTCACTTTCTCATTGTATTCCTGCTTTCCATTGCAGGCAATTCCAGCCGCATGTCCATTACTGTCTGTTCCATTTCCACTTATGGTGTGTCCACTTTTGCTTTTTAAAATCCTTGTTTCAGAACGACGCATTGGACTTGATTGTGAGTCAGGGCTCTTCGACCCAAACCCAAAGCCAGTTCTACTGTCATAAGAATGCTCTCCCCGAGATGTTTGCTGTTTATCACTGCTTCTGTTTGATGGTGGTGAGATAGGATCACTAGAAGGACCTGAGAAGTGCTTGTTAGCTTCTAGCATTTCCTTTTTTCGTTCCATGTCAAGCTTATCGAATTCTGTGAAGAGTTGGCGGTATAAGAGGTTCCTCCTGGTGATATCATCGTCAGGAGGTAATTGCTTCCTGACTAATCTCGGATTAACTTTGTAGACTAGCAACAGAATCCTTTCGGCTACTTTTCGAACCGGTTCTGCTGGATGATGTATGCCTGAGCATCCACATTCCGATAGGGCGCGACAAGTCAAGCCACTATGCTTGTCTGTGCTGATTCCTTGGCTCAGCACAAGCTGCTCTAACATTTGCATGCGGCTCAATGCCAATCGTGGATGAGTTCCAGAACTGACTGCACGGGACAATGCTGGTGCCACTAAGTGTTGTTCACTCACCTCAGGGCAAGCGGCTATACTCAAAATTGTATGCTGTGCCAGAGTGTGGATCCTCGCTGAAGGATCTCCACTTTTTGCCAATAACTCTGGTAGAAGACGATCTACACAGCGGGCGACTTCACTCTGAGATACTCGACTGGGCACGAACTCTAAAAACAGCACCCTTACAGTTTCCGTAGCTTGGCTAAAGACTGAGTAAACAGCATCTCGGACTGCTCGGTGCAATAACAACGCAGCACTACGAGCCACTTTATTTGCTCCAGCCACACATTCTCCTTCGGTTTCTTGACCCTTAAGAAAGTTACGTAGCCGCATCAGACCATCTTCACGATCTTGAAATTGACGAGAGTAGAATTGCTCAACCTAGAAAAGGAACACAAACATTTCATTGGTCATTACAAAGAACTACATCAACTCACTAGCTCATTGCCAAAGACGAGAATTGGTAGCGCAGCCTGTCGTCGTTCCCGATCATTCAAACGAGATCGTCCCCTGTTTGGATCCGCCTCGAGCAGCGCTGTGCCTTGGCATTCCCTTAAAAATTCATTAGTATGTGAACTGAAAATTCAATATGATACAACCACAACTTAAATAGAACCACCATTGAGAGAGTATACAGAGTAATGTTTTATGTATTGTTTATGCATGTATACAACTAAAGCACTTATATGTATAGTCTTCTTTCAAGACCCATGCAAGCTTGAGCTATGAAAATAATGAATCTACAGAATTATAGGTCACAACATTGATTTTGAAGCCTTCGATTGCTTATGATCACTTACTGTCTCAGTGTAGGAATAGCGCGTTCTTCGTAGTCTTCATAGCTATTCCGAGGGGCGCTTTTATTGCGTCTTCTTAGAGAGCCTTGATGGCTCGACATAGGTGATCCTCGGCTTGGGCTGCGTCCTATATTTAACTTTGGAGAATTCGGAATATCGTCGTGAGACTTACGATGGCTACCAGTTGAATGAGTAGAGTGAGTGTCACTAGCTGTGCTCTGTGCTCCAACTCCACCACCCCCGGAGCTGCCACCGTCAGTCGATGATTTATCCTCTTGTGCACTTTTGGGACTCATTGTCGCTGTGAAATGTGCTTCAGCTAATGCAGTTGCAACTTCCTGTAAGCTTGGGGCAATTGGCAATGTAGGTTTTGAGGAATAGACTTCAGATGCTAAGTCGTTGTCAGCAACCACCCCGTTTCGTTCCAGTAGTTGGTCAACCAGGAGTTGTTTTATAACAGCTCCTCGATACATTTCAATTTGTTCCTTCCTTAACTTGGCTGTTGTGAAATCCTCCTGTTGAACTGCTTGTCTCTTTGCCAGCGAGTAGCGTCCTAGTCTCTCTCCCGCAACCTTCAGGGATGACATGCAGAGCTTCAGCTTCCTGGCATATTCAAACCTCTCATCGTTGACAGCTTTAATCTTCTTCTCTTCCATAACACGAATTATTTCAGCAATTGACTCTTCCACATACATGGAGAACAAAAGATCATCACAAATCGAAGCCAATACTGGCTCACCGTTCTCTGTCAGTTGCACATCTCCCGTTGTATCCTCACCATTCAAATTACATTCCAAATCTTCACCCAAAACATTGACTGCTATCATAGCAATCTGTCCCTCTGTATTGTAATCATTTCTATGAGGAGTGCTCAAACGCAACTTGAGATGAGTTCCCTTTCTAGGATTAACAGTGACACTCTGCAATTCTCTTGATTTGAAATTCGTCCCTGCATTGTCAGAGAGTGCAATAAAACCTAAAAAATCAAAACATTGGCTTGATGGTGTGCTTGGTATCCCTTTTGGTGAATAGTGAAGCCAGAGTTCAACTTTTTCAGCTGTAAATTTAAAAATGCAAACGGTTAGTATAGTTTTGAGTTTGGACAAAAGATTTTGATGCATGGCTTACGTATGAGATACTGGTGGGCTAAGATTTGTATGCGACATATTTTGGCCGGCTTGTGGAATCGCAATACTATATCGTGTGGGTTTATATTACTTCCGGGACTACTGCGCCAACCATGTACCGTTGGTCCATGAGAATTTAACTCACTTGCGGGAAACGATGGGTCCTCGTCTGTAAAAATTAAGTCACATATTATATAATAACATTTATTTTTTATCTTAAATAATTTTTTATGAAATTAATTTAAATTTTATGTTCAAATTCTTTGAGTGACATTGAAGGATTGAACTTGTTGGATTAAATGTTGGACTCTTTTCTTTAGATGCAGTCGATCTCAGTGGCGACCAAGACACCCTTTTGTTTCATATTTGATTAGTTGCAATGATTGGCTCTCTCTGAATCCATATAGAACAGACCAAAGAGGGTGGACTTCTTGGTGAAACTGAACTACCATTGACTATAATTTTTGTTTTTGTTCATTACATTTTTTTATAATAAATTTTGCTTGGGTTTTAGGCGTCTCTTCCGACAGGCATTCCAAGGTACCCCGGGCATATTCTAAATTCTAAGTTCTAACCTCTAACCAGATGGCGATAAAGCACGAAATAAAAAATGGGCACGAACGGGTTGCACGAACTTGAGATTGTGTACTAAGTACAATGTACAACATCGAAATCTCACGGCTGAGAAACTGAGTACAAGATTTTTTAGTTCTTCATAATATATTTGAAAATATAAGGCTGCTAACACCAACAACACATTAATTATGAAAATTTAATAAAACCACATAATATAAAAAAAAAAAAAAT
Source organism: Melanostoma scalare (assembly GCA_949752695.1). Taxonomy (NCBI): domain Eukaryota; kingdom Metazoa; phylum Arthropoda; class Insecta; order Diptera; family Syrphidae; genus Melanostoma; species Melanostoma scalare. The sequence goes on from OX456984.1 coordinate 39,904,134, forward strand.
AAATTAAAAAAAATAATTAACATTATAAGAAAGACAATTAAGAAATAATCTGTCACATAAAATTTTATCGAAATAGTTTGAGCAGTTTTTGAGCAAAATATGTATCATCATACACTTAGTATACACTTATTTCAAGACATAGACCCAGTTTCATATACGGACAAACATGCAAACGGACGTACAGGCAGACAGACAGACGGAATGTCATGTTTTATTGTAATCTCTGCACGATTTAAAAACTTGCCTTATTGTACCTATAACCGCAAGTAGAACTGATCTAATGGCGTATTAGCATCGAAAGCGTAACATTTTCTTATTTGTATTTGTATTTGTATTTGTATTTATTTATTAAACGATAAGCATTTTAAAACAAAGTGTCTTATTAGAAATACTTAGAAATGGAAACATTTAAATTAAAGTAATTATTTAAAAAAGAATTAAAATTATTAAAAAAAGAATTAAATTATTAAAAAAAAAGAATTTTAGGAAAAGAACAAAAAATGTTGTTTTTTTTAAATAAAGCTTGGAAAATTATATATTTGTTAATGTGCTTAAGTTTATTTACATTATTTTATATATATATAAAAGAGATGAGAAAAGAAAAAAGATGAAGTTTAAGAAAGAAGATAAAGAAATAGTTTCAGCATTTGAAAAGGTTTTTTATGGAATTTTCGAAACGTTTGTAGCTATCTATTCCTCTCAGGTTGGCAGGTAAGGAGTTCCAAAGGCCAACAGCGTGCACAAAGAACTGTTGCTTTGAGTTTCTGTATTTAAAAGTAGGGACGATAAGAATATTACTTCTTCGAAGTAGCGGAAAATTAAGCTTTTCGAAAAGATATCCAGGAGATTTTGTATGAAGAAGTTTAAAAAGAAATATCAAAGTTTGATAATCCATATACTTGTTAAAAGACATATTAAAAACACTAGCTGCCTGTACCGAAACATGATCAAAACGACGTAGACCATAAACAAAACGAACAATATTGTTAAATGCAACTTGTAGCTTGCGTTTGTTAGCACTATCAGGACAACAAAAAATGGGGCTACCGTAAAAAAGGGTTGGTAGGACAAGTGTTTTGGCTATAGTCATTTTTGTGAAGACTGGAAGACAACTTCCAGATATGTACAAAACCCGCATAGCCGCATAAACCCGACCAATAGCGCTTGCCAAATGATTGTCCCACGATAATGTTTGATTGAAAACAACACCAAGATTTTTTACTGTTCTAACGTAGTTTAAAGTTTTCCCTCAAGTTCAATACTTGACAGATATGACATGTCAATAGTTGTATTGCTAATAACAATAGCCTGACATTTATTCAAATTCAGTTTCAAACGATTCTCTCTAGACCACTGTCCAATAGCCATAAGGTCTTCGTTTAACCTGGCTGTTGCATCTTCAACCATACCAATTTGATAGCTCAAGTAAATTTGCACATCATCTGCATACATATGCATTTTGCAGTGTTTGAGTATAGAAGGAAGATCGTTGTTGAATAGCGTGAACAAAAGCGGACCTAGTATCGATCCCTGAGGCACACCACTAGAAGTAGTGAGAAATTCGGACAGCCTTGAGTTCGCATAAACAGCTTGAGTTCTGTGGCTTAGATATTGTTCAATGAGAGATAAGGCGGAGTTATCAAAGAAGAAAAATGTTTTGAGTTTGTTCAGAAGTATCTCATGCGAAACAGTATCGAACGCCTTAGAGAAATCCAGTAAAGCCAGAGTGCTGACAAGATTTTTATCAATTTGCTGCCGTATATCGTCTACTATTTTAAGAAGCCCAGTTGTGCAACTGTGTTTTTGTCTGAAACCAGATTGCATGGGTGAAATTAATTGATGATTTTCCAAAAACTCTGTAATCTGTCGGCTAACAATCTTTTCGAATGCTTTTGAGATGAAAGGAAGGATGGAAATTGGTCGGTATTCCTGTTTCTGCGCTTGCGACTTCTTAAGAATTGGAATTATTTTTGAAGCTTTCCATAGTTTAGGATAGCACGACTTTGTAGAATGGTATTAAAAATATGTGTCAAGAAAGGAGATATAAAAGGAAGGATTATTTTTACAAACTTTGGATGCATATTGTCTAATCCAATAGCTTCCGATTTAATATCTTTTACGGCCTTAAATACCTCAACTTCAAAAACTCTTTTAAAGTTGAAACCTGATAGAAGCTGAACACTTCTGTCAACGTTTCTTTCAATCCCAGCATTAACATTGATGTTAGACACGGAACCTACGAACTGTTTGTTTAACTCATTTACATCGCAATCATCTACAACGTTCTTTTGTTTATTCGTGATACCAAGAGATTTGATATTTTGCCAAAGTTTTTTGGAGGACACATTGTTAAATTTTGAAGAAAAGAATCTCCGCTTAGAACTTCTTATTTCAATATTTACTGCATTTCTTAAGGTCTTATACTCCTGTAGCAATTGAGGTAGTCTGAATCTTTTCCAACGTCGATAAGCTGTGTTTCTTTTCTCAATAAGTTTATCGATAGCGTTAGAGTACCATCCTAAGTCAGGGTTTTTGACACGAATACTTTTAATAGGTACAAAAGTATCAAACAGGTTATTTATTGTATTAGTGAAGAATTGCACTTGTTCATCAACGTCTAAGAGATGATAGATATTTTCAAGGTTAGAGTTATAAATATTCGTTATTAGCGACTGCATGTCTATGTTATTGAAATTTCTAAATGAAATATTTTCGGTTGTTGGGACCATATTAAGATTAATATTGTAAAAAGCGACAATTAAATCATGTTTAGAGAAACCGGGGACATCAAGCTGTCCATAGAAATTGACAAAGTCGGGTTTATTTACCAAGAACACATCAAGCAAGGTGGAGCTGGAAGATGTAAAATGCGTTGGCTGATCACTGTCAACAGGAATAAGGTTAAGAGATAAAAAATCATCATTGAAATTTTTTATCCTACTATTTTCTTTATCTAAAAGATTAATGTTAAAATCTCCTGCAATGAAAATATGGTTAAAGTTCAATGTAACTTCTTCTAAGACATCTGTAATAACACTTGTGTCTGCTATATTGGGTGGTTTGTAGATTACACCAACCAGACATTTTTCGGTTGCACAAGTAACTTCTAAAAATAAGTATTGCATTCCGTTACTACCGTCAGCACTGTTGATAATCCTGCTATTGAAACATTTTCTTACGAAAATTGCCACTCCCCCTCCTCTGGAGACCACACGGTCAGACCGGAATACCCTATAGTTGCCTGTGCTCAAAATGCCGCTATCTACCTGGTCAGTCAACCATGTTTCTGACACACAGATAATGTCCATAACAGAGTCATTGAAAGTACTTTTAAATTCATCTAAATGTTTTTGCAGACTTTGAGAATTTATATGACAAATGGATAATCCATCGTATCTGTTTCGAAAAACTTTCAACATTGTCCTAGTTTTGTTCAAATTTGTAAGGCTGCCGACCAGTGAAACTCCTCTATTATCAGCTAAACTCATAACGATTTAACGATAAAAAGCGCCTCCCGAGCAAGATAAAACAACCACAACGAAAAAGAAAACTTAATTTAACAGAAAGTGTTGCTGAAAAGATTTTACATTGGTTACAGTTAGTATTTGCTGAAATAATTTCAAAAAATAAGCAAATTAAAAAAGGAAGAAAAGTAATTGAAAAATAAAATAAGAATTAATGTATGAAAAGAATAAAGTGAAATAGTATTAAAGATGTTCCGGAAGTGGCACTGGTACATCATCATTCCAATTATGTGTAGCTTAATAGTTGTTGTTTTTGTTTTTTTCAACTCCTGGATTTGTAATGCTGCAGTTTATTACAGGTTCATTGTTGGTGTTTTCTCTTCGGTCTTCTTCGTTATCATTATTTACAACTAAGTTTAGCATATCAATGGTGTTTACGGTTTTAGGCTCATCGTTGCTGGTTAGTTTAACGTAAACAAGTCCACTTGAAGTGAAAACAGAAAATAATTCATGTTTGCGCCTAAGACGAATTGCGTGTCGTAAAATTGCTCGGTTGTTTTTGGTTAAACTCTCGTGGAAATAAATTGGGGTATTCGAGTCTTGGCCGAGATCTCTAAGAATTAATTGTCGCGAGTTTGTTCTTCGAAAATCAGCAAAGGCCTTAAGTGTAGTATTTTTGTCGTGTGCCGAGAAAAATTTCACAATAATAATGGAGTCAGCTCTATCCTCTATGGCTTTCGCGAAAGATTCGAGACAGTTTTGGTGGTTGAAAATTCAGCGTGTGGCAAATGTGGTTAAAAGTGTGTTTTAAAATTTCTCCTGATAGCGTTGGTACTCCAATAAGGATGGCATCTGTTGCTAGATTTTTGACGTTCAGAACTTCTATCTGTGCTTTTAAGCCAGCGATTTCAGTGGAAACCGTGTTATTTGAGAGTAAGCTGCCATCATTATTATTATTTATCGGTTTTGTGGAAATGATTTTGTTGACATCTCTATCCAGACAATCAACAGTGTCTCTAGAACGTTGACGCGATCATTGAGTTTGTTTATGTTGTTGTCCATGTCATCAATCTTCATTATTTTTTGTTCTATGGCGATGATTCGTATTGTGAGATTTTCTTCCATAGATCTCAATTGTTGTGATAGTGAATCACCCTGAGATTTTATCTTGGCCAGAATTTCAGTGATGTCATGAGTTGTTGATGACGAAGATGATGTTGTTTTTGATGACTTTAATACGTCTATTGCGGTTTTCGCCTTCCCCGCTCGAGTCTGTACTTGTGCGGGTGAGTGGGATGATGGTGATGATGATGAGAGTGGAGAGTTTGACGCTTTCAAGAGTTTGGGATCGTGTTTGTGGGCCATTGTTTATGTGTGACAATTTACCGGAAAACTAATATGGGTGTATGTGTGATATTCACCGATAAAAAGTATTTGCAATTAAATTCAGACAAAAAAAAGCACAAAGAGCAATAATTTATTTGCAAAAAGAGATCACTGATTGTTATTTAAGTTATCAGTTGTTTAATATTTTCGTTTGTCTCAAATGGGGGAAGAATTTTTGCACTGAATTTTAAAACTACTTTGCAAAACAATTTAAGTTTAGGTTGTATAAAAATGGTTAAAAAGAGAGAGCAAAAGAGAAACACTTCAAATCTTTCTTATTGAATAAAGCAAGAAAAATATTAGGGCAAAATCAGAGAAATCAGATATTTGCGATCAAAGGTCTCATGGAAAAACAAAAGCACTGTACGCCAAAAGCATTAAATAAAGGATTTGTTGTGAGTTGCACCACTTATATGTAGATTATTTTGAACTTTCATAGGAAGAATGTGGACTACACCAGTCAATTAAGAAATAATAGGCTCGTTCATTGAACTTAACCAAAGTTCCTTGCAACCCAAAAATCTTGTTGCTAAGCTTTAAAAAAAACCTAGGTTTTCGGTTCTCAAAAATTGTTTAATCACCACATTTCTCTGCTGTTTGAATGAAAAAACTGTTAAGTGGGTTTGGTACGCCATTTCTGTTTTAGAAAAATATCATTTAGTTTTCCCAAAATTGCAACTAACGCCACTTCTACTCTCAAGGCCTCATATCAACTATATCTATTTTATCTTTCTAGTTCTTCTTAGCTATTGTCATGCACCTGACTTGATTTCAAAGAAGGTAATACGCATGACTTTTATATTTAAAGCAATAGAGTGTCTGTGTACTAATGGACTTAGGTGTTACCCTGGTAACTGAATTTATTATCTGTAGCAAATGTAGGTACATATGTAAAATTTAAAAACTCAGTATTAAAAAAAGATTTGAGTCGTTTCACCTATCGCATCGTCAACATCTCATACGGTTTGCTACACTAAACTAACCTATGTACATTATACTTTCACGTTTTAAGCAAAAGATTTTCTATTCCCTTGTCCAAACCACAAACTTTTATTTTAGTCAATTGAAAGTCAAATCATCTCCTTTTAGCTAGTAATTTATATTTTTGTTAAGACAGCCTTTAGATAAGTGATAAACATCTTTCTAATTATTCTACCTATAGAAAAGTCATCGACCTTTGGTTTGGAATTTCTTTCTTTTAAATCTCAAACATTTTTTGGCTAAGAACCAATCAATACTTGTGACAAATCCACAAGTGTTCCCACATTCTGATAATTGAGATACACTCTCTGGACAGCAATATTTTCAATCTACTCAGTGTGAATAGACCCCCCCACTGTTCATAATGCCCTATCACAAATACTTTTCTAATACCAACCCGGTCAAAACAAAAACCACTTTTATCTATTCTGCTGAGTGTATACTGTATAGTATGTAATTCCATTCCTATGTACCTCTCCACTTCATTTCGTTTCAGATTCATTTCTGGGCAGGGGTCCGCTCTAAGTCGATAGTTCTAGTTGCTAGTTCATAACGAAACGTGGAATCGAGAAGTGATCTTGTGTGTACTAAGTGATTCTTAAATAACCTTTAAACCATAAAAAATATGGCCCAAAACAGCACAAAAGAAACCCTACCAGTATCGAAATGGAAACAATTACAGTCTTTATTAAACACCCTCAATCATATATTGATTGGTTTTGTGGTCATTTACATGACAATTTTAGCTAAAAGCCTTAGTTTTTCCGATACATCTTTACATGCGCTAGTCGCTACCATCGGGGTATGTGTGTTGTGTATATGTACTCAATGTGAACAAATAATATATCTAATTTGAAAAGTGAAATGATGAATGATAAAATAGAACGCTAGAGTTCTTATTGTTTGTGTCAAATTCATGTCGTTGCGTTGTTATGAATGACACGCACCGGTCTTATACCGGCTTTCAAAAATTCTAAGAATAAAAATCTACTGAACATATTGAATCATGATAAGATGGAGTGAGTAGCTAGTTGTTAAACTAATCATCATAACGGTGCTCAAAATTTGTTGAAGGGGATTAGATTTCTATAAACATGATGTGGCGGTGATTTTTTTTTATTTTGCTGATTACGTAATACGTAATTCTACAATCTAGGGAACTCAAACTCAACGATTTATAACCGATAGAAAACAAGCAATGAAAAAAAGTCTTAGAGAGTTTTTCTTTGACGAAAGAATTATTAGCATTACAAGATCGGAAGCTTCACTCCATTTGTAATAAATACGTAATCAATCCTATAAAACACAGGTTTTCTTAACAATTTTCCATGTTTCATTGAAAGAAAGAGTTTAATCTGTAGTTACTCTCAATGCGGGACATCTACTCTGAACTCACGCACACTTACAAAAACACCTGTTCTGTCAGATTTCAAATGGAAAGTAGTTTGCTTGTTGTAAATTTGTTTTGCCAGAGATTTAAGTTCAAAAAAATTTGCTATAAACTATGAGAAAACAAATGACTGAGATAGAATTCATTAATTTGCTATAGAGAGCAAACTAAACTACAAAATCTATATCTACACATATAATAAAAACGTAACAGTTTGTTTGTTTGTGCACGCTAATCTCAGAAACGGCTTATCCTATCTAGATGAGGTTTTCAGTAATATATTGTGGTAAGCTTCACTTAACATTTAGTTTTTATTTCATGTCAATCGGTTGATAAATAAAAAAGTTATGCCAATTCTTGCGGACGAACCTAGTATGAAAATATGATTCGTTTTAGATGATCGTTGGCTTCACTGCAAATACTAAGAAAAGCTTGGATACATTTTTTATTAAGTAATTCTCGATTTGAGAGTAAATCGTTTGAATTTAAATGCAAAATGCAATTAGACAACAACAGTTTATTTATTATGATTGTGCTGGGGACCTGCAACGATTTAAATTGAAATCAAGGGTCAAGTTCGGAAGCTTTACTGCGTTTGTAATACCTAATCAATGTGGAAAAACACAGATTTTTTTGAGACCGTTTTAAATCAATTAAGCTTGTTCTATACTCTTCAATTTCTAGTACAAAAAAATCTCGTGCCTTAAATGCAAAAAATTCTGACCTTTAAGTGGCCTGAATATTTTTTAGTTTATGTAGGATATAATTCTGTCTTTTCATGTTCGATCATTTTTTATTCTTTGAGTAAAAACTACGATTTTAGAACAAAGAAACTCAGTTAGTGCTTGAAATAGGTATTGAAGGACATTCACAGTCTCATTGTTATAGCAACACAAATTACATTAAAAATTAGAATGGCAATAAATATGAAAAAATTATAAATACACAAAAAAAAAAAAAACAAAAAAAATAGGGAAACCAACAAATACAAATATGTAACTTACGAGAAAAAATTACTCTCACGAGTCAGTAAACAATTTTAATTAAATTTATATTTTTCCAAATCACTACAAAAAATAAATAAAAACTCGCTTCCCGCAGTCTCTCTGTGTTTATGTATCCTAATATTTTTAAAACTACGCAACGTATTTGATATTTTTTTTTTAATAGATAGAGTGATCAAAGAGCCCCATGTTTCGAAACAGGTCATGTTTTTGATTAAGTATAAATTTCAATTAAAAAAGACACGAAATTAAAAAAAAGTTCTAAAAACTGTTCTGCTGAAATTTGGGGTGGCAACTCCAATGCCTTTTGTAAAATATAAAAAAAATTATTTTCATGACCAAACCTCATGCAGGACCTGGTACCAGAAAACAACATAAGATTGTAGTTGTGTTTATTGACCTGCTCTAGATCGATCTAGAGCAGAAAAAAGCATCTTTTTGTTTAATAACAATTTTTCTGCTCCGATCAAGAACTTTTTGTGTTTGCGCTTGCTTTTGAGTCAGAGCTTGAGATTTGAGCTAAGTGTCAAAGTCAGCTGTTGACATTTGCTTCAAATATTTTTGTTTATATTTTGCGTTTTGCAAAAAAAAAAAAAAAAAATCAATTGAATTAACATCGCATGTTAGTTTATTTTTGATTCCAATGTTTCCGAATATAGATTTTTATTATAGTAGGATAGCAAACATAATTTTGCAAACAAGTTATAAGGTCACAAAATGTTTGTTGTTGTTTTTTTTAGCTGACTTTTGGCACCAGCTGACCAGCTGACTCTGCTCTAAGTTGCCTGACATTTTTCATGTTTCTTGCTCTGCTCTGAGCTGCGCTGCTCTGCTTTTTTCTCATTAAACACACTTTGTGTTAGCTCTCATATTCCTCGAAATAAATAGATAAATAGGGTGAAGCAACAGCTCGGGGAGCCCCAGTGCCTAACGCATTTCTCTTAGCCATAAAAGGGAATGTAAGAGACCTACGATTTTTCGCCGATTCCGAATGGTCAATCGAGAAGGCGCTTTTCGTGGCATGAAATTACGATCAGAGAAACTGCCAAAATTAACTAGTCAACAATAACACAAATCTATAGTCATTTAAAATATCCCCAAATTCTAGCGGACCTATTTTTTCTCTGCCGTATTTATACTTTCAATAAACTTGAAAGTGGTACGAAATGTTTGGCGCGGTCCTCAAAAGTGAATTCAATTCATTTAAATGAGCCTATAGTGCTGAGATTAGCTTAAAATGGCTCTTGGGTCATTTATAGTTGATTTAAACTTCACACTTTAAATTTTAGTACCTGGTTGACCGAGCCTTGGGATTTTTTTTTGTAAATCGTATTTACTGAACATTATGTTTACACATACGTACTGATGAAATGTGAATAGTTTTTTTCGATCTCATCGACGTCATAACGAAAAAAATATACTGTCCATTTTCTCCAAAATGTTCTTGAGACGAGAAGTGGCCTCGTGGAGGTTAATTATTTATAAGCGTTTTTTTTTAAAGATCTTTTAGGGATTTTAAAGTAAAATGCGTGAATATATACTCATATATTTTCTTGGTCTAACCTCATCAAACTAAAAATTTGTTGAATTATTGTTAACAACGGTATCTACTGTCAAACCTAAAACCTACAGGCCCGGTTGTCAATAGTACGACTACTCCCCAATAGATATCAGGAAAAGTTGGATCGATTTTTTTTCATTGCCACTACTCCCCAATAGATGTCAGAAAGAGTCTTGTCTACATTTTCATAGACACCTACCATATGAAAAGTATAACACTGTCATATTTAAGTGCGTTTTCGTCGAAACTCAGCACTCCTATAACCAGCTCACAAAACAAATCTGTCTTTCGACGCAACAGGCGATATCCGTGAAATTTAAATCACGAATCCTAACCATTACGCCACAGCCATCACAACTAGGTAGGTACTACACCGCACCGTTAGATTGAAAGTGATCTGACTTAAAGTTCCTGTATGTTCTGATTTCGGAATAAGCTGATCTTTTATATACTTTTTTGAAGACCTAATTACTCAGTACTCACAAGCTCCAATTTTTTAAGTCTTGAGTTAGGTAACTCTCATTTTTAGGATGCGATGCTTAGATTTTCTTCATACAAACGTTATAATCTAATAATTGTAACTTGAAGCTCCTGGGTGTTTCTTAGTCTACATGTCCATCACTATCCCTGAATAGTTTTCTGTAACTTTTATTTGTCTGAGATCTCGGTCAATCGAAAGATTTATCAATGTCAATGACTTTTAACAATAATTCTATTGCTTTAGTCTGTAATTGTGATTGATTTCTCCACGCCAAACCATTCCAAATGTTCTATAATCTGAATGTTGTAATTATTTCAAATGTTCATTAATTTTTGTTTTTTAATAATTGTCTTTCTAGTTTCACTTGCTGGCTGCCGAAGCGGTCATGTGCCACTATCCCGAGAACAGGCTCACAAAAAACTTCTCTCATAGAACCAAATCAAGAATACACTCGGTATTGCAAATAATCGGTGGTTCATTGGGTCTCCTAGCTGCTATAGGAAAATTCTCTAAGACTGAGGTGCATTACACCACCATTCATGGAAAATTCGGTAAGATTAACATGTGGAGTGAATATTCCAGCTAAATCATATAACACCCTCCATTTTCATTTGCAATCTTTTCAGGGCTTGCAACGAGTGTCATGTGCTTGGCCAGCATGTGCGGTGGTGTGGTTAACACCTATCCATTCCTGTTGAAAAAACTATTCAAGCCAGTGGAAATTAAACTGCGCCACAATCTGTTTGGACTGTTCACTTTTACACTGGCTATGTCAACGATATTTCTTGGCTACCATACCATTTTCTTTTACAAGTTTGTTGATTCCTACTTTGTACCGTTTATAAGCTCAGTGACATTGGTTGTGTGGCTACTGACAATTATTGGACCAGCAAGGTCGTTGCTTGGCAAGCTAGAGCACAGAAGATAAAATGTTTACAAAGAAAGTGCCGCAATAAAAGTTGTCTATTATAAGGGTTTTTTCTTTTTCTTCTTTTTTTCGTCCTTAATTGTCACGTTCATTTTCTATTGCATTGGATCTGGCAGTTTAAAGAGATATGCGCTTATCCTTAAATCCTCTCCATTTATGTGAAAAAAAATGAAAGACATTCATTGTAAAACCAGTTTTTCTCGTTCAACATGCCATTTTTGGCAGCCATCCAGAGGCAATTCTCTTCAACTACTCTACACTATACATGAATGGTATTCAATTATCCTGGCGAAGTGTCGAGACGATGAATTTTTATGTTCGATTCATCATCGGATTTTGGAAAGCGATAGCGTTGGATGAAATGAAAATAATGAGATGTTATAAATTCCTTGGAATTTTTATTAGACTTAAGTGAATTTATTTCTTTATAAAAAAAATAGTCTGCAGCAAAATGTTAAGCCAAAAAGGCAAAGACCTTTTAAACAAGGCATTCAATGAGTATTGTCAGCAAAAGGACAGAACATGTGAACAAATTGAGGCATGGTCCTATACTTTCTTTGGAAATTTAATGAATGCCTCGTGCCTCATGCGCCACAGTAGTGAAGTGGAGGTGTAAAAATCGATCATTCTACCTACACGTGCGATATAAATTATTAATTTTATTTATTCTGGTTTGGTTATGTTTGGTGCCATCCACCGCAACGAATTTTGGAGTTGAGGTAGCTTGTACTTTTATTTTGATTCAAAATAATACTTTTAACATAAAATCAAAGATTTCTTTTTCTGCTTTCTTATTTTTTTTCTCTGATTCTATTAGCCAGACCGCGGCACACACTTATTAGATGAAAAAGTATAGGTGAATTTCTCCGAAGTTATTATTATTTTTTGAGCCCTGAGTTTGCCCTGGGTTTGCCCTCAACTAGCGTTAGGTTTTTGCTGGGGCGAGTTTAGGCAATGAACAGGGCTGTCAAATGCCGTGTATTTTTGTTAAAATGACAGGAATGTGTGTTGATGGTTTGGCGTTTTTTGAAACATCGAAAACTCGGGTTTTTGACAACTCATAGGGTTGTCAAAGAAACCTAGTTCAACCATTGGTCAACCCTGGGTAAAGTTCAAAGAACCATAATTTTTAACCTTGACAGTGATAGAGCGAGTGCACTTTCTAATGAACCATTCCGATCTTCCATAGATAGTATAAAACAGAGTTGCTTTCCGCTGCCTGTATGATTAGATTTTCAAAACTACACAACGGATTTCGATGCGTTTTTTTTTATGGATAGATGGAGTGATCAAAGAGAAAGGTCTATGTGTATTTCATCCCCATATAACCACGGGTACGACAAAGGGAATATACACATATGGCACCGCCGTATGTCGATGGGCTACACTGGTCAGACAGGTGTTTATAAAAAAAAACTTTCTTGCTTCGGTTCTTTCAACACGCATGGAAAAAAAATACTAAATGAGTCTGGTTATTTTAATACATTTATGTAACTGATGTGATGTTGAATTGTACACTTCCTTTATTTGTTTTGATGTTCTATTCATATCCAGGCTTAAAACATCACCACCCATTCAAAAACTATTTTAACCTTGAGTCTGCTCGAAAAAATTGTAATGGATTGCCCTGAAGAAGAAAACCAATCTGATATAACATTCTTCCTAGTTTCTCTAGAAACTTTTTCTAGCGCTGAACTTAAATGTTACCTTTAATCTTGAATTTAATTGAAAAACCTTTCATTTATGTGCAGGTCATGCTACATTTCATTTGAAAGCTTATGTACGTATGCATTTTCATTCAAGCAAAGAAAGAATGCAGAAGACTTTATAATGAAGGTCCTTCTTTTTCTTCTCTTCAAGGCATATCCTTATTTCGCTATGCACTAGACAATTAAATAGCAAGAGCTGTTAGCTCAGCAAACTTGTCCAGGTCGATAGGACACAATTGGGAATCATTCATGAGTAGTTCACTATAGTAGTAGTTCACCAACAGCACTGAATGAACATTTAAGTACCCTATTTTACCTCAGCAAATCCTTTAGAGCGTCAAAAACATAAATTAGACCCCCTCTACACACACTTTGTGTTTATCCATAGCTCAGGGAGATTTTGAAATCAATAAACAGCACTTTGGCTCACCCCTTAAAAAACAGGAGCAGCGAAAAAACTAGATTTTTTGTTGTGTCATTCATTTCCATTATCCTGCAGTCAAATCTCTAAGGTGCAGTCACCACTCACCACGTAAGTCCATAGGGAAGCATTTATTGGAAATTAAAAAGAATATATGTATCAAAACAATGTCTGTGGGCTTTCATAATATTTCATATCCCAGAGCATTTGCTAGTTGAGTGTTGCATTTTTTAGTTGTGAGTTATCGATTTCTCTAAAACGTACTTTTCCACTGTACAACCGAACAAATCCCCGCACTCAAAAAGGACGAGTCATCGCAGACAACTTTATCCTTTGTGTGTTATCTGCAGCCAATCGTTTCTTGTTATCTAATAAATGCAGTGTTGGGTGTATTTTTTGCCAATTTGTTTCAACTCACCTGATGCAAATACGACATTAAATGGTATTTTCTTGGCCATGATCCAACAGGATTCTCCCACTAAACTTCCATAAAAAGTGATAAATTATTCATCTGCAAGAATAATAGCACTGACCGAGTACAACTTTTTTTCTAGAAACGTCACACTCCTTTTTATTATTTAACTATTTTCTTCTCAAAAACAATAATATTTATTTATTTATTAATCTAAAACACTAAAAAAAAAGCAAGGAATAAATTTTGTTATTACTAAAAAAAATAATTTTAAGAACCAGATCAAACAGGAACACTTTGCCTAGTAAATTTTTGCTCAACTGACAGCGATAGGATATCGTTTTTATGACCCATCTGTCTTTTCTGCTTTCGATGTGACCTCTGGCGGAGACACACGGAAGATTGGTTTTCAAAACATGCGCACAAGACGCTCATATGTTTTTGACTTTTCAGGAAGACCACGTGCGTGTTAGATTGTTTATTGTTTGGGTTTTTGAATGGTTGGTGGTTGTGTTTTATTGAAAACATGTACATACATATTATTTATGTGGAGTGGGTGTGGGTGGTGATGAATTGTGTCATTTGTCATAGTAATACCTGAAAGAGGGGTATGTAAAATAAGGAGTGGGTTGCGTGTCTTCAGCTTCAAATAGGAAACATTCACATGTTAACAATTTTCCCTTTTCATGGCCATTGAAAGGCTTTTTGAAGCAACAATTTCTACGTTGTATGTAAAATCATATTTGTCTAAGGGGCGAGAGTCAAAATGGGAAACCTCTACAAATGGCGCCCGACACCGACCGTCACAGTTTAAATGGAAAAATTAAATACGAAGTTGGTAAATCAATTGCGTGTTGCTGATAAAGAAACTGTTTGGTTTGATATAGAAGGTGTTGAAGATTATATCTTAGAAAGGCAATCTTATCCGTTGATTTCTATAACATTTCTTATATAACTAGAAGCTTGTGACGTGCTTTGAGATGTGAACTTGAACGAGTATGATGTGTAGTCTATAATTTCGACAATTTGAGTTCAAGATTAATAGACACAATACCAAAAATGTATAACTCTCATTCAAATGTAATGTGACACGAAAACAGCTTAGAGCTGCTATGTTAACTGTATATAGAATTGCTCAGACATGTTTGGTTTGCCTGTTAGTTTCCTGTTCTATTTGCACGGTGGATTGAAAACAATTACAACAAATGTGAATGCGTATCTTTGGAAGCATTACCGTTTGGTAAAGCAATTATACGTGAAACAAAAAGTTACAAACAAGGTGGGCGCAACCAAGTTGTAAAAAATGAGTTATTATTTGCACTGAAATCGGAATTGATAATACTACTGATCTCAAATACAAAAATCTTTCTTAACTCGATGATTATTTATGAAATACAAGGCTTAGCATAACCTAATAATTTAAACAGAAACCAGTAAAAAAGAGATTGTGTTTTGTTTTGTTTTAATTTTTTTGTACCGTAGCAAGTACGTTCAGGGCATGAAACTGGTAGCTCTTTTTTTATTTTTTGCAGATGAAATTTAAAGATGTACAGTCGTATTCATAAAATTTGCTTAGAACATTCTTAGACAGCTGTCCTGTTAGACGGTGTCTAAGGAGTTGGACAGGCCTTAGCCAAATTCGTATTTATAAACGCATTCCAACAGGTTGTCTAAATAAGCCCTCAAATACTCACATCCGTACCTGGATTCTGTCAACTTTGAATGAAAAACTACATGATGTATCCGTGCAGTACCATTGCTTGTGTATTGATATACGAGTACAACAACTAAAAAGCAGAATTGAATTAATAACGATTTGACCAATTGTTTCAAAAGCTTTGAAAGAGTGCGGTGTAGGACTTGAACTAGACAAAAAAAAACAGCTGATTTGACTTTGTGTTTCAGCTCTTCCAAGTCTCATAAAATGATCAAATTTGTGCAATTTATAAATGAAATGAAAACTCACGCTCTAAAAGACCTCGAATAAATATGAAGGAGAGTTTACACGACTTCTGTCAAGATAACTTGATTTTGCCCTCGCCGAATCGAAATAAGAAAGTGTACGCATTTTTCCTTGTTCAGAATTTAAATTCACACTAGCAAGGAATTTGAAATAAGGAAAGTGATTTGTGAATTGACTAATAGTACTTTTAAAACCCAAAGGATCTGTATTTGCTTAGATTCATTTGTGTCGCTATTTGGAATATTTTTTTGTTTTTTTGAAAAGCAGTTGAGAGCAGGCCATCGAGCGACATCCATAAAATGTCACAAAAGATCACTTTTGTGCTAGACTTTTCACTACCATCAAATAAAGTGCTTTTTAAAATTGATTTTGTAAACTTAACAAGCTTAGGACTTATGTGTCCTCAGCCTAAGAAACACTACCTAGTCATTGAAGTACCTTGCCGACAACCACAGTTTGGATTTCATAGTTTAAAAAGCACTGGTTCGCATTCCATGAATTGTCATTTTTCAACACAGCTGTCAAAACCAAAACACGTATTTATTTGATTAGAAATCTTAATTTTTACCGGACCGGACAGCCTCCCAAAAAAACAGCCCTATTATTTATAAAATACATTCCGAACCAATGGTGGAAATTAGCCATAAATACAGTATCCTTCTTCCTACCTATAATGAAAAAGATAACCTTCCAATTATAATATGGCTCATCGTGAAATACATGGAGGAAAGGTTTGCTTATCAGTGACTAATTAGGCGTACAGTTTCTTCACTAATCTTTTTTTTTTTTGTGTAGTAAATTCAGTTATGAAATTATAGTAATTGATGATGGCAGTCCGGACGGAACTTTAGATGTAGCAAAAGACTTGCAAAAAATATACGGAGAAGAGAAAATCCTTCTTCGGCCAAGAGAATCCAAGCTGGGCTTGGGAACGGCATACATCCACGGAATCAAACATGCTACCGGAGACTTTATTGTGATAATCGATGCAGATCTAAGTCATCATGTAAGTTAATCTTGCTCTCATTTGTAAGTTTTTATCTTAAATTTTGTCTCCAGCCCAAATTCATTCCAGAATTCATTAAACTTCAACAAGAAAAGGATCTAGACATAGTCTCCGGTACAAGATATGAAGGCAATGGAGGCGTCTATGGGTGGGATTTCAAGAGGAAACTTATTTCTCGAGGTGCAAATTTTCTGTCACAGCTGCTATTGCGCCCGAGAGCATCAGATTTGACTGGTTCATTCCGTTTGTACAAGAAACAAGTGCTGGAAAAGTGCATAGCTAGTTGTGTGTCTAAGGGATACGTCTTCCAGATGGAAATGCTTGTGCGTGCTAGACAACATAATTACACTATCGGAGAGGTTCCAATCACATTTGTTGACCGTGTGTATGGGACGTCGAAGCTGGGTGGAACGGAGATAATTCAGTTTGCCAAAAATTTGCTTTACTTGTTTGCAACGACATAATTTTTATCAATCCGAATAAATAATGTTGTAAAAGAAGTTTATGTTTTGGAAGTCTGATTGTTTCACTCTTTAAAAGCCTGCATCGAAAATTCGATCCTGAAGTTTCTTTGCGGCTAACAAAAAATCCAGGCACTTTTTTTAGTGTTTGTTCTATTGAATTCATTACCTGAGAAACGACGGGTCAGGAGTTCTTTTTTCATATTGTTGGCACTGGCAAAATTGGATATAACATAAGATAGGGACATTCGTTGTTCTGTTGCCCCTAACTACTGACGGTTTGTGAAATCCGTGAGTTTTTTTTCTATTCGTTTTTTAATAGTTACCAGTAAAGCAAACGTTGGATAGCTTTTCTCAGTAAAGTACTAACCCTTTTCTGAAAAAAAAAAAAAAAAAAAAAAAACAGACTTCGAACCAGGTGTACACGGACACTCATTCTAATGAAGCGACTGTTTTCTCGTTTTTCCTCTCTGCAACACCAATATGTCCTTGTTGCCTTGCTTTCGATTCGTTCAAAGAATTCGACCAATACGAATTCGTCAAAAACTCACCCAAACCAAAGCCCTATTTAATAGATTTTGAAGCTGCCAGACAATTGTAGATTATTTTCCCCCTAATAAAAAAACAAAAAAACCAAACAAAAACATAGAAAAATGTTTAAACAAGTTTTATGAAACTTGTGAAGCGGGGTGACAGAAAACAAGAGGAATTCGAATAAGATGCGTGCATCTTATTTCACCATATTAACATCAGACTTATGTCGATTTCCATTGATAATCCGGAAAAACTTTCCGATCCGGGATGCCAAAGTAACACTTTTATTTGTTTGTATTGCGTGTCGGTGTGAAACATCAAGCGCTATTTTTCACTTAAAACCACAGGAATATGTCTTAAAGTATTTTTAGAACTCATCTCACAAAATTAATATTGTTTTCAGGGTCACTTTTTTTCAGTTTTTAGAGGTTTCAAATGATATTTGTCAATTTTGACGTCAACAGTGTTTCAGTGTGTGAGTGCTTCTGGCTTCACTTCCTTCTTCAAGGCAAGAATCAAATCACTCTTTTTTCGAGGAGAGGAACTGCCATTTGATGCCAATGGAATGGTTTGAGAAGCGTTCAGAAGGTTTCCAGTGGAAATCAACATTAGGAGGATTCGAAAGACGTAAATTTACACAAAAAGCCGTCGCCATGCGTTTCTTGAACGCTCCCAGATAGCAATTTTGTTTGTGCTTCCAGCTTAGGTAACTCGATAACCTACAAGTGCTGCCAATTTTCGACCACATGTCAACACAAAGAACTACAAAGAAAACGAATTGGCTGCTAAACGTCAATTATCCGATTACCCTCTTGAGACTTGAGCAAAGCAGTGCAAACTTTTGAAGCAATAAAATTTACAAAACTGTACAAAATCTCACAAGATAAACTCAGAATTCCTATAATACATAAAGCCATGTAAGTAACTTGAATAATCATTCCAAAAAACCAATAAAAAGAGTTTAATAATTTAGCAACACAGCCCCGTAGCTCACCACCACAAAACAACATAAGAGAAAAAATCTACATACAAACATGTCCGTGGACGACTTCCTCAAAGATCTTCCCTGCCACAATGCGAACAACTTTTCCCTATTCAACACAGAGAATGGCATCCGCACATCACAAAAACGTCCTTCTGTATACCTTCCGACAGAAGACTACCCAGCCGAACAGATCATCGTTCTAGAAAAACGATGCATTCTACTGCGCTACCTAACCCAGCAATGGGACAAAAAGACAATACCCAGGAAACGTGACCATTCAGCTGAGGACTCAACCCAGCACAGCAGCACATGTAAGAAACGTATGCGTATGGAAGCCATCGAGATGAATTGAAACGAATAACCAGAGGCTTTTTCATTTCTCTTTTCAACTCTCTCAACTCTATAAATATATTTCTAATTGTAATTTCTTTTTTGTAATGTTGTTTACCTCTTTGATTTGATATTTGTTTCTTAAAACAAACCTCTTCATTTGTTGTAATATGTAAGAAACGCATACCTACCTATTTCTAGTTTTATACTTCGGAATTCAGATTGAGAGCCTTTCAGGCATGGAATGCATTTAACTTTGTTTGATTTGGAGTCAAATTGAAATGTTAGATCAGAAGCAATTAAAGCAAAACCGGAATGAAATTGCATTTCTTTATTTCTTATCGGACGAATGGTCGACGGTCATAACCTTCATTATTACAGTTGAATGAGTCAACCTTGGGAAAGAAGGAACGTGCGTTTTGTTTACATTTATTAATAGAATTATGTACCTGCTCACTCGTCTGGAAAGCATAGGGCCTTTTTTCGGAAACAAAATTTGTAACTCAAATAAAAACCAAAATTTAACAATTAAGTTTATTTATTTCCAAATTCAAATGTCCACTGCAAAGGTTACGATTTTGCAGTTAATGATGTCCCAAGTCTTTTGGGTCTGGCTTGCCGTAATGTTTCTCCCACATTGCTACGTATTGCTTCTTGCGTTCTTCACGGCGGGCAAAGTATTCTGGATACTGTGCTTTTTCCAATGGATGCCAGTAGTCCAACACCCAGTCGGGTGGAATGACTTCACGTTCGAAGGCACAGCCGCCAGGGCTCTCGGCAACTAAAAGAAAGAATGATTTCACAATTTTTACGCTTTTCAAATTCCTAGTTTTTACATTTTCGTGGTTGGTAGTGCTGGGTCTCGAAGAGTTCTTTCTCGCCAGCTTCAAGGATTCTAGCTGCCTCAGCCATGTCAGTTATGTTCTTGTTTTTGTCGAATCGATCTCGCATGAGGACAGCCCGATAACGGAAGACATGTCTGTTTATTTTGCAAAAAAAAGTTACCCATTCTTACATAAGAACTATTTTGGTTGGTTTTGATGGAAGTGGTCTTACCTCCGATCGTACCATGCTTCGAGATTACGAATGGAACGCTTGTACAGGCTGCATACTTGGCGAGTATGGTTTATAATTCCTGTTGGAACAGACATGGTTCGGTTTTTTCAAATATTATACCGAGGATTTTAGAAAAATTTGGAGCAATGCAAAAAAAAATTTGGTCTGACAGGTGAATTTTATTGCTGTCAAAAGTCAAGTGAAGTGAGATGCCTTTGATGTAGAAAAAGATTATTAGAGATGTGAGTTTTCAGCCCTGCGGAAACCAACGCAGCCCGTGACTGCGATCCGACCGCTGTCAAAATGCAAAATTGCTAAATAGTTTGTGGGCAAATAGGTATGGGAAAGAGAGGGCAGTTGAACGGGTACTTCCCAAAATCAAATCAACTTGCCCTGTTGCTGCTTCGTTCGAAATACTGGGTGAACACAAATGGCTGCAGAGCCGCAGCCGCAAGAAATGTCAAAATATTAAATATAAGTGAATACAACAACAACGCAAGCTGGAACCACACAAGTTTATGGTGGATTTACATGCATCTGCAAGTGCAGATGAAAATCGGAAAAAGACACAAGATGTAAAATTCATACTTGTCTGATAGAGAGGGAACGAACTTCCTAGTTATGGTTGCAGATGAAAAGATATGGGTGCAGATGAACATGTTCATCTGCAACCATAATTTTTCATCTGCAACCATAATCCTATTCGTCTCTCTTTTTAACTTTTGTGCTTTGTAATCTTCATCCGTCTCGCTTTACTTTTCTGCACTTCCGCAGTTGCAGATGCATGTAAACCCAGCATAAACGGCGTTGTGGTCTATAAGTTGAACAATGCCATAATTTTTTCGATTATTACGCTGTTCCAATGCAAATTTTGTGGTTCCAGCAGCAGGCATCTACCCGGGCTGGTTTGTACAAGGCATCTCCACAGTTCACAGTCTCGGCCTGCGATTGCATTCCTTCTTTGTATTCAACGCAGGCATTTTAAAAAATGGCAGAGATGGATTGCTCATGCTTTAAATCTATCAGCTATTACAGCAGCCTTTGAATATTGCAAGTGGAGACCATTATAGCAGCTTTATCTTCATAGCCTGCGATAGATAGCATACTTTTATCGCAGGGTATCTATCGCAGCTATTAAAGCAGAGGGAACTGTCATCTTCATAGGTTTTTCCACCATTTTGTTACTTCGTTGTTAAGTTTGGTATGAAAAGTATGCTATACAAAATTCCCACAATACAGGGGATAAAAGGATGAGTAAATCTTACAAGGGATACCGTTTTTTTGGATTTACAATACAAGGTACCGGACTTCCTCCAAAAAAAAAACAGCCCTAATAAGTAAAGACCTTGGGGAACTGCAGTCTGTAAGAAATAAGTTTATAAATAAATATATTTTCCAGCAACTGAAAGAAATGAAAAAAAAAATTGGCTTTAGTTTTAGTTGTCAAAACAAGGTTCCTGTCATAGTGCTGCCAGATGTCAAACAAAATTACCAACCTCTAATGTCGAAGTTCACATTGGTCGATTTGTTGGAGCTTCGTGCGAATAAATGCGATTGTTTTCTTGTTCTCCTTCTCTGTTTCACCAATTTGTCGGTATTGATTCGCGGTCGATTCGTTGAACAATGTGAACACTTTGGTCGATTTGTTGCTTCAACAAATCGACCAGTATGAACATCGCCAATGTAAACACTTTTTCTTGAAATTTCAAAACAACGTTATTATGGCCCTAGTGAAAACGTAGTATAAGCGTTTTTTATTCTTAGCTAATATTCGCGTGTATGAAACACGGCTGCTGTTGACAGCTCTTTGTTATTTCTTTCTTATTTACCTGAATTTCGTCTTCAGCTTTCTTTCTATCGGCAAATAGTACTTGTACTCTTATATAATTCCTGTTTACGCCTATAATTGCAACAGTCGATAAGTCTTTTATCGAAACTACTGAAGCTAATAATAATCTATGAGAAATAATTTGTTGGATAATCATTTTAAGAGCCAATAAACTTTCTGCCCATTGTGAACTATCATTGTCATTCTGCTTCCAGCACAAGAATTTAAATACTCCGAAATTTGGCTCTCTTCTGAACACTTCCGAAATCTACCAAACCAACGCCTAATCACTTTTACGATATTAAACTATCTATCCATCCTTGTTTCACGCTTCGCAACATACCTTCCCCAGGAAATCTAACCGTTTCATTTGGCAACATTAAGAACGTAAATACACCAACAAAATACGAACGAAAAAGAAAATTTCGTTTTACAATCTCACTCTCTCTTTCATTTTGTCGAGCCAAAAAACCTCAAAAAACGGCGCCGCGCATCGCAGCAGCAGCACATTCATAACTTTTTTTCCATTTCTGGCAATATCGTCGGCATCGCGGTGTGAGTGTCCGCCCTTTGGTCGGCCATTTTTTAATCTTGTTTACACAAATTCATCGTAACCAAGCGTATTTTCACTCAATTTGTGCAAAAATTCATTAAAAAATTATTGTTATACGAGAAAAATGTCATCGAATTCACCACCCAACTCGGACACCGAAGATAGTCGGTAAGTTTTGTGTTAATTGTATGAAAAAGAAAATATCAAAATGAAAAATGCATAGAAGTATCGAAAAATAAAATTTTAAGTCACCATGGAATGAATGAATTGAAAAAAAAAAAAAAAAATATTCCACTTCAATCATCGCCGTAGCGGATCACCTTCAAAATGGAGTCGCAATCCGTTGCAGCTAACATTACTCGGCGTCGGCGGCGTTGGCAATCGTAAAAGTGCCTTTCTGCCATACCGGCCGCAAGTGAGTTCGGCGGCCGCTGTTGCAACCACCACTGGCACCTCCACTTGCTCCCCTAATGCGAGTTCAACTGCCGCAGCAGCGAAAACAACAGTTTTAACAAATCTTCAACGTGGTAACACGGCGGCGACCTTCTGCCCCAGCGATGTCCAATTGAGCTTCCATGAGCGTGCCGGACAAGGTGAACTCTCGGATGAACAAGTGAAAGTGGCGACGGCAACGAAAACAATCGACTGCACAGACCAAAATGGCTTCACAGCACTCCATTGGGCGTGTTTCTATGGTCAAGTAGCAACGGTGGGCCAACTACTTGCCACACGGGTGGTGGATGTGAGTAAATTGGCACCGGAAATGGTGTCACCGCTATTGTTGGCTGCAGCCGGTGGTCATCATGAAGTTGTACGACTGCTTTTGCAGCACGGTGCCGACGCTCGACACGCGGACATTGTTGGCAACACAGCCCTGATGTACGCCGCCGCTGGCAATCATCCCCATACCTGCAACGAATTGCTATCTAAAGATCCCGATCTAACGGCAACCAACGAGCATGGAGATACCGCTTACAGTTTAGCTATGAAAAACGGTGCCAACTTATCGCAGGCCGTGCTTGAACATTACTTAACCGCCTTGCTGTCCATTTAAAAAGAAAAATCTAAAATTCATACACTAGCCAAATATATAATATATGTAAAAGAAAAAAAAAGCAAAAAAAAAAAGAATGGGGGCTCAAAAAAAGAATTAAAAAAAAGTTAAATATTTCTTGGCCTGTACTACTACTGGCAAATTTTTTTTAGATTTTTTTACTACAACTACTACTAGGAGTACTACACGCAGCGGTGCGGCGCAACGGCAGTCGACAATCCAAACCAAATCCATAGACCGGTGATAGTGTTGGAAAAAAAGCAAAGCAAGGAGAAAAAAATGAATAAGACCGAAAGAAAACCGATAGAATGAAGATGGATTGATGGTTGCAAAAAAAGAGGGCTGGAGAGGCAGGCATGAAGAAGGGGAGTGATGGTGGTGGATGGTGGATGGTGGAGTGTTGGAGCAGGTGACGGATAAAGTATGAGGAAGAGGGGGAGTGGCGCTGCTGCATTCCATTTGAAATTCTTTACTTAGAGGTACGATGTGTGATGATGTTGGTTAGTTGGTGGTATTAGATGGGCAGCAAAATCTACAGAGGGGACGAAGGAGGATGAGGAGTTATCGCGCTGGTGCGTAGCGGTGGTCACGTAAACGGAATTAATACAGGTGAGAACTACAAGCCAAAATAAGAATGACAAAATGAGTAGATACACATAAGAAAAAAACAAAAAATTACTGACTGAGTGAGTGAGTGAGTTTGGAAATGGGAGAGGGTGATTGAGAACAAAATTCAACGCAAGGCATATTGGTGTTCATGGACGTGATGGATGTGGAAATATCTCATCGGGTTGAAAAATATTTCTCTGAAAAAAAAAGATGAATTAATATGCTAAAATGCAACACAAAAAAGTTGCACAGTGAGAGCTGAGTAGGTCAGTATTTTTTGTTTCATAATTATAATCCAACAAAATTAGGAGACACCATGCCAATTTTTGTTTCAAATTAAGTGTTATATTGTTGACAGTGTTGCTTCACGCTTTATTGAAACTTTTTTTTTGTGTTATTTTTAATTAGTTACCTATACATATTTCTGTTTAGCATGTGGGTTCAAATTAATTACTATTTTGGGTCGATTTTCTATAAAGGGTTTCTCTTAATCATATCTTATGGTACATATATGGAATCTACAATTCCAATCACCAAAAACGATACCTGTAGCAAAAATGTTTATGGGATGGGAACCTCGAACTCCACGGGCACGAGTATTTAACGAAAACGGCAGCCTAAAATACTACTGGATAAAAAAAAGGGGATGATTTAGAGGACCCTTAAGCTTAGGTTTGAATCTACGCGAGGGATAGATTACTGACTCCTCTCCTGCTCATAGCAACACTATGTCTTCTGGGGAATAACTACTTAAAATTTGTTCTTTCGTCAACATTCAACAGGAGAGATTTTTTTTTTAATTTTCCTAATTTGTCTTTTGATGAATCTTTTATTATTTATTTCACCTTGCACTTTTCAGATTGATACTTATGTTTTGTTTACAATTTTCGATTGAAAATTTCGTGTCGTGATCTGTGTGGCTTGTAAAATGTGCAGATATCATTTTCATTTTTATTGCATTCCATATCAACTTCCTAGATCTACGCCAGGATTCCGTCCCCCTTTTACCTGAGGCCATAGGTATTACCTTACTGCAAACGTGATCGAGCAATACGTGACTGAAAAGAAAAATAGAACTCGCTCACTCAATCACTGATGTGGTAATTCGACCCCTGGAGTTGTGGTATAGCTATATAGACTTGCTTTTCTTTTCATTGAGAGAGTTCATAAAAATTCAATTTTAAATTATCTAACATTTTTTTGGCCACTGATTAGTCGACGTTAAGTTTTTCAGTTGACAATTCTATCAGTTTTTACAAAGTAAGTTTTTCAGTAAAAAAAAAAACCCCGACTGATAGTCTGGATTCAGTTTATAGAGCTGTCATATCATAGAAAATAGCCTTCAAGTGATTGTTGAAACTTACTTGGTATTCTTCGGTTAGTCTCTTGTTGAACCATTATTTAATAATTCTCATCTACTTTAATTAGAATCGTCCACGATAAATTGAAAGATAAATCCCGATATCATTTTATTTGACATTAAGTTTAGTTGAAAAGAAAACTATTCATTTCACCACATTGATTCATGGTTAAAGTATTAAAATGCACGAGAAAAGAGAACTAACATTTTTAAATTAATAGATGAGTTATAAACGATTATATTTTATTATATTATTGAATGTATTGTAAGTGATTAAATAGAAACTAAATGGCTTTTTTGAAACTAAATAACGAATATTCATTCAAAGGGAACATTTATGTGGAAATGTGGGGTGCTTTCATAATATGCGCTTTGTTTACATTACAATCATTTGCAATCATATCCACGTCATACAAATAAATTGCTCATGCCATTTACTTAACATTAAAAAACATTTGAATAGACAGATGCATCCTTTTTTAAAAATACATATGTAGTTATGTTTGCACTTTCTTTGAAGAATGGAATTAAAATGCATGTATGTTAGGGCGTTGGTACGTTCAGATATTTTTGTGTTTTGAATTAGGGAAAATATGACCTTTGCTATTTGCATTTAAGAACGACTTAAAAATTAAAATTTCAATAATAACCCTTAAAATAGGCGTTTTAGAAAAAGGACGGCAAAATGATAAAGCTCTATATGCCACAAGTTTGAAATGGTGGCTAGAACAATGAACCCACACAAAGCTGAACCTTAAAACACAAATTGTGGCAAGAGAACTGTTATTTTCCTTTCGTTTAAGTGAATCACCCATTGTTTTAAAGGTGAATATGTCGAAACTGAATCTGTTCAAACAGTATAGATATTGGACAAAGTATTCATTGCTGAAACAAATACCCGGCCGTATAATTTGAAATCAGTTATGCTAAATTTACTCTATGAAACATGATTCTATTTTTACTTTTCTATATTTTTGTTTATTTTGATTGCTTTTGCATTTTTCTGTTAATAACACACCGTTACTTGTTGTCTTTAAAATCGTTGACTTTTGATCTTTTAAGAAATATAAGGTATTTTTCCCTATCACGAACTTTTATGCAAACAGCTGTCGCTACTTCGATCGAAACGACCTTCTTTTCAAAATCAATAAAATGGATCCGATTGCCAAAAGTAGAACTGATACATAGTTAGTCGTTTTTATAATCCCATTTCAAAGTACATATGTCTAACTTTAGACCAGACCCCTAAACATTACTTAACCTCAATCAGTCTATTTTCAAGAAAAAAAATATAAAGATAGATTCAAAATTGAAACCTTTCTTCCTATTGCGGACACTCTAAGCGTTAATTAGAAACAACCTTTTCTGAATTCAGAAGACTTAAAAGAAAACTGCAAATCTTTTCCTAAATTTTGCACGGAAATGAACTACGTACATGCTGAATGCCTGAATTTAAAAGAATACTGGAAAACTGGTCGACACCAAAATGAAACAAATAAAATTGAAGATTAGTTTCCAAATTGCACTTAGAATTTTCTTAAGTATGATGGTGACCAATTGCAGTGGGGAACGTTCCTTCTCTAAGTTAAAAAGAATAAAACAACAAACTCAGAACTACAATGACTCAAAAGAGATTGACAAGTTTGTCGTTGATGTCAATCGACAGCGACATACTCAGAGGCATAGATTTTGAAGATGTGATCAATGATTTTGCCAAAATAGTTCAGACTATACAATTAGTTGGACAGATTTTGGCTTGAACCAATGTTTGATAATCTGAACTCTCAGGTGACTGTTTGACCAACTTATTGGATGGTTCAGAAGTTGGACGGCGTGGAGGAGTATATGACATAAAGTTGGACGACAAGTTTGATAGGTCTGAACGCAAACTACATCCGACCATCCAACATCCGCCAAACAAAGTCTGTTTAACTACATATATGTATAGTCAGAACGGTCTAATCTCAAATCAAGAAAAAGACTCCTTCAATAAACATTCCTTTCTTTTATCTGAAAAATTACAGTCTGTGTCACTATTTGCATATACGTTCTGAATAACTAATTAAAGTTTCTGTTATTTAAATTTTCTCTATTTTTGAATTTTTATATGAAATATTAATTTTTTGTGGTTTTATTTTTACATTGCTTATGTTTCAAATGCTTCAATAATTGTTTATCTTTTTGATGAATTCAAAAAAATATTTTTTATTTAAAAAATTAAAAGAATTAATATCAATTCAAAATTATGTGATTTTTTCTGTATACTTTTATTACACAATATACCATTCTTATATAATCGTACAGGGGCCCATTTTCGAAAAGTGCCCAAGGCCCCAAAAAGGGTAAAGACGGCCTTGCTTTAGACAACTCATTATCTAAAGTTGATTTCCTAATAAACTAAACCTGACTTAAATATTTAT
The DNA here is from genome assembly GCA_949752695.1 of Melanostoma scalare. Taxonomy (NCBI): domain Eukaryota; kingdom Metazoa; phylum Arthropoda; class Insecta; order Diptera; family Syrphidae; genus Melanostoma; species Melanostoma scalare. The sequence continues at coordinate 39,932,030 of OX456984.1, forward strand.
TTTGAACCCCCCGACAAGATACTGTTATCAAATCTTGGAGCCAAGGTTATCGTACTCGTGACTCGTGACTCGTGACCGATGTCTAGGGTTCCGTGGTGGGGCGCTGAACTGCAGAAACTGCAGAAGACTTCTGAATAGGTTTCTCAAGACCTTAGAGGTCAGCTGAAACATATAACGATCAAAACAAAAGGACTCAAAAGGTCAATTCGAAGATCAAAGAATGCTTCTTTACAAAAAATTCTGTAAAAGCATCGAAACTCATTCATACCTCATTCATTCTCTTAGAAATGGAAAAGGGAACCAGGTTGATGCTATCTATACTGACTTCAGCAAAGCTTTCGACAAGGTTGATCACAATCTGCTTATTTTTAAATTTAAAAAATATGGCATTCATGAAACCTTATTATTGTGGATCAAATCGTATTTGTCGCAAAGGACGCAGTGTGTCAAGTTTTGTGATGTTTTGTCACGTCAAATTAATGTAACTTCTGGTGTACCCCAAGATAGCCATGCTGGCCCACTTTTATTTCTCCTTTTTATAAATGACTTGCCCTTACTGTTTGAAGGTTGTAGATTTCTGATGTATGCCGACGATCTAAAGTTGTTTCATACAATTGACAATATTGCCGATAATCAATTATTGCAGCAATGTTTAATCAGCCTAGTAAAGTGGTGTAAAGCTAACGGAATGATGTTAAATGTGGAGAAATGCAATATAATTTATTTTTTAAGAAAAACATGTGCAATATATTTTGACTACTCCATAGACGGACAAAAGTTAGTAAGAATTGGCGTAGTAAAAGACTTGGGAGTTTTAATTGACAGAAAACTAACTTTTAAACATCATATTGATAAAGTTAATTCCAAGAGTATGACTATGCTTGATTTCGTTAAGCTTAGATCAAGGAATTTAGTGATCCCTATATCACTAAAGCTATATATTATTCATTGGTACGGTCACTGTTAGAGTACTGTAGTGTAATAAGGTCTCCGTTGTATGCTGTTGATATAAAGAAACTTGAATCTGTCCAAAAGCAATTTTTGTTGTTCGCCTTGAGAGGTCTTGGATTGAACCTCGACAGTTTTGTCGTTACTCAAATCGACTAAATCTTATTAATATGTGCAGCCTTGTAAATCGTAGAGAGTTGTCCGAAGCTTTATTTGCGTTCGATCTTTTAAATGGAAATATTAACTCACCATTTTTGTGTTCCAAAATATCTGTAAATCCTAACGTTCGTATTTTAAGACACCACATTTTTAAAGGAGAGCAAATCAAGGACTAATTATGCTTCTCATGAATGTTTCAATAGATTCAAAAAGATTTAATAAATATTTTGACTTGTTCAATGTAAATATGAATAGAGAAAACTTCCGGTTTGAAGACTCTTCTTGACTTGAATTAATGAAAAAAAATTGTTTTTATATAATAGTACAGTCATTTGGTAGAAAAAATAGCGGTTACCTGGAAAGTTTTCCGGGAGTTTTGAAAATTGGCAATTTTATAGATTTTGATGTGTTCTTTCCGAATTTCAACTTTGCCACCTCGTTCTTTTGCCGCTCGCGCCGCCATATTGGAAAAATGGCGCCAAAAATTGGTTTTTCGGGAATATATACGTTACTTACGTTCGATCGCACTATACATCTAATGCCATTATCGTATTTGACGGATATCCGGAAGATTTAACGAATCGTGGTACTAAATATGCGGAGAGATCCCGACGATCACGAAAAACTGCGTCAGTAGACATACTTTTTGACGAGACAATGATCCTAACTCTGTCACAAAATAAATTCCTAGGCAATGACACAAACAAGAACCGTCTTATTGAAATGTTGAAGACAAAATTTGAAGCTGACAACTTCATGGTGAAACAAGAAACTTATAATCCCATCGCGGATGATATGGATGAAATTCCGGACTGTGACGTTTCGATTGGTACTACAGACAATGAATTCGCAACACCTTGTCCATCAAGTACAGCGAAAGAGAATTCGCTAGATTTTAGGAAATTCCATTGCATGTGGATTAGGTCTATTGGGGATAACACAATAAAAAATCGCGCCGCTTACTCTACCTCAAGGTGGTGTGGAAATGAGTTTTTTGGCCAAAACGCGTGTTGGAGTACACTTTGTGGCGCTCGTGCGCCAAAACTATTGACTTTATGAAAAAAAAATATAACCACATAAATTGTAGGAAATTTTTTCTATTTTTATTTTGTATATAAATGTTTTTATCGTAAAATGAGTCGGGAGGGAGATATTCCCTAAAATCCAATTTTGGGCGCCATTTTTCTAATATGGCGGCGCGAGCGGCAAAAGTACGAGGTGGCAAAGTTGAAATTCGGAAAGAGCACATCAAAATCTATAAAATTGCCAATTTTCAAAACTCCCGGAAAACTTTCCAGGCAAAACTACCAAATGACTGTACTATAATACGTAGTACAACAAATGTATTTTATTTTATTTTCTATGTAGTGAAATCTTTGTTTTTTATAATAATTAATGTTGTCTTACTTTGGCAAAATAAACTAAACTAAACTAAACATATAGTGAAATTAGCCGACTTGTCAGTGAAAAGCAGAAACATTTAGTCTAATGCTGGAAACTCATTTCTATTATTCTTTGATAGCTTGAAGTCATCTTGCCCTGAATAAACACCCAAATATCCCCCTCCAACAACTTCAAAGTGCAAACAGGTTTCGCTCACCCCTTTAGAAATTTTAGGCTATTATTATTTTAGTGGCAAAAAAAAATGTCGAAAATTCATTAAAAAGTTTCATTTTCTAGCCCCAATTGCAGGTTGTTGTGAGGGGCATCCCCACCCCCGGCAACTTTTCCCCACCCCGAAAGAACTGTAAATTTTATAAAATTCGTCAAATTTTTTGAAATGGAGTGGTGTAACTTGGGAGGGGGGTTACCTGTTTGCACCTGAAGGTTTTTGTGGGGGCACCCCTTACCAACCCCAACTTTACCTCGCCCCCTCCTGGGGTAGGGTCATTATCTCCACCTTTACCGAAAGATTGTGCGGTGGGTATTTTCATCGACAAAGAGGGTACCTACTTTTCACAGAGAACATGGTGTGGACGAATCATTAGCTTTGAGGATTAAAGCAATGCCAATGGGTTTCAGGTCGCCTATGAACTTGCGAGGCAAATATCTCAGACAACTTTCTCAGGGCTTGAACCAGCGCTTGTCCTGCCGGGGGTCCTCACTGAGGGCTTCAATCAACAATTGGATCTTTTAAGATCACAACCGTAGATAGCATGCCTCCCCTGAATGCAGACAGGGGAGGTTGCAGACGCAACCAATGCTCACCAACGTCAATAAAATAACTGCAAAATTTTTACTGAGGAAAGCCACGGTACTCTTCTCTTTTGCCAAGCATTTAAACTTGCTAGGTTTAAGTAATACCACCATTCTAGGATGACCATAACACGGAGCATTTGCTTTGTGAATGTCCTGGGTTTTATCGAATCAGATTACAGACGTTGTTTAAAGATGGTAACCTAGACTCGTTATCATGTCAGCGTCTTCTGGCTTTTCTACGAAAATGAAA